>OX637900.1:2738726-4108089 GCA_951802675.2 Boloria euphrosyne | reverse complement strand
GCTGGTAAAAGCCAAGCTACATAGCCTCGATCACCGACGTAGGGTTGCCAGCCTCTGTGTATTCTATAGGTTACATTTCGGAGAGTGTGCGCAGGAATTACACGATTTAATTCCCCCATCCCCCTTCCATCATCGGACGACCCGACGAACGGCTGGTCTCCATCCTTACGTCGTGGACATTCCACCCGTCCGGACGAAGCGTTTCGCTTCGTCATTTATTATACGTGCAGCAAAGGATTGGAACAATCTGCCTGCGTCTGTGTTTCCGTCCGGTTACAATATGGGTGTCTTCAAGGCAAGAGTGAATAGGTGGCTACTGAATTAGTGCGACTTACCATCTACGACTACGTTACCACTTACCATCAGGTGGAACGTCGTCAAGCACTAATTCAGAATGAAATAAAAAAAAATAAAAAAATATAGAATACGTTTTACTGCGGGAAAAAATAGCCTACGACCTATTATCAGACCTATGCACTAAAAATTCATTAAAATCGGTCAATGCGTTTCGTAGAAGTTCGATAACAAACACTGTGACACGAGATTTTTATATATTAGAAAATATATTGAAGAGGTGGTCATTTAATGACATAAGATTACGAAATCAAGACTATTTGGTAGCTACACGCAAACTCGTTCATTATAAAGTATCCCATAAGACAATACTTCGTTAATAACCATAAAAAACAACATCTAATATTGCAACACATCCTGCGATTGCCATACGCAATTGCCCACCTTCGTCACGCAACTACCATCTTAAATTACTTAATTCTGTTAAAGTAGTCGTTTTGCTTGTAATTTGTCGGTTAAAAGAGATAGGTAGAAATTCATTTTTTTTATCTTTACAAATATAAGGAGTTCAAATTCAATATATAAAACTAGAGATTCCCGTGGCTTCACCCTCGCCTAAAGGATGAAATTTTTTTCATGCCAAATCATAAAAGAAGTGAAAAATAAAACATTTGGTCTAAAAATAAAAATAAAATATATTGACAGCTACCCTTATGATCTAGGGGAACGAAAATTAGCCTACAACCTATTCTCAGACCCACCAAATATAGTACACAAAAAATCATAAAAATCGGTCAAGCCGTTTCGGAGGAGTTCGATAACGAACACTGTGACACGAGAGTTTTATATATTAGATAGATTAATTAACCTAAGCCATTCTTCATTCAAATGTGATAAATATGAAACTTTGGGCGTAATATTGGAGAGCATTTTCTAAACGCCGACCAAATTCTTAAATTTGCTGGCATGGTGGAGTATGATCTGATCCCCATGGTAGCAAAGGATGACTACAAAAATGTCTTAATTACATAAATACAAGAAATTTAAGACGTTGCGTTAAAGTTTGAACTTAGCTTTTTATAACTAGTTACTACTTTTAAGTAGTTACTTTCGTTTTGACAATATAAACTTTTTTAATATCGTTTGACATAAGGTTTGACAGTTGGCGCGATATCGGGTCATACCAATCGGCACTCATGGAAGCCATAAAAAGAAATAATTGAATTGAATTGAAAATTAAAATGAACCAGAGCGAAGCGTGAGTGAGTGGATAATTAATATTATTAACTAGCAAACCTTAAAAAAAAATTAAACGGTTTTTATAATTTTATAATAAAAAAGTAGCCTGAATCCAGCTGTTTCAGAGGTTAGTCGTAACAAACAGACAGACAGAAAAACAGACAAAAATTAAAAAAAAATTTTTTTGATGAAAGTACCGTGTATACTTTCATATGCATTTAGTGAAAAACAGACACTTCAATTTCATTTATATGTATGATTCAAAAGTAATCTCGCTTAGATTGCTGGAGCAAAGCAAGGGCGTATTACTAGTGTATTACAAAGCTAATGTGTATGGATACTTAATCTGAATTTGGTTCGAGACCCCGCGATGTTGTCAGAGGCCACTTTCTAAAAGTGACTCAGCTGTGTGGCCACGAGAAAGGCTTAAACGAGATTCTCATCAACTGAAAAAGCAAGTTAAATTTAAAAAAGACAAGCCTAGTGAAAACGCACTTGTTTAAGTAACTGCTCGAAGGGGATTCAATTCCCGGCTTTCGCACCTTTGATATTTTCATGTGAAAGACATTTTCCACCATTACCATTTGTTTTACGTTGAAGGAAAACACCGTGAGGCTGAATAGTAAATACAATTTTGTAAATAAACTATACAAATACAAATTTGTAAGTAAACTAGCATTTCCCGCGGCTCCGCTCGTGTTTTAAAGAAGCTAAATTCTTAGATTTCACATACCTTGTGATGTTTTACAGCCAGTTTTTAACGGTTAGTTGAGATTTTACAGAAATTAGATATTTTCTAGCAGTAAAAAGTATCCTATATTCTGGGGATAACCAGCTATAATCATACTAAATTTCATCAAAATCTGTTCAGTGGTTTTCTCGTGATGCGATCACAGACAAACAGACAGACAAACAAAAATTTTAAAAACTATAGATTCGGCCTCTGTATGTAAATATTCAATGTACAGATTCGACTAAATTAGAATTTTATTATATGTATAGATAACACGTTTCAAACAATCATTGACATTTTTCATAGTTTATAATAATTTTAACATAGTACCTACGTGTATATTAAATACGCTAACCTTCCTCTTAAGTTAGTTATCAAAGTAGACTGTACTGACTATACATAACAATAAAAAAAATAATGAAGGACGCATCGATACGTGCAGGTACATTTATTAACATTTTTTCAAAAGCTTTTTTCCCTAAAAAAAATAGGAAACGGATATCAATGGCAGCCAAAGCAGAACGAGAGCTTATCGCCTCTAACCATGGCCCCTGGCCCTACAAATACGGCACTAGACTAGACAGTTAATGAGAAATAATTGCGGAAATATTAGAAAAATAAGTAATTATATAATTGTTAAACGCTACTTTAATAACCATATAGATAAGATCATCGCAGACTCCAAGTCAGTGATTGAGCAACACAATATCCGCTTACCCTCTTATGATCATAAAAGCCAAAATCAAAATAAACGAAAAAAGGTAATATAAACATGTTTGGACATTATTATACACAGCGCCATCTAGTTCCGTGATAAGCTACGAGGCTTGTGTTACGGATACCAGATAGTTGATACACTACACATATATACATATTATAAATATAAACACCCAGCATTTGTGATCAACAAATGAGCACCGCAAGCGGGACTCGAACCCGCGACCGCTGGCACAACAAGTATTGTCACTACAAACTGAGCCAAATGTGTCGTCAAAATAAGTGAACAAATAACAAGTGTGATATTTTTATGAAGACTAGTGATGTCATGTTAACACATTTATGCCAAAAAGGACACCTTTAATTGTCGGCGTATTACTAAGATTTAAGTCAAGTGCTAGGTTGATTTTAGTGAAATGTCGTTTTTTTTAATCTTTCCTTAATTTTTGAATTCGTTTGAAAATATTCGAATTTCTGAAATTCTTTGAAAACGGTTTATAAAACGAGTACCTATTATAGTAATTTAGGTAAAGATAGTAGAATTGGCTTGTTAGGGAATCTTTACTATTCTAACTAATATTATAAACACGAAAGTAACTCTGTCTGTCTGTCTGTGGCGCTTTTACGCCGAAATTACTATTAATTGAACCAATTTAAATGGCACACAGATAGTCTAGAGCCTGAGAAAGGACATGGGCTACTTTTCAATGCGAAAAAAGGCTGTAAAGGGTTGAAATAGGGGATGAAAGTTTGTAAGGAAATTACGTCATTTTAAAGCTAGAAGCTTGAAATTTATTTTTTAGGCTTTTGATTAGATACAAATAAGTAAGACATTCAACGTTTGTAAAAATTTAATACCAAAGATGGTACCTAGGGACAAGTCCGAGGGAAGCGAGGGTGAGTCGCTAGTATATTAATTATATTTAAAAATATTACAATTTACATCGTATAAACTTCATTAAATACACTAATTAATAGCTAGGTTAATAAGGAAATTCTCATATCTTTATCTAGTTGAGATTGCATCTGCATTGTTTAATGCGTGAATAATGAGAGGAAAAAATCCCACAAAAAATCTTAAATGATTACTATTTACTAGTTTAATGTGTATATACAATCGGGTTTATTTTAAATGTGAGTTAGAATTATAAATATTGTATTTGCCATACTGTAAACAAATCTTATCTTAACAATAATAATAATAATAACATACTTTATTGCACACCACAAAAGAAACATAAAATACATTTTAAAAAACACACAAAATGCACATTAGGCGGCCTTATCGCTGGAAGCGATCTCTTCCAGGCAACCTTAAGGTGGAGGAGTAAGTTATCTTAAAACAGTAGGTGGTGTACACGCTTTGACACATAAATAGAAATATTTATTACAGATAAATTAATACATAGATACATACTTATATTCCTACATACATACATACTTACATACTTACATATATACATTACATTATACATACATATATACATATATATTATATACATACATACACACTGATAAAATATGTCAATAAACTTTTTATTTCTTATACATACATACATACAAATACAAACAAACGAGCATACGTAAATCTGATTTCAATATATTAATATAAAGATATATTAAAAAATAAAACATAATAGAGAAAATAATAATAATAAAATGAAAAAACAAACAGGAGTCAGGACTAAAGAGAGGGGGAAATGGCTAAGGAGAAAGGCTTAAAGAGAGAGATAGTAATCTTTTAATAAGCATTTAAATTTATCCAAGCTTTTAGCACATCTAATCTTTAAACGAGCAATTCTTGTATATCTTATATCTTTAAACGAGCAATTCTTGTATATATATGTATAATCTGAATCTCGGAAACGGCTCGAACGATTTTCATAAAATGTAGTATACAGGGGATTTCGGGGGCGATAAATCGATCTAGCTAGGATTCATTTTCAGAAAATGTTGTTTTATTCGTGTTTTCAATAATCAACTTTATTGATAATGAACTTAAACATAAACTTATTTTTTTTTATTAAAAGAAAATAGCAAAAAGGTGGCGTTTGGGTAGCCCAATATTGCCACTTAAACAGAAAAATATGACTCTTCCCGACATCTATTGGTGAATAATAATAACATTTTTCTTAAAAATACCGAGCAAAGCTCGGTCATCCAGGTACTATTATTTTAAAAGAGCAATTGCTGACTTTCTGGATGCTTCTAAGCAGAACTGCCCTTCAAACCGATGGTAGATTCCTCGCTGGCGTACATACTGACATCTTTACGTAAAATAAAATTAGAACTTAGTGAAACTGTGCACGAAATATTTTTTGGAAATTCTTATTAAAGCCAATATTATAGATACAGAGGCTAAGGCTAAATCTATAGTTTTTAGAATTTTTGTCTGTCTGTCTGTGAACGAGAAATCCACTAGATAGATTGTGATGAAATTTGATATAACAATAGCTGGTTGTCGTTATCGTTCGGGTAAAATGTAGGATACTTTTTACGGCGGAAAAATAATTTAATTACCTATATTATAGAAATAAACGAACGAAAAATGTCCGCCGGAATGTGACAGACGTTATATTTTGTAATAAGTAACGATGCTTATAATATTACTACGGAGCACTTCCCGCGGCTCCGCCCGCGTTCTAATTACCGGAAACTTAATTCTTATATTTCATATTATTATTATACCATGTGACAGGTAGCCTGTATCCTTCCCCTCCAACGTGCGTTCACCTTGTCGTGGTGGCGGGGCTCTGTAGCGTCGCATGCCAGACGCGAAGCCAAGGAACCCACAGAGAGGGCGATGTGTCAGGCGGGTTGCTCCAGGTAGGTACTTCTCTGGATAACAGAGTGGACTGTGGAGCAACCCTATTGGCTGTATTGTCTGCTTCGGCAGACCTGTCAGACAGTCGGGGCGTCGTAGTAGAATGCGCACGCGATCCTGCTAAGCCCCATTAAGACGTGATGGGTGCTTGGGTTTTAGTGGGTAGTACTGGCTTTAGGCACAATACAGAGATAGAACAGTAGCGTAACTCAGCCGTCTTTTTGAAATTTACACCTACAGCTGAGCGGAGCGCTAGGGTTGGTACATACAAAAAGTAAAACAGGTAATTTTTTTTAGGAATGAAACATATGTTAATTTAATATTTATTTTTTACATATTTATGTTATAAGTTGGTAACAAATAAATATTTGCGTCTATTGCGACAAGTTTTAAATGCTGTGTTGTTAAATTTTATTATATAAAAAATTCACATTCTTATTATTATTATTATGCACCGCCCGCTATACATTTGTCTTGGTTTTAATATGAATTACCATTACACGCACCATGGCAACGGACATAACTGATACGTCAAACGCCGTTAATTTTATAAAGTTTCTTTAAATTTTCTAATCTTCCGCACAACTTTCTTATTTTTTTCTTTCATAAGAACCTTCTCCTAACATTAACAAACATAACAAAAAAAGAATTGGCCAAAGTGGTCCAGGCGTTGTTTAGTTATGCGCTTACCAACACATTTTGCGATTCATTTTTATATTATAGATCGATTAAAACAATAAATCATTCTTACCTTTCAAAATCAGTAGGGAGTTTAAAAAACGAAATCTCCGGTTTTGATGAAGCAGAGTTCAAACAGCCGTATACTACGCAATAAGTTCGTGGCATCTTTAAAAAGATCGCGGTAATAAACTCAAACGCGGCACACACGACTGACAGCACCGCAGCGTCCGCTAAGGGGCCTCGTTGATGCGCGTATTTGTGTGAGTGTGCCGTTTCGAACGTTAAGTATGCAGTTTCCGTACTGTTCATATTTTTACTGTGCTTTAGGCCAGTGAGTCCCACATATCACCTGTTTCCTACAAGTGGTATGCGTCAATGCATTTCCCAAGGATAAAAAAGGCAGCCTATATCCTTCCTTGATAAATGGGCTATCTAACACTAAAATATTTTTTTAATTCGAGCCAGTAGTTCCTGAGATTCTCGCGTTCAACCACACAAACAAACTCTTCAGCTTTATAATATTATACCTAGTTTAGATTACATTATATTCTTATTCATTATGAATTCAATTTTTAAAGTAACTGAATCATTTCATGACATAATGCAATGAATATGCATTATAATTATGTATTGGGGAAAAGAACTGGTACATTAGAATAACTACAGCGTCTTCGTATTTGTTATTTCATAAGCGAATTTAAGTCTTAAATGCTTTTAATAAAGTTGAAAATATTATTAACACTATGTACCTAAGTGGTGTTTTAGTTTTTTTTATACAGTTATCACGAACAAAGCTTTCTTGAATCTAGAACATAAAAAAACATGTAGTGGGGTTAAGTATATCATAGTATAAATATTAAGGATAGTATTGTGACAGAGGAGTAGAATAAAGAACCTTATCAGGAGCGGTTGTGTTTCATTGAATCTCCCCGCTCCCCACACATTGCACACATAACCATCCTTTTACCGCAAATTGGGATCGTTATGTGCGCAGGAGATATTATGGTGTTAGCGATTCCCGCGGCGCCCCCCGCGTTCTAAGTATTTTTCGATATCAAATCATAAAATAAAATAAAATATAAGAGTTAGGTTTAAAAATACAAACAAAAATATCTAGATGCTATCTATCTTAAAAATATTATTTATAACCATTAAAAAATGAATCTGTTAGAAAACCAAAGAATTAACATCGCTGTAACATTATTAGATAAACTACGCGAGCCCTCATAGAGCTCAGCTTTTTGCTAGTAAATACTTAGTATAGCCACAGATAACATAATACTATACTAGGTATAGCTATTTTTGTCTGTCTGCTTGTTCGACCGTGACTGAAACCTATTGGAAATATTGGTACCGCCTAAGTAAGTAAGTACCACACCTACTTCGATAAGTTACGTGAATGAATGAAACCTAGTTTAATAAACCAATAAACTGTTTTATCAATAAAAAAATCTTTATAAATGAAACTATCTTTCCGAAATTTGTCGCGGATTTATTTGATGAGACAGAAACGGGTGTCTCTACCGTGACCATGATCGCTGTAAAGCATTCGAAACGTCGGAAACCAAACATCAAAATAAATCCGCGACAAAATCTGAAAAGATCGTTTCATTTGTAATGTCGAATATTCGCGTAAACCTGAGAAAGTGTTATAAAAAAAATATTTTTTCTTTACTTTGTTATATTTATATAATAAAGATGCAAGGATTTGAATTATTCAACGCAAATACTTGTTATTGAGTAATAGTCGTTATCGAACTGTTACTTAATATGTTCATTTAAGCAGTGCATATATTAGTTGAATGTATGTAAGCCAAAATCTCAGTTATGTAGGAATCGTTCTAGAATGTAGGGGAATATATTTAAAAAAATCATATACTTAGTTTGAAAAAACATCTATAAATCTATATATTATATAAAAACGAATTGCTGTTCGTTAGTCTCGCTAAAACTCGAGAACGGCTGGACCGATTTGGCTAATTTTGGCCTTGAATTATTTGTGGAAGTCCAGAGAAGGTTTAAAATGAATAAATATGAAAAAAAAGTTTAGGTTTTATTTATCGATTGATGCAGTACAAGTCTGCCGGGTCAGCTAGTAAATGTAATAAAATTCAACTCAGTCGAATTTTTATTGGTTTTTTTTTTGAAATAGTCATTATTATCCATGCAGAGGCCGAATCTATAATATTTAGAACTTTTCTTTGTCTATTTGTGACAGTATCAAGAGAAAACCAATGGATAGATACCAGTGGCGAAGGGTGAAATTTTAGCAAAGGTAAGCTGTCTAAAAAAATGAGAAAAACACACTGCAAATCAATGCGATGCAAAAGTACCTAGTAGGTACTAGTAGTACCTCTTTGCGATAACACTCTTGTGTTGTAGTGAAGATATATTTTTTTCTTAATAATTAATAAAGAAAAAATCTTAAGAACATTTTTTTTTTATTTATGTAAAATGTTATAGCAAAATAGTCAATACATTTAATATTTACTAAAATAATATAAAAATATTAATAACGCCATCTATGAGCAATCATTACGCATCATTTATGAAGTGAAAGTACAGAGATTTGATTTAAAACCGCATTATTTTATTTTGTATTCATTATAAATATAATTAATTTCAACCTAAACATTTTATGAGATTTAAATATTCTTTTTTTTTGTTAATTTTGCATTTTAATATATTTATATTATTTTTAAATTTAAACACCGCCATCTACTGACATCTGTTTGAACAACTTCGTCTATATTACTGAAGAGATTGATTCATTATTTATTTATCAAACCAAATTAAAATTATGAAATATTTAGATATGTTTTACACTATATAGTTTTAAAATTTAATTATTATATCCTATAACGATACTTGCTTTCAGATTGAATATTACCTGTTTAAGCTAATACACGTAAAATAATTTTGTTAAAGTAACGCATTTTAAAATAACATAAAACATATTATCACTACCACATAAATGAAATCAAAGAATAAACAAGGAAAACAAACATAATGTTTTTCTAATTTAGCACGTACGCACAATTTTAATAGAAAGTTTTATTACAAATTTGAAATTACTTCATTATAATACGCAAATTAATAATGGCTTATAGAACTCACCGTAACTAAGAAATATGTGAAGAAACATACACTAAACGAACACTACACAAAATGTCTATATTACGCTAAAATCAAGTAAAACTCAATAAAACAAAACAAAAACATAATGCACTTGTAAACAGTCGCCATATTAATTTGTTTAAAATAATGACAATTATTGACATTGCTCACGTCGCTTGTCATTGGTCAATCATAGTGACGTCTTGTACTTTCCACCAATCACATGCAAAATAAGCTGCTCAGGAGCGTCTTAACCGCGACCAAAAATCTGAGTAATTATGAATGAAATCACGTGAAAAGTTCCAATCCAAAAGTATGAATGAAACACAATTCGTATGGAAACGGTAGGCTGCAATACTACGTCTTATCGCGGCATTTCTATGAAGAATCATTTTAGCAAAAAATACATTTTTGTTGATTTTGACTCTTTGTAGGTGTTATGTTATTTAAAAAAAAGATTATTACACTAAATTTATTATTATTTTAATTAGTAATCAATAATCATGTTAATTAAAAAAATAAGCAAATATGTAGAATGAATGATGCATTATTGGATTTTTAAAAGGTAAGACGGTGGGAATCGTCTTGTATGGACCCTTCGCCACTAATAGATACATCATATCGCATCAGAAGAGAAGTTTCTAAGAACTAAATGTTCAATCGTTAATTATTAGCGAAATCGAGTACTATTTTCTGGTCACTATTAAGATTTTTTTGATACAGATAAAAAATCTAACACGAACAATTGCTAATCTCTAAATGCTATATTCGTTTTAATTTTTAATTTTTTTAAAATAAAAAATGTTGCATTTAAATGTCAATGTCATTCGTGATTTGACATTTGATATAAAAGACGAATGACCACGTCTTACATCTTATTGTTACATTTCTGCTACCCATTACTTCGATCTCTTTCTTCATTAATTCTTTTCATAGGATAATAAAAAATATGTAAAAAGAAAACCAAAAATCCGACTGCAAAAAAGAAAATTTAAATTTGCACTAAAACAGAAACGAACGATTGAGAATAGAAAACAAAGCTAAAATAAACTATAAATAATTTAAAAACATTAAAGACTTGACTGTCAAAGAAATTATTTTCGAAACCCTTTATTTTGATTCCCGACTTGACAGGTCCAAAAATACATATATACAGTCGAAAAACATAACCCTCGTTCTGGCGTAGTCGGGTAATAAAGTAAACTCTACTTCGGCTTAGTAAACTATGTTTTGAGCTGAAACCCATCGTTAAATCACCCCAGTATAAGCGGAGCTTAGTTCCTTCAACTCATATTTATAATATGTATGTATTTAAAGTTATATATATACATACAGTATATCAACTATCTGGTATCCGTAACACAAGCCTCGTAGCTTACCACGGAACTAGATAGTGCTGTGTGTAAAAATGTCCCCAACTTATATTGATTTATATAACCAGACTCACTCCTTTACCTTTAAAATTTACTAACGACTCACCTTGAGAGATTTAGCGTAGCCGCGGTTTTCGCTAGTTATATACTAAAACCTTTCTCAAGAACCACTATGTACATATATGTATTGGTGAAAACAGAATATAAATCGGTGCAGTAGTTTTTGAGTTTATCGCGAACAGACAGACGGCCGTTTTTGTTGAATTACCATCTATTTATAGTTTTCTAGGATAGAACTAAACAAACAAAATTAGTAGCAGGAAGAGAGCAAGGCAATTACGTTAATATCTTCAAAACTAAGTTGTATATCAGCCGTAACGTTTTATATTAGCCTTGACTGTAACTATTTTCATTTAATTTAAATTTTAATTACACGGAAGCTTAATTAGTACTGAAAATCGTTGCATCAATGTCTTATAGTTTAGTTGGAACTGTCTTAAGGCCAAAGCTAGCAGGTTCGATTTCTAGGTGAAGTAAAAACTTATTTGTTTTAGCCACTATTTGTCAACAGCGTATAGGAGAGAAAGAGAAGGCAGTTGGATCTGCTTGTACGACAACATGACATTGCATATTGTGTACAGAACCGTTACATTACCTTCGATTCACACTTGGCAGTTTTTTTTTCTGTCCCTCAATGTGGAAAATATCGCAGTTATTGCTGGTCTAAAATAATGATTACTTATAATACAAAATTATAGTATGAGTAAAATTTTGTTAATTATATTTAAAAGTTAAAGTTCCACAAGCCTTTCTTCTATATATTTTTAATTTTATACTTCAATAAATAGAAATTGTTTAATTATGCAAAGGCTATAAAATTTAGAAGCATGAGTTTACTACCGTGGAGAATGGAATTACGATGCGAAAGTTTATACTTGTGTATTTTTGTATATTATAAGTTGTATGCAGAAGTAAATGAAGATTTTGAATAACATTATGTACCCAGGCTACGCTGGGACATTTACGCATACATATGGTATGCGTAAACACACAGGCGGTTATACCACCTAAACACTTCAGTAAAAAAATATACTTTCTTAGGTTTACGCTAATATTTGCGCGAATGTTTACGCAAAGTCTTTCTCGTGACCATGATTGCTGCAAAGCATTCGAAACGTCGGGAACCAAAAACAAAAATAAAACTGCGACAAAATCTGGAAAGATCATTTCATTTACAAATATTATCCTCTCAATTGCAACATAACCAGCGGCAGTTACCCACCCAAATACGCCCAACGGCTGGTCACACGCCATGACAGGTGGTACTTAGATGGTACACTACCCACCGAAGTAGGCAGCTTTTCAATGTGTCGCTTGGTTGCTTTATCGTAAACGAGGCCGTGGGCTATTTTAGTCTATGTATGTAAATATGAATGTAATGTCAAGGTTATTATTTAGATCAACTATATTTAGCTATCATTTTTTAATTTTCACCATTTTCAGAGCAAGGCTTTCTATGTTACCATATTAGTGTTAAAACGTTGGGAAACGTACACAGTTAAATGTAGGGAAACCTGAAACTGCTTGTTTCTATAGGATTTTTGTATGAGTTGAATGGTTATAAAGAAAAATTATAGGCTCCTAACTATAACTTTTGTATTAAAATATTAATTACTAGGTACCCTCTTTAGTATAAAATGTTTACAAATTTTGAATGTTTTACTTATTTATATCTAATCAAAGCCTAAAGAATAAGTTTCAAGCTTCTAGCTTTAAAAATGACGTAATTTCCATACAAAATTTTATTCAATAATTTAACCCTTTACAGCCTTTTTTTGTCTTGAAAAGTAGCCTATGTCTTTTCTCAGGATCTAGCCTATCTGTGTACTAAATTTCATTTAAATTGTAGTAGTTTTGGCGTGAAAGCGCGACAGGCAGACAGAGTTACTTTCGCAATTATAATATAAGTAAGAAATTAAACAATTCACGTCCAAACCACAATTAAATATACATTGGTGTAATTAATCAAAAACTTTTCCGGTTTTATTAATCGCCATGAGAATTATAACTAACTAGGAATATGCTTTTATGTTCATATTTTGTAATACGACTTTGTAGGTAAATAAAAGTAGGACTTTGTAGCAAGTTTATGGAAGTCAAATAAATATCCTACTAATATTATAAATGCGAAAGTTTGTGAGTATGGATGTTTGTTACTCTTTCACGCAAATACTACTGAACCGATTACGATGAAATTTGGTATGTAGGTGAAGACCCAGAATAACATATAGGCTACTTTTTATCCCGGAGTTCCCGCGGGATTGACTCCTAATATTTAAAAAATTAACGCGGGCGAAGCCGCGGGTACAGCTAGTATGTGATAATTAATTATTATTAAGCTAATATCAAATATAAAAAGTTTATCAATCGAATATCATGTTTTACGGTTGTGAAGTGTGACCTAAAGAAAAGCCATCGACCTACAATTTTGCATGTATGTTCTTCATTCTTCTGCATATTAAAATTACTGGGCGCATGAAACTTATTACATAAAGTATGGCATAGTTCATTGATCGATCGATCGATCGATTGATCTAAGGCGAAATAAGAATAAGTTGACAGTTATTTATATAGCGAGCGTCATTTTTTGTGGCCAAGTTGTGATTTTTTGAAAAACTATTCTATGTTTGAGTACAAAGTCACAGTCTTAAAGTATACTAGTATTTTTCATCATCAGTAGCTATTTTTAATGTAATTATTTATGTAAGCATTCATTTCTAAAACAAAATTTTTGCTTAAATGCATACATTTTGCAATGGACTTAATTTTCATGAATTTGTGTTAGAATACGTCTGTTGCCAAAATAGTCTCACGGTACAAATTAACAAAAGCACGTAACAATGCACATTTCACATCGAGCAATCTCATTAAAATATGACCATCAACAGGTTCAAATCCATTGTTCCGGTGGTGTACTGCAAGGCATTGTATTAGGTTCTTTGTTTTATATATTAGTCATTAGTGAAAAATTACTTATCAGATCTGTGAAGTTTTTACATTATTTACATTTTTAAAGCAAAAACATTTTTATGATTGGATTTGTGGAGTTAAATTTCGTTGAATAACTTATTATACAAGAATATACCTACCCAAGACACGTTTGGCTCAGTTGGTAGTGACCCTACTTTCTTCGCCAGCGGTCGCGGGTTCCGCTGGGGGCATTCATTTGTGAGCATAAATGCTTGTACTTCAGTCATGGGTGTTTATATTTACTCGTATAATACGTATATATTTAAATTTATAAAATTTATATGTGTAGTATATCAACTTTCTGGTTTCCGTAACATAAGCCTCGTAGTTTACCACGGATCTAGATGGTTGCTGTAATAATGTCCCAACATATTTATACATAATATTAAGTTTGGAATAAGCATGAGTTTAAGAAACCTCGCGTGACATATTCGTCTTAGACTACATAAAAAATATGTGAAAGTTTGTATGTACGAGTATGTTTGTTACTTTACATTGACGACGCACACGACTGATCGGATTTGGATGATGTAAAACAGAGATATGCTATGATCGCAAGTAAAATATCATTGAGGATAAATCGTTAGTATTCAAATTGTCGGAAAATAAATAAAAATGTAATCTAAGTACCTACTATATACCTACAAATATCAATGTTGTTTGGAATGGTGGATATTTGTAACTCAATCAGGCCAGAATAGCTAAACGAATCTGATAGAAAGATTAGAGTCGGTTGCACATAAGTTACTTTTAAAGAAAAAAAGAAAAATATACGGCCCCCGTTCAATAGCTTTGTTTTGTTTTTCACAGGGCATCTAGATAGCTAAATTACTGTATTAAAGCACAAATCAATAGGCGTTATAGTTTTTCAGTAAAGTGTACCGCAAAATGCTCAGATTGTAGAATAGTGTTAGTGCTTGCTTCGCTTGCCTTAATTGTGTTTTAAAATAAAATTTATCTAGGGACGTACCCAAGCAAAGCGAGGATTAGTCATCGGTATGTTTATAAATGTACTAAATTCATTTCCATATCTGTTCCATTTCTTTTTTTTGGCTGAAAGTATCATACTATTATAAACAGTTAATAATTTACATTCACATGGAACGTGAAGATCGTTAACCTTTGAGTTAGCTAACGGAGTAAGCTGTTAGGTTTCATGTAACTTATAATTACTGAAGTTAAATGGTGATTGCTCAGAATAATTTAGTTAAGGAAAAAACATTCAAAGCAAATTAGATCTTTATGGTTCAAAATCTGAACTAGACAGTTTCATTGTTAGTTATAAATCATGGTTTGGTTTTATATCAGGATTGCCAGATTTACATTTTATAAACCAAAAAAGGTTAGGTACGATTATGTAAAAGGTCGTCTCATCTTCGTCGTCTGAGACAAACATACACAAACACGTCATTTAGGACTTACGTTCATTTAATTTTCAATATCTCTAATTTATATTTAATACGTAATTTTTATAAGTCCACTGGGTGCCTTTTGCATTTATGTTATAGTTGGCTATGCTCCATCTAGTCTATCTTTATGATGAAATCTATTCACTTACCAATGCCATGTTTTTATATTGTAAATGTGACAGACAGACTCAAATTTATTTAATAATCGTTATCTTTACTATACGAGATAGAAAGGTTATTGTTATGTATGTAACATTATACACAGTAGTTGCTCGTTCCAAAAATAGTCGGGCCGTTTGTTAATTTTTGACGCTGGACTAAAACGTGTTAAAGTAGGTACTTCGATGAAACTGCCTCGGTGGTGTAGTAGCTAGCATGTAGTTCGAGTCCCGGGTCGGGCCAAGTTTAGTTATTGAGTCTTGGTGTTTAGTAAGCCTCAGTAACAGCCCGGAGTTGAGAAGTTGGCGGTTTTTTACCCCCGTGTCTCGTAGAGCACGTTGTTGGTCCTGCGCCTTACTGGTCTTACTGGTCGTGTCGAGTAGTCGTCCCACCGGAATATGAGAGTGATAGGAAAAAAGAGTGCACTTATGTCTGCGCGTACACTTGTGCATTATAATATCTCCTGCGCAGTTGTCTAGTCTCAATGCAATTGGCCGTCATGGCTGGCATCGGTCGGAGAACATTACTTCGATGAATTTGATCAGTATAGCTATAAGGTAAGTTCTAATCTAGCACATATGCTTCTAAAGTTTAAAAATCTAAAGGAGAACCTAAGCGAAGCGAGGGTAAAATTGATAGTATCGGGAATATTTTACATACTCGTACTTATACGTTGACAATGAAAATTGACTTTGATGACCTTAATTTCGACGTTTCCGTCTTTGGCATCCGATAAATTGTTATGATATTTTTGTAATTAATTATGTGTGTATTACATTATACCTTCACGATTTACACAGATTATAATTATGGTTTTCGGCTAAGATCAAAGAGAGAGATAGAGAGAAAAAATAGTTTTCTCAAAATATATAAATATGTTGGGACATTATTATACACAGCACCGTTCCTTAGTTCCGAAGTAAGCTACGAGGCTTGTGTTACGGATACCAGATAGTTGATTTACTACAAACATACTAACTTTAAATACATAGATATTTTAAATATAAACACCCATGACTGGAGTACAAACATTCGTGCTCAACAAATGATTGCCCCCAGCGGGATTCAAACCCGCAACCGTTGGCGTAGCTAGTAGTCACTATATATCACGGAAGAGACTCATGCTGATTTGTTGCAAAGCTTCCGTAATCCTTATTGTCTTTGCTTCCTCAATCCAAAAGGTATGTACTGTTGTTCTGCATTTAATCTTAAGTTCAGGATAATATAGATTACGAGTATTTTTTTTTATTGTCAGCAATCTTAGGAACTTGTCTTAGGAATTTTGGTTCTGCACCTAACTCGTCTAGTTGAAGATCAGTTCATCAAACTTTACTCATATTGTAATAGTAGTTTTCAATGAGATTGATCACTGTGACTTAAATAAGCTAATATCTTACGGAAATTTGTTGTTTGCGGAAAAAAAAGTGCTATATATATTTTAATGCTTGTAAACTTGACGCGCGTTAAACACGCGTCAAATTATATTGACGATTATTTAATTAAAAAAATGTAAGGTCAAATTTAAATTAATTTATTCAGGACACAATTATATATTTTTATTACTGAACGTCATGAGGCTACTAACAGTTCGGAAAGAAGAAGCCTCAGACCTGAGAAGAACTGGCGAAAAACTAGTCAGCGGGACTAATATTAATATTTAGAATTAATATTTTTTACAAGTTAAGTTATAATTAACAGTAATTCTATAAGTATTAAGTAGCCTGAAGGCGAACACATCATTCCCAAGGCGTACCATCTTTATCTTATAAGCAGTAAATTCGGATAAAAAATTTAAACATGTAATAAAACTGGTTACATTTTTCGTGGTCGCAATTATTCCTTAAATATCAACTCACATGGTCAATTAGTACCCATATAAAGATACTAATAATAGCTTGTGACTTTGCTTGCGATTATATCAACTAAATTTAGTGCAAAATCTATAGTTGCGGGGCATTCATTTGTTGAGCACAAATGTTTGTACTCCAGTCATGGGTGTTTATGTTAATAATATGTATGTATTTAAGTATAATTATCAACTATCTGGTATCCGTAACACAAGCCTCGTAGCTTATCACGGAACTAGATGGCGATCTGTCCATCATTTCATTTTCTTATGGCCTTATTTCATCAGGTACTTGCACATCTTACTATTCAATTACAACATTCAACTTATTACGTATATTGTATGAACACGCTATTATATCGGTAGTCGTTTCTAGAAGGATGATTTAATTAGAACAATTAGACTAGAATGAAGTAACACTAGTGGTAGCCCAGCGGTAACGCGTCGCTTGTATAACCGAGTAATGCGGGTTCAAATCCGGGTCTCGCACCTCTCATATTTTCATGTGCGAATCATTTCTATCATGATTACCACTTGACTTACGGTGAAGGAAAACATCGTGAGGAAACCTGCATGTCTGAGAAAAACTAGCAAGTTTTCGTAAGACATGTGAAGTCCGCCAACACGCACTAGGCCAGCGCGGTGGACTATGGCCTGATCCCCCTCGTACTGAGGGAGGCCCGTGCCCAGCAGTGGGACGTTAAAAAGGGCTGATGATGATGATCAGTAATGAAGTAACACTACACAAAACGTTTCATACGTTTAAGGGTTCCGCATCTAAAAGAAAAGGGAACCCTTTTAGGATCGCTTTTGTTCTGTCTGTCTGTGTTTCAAGACCTTTTTTCTCAGGAACAAGTAGAGGAATTAGACTGAAACTAATATCAATACTTAGGTTTGCAATTCTTTGCAACTATGAAAATATCAAACTTATAAGTCAACACAATCAAAACTCAAAAGGTACTGCCGTTTATGTCGCATATTTTGACACTGTCAAGAGAATTAAACCCTATATGGGTAGTTTTCGTTGGCTTAAGATCATGAAAGATAAGAAGCAATTTCTTACAGTAAAAGTAAATGTAAAATCCGAAAATCAATAAACTTTTTCAATTGTTTCATTTTAATGTTTCGTGCTGAGGAACCCTTGGCTTGCTAGTCGGGCTTGCACTTGTCTAATTTTTTTTAAGCTTGGCTTGGTTGTTTTAATGTCATAATGTATGGTGAATGAATAAATAAAGAATAAATACTGACATGGCGATGAGTATCAAACATACATACATACATACATACATACATACAACTTTAACATTTATTATTGTTTTATTATATGTCGACTTTAAAATATTTCGCCAAAACAATAAACAATGTGTGTTCTTACTTCATCTTAATATGGTATACGACCTTAAATTGACCTAGTCTTCAGTTCTTAATACTTAAGGGGATGACCCTCTGTGCTCTGGTGTATCGTTATCTTATCAGAGAGAGACAGAGGTTCGCTATGTGTTACTGAGGCGAGGCAAAGTGTAGAATACTTCACTGTAGTAATAATATCTACTTTCTAAGATGCATGCGAATATTTGACATTATATGTGCATATATTATACACGTGTAGGTATATCTTTTGGGATTTTGTCGAGACAAAAAGTTCCATCTACGAGTATAGTATAATCGTATCGAAGTAAAATTTTATAGCGTTACGTTTAACGTTCAGGTGCGATTTTTTTATCCTTGTGGTTGGTGGTTATGTGAGGCTCACCAGCAAGCCAGCACTACCCACTAAAACTCAACTCGCAGACCACACAGCCGAGGACCAGCCAAGAAGTGCGCAGGGAGGACCCACTTCGGTGGGCGGTGTGTCTTGCGGGTTGCTCCTGGTATTTCTTGGTTGTATTGTCTGCTTCGGCACACCTGCCGGACCGTCGGGCGTCGTAGTAGAATGCGCAAGCGATCCTTGGACGCCTCATTAAGACGTGATGGGTGCTTGGGTTTTAGTGGGTAGTACTGGCTTGCCGGTTAGTCCCACATAACCACCTGTTTCCTACAGGTGGTATGCGTCAATGCATTTCCCAAAGATAAAGAAAAAGTTCATTAGACCGTAGAGCAACCCCTTGGTTTGGTGGTCTGTTTTGGAAGGCCTGCCCTAGCCCTACCTCGTCCCATTAGAAGTTTTAGTAGCGGTTTTTGGGTGGATGTTAGATATTATCTTTAAGATATTACATTCTAACCAAAAAAAAAAAAAGAATAGCTATACTCTGATGCAAGGTACGCCATTTCAGTTCATAAGAGCTCATAAACTTAATAAGGTCAAGGTCTAGTATTATGATGCAGGATTTTTACATAACTTAATCTAAATTTTATTCAATAGTCGTGATTTGCATATCTCTACATAGTGTAGAGTCACTTTCCGCCGTCTGTACGTTTACATCTTTTAAACTGTGCAACGGATTTTAATGCGGTTTTCATCAATAGATGGAGTGATTCAAGAGGAATGTATAATTAATACATGCATTATAGAAGAAAAACGCTGAGAAAATATTTAATTTACGAGAAATTTTTACTAATCGTCAAAACGTAAGTACCCAGATGAAAGGACGAAAGGACGAAAGCGGTCGAGTAGCAGACATCCACTAAGGACGAATTTTGCGACATGGTCGGATTAAGAATGATTAAGCGCTCTCGCAAGTTTGTATGAAATTCCTTCATTTTTTGTGTCACAAACTAATTTTGGAAGGGTGGTAGTTTATTGTTAGTAAACGTCCGCTAGTAACAGATTTTACGACAGGGCCTGATTAAGGTGGTCTATGGGCTTTTGCTTTATTTGAAAATCCTTTATTTTTATGCTACAAACTTTATAATTTTGCAGGGCGCACCTAGTGTATAATTCAAGTGTGTGTCTGCCATTTAAATATTATTCTCAGTGTAAAAGAGTATTTTGAACTTTAGTAAAAACAGCAATGAAAATTTTCTATTGAGTTATTATAACTAGTTACCCGCCTTTGCTTCGTTTAGACTAAATTTAAGACATAACGATCTAGACCAGTATGCAATTTTGCTAGTGCTTTAGTGCTTTAGACTGGTTGATAAATACCTATACAATAAAGCAGGAAATGATGCAAGGTTGATACGAAATGCATATAATATTGACATCGATAAATTATATTATAAATGCACGTATAATGTAGATATGTATGTCAATTACAACATAATAGAAAATTTACAAAAATCAAATTAAAACTGTTAATTGGTGTTGTAGCTAGCAGATGCAGTCGTCGTTTAAAATTCCTGGGTTTGAGTACAGCGTGAGGCAAATTAGTTTTTAAGTTTTTCTGTTAAGATAGTCACAAAAAAAATGTGGTCCTATGCCTTTTCTCTATTTGGTTGTGTCGAATTGTTGTCCCATTGAACGGAATATAGTGCACTCTCGCACTAGTGTATCTGCGCATACACTTTGCGCTGCGCATACTCTTCTAAGGCTATGCTCAATGAGATTAAGCCAAGCGAGCGAAGTCTAATATAATCGATGCGATGTATAATAAGGAGGAATATATTTTTTTATAAACATAAATTTAAATTTTAGGCGATATATATTTTTTGTAAACGGTTTTAAAACTAATTATACAGGTTTTTTAGGTTTAAACCTAATTTTTTGGACACACATTTTACCACTTTGGAAGTGTATCTCGCCCAAACTATTCAGTTTAGAAAAAAATGATATTTGAAACCTCAATATCATTTTTGAAGACCTATCTATAGATACACGAATAGGTGTGATATATACATACATATTATACATCTACTTAACAAGTTTTAATAGTATAGTTCTTATAGTTTCGGAAAAAAGTGTCTGTGACATACGGATGGAGAGACAGAAAGACGTGACGAATCCATAAGGGTTCCGTTTTTTGCCATTGGGATACGAAACCCTAAAAACCTATAGACATTATAAAGCAATCTGAAACATTAAGTAGAGCCAAATGAATATGCTAGTCTTAATGAAAATTATTTAGTTTACAATAAAAATAAATTAAATTATTCAAGGATTGAAGGAAATAATGCAAATAATGAATTCACTTCACAGTCCTACAAGTATAATATAATGTGTACAATATATATGTATGGACATGCGATATGTTATAAGTATAACTAACATTTTTGTAAGGACACCCATGGTTTATATCATTTTAATTTATTTTTATTTAAAAAGGCTTATCAAACGATTATCTCTTGCCATACATTGTTAATTTATTTGTATATATCTCTATATTCCATCGACAATAAACTCTTGAATAGAGTAATTTAATAATTAATATATTTTTCACTTGCGACTCACCTTTGGCTCAGTTGGTAGTTGAGAGACGACTCGTTTGGCTCAGTTGGTAGTGACCCTACTTTCTGCGCCAGCGGTCGCGGGTTCGAGTCCCGCTGGGGGCATTCATTTGCTAATCATGAATGTTTGTACTCCAGTCACGGGTGTTTATATTTATAATATGTATGTATTTAAAATTTATATGTGTAGTATATCAACTATCTGGTATCCGCAACACAAGCACGTTACGTAGCTTACTACGGAACTAGATGGCGCTGTTGTAATAATGTCCCAACATATTTAGTTATTTATTTATTACCTTTGCTCGGGTTCGTCCCTGTGTGCGTTCTAATGGTCGTTGTGGAATAGATTTATTATAGCCTATATATTATATGATGAAACGGCTATGTAATGTATAATAATATTTAAAATCAGTTTATTAGTTTCTGAGGTTAGTGCATTCAAACAAACAAACTCTGTCTTTTTATAATATTAGTATATATATAATAAAAATTGTCGAAAAAAAAGAAAGTAATAATAAATAATATTATAAATTTTATAATATTTATAAATTTTAATATATTCGAATATTAGTTGATATCACGGACATATGTTATAAATATTATAAGTATATGCAATTGATGGCTTTATCGTAAAAACTTTCGAAAAGCGAGTCAAGGCACGTCCCTCATGTGATCTGTACCGTGAATGTTGTCGACTATTGTGACGTCACTGTTCAGTGGACGGTGACAGCTTTGTTTTTTCAAACTGCGTATCGATGTTTTAAAACTGATTTATTAATGGACAAGCTGGTTTTTCGGGTCAAAATATAGGATACTTTTACTGAAGGCAAATATAACTTTAAAAATTATATCATTATCTAGGGATGAACTAGAGCGGAACTAGGGGAGGCGTTAGTTTCAAATATAATAATTATTTACAATATTGTAAGGTAGTGGTAGCCCAGCGGTAGCACGTCGCTTGTAAAACCGAGTGATGCGGGTTCAAATCCGGGTCTCGCACCTCTGATATTTTCATGTGCGAATCATTTCTATCCTGATTACCATTTGTCTTACGGTGAAGGAAAACATCGTGAGGAAACCTGCATGTCTGAGAAAACCTAGCAAGTTTTCGTAAGACGTGTGAAGTCCGCCAACACGCACTGGGTCAGCGCGGTGGACTATGGCCTGATCCCCCTCGTACTGAGGGAGGCCCGTGCCCAGCAGTGGGACGTTAAAAAGGGCTGATGATGATGATGATGATTGTAATGTAATAATTGTCCTTAATTATTGCTACGTGAGTATCAACTAACAATCCCACAAATTAACATCTGCAAAGTATACTATATAGTCTTCATTTTCTTGAAATACCGATATAATGTGAGTAGAGTCGTGTACATATGCTAGTTTAATAAAAATGTCACATTATGTCACATCAGCACTAAATCAGCAAAGGTCACTTGTGCTATTTCTTTTCTAGCTTTTTGTAACGATTTATATTATAAAACGTATTGTAACATTGATAAATAGGCGAAATCGATGCTACTGTCTAAGTCTAGATCCTGTTTGAAGGTTATATAACAAGTAAAAACAAAAAAAACTTGTATATATATCATCGTATTATACATAACAATTCTCGTTTAGACAAGTTTAGTAAGTTATTTACATAGTTATTGCACTCATGTCCACTCGCATAGGACATGGTTGATTTTCTATACATATATAAATTTTAAATACATACATATTATAAATATAAACCCATGAATAACTAACTAAAATAAATAAATAACTCTAATTTGGGTTATAACTCCCCTCTTAATAGAATTATGAAATCATACAATTTAATTAGCAGGAATAAGGACATAGATATATTTTATGATAAAAGATCGTTATCTCAATAGCGTCCTCTTACAACAAGTAATTGTAAGCACCTATAGAGATACTATATATGTATCTTATTTTTAATTTTTAAAATGTAAAGTTGAAATTTTTGTTGTTTTACCTATTATCTTTAATGTCGTTATCGCCTATAATTATGATACTACTCTTTATGTTACAATTGTTTTCATGTGTTTAGTAAGTAAGTAAGTAAAATAAAAATAAAATGACTGGAGTACAAACATTCGTCCTTAAAAAATAATTGCCCCCAGCGGGACTCGAACCCCACTGGCGCAAAAAAATGGGTCAGTACCAACTGAGCCAAACGTGTCCTCAAAAAAATATTTTTTCATTAGTCAAAATTGTGTCTTTATATAATTTTCTGTAGAAGCTCTTGCCTTATGTGATCAAAGTATTGATATACTCGTAACATACATACAATAAGAATAGACATTTTTGGTCTAATTTGCAGCGGCTTGTTTCCTACTGGCTGTGCCAAGTAGGGAACCCACACTAGGCCAGCGCGGTAGATTATATCGGGACATTCTTACAACAGCGCCATCTAGTACCGTGATAAGCTCGGTAGGCTTTTGTTACGGATACCAGACTGTTGATACACTACATATATATAATTTTAAATACATACATATTATTAATGACTAGAGTACAAACATTTGTGTTCAACAAATGAATGCATATCCATTAAAAATTACTAAAAAGCGATTAGTGTCGATTTCTAAGGCTGATATAAGACCTAGTTTTAGACGCTAAGAGCAAAAGCCACAATTATTATATACTGTCCTTAATGTCATAATATCATATCAACTTTCAAGGTTAAGCCTGCGCACGCGCATTAAGGACAGAGTAGGGCTCAATGAATACTAATTAATAATCCTATATTTAGATTATAAAATAACTGCCTCGGTTGTCTAGTGCCTAAAATGTAAGAGGAGATATAGAGGTCGTAGGTTCGAGTTTCTTTCGGGTCTAGTTCAGCTTTTGAGTATTTCTGCCAAGAAATTCTCAGTAACAGCCTGGTGTTAGGAATTTGGCGGTATTTCAACGTGACGACGCCTTTAGTCACGTGCTTTAACACACTTCGATCTTGTCGAAATATCGTCCCACCGGAGTATGAGAGTGACAGGAATAGAGATTGCACTTGTGTCTGCGCACACACAATAATATTTTCTCCTACGTTACTATGGCAACAAAGTCATAGGTGTGGTTTCGGTGTAATTCTTTATTTATTCTCTTTATAAAGATAAAGTAAGTTCTGTTTATCGAAAGTGAAACATCTTTCAGGCAGTAAACCGATTATTTTAGTTTATCTCGAAAAACTTAAGAGCATATTTTTTGATAAAAATCATAAATAATCGAATCATCGTGTACAATAATCGATTGTCACATAATAAACAAAGATTCGTAAGAGAAAGGTTGCAATTGCAATTTCCAATGCAGTTCAATCAGAAAATAGATCTTATTTATGTAATAATAAGTATTAAAATCGCAAAAACAATATTGCCTAAGTTGTAAAGCAATCATGTATGCACCTTGAATTTAAAAGTGATAGGATTTGTTCACTTACATTTGTTTTATTTTTATGTTCTTCGTTCAATATTTTGTGATGAAATATTATATTTTTACTAGAGATTTGATTTTCAATACGACACGTTCGGCTTTGTTTGTAGTGTCCCTACTTTCTGCGCCAGCGGTCCCGGGTTCGAGACCCACGCGGGTTTGATCCTAAGTAATTTGAAGTCAATGTATCAATTGTTATAAGGTAATTAATGTCCTTTAAAATGTAGCGGCAATGCTAAGCACGTGTAGTGCGGTTTAGGTAATACGCTAAGGTTAGCTAGAAAACCGCAGAAAGGTATACTTAACTTGTCGTAAATGGATCATGTTTCATGAAGATTGTTTTGAAGGACTCGACACACAGTGGTATAAATTTTAATTACTAGGTTACTGTGACAGCGGTGGATACTTTATCTTCAGCCCTTTTAACGTCCCACTGCTGGGCCTCCCTCAGTACGATGGGGATTAGGCCATAGTCCACCTAGTGTATTGGCGGACTTCACATGACTTTCGATAACTTGCTAGGTTCTCTCAGACAGATGCAGCTTTCCTCACGATGTTTTCCTTCACCGTCAGACAAGTGGTAATCATGATAGAAAATGATTCGCACATGAAAATATCAGAGCTGCGTGACCCGGATATGAACCCGCATCACTCGGATCTCCAATCGACCGTGTTACAGCTGGGCTACAACTGCTTATTAAATAAAAATAACTGACTTACATACGAGATTTACCCTATGGTCTTAAGAAACTATGAACATTTATTCTAAGATATGTACGCTTTTGTAAAAATTGTTATATATACTCGTAAACAAATTTCATCAAAATCTGCCCAGTTCTCACCGATTCGATCACAGACCATTCGGCCATTCGGACACAGAGATTCGGCCTCTGTACGGATTATAATCACTATTTCAATAAGGTTTTTCAAGAAAAATATTTAATTAAACATTAATGTCATTAATGTAATGTAAGGCAGTGGTAGCCCAGCGGTAACGCGTCGCTTGTATAACCGAGTGATGCGGGTTCAAATCCGGGTCTCGCACCTCTGATATTTTCATGTGCGAATCATCTCTATCATGATTACCACTTGTCTTACGGTGAAGGAAAACATCGTGAGGAAACCTGCATGTCTGAGA
Organism: Boloria euphrosyne; assembly: GCA_951802675.2. Lineage (NCBI taxonomy): Eukaryota > Metazoa > Arthropoda > Insecta > Lepidoptera > Nymphalidae > Boloria > Boloria euphrosyne. The sequence goes on along the minus strand of OX637900.1, from coordinate 4,081,771 downwards.
AAACGAAAAGTTTTCGTAAGAGATGTGAAGTCCGCCAACGCGGTGGACTATGGCCTGATCCCCCTCGTACTGAGGAAGGCCCGTGCCCAGCAGTGGGACGTTAAACAGGGCTGATGATGATGATGATGATGAAACATTAATGTACAGATTCGACTTTACAATTTCAGTATATGTATTATATATACAGTTTTTGTAAGTTTTTGCAGAAGTTATCACCGACAAAGAAAGTAGAAATACTGAGAATCCCAAAAACTATATCACCCGAACAATAAGTGTTGACGCTATGAGATCTTATTGGGTGTCTAAATACCTCCACAAAATATGACGTAGTTGTATATGAAGACAAAGAAGACGACCTTAGCTTTCTCAAAACAAGACAACAGGACCACGAGAAGTAAAATATACTAAAAATACATACTCTAAAAAGGCACGGACACATGTCTGTGGTGTAAAAATCATTAAAAAAAGTCCAAAAACTTAGTAATTGGGGTCTTTAAAAGAATTTTTGTTTTATATTAATAATTTTTAGTCAGTACTGCCTTGTTTTATTATGATTAAAACTATTTCCCCGCAAATATTCTCTATTTATTAAATTTTAAATATTTCAAACGATTTTATATATTTATGCAATCTTTTTAGATTAAAATTTTAAGTTTGCAAAAGTGAAACTCTCACACCTTTTAGGTATCGCAGTAATTTGTTAAGGTTATTAGGTTTAGATTCAAAAGAGAAAGTGCATTTTAGAGTGTTATTGACGTACAATAATATAGATTGTCTGTGAACTAACTCATTAAGCTTTTGAAGCTTTCTCGAGGCTCGGCTAATTTTTAATGTTTGCTCGATAAATTGGCGACAATTGTAACTGAGAATAGCATATTACGTCTTCGAGAAACTATATTATATTGCTATATTGTATTTTTTTACGGTAAAAAAAATAAAAATAAAAAAAAACAGCGTCGGGCCACGCCCTCTGTAGTTTTTAGGAAGTAGTTTGTAGTGCTCTTGTCTTGAGCTATTAATAATAAAAATTGTATTGCCTTCCATAAATAAATAAAATTAATAAAAGGCACGGGCGCTTAACGCCTGCGGATGAGCTCATCATAAAAAAAAAGAAAAAAAAAATGCGTGGAAAAAGGTGTTCTTTCAATAAGACGGACTCTTGAAGTCAACTTATGTAATAATATGTATGTAGGGCAAGTACTAAAGTGCCTTCATATTGCAAATATGTACTAAGTCGCTAGCAGGACTCGAACCTGTTATTACGGGCATAGAGACAAGACTCTTGACGCCTTTGTTGATATTTAATATTGAAGTTAACCTTAAACTAGTTTTAGAATCAATACTAATATTATAAAGAGGTAGCATTTCTTTATGTGGTCATGGGATGATTGCTGTAAAGCATTTGTATCGTCGGGAACTAAAAATCAAAATAAATTCATGAAAAAATCCATAAAGTTTGTTTCATTTTTCTTTTTATCTTGAACTATCTGTCAGATTCGAAAAATATTCTTAGCATATGATACTAGAGTAATTTTATAGGCTATTTTTCACTACGCAACGACTTAATAATCAAGACATGCGAGCGTAGCCGCGGAAAAAGCTAGTTAAAAAGCTATAAAATGTAAACATTCAAACGCGGAACTCAAACCTATAACTACTAATTCATATCCGATTAATACACCACTGTGCAAGACAATATTTTGCATTGCAAAAAGTTTTACAAGCAAACAAAGGATTAAGCAAATGTGACTTATGTTCACATGCACACAATATTACTAGTGTTGTAATAGAACCCTGAAGCGAAATAATTGTTCCAAAAAATATATCATTGTTCCATAAACTAGAGATGCGCCCTCACTTTGCTTGTTATGCTAGTATCTTTAATTTATTAGGTGATATACTTATTGATATATTTTGTAATCATTGACGAACAGATGTGTAATAATGAAGCAATATAACATCCCACTGCTGGGCGTGGGCTCCTAGTGGAGCCAGGTTATCTAATATATTATGCGGACCATTCACAAGACAATTGTGGCTAACCCGATTGACTAGGATGTATTCTATGAAAATAGTTGAGTTCTCTTTGACATTCGCTGAGCCAAACGTTTCGTCAAATATGACATAAAACCTAAATGATGACAACAAGACTTTCAACGTATATTTTTATTAGAGATATTTTAAAATAAACCATAAAACTTATAAGTATTTGAAATTTTTACAATAAATTATCGGATGTCAACATAGTTTTTAAAAATTTTGGTATGTGCTATAAAATGTTTAAAGGGTAGGTGATATATTTTTACTTAATGACCTCTTATCACCGTACTCATAGTCACTTAATGAACCATTATGTCGAGAATCTCCATACTATAGAACGCCTTAATGGTTTATTAAGTGACTATGGGTGCGGGCGTTAGTGTTATTTGTTTATAAAAAACAATTTCATTCACTTCACAGTACATAAACAACAGTCTGTGGAGGTAGAGGAAGGATTCTGCGCAGTAACTTCGCTATATATTATTTTAAAATGTGTCTAGCGGTGTATATTTTACATTTCATATAATAGTCTGTTTGAAATGACTATATAAGGGGATGTTTGAAAGTAGCGCCAGTTATAGAATAGATGTGTGGTAATAGGCTGGCTTGGTATGAACATTTGATGCGGAGGGAAGAAAGTTATATTACGAAAATGTTAAATATGCATGTAGAAAGAAAAAAGAGTGAAGGAAGACCGAAAAAGAGATGGATGGATTGTGTAAAAGAGGATATGCGTGTAAAAGGGGTGGATGTTACGTTGACGAATGACAGGGGAGAGTGGAAGAAGAAGGCATGTTGTGCCGACCCCACATAGCGTGGGATAAGGGCAGGAAGAAGAGAAAAAGAGAGAGAGAGATATATGAGTTATTGTGTTTCGAATTTTATTCATTTTTGTATTAATTTAGTCCATAACAAGTATAAAACTAGAATCTTATATTAGAACTAACAATTTGAAGTGTAAGACAACTCTAAAAAAATGAAATAACGAAAAAAAAAATCGAATACATAAAAATCGTACTACAAATTTAATGAAGGAAAATAGTGTTAAGCATTATGGAGTCGGAGTCATACATATTTATATCTTATTCTATCCATATTCTTGCAAATTTGCTACTAGTTGTCTTATTATTTGTTGATGAAAGTAGACGAAGTATGGAAAAGGACAAAAAAATTAAACTCTAAAATATTGATATTACTCTAAATACCATGCTATTGCATGCAAAACTGCGTGCAATTTCTTTGATGGCGTAGTGACTAGATATACGGCTGCGCATATGGAGGTCCTGGGTTCGAGTTCGGATCAAGTAAAGTTATTTAGTCTGTTTAGTAAGCCTTAGAACAGCCCGTAGTTTGTATGTTGTTTGTGTTTCACTCCAGTGCCTCAGCGAGCTCGTATTGCGTCGTTCCTGTGCTTTAACTTTAACTTATCATGGCGAGTAGTCGTCCTACCGATTAAGAGAGTGATAGGAATAGAGTGCACTTCTGTCGCGAATACACTCCTGCACTATAATATCTCCTGCGCAGTTAGTTTAACAAGGTTATGCTTGCCATTAATATGCAAAAAGAACCTAAATAAGCTATTTAGATTTTTGTATGCCTGTGTTAGTCACTTGTTTAATTTTAGTTCGGATAGCTGAACGCATTTTCGAAATAAATACGTACAATATTATTAAAATAGGAAGTGAGAAAAAAATTGTAGATCATCCAAAATGATAAAAATTCATAGATTTTTTCAGTTAGCATATATGTAACAATAAGTTCTTATATCATATGTCAACAAAAGAGTGGGAATTTCCTGAAAAAATAGTCCTTTTTGTAACTCATTGCCATATTTGAATAATAAAATTGTTTATTAAAACTTTTTGGTTGCTTAAACATAAAATTAGTAAATTACTAAATGAATGATTTTGTATAACTTTGATAATAATAAAACATAACTTATAAGTAAATAAATACTCTTTGTTGCATTTTTCAGTACCAACAATTACTTACTTTAAATTGTTTTTACTAACATATTATGTATAAATATTTATACATAATATGTTATCTTGATTTAAAAAAAACTATTTTTTTTATTTCAATAAGATTTACATGCTTTTATACCAAGTAAGAAAATAAATATAATTATACCCAAACAATAAATACCCTAGCTTGTATCATATTAAAAAAAAATCATTTTTAAATAACAACAAATACACGAAAACCCGCGCGCGCCATCTTGTGTAACCACCGCCACCTTGCCTCTCACTCCCCCGCCTGTCAGACTGAATAAAACCGCGGGAAAATTGAATTTTGGATTCAGTCGATCACGGGACACTACACGCAGTGCACGGGGACGCGCTCGGTTTTTTTATCTTTTAACTTAATTGTGTAAAGATGAAGTACCTCTTTGTTTTTGCTGTCCTCGCCTTGGCTTTTGCGGCGGAGGAGCAAAAGGAAGAATCCAAGACTTTCAGCCGGTTGATCCCCGCTGATGTTTTGAGAGGTTAGTTTTATTAAATTTTAAATAATTTTAATAATTATATGTAATAATGTTAATGAAAGTTGAAATTTCAAAAAATAATAAGCAACGAATATTAATACTAATTAATGTTAGAATTGAGTGATTTAAATTTTTTTTAAATAACGAACGCTGAAAAAAAATTATTCACTTTCTAAGGTCATAAAAAATTTACAAACAATTTAATTTCGATTTGTTTAGCTGATTTAAAATATTACTCTTTGTGTTTAAAAAAAATTACAACGAACACTATTGGTAATCGAACTTGTTATAACTATTATAAATAATAAAACCCTACTGCGTCAAAGTCAACAAAGCATTACACATAGGCGTTGCGTGACCAACGTGTTTAAATCAAATCAACCGTATTGTATACTAATTTACTTAATTCTTAAGTAATCAAACTGATTTTGTAATAGGATGCTCATTATTTATTAAATGATACACGCTTTTTAACTTTTTTTGAATACTAAAGAGAATTCCCGGAAGGGTTTTATATATTTCTTAATTAAAAAATCGATTTTAATTGATTTTCAAAAGACATCAACGAGTGTACGGCTCGTAATAAGTTTTCATTTGACGGTAAAACTTTTTTTATAGTAACTTATAACTAGGTACAGTTTTTAAAATACTTACATTTAATACTTTCTTAGGTTTACGCGAATATTTGACATTAGAAATGAAAATACCTTTTCGGTAGAGACTCTCCCGTGACCATGATTGCTGTAAAGCATTCGAAACGTCGGGAACTAAAAATTAAAATAAATCCGCGACAAAATCCGAAAAGGTATTTTCATTTATAATACTTACTTTTATTACTTTGAATTTATAATAATTTAAATTATGAAACAGATACTACATACTAAATTGCAGATTCGATGCATGCAAATGTATGCAAAATAATCTTTTCAGCTTACAAAATCGAGAACTAGTTCACATGACATTAATTTCATCTTTGTTATACACTCGTATAAAGTAAACAAGTTATTCGACCTTGGTATATATAACACTATTTTTGATGAAATAATTGAAGATCCTCATTATGATTTATTTTAATTACCTGTTTTAGTAACTACAGTGCACGATTTATATCTTATTTCAATGAAATTTGAAGCAGGCTTTATTATACACATATATATATATACATGTATATATATATTCCGACCACTCGTTAATACAGTTAAGATTTTTTTCCTCAAATAGCATTGGCACTGGTCTATTTGTAATTTTAGAGATAGAATTATTTTTAAATTTAAATAAATTCAGTTAGGAAAAATAATCAAGGTGTTATTATTTGTGCATAGTATTTAGATAAATATTTATTTGAAATAACTCGAAGTACAAAATAATATTACCAAATAAGAGAATTCTGGAAAATATTTCTTATGAACCGCTTTGAACCACAGAATGCGCCCTCTGATCAGGAAATCTTCCCCATTAATAAAATATAAGTATCTGTATTCTGAAGAAAATGACAGATTTTACATAAAATTGACATCACCGATTATGTCATTTTCGATTCCTATCTCTATTGTCATTGACCGGCTCTCTCCAGCAGCTGCATTTGTCGATCTTTTCCTGACAATACCTTTGTTCACGTTTGACGTATACGTGTGGATAACCTAGATCGCTATATTTTATTCTCTTCACCATGGCAGAACAACGTGAAAGAACTTTCATCATGGTTAAACCTGACGGTGTCCAACGCGGTCTCGTCGGCGAAATCATAAAAAGATTTGAGAAAAAAGGGCTTCAAATTAGTGGCTCTCAAGTTCGTGTGGCCATCTGAGGAACTCCTTCAAAAACACTACAGCGATCTCGCTTCACGCCCATTCTTCCCTGGTCTAGTGAAATACATGAGCTCTGGTCCCGTCGTACCTATGGTATGGGAAGGTTTAAATGTAGTGAAAATCGGCCGTCAAATGCTTGGTGCTACCAACCCCGCCGATTCTCTACCCGGCACCATCCGTGGTGATCTCTGCATTCAAGTCGGCCGTAACATCATCCATGGTTCTGACAGTGTTGAATCAGCCAAAAAGGAAATAGACTTATGGTTTACCGAAAAAGAGGTTGTTGGATGGACCCCTGCTGCTGAAAACTGGATATAAATGAATAAGTTATAACCAATTCCATTTTGTTTTAGGTTCAATACTGTCAAATAAAATACTTACTTTACTCTTGTTTTTATTTTGTCCATATAGTTCTGTTTCCTTATATTTTAATAATAATATAAATATACTTTTCTTTATTTTAGCAGTTGTCTATCCACTCAATTTAGTTGGCTTTATTTTAAAGTAAAATTTTATACATGATAGCCACAGTCTGTACCTGTTTTTGTATATTTAAATATTCTATTTGACAAATAAATTACTTTAATAACCCTGGGAATTTCAAAAAAGGCAAGGACCATAACATATCCATGTTAGTAAAGAAAGGATTATGCTCCAAGTAGTGTAATAAAAAATATTATCAAGAATATATTATAAATTATATGACTTATTAATAATAAAAAAAATTGTAAAAACAAAATGGACTGAATCAATAAGTACTACAGGAATTTTAACAGAGTGGACTATGGCAACCCTCAGCAACCCTCTAGATTGTGTGGTCTGCTTCGGCAGATCTACCGTTAGGGCATCCTCGGTCTTAATGGGGTAATCCTATGATGATTCTTTAAAACTGAGGGAAGTTTTTTTGGATTGTAGTGGGTAATACTAGCTTTTTAATTGGTGAGCCCCGCATAGTAAATCTTCTCACTCTAAAAGGGAATCTGTAAGAGCCGTTATCTTTTTAATTAATTATTAAGTAAATAAATAAACCAATTCTATATTCTAATATAGGTGATGACAATAAAACAAAAATTGTTTCTATATTGCTTTACTATGCATATGGATCCAAATTATTTTAAAATTACGTCTAAAGACGTAAAGCGTCTTTTTGATGCATCTATTTTGCATTTTCATAAGCTTTGATTACATATTTTGATTTACACCAAAAACTATTATTTATACAAATCTTGTAAAAAAAAATACATAAATTTCTATTTACATTTAAGTAAGTTCTTATCCACTAGCTTGATATAAATTTATCTAATAAAACTTAGTCACCTTTGCTTCTATTCGGGAACTTTGATTCTATACACCTTTACTATATAATGTGGGTACATTTCTAGCCCATATTTACATGTGATAAGTTGCTACAACAGTTCATGCTATCAATTTCATATTAATTCATGTCACAATCAAACAAATCACCTTTATCCTTCTTCTTCTTTCCTTAAATCCACAGTCAATGAAAATTTAAGTTTTTATATATAAGTGGTTACGGGTTCTAGTCCCGCTGGGGACATTCATTTGTTGATCACGAATGTTTGTGCTTTAGTCATGGTGTTTATATTTATAATATGTATGTATTAAACATATATATATGTAGTATATTAACCATTTGGTATCCGTAACACAGCTTCGTAGCTTACCACGGAACTAAATGGTGCTGTTATAATAATGTACCAACATATTTATATTATGTATTTCATTCAATAGTTTTACTTAGTTTACTTACTTTTTTATTACTTATTAGTACTTTAATATATAAAAATACGGTTCTGACTTCATGTAATGTAAGAGTAATTACTACGGAGTTTCTCTTAATGAAATGGACTTCATAAAATTACTAACCGCTTTGTTAGTACAACGTGAAAGTAAATGGCAAATGAAAGTACTTAGTTCTCAATAGTAAGTGCTAATAAAATACAGTAAAGGCTTTATTACATTAATTTTCTTCGTGTTTATTTCAAAAGTATAAATATCCTTTCTAATGTACATCACTCGGAATTATATATACTACTAATTATAAATACAATGTATGTGTGCATTGCCCGAGACCTGGATTTGAACTCGCTTCACTCGGTTACTCAACCAAGCGTTACCACTGGGCTACGATTAAACGATGTCCTTTTAAAACTATATTAAATCAAAATTTGTAAAAAGTACTTATGTGTATAACTGTATGTGTAAGGCATATATCCGCAATTATCCGCTGCACTCAGGGTCACTTAATGAACAATTAAGTCGTTCTTTTGTACGGATATTCTCGACTTAATGGTCTATTCATATTTTCAATCGCTTCTCAACTTTACACTATCACTCGCAGGGCTAATCTAGATAGATCTAATATAGATCTAATATAGATCTAATATAGATCTAATATAAATCTAATGTAGATTGCCTGAAATTTTCATCGAAATCAGTCCAGTCTTTTCGGAGTCTATTGTGAACATACATACACACAACGCCTTTTATATATATAGATACAACTTTCCATTAAAACTGTAAATAAACTGTTTTGCAACAAAGCGAAGGAAATGTGTAATCGAACGCTTTCAAATGACGTTTAGTATCGTGTAATGAGCGCTGTATCAAATTTAGGTCGCAATAAATCATGTTATAATTATTTAACAAGTGTAGTTTTATGGCTTTTCTTGTTTCACTTTAAATATATTAAAATAACTTTAAATAATTATAATTCTATATATACGTAATGCAGAGGCAGTGGTAGCCCAGCGTAACGCGTCGCTTGTATAACCGAGTGATGCGGGTTCAAATCCGGGTCTCGCACCTCTGATATTTTCATGTGCGAATCATTTCTATCATGATTACCACTTATCTTACGGTGAAGGAAAACATCGTGAGGAAACCTGCATGTCTGAGAGAACCTAGCAAGTTTTCGTAAGACATGCTCAGTCCGCCAACACGAACTGGGCCAGCGCGGTGGACTATGGCCTGATCCCCCTCGTACTGAGGGAGACCCGTGCCCAGCAGTGGGATGTTAAAAAGGGATGATGATGATGATGATGCGGTTTTTTACGGGAATTTATTATGGACTAGGTTTTAGAAAAAATGGTTAATAGACTGCATAATAAGAAAAAAATAGTATGAATTAAATTCTTATTTTTAAATTTGTTAAAAAAAGCTGTCACATTACTCTAAAATCATTTATAAAAAAATCCCAACAACCTGTTAACTAAAGACGTTTTACGATATCATTAAAACATTCGCTCTCAGGTACTTAACTTTGCTTTAAAGTTGGTTAAAAGTGAGGTTCGAATTTCATATAAGTCACTTAACAAATGTAGAGTCAAATTACCTTTCCGCCGATTATTATGGAAACCACTGTGGTGATTCATTCGTGAATCCTGTTTTGTAAGATATATGGGTTATATGACACAGAGCTTATTTTCTTACAAACTAAAATGGAAAAATTATGATATACTAGCGTATTGCCTTCGCTTCGCTCGAACTCGTCTCTAGATTTAGCGCGAGTGAAACCCCGGGTTCAACTGGTAACTGTGTGCATCATCATCAGCCCTTTTTTTTTAACGTCCCACTGCTGGGCACGGGCCTCCCTCAGTACGAGGGGGATCAGGCCATAGTCCACCGCGCTGGCCCAGTGCGTGTTGGCGGACTTCACATATCTTACGAAAACTTGCTAGGTTTTCTCAGACATGCAGGTTTCCTCACGATGTTTTCCTTCACCATAAGACAAATGGTAATCATGATAGAAATGATTCGTACATGAAAATATCAGAGGTGCGAGACCCGGATTTGAACCCGCATCACTCGGTTATACAAGCGACGCGTTACCGCTGGGCTACCACTGTATTATAACTGGGCTATAACTGTATACATAAACTTGACAAATTATATACTAAAACCTTCCTCGAGAACCACTCTATCCATTGGTGAAAACAACATAAAAATCTGGGTGGTTACTTTTGAGTTTATCGCGAACAGACAGACAGACTCGGCGGAGGACTTTGTTTTATAATATGTAGTGATTGATCGACTCTATAGTAATTTTTGATAAATAATTTTCCACTTGATATGACTGACTTATCCTCATTTCGCTCGGGACCGTCCGTGGCTATTTTTTTTAAGTTTTGAGTGCAATCCTTACTTTTTTTCTGAAATAAAAATAATACCAATGCAATTGTCGGAAACAGTCTTTCGGAGTACATCCGACACAATAAAAAAAATCTTTTTCTTCTATTAACCGTATATAGTTTCATGTGTATCTAGAAAAAAAACTTATTTTGACATGACTCACAAATTTTTATTCATTACCAGAGAGATACATGTCTGTTTGCATGTCATGTGTCGAATGTTAGAAAAAAAAATCTATAAAGTGCAGTTTTAAACTTTGTGCGATAGACGAATTTTGTAAAAAAGACAAAACATTACATTATAATTTATAATATTTTATCTGGATAGAAGATAAAATCTAAATTATGTACATTAAACGACTAAATAACAAGTTTATGTAAAGGCGTAAGCTCTAGAACGATCCAAGGTAATACACCAGTCACATTTGATTCAATTATATGACTCAATACCTTTTACAATAAAAGGCCACCAGGAAACCTCATTTTCAACATAATATTATATAAAAACGATTCCTGTCACTTCTTAAAAGCGTAATTAATAAAAAAATGTTTATAACAACAGTCCTAGTAGAATGACCAATACTCAATGAGAATGACATTTTAATTTCCATTTATAGCTCTTTTTTATCTAAATACTTATTATTCTGTGGTTGTCGTACCAATTACATATTGTATGTATGTTAGGGCTAATCTCCGTAACAGCTGGACCGATCTTGATGGGACTTTCACTGGCAGATAGCTGATGTTTTAAGAAGTAACTTGGACTATTGAAAACAAAAATTAGGTTCCGCTCAAAAAAACGTCAAATTTTAGCGTGAATCTGAGAAAGTATCTTGGGGGCGGAATTTGTAGCTTAGAGTAGTTCTCAGGTTACTCTCCGGAATCTTTCTTAAGATGTGAAAATCGTTAATCAAATAAAAAACTATACTATTTTTAAGTCGTTATAAATCACACATTTCAAAAAAAACATTAACATAAGTTACGTAGTTTCGGGATTCTTCGTGGACGAACAACGCGACAACATTTTTTTATAATATATTTAAAGATATGCTATAACCTACTTTTAATCCCGTGATTCCCGATTCATTGATTACTGTGGGAATCGAATGTATGACAGTAATATAATAAAGATAAAGCATTTCAGTACTTTTTTTTCACATGTTTTTCAGCCTATGATCCAATTTCTTTAAAGATTTCTAGCAGTTCGTATGTACGTTTTTAAAGCGGCTTTAAACAAATTATTTACATGTGTTATAAAATATGCTAATATTTGATTTATGGCAGCGTATTATATAGTCCTCTTGATTGGATTCTTTGAACTTGTTTTGATGAATAGAAGTAAAATTAGAATTAACCTTCCAAGATAAAGGTCAAGTTTGAGATATAGTTCAAGGTTCTTATAAAAATCGATTGATACAAAATCAGTGCTTATATATTACGAAAGTATTACCATTTTAGAGTAAGTTTTTTGTTGTAATAATATATTATAAAATTAAATTATATAATATTTGATCATCAAAGAAAACAAATAAAATTTAAAAGATGTCAATATTTATTATAATCGTCAATCGTAAATGTCAATATATATAAAAAAATCGAACCTACAACAAACCAAGCTAAATACAGGTTCTACTGGTTTTTGAATTTTTGTCACTAAAGTACTTTCTCGATGTCACTGCGAGATTACGTAAAAATTCGCCACAATTCAAAAGACGGTCCGCATAATTGAAAGTGAAATCGATCGGGAAGCGTGACTTGTCACAAACTCACTTCCTTTCATTTAATTTTATTAAAATATTTATTATTTATTGCCTTTATATTATATACATATAATAAAATTCTGAATCGAATCTGCACATTAAAAATTTTTGATGAGATACGAGTATCCAGACATATTACCTCCTCTCTAATGTGAGCTTTATTTAGCACTAGCAACTCACCCTCGCTTCGCTCGGGTTCGTCCCTAGGTAACCCCTTTAGTATAAGTTTTCTACAAACTTAGATTTTTTTTTAGTGTTAAAACCTTTCATGGACCATACAAAAAAATAAATTAGCCGAAATTGGTCCAGCCATCCTTGAGTTATGGCTTACCATCATTCATTTTTATTTATATAGATAAAGTTCATTACATTAAACGATTGGCAAAAGCTTAATAACCTTTTTGTATATAATATCTCATTGATGTACCGAAGTTCTAACATTTTCAATTTTCAAAACAAAAAAGAACCAAGTTCAAAAGCTCTCATAACTAATGGATTTCCTTTCAAAAGTTCTTTGTAATAATTGAGTTAATAAATTAACGAAGTTCTTAAAAGTATTATTTTCTACTTTTTAGTTTAGATTTGTTTAGTTTTGAAGTCGGTTTTTGTTTTTTGTTAAAAATAATTTATTTTCAAATTTTTAGCGGAAAGTAGATACTTATTTTGTTTATGTACAAAAAAGAATTTTCCAAATCGGTCCAGCCATCTTCGAGTAATGGGGAACATACATAAAAAAAAGTCCCCGACGAATTGAGAACCTCCTCCTTTTTTTGAAGTCGGTTAAAAATTCAGGTAAAGCAGTGGTAACAGCTAGTTTAAATATAAAACCACACCAAAATTACATAGTTAGGTTGAGCCTCCAGACTTCCTTCTCGTTCGGACAGACATTTCACATACAAAATGACCGGTTTGAACGTTTTGCCAATATTTTTTATCACGTCGCGTTTCTTGTGTAATAGAGTCAATGCTCTTTCAATTTAACGTTCACTGCAAGTGCGAATGCGATCTATACATATAATAAAATTCTAACTGAGTGAAATAGTCAATATTAATGATACAGAGGCTGAATCTATAGTTTAAAGAATATCTATCCGCTTGTCTGCCTGTGTCATCACGAGAAAACCTCTGATTGACAGATTTTGATGAAATTTGATATACTTAATAGCTGGTTATCAGGTCAAAATATACTTAGATACTTTTTCCTGCAAGAAATATCTAATTTCTGAGAAATCTTTACAACTATTGAAAAGTAATTTTCCAGTATAATATCTAATATATAAAAATCTCGTGTCACAGTGTTTGTTATCGAACTCCTCCGAAACGGCTTGACCGATTTTTATCATTTTTTTGTGTATATTTGGTAGATCTGAGAATAAGTCCTAGGCTATTTTTTTATTCTCCTACGTGATAAGGGTGGTCCTCTTCAGATATTTTATTTTTTATTTTTAGACAAAATTTTTATTTTTTACCTTTTTCATGATTTGGCATCTATCTATACTAATATTATAAAGCTGAAGAGTTTGTAAGTTGGATGAATGCGCTAACCTCAGCAACTGTTTTTTCTAACTGAAATATTCTAAATTTTGGATAACAATATCAAGAAAGGCTATAGGCTATATAACATCACAAGATGTAATAATATGCAAAATCTAAGGAATTTTTTTTCGGTTTTTAGAAGACGAAGCCGCGGGAAATGCTAGTGTAAAATAAAAGCGAAGATACTGAGACATAAATCAACAAACATAGAATAAAAAATCAATTTAGTTCTGCACAAGAATCAAACTGGCTACCTTTAAAGTTACATAATAAAAATTGTACTAATTTACGCCTCCGCATAAGCAACTAGAGCTATAAATTAAATTAAAAAAGTGTTGTAAGAACATATTGCACTAAATCTTTGCATGCAAGTTTTGACAGCACTATGACTAATGGCGATCAAAATATCGGGTAATAGTGAAAGTCGTAAGTAGTTTGTTTAACTTAGGTTTATACATTTGTAATGTTATTAAAGACTTTTTACATGATATTTATAATATGTATGTATTTAAAATTTATATGTGTAGTATATCAACTATTTGGTATCCGTAACATAAGCCTCGTAGCTTACCACGGAACTATATGCCGCTGTTGTAATAATGTCGCAACATATTTATTTATTTAATTTTATAGCTAACAGTAGTTTAGTTCAGCAAGTGATAGCTTATCTCGATGCAAAATTTTATCAAAATCCGTTCAATCGTTAAGATGTAAATCAATAAAAACGAACATTACAATATATAACTGACCTTTAACTATATTACATTAACTTAGAGAAATAAAAAAAAACGTTTATTTTGATGAAATAATGTACAAAAATGTTATGATTGTTATCGCTGTTCTGTTCCAATATAAAAAGTAGGAATAATATAATAATAATAATGACTCTTTATTGTACACCCGAAAACAGAAGAAAATAAACAGAAGCAAAGAAGAAATAGGAAAAAGTACAAGAGGCGGCCTTATCGCTAAAAGAGCGATTTCTTCCAGGCAACCTTTAGGTGGCCTTTAGGAAAATGTTAAAAGAAAGAGGGGGCGCGAAAAAAATAAATAAAGAGAAAGATAGAGTATAAATTTATAAATACTTATCGTATAAATATAAATAAATAGAAAATAGCGCTTTCCTTTTTCTCATTTTGTTAATTTTTCTTAAATTTAACTTAACAACTAATTCTATATACACGTAAAGTCACACGGTATTATAGTACATAGAAGTATATAAGTGAAAGTAGTTTAGACGTTTCTAGATCTATGTATCAGAATGTAGGCCGGTTGCGTTTAGTTCGAAGACTCGCGATGTCATAACAGTTTGTGTAATATGTTACATTTTAATACATGATCAAGGATTTCGTCGAATTTTATTGCTTTGGCCTTTATATGTTTAAGAAAATCTTTTATATATTGAAAAGATGACATCTCTATATAAAGATCATTATGAAACGCTACTATCATTAAGTATCATTCCGGGAAAAGTAACTTAGTAACTTTTGTCTAAAATCGCACGGGCAAATGATCTTGTTGGGATAAAAAGTAGCTTATGCTACTTTTTGGCTTATAAACTATGGGAGTTTTGCTATTTCTGAGGGAGGAAGGATGAAAAAACGCTTTGTATGTATTATTATAAAGAAATACTTTGATTAATACATATAAGTATACTATTATAAACCAAATCTTCACATTATGGCGATAATAATAAAGGAAAATAACAATAAATCATAGTACTTAATGCTTTCTCTTGCAATGTGGTATGTTCTAGGTAGTCATAAATTACCATGACTTTAAAAATATTTACTTCAAACGAGAATAGAACCCAAAAATAGTGGCATAGTAAGCTGAACCGCTTCCATATAAATGCTTCTTAGAAACGATTAATTTAAATCATGAGAATCGGTGCAATACGTGAGCTAAAGTAACCTTGGATCTAAAAACCTTTCACTATATGACTAAGCATTTAATAGCTACTGTTTTCTAATAAAAAACATTATAATTTAAATATGAGTCATTTTAAAAGGACTAGAATAAGAGTAATTTAAGCCAAATATTACCAACATTTAAGATTTTTTTCTGTTCAACTTTGAACATAACAATCAACTTCTTGAATCAAAATTAATTTTAAAAATATCGATAATTAATAAATAAGTAAGCAGTAAGCTGCGTAACGTGCTTGTGTTACGGATACCAGATAGTTGATATACTACACATATAAATTTTAAATACATACATATTATAAATATAAACACCCATGACTGGAGTACAAACATTCGTGATTAGCAAATGAATGCCCCCAGCGGGACTCGAACCCGCGACCGCCGCGCTGGCGCAGAAAGTAGGGTCACTACCAACTGAGCCAAACGAGTCGAGAGAAGGTCTACAACCTGCAAAAATTTAAAAAGTACAAAAATATGACAATCATCTGCTGACAGATTTTTCTCTTAAAATCAATACAAGGCTTCATAAAATTCTTCCTAAGTCAAATACGTATTAAATATTATTTGGACAATATAATTGAAATGGCCATTAACGATGAGGCGAAATCTAAAGTTCTTAGAATTTTTGTCTCTTTGACTGTTTGTCTGTGACCTCATCACTAGAAAACCGCTGGACAGATTTTAATGAAGTTTCGTTTGAAGATAACTCGAGAGATAATTTCTGAGAAATCTGTACTAAAAGTAAAGCGAATCTAGGATGAACCAGAGCGAAGCGAGAGTGAGTCCCTAAAACTAAATAACGATGACATATATAGATAATAAGCGTATTATAGCGTAGTATTGCAGAAAACATCAATCTTAATGCTCCAATTCACTGACCCACCATGCGTGGTATGAATGTTTAAAATCGTTACACCATTTCCAGTGAACTTTTCATTTTTCTATACATATAATTGTTTGTCAGTTGAATACGTATAGCAATTTTTTTTTTGAAAACCTTAACAAAAATGTCATTTATTTATTTATTTATTTATTAAATAGGAAGCCAACGTTGCATACAATTATTAATAACTTATTCTAGAGCACACTTTGAGATATTATCTATATTATAAATTGAATGCCTCACTTATAGGCTAACTCAGCATTTATTGCAGATAAATATACAGTCCTTCTGAGCAACTAGAAATTAAAAAAAAAGTTGTACATGGTTGATTTAGGCCAAATCTATTGTAACTACGTCTTTCAGTATGGGAACGTATAACGAGAAAACTATTGGGCAAATTTTGTATAATAAAAATAGCTTTTATTTGGGTCAACATATAGGATTACGCATAAGGTAGCCCAGCGGTAACGTCCTCGCTTGTATAACCGAGTGATGCGGGTTCAAATCCGGGTCTCGCACCTCTGATATTTTCATGTGCGAATCATTTATATCCTGATTACCACTTTTTGGTGAAGGAAACATCGCGAGGAAACCTGTATGTCTGCGAAAACCTAGTAAGTTTTCGTAAGACATGTGAAGTCCGCTAACACGCACTAGGCCAGCGCGGTGGACTATGGCCTGATCCCCCTCGTACTGAGGGAGGCCCGTGCCCAGCAGTGGGACGTTAAAAAGGGCTGATGACATAGGATCATGTTTACGCAGAAAAATATCTCATCTTTCAATAGTCGAGAGTCGCTAGTTATAAAATATGTATATTTTAACTAATTAGAGCTTCATTGATGAGTTGCTTATTTTTATCTTCACCTACTTTACTTAAGGAATAAGAAAAAATAGTATTTATAATGATTTATTTGATTCAATTTGACGTCATTGTTGTATTTTGTATTTTTTTGCAGTTTTAGTTACATTTTAATTTATAATTCTAACTTAAAATTAGAAAACAGCGTATAATCAAAAAAACAAAGTCAGTCAGTAGTATAATACATATATAAAAAAGAAAGTGCGTTCATCTGTTTGTTTTGTATAGGGCCCTTTGTGACTCACAACGGTCACGCTCCACCTATTTTAGGACAATATGCGTGTAACGGTCGACACCTGTTGGTCCTAACTAGACCGGCACTTGTGTATTGTGTGGTCTTTGTAAATAACGCGGAAATCGAATCTGCTACGTCTAATGGATATTTCAATTCAATGAATTTTATACTTATATTTTATGAATGAATTAAAAAAATGAAAAAGCATTGAGTTTAATTATTAAGTACTTTAATATCTGGTATTATCAAATTGTGAATGTGATCTAGGATTGAAAAGTATAGATTTTTCAATTACGTAAAATCTACTTCAAAACCCTTTCGTATTTTCGTAATATTAAATCTATCACATTTGCAATCTGCTTTGCTATTTGTAATATTATTTCCATGGACATAAAGTGTAATTTGGCTTTTCAAATATTAAAGGTCTCTCGTGACCGTCCATGTACTAGAATTCAAAGTTTAAGCTCCACACCTAAGTTAATGTATTAGGAACAATCTAGTATCGTTAATAGGTAAATAGACCTGAATTAAGTTGATATACATTTATAAATGCAACGTTTATCAAGGTTGCAAATATAACCGGGTTTTAGTTTCCATTCTGTTTCAATTATATCGTATATTAGTTTTAGAAAATTGAAGGATTTTGCCATATATTCTTGTCACTTGTAGTAAAATAAAAATAAAAATTAATGTCTATAAAGTTATCGGTTTTACATTCTTGAACTCTGGGATGCTGCGGTGAAAAAATAACCTTCCCAATATCGTATCAATATTAAATTAGGACAGAACGAAATTATCATCAATGACAAATGAATGACATATCTTAATATAATAATGTTCTCCGATCGATTTCGGCCACTTTGGCCAATCTCATTGAGACTGCGCAGGAGATATTAAAGTGCTGATACAAGCGCACTCTCTATTCCTGTCACACTTGCCCCCGACGGGACAAGTACTCGACACGACCATTAGTTATGAGTTAAGTTGATCAGAAAATTATAAATTTTGCTATAAATATCTCAAAATTTCTATTCCTTTACAGATTTCCCTGGACTTTGCTTCGCGTCTACCCGCTGCGCCACAGTGGAAGTTGGCAACACATGGGACCTCGCACCATTCTGTGGTCGCAGCACTTGCGTAGTCAGCGAGGACGAGCCCAAGAGGCTGCTCGAGCTGGTGGAGGACTGTGGTCCCCTGCCTGTGCCCAACCCTAAGTGCAAACTTGACACTGGTAAGATACGTTTTGGACTTGAGTTTTGTTTCCTTATTTCTTAATATAATATTGTTAAAAACCTAAAAATTTCGTAAAGTTCCACCTTTGTGAGTATTATGGATATATTTGTAGACTTCGATAGATCTGTGCCTAAACTAAATGATTGTAGTTTAAATTGCTCAGTATTAAATTAATTCTTGCGAGAATCGAACTCACGAATTTCGGAATACAAAATTTATAATACCATTTAGTTTACCGTGACAGTACCGATTAAATTTTGCCGATAATCTGAGTAAGATTACATAGAAAAAAAAGGACAATATAATTGATCTAAACATGCTAAAAACTGTAACTCTACAGAGCTTTTTTCTTCATCATATCATTTATTTGTTACAGAAAAGACCAATAAGACCGCTCCATTCCCTGGATGCTGTCCAATCTTCACTTGTGAGGATGGTGCCAAGTTGGAGTACCCAACTCTCCCAGTAGCTCCCGCAGAAGAGGAGAAGAAAGAAGACGCAAAAGCCTAAATAGTTCCCTAATATAGAAACCGACAAAAATCCTACCAAAAATTTCGGATTTTATAAATTATAACTAGTGGTACTTAAATTATTTTTAACGAAACGTCGCGTCGGTTGAACGTTCAAAATCCACGTTTTTTACAAGTCACTGCTTTCTAAATGTCTATGACTGACAATCAACTATTGTTTAACTCCCAGTGTATTTCCGTTCATACAAAATGTTCTAACAGTACTGCCTTTTGTTAACTCTTAGAACAATGTTGGGCGTTTTTTTATATTTTTTAGAAGTTTATCGGCCTCTGATAACTGGCTATTATAAGTAACTTTGTGATATTGATAAAATAGAAAAGTTATTCAATAAAAAATACAAAATTTCTACGTTTTGCATTTTTATTTTATCCATTCCTATATATAAAAGAATTTGGTTAGTAATTGTAGCCGACTTCAAAAGTGGATGATGCTGTTTTTTCTATGGTGAACTAATTCTAATATTTTGTGTAGTTTTCTTAAAATTTTAATTCAAGAAATAGCGAAATTGGGTTTCAGCCTGACCTAGTAGTTTATTATTACATTCTTAGGTTTACGCGAATATTCGACATTATAAATGTAACTATCTTTTGGGATTTTGTCGTGGATATATTTTCAACCGACTTGCAAAAGGAGGAGGTTATCAATTAGTCTGTATTTTTTTTTTTATGTTTGTTAGCTCATAACTTTGAACTGGGTGAACCGATTTTGATAATTATTTTTTTATTTGAAAGGTAGTGCTTCCCATGTGGTCCCATTTTAATATTTTCCAGTTTTGACAATGGTATCCATGAGAAAACCATAAAAGTCTTAAATTTGCATTAAGTATTTGCGCGACAAATGGACGAATAACTCAATATCACGCCAACCGATTTCGATGATTCTTTTTTTAATGGAAAGGATATACTTCAAGGGTAGTTTGATGAGAGTTTGGTAAGGTTCAGATGATGGGATCCATGACAAAGTATCGGAACTCTTCAATTCTTAGGAGCAAATTAACGATGCTCGGCCGAATCTTTTATAGGCTATATGGATATTTGAGTCACGTACCGTTACTGATGATGGAAGGTATAACTCCTCAACGGTTAGCAGTTTAAAGAAAATTCTTTCAATATAATACGCAATTATGGACCGATAGTTGTATACTTTCAGGCTATTAGGTTTACCTCATAATAGAAGGTAAATTTTTATAGTCATTAACACAATACGTATCTACTTTCCGCTAAAAATTTAAAAATAAATTATTTTTAACAAAAAAACAAAAACCGACTTCCAAACTTAATAAATCTAAATTAAAAAGTAGGAAATAATACTTTTAAGGACTTTGTTAATTTTGAAGTCGGTGCCAGCCAAAGCAAAATAAGATAAATAGATACATATTCGATTAATCTATCAATTTGTAAACATAATCAAAATACCTGGCTGGTTTGGAAGTCGGTTTTTGTTTTTTTGTTAAAAATAATTTGATTTTTGGTTCCCGACGCTTCGTTTCGAATGCTTTACAGCAATCACGTCAGCAGTCAGTCTCTCCCGTGACTATGATTGCTGTAAAGCATACGAAACGCCGGGAACCTCAAATCAAAATCAAAATAAATTCGCGACAAAATCCGAAAAGATAGCTAGCTACATTTATAGTAGTTTATTAACAGAAAATTTCCATCTTAATACAAAAGGGAGTAAAATCAAAGACTAAAAATGAACTCAATAATTTATTGGGAATAATGAATCTCACAAGTATAATAAATACAGAATACAGTTAATTCTCAACACTTTAAATACGTATAAATATACAGCTAAATGTATATCTTTAAACAGAAAAAATAATTAATATTTTGTAACGACGAAAACTCTAGACAAACTACTTTCAAGCCAATTATTATAACAGTTTATAAATACATTTTTAACATTTCTATATCTAAACACATACTTAGTTACATGATATTATATATTTTTTAAAACTTTAACTACGATTTAAAATAATCAACTATACGATAAATCACAATTCTCCTAATTACACTTGCATGAAACATCGATCGCGTCAAAATTACATTTGAGCTGTCACTTTTAAGCATTTAAAATGGCCGACTGTGAAAAGCCCGCGAAAATCATTATTTTATTATCTGTTAAGTCGAAAGTTACATTTGATAGAAAGATTAACGA
The DNA here is from genome assembly GCA_951802675.2 of Boloria euphrosyne. NCBI lineage: Eukaryota > Metazoa > Arthropoda > Insecta > Lepidoptera > Nymphalidae > Boloria > Boloria euphrosyne. The sequence continues at coordinate 4,060,168 of OX637900.1, read as the reverse complement.
TTATTTTATGTTGAAAATATCTCTTTTTCAATATCCCTCATGAAAATATATTTTGATTGTGCCAATGGAAAATTGTATTCAATTTTTATCAAATTAAATTTTATATTAGTTATATAAGATTATATTATATAAAAAAGATAGAAAGATAGACGATTATAAAAAGGAATACAAATAATAATATATATTATGCATTATTTTTATTAAACTGAATGACTTATTCCATCGACACAATTGTTAGAGCTACTATTTGGAAATTAAAAAAATGATATGTCACTATATCGTACGTCACAATCACTAGGAATGAAGGAAAATGTTAAGAAAAAGTAGATGAGATATCAAAACAAGAGGTAGAGTTCGGAAGAATAATGGTTTTAATCCAAAAACTTTATGAGTATGAAAATAGCACAGATTCTCAAACTTTGCGTGACGAATAAACATATTACTATTTTATATACATTTATAGAATAATTCCTCTCATATTGACCTTTTTATTTACTTATAATATATTTTAACTTTTACTACCGAAGATATGCTTCAAATAATGAAGTGAATTACTTAATGACATAGAAAGGACTACAAGATCTGTAAATGTTCGAGCCATATTTGTGTATCGATTAATTTTTAAGAAATCACTTATTTGGAACAGACCATGTAGTTCAATCTATATCAATGCTTATATCTAAATAAGCATTGCGCACACAATAACTGACGTCATTTAAAATGCATAGCAAAAATAATCTAAAAAGCACATCTCGATCAAATCCTCATCAAGACTACACTCGCATTCAAAAACCCGAGAGTAAAAAATATATTAGCATTTTAGATCTGTGGTGGTTTTAGGGCACAGCACTATACGTCAAAGTCTGAGCTGTCATATTTACTAATCATGCTGTCAACTAACGATACTGGTACGTTTAAACGTTTATGAATTACAAATTACTTATTTTGCGCTACCAATATTCTAGTATCGGTACAATCAATCTGAATCTACACCTATCTTAACAATCTACTTTAAGATACTTGTTGGCATTCTCCTAAAATCGGGTTTTGAAGCTCGGTCAGGGGGGTAGTTTTGCCAGTTTTGCATCTAGGGTCAATCTGTCTAACACCTATAACAACGACCTACGATACTTGACTTTGGACTGCACGGTGAAGTTGTCTGTCTGTTGGTTAGTCAACGTGTAGTCCCTAGTGTGTATAAAACTAGATTCTCCTATAAAACTGTTACAAATGTATACAATATGGAATGGATCAACACAGAAATGAACTATCACTGACAAGCTTTAACATCTTAACGAGCGTAAATACTTTTTTAAACAATTTCTAATTCAAACTAACATTTATATAATGAAATGGTAAATCAAATGTTAAATCCCAAATGTTACAATAAAAATATTTATTATTATTATTAAATTACGTTTAATTTATTATAATCTAATCGATCTATATATTATTAAAAACAAATTACGATTTTGACACTTGCGTAGTTGGCAGTTATTTTTTTTTAAATCCGTTACGCAAATATTAAAAGGCTTAAATAAAAATAACATCTAAAACGATCTACTCAATTTTGTGCGACTTTATGCGACCTTTTATTAATAATTTTACTACAGTTTAACAATTATTTATATTAATAATAAATATCTAACCACTTATTAAAAATCGTAACATTGATTTTTCAACACGTATAACGTCAATGGTTAGAGTTTAGAATAGTAGATAATTTTGTCGTAGAAAAATGTTTTAGTCAAATCAGTGTAATTAAAAAACTAAAAAACTCGACTGCGTTTCTATGTAATTTGGAAATGAAAAGGCCTAAAATATATTGTGTTCTAATACAAAATGTATATCTATTGTCACTTTCACAATTAATACGAATCTAACGACACCTTTGAAACTAAAATCCATCGAGCCGTTTAGACCGTAGAGCGTGCCAAGCAATTATACATACATACTCTCAAAAAAATAACCCTCGTTCTGGCGCAGTCGGGTAAAAATGTATTATAAAAGAATCTGAAATATTTATATCTTGAAATCAGAAATAAATCAATACAAATAGCACCAAATATAATATGTGCAATATTCGTTTACGGAATAAAAAATATTGAATTTAATACATTTTAATGCCAATTTCGTAATATTTATATATTTAGTATTTATGATACCCTAAAATAGTAACTAAGCTTAAAAACATAACTAAGCAAAATCATTGAAATCTGTTTTTATTATTTAAAATCATCAGGCGCTTGTATTAAAAAAATGAAATGTTGGTAACATTGATTTGCTTTTCAATGAACTTATTAACATATGACGTGTCATTTCTCTCTCACATACATAACAATAAGTGTTAGAGAAAGATAGGTATAACTTTGAAGAATTCGAAAGATGATAAATGAGAAATAGCGCCTTAGACCATGATTAGAAATATCGATATCATAGCAAACAGATATTTTATAAACAAGATTTCTTGTCACAAGAATTGTAACTTTTTAAAGAACAAAATCCTTTTTTTTGTTATTTATAAAGCCAGATATCGACGAAGAGATTCAGTTTTTGTCATTTTTAACTTTTTTTAACCGCTCAGTCTTATGACGTTATGTATTTATTTCAGGACCATGCCATAGATAAGATAATTCTACTGAAACTCGTTATGTATTGTCTGTGTACTGTTTCTATGAGATAATTTAATGACATTGACATTTGACATTTCTATTTTATTTAAAATTTAAAATTTAAATTTTATCAAAATGAATTAGAAGAACTGTCTTATCTATGTTTTTTACGCCCCATACATTTAAAAATTATAGACAAATATTACGCTTTATAAGCAGACTCACTTCTGAGTAAAGGCCTCATACGGTAAGATTTTAGATCTTTACCCAACAAACATTTTGCGTAAAGTAAATCAGAGCTTTGGTTTCCAACAAGATTATAATAAGAAGTTAACTATTGGTGTAGCGTTATATAAATCTAATATGTATGGGGTCGTATCGGCCCCAAGTCAACAATTTACTCGGGCTTCAGGCGGTGCCACTGAACGATGGTCTGTCGTGGTTTGGTGATCATGTCCTGCCAGTGCTTTGTTTCCGTTGCTCCGGAGCCGTTTTTGCCTGAAAAAGTAGAATTTAAATGATATATAACTTGGTTATTTGCATACGTTCGTAGGGTATATCCAACCTTTCCTGTCTAGGATTATTGAAGAAAATTAGGCATAAAGTATGAGTATGCCAGATGGATAGACAGACATAACGAAGCTGCTTTTATCGATTATACATATAATGTGACAAAATAACATTTAGTTATATTCGTATACAAAGCAAGACTTATAATTAATATACGAGTTAAAAGAGATTAATCAGTTTTCATTAAGAAAAAAGTAATACACACAAATATTACAAGCACGTACTAATGTAAATCAAAACTACATACCAGCCAAAAGTATTCTACCAATCAGCTCGTTCCGTCCAATATTGTCGAAATCCATAACTTGAACGTCGAGAGAGCATTCCCTGATCTTCTCCCAGGGTACGTTGAATGAGAAGGAGTCGTTGAAGACAGGATTCAGTGTGCATTTAAAGACAGCTGTTTTACGTTTCTCTATACGTTTGTCCCCAAATTGCAGCCACACTTTTACGTAAGGATCTGAAAAGTGAATTTGTAGAAATGATTAAATAAGATTTTCGAAAATTTGATTGATAGAAAATGCCTATCTATTTTTTTTAATAGGCATTTTTTATAGAAATATCACGTTTCCTTTGGAATTATGGTTATTAAAGAAATGGTTATAATGAAGTGAAGAAGGTTAGAGTGAAGGTAAGGGTTCTAGAGTAAGGGCAGCAGAGAGCAGTGTTAAGTCTTTTAATGTTAAGGTACGAAAATTAAAAAAAACATGACATGAAATGCTCCTAAAAACTACTACAAGACACAAGATCCATAACCCTTAAAATATTTTTTTTTTTGAATAATATTGGGAAGACTAATTTTTTTTAAGTATGACATTTCTGATTTGTATCAATTTTTTATTCCCCAAACAGCCATTAATATGAGACGCGTCGGCTCAATTGATCAAAAATGTTTAATGGGAGTCGCATTCAGATAGACTTGATTTATGCGAGTTGAAATATGTAATTTAAAAAATATATATATTTTAAATAAATAATACTAATACATATCACGAGTATAGAACATTTCTTCAGCAAGATGAAACATTATAAATTATTATAAATATGTCGGGACATTATTACAATAGCGCCATCTAGTTCCGTAGTAAGCTACGTTACGTGCTTGTGTTACGGATACCAGATAGTTGATATACTACACATATAAATTTTAAATACATACATATTATAAATATAAACACCCATGACTGGAGTACGAACATTCGTGATTAGCAAATGAATGCCCCCAGCGGGACTCGAACCCGCGACCGCTGACGCAGAAAGTAGGGTCACTACCAACTGAGCCAAACGAGTCGTTAAACGTCAAACGTCAAAAGTCGAAACATGAACATTGAAAACGGAAAAAAATCACACACTATCACATTAATTATTGTGTGTCTACTGCATATTCGAATTTATAAGACAATACTAGTAAAACTATTTAGGACTTTGTGGTCGATTCATTTTCATGATGCTTTACAGCAGTCGTGGTCACGGGAGAGAATAATGTTGTGTAAGTCAAAGGTAATTAACAACAAAATCCTAAAATATAGTTTCATTTCGAATGTTAAATATTGGCGTAAATAGGCGGGGTATAACAGACCCCCAAGTGGCAAAGAGATGGGTTAGCGGATCTCAAATAGCACTTTCCATTATGTGCATGGGTAATATAAAATTGTTTTAAGTAATGTACTAGTTTTATGTTACTTTATATTAAATTATTGTTTTTAAACATTTTTTAGATAGTGTAGCTAGAAAATAATTCGTTTGACACTCCTATAACGTACAACCTAATTACCGATTTTAATAGGAAAAATTGTATCTTGTTACTTTGTATTTATTACCCGACTGTCCCAAGAGGAGGATAATGTTTTATACAAAAAACTCATTTTATTATATTTATAAACAGCGTCGTTATTTTTACCTTCATGATCGTAAGTATAGCATTGTTATGACATTCTAAAAGGAGATTGTCATGTCGGTCAATATAGAACGAGTAACCTACTTCATTATTAACGACTTCATTTCAAGTACATATTACATGTAATCATAAATAAGTAAAAAATAAAAATTTGGTCTGAAAATATAGAATAAAATATCTGGAGAGGGCCAACTAGGAATAAATTAATTATTTGATTTAAAAAAAAACGTGGGGTGCATGGTGTCAATAGTTATAAATATTTTATCGACAGATATGAGTAGAGTGATTATCATTTTGATAATATCTTAAAAAGCACCCCACGCTTTTTTTTAAATCATATAATTAATTTAAATTCATTAAAATTTATTTTCTATTTTTTAGTTTGGTTTTCTATAAAAAGCGTGTTTTTAGGTTTTTTAAACTATTATTTATTTTTTGCTTTTCAGCCAAAAAGCGCCATCTATTGAAGACAATATGTAATCTATATACAATACTAGAGGGAGCTGTTTGTAAAAATATTGGATTTTAAATAAAAAGCGTGTTTTTTTAGTTTTTTTAAACTATTTTTTTTATTATAACATTGCCATTAATTTAATATAATAGTAAATATATAAATAAATTATAAGTAACAGGAAAACTTAAAGTTTTAAGGGTCAATTCAAAAATTTGTTAAAAAGCGCCATCTATTGAAGACAATATGTAATCTATATACAATACTAGACGGAGCTGTTTGTAAATTATTTTTTTAAACTATTATTTATTTTCTACTTTTTAATTTGGTTTATATATCAAATTATTGTATTGTCATCGGTCCTCGATAAATCTACAAAGTTTGAACGAAATCTGGCCGTTTGAAGTGGGTCAAAATCGCGCCCAAAGAAGTCGGTTACAAACATACAAACATACAAAGATACAAACATACAAACAAACATACAGGTGAAGCTAATAAAAAGCGTGTAAAAATAGCCTACGACTTATTCTCAGACCTACCAAATATACACAAAAAAAATCATAAAAATCGGTCAAGCCGTTTCGGAGGAGTTCGATAACAAACACTGTGACACGAGATTTTTATATATTAGAAAATATATTTTTATATATGACATATAAATATAATTTAGTCGAATATGTACACCAAAAGTTTTCGTTGAAAAAGCAATTACTATCGATACAAATGCAAAACATATACTTTTTAGAATTTTTGTCTGTCTGTTACTTCATCTGAATTTGGTGAGATTTGGTATGATAATAGCTAAATATAGGCTACTTTTACTGCTACAAAATATTTGATTTTTGAGTCTAAGTCTAAGTCTAAGGCTAAAATTTAAAACGTATCTACGGACACCCCGAGTGGAGCAAGGATGATTCACTAGTATTAAATAAATAGTTACATACTACCATTAACAAAAAGGCTATAATTCGTAATATTACGTCCAAACTGTATACCGTAAAAGCTTTCGTACATTAAATTTTCATTTGCCTGGACATTATGAAAAATGACTTAATTTAAACTAGAAAAGTGTAACCACTTTTCCCATTCTTATTATTTTCCTTATATTATGTGAAAAGGAGGAAACCTGTTATCTTTAAATCACACGTCTTCTTTACATTTAATAGAGTTGAATTATGAATATGTACATTCAAATTATTTTAATAACTAGCTGTGCCCGCGACTTCGTTCGCGTGGATGTCGGAACTTAACAATGTATTTTTTAGTGCGAAGCGCTGTTGGAGGATACCGATACAAATCATTTTTTATTTATTTATGCTAGTGCTTCTTTATAAGCAACATTAGCTGTGGAACGATTAATTCTAAATATCAATCAAAATAACTTTCCCATCTTCTTGTACGGGGTATGTGCCATCGCCTATTTGTAACAATAAATTGGAAAACTTCTGTGCATTTTCGCAGCCTCCTAACTGTGCACGCATATTTACACTCAGGTGTGTAGATGAGTGAGACCAAATTCACATAACCCTAATTTTACTTCTGGAATTTCTCTACTTCTTCACTTAAAACTCAAATATCTTTTGATAGACTGAACCGATTGCAATGAAACAAAAACTAAATGTTACTTCAAGTTACGTTCAATCGTTGTATATAAAAGTTATCTACATTGCTTTCGTACATTTTACGTGATGCCCGGATAAATAAACAGACAAACCGACAAACAGACAAACAGACAAAAATTCTAAAAATGCTGGAAATGGGTTCTATTGGTTGTCCTGTAACACCCTGGCTATTCTTTTTGTAATTTTTTTTGATGTACAAAAACGACTTTTCTACAGTTTTATTATATGTATAGATTATTAAAATAAAACACTTTAGTAACGTAATATTTTTTAAATCATCTACGTGAATGTATTACATTATAAACTTAGAATAATAACGCATAGAAAGTGAGTCGGCCCGAGTGAATTGAAGGCGTTTCAATTCGGCCTTAAGGCCGTATACGTTTCCCGTCTTGTTACAACTTGCCTGTATGTGTCCTTCGGTTGTAATTTTGTGACACTTACGCACATATTCATTCTAATGTTGTATCAATATTGAGCGGAATTATTTAGGATATTATTGTTCTATGCGTTATTATTCTAGGCTCTAATACTATTATTTTGTCTTAATCTGTTTTTATACTAGTTTGAGTATATTGAAAATAATTAAGTTAAATCGAAGTAAATTGAGTAACAATCATCCATCCTTTTCTCATTTATAGAATTTATATAGAAGTAAACCAAAAATATTATATAATACTCTTAAGTTCTAACCTTAAACAATAGAATGAAGCAGCAAAATTTCGAAAGTAATCAAAGTTAGTTCTATACGTCTCATTAATTATACTACAAAGGCCCTTACATTTAGGGGATGAAAATTCTAACACTTATACCAACTAATTGGAGTAATGAAATGACAAACATTTTCTTATTCGCCGTATTTTCATTAAAATTAAGTTATGTCGACGGCTTTAGCTCTATTTTCAACCCCTATTCGAGTACTTGGTAGCCCAGTGGTAACGCGCTCGCTTGGATAACCGAGTGATGCAAGTTCAAATACGGGTCTCGCACCTCTGATATTTTCATGTGCGAATAATTTCTAGCATGATTATCACTTGTCTTACGGTGAAGGAAAACATGGTACGGAATCCTGCATGTCTGAGAGAACCTAGCCAGTTTATGAAAGACATGTGAATTATGTCAACCCGAGCTTAGCTAGCGTAGTGGACTATGGCCTGATCCTCTTCGTATTAAAGGAAAGCCCGTGCCCAGCAGTGAGACATTAAAACTGCTGAATACCATCAAAAATAACTATTTTCTCACATATTTGCGGATTTATTTTGATTATTAGTTTCAGATAGCAATCTCAAATCTGCTGTAAAGCATGCGAATCAAAAATTTAAATAAGTTCGATGTGATGCAATGCAAATGAGTACTGTACGCCAGTACGGCTGGAGTGATTTTGATGACATTTTCAGCCATCTCAAGATTAGCCCAGCAGGTAAGATAGAAATCGGAATTGAAACACGCAAAGCCGGGGGTAATGCTAGTTATTTTATATACCTGATTTTCCGTTGATGTCCTTAGCTTTCAAGTTTCTAGCCTTAAGAAGAGCCAGTGTGAGGACACTATTGCTTGGATGATAGCACAGAGATGTCAGCAACTCCCCACATTTGTCTTTGGCTGGTGGTTTGAGAGCCTTCCAAAATGATGGCTTCTCACTTAAATCAACCTGAAAGTTACAATTTTTCAATAATGAATTATGTTACTTCGCTTGACTGCGTTCATAGGTACGTTTTATTTTAGCGGAAATCTAATTCTTTTTTTTTATTAAAAGTAGCCGAAGTTACTATTCAAAACATTAAGTATCTGCTAGTAGTGAAAGTATCGTCAAAATCTATCCAGCCATTTCAGAGATAGACAAACGTAAAATGTTAAAAAATGTGTTATTCTTATGCTGTATTTCGATGTTACAAGCAACCCTTCAATTTTTAAGTGTATCTTGGAATGGTTTGAGCCAAATTTTGCATTTAGATGTGGTGTCGGAAGGTAACTTTATTTTCATAGGTGTTTTCTCTGCACAAAGGAAATTTTATATAATGCCCAAAATAAAATAGGTCAATAAGGTCAATAAACAAAACGAGCCAAGCTTGGTTGCCTAAGTATTTGGCAAAACAGCATAAATAAGATTTTCAGTTAGTCAGTGAGTTAACTAAATTATCGAATATTCACCTGACACAACGGCAAGAACACTTCGCCGATGGAGTCGTCCCGGGAAAAGCGGTCGTAGTCGAACACGTGGAGGTGTAGCACCTGGAACGAAATAGTTCTCAAACTTTTAACTATCATTATTACTTTTATCTAGCAAACCTTTCGTTTCGGAGGGCGCAAATTAAAATTATTTAAACGGTTTTTATTATCAGTACATATCATTAACAAAGCAACAAAATCTGTAATGGAAATAATTGAAATTTCAAAAATAAAAGAAGTCTAAGTTCTCCTTATAACATTAGCTTTGTGCGATTGCTAGTCCCATTAAAATCGGTCCGGCAGTTTCAGATATTAGCCGAAACTAACGGAGAGACAGACTAAAATTTTAGTAATTGATTTTTTGATCATATTTTCTGAACAACTAGATTTTTGCAATTATCTTCCGTGAGCATCAACAACCATGACTAAAACTTTCTATCGGAATTTATAGGTCAGTTCTAAAACGCTGAACCCCTTTTTTAATAAACAAAATTCCACACAAACGTTACTAGATTATATAAGGAATTCTTGTTATTTATAACGAAATCCTCACTACGACGAGTTACGAAAACCTGAATCTTGAAAGTACTTTAGAAAGACAAAAAACGTCAAAAATACACATAAAATACATACTTATGTTGGTACGTATATTGCATACAAGTTATTAAATAGAAAAGTTTTCTATCGTTTGAGGGTTTCATAACAGGATAAGGTAACAAGGTATAATAGCATATATAGATTCAAATCCCGGATCTCGCACCTTTGATATTTTCATGTGCGTTTACGTTTACGTTTGGCTCAGTTGGTAGTGACCCTACTTTCTGCGCCAACGGTCGCGGGTTCGAGTCCCGCTGGGGGCATTCATTTGTTGAGCACGAATGTTTGTACTCCAGTCATGGGTGTTTATATTTATAATATGTATATATTTAAAATTAATATGTGTAGTATATTAACTATCTGGTATCCGTAACACAAGCTTCATACGCTTACTACGGAACTAGATGGCGCTGTTGTAATAATGTCCTAACATATTTATTTATTTTATTTATATATATGTGCGAATTCAAATACTTGTCTTACGGTCGTCGAAACATCGTGTGAAAACCTGCATGTCTGAGATAACCTAGAATGTTTTCGAATTACATACTTATAAGTTATAGTAAATGTCTATGCTCAGTATAGATGTAATATGTCTCATGGAACACATAAGAACTTACCCGACTTTGCAGCTTTTGTATTGGGAACCCTTCAAAGTAGAAGGTTTCGTTCCACCTAGGGTTCAGGGTTCGACGTTTGATCTTTGTCTCCAGCCGGTGTTTCTTGTCCGGCAGAAGGGTGACCCTCACGTAGGGATCGGAGGTTCCGCTCAAGTCCTTCGCGGGAAGCTCCTTGCCCTATTAAAAGTTATAATTAGAATATTGTTTTAATTTATTTTACTATAGACTTACCTTTATTTTCCTAAGGCAATGTGTGTTTTTTGGGGAACATGTATGTATTATCTTTTAACAATCAGTGCCATCTTTGTATAAATATTGTTCCTAACACTACTTCATATGTAATTCTAGGTCATAGACAACTAAATGTCTATATTTAGGTGGTACTTTTAACTTTTGCTATTTTGGCTTCCATACATTTAATTGTAAGTGGAATACTTTCTTAGGATTACACGAATATTCGACATTATAAATGAAACTACCTTTTCGGATTTTGTAGCAGATTTATTTTGATTTTTAGTTCCATACGTTTCGATTGCTTTACAGCGCAAATGGTCACGGGAGAGACTAAGGTATTTGACGTCTCAGAGGTTTATAAGTTATAACTACTAAAATTCAAAATAAATCCGCGACAAAATCCGAAAAGGTAGTTTCATTTGTAAGTGGGAATCCATACTAATAGATATTTTAAACGTGATAATAATACTGTCTGTTACACTTTCAAGCTTAAGCCATTGAGCATATATTTGGCAAGGACGTAGATTGCATTCTAGAGACTGACATAGGCTAGCTTTGATTCCTATCCCAGGAACAACATGAACGAAACCGCGGGAAAATATTAGTTAATTAAAAAACACGATTTTCGCAATTAATTTTGTCTAAAATTCTGTAGGATTTTAATAATAGAATTGTTGAGGTACATTTTACTACCAAAAAAATTATAATGATCAAAAAACGTACAACCAATCGACTATTACTTTCTTTGTTCTTTTTTAGTCCAAAATTGAAATGCATACAAAGCCCTCCACTATTCATATCAAATGAAAATATTGCAACGTTTTAATTAATGTAGAGACAAAACAAAACTTATAATATTCTCATAAATGTATGTAACATAATATTTTAAAAATATTTTGAGTCGAATTTGTACATCACATATTTTTTGGATTATCTATTATATTATCGATACAAATCCCGAATCTATAGTTTTTTTCTTCTCTCTATATCTGTGATTGATTTAGATGAAATTAGATAATGATAGCTTGTTATTTAGTTATCAATATAAAGCATACTTTTTACTGCAGGAATATGAATAATCTCTAAATAAGCATTAAATTAAAAATTAAAAATAATCCGACAAAAAATAATAAATAAAATGTAATCCGTCATCTTGGATTTAAAATCTATCATAGTGTATAATATTCTCCTTTTCATTTGATACTTATATTGAAGGAGTTGTAAAATTAAAAAAACTAAAAACACGCTTTTTATAGAAAACCAAACTAAAAAATAGAAAATAAATTTTAATAAATTTAAATTAATTATTTGATTTTAAAAAAAAGCGTGGGGTGCATGGTGTCAATAGTTATAAATATTTTATTGACAGATATGAGTAGAGTGATTATTATTTTGATAATACCTTAAAAAGCACCCCACGCTTTTTTTAAAATCAAATAATTAATTTAAATTTATTAATTTTTTTTTCTATTTCTTAGTTTGGTTTTCTATAAAAAGCGTGTTTTTAGTTTTTTTAAACTATTATTTATTTTTTACTTTTTAGTTTCTAAAAAGCGCCATCTATTGAACACAATATGTAATCTATATACAATACTAGAGGGAGCTGTTTGTAAATTAGTTTTTTTAAACTATTATTTATTTTCTACTTTTTAGTTTGGTTTATATATCAAATTAGTGTATTGTCATCGGTCCTCGATAAATCTACAAAGTTTGAACGAAATCTGGCCGTTTAAAGTGGGTCAAAATCGCGCCCAAAGAAGTCGGTTACAAACATACAAACATACCAACAAACATACAGGTGAAGCTAATAAAAAGCGTGTAAAAATATGTAATTCGTCATTTTGTAGCGGCGGCCATCTTGTACCATTTTTCATCAAGCGTAGCTAATTAATAATTCACCTTTCAAAAAAAAAATCGGTACATACACACACGCACACGCAGACACATAGAATTTATAACACCCTGTTATGTCGTTTTTGCGACAGAAGTTAAAAATGTATATTAAGCTACGTAGGGACGAACTCGAGCAGAGTGAGGTCCCTAGTTTTAATATAATTTAGTTTATTTGTACTAAGTAATTAATGCTTTACACGAACGAGGGTATTTGTTCAACGAACGTTAGCCCGAAGCCGTGACGGCTGGAGAAAGTTAGATTTAAGCTTTAAATTAGGAAATTCAAAAACGTGAGTGAGTATTAATGTTGGGATTCATTTTATTTTTCCTTAGAATTAAAATTAAAAGTGTTCACGTATCTACGTAACCTTGTATATAATGAAATTTTTCTTTGATTGATTTGAAATAGTCTTTTTTATTGAAACAGAGTCCAAATCAACAGTTTTTGTAATTTTAGTCTGTCTGTCTGTTTGCGACCGCATCAACAGAACACTGGACATATCTTGATGAAATTTGGTACAATGGCAGATATATATGATACTTTTTATTGCATCCGGGTCAACATATAGGATACTTTTTATTGCAGGAAAGTATCTTGTCTGTGAGAAATCAACACTAATAGTTGAAATCTTTTATTACTCTTAAGGGATGTTTCTGGGATAAAACTATCCTTTTTCCTGAGTCTCAAACTACCTTCATACCAAATTTCACTAAAATCGGTTCAGCAGATTTTTAGTCTTGCAATACAAACAAACATTGTAAAATAATTTTTTTTCTTATTATATTAGTAGAGAAATACTGAATGATTTGTACTAACAAATGAAAGTATAATGAATATGTGATAATTTTATTTTAATTAAATATCAAAGGGACTTATTAATGACGATATTTCTTATTAAAATATATGTCAAAAGGAATATATATATATTTTCGAGTATTATTCCGAACCAATGTCTTAATGATATAGACAGGTAGTCCAGTGGTAACGTGCTCGCTTGGATAACCGAGTGATGCGGGTTCTAATCCGGGTTTCACACCTCTGATATTTTCATGTGCGAGTCATTTCTAACATGATTAACATTTGTCTTATGGTAAAATGACACATTGTACGAAAACCTGCACGTCTGAGGGAACTTCGCAAGGTTTTGCAAGACATGTGAAGTCCGTCAACCTGCACTTGGCCAGCGTGGTGGACTATGGCCTGATCCCCCTCGTATTGAAGGGAGGCAGAGGACGTTAAAAAGGGCTGAACATATATACAAATTTTAATTTAATTAATTCATTTATTTTAGTAAAAATGTTTAGTGATATCGCCCTTAGGTGCATTTTAACGGTAACGCTTCCCATGTTACATAAACAGTTCAGTTATGGGTGTTACTTATTTATATTAAATAGGTATGTATTTATGAACTACGACTCACCCTTGCTTAGCTCGAGTTCATTCCTACACTTAGCGCGAGTAAGCCGCGGGTTCTGCTAATAAATGTATATAAAAACTTGACAAATTTTATACTAAAACGTTTCTCGAGGATCACTCTATCTATTGGTGAAACATCATCAAAATCGGTGCAGTATTTTTTGAGTTTATCGCAAACAGACTGACATACAGACGCGTAAAATATGTAGTGAATAGTGATTATCAATAAATCTTCACTTCACAATATTAAAAATACGATTGTTTTTAAGTACGTTCACTTACTTGGCCTCTAATGCGTCAATGATATAAGTGGTAATCGATACGCAAATATTTTTCTTAGCATATTCCATATATTATATGTAAAGTTCTTACTCAAATAACTCTTGGAAGGTGTGTAGTGAATTTGTCAATTTGTTTTATTTCTCGTGAAAATTCGATTATTTCTTAACAAGACTGTAGATTTAACACGTGATGACTTGCCACTGTACGTCGATACATATACGTTATACATCTCTACTATTATACTACTATATATATTTCTACGACTAATACAGGACGAGATATTTTTTTTTTCGTTCTAACTGCAAAAACTACAATACGTATAGGCATGGAACTTATTTTAAAAGATGCAGCGTGTTTCGATGAAAGTTTTAAATGTAAAATATATGATTTAGTTTCCGGTCTTTAGAAAGAGGGTAGAGCCGCGTAAAATGCTATATTATATAGGGAATTATATTAAAAATGAAGCCAGTTCGATTACCGGATGGAAAAATATTTTAACAAAAATTGTAAATAAATTGAAATTGTAACAAAATTGCCCTAAAGAATACAACCGGAAGAAAAGTTCCCCGCAAGTTGGCGGAAGATCAACGAAGATAAACAAAAGTTAACGAGGATGAAACCTATTTGGCAAATAGGGGTTGTGGGTAAAATTAACACAATTTTGAGTCTTAAGCCAGAATAAGTAAGAAGTTCTACAGACAAATATGTAGAAGAAAAATATATCATTTTAGTAATAAAAATAAACCGACTGCGTAAAAGAGAACTTAAAGATGAGAACAAGTTGACAAAGCAACAAAAAGTGACTATAATACACTAGTGTTATCCTAAGAAATCAAATGACGGATAAATTATCAAAATTTGTTAAGCCGTTTAGTAATTATGAGCAGACTTACATACATACAGGTTAAACACATAATCCTTCTTTTGCAAGGTTTCACCGCTGTCGAGTAATAACGGTGTAAATAATTTACTATGAAACTAAATTCCCATGGGTGAACTACAGTGACGGCTTTTTATTCGTAATAAGGAAAACTAGAAAGCAAATTAGGAAAAATAGGTAAATACAGTCGACTTTATTAGGTCATAAGGCCTTGATGTTGTTGGGAATGCTAATCATGGGGCCGTTGCCGGCTATAAAAGCCTGGGGACTGTTGCGACAATCCCCTGGCTGTTTACTCACTAAACCGCTAACCCATAGGATAATCCCTAGTGGTACGTTAAGGAGGTCTTTAAGAATTAACATCTCAATCAATCGTATAATATTAAATTATTCTTAGATATCTTTGAAATAGCAGGTAATTCATGTATCTAAGAAATGGATCTAATAATTTTGATAAAATTTTGTAATTTTTTTTTATGGGACAAAGGGGGCAAACGGGCAGGAGGCTCACCTGATGGTAAGTGATCACCTCCGCCCATGGACATCTGCAACACCACAGGGCTTGCAGATGCGTTGCCGGCCGGTTTTCAGGAAAGAGAGGGAGGGAGGAGGGAGAAGGACGGGAGTAGGGATGGGGAGTGGGCCTCCCGGACTCTCACTTACCGGACGAAACGCGACAGCATCGCTGCCACTTCACGCCGGTCTTCTGTGAGAGAGTGGTACTATACGGGGCGTGCCGGCCCATTCGGCTGCTACCCGAAGATAACAAGCATGGCACTACACTTGATAAATTGTAGCTGAAGCCGTGGTTTCCGCTAGTTATTTACTAAAACCTTCCTCGACAACCACTCTATCCATTGGCCAAAACAGCATGAAAAACAGTGCAGTAGTATTTGAGTTTATCGCGAAGAGACAGACAAACGCCGCAGAGGACTTTGTTTTATAATAATGTAATGATAGTGATGTACGAGTATCAATGACCTTGGTTAAAAAAATGAATTTTGTAAAAAGATAAAAATATACAAACTGAGTGGCTGTAAATTGAAAGTAAATATTTATAAAAAACATACATCTTGTATGTGTACCCGCAGTCTTATTTATTGTGTAAACAGTTGGAGACTGAGTTGGCTTTTTGCTTAAGCAAAACGTCAATCTATCTAAACTAATATTGTGAGACTGGAGGGATAATTTAATTTTTATTTTGTTTAACACACATTTTGTTTTGATCTTTCAGATTTAAAAATCTCTTTTATAAATTTTATTACCTACTAGCAAATCTTAATTTAACTCTTTATGATTTTCTAATAAGGTAAACGTAATCTAAGTAACTCCTTATAATTAATTAGTTATCTGCGAGGACAATTTCCGTCAAAATCAGTCCAGTCGTTTCAGAGATTAGCCGGAACAAACAGACAGACAGACAGACAGCAATTTTCAAAATGGATTATTTGACGTAAGTACCATAATATGTACTGAGTTGCAGGTATCTAACATCAACCTTATTTTTATTCGAATGATGGGTTACTGAGGGCTAGTCCCCCCAACGTGCGTTCGCCTTGTCGTGGTATGGGAGCTCAATAGCGTCCGGCAATCCGAAAAAAAATGTTTAATTTTATAATACTTTAGATATCTCCTATTTAATAGATGGCACTGCTGAAGAATTTTAAAATGAAAAATAAAAAATAACGGACGTCTTCTTTCAAAGACCATACATAATAAAAGACTGTTCTATTAAGCTGAACGTACGATTCATATCGATAATTACTTACTTGTATAATCCTTAAAATGAGGGTTGTATTCTGAAAGTCGTACTCCAGGGAGAAGTGTATTTGCCCAACGTTCTCTGACGGCTCCGAGTTGTCGATGTACATATCCACCAACGATATTGAACGGTTCTGAAGAAACGCCATCTGTGAGTTCAAGCGGTGTGGGATTTAACTGACGCTTTGGTGCGTCGGTTAATGTTAGGGCACATCTAAAGGACTAAGTTTTAATCATCAGTTAAAAGTTAACTATAATAGTTAAATTATTTAACCATTTTCTACTGTTCTTTGTTTTATATTATGCATTTTGTTCTGTTTAACTTTTATGTATTGATTAAAAATCAGCCCTTAAAATATGGTCTTAACTTTATAAATTGGCAAGAAATGAGTTTTCTGCGTAATAATGAAAAGAAAATTAATAATTATTATAAAATTATAAAACTCCATACAAATAATTGTTTAAAAAACTCGTTTCTGACGACATTTTAAAAAAAATAGTGATGTGCCTCATAACATTAGTACGTCAAAATATAAAGTAATCATTATAAGCATTATGACTAAAATCTATTCACGCTATATAAATCTATGTACTAATATGTGATTATATTTTGTGAATATTAATAATAATAATTGAGTAACTAAAATTATTGCATAAATTATACCAAAATTGAATAAGAAATCGATTTATCGGTTGATCATTTTGAGAAACTTTAATCGATATGTATATAACTATTTTTAATACGATTATAGTTGGTAATGAAAATCGATTTATAAAACAAAATATCGATTAAAATAACGAATAATCAATTTAGGTACTTTTATTATTTGGACTTACCAAATACCTTTTTTATTTTACATAATTAACTTATAGGCTAGTGAATATAATTTACAAAATTCTAAACTCGTTTCATTATAAATTTCCCTCTAATTAAGTAAATAAGCAAAAGTATAGCTAAATCGATAGAATAATCGATAAAATAATGTATTTTACAGGTTATGGTAATGAATAAATAGTAAGGACGAAAGCAATTGCTATCTACTAAAAATATTTCATTCGATTTTTTATAATAGAAAAATTTTGGTATTTTTTTTTATTTTAACGAAATATGCATAAAAATGAAAATTTAGAAGTATAAGTATTGAAAAACGTTAGTCATTTTAATATGTAAAGTTTATATCTATTTTATTTTATAAAAATATTATATTCATGCCTTACACTTATACGGTAATATTAAAAGGACAAGAAAAAAAAAGATATAAGATTAAGAATATTAATTGAGTAACTCTGGATGGAAATGAAACTTATATTAAAAATGGTACCTAGTTCTTTCATAAGACAATCGTTTGTATTCAAAGTTCGATAGAAGAAACACGTAGTAAAAATTAGATCTATGAATCCATTATAAGGCACATTATAGCCACACTAATGCCTTTATAGTCTATCATTATATTAATAAAAAAAAAACAAATTATTTTTAATAGGCTTTATACAGCGTATTTATGGTTAAACACTTAGAAACTGAATTGTTTAAAATATATGTAAGCTCAAACGCCACACTGGTTCAAACTTAGCCCTAATAATTTTTTTGCACCACCAAAGATTCAAAATGGCTAAACTTTATTTGTAACGATCGTTTCACATTTTTACGAATTTCAAAAAGGCTACCAATAAAAA
Source organism: Boloria euphrosyne (assembly GCA_951802675.2). NCBI lineage: Eukaryota > Metazoa > Arthropoda > Insecta > Lepidoptera > Nymphalidae > Boloria > Boloria euphrosyne. The sequence continues at coordinate 4,041,486 of OX637900.1, read as the reverse complement.
GACTTCCTAAACTTAAATTGAATTAATTTTTAATCTACACTTAGTGATAAAAGAAGAAATAATATTATAATGACGACATAATTTTGGCTCAGTTTGTAGAGTTTAGTTTAGTTTAGTTTGTAGTTTGTACTTGATGTACAGTCGCGAGTTCGAGTCCCGCTGGAGCGACATTATTTATTATTATTGAAATAAATAAGTCGTGCTATTAAAATATGACTCTCACAATGTATTTACAAGGAAATTAAAATTCAATTCACTCTGAATGCTTTTATACGAATATAATAATAATTTAATACGAATGGGAGTATGTAGAGTTACTGAAAAATAATCAAGTTAGATTTTTCAAAGAAAATTGTTACCTACTTCCAGATACTTATCTAGTTTTTATACGTTAACTTGTAAAATAAATAATTATATAGTAAAAATTTTCTATAACTTTTCCTGTTAAGTATGAGTGAGGTTCTATACCCTATAACGTTTCTATTGTCCGGCCGCTCAGAGAATGCGTTTCTGACAGATCGTGATCGACTGGGCGATGTAACTTGGAACTGGCGTACAATTTACGGCAAATTTTTAAATATCTTTTATTTACCTTATTAACGAGTGATAAGTACTAATACTAAGTACTTAAGTAATAATTCGAATAATTATGCCGATTTACAATAAATGTATTAATTTTGGGCTAAAATTATTACAATTAATTAATTAACAAATATAAAAAAAATAGCTTTTAAAAGTCAAACCACGTCAAACGACGCTGTTTCAAGGTTATGTCAACTGTTTGTTTTTGTAGTGATGTGACAAAATAACGAGGCAATTGTATTCGAATATTTTTGTAATCTTAATATAATCTTTCGGTATGGTATAAATAATATAATATTTAATGTACTTAGGTACATTCCGTCTATTACAAATTCTAATGTGTCAGAGAGAGACAAAGCTTTTTCGAGAAAGGATTCGAAATTACTAGAAATATTTTGAATTTTCGATACTAGAATGTTCTAATATTTACACATATAAAAAGGCCGGCAGTGTGTCGAGAGTTCAGTTGACATTCGAAGTTGAGTAAAGATAAAAAGCGATACAAAACAGTGGAAAAGTGAAGAGTTAGGTAAAGTATTAGTGAAGAAGTATTGAGAAGAGAAATACAGTGTTCAAAGACTAGTGTTGTGTACAGACTGTGCGTGTATTCATAGTGAAATAAAACATCCTTAGTGCAAGTGCAACGATTATAATCCTAACCCGTAGAACGTAACATTACATTTTCCAATAAATAAAGCATTTTTATTTTTTTCCCTTCGTTACAATCAGAAATTACGATTCAATTCAAGTAATTGATTCATTAAAAATGTATTTACATTGTGAATATTTATTGAAATATAATTCCTATAAAAATAACAACATATAAATTAAATTGAATATAATGAATGCAATAAATAACGTTACTAAATTATTGTACATCACTAGTCATGACGAATTGACAGGTGTCAGAAACGCATTCTTTCAGCGGCCGAACTGTAATATTCTATGTCCATTGACACTTGTTGGGTATAAGATATATTTATTATCTGTTAATTTTAGGACGATATTTTTCAAATAATACAAGCGATATCGAATCTCCGGTTCTGTACTGACAAACCGTCAAGTCTCAAATGGATGTAATATTAAAAATAAGACGCCATAAGCCATTTACATAATTTCATTTAAATGCTATGAAATTTCATGATGGAAATTTAAATTTGCCCTCACTTAACAACAACATGACGTCGTGATCTTATAGTAATATTAATTTGCCATTGCCGTTTTTATTTTTTAAATGATAATAATACGATGTACGTATAGTACCGATTCATTTTCGGTAGGTATTCAGTCTATTTATTAGTTCTCTATTGAAACTTTTGATTAGAACAATTCTTCTTTTATAATTCATTAAGATTATTTCATATTACAATGGGTACTTGTGCATTTAAGATCTATGTCAGATCAACTTTATTAACATGATAATAATGTAGATCGGTTTACTGTTAGCGGTAGCGGTAGTTAACTTTTTCGGTTACTTTTCGATTTTTAACTGAGATGATATTTTAGGATGTATTTATAAAATATAATATATTTTTTAAATTTTATTTTGAACGAATTAAGGTTTTGTTCCTTCGAGCCGGTCACAGCTTTCTATGAATGAATTGTGACATATTTAAAATACACTTATAGAATCTACTTATAACCCAAATTTAAATAATTTATGTCTTCTTGTAAAAGATTTAAAAGATGTAATAAAAGTCTTGAAAATTGGCCTAATTTTGTAGAAAATTATGTTGAACATGAAAAATGTTCTTCAGGATAAAACAGTATCTAATTGACAAAACGCAAATTCCATTTAAAAAGGATATTAAATGACTATGAAAAACCCTCAAAAATCTCACAAAAGCCGCAGTAATATCTACTTTATTGCATTGCCTTCATTCCCATGTCGAATACAAGATCTGAGAATTTTGCTAAATATTAAGTATATACATTTAAAACCCTAAATGACGACTAAGTTTAAATCGTTGGAATTTACGACCAACCCGCCTATAAAATACACGCTCACTTTTGGTTAAAATTTGGTCCGTAATCCTATAATTCCAAAATTATTACAAGTATGAATACTACGTAATATATACTGAATTCTATTTTATATGCACATTATGTAAGACGCGCACTAAGTGTGTGGTACCTAAGACGTAGGACAAAAATGATTATGAATCTTGATCTAGATTGAATGTTAGTTCATTATTTGTTATTCTACGAGATTAATACGTGAAGCAAAAACTTTGTACCTCTTTTTAGGAAAATTGCGCGGAGGAGTATGAAATTTTGCTATTTTTTTACTATGCGTAAAAATATGTATATTTTTGTGACAAGTTCCATAAAATAGGCAATAAGACTTTGGACTAAAACGATGAATTAGGCACATTCGGTCCATTCATGATGTCGATTTTCAACGATACTTTTTAATAAAATTCTAACTAAGTCGAATCTGTACATTAAATCTTTTTTGGAAATTCTGATTGAAATAGTCATTATTATCGATACAGAGGCCGAATCTATAGTTTTTAGAATTTTTGTCTGTCTGTCTGTCTATGACCGCATCACGGGAAAGGGACTAAAGGACATAATATTCTAATGAAATTAGGTATGATCATCATGGTTCTCTGGGTTAACATATAATATACTTTATACTGCGGAAAAATATCAAATTTTTGAGAGATGTATACAAGTTGTTAATGTATTATACTTAATATTTTCTAATATATAAAAATCTCGTGTCCACAGTGTTTGTTTACGAAGTGCTCCGAAACGACTTGGCCGATTTTTGTGAATTTTTTTGAGTATATATTTGGTAGGTCTGAGGCTATTTTTTATTTCCCTAGATGATTTTTTAATTTTAGATGAGAACGCGTAAGTCATAAAAAACAAAAATCATAATACTTTTGTTATCGTATTATAATTTAATGTATTATTAGCCAATAATTGATGTAAAGACTTAATTGGTAACAATTTATTTTAATCATATTCCAGTATAATTAAGTACTTAATTATCAAATTTACAAATCAACTAATTTTGAAACCCATTGAATAATTAATTGCTTAATCCAACTTGTGTTAATCGTTTTAGTTTCATAGAATGAATATTTGCTAACATTTTGATAATATTTACATTTTAATTTAATTGGAGACAAACGGGATGTTATAACAATCGTACATGTGTTTGTTTTATTGAAGTAATATAATATTTAACAATTGATTATTCTGTAAAATCTAATTAAAAAAATAATGTTTTAAATATGACAACTGCAAGCAAGCCTTTATTATAAATAAAATTAATAGTAATTAATTGATAAGAAAGTGTCGAAGGGAAATATAATAATTATTAAAAAAATAAAAAATTCTAAAATTAAATATGTTTCTTTGGCTCAGTTTGGCTCAGTTGGTAGTGACCCTACTTTCTGCGCCAGCGGTCGCGGGTTCGAGTCCCGCTGGGGGCATTCATTTGCTAATCACGAATGTTTGTACTCCAGTCATGGGTGTTTATATTTATAATATGTATGTATTTAAAATGTATATGTGTAGTATATCAACTATCTGGTATCCGCAACACAAGCACGTTACGTAGCTTACTGCGGAACTAGATGGCGCTGTTGTAATAATGTCCCAACATATTTATATTTATTTATTTATATTTATTTACACACACTGTCGTATGGAAATATGTGACTTATTGTGGAAGGTACTCCTATAGTGGAACGAATATCAACACGACCCTTGGATCTAGTAAAAATAAAAAGCTAGTGAATCCGCAAAAGGTAGTGTAAAATAAATATTTTAATTAAAATTGCCTGTTTTATCATGTTTTTACATCAATAACCGTCGAAAATCATTCAGACCCTAATTTCGTACTACAAATATTGGAGAGCCTACCAATTATATTTCCGAGGGCCATATCTTGAGTGTTTAATAAAGCCTGAACTTTGAGTAGGCCAGATATAGTTCAATAGCTGAACTAAATTTTATAATTGAGACAACCAAAATTACATTTTAGTAAATTTTTTTTCGTAAAAATTATTAATGGAAATGAATCATTTGAACTCTGCACTGTTTTTAATCTTCTTCTAAAAGGTTCTTCAAGGGAAGATAAGTATTTTAATTAATATATTGATAATATTTTTTGATTCATATAAGTAACAATGTTTATAAGAAAAAATAACGATAAATATTAACAGTAGTGGTACATGTTTGTGACTCTACTTGCTGTGACAGAGGTCACTTGTTCGTGTCTTGCTGAGGTCTCATTTTTACGAATGTTTGTACTCTAGCAATGAGTGTTAATACTTATAACTGCTAACTAATACTTGTATAAGTTATAATATATTATGTGTAGTGTATCAACTATCTGGTATCCGTAACACAAGCCTCACAGCTTACCATGAAACTAGATGGCGCTGTTGTAATAATGTCCCAACATATTTATTATATGTTTGTTTATTTTATATATGTTATCGCCTCGTTAAACACTATTTTGATACCCCACAGTGGGGATCAGACGACGACTAATGTAATGATTGTTAAGTATATTTTTATGGGTGAATTTTTATTACGTAATTTTTATATTATGTTTGTCCCTATCACTTTTTCTTTGAACCTCACTCATACTTTACAGAAAAAGTAAAGTTACATCGTACATGACCATTTCAAAGAAGGTCCACCATCTCTTAAAGTTGAGTTGGAATAAAAATGCCTTTAAAGAATTCTAAAATTTACGATATTAAATTAGAAAATTTATAAAAATCGAACCTTTGACAAAAAAAATCATAGTTTTATTACTGAAGATGCTTAAATTTAAAATATAGTACTATTCCAAACTAAAAACTGATGCTATCATAATATATTTTTACAAAAGCGAGTCACATTCACGCACCGATAGTTCCGTAATAACAAAAATGAAAATTTTGTTATTTTAATGACAGATGGACGTCTAAAAGGGTTGCGTTTTTGCCTTTTCACTACAGTACCCTAATAAAGAAGTTGACCTAAACTCTTGCCAATTTTTGGAATTAGTAGTCTCTACGAGGTTGGTTCATTAAGAGAACACCCGGTAAATTGAACAAACGAAAAAAACCAATTGCCTTTTTTATGCATGTAGAATTTTAATCTTGGATTCTTTAGAATACTTCTTTGAGCCAAAATTATGTAAGTATTTAAGGTTTGGTAAAAAATGCATATTCCTATTAAGTCTGACTTTAGCTTATACTTTTGTCTTTATCTATCACCTTAATGTTTGCATTTGTATGAAAGAGACACAGTATACGTTTATTATGTTAAAGCCTAGCCGTAATAGCTTACAATTAAAATTATTAATTTTCGGTACTTTGACAGTGAAATAAATAAAAAAATGTCATATCACCGACACGTTTCCGACAAAAAAAAAAACAAATTGCTTGTAAACGAAACGCTATGTGCCTGTTTGGTGAATGGTGCTATGCCACTAAATCTATCCATTACTAAATCTATTAAATTTGGTGATTCTCATCAAAATCACTCAAGTAATCCAGTTTTACGTGGCGTTGTGTTTGCGCTGTTAAACTAAAAAAGCGAAGCGAATCGTTGGTGGCATTTTTAAAAAGCTTCTATATTTTATAGTTTCGTCTATTTCTTTCGTATACAACCTCTTCTACCTACCATTTTTGAAGAAGATAGCATGGAAAAAAATCCGAAGTTTAGAGATTGCTGGTTCACTTCACTCACGTCCTCTTACGGCTACGGTATATCGCGATCGACTAATGAAAAATACCTGAATGCTGTATTATTTGTTATTTTGTACGTCAGTTCGTGATTTTGTAATTTTATATATGAGTAGACTCTCATTGGTCTTTGCATTACGATATAAAAATATCCATATATAAAAATATGATTGAAGTGTCTGTTTTTCATTTCAAGTTAAAAGATTTTCACTAAGTGACATGCACTTAGTGAGAATCGTAAATACGGTAAATAAGAAAAGTAAATACGGTACTTACACAAAAAAATTCTTTTTTTTTTAAATTTTAGTCTGTCTGTTTGTTCCGGCTTATCTCTGAAACGGCTGGACCAATTTTAACGGGACTTTCACCCGCAGATAGCTAATGTTATAAGTAGTAACTTGGGCTACTTTTATTTTATTAGAAAATTATAAAAACCGTATAATTTATTTTAACTTACGCCAGCGAAGCGGGCTGGGCTTGCTAGTCTATATACTACTATATAAACCTGTTGAGTCTGTCTGTACACTCAATTTTTTTGTCGAATTTCGTCATAAATATTCGTTTCATGACTCACTGACATCAGTTTCACCATTTTTGAAATTTTTGTCTGTCTGTCTGTATGTCCCGCTATAACTCAAGAACGGTTGAACCGATTTTTATAAAAATTGGTATACAGTAATAACATGTGATTGCGCAAATGATAGACTATATATAATGCCGGTAGTTTATTATATTATACGGTATAAGGTTATTGTGTATGCACACTTCACAAGTTATAATTTTAAGTAAAACATTGTTAAAGTATGCGGTTAAAATAACAAATCAATATTGACAAAAATGTCTGTTTTAAAATATTGAAGTGAAACTTCTTTAGAATCGTTGTGATTTGAAACTCGATGAAACGAAAATGCGTCACGATAAAGAAAGAAATACATAAAAGTATAGGATTAAGTCGGAGAGAATGAGATAGAATACATTCCCATGTTGCCATGGTAACCGTTGTTTATTTTTTGACATTTCTTTTTTTATATATATTCATCTCATTCTTTTGTCGATTTACTGAAGTTTCACTTCTATCGTGTGTGAATTGTACACACACCTTTTTTTTCTAATGGTTTGATGATGAAGGCTTTTCTTCGTCGTTAGTAATAACACGTAGAACTAGATACGGATATCCTAATAAATAATCCTAGACGTAGTATATATAATAACCACGTTTAGGATTATTTATTAGTATATCTTAACGTATCACTGTTGAATGAGATGAGAGGGCATAGTCCACCACGCTCCTTAAACGTGGGTTGGTGGACTTCACACGTCTTTCAAAAACTTGTTTGCAGATTTCCTCTCGATGTTTTCCTTCACCACACGACAACTCATCATGGTAAAATCAAAAAAAAAAAAAAAAACAAAATATGCTTTATTCAAATAGACTTTTACAAGCACTTTTGAATCGTCACTTTTACATTATTATATAAAATTTAAATTAAATGTCAGTCTGTAAGTCTGGGACTTGGGAGTAAGCTACCACCGACTCGGAATGCTGTTCTACCGAGAAAAGCCGGCGAAAAACTCAGCAGTTGCTCTTTTCAAAAAATATTTGATTACAATATTTATTGCATTACAATATATATCTATTTATCCTGCGTGAGACACAACAAGACATTAATCCCACACATTTACATCTTCTAAGTATTCACTGATGGTGTAATAAGCTTTATTCAATAATGTATTTTTAATTTTAGACTTAAATTTCTCCAAAGGCAAAGCTCAATACGGGCTGTGGAATTTTATTATACATGCGTACACCTTGCCCCATAAACGATCTATTTACTTTTTAAAGGCGAAAACTGGGTGTTACAAGTTTATCGTTATTTCTAGTATTTATACCGTGTTTGTCGCTATGTCTTGAGTAGTCATTAATGTTTTGTCGAACAAATATAATGTTACAATATATATATATATATATATATATATATATATATATATATATATATATATATATATATATATATATATATATATATATATATATATATATATATATATATATATATATATATATATATATATATATATATATATATATTGCGAAGCAACCGTAAGTATGCCTATTTCTTTAAAAAGTTCGCGGAGAGTACCCCAGTTTTTATGTTATAAAAAGCCCAAACCCGAACCCTTTTTTGAATATATGGATTTAATGTCCGCTGCATTACCCCACAATAAAATACCATATGCTAAAATGCTATGGAAGTAGCTAAAATAAACAAGTCTAGCAATATCAACGTCTGTTAGTTGCCTGACTTTTCTGACAGCGAAAACAAAGGAGCTCAGTCTACTGGCAAGAGAAGAGAGATGAGGACCTCATTGCAGACATGAATCTAATGTCAAACCCAAGAAAACCGCGGAATCTACCCTATTTAATGTGTCGTTATTAAGAAATAAGTTGAATTTCTGACTTTTTACATTCGGTAATGAAAACTGAATTCGGTAATGAAAAATTTTGTCTTTGCAAAATTGGTTGGCATTTAAAGCCAGATTATTAATGGTAAACCAATGAAGTATATGCGATAATGCACTATTCACTTCGTCGTAATTATTTGACTTTCTATCAACTTTAAAAATTAAGGACGTATCATCCGCAAAGAGTACAATATCACAAAACTTGTCGGCATAAAATGGGAGACCATTAATATAAACTAAGAACAAAAATGGACCCAAGATAGATCCCTGTGGAACACCTTTCTTAATAGGAGATCCAAAAGAATTAACATTATTTACCGCGACCTTCTAAACCCTACCACTAAGATACGATGCAATGAGATCAAGGGCAATACCACGAACTCCGTAATGAGCAAATTTAAACAGAAGAGTTTCATGCTCTACACAATCAAAAGCTTTAGATAAGTCACAGAAAACACCAATTGCATTCTGTGATTTTTCCCAAGCGTCATAAATATGTCTAAGAAGTGCTATCCCCGCATCAGCTGTAGACCTACCTTTAGTTAAACCATACTGTTCACTGTGGAAAATATTATTTATATTAAAATGATCCAATAGTTGGCCTAAACTAAGTTTCTCAAATACTTTACTCATACATGGCAATATAGAAACAGGTCTATAGTTGCCAGGATAATTTTTTTCCCCATTTTTAAAAAGAGGTATTATTTTACTAATTTTCATAAGATCAGGGAATATTCCATTTTTTTTTTTTTTTTTTTATGGAACAAAGGGGACAAACGGGCAGGAGGCTCACCTGATGGTAAGTGATCACCTCCGCCCATGGACATCTGCAACACCAAGGGCTTGCAGATGCGTTGCCGGCCTTTCAGGAGAGGGAGGGAGAAGGGAGAAGGACGGGAGTAGGGATGGGGAGTGGGCCTCCCGGACTTTCACTTACCGGACGAAACGCGACAGCATAGCTGCCACTTCACGCCGGTCTTCTGTGAGAGAGTGGTACTATACGGGGCGTGCCGGCCCATTCGGCTGCTACCCAAAGGTAACAAGCATGGCACTACCACTATATAAAATCCAGTGTCTATACATTTATTGAAGATAAGAGACAATTGTGGTGCAATGTTTGTTATTATTGTGTTAAGTAGTTTAACAGACATGCCCCACAAATCACCAGTTTTCTTAGTTGTTTTAAATATTTTGATTATTTCATTCGAGTTTACGTGTGAAAATTTAAACTGGCGATCACATTCATGAATTTGATTTCTCAAAAATTTGATTGCATCTATTGGGGAAGATTTTAAAGAAGATGTGACCTTTTCTGGGAGTTTAGAAAAATAACTTTCAAATGTATTTGCAACATCTTCATTGGAACTCACTATAGCATTATCAATTAACAGTTGGACAGGTTTACTAGCGGGCTTTGATCTTCCAGCCGTAAGAGCAATCACATCCCAGGTGGCTTTAATTTTGTCGTCCGAATTTAAAATTTTATTTTTAATGTATATAGACTTCCCTGTTGACAAACATTTTTAAAAATTTTTAAAAATGTATTTGCAACATCTTCATTGGAACTCACTATAGCATTATCAATTAACAGTTGGACAGGTTTACTAGCGGGCTTTGATCTTCCAGCCGTGCGAGCAATCACATCCCAGGTGGCTTTAATTTTGTTGTCCGAATTTAAAATTTTATTTTTAATGTATATAGACTTCCCTGTTGACAAACATTTTTAAAAATTTTAGAATATGTTCTCACTTGACTATGGAAAGTTGGGTCATAATTCCACCGCTTCATACTGTACAATTCATACAATTTATCATTACTTCGGTATATACCAACTGTCGCCCAGTCGCTAAATTTCATTTTAGAGTTCTTAAGTACAGTGCGTTCTTTAAATACGTTGTTAAATGACTCTAAGATTATAGTAAATACTTTATTATAGTAAGAATTGGGGCTATCAACGGTCATGTCCAATTTAAGTAGTTGCTGCGAAACATTTTCTTTAAAAAAGTATTTTTTTTTTACTATTGACTGGTCTAAATTTGATTTTTTCTTTGGTGTTTAAAATATTGTTAGCAATTGAAATTTTTTGACCCAAGTGGACTGAACTTAAATTTCCTATTATTAATTTATCTATGATTTCCCCATGACAGAACACATCTATACATGTGGAGGTAAAATTTGTTACACGAGTTGGTTCGCAAAAAACATTACTTAGATCGTACGATCGGAATAAACTTAAAACACACCCGCTCACAATTATAGATTTACTACTAGTACATAGATTTCTAAGGATATCGTCCATCTTATTTTCGAATATATCAAAGTCACCCGAAGGGGGTCGGTACATGCATAATATAATATACTGTTGAGTCTCAACGCAAGATAGTTCCATAGAACGCTCGACAGAGAGTGCCACTATGTCCTGTCGGCCCTTGCAAGCTACATCATTTCTAACTAACACAAGAGAGCCACCGCGAGTAGCGTTCACTCTAACAAACGAACTTGACAAATTATAATTTTCAATATTTAAAATATTACAATCTTTATTGAGCTATGGTTCAGTTAGGCATATTATATGAATATTGTATTTCTCAAGATAAAGTTCTAGTTCTACTTCTTTGCCACCTAAGCCTTGTATATTTTGATGGACAATATTTAACCTGTTAGACTTAGGCATTGTAACTAGTGCTAGAACTTTCTCTAGAAATGGTATCATGTAAAGTCACATTATTTTTCTCTAAATTATTCACAAAATAGATATTCTTAGTAGTACAATGTACAACTGGGCTTTGTATATTATATGCTACTAAAGTAGCAAGTTTTTTCTTATAATATAAAGGCAGATACAATGTACCTTTTGTCACCTTAACTAGAGTTAATAAATTTATTAATGTCAAAATAAAAGAATGCGTCACTATGACGGTGAGTTATATTATATATAGTCATGTTAAGGCTATATATATTTATTTTGTTCATCGTAAGGGAAGAGGAATATGGGAAAGAGCAAATTATAAATTTACATTTACTTTTTTTGTGTAAATATAGCATATTATCTATACCATTTATGACCTCCTGTTTCCTTACCGACAAACTATCTCCATGGAGTAGTACTATAGTACTATTTGAACATAATTCCATTGAGCAAATTTTCTTTATATTGTGCTGGAAACTGGCACCAGGTGTATAAAAATGACATGATAAATTGAGGTGCCTGTTTTTAATTTCAAATTAACTAACAAACTGCTTTTCACTTTTTCATATGACACACTGTACTTACTTCAAAAAAATTATTATTATTTATTAAGGACGTGTGTACTTACATAAAAAAATCTGTTTTTCTAATTTTTGTCTGTCTGAAACGGTTGGACCGATTACGACGGGAATTTAACTCGCAGGTAGGTAATGTAATATGGAGATTTAGGCTACTTTTATTTTATTAGAAAATTATAGCAACCGTTTAATTTATTTTTACTTACGCCCAGCGAAGCGGGGAAGCCCATTGTTAAAAAAATCTTATTATTTATCGCCCATTTGCTCATAGAAACGAATCTCAGTATCATTTGACACGTTACTTTTAAATTCATTCACAGGACATACACAATTCATACAAACGACGTCTGAGCCGAAAACATTTTACTTTATAAAATGTCACTCTCTAGAGAAAATACTTTGTGAATTCAATAGAATGTCTAAAATTCTTAAAGAATCGCTAAAGCTAAGTTTACATCGAATTTGTGATTTAATTTTATGTTAGAGACTTTAATACTAGATTGTACGAATCATTTCTAACATGATTACCACTTGTATTACGGTAAAAAAAAATGTAAGGAAACCAGCATATCTGAAAAAACCTAGCAAGTTTTCGAAAGACATATTATGCACTATGCAGTCCGTCAACCCGAACTTGGCAACGTGGTGGACTGATCGCCTCGTATTGAAAGGAGGTCCACACCCAGCTGTGGGAAGTTACAATACAATAATAGATTGTCTTCAGCCCATTTAACGTCCCACTGCTGGGCGCGGGCCTCCCTCAGTACGAGGGGGATTAGGCCACAGTCCACCGCGCTGGCCTAGTGCATGTTGGCGGACTGAGCATGTCTTTCGCAAACTAGCTAGGTTCTCTCAGACATGCAGGTTTCCCCACGATATTTTCCTTCACCGTAATAATAGATGAATAGGTTGATATAGTGAATTCTTAGAAGTAGGGGTGAAATAATTAATTCATTCTTGACGACACTTTTGGCGCTGTGGGTAGTGACCCTACTTTCTGCGCCAGCGGTCGCGGGTTCGAGTCGCGCTGGGAACACTCACTTGTTGAGCACAAATGTTTGTACTCCAGCCACGGGTGTTAATATTTATAATATGTATGGTATGTAAAGTTATTTATGTGTAGTATATCAACTATCTGGTATCCGTAACACAAATCTCGTAGCTTACCACGGAACTAGATGGTGCTGTTGTAATAATTTCTCAACATATTTATGTATATTTATTCTTAAACAAGATCCCATAAAATCTTCAAATGTGAAACTGGAAGCTTTTTTACGCGTTAAATAATATTTTTATACAAGACCTTTTAAATAAATAGTCTTTTCTACCTAACAAGCTTTTGCAACGATCAAAGTTACATATAAAAATAAACATTTCACGATACGTTGGCGATTAGCGGTACGAATAAAGGTCAAACTTAATTAGCAAAAGTTAGAGGTACAATACTTAAGTTACTTATTTTAATTAGTACATATAAAAAAAAGAAGTGTCTGTTTGTAATTTCGAATTAACAGCTTTTCATTAAATGCATATGCAAGTACATACTTACATCAAACAATCAATTTTTAAAATTTTTGTCTGTCGGTCGGTCTGTTCCAGCTAGTCTTTAGAACGGCTGGACCGATTATAATGGGACTTTCACTCGCAGATAGCTAATGTTATATGGAGTAACTTTATTACACTTTAATTTTATTTATAAGTCTAGACTTAAACAAAACGTAACAAACAATGAATTGCATAAGTAAAATGCGCGTACGCATATAAGTTAAGTACGTACGCGTATCTTCTAGTGACAAATTCACAAAAAAGTTTAGATATGAGTACTTCTTGCTTCTTGAGGTTAAGTTCGATCATTATTGTATTACTACATTCGAAGTCCAAGTCACTACATTAGAAGATATAACAAAGGTACTAGATACAATAACTTTTAGAAGTAATACACTTTGAAAGTGTCCTTTATCGATAACTTAGAAACAAATCTAATAACAAAAGTAAGTTGATAGGGGCGAAGTATGCAAAAAAGTTGCCAGTACGTAGAATAAAATTAAATTTCTGTTTTTCTAATGTTGCCAGTAGGCAAGAAGAACAACTACACCGATTTTCATGATGTTTTCAAGGGTTTAAAATATAATTTGTCTGACTTTTTGTATACATTTACTAGCGGAACCCGCGGCTTCGCTTGCGCTAAATCTGTATATAAATAATTCAAAAGAAAAGAAACTATCATTTTCTTCTTTTTTTTTGGATTCTAATACTAATCAAGACAAAAAAAAAATAATTTTTCGTGTTTTTTCTGGTGATGCCGTTACAAACAGACTGACATACAAAAATTATAAAATTAATAGATTTGGCCTTTGTTTTCCAATACGATTATTCAAAAAATATTTAGAGTATACCTTCAACTCAGAATTTTATTATATATAAAGAATAAACATGGTTTTATTAAACTGAAAAATAGTTCACAGCACTCTGGATATAGAACAAAGTCTCAAGCAAAGCTTATAGCAAAGTTACACAACCAGAAATTCTAACATCAAAATGGAATTCAACGTACATTTACATAATACCGTATTAATATTTTCGTTGAAACACCAAATTACTCTCGAAAACTCATTCATATTAAATTATTCAATCAGCACACGTTATTAAACTTAATGTTTAATGCGGTATCTAATCTTATAAATGTTACAAATGCGTACATTCTTTTCTTTCTTTAACCCAGCAGTATACAGAAGGGAGACAGTGTTAGCCCAGGGATGCGGGTTCAAATCCGGGTCTCACACCTCTAGTATTTTCATGTGCGAATCATTTGTAACATGATTACCACTTGTCTTACGGTGAAGGAAACATCGTGAGAAACATGCATGTCTGAGAGAACATAGCAAGTTTTATAAAGACATATGACCGCCAACCTGCACTAGGCTAGCGTGGTGGACTATTGGTGGCTATAAGGTTTGAGTCCCGCTGGGGGCAGGAGCGAAGGCACTTATTTGCCATCATGAATGCTTGTACTCCAATCATGAGTGATTATATTTATAATATATGGAAAGTATTGAATGTGTAGTGTATTAACTATCTGGTGTGTTTATGTTAAAAGCTAGCTTAAGATAAATGTACGTAATGAGATAGCGTCTTTTAATTTTATTCTTATTTTGAATGGTTATACTAAAGAATTTAAGTATTAAATAAATGAATAATCTAATATATAAAGTTCTCGTGTCACTCCTCCGAAACGACTTGACCGATTTTTATGATTTTTTGTGTATAATATTTGGTAGGTCTGACTTCTGAGAACATATCGTAGGCTATTTTTATTCCCCTACGTGATAAGGATGGGCCTCTCCAGATTTTTTATTTCTTATTTTTAGATCAAATTTTAATTACTCACTTTTTTACGATGTGGCATCAAAAAATTCTTATAACCCTAAATTTTAATTCTTCAAGCACGGGCGGAGCCGCGGGAATTGTTAGTGTATCTATATAAATTTTCACACGAATTCTACACCTTCGTTGCCTTTACTAAGTTTAGTCAATTCGTTATTCCTCACTTCGAATGTTATGTCAGTATGAAACTTTGAAACGTCACAAAGTTAAATTAAGATTAAACTTTCTAAGACAATATTTGCATCGTATATCTCTTAATAATTGAATTTTGCTTCTTGAGTAGAAGTTTTAAATGTACATTAACCAACTAGACCGTGTCAGTTAAATTGGGATTGTACATTGGATAGGATCTCAATGGCGGAGATAGTGTGTTTGATACCCGAGGCGGTAATTGATGGTGTCAGGCCAGGGATGCGTCATTCTATATGTAACGACGACAGATTTCATTTGGTTTGTAGTGACTCTACTTGCTGTGCCAGCGGTTGCGGGTTCGAGTTCCGCTGGGGGCATTCATTTGTGAGCACGAATGTTTGTACTCCAGTCATGGGTGTATAATATGTAGGTATTTAATGTTATATATGTGTAGTGTATCAACGATCTGGTAACCGTAACACAAGCCTCGTGGCTTACTATTCACAAAACAAATACAAACACACAGACAGAAACTGTCACAATTATAGTATTAGCTTATTAGTTTGATTGTAATCAGCCCTTTTTATTGTCCCACTGCTGGGCACGGGCCTTCCTCAGTACGAGGGGGATCAGGCTATAGTCCACCGCAGTGGTCTAGTGCTTGTTGGCGGACTTCACATCTCTATCGAAAACGTTCTTGCAAAGTTCTCTCAGACATGCAGGTTTCTTCATGATGTTTTCCTTCCGTAAGACAAGTGGTGATCATGTTAGAAAATGATTCGCACATGAAAATATCAGAGGTACGAGACACGGATTTGAACCCGCATCACTCGGTTATCCAAGCAAGTGCCTTACCACTGGGCCACCACTTAGTTTGATTATGATTATTTAATTTAATATATGTGATTATTTTGTTATTACATTATAAATTGTAAAAGACTTCTATTACTATAACAAAGGCCGTCGTTCAAAATCATTCATACACTTCCCGAAGAAATCGAGCGTTTAAACATCTATATAAATGCAAAAGGCACTTGTTGAAAATTTATTTCTTCCAGACGTCATTACCCTGTCGATCTACGAGATAGGATAATATACGAGGAATATTCCCATCCGATATGAGTACAAGATGTCGGTACAAGGTGTCGGTTAAAACGACCCTATTTCTAAGATTCCGCTGTCAGTCTGTCTGTCACCAGGCTGTATCTTATGAACCGTGATAGTTGGACAGTTGAAATGTTCACAGATAATGTATTTCTGTTGCCGTTATAACCACAAATATTAAAAAATAGCATAAAATAAATATTTAAAGGGGCTCTCATAAAACAGATATGTTTTTTCCTGGATAATTTATTTTTACCGTTTAAATAGCGGATAATTTCGTTTTTTCTCTAGTGAAAAGATTTTTTGAGTTGATTTTGATTTATGGTACCTGAGTCATAGTCACGGGAGTGATAATATAGCTTATATTTTTATTTATTCACTAGCAAATCCGGCCCGTTTCTGGGCGTAAGTTACAATAAATAAAACAGTTTTTATAATTTTCTAATAAAGTAAAAGTAGCCTAAGTTACTTCTTATAACATTACCTATCTGCGAGTAAAAGCTGCATCAAAATCGGTCCAGCCGTTTCGGAGATTAGCCGGAACAGACAGACGGACACTTCAATTTTATCTATATGTACTAATTTTAAGGAACTAATATTATACAGAGGCATATGTTTGTTTGTTTGAACGCGTGAATCTCAGGAACTAGTATTTGATTTAAAATATCAATTTTGCATATTAATTATTATAGGCATGTATATAGGCATAGTACAATTACTACTAGAGACACATTTATTACATACTACTCTATTCCATTAATCATAAACGCTTTTCGATTACATTTCTCATTATGATATTGGACTTAAGTGTTTTGCTGATCGTGACTCATGAATATCATGACAAACACATCAAAAAATACTAGGCCCGACTCGGATCTCGAACCTTGAACCTCTATCATCATCAGCCCTTTTTAACGTCTGGGCACGGGCCTCCCTCAGTACGAGGGGGATCAGGCCATAGTCCACCGCGCTGGCCCAGTTGGCGGACTTCACACGTCTTACGAAAACTTGCTAGGTTTTCTCAGACATGCAGGTGTCCTCACGATGTTTTCCTTCACCGTAAGATAAGTGGTAATCAGGATAGAAATGATTCGCACTTGAGAATATCAGAGGTGCGAGGCCGGATTTGAACCCGCATCACTCGGTTATACAAGCGATGCGTTACCGCTGGGCTACCACTGCCTCTATATAACCTCTATGTTGATCATTAATTATCTACAGTAAATTATGTTATTTTATAGAGTATGTAGAATATCCTAACAACACTTATAAAAAAACGACGAAAGATGACCAATTCGGAGCGATTATTTAACCTTAAATTATTTTAATTTTTTTATCCATTATAATGGAAAAAGTTTGAGGTAAAAAAAGCTTCTTTATTTCATATTACGTGTCAAAGTTATTGAGTGACAGCTATTAGCGTCCTTATAAATTAAATGAACTTTGAACAAGCCTAATTTTTTTGAGAAGATCGCTCTTTATATTTTTACTAAAGACTTGCCCTCGACATAGACTACACGTTTGGCTCAGTTGGTAGTGATCCTACTTTCTGCGCCAGCGGTCGCGGGTTCGAGTCCCGCTGGGGGCATTCATTTGATGAGCACGAATGTTTGTACTTCAGTCATGGGTGTTTATATTTATAATATGTATGTATTTAAAATTTATATGTGTAGTATATCAATTATCAACTACCTGGTATCCGTAACACACGCACGTAACGTATCTTACCAGGTTACTAGATAGCGCTGTTGTACCAATGTCCCAATTTTAATTAACAATCCCAATTTAAATAAATGTAATTAATACAAGTCTATTTAGTAAATCTAAGAAGTTGTGTGGATGATTTAGCTGCGGGTTGCTGCTGGTACAGCAGTGGACTGTCTTCCTCCACCTGGGTTCACTTTGTCGCGGTGGTGGGCTCAGTAGCAATCCAGCTGGGAAGCTAAGAAACGCACAAGGAGGTGGTCTACTTCGGTGGGCGGTGTGTCACGCGGGTTGCTCCTGGTACTTCTCTGATAGCAGAGTGGACTATGGAGCAACCCCTTATCTGCTTGTTGAATGCGTAAGTAATCCTGCGACGGCCCATTAATGATTAAGCCGGGGAGGTCTGTTACTTTTAGTACTGGCTTTTCTAGCCGGAGAGTCCCACATAATTACCCTTTACCTACAGGTGCTATGCGTAGATGCACTTTCTAAAATTAAAAAAAAACCGAGTGGACTGTGGGAGCAACCGCTCAGTCCTATGATCTGTTTCAGCACTGCTAACGTACATAAGCGACTCTATGATACCCCATTAAATTTGTTTTTATGGACGATTTAGGTAATTCTTTTGGGTTAGTATAGTGGTACTACTGGCTTTTCTAGTCAGTGAGTACAACCTAACCACCTATACACTTACAGGTCCCATTGATGCATTTCCCAATATAAAAAATGTAATTTCTTTCTAATAAACAATTAAACACCCATCACTGGACTACAAACATTCTTGCTCATCAAAGGAATGCCCCTAGCGGGACTCGTAGCCGCGACCGCTAGCGCAGCAAGTAGGTTCACTACAAACTGAACCAAACGTACCGTTAAGAATATATTCCGTTTACGCCGACTCATAAAACAAACGATATAAAGGGCCGTTGCCCACATTTATACGTTATTGATACCTTCTGAATTATTTATCACACTCCACTCTAAATCAATTGACGATTGAAAGACTCGAAGATATAATGGGTTTCAATGTTAACCCTTTAATATTTAATGAGGATTTTTATTAAGTATTATCCAAAGGCATAGGCTAAATCTTATAATTTTTGTGTATCTTTCTGTTTTTTACCGGAAAACTCTGAAACGGCTGGATATATTTAGATGGAACTTTCAAAGGCAGATAGCTGATGTTATGGAAAGTAACTTAGGCTACTTTTACTATATAATAAGAATTGGGGTTCCGTTAAAAAAAATAAAACGTATTAAGGACGCACTCGAGAGAAGCATAGCTAAGTTACTAGTTTGTACTTAGTAGAAGTTATAATAAAAAAGTAACGGAGTGTATAACATGGTGATATAAAATGTTAAATGAGTGATATTTAACTTGGAAATATTTTATAGGTTGGAGATTGACATAGGTAACTTCTAACCGAGCATGTGGATCTCATGGGAAATCAGTAGATTGTAAAAACATAGTGTACGACACATGGGGCGTAGCTTTTTGACAAATGAGTGTACTATAAACCACAGTTGTCTGTGTTTTTTTTTATTTGTGTATTTCTAATACTTTCTATATATCTTTGAGATTTTATATATCTTTAAAATCGTAGTCTTTCGAGGCTATGATTGGTGAAGTGAAATCAGACGTCGGGAACCAAAAATGAAAAAAAAAAACTGAGAAAAACTGAATTAAAATGAAAGGACAGTTTTATTTAAAATGTTTGTTTACATTTTTTGGATAAAAATATTTTTTAAACTTAACGGTTAAAATTAAAGTTTAACTAAAATTAATTTGGTAGAATCTGTTGGTTTTGTTGGGTTTAGTGGGTAGTACTAGTTTTTCTAGCTTGTGGGTTGCGTAAATGCATTTTGACGACACGTTACACACTAACTGAGCCAGTTAGTAGTGACCTACTTGCTGAGTCAGCGGTCGCGGGTTCGAGTCCCGCTGGGTCACTCATTTGTTGAGCACGAATGTTTATACTCCAGTCATAGGTATTTATTTATAATATTATGTATGTATTTAAAGTTATATATGTGTAGTATATCAACTATTTGGTATCCGTAACACAAGCCTCGTAGCTTACCACGGAACTAGGTGGTGCTGCGTTTAATAAGGCCTCAACATATTTTACAGCTAATATTTCTATAATTTCAATACTCTACGGGTCTATAAATGAAACCTTTCATACTCTTTTCATAATTCCTCTGTTTCAATTCACAATGTTTAACTTAGTCTATAATTCTTTAGTAAAAGCCAAATAAATGTTCTATAAAACTTGCAATTATATAGTCAATGCGAATTTGAGTCTTATTAAAATTACATAGAGTTTTAATTAGAAGAGCTAGTTTAAGCTCCATAATGAATGGTAAACACAATCGTTTTATTCTTTCCACTGAAATGCTTTTTCTAATTAGTTTTATTGCGACAGTAAAGAAAATACTTAGTGAGAGCTTATCTCAAGTACGAGACGTACCTTAATAGGGGTTTTTGAGTTAATTTTTGAATACTGAGTAGTTACCTTAACTAGATTGTGTAAATTTTTGCAAAAATTGCATTTTTCCAGAAGAAAGTTTTAGAAAAATCTTTCCATTGAAAAAGCTCTCAGTGTTACTTTCGCTATTTGGCTTTTTTGTAATATACTAATATTTTTCGCACCTGCTCTCTCACATTGATAAGAGAATCGTCCTACAGAGCATGAGAGTGACTGGGAAAGAGAGTGTAAGGGCTATTATTAAAATAATAAATCTAACTAAATAATCACGTAAATTGATACTTAGTATTAATGAAGGTATATCGTAAAAGTAATATATTTGTAAGCGTGGAGTGATTCGTTTAAGTAGAGTGTTAATTATGATAAAGATTTTTATTGAAAGTAGTTAAAAATATACAGCATGATATAAAATATTTAATTTAACTAAGAGATACATTTTCGTTTAAGCATTCAGATATTTTTCATGTAGTTTTATAGATATTTATAGATAAATAGATACAAATATATTAAGAAGTATTTTATTTATCATCAATTTAATAATTTAGATTTAATATTTCGTCCAATGTATAAAAAGACAGTCTCTACTAGAAGGGCTTGTACACACGAGAGTATAAATTAATATATTAATATAAAATGCCTACTATTTATAATTTAATATATATGGTATATGGTATGGTATGTATGGTATAATATAAAATAGCTTAAGTAGGATTTTTGCTAAGAAGTAGTCTAAAATAATATGAAGTTTCTAAAAATTAAAAATAAAAAAATCTTGAATATATCGTTTTAAGTACTCCTACTTTTACTTTTTCCTACAATTAAAACAAACATACAGATAAGTTCCCTAAAACAAATAACTTGGCTTTGAAAATGGTATTATCATCAAATACATGTATAAAAATCTTGTGTCACAGTGTTTGTTATCAAACTCCTCCGAAACAGCTTGACCGATTTTTATGAAATTTCTTATTCACCTAGATGATAAGGGTAGCCTTCTCCAGATATTTAGTTTTATTTTTATTTTTATTTTTATTTTTAGACCAAATTTTTTATTTTTACTTTTTTATGACTTGGCATCAAAAAAATCTTATAACTCTAAATACTCGTCATTTGGGCGCGGGTAGAGCCGCGGGAATGGCTATTTCTATACAAATAAATGGCGTGACTTTTTTGGTCACTCTAATGGTTCACTCTAAAAACTCATGGAACTTATTTCATAGGATGCAGTGTTTCGGCGAAGGTTTTAGTACTCGTATATGTATAATATAAGAACTTGGTTGATCTTTAGAATACGGACGGAGCCGTGGAAAATGCTATTATAATATAAATTAATCAATAAACATTGAATGTACAACGAAAATGTTACATTTGCTATACGACATTCAAAATAAGCGTATAATTTTTAACGGGTCACATAAATTTCGGAACGTGCCACGAAAGCATTTTTATTGTTGTCGATATTTCACTCGCATGGATTCAGTTACCGTAAATATGATGTCAATTTAGGTTCGTTCTATTGAATAGGAGGTTATAAATTCGATCCCTGTCTGAGATTTGTGCTATAAATTGATTTGTATAATCAAGATCCGTCTTTTCATGACCTTCTTGAAATGATAATAACTAACGATCTCAGTTTACTATTGATATATTGTATAATATGAATTAGTTCAGATTCTATCAAACGTATTTTTTATTAATGAATATACTGATTTGGTTTAAGTCCGAAAATTTGGCGTTGTGATTCACCGTTATAGTTTCGCAAATATTTTTGGCACTTGTTCTAATGCTTTCTATTTTTTTAATATTAGTAAATTTAAGAAAAAAAAATTTATACGCTCGTGTGTACTCAGCATAAGTGTAATTTATCAAATTAATAGATCCTCAAATTTAACAGACAGGAAGGAACAAACTAATCTAAACAACGATTACTTCAAAGTACAAGTTACAACCAAAGCTAAAACATCGATCGACACCATTTAAGTAATACATAATAAAGTTATATACTTACTTTTCAAGTTCCACCCTATAACTTATTTTAAGTACAATCATAAAAATATTAACTTTTACCATTATAATGAAAATATATTTAATACACAAGAATTTCTTATTACATCGGAAAAAATAAATTTACTTTCCGCAAAATTTAAAATTTCCGGTTTCATCGTCAATACTTTCCGCTGAACTTAATTTTTAAAACATTGTAAAACTTACGGAAGGATGCGGCGGATGGTCTTGGCCCTTGACATTTTGGAGTTGTTTATTGTGGGCTGTTGGTGTCCTCTCGCCCTGTGCGGTGGACGCGCCTGCGGTCGCGCCGCCACTGCTCGTAGCCGGAGACTTGGCTTGCGGTGAACTGGTAGAGGTGGTCCTAAAAACGAAATGTCTCTTCAATTACGTTTTAAGATAAGCTTGCTTGGGTACCCTTAGTTCCTTAGTGCTTATCCTATTTTCATACATTTGCTCACACTCGCAAATCTATCTTTCTTTTGAATTTCATCAAAATTTGTAGTTGTGTAAAGTGATAATTATAAGACATAGATATATATAATCTTCAGTATTTATAATAGTAGTACAATATAGCAGAGAAAATGTGGAGTTTCAGTTTAAAAGTATAAGATTATCACTACAAAAGTCGATTATTTTATGTTTGCACTGTATATTATTTCCTAGCCAGAGGTTCCAGTTTGTTTGTCAGATAAAAAAAATTGGTTATAGAATTTGAATTTTGATCAAAGATATTTTTCAAAAGATGCCTTATGTAACTGTCTAAATAGATAGTTTTTATTTAATACTAGCGACTCAGACAGAGTCAGAGCGGAGCGAGGGCTCCGCTCGGGTTCGTCCTTTGGTACCCTTTAGCATAAAATTTTTCAAACTTTGATTGTCTTGCTTATTTATATCTAATCAAAAGCCTAAAAAGTAAGTTTCAAGCTTCTAGCTTTAAAAATAACGTAATTTCCAAATAAACTTTCATCCCCTATTTCAACCCTTTACAGCCCTTTTTTCGCCTTGAAAAGTATCCTATACCCTTTCTCAGGCTCTAGTGTATCTGTGTACCAAATTTCATTTAAATCGGCCCAATAGATTTTGAGTTTATTCGTTACATACAAAAATACAAATCTTTCCTCTTTATAATACTAGTATAGATATATAATAAATTGTCTCTACCAATTTTATTAACGATTTTATTTATTTAGTATCCTGACCATTTTAATTGATATTCCCATATCAATTATACGAGCATATAAAAAATATCGTTACAAGTTATAACAAATATTTTTTGCGACCAATCAGTAACATTCATTTTATTTACATGATGAATTGGTTCTCGAATAAAAAGTTTCGTTGTTTTTATAACAAAATAAATATTTTGTAAATCTCGTATAATGGGTATTATAGATAGCCTCGAGCATTAATAAAGCAATTTCACATCTCTATAAAAATTTTATATAGAGAAAAAATTGTACGTTAGTTTGTAATTGACAAACTAAAAATCCACTGAACCGATTTGTATAAAATTTTATACGAAGATAGTTTTTAACTTTTGCAAGATATTGGTTAGTTTGACCCTGAATTTCATTCTTTAGGGGGTTGAAGGGAGGATGAAAGTTTGTATGATGAATAAATAATTTCTCAAGGGATGTAAAACTCATCATACCTGTGTACATAAGAGAGGGAGTCGCTAGTATTTATTATAAGTAAAAAGCAAAGACAAACATTTCACTAACTTTTTCGTACGTTTGTGGACTGCTTTTTTGGTAATAACAATTAGGGAGCTTTATATTTTAGCATAACTACTTATTTTCAGATTAATATAAATGAAAAGCGAAAAACTGAAACTTGTCATAGGTCGTTATCGACAGTCATCGGTAGCACAGACAGCCACTGCTTATAAGGTCTAACACACTTTGAGCCGTAATGACGATAAAAACTCCAATTTTTTTAAAAAGATTAACACTGTATTAATTCAGCAATTTTTAGTTTTGAGGCCCCACTCCTAAGCACGGGTTGGGTTCAATACAAGGTGGATCAGGTCTAGTCTACTACACTATTAGCATAGCCTATGAAACATAAAGTCGGCCAACGGACGTAACAGCTCAAGCTGCCATACACTAATGTGTAAAGCGAGTGTATGGCAGCATAGGCTTGCTGTCACATCCATTGGCCGACTATATGTTTCATAAGCTTTGCTATTAGCCACCATCAGCTAAATGCCAGTTTGCGGACTTGACATATCTTTGGAATACTTGCTAGGTTCTCTCAGACATGCAGGTTTCCTCACGATGTTTTCCTTCATCGTAAAACAAGTGGTAATCATGATAGAAATGATTCGTACATGAAAATATCTGAGATTCGAGACCTTGATTAGAACCCGCATCACACGGTTATCTCGAGCTCATTATCACTGGACTTCCACTGTATATATTGTCAAGTTGTATTAAATTATTAGAAAATAATTAGTAGTAAGAAAATCATTCAAAAGATTGTCTAGAATATTTACAATTCGAGGATTATAACAGCGACAACAAATTCCCTTGCGATCTACAATGTAATGTGCATATATTTATAGAAAAAGCTGCTTTTCATACAAGTTTTCAGAACTTTACCAGAGAAAACGTTCAATCGATCGACCTGATTGTCAGTCATAAGAGAGGATGGTATCGGGACCTTATATTTTAGACCAGACTGTTAGATCTAATAATGTTTTATTAGACTTAATGCCTATATTGGCTACATTGATCAGTAGATTAAGAATTGACGGGTTCAAATTGTGCTTAATTATAATATGACTGATGAATGAAACACGATAATATTTATTAATTTGTAGTATACTATTATTAGTACAAGCGACTCACCCTCGCTTCGCTTAGGTTCGTCCCTAAGTGCTCCCTGCCACATTTAAAATTTTTTGCACAATAAATGAAGACATTCATACAAGCTTGCGAGAACCTCTATACCCCCTTAATTCGGTCCTGTCGCAAATCTGTTCTTAGCGGATGTTCACTAGCTATAAACTACCTCCTACCAAATTTTTATCTTTATACGTCAAGTGATTTTAATTATTTCGTAAGGAGTGAGTGTGTAAGTAATAAACATTAAAATATTAGAAATGCAATGCAAATTTTTACATGCATTTTTATTACTGTAGTAGCTAAACGAATTTGTATACAACTTAGTGCAGGCTATATGTGGTTTTGGCAACAAAAAGGCTACATTGAGGCAAGGAATAGAGGTAACCTTGAGTTGCTAGCATAAAATAATAATAACATCTAAATTAGTTATTCCAGAGAAAGAATTTTCTTTAAAAGCATGGTTGTCGCAAGGAATTCGATATAAATTATTCATCCACGAATCATTAAAATTGGATTACTATAGCTCAAATGCCGTTTAGCATACAAAAATATACCTGAATTGAGATACTATTTTTAATTCCAGTAAAAGCAGTAAGCAAATGACAAGAATTATTCATTAGGGGTCCAGGATTTTGGAGTTTAAGCGAGACTAAATAATGGCAATAAATTTTTATATAGGTGTTTCTTTTATACTATTCTAAATAAGTGCCTGACTACGTTCCACTTAATGGTTTCAGTACAATAATTATGCTAAAATGTTGACTGAAATAATACAAAATTAATTATTATACAATTACTAGCGACTCCCTAGATACGTTTTGAGGGTTATATTTATTTCTCAGAAATTAGTTTTTTTAATATTAAAACCTTCCGTGGACCTTAAGGAACTTACAAAAAATAAATTAGCCGAATTGGTCCAGCCATTCTTGAGTTATGCGCTTACCAACATTCATTTTTATTTATATAGAGATGAAACCTACAGATCGTACAAACGTACAGATCGACATAATATAGAAGTTATATTAATTAATTTCGACTAAAAAGAGAAATAGTGAATTTTGAATAATATTGAACAATTTTAGTACAAAAAACGCCACTTGCGTTTTAAAACGTTCGCCTAACGCCCGTGAAATGAAGGCAACCTTGCAAACGGCATTCTCGTACTGAATTGCAATAAAAATTCTTAGAATAAATGGCAGGTTTTAATTGCTTTGGAAAAGAATTTCGGTTTTTACTTCTATATATACATATGTATACATTTATGTAGGGAATAAAATATGCAGATCGTATGCCAAATATTTTTTTATATTTAAACAATGCTTTAAAATTGAAAGAAAAAAAATGTTTCGTGTTAGCTTAAGGCGTTATGATTGAATTGTTTATTTAATATCGTAAGAGTTTATACCGAGGTTTTATGACGATAAGGACTAATGATGACGATAGTTTCGTCCCTAGGTACATATTTAAAATAAGAGTAGCCTTGATACTTTTAAAACATCAGTTATCTATAGTGACAGTCCTGTCAAAATCTGTCTAACCATTTCAACCATAAGTCGGAACAAACAGACAGACAATTATTTTAACGTTATAAGTGTCAAAAACATTTTCAATCGGAATGTCTTTTTGTCATGCAAACATATTATCATAAAACAGATTCTTCTCCATTTCCTCGCTGTTGGTATTAAATGCACTAACAATAGTATGTAGATGTGTCAACCAAACTACTTGTTAGAAAAGTCTTTAAGTAACGTGGCCCACACCAGGTATCGAAACTGTTCACTTGCAGTCGATAATTTCAATAAAAATTCAAGATTACTCGAAAAAAAGTTTCGTGAAAATAATTTTTAAACCCAAAGACACACATCTTCATAACTAGTATAATTTTCTACACTAAAAAAAATATAAAAAAAAGTGTTCGCTTTACTTACTCAAGTTGCGCTCTGCATAGATGGACAGCACATGGAAAGAAGAAAAAATATTTTATTAGCATGTGAAATGCTACATCATATTTAAAAAAGGTCCTTAAAACTAAATTAAATTCTAAGGCAACGTTTTCTTGTTGAAAAATTGTTTATATTCTAGTAGCAACGCATCCGTCTCATCAATATTTATAAGTAAAATTCAAAATCTTGACCCAGAAAACTAACCGAACCGAGCTATCATAACGACAAATATCATCAAAATCTAAGACTAAGTTTATAGACTTGTTTTTACGATAGGTTTGGCTCAGTACCGGGTACCGACGCTACTTTCTGCACCAGCGGTTGCGGGTTCGAGTCCCGCTGGGGCATTCATTTGTTGAGCACGAATGTTTGTACTCCAGTCGTGGGTATAGTCCTGTAGTCGATATGTATATATTTAAAATTTATATATTGTGTAGTATATCAACTATCTGGTATCCGTAACACAAGCTTAGCATACCACGGAACCAGATGGCGCTGTGTGTAATAATGTCTTAACATATCCCAACATCATAGATTTGGCCACTGTATCGATAATAATGACTATTTCAATAACATTTTCCATGAAAAATTTTATAGTTTCAGCTCAGCTAAAACTTCATTATATAGTTATGTAGAAGATAATTACCACTTAGTGAACATTTGAATAAGTTAGTATGTTGTTAGTAATAGTTGCCGTAGAAACCCTTGAACCCACTTCAGTGGGCGTTGTGTCATGTGCGTTGTACTTCTCTGAGAACAGAGGGGACGGTGGAGAAACCTCTTGGCTGTGTGGTCTGCTTTGGCGGACCTGCCGGGCCGTCGGGGCATCATGGTTGGATGCGCAAGCGATCTTGCGAAGGCCCATTAAGACAGGGGAGGTCTGTTGGGTTTTAGTCTACTGGCTTTTCTGGCCGATGAGTCGCACATAACAACTTGTGGTATGCATTTCCCAACAATAAAAAAAAAGAAACCCTTGAAGTCAAAGTATTGCACTATTCTTTAAAGACTCGTCTTATCGTCTCTAAATATTTATTTATTTATATTTAAACTATATTGATAAAATACACGATTACAAAATTTTCTATCAATAAAGAATTCCATATTAAGTATTGCTTGTAAAAGTCTATGTAAATAAAATTACATATATTTTAATTTGATTTGATTTTACACACATAAGCTACTGTTAAGTTTCTTAAATAAAAATAAGTCACTAGATAAAAATATAAAATAATATATAATACAAGCAATTTCCGCGGCTCTGCCAGCGTTGGTAGAAGGATAAAAATAAAAATTTGGTCTCGAAGTAATATATAAAAAATTTGGATTTGGAGAGGGCCACCTTCTTCACCTAGGGGAATAAAAAATAGCCTACGACCTATTCTCAGACCTACTAAATATACACTAAAAATCGGTCAAGCCGTTTCGGAGGAGTTCGATAACAAGCACTGTGACACGAGATAATATATTTGATAAGCAACTCGCGAACATAGCCTCGGGCCGAGCTTCAATAAAAGCTTATTGTTGTATTCGAACGAGATATAAGGGTATTTGAAATTGATTTCTATCTTTTTCACATTTCCATTGCTAGTTAAGTGGATAAGCCTTCAGACAATAAAAATAATCAATGAACTGTTATGCACCCTATTAAATGAATGATGTGGACGATGACCGTAAATTTAACCGACTTTAAACGAGGAGGTGTTATATGTTCTTTTATTGCGAATAGATTTTTTTATTCTTTTGATGAACTGATGAACTATACCTACATAAATTATATATGTACACAGAAATTTCAAATCACTTTCTTCGTATTTCAAGATAAAATATTGTTTTTCATTGCATATCATAATACAAAATCAAAATCAAAATATACTTTATTCAAGTAGACTTTTACAAGCACTTTTGAATCGTCACTTTTACATTATTATATAGAATTTAAATCAAATGTCAGTCTGTAAGTCTGGGACTTGGGAGTAAGCTACCTCGGAATGAAAAAAAACTGACTCGGAATGCTGTTCTGCCGAGAAGAGCAGTTCAGCAGTTGTTCTTTTCAAAAAATATTTGATTACAATATTTATTGCATTACAATATTTATCTATTTATCCTACGTGAGACTACATTTCGTACCGGTTCGAATCTGCA
Source organism: Boloria euphrosyne (assembly GCA_951802675.2). NCBI lineage: Eukaryota > Metazoa > Arthropoda > Insecta > Lepidoptera > Nymphalidae > Boloria > Boloria euphrosyne. The sequence continues at coordinate 4,011,724 of OX637900.1, read as the reverse complement.
TTTTTCTGTATCTTTACTATGTGTATTTTTTTTTAAATCCTTTGTAATATTTCAATCGATACAACCTATTCTATAGTTTTTAGAATTTGTAATCGCAAGCAAGAAAATCACTAGGCAGATTTTGATGAAGTTTAAAATTATAGTAGCTGGTTGCGGCTATTAATTCGGGTTTAGTTACCAGAGAGAATACTTTTATTGCGAGAAAAGATCTCATATATCATTGAGAAAGCCACACTAAGCCGAGTGGAGCAAAGGTGAGTGACTAGTTTAAACATATGTCTTCAGTCCTTTTTAACGTCCCACTGCGTCCCACGGGCCTCCCTCAGTAAGAGGGGGATCGGGCCATAGTCCACCGCGCTGGCCTAGTGCGTGTTGGCAGACTGAGCATGTCTTACAAAAACTTGCTAGGTTTTCTCAGACATGCAGGTTTCCTCACGATGTTTTCCTTCAACGTAAGACAAGTGGTAATGATGATAGAAAATGATTCGCACATGAAAATATCAGTGGTGCGAGACCCGGAAATTGAACCCGCATCACTCGGTTATACAAGCGACGCGTTACCGTACTTTAAACATATAAGGTGTATATATTTCTGTAAGCCATCTATAAAACCCTTTTACTTGATACCCTACTCGATGTTTTGAGGCGTGTGAATCTGTCTCGCATACCGAGGGCTGAGTAGCGTGAGATATTAAACTCATGTTATGTAAAACATATATAATACTAGCAGTAGCCGCGGCTTCGCCCGCGTTCATGGTTTCAAGCCTGCTAGAAAAAAAAAGTATCCTACGTTACCTCTAATACCTCCAAGAATATGTGTACAAAGTTTCATGATGATTGGTCAAGTAGTTTTCGCGTGAACGCGTAAAAAACAAACTTACATTTACATTTATAAGTAATAGTATAGTTAGATTAGCAAGGATTATAAGAATAATTTGATGCCAAATCATAAAAGAAAAAAGAAAAATTTGGTCTAAAAATAAAAAAAATAAAATATCTGGAGAGGGCCACCCTTATCACCTAGGGGATGAAAATTAGTCGATAACCTATTCTCATACGGCATACCTACCAAATATACACAAAGTAAAAAAAGCATAAAAATCGGTCAAGCCGTTTCGGAGGAGTTCGATAACAAACACTGTGACACGAGATTTTTATATATTAGATTAAATTTCATAGTACTTACATATTTCTGTATGACAAGGAAATTTATCTGAGCAGTTGTAACTCAAGTTATCCCAATTTTAAAGACTCCCATTTTTAGAAGCATTATTCATATACTTTTCTTCTACTTAGCCATATTTAATTTTTTGCTATTTGAATACTGAATTGTCTAGTAATAGTTTTTTTTTTACACAAACAAACCTAATCTAGTTATAACCCATGAGGGGAGTACAAGCACTCGTGAAAAAAAAAATCTCCTATACATCTCCTGGATATCTCCAGCAAGACTCGAACCCGCTACCGCTGGCACAGCAAGTAAGGCCAATGAGCCAAACGTGTCATCAACCTTAGATAGTTTAGTATTAAAGCTTCTACAGTCTCCTTATATTCATTTTATTAAACGCTGTTGGATTGACGGATACGAACAGACGATCATGCAGAAATTATAAGAGAAAAACCATTGCCTTTTTATCACGGAGCTTAGAACATATGCCAGAATTACATCTGAGCTAAAAACAGTAAAACGAAAACGCGAATTCTATTCGTTAAAAGTAGTTTAATTAAAAAGTTTCTATGGTACCGTTGGAAAGTTTCTCAATTTTCATATAAAAGGTTATCTGTCTAATGATGTTATTACATTAAAATGATTTTGTTAAGTCTAAAATGATTTAGAATTTTATAAACAAAACTCGTATTAGTGTTAGTTTTCGGAGGACTTTTGAAGACCTAGTGTTTTGGTTAAAGATGGTCAAATGAAAGGTGTCAGGAAAAGAATGTCTGAAGAAAGACACATACGCACACACAGAGAGACAGACAGACAGACAGGCAGACAGACAGGCAGACAGAAAGAAAAAGAGAGAGGACTGCAAGAATAACAGGGGATATATATGTTTTGCCACTCTATTCTCCCTGCCCTGCTATGGGAGGCCATAGCGTGTATTTATACAATAGTGCAAAATACGTGTACGATACGAACTATGGTCTTGGGATAGAACTTTAAGTGGATGGTTTACACTTCAATATTATATTTTTAGAATTGTATAATTAATAATTACAGCAGCCTCTATTTAAAACTAATATTATTTTTATTATTGTGAAGTTCCATATGCTACAAATATTTCTTTCTGATTTTAGATTAAGGTATAATTATGTGGAATTATGTGGGTAGTGATGGTTTCTAATAAATACGTTTTGAGTCCAAAACCTTAGCGCCTGCCGTGACCATGGTTGCTGAAAGAAGTTCTAGACATCGGAAACCAAAATTAGAACTACGGGCGGCGGATATTATGACGGTAAATAGTGCAAAATATAAGTCAGTCCCCTTGCTTTATTGTGGAAAAGTAAGAATACACATACAAGCTTTCGCATTTATATTGGTCGTGTAATTTAAATGTTTTCTTCACTTCTACTCGTAACTAATAAAAAAGTAGGAATATCAAAAAAGTTAAGTTTAAACGACTTCTAATTATAGTATCAAAACAAAAAATAGTATATAGGTACTTATAATAATTATGGATGACAGTATTATAATTTAGTAATTTGTCTTCATGAGTCCAAAACTTTCCCATTCATCAAAAGATTCAAAAAAGTCATAATCGGTCCAGCCGTTTCAGAGATTACCCAGAACAAACAGGTAGACAGACAAAAAAATTAAACTTTTATTAAGACTTTTTTGCATTTACTAAAAAGCTGTTAATTAGAAATTAAGAACATACACTTCAATTATATTTATATTATATTCCGATGCAGCTGTATAATAGATTGTCTGTTAAAACACTCGCACTGAACTAAAAATATTCTAACTATAAGTAATATTTGAAACGACAATTCCCTTGGGAATAATTGACGAAAAATTTACGAGCATAGTTCCGCTAAAACAAAATATAACTTTTGGTTTTTGATTGCAGCTATTTCGTGAAAGGCTTGCTACTGCATTTTAATTGGATGAACACTGGAGATACCCTTATATATTATATTATAGTTATTATTATTTATAAGGGCGTTGTCTGTACGTCGGTACGTAGCTTTATGCTACTTGTTTGCTTGTTTTTTTTGAAGTGAAACTTCTTTAGAATCGTTGTGATTTGAAACTCGATGAAACGAAAATGCGTCACGATAAAGAAAGAAATACATAAAAGTATAGGATTAAGTCGGAGAGAATGAGATAGAATACATTCCCATGTTGCCATGTTGTTGGTAATCGTTGTTTATTTTTTGACATTTCTTTTTTTATTTATTATATATTCATCTCATTCTTTTGTCAATTTACTGAAGTTTCACTTCAATCGTGTGTGAATCGCACACACACCTTTTTTTTCATTTCTTTATATTATGTAAGTTCATTTTTTATGTAAATTTTTGTGACAATACCTAGATTTTCTAAAATGGGTCTTTAACCACCGCACTCAGAGTCGCTAAATGAACCATTAAGTCGTTCTATAGTACGGAGAATCTCGACTTAATGGTTCATTAAATGACTCTGAGTGCGGCGGTAAGGGTAGTATGTGCTTCTTTTGTGGTCGTAATCTTTCTATGTTAAGTTCCATCCAAAATCGTTAGCCGGTTTAGTGTGAAGGAGTATTCAGCCCCCTTTAACGTCTCAGTACGTCCCTCCCTTCAATACGAGAGGGATCAGACCATAGTCTACCGCGCCTAAGTCTTTCGAAAACTTGCTAGGTTCTCTCAGACATGCAGGTTTCCTCGCGATGTTTTCCTTCACCGCAAGACAAGTGGTTATCACGATAGAAATGATTCGCACATTAAATTATCAGAGGTGCAAGACCCGGATTCGAACCCGCATCACTCGATTTTCCCAGCGAGCGCGTTACTACTTTGCTACCACTGTATTAAATAATATTGTAGTACTTTAATTATACAGATTCTAAAGAAGAGAGTAACTGTGAAGACTGAAGAGTTTAATAATGAACATAGACAAAATGTTTCTTTTAAAATCATAACTTTGATTTAATATCTCTGGAGTCTCCCGAGGGATGAAATATTGTCCACTAGAGTTGCCTTCAAAGTAATAAAGCGAATAAATTTCATTTCATTGCCATCGGGATTGTATTACTGTAACATCTGGCTCAGTAGCTATGCCTGTCTAAAATGAAAGATCGTGGGTTCGATTACCATCCATGATTATTAATGATATCATAATTAATGATAGTTTTGTGTGGCGATACAAAAAGTCTAAAAATTTTTTACAGTGACGTCCGTTATTAATAAGGCTTTAGTTTAAATAAAAGTTGTTTTAATGTGCAGCTTAGAGCTAGCTTTTTTAATTGCAAAAAAATATTTCTTTTAAGAATCAACTAACTTATAAATCTTTTCAATTTCTTAACCGACTTCAAATAAATTAATTAATTCAGACAGAAATACAAACTGTCATAATTATAACATACTAGCGACTCACCCTCGCTTCGCTCGGGTTCGTCCCTGGGTACCCCATTTAGTATAAGTTTTTTACAAATTTTGATTTTTTTTCTTTTTTTTTTAGTATTATATATTAAAACCTTTCGTAGACCTTAAGGAACATAAAAAAAATAAATTAGCCATTCTCGAGTTATGCGCTTACCAACATTCATTTTTATTTATATAGATACGAGTCCCCTCGCGCTTTTCGGATTCGACTTCTAGATACTTTTTTAACGGTTAATATAGATTTCAAACCATATTTCATGAAAATCTGTCCAGAGTTTTGGTTGTGATTTGGTCATAGACAGACAGATAAACATTCTTAAAACTATAGATTCGGCCTCTGTGTCGATAATAATGACTCTTTAAATTTTTTTTCCGAAAAAAAAAATCATGTACTCGTATATCCCTATAATATTATATATTATAAAACAAAAAACACAGTCCTCCGCTGCGTGTGTCTGTCCTTCTGTCTATGCACCAATTTTCATGCTGTTTTCATCAATGGATAGAGTGGTTCTCGAGGAAGGTTTTAATATATAATTTGTCAAGTTTTTTGTATACATTTATTAGCGGAACCCGCGGCTTCGCTCACGCTAAATCTAGGGACGAGCTCGAGCGGAGCGTGGGCAAGTCACTAGTAAAGATACTGTAAATTAATATAATTTTAGTTAGCTTAGTATAAGCTTTGAAAAAATAGTCTCAGTTAATATCGATTATTGAGAGCTTTTAAATTGAAAGGAAAATGTATAGAACAATGAAAGAAATGTTCGAGGCAATAAAGCGAATAAATCAGATTACGCTTGAGGCAGCCAGTGATGTGGTGGCATTTTTTGTACTGTGATGCTTACAGCTTTCTTCTATTACAATTGTTATTTAGCGAATCGTCCTTGCTTCGCTTGATATATATAAAAAAAGGTTTTTTATATAAAAAATCTATTCATGTATGTAAGTCATGTATGTATGTATGTATGTATGTATGTATGTATGTATGTATGTATGTATGTATGTATGTATGTATGTATGTATGTATGCATGTATGTGTGTATGTATGTATGTATGTATGTATGTATGAATGTATGTATGTATGTATGTCTGTATGTATGTATATATGTATATAAGTATGTATTCAGTCATTTTACTCTAATATATAAAATAAATAAAATATGTTGTGATATTATTACACACAGTGCCTTCTAGTTCCATCGTCCACATATATAACTTTAAATACATACATAATATTATAAATATAAACTGTAACACACATGACTGGAGTACATAGATTTGTGCTCACAAAATGAATGCTCCCAGCGGACTCGAACTCACGACCGCTGGCGCAGCAAGTAGGGTCATTCCAAACTAAGCCACACGTGACGTCAATGTCTATTTAAATATATTCTTAATCCATTTGATAAAGTTGATTCGCTCTCGACGTTTGTTTTGGTTAACACACGTGTTAGTGAGATCGGTGTTCCTATTTAGTTATTATTTATATTTTCTGTATATTTCACTTGTCGTAATAGTTGTAATCCTTGTAATTGTGTTTTGTTGTGGTGATTGGTTAATATATCTACATATTTGTGTGTGTCCTTAGGTAAGGTAGGTTATTTTAAGTATGGATGGTGATCCACCTCCTGAGCCGCCGGATCCCGGAGGGCTGGTGGTGGTAAATAATTTAGGTGGCTCTCGTAAACGCCAAAGTGATAATTTATCATCTGACCCTAATACGGCAAATATTGTTAAAAAAACCATATATAATCCCGATACTGCGACCCCATCTATCCAAAATATATATACCCACCCCTCCCTTTCTGATGGTCCCTCTTCCTACAATGACAACGACAAAGGTCCCTTTATTGTATATGTTTCTAGAGAGACTCCCGACCCAGCAGCTGGAACCACTTTAAGAGCCATTAAGTTTGGTCAATTCTTGCATAACAATAAAATACCTAATATTGTTAATGATGGTGTGAAAAATGTTGGACGCAATAAAATTGCTGTCCAATTCTCTTCTGCTGATGCTGCTAATACTTTCTTAAAAAACCCAGTTTTAAGTATGTGCAAGTATGTTGCGTCTATCCCCACTTTTAATATTACGAGAATGGGCTTAGTTAAAGGGGTTCCAGTTGACTGGGCAATGGATGAATTTGTCGAGTCATTGGAACTTCCTCCTGGTTGTGGTAAAGTTATGAAAGCGAGACGTCTAAATCGAAAGAATGTGAGTGAGGGTGTTATTACCTGGGTGCCAACGCAGTCAGTTGTAATAACATTCAGAGGACAAATGCTGCCTGAGAAAGTGTATTCTTACCACACTTCCCTCCCCGTTGAAACCTATAAATTACCCACAATTCAGTGCCTCAATTGCTGTCGTTTTGGCCATATTAAATCGCAGTGCAGGTCTAAGCCTAGGTGTTTCAGGTGTTCCCAATCACATACTGGGGATGCATGTGAAGTTACCAGGGAAAACTCATCTTGTCTTTATTGTACAAGTAAGCATTTTGCTACAGATAAGGAATGCCCAGAATTTGTAAGACAACAGTCTATTAAAATGGTTATGTCGCAAGAAAATGTTTCTTACATGGAAGCATCAACACGTTTTCCTCCTGTACAGCGGTCTTATGCTGATGTCGCTAAAGAGTTGTTTTCTATCCCTGCCTATACCAACATTCCCACTAGCCCCACCCGCTCTCCAGCTTCACCCACGAGATCCTATCGCCAAACAGTTCTCCGTTCTCCACGTCCCCAAGCTCCTCTAGCGAAGGGATATGACAGACTAGCCCATCAAGCAATTGTTGGTAATTGCTCTTCCTCTTTGCCTAATGGTTGTGCTCTCAATAATGCTGACCCCCTTCCCAGTCCTAAAAAAGATCTCCTATTAGCTTTAATTGAAACCCTCATTTCTCTTATATCCTCCTGTGATGATGTCCCCTTACCGTCCAACGTTGCCCAAAAATTAATGCAAATTTTCTCCATTGTTAAAAATGGCCCCACTGAACTTCCTTCAGTGGAATTGTAAAAGTATTCATTCTAAGAAACATGAATTAATTCATCTTATTTCCTCATACAACCCTGTCATTATTGCCCTCTCGGAGACATGGCTAATCCCTGGTTCCCGTTTTCGGGTGCCAGGCTTTTCCTGTTTAAGGGAGGACAGAAATGATGGGTATGCTGGTTGTGCCATCCTTATCCGGCACTCCACTCCCTATTCCCTCATCCCAATCCCATCTCACAGTCATCAGATTAATGCTGTAGCTGTGAGGGCCTTTAATATCTCATTTCTATCTATCTATATTCCTCATCCTTCTTCCTCAGTTTTTTCTGAGCTTCTTTCTATCATCTCTTCGCTTCCGGGTCCAGTCTTGATCATGGGAGATTTTAACACCCATCACACATTGTGGGGGTGCTATTTTTGTGATAGATTCTCTCCTCAGTTAGTAGACATGATTGATGATACTAATCTTTGTATCCTCAATGATGGCTCACCTACTAGAAGGGTCTATCCCAATCAAAATCCCAGCTCAGCAGTAGACCTGTCTCTTTCTTCTCCTTCACTTGCTTCCCAATTATCATGGAATGTCCTTCCCTCTACCTATGGTAGTGATCACTTTCCTATTCTCCTCTGCCATATAAATAGACATATTCCTTCTTGTAACTCCAACTCTCTACTTAGATATAATGTTAAGAAAGCCAACTGGCATGACTATGCTTGTTCTACTGATTACATGATGGACTCTCTTCCTGAATCTATTGATAGTGAGAATGTCATTTTTTGCTATGATCGGTTTATCCAGGCTATTATCTCATCTGCAGATCTCCATATTCCAAAGAAGATCTCCGCACAGAATCACTTGCCTTCCAATCCCTGGTGGGATCAGGAATGCACTGATTTTGTTAATCGGCGTAAACTCGCCGAGACGTCATACGCAGCCTCTATGACAGTGGAGAATTTTTATAATTATCAGCGTAATGATGCAAAGTTTAGGAGATTGGCTCGTAAAAAGAAAAAACTTAGTTGGATTAGCTTTTGTGAATCCCTTGATCCTCGGTCACCCTCTTCTTTAGTCTGGAGAAATGTTAAGAGATTTCGCAGATCTCTTAACGCTGACCCCAGCCCTAATTCTAACAACCCCTCCGATTGGCTAAACGACTTTGCTGACAAACTAGCTCCTCCATTTGTCCCTCCTCATGACTCCTATCCAAATTCTTTGCTGCCTTCAGCGGCCCATGAAATGGACAGCCCTTTCACACTTGACGAACTTGAGAGCTCCTTAACGGATTTAAGGGATACTAGCCCTGGTGAGGATGGCATTCCTTACTCTTTTATTAAAAAGCTTAACAATAGACCCAAACAATATTTCTTGAGTTTAATAAATGTTATGTTTGAGTCGGGTATTGTTCCAGACTCATGGAAATCACAAATCGTAATTCCTGTTCTCAAACCTGGAAAATGTCCTTCTGATCCTAATTCTTTTAGACCCATTGCTCTAGCATCTACGTTAGCGAAAATTACCGAACGAATTTTAAAAAATCGTCTTGAATGGATAGTGGAAAGCAGGAATATCTTAGCACCCTCTCAGTTTGGCTTTAGAAAGGGTCTGAGTACAATAGATAGTCTTAGCATTTTTACTACAGACATTCGACTAGCCTTCGCTCAAGGAGAGTATTTGGTTGGTGTTTTTCTAGATATAGCTTCTGCTTATGATAATGTTCTTCTTCCGATGCTCAGGCAAAAAATGCATCATCTGAACATTCCACCGAGGTTGACACATTTCATAAGTCATCTGCTGACCGGTAGAGCCATATCTGTTAAACATCAATTACTTACTGTACCACCCAGACTCGTCTGGAAAGGTCTCCCCCAAGGCTCGGTCCTCAGCCCTCTTTTGTATAATATATATACCCACGACCTCGAATCGTCTGTAAATAGTTTCTGTAAAGTCCTTCAGTATGCTGACGACATCGTCCTATATTACAGCTCAAAATCTGTAGTGGACATCAATTACCGTATAAATGCTGCTTTGCACTATCTAGGTCAATGGCTTTCTGATAATGGTCTGTCATTATCAGTGCCTAAATGTCAGGCAGTTGTGTTCACTAGGAAAAGGTCAGTCCCAAATTTTCAATTTTGTTATGAGGGCCAATCCATCAATATAGTAGAAAAATCAAAATTTTTAGGTGTCATACTCGATAAAAGACTGAACGGAATTGCGCATACTGAATTTGTTATTAATAGATGTGAAAAGGGCATCAACGCTTTGCGTGCGGTGTCCGGTGTGTGGTGGGGTGCACACCCATATACTCAAAAATTACTGTACAATTCGCTTGTACGTAGTCATATTGACTATGGTACGTTTGTTCTAGACCCCTTTAATAAAGTTCCCACTGAGAAATTAAACAGAATACAACATAAATGCCTAAGAATAGTTCTAGGTGCAATGAGGTCTACACCTACCAACGCCCTTCAAGTTGAATGTGTTGACCCTCCGTTTCCTTTACGACGCCAATACCTATGTGATCGGTTTGTTGGTAAGGCGTTGCAGCTTTCATCCCATCCTTTATGGCCCAGGCTGAGTAGACTAGCTGATTTTAATTCTCCTCAAAAACCTATATCCTATCTTTTAGAAAGTTTCCTTAAGTTTACTAGACTGCCTCATCCCTTATCTCGATTTCCCTCTAACCCTCTGTTTTGCTCTCCTTATAATGCGTTGACTTTTTCGCCCATCATTATTACGAATCTTGGTCTGGCCAGGGAAGCTCCTGACACCAACACAAAATTTCAATCCTTAATTCATCAAAATTGGTCGGAACACCTCCTCATCTTTACTGATGCATCTAAGCTGTCTCCTGATGGCTGTGTAGGTGCAGCGTGTTGGGTCCCTAAATTCAAAATTGCTTTACAGTTTAAGTGTCCTCCAGAAACATCGGTGTTTACAGGCGAGGCTGTTGCTTTGCTGGAAGCAATCCTGTTCACCCTCTCCCACAACTTCAAACAGACAGTTATACTGACAGACTCTCTCAGTTGTCTAATGGCAATAAAGGAGAATCCGTTACGTAGCAAATTAAGATCTTCTATTATTTTAAGGATTCGTGAAGCTCTGTACACATGCCATCAAAAGAGCTTGTCAGTCTCTTTGGTTTGGATCCCAGGTCATTCGGGTATTGCGGGTAACGAAACTGCAGATTCCTGCGCTAAATCTGCTATTCACTGTGGGACCCTGGAACACTTTCGTAACTTATCCCATGATCTGTTGCCCCTTGCTAAAAAACATCTTGAGAAAGCTTGGAATAATCACTGGAATCTGTCAAAATCTTTTAAAGGTAAGCATTATGCAGCTCTTCAAGCTGAGATCCCAAGGCGCCCTTGGTTTCATCGCCTTAAACTAGCTGAACGGTGGGTAATCACTACAATTTGTCGCCTGCGCCTTGGGCATGCATCTACACCTGCTCACCTAGCTAAGATCAGGGTCAGGGACCATTCACTGTGTGAATGTGGCCTTGACGAAGGTACTCCCTCTCATATTCTTTTTAACTGTCCTAGACTCCTCCATCCTCTGTATGATGTCCTTCCTTTAAAGGTTCCCCGTCCCATTAATGTTAACTGTTTGTTGATGTTTGTGTTCAGTCCTTTGTGTAAATTTTTATGTAAATATATTAAGAATAATAAAATTAAATTATAAGACTAACATTTTGTATAATATAACTAACATTTTCTAACCATCTTTTTTCTATTTAAGGTTTATGTGTAAATACTAACTGTGCTGTCTTTTGTTGTAGGCTTAGTAAGGATTTACTCCCCCTATTCAATAAAACTTAAATACTATAAACTTATTGACTCTATATTACCGACCAATCTCCTTCGTGTCTTCTCCATTCTACGTGACATTGGCGAAATAATCTGTGCTCAACTGGCACGCTTTTAAGCCATTAAACAAGAGAATTGAATTGAATTAATCCATTTGTTTTTCCCCATAATGATTATGGTACAAATTCGACCAATGAGTTAATATATAAAATAACTTTTTTATTCTTGCCTATTTTTGTATGGATATGACTGGAGTACAAACATTCGTGCTCAACAAATGAATGCCCCCAGCGGGACTCAAACCCGCGACTGCCGACGCAGAAAGTAGGGTCACTACCAAATGAGCCAAAAGTGTCGTCGAAATACATGTATTACTGATAATTTGACTTAACATCACTCAGTAGAAGTGAAAAATAAATCACAGCTAAGTAATTACACGATAGACGAGGAAATAAAATATGTTAGGTAGATTTTATTACTTAAATGTACACTTACGAGATTAAAATGTTAGGAAATTCAAATCAACGCGACAAATTCAAGCAACCCTTACATAACGTACGAATCTTTTTTTAAAAGCAGTGGTAAATTACTATAAAGATATTTCGAATGAATTCTAAAAATTAATAGAACCTCCACAGGCGTTGTTTCGTAACAGATCACGCAACCAAGAGGTTGTTTTCTCAGTTCACTCTACTTCCAGAGAAATACCAGGAGCAATCCGCCTGCAAAACTCACGTGGGTCAATTACAGTTAACACCGAATGAATAAATAAACTTCAGTCATGGGTGAGTGAGTCACATATTTATATATTTAGTGTATCAACTATCTGGTATCCGTAACAAAAGCCTCGTATCTTACCACGGAACTAGAAGGCGCTGTTGTAAAAATGTCCCAACATATTTATTTATTGACGCAACTAAGCGAAATGCAACCGCAGACAGCATCTAGTTAATAATACAATAGGGTAGAATAAACTAACAGTATTGTTCAGAGCGCTATCGGTTCTTCGCTTTAAAAATCTAATAAAGTCCAATAAAATGTCAAGAGAATTTCGAAATAGTCTATATAGAAAAGCGAACTGTTGGGTATAAAATATTTTAAGAAGTTTTTCTTAAAGTTACAGCGAATGAAGTAATCTAATATATAAAAATCTCGTGTCACAGTGTTTGTTATCGAACTCCTCCGAAACGGCTTGGCCGACTTCTATGATTTTTTTGTGTATATGGGTAGGTCTGAGAATAGGTCGTAGGCTATTATTCCCCTAGGTGATAAGGGTGGATTGTAATCCCAAGCTTTTATTTAAAAAAAAAGGGGGGACATCTCCAGAAATTTTATTTTTTACATTTAGAGCAAATTTTTATTTTTATTTGTTTATGATTTGGTCTAAAAAAATATTTATAACCCTAAATTTTCAACCTTATAGAACCAATCCCTATTTCCGGTAATTTCCGGTAGTAATAGAACGCGGACGTGGCCGCGGGAATTGCTAATCATAATATATATTTTTGCATTTATCCTGGAAGGTCGCAGGTTTGAGGTTGTAGAAAATGTTTGTTTTTGCATTAGATACGTATTGAAAATACCAAATATTACTGCTTCTTTGACTGTGTTATTTTTTCAATTTTAACATGGTGGGTTACTTAATAAATGGGGATCAGACCATAATCCACCAGGTTGGCCAAGTACGGATTGGCGGGCTTCACATGTCAATCGAAAATTTGTTAGCCTCTTACAGGCACTTGCTAAATTCACTTTACAACATTTTGGTCTTTCTGTATATTCTAACTAACCTCCGAAACGGCTGGATTGATTTAGATAGGATTCTTTTCCTAAAATCGTTTTGGGCTAATATAAATACTGAAAATAGTCATACCGACCTAGTCAAGCTTAAGTAATACGCTTACCAACAAACAGCCTTCAATATTTATTAATATATATTTTTCACGTTTTCCAGATCAATGAATGAAAAATTAAACGATTTCCTTTAGAAATTCTTGGCAATGACGAAGTTCAATTTTATGGTAGAAATCTCTTAACCCTATAACATGTATTATGTAATATATAAGACGTAAGCCATAACCATCTTCATAATATGTGCATATTTTTACTTCAGGTAAATAAAAAAAAAACCTAAGCTTCTTAGAAAAATGTAAAATGGATATAGGACGAAATATCTTATAAATTCTTCAGATCATCCCCATAGGCGGGTTCGAGTCCCGTTTGGGTCACTAGTGAGTACGAATGTTTGTATTACAGTCATGGGTGTTTATATTTATGATATATATTATGTATTTAAAGTTATATATGTGTAGTGTATCAACTGTCTGGTATCCGTAACACAAGCCTCGTAGCTTACCATGGATTTATAGTGTTGTGTGTATATCGTCTCCACATATTAGTTTATTTATATTGGCGATGGTTATTAAGGACTGCGATTGTATTTTTTCTAAATTTAAAAGCTAGATGTTTTTCTATACGTAAAAGATTATAGATTGACATAACTTTCCATAACATATTTTTTCTGAGACTAACGGAATGTACATTATTTTTTTAAGATCATTATACCTGTTTATAGAACATTCCAAACAAAAAAAGGCGTATGAGTGTCTGAGCGAAGTGAGCTCATATTAACTATAACAATTTTCAATTCATCTCGTCTCGGTACTGTCTTAATGAGTTATTATAACGCTTAAATCTTTTATTCAACTCCGGAATTCTACTTAAACTGTGAGAACTCACGACCACTGCCACAGTAAGTAGGGTCACTACAAACTAAACCAAACGTGTCGTAAAATTTGTTCAAGGAAAGTTGCATGTGCAAAGCAGTATACAAAAAATTTTAATTATAATCTTGTAAAACGGTGATTACGGTGAAGGAAAACATCGTGAGGAAACCTGCATGTCTGAGAAAATCTAGGAAAGTTTTCGAAAGACATGTGAACTCCACCAACACGCACTAGGCCAGCGCGGTGGACTATGGCCTGCTCCCCCTCATACTGAGGGAGGCCCACGCCCAGCAGTGGGACGTTAAAAGGGCTGAAAACAAGACAATATAATAATATACGTGTGATAAGTCCCAGTCGATGTTTGTGCTAAATTCCATTATGATTATAACAATGTTTGGCATTTATATGGTCAATGCGGTAAAGCGACTGACTTATTATTGTCGTATATATAAAAATCTCGTGTCACAGTGTTTGTTATCGAACTCATTCGAAACGACTTGACCGATTTTTATGATTTTTTGTGTATACTTGGTAGGTCTGAGAATAGGTCGTAGGGTAATTTTTATTCCCCTAGGTGATAAGAGTGGCCCTGTCCAGGTCATATTTTATTATGTTTAGACCAATTTTTATTTTTTTATGATTTGGTATCAAAAAATATTTATAACCCTAAATTTCAATTTTATTTATAAGATGTTACTGGTAATTCATTAAAATATAATTTTCAACACATGAAACCTTATAAAGCTAGTTTGAAACGTAAACTATATTACAAGTTTATTTCAGAGAACTATTCTGTAATCTACATAAAGGCCCTTTATTGGACATCAAAGATTACTAACTCGATTTCTCCCTAAATCTTGTTCATAATTGAATGGGTAGATTAGCTTTGAGCTGTGAAATTAAACAATTTATTTAAAACAGCTTTAAAAATATTGTTTGTTTATTGAAACTTGTTCGCTAAAATGTATGAAAGCTGATACTAGCTAATTATTTCTGAACGTATTGAAATAGATATCCATCTATTAATTATTCGGAGAAAACGCGATGTTCTGTTTCAACTTGGAATGAAGACTAACAAAAACCCTTAAACAAAATAATAATAATAATAATTTTATTTTATTTATTTTTTATTTATTTATTCATTTAACACCAACAAAACATACACTAACAATAGCACAATATTATTTAAACCAATTGTTACAAACCAAGTGTTGCCTTAATTATAGGTGTTACACGCAATTCACAAAACATAGACACATAGTATATGTAGTGAAAATATTCTTAGTATAAAAATTATAAGAACAATAAATCAGATCAACAAACAATTTAAAAACTACATGCTTTCCTATTACGTGTGTATAATATTTGTAACTAATTAAGTTAGTATTAGAATGGCAAAAATAAACACATAAACATAATTATCAATTTTTCAATCAATGAAGAATCAGAGTTAGTTATTATAATTAATTATTTTTAGTATTATTATTATTATATATTTTTTTTAAATTATTATAATATATTTTTTTAATGTTGTAAGAGGAAAATAGTTATTGCAAATTTTTTCCTGCATAAAAATGAATTAAACCTCGTTTAAATTTTTGAAGACTACCTGAGAATATGTCAATTACTACCTTCCCATCACTTTCTTTGTTATCAGTAGTCGATAATGCATTAATACAATTCTTATGTGTTAATTTATATAAACCATTATAACTAAACATCAACCTATTAATCGGAGAATGGCGTCCTTGACATGAGCGCGTGCTTCTTTCCACAAAAGGTAGAGAGGACGAAGGCCTTTTAGTCTTCTTTGGGGCATGAAAATTTAACTTAGCCAACAAATAGGAACTATCAATGAAGCCATTCACCAATTTAAACAAGAATGTAAGGTCAAGGAGCTGTCTTCGATTCGAGAGTGACTGAAGTTTAAAATAATTTAGCTTATCTTCGTAGCTTCTAAGAGTTTTAGTTAGGTTGAGATCATAAGATAGATGCAAAAGGAATCTCTTTTGAATTCTTTCGATTCTTTGTGAGTAAATATTAAAGTAAGGATTCCAAACCACGCTACAGTATTCCAAGATACTTCGTACCAAAGCTGTGTAAATAATTATTTTTGTACGAGCTGTAGTAACGGAACGTGACAGATATAATATGTCAATGTTGATGACAGTTGATTTCCTCTCCCTCTCTTTGGCTATCGCTTGTGGTGAACGGTCGTGTTAATAATATATTAAGATAACATTAAATATTAAATAAGTTTGTAATTAAAATATTAAGCTAATAAAGTACACCAAAGACCTAATAAGTGTTTTATTACAAAGAAACTAAATAATACATGGCGCAGTCGCTGATTCGAGCCGATTTCAATTAGAAGTTTTAAGGAACGGGTCGACCACGTTGCGAATGGAGGCACAGAAGGTTAAGATGTCGGAAAATTTTTCAATGGAGGTAGATAATATGTGTGCCGTTGAGTATAAAATGCCGAAAGCATTAAATTTGGATAATATTGACAATTGTTATCCGCAATGGCAGCGTTTCAAACAAAGTTTTAAAATTTTCATGATGGCGGCAGGCTTTGAAAAATTATCAGAGACCAGAAAAGCAGCGATATTACTTAATTGTGTGGGTCAACAAGCTCAAGAATTATATTTTAATGTATTAAAAATGGAAGAAAAACCGAAATTAGATGATGTCATAAAGGTGCTGGATAATTATTTTGAACCAAAGCAAAATGAACTCATTAACAGTTATAATTTCAATAAACGGTACCAAGAAGATGGGGAATCGTTAGACGCATTTTACTCAGTAATAAGAAAAATGGCGGAAAATTGTAATTTTGGTGATCAAAAAGAACGCATGATACGGGACAGAATTGTCATCGGAGTCAAGGAGCAACGGATACAGCAGAAGCTTCTCGAGGTGAAGGACCTTTCGATGGCCAAAGCAGTGGACATCTGTCGGTCTGCTGAGCTGTCCAGAGAACATTTGAAGGTGCTGGCCAGTCCGGAGGTTCATGCAGTTCAAGTGGGGAAGTCTATGCAGCAACAATCATATAAAGCTAAGTATAATAATAATAAAGATAGGTTATTTAATAATAATTATATAAATAATAAAAGAAATTTTAATAATAATAATAATATAAGTAGAACTAATTTTAGTAAAAATTATTATAAATGTAAAAAATGTAATACTGTTCATGGTCCAAGGCAATGCCCAGCCTTTGGTAAGCAGTGTAATAATTGTAATAAGATGAATCATTACAGCGTAGGTTGTAGGCTTGTTAGTGATAAAAAGAGAGTACATGAAGTTGACAAAAAAATCTCACAAAATAATATCAATGATTTATGACTAGTATACTCTTTAGATTTAAAAAATAATGAATGGACAGAGATGTTAAGAGTAGAAAATAAGAAAGTTTGTTTTAAATGTGATACAGGGGCACAAGTAAATGTAATTTGTTTAAATGATTTGAAGAAAATAGTCGATGATGATAAACAAATAAGATTTTCTGAGACTAAAACATTAATAGAGGTCTTTGCTGGGGGTAAATTAATACCTCTTGGTGTAATCACCTTAAAGGTTCATAATATTCAGAATAATGATGAGACTGAATGTTTAAACCTTGATTTTTTAATAATAAAAGAACAAGTTAGGCCGATACTGGGCTTAAATTCATTAATAAAACTTAATTTAATTAATAATACTAATATTAATACTATTAAAACTGAAAATTGTTGTAATAAAAGTAAGGAAGACATAATTAAAATTAATAAAAAACTTTTTCAAGGTGTTGGAGAGTTTAAGAGTCCGCTGCAGTTGCGCATTCAACCAGGTGTGGAGCCTGTAGTGAGACCGCCACGAAGAGTGCCTAATGCGCTAATGAAACGACTCGCTGACAAGTTGGAAGCTCTGGTGAAGCACAAAGTCTTAGCGAAAGTTGAACACCCAAAAAATTTTGTGAGTAATTTGGTGATCATTGAAAAGAAAGATGGTTCTTTAAGGTTATGTTTAGATCCAAAGGATCTTAATAAAGTTTTGATTAGAGAACATTATTTAATACCTACTATTGATGAAATTGTTTCTAAATTAGGAAATAAAAAATGTTTTTCTGTGTTAGATTTATCAGATGGTTTCTATAATATTAGACTTAGTAAGGATTCGAGTGATCTTTGTACTTTTAATAGTCCATATGGATGTTACAAATTCTTAAGAATGCCTTTTGGGTTGTCAGTGGCACCTGAAATTTTTCAAAAATATAGTGAAATGGCCTTTGGGGACATTCCAGGAGTAATAGTTTATTGTGATGACTTATTAATTTGTGGAGATTCAGAAAAAGACCATGATATAATTATGAGAAAAGTATTTGAACGTGCGGTTGAGCATAATGTTAGGTTTAATCCAAATAAGTTTCAATATAAGTTAAAAGAGGTTAAGTATTTTGGACATATATTTTCTGAAAGTGGCATGAAAATAGACCCTGACAGAGTAAATGCAATATTAAGTATAAAAAGTCCTAATAATAAAAAACAATTGCAAATATTTCTTGGAATGGTTAGTTATTTAAGAAAATTTATACCTAATATGGCTAATATAGCATCACCATTACATTTATTATTAAAAAAAGATGTTGAGTGGTTGTGGACTGATGTTCATGAGAATGTTTTTAAGAATTTAAAGAAATTGGTAACAGAAGCTCCCATATTACAGAATTTTAATAGTAAATTACCTATTGTTGTACAATGTGATGCATCCAAGGATGGTATTGGTTGTTGTTTAATGCAAAATAATAAGCCAGTTTGTTTTGCATCTCGTAGTTTAACACAGGCTGAGCGCAATTTTTCACAAATAGAGAAAGAATTACTAAGTGTAGTTTGGGCTGTTAAAAAGTTTCATTATTTCATTTACGGCTATAAAATAACTATTATTAATGATCATAAACCCTTAGAAAGCTTACTTAAAAAACATTTACATGAAATACCATCACCGAGATTACAAAGATTAAGATTAAAACTATTAAAATATAATTTTGAATTTAAATACTTACAAGGTAGATTTTTGTATATTGCAGACTTATTGTCTCGTGCTTATCAAGAAAATAATGAGGATGATGAGTCATATATGTATGAAGTAATTCATAGCATAGGTCTTGCACAAAATTTAGAATGTACACCAGAACAAAAAACACAACTAATTAAAGAAAGTGAAATTGATAGGGAATTGGTAGAAATAATAGAATTTATTAAAAATGGATGGCCTAGTTATAATAAAATTCCAGATTATTTACATAGCTATCACAGGATAAAAGATGATCTTTCATTTGATAATAAGTTGGTATTTTATAAAGATAGGTTAGTCATACCAAAAAATTTAAGGTTAGGAATAATAAAATTATTACATGAAGGTCATATAGGCATGTCTAAGATGAAACAGTTAGCTAGAAAACTATATTTTTGGCCTCATATGGATATTCATATTGAAGAGTTCGTTAGGAAATGCTTTCCATGTCAAACTTATCAAAATAATAATATGAAAGAGCCGTTGATGCCTCATAAAGTTCCTAGTTTACCATTTTTAAAATTAGGCATAGATATAATGGAATTTAGAAAGAAAAGTTATTTAGTAGTTTATGATTATTACTCAAAGTGGTTAGATATTAAGCCTATTAATAATAAAAGTGCTAGTGCTATAAACAACAGGTTAATAGATATTTTTAGTAATTTTGGTGTACCTTGTGAAATTGTTTCGGATCATGTACCATTTGATTCTAGAGATTGTCAAAAATTTGCTAAGGAATGGGGCTTTAAATATATTTATACTAGTCCTAGATATCCACAGTCTAACGGTATGGCTGAAAGAGGTGTACAAATAGCTAAAAAAATATTATATAAATGTCATGAAGACAACACAGACTGGAGAGTAGCCTTATTAAAGTATAGAGTATCACCTGTAGCAGGAACAAATTTTTCTCCTTGTGAACTGTTGATGAATAGGAATTTAAGAACTAAATTAATATCTTCTAAGAAATATTTATTGCCAAAGATATATAATAATGTTGAAGTACAGTTTAGCAAGCAAAGGGATAGAAACATGAAAAGTTATAATAAAACAAGTAGATTCAAAAAACAATTTAATATTGGACAAAATATTTGGTTTAAAAAAGATGTACATAAGAATTTTTGGTTACAAGGTAAAATTATTAATTATGTAGGTAACAGGTCATACATAATAAAAGATAAAAATAATGTAAATTATAACAGAACCTCTTATTATATTAGGCGAGCCTAGACTTTGTGGTTCGCCAGACTTTGGGTCTCACTGGTTGAAGGTGTATCTGTATTTTAGTATCTGTAGTTGTATTTTAGTATATTGTATAAGTTTATAGTTAAATGTATTTTATTATAAAACATTAACATCATAAGAAACATTTCTAGATTATACTTGTTAAGTTGTTATAGTAAACTTAAGACTGTAATATTATATTTATTTTGTTTAAAAAATTTATAATTTGTTAATAAAGGGGGAAGAAGAAGATAAAGTAAATATAAAATTGTATCAAAGTTTTGTAATATTAATAATAAATTTGTTTAGAACTTGAATAGTAAAAGAAGATAGATAAATTTAAATTTTGTATAAGTCTTGTAATATTAATAGCAATTTTATTTTGTTTCAGTATTATATAATATTGTCACTGGGAAATTAAGTTATTTTTTTTTGTTTTTTAAGGGGGATGATGTAGTAACGGAACGTGACAGATATAATATGTCAATGTTGATGACAGTTGATTTCCTCTCCCTCTCTTTGGCTATCGCTTGTGGTGAACGGTCGTGTTAATAATATATTAAGATAACATTAAATATTAAATAAGTTTGTAATTAAAATATTAAGCTAATAAAGTACACCAAAGACCTAATAAGTGTTTTATTACAAAGAAACTAAATAATACACGAGCATTCTTAAATTGCTTACAGTTTCGGAAAAGTAAACCGAGAGTTCTAAAACCCTTGTTGCCTATATTATCTATATGAATATTATAGCGGAGCTTATTATCAAGCGTAACTCCCAAATCACGTATGTGAGAAACTTCAGATAAAGCGCGACCATCAATATAATATGTTGTTGCAAGAGACGTTTTCTTTCTAGAAAATTTTATAACATGACACTTGTCAGCGTTCATTATCATGCCATGATTACGACACCATATTGACAAATTCTGTAAGTCTTCCTGTAAGTGTACCGTGTCGGAATTGGAGGATACAGGTCGAAAAATTTTAAGGTCGTCAGCGAACAGATAATACTTGGAATTCGTAAAACAATTACTGATGTCGTTAATGAAAATATTAAACAATAAAGGCCCCAAATGGGACCCTTGAGGAACACCGGTATTTGCGAAAAACGGCTCAGAACTGTAACCATTAATTACGACAGTTGACGATCGATTTGCGAGATACGACTTAAACCAGTCCAGCAACGTGCTTGAAATACCCATTCTTTGGAGTTTCACAAGTAAAATAGAGTGATCAACTTTGTCGAAGGCCTTACTGAAATCTGTGTATATTGCATCAACGGATTTACCATTATCCAGCGCCTCAGTAATGTCTTCCACAAAGGAAATAAGGTTGGTGACTGTAGATCGAGCCTTTATAAAACCATGCTGTTCAGATGAAACTAATTGTTTAAAATGCCATGAAAGAACAGAACATATAAGTAGCTCAAACACTTTAGCAAAGACAGAAATAATAGAAATAGGCCTATAATTTTTAGCATCTTCTCTGTCACCGGCTTTAAACAGAGGCAGTACAAGAGCTTCTTTCCATAATGAGGGAAATGTACTAGTCCTAAGAGATCTATTGATAATTAGTGAAATTGGCAAGGCCAATTCACTAGCGCAATTACGAGCAAATATCGATGGAATGCCGTCTGCTCCAGCTCCTTTCCTAATATCAAGTCTTTTTAAAACATTATAAACTTGGTCACGTGTATAAGATATGTGATCAAGATACACGTTACAAGGGTTTACAAAACTAGAAATATTGTTAAAATTTTGAGTTTTACTTTTATTGCAATTGTATACTGACGAAAAATGATTGGCGAAAGTGTTACAAATGTCCTCACCATCGGAAACAAATTTATTATCATATTTAATTCTCGAGGGATATGAGCTTTTGCCTTTCTTTTGTTTTAAGAACGACCAAATTAATTTTGGGTTAGATTTTAAAGAGAGTTCCAGTCGTTCTATATATATAGCGTAAGAGCATGCCAATAACGTTTCACATCTCCTTTTCAGTAAGTCAAAGGAAAGTATATCACGAGGATTGTTATACTTGCGAACTCTCATCCTGTATTTATATTTTTCTTTAATGCACTTGATCAGACACGAAGTAAACCATACTGGGTATTTATGACTGCGGGGCTTTGATTTAGGAACATACTTCCGTATTAATTTACGAATTTCATTATAAAACACTGCAACCATATCATCAACACTAAGACATTCACCCAAAATTTCTCTCCAGTCAATTTCACTCAGAGCTTTTCTTATATTAACATAATCAGCCTTATGAAAACAAAATTTCATAATAGGGATAATGGGGACAAATGATTCCTGATCAGTAAAGTCCATCGTAAAAACCAAAGGGGGATGAAGAGGATCCACACATGTTAAAGGATCAGGGCATGATCGAATATCAATAGTATTAATATTAGACAAGATGAGATCGAGGGTTTTATTTTTAGAATTTAAAATTTTATTAAATTGTTTCAATTCAGTGCACGACAGAAAGTCTATTAAAAGATTATGTAAGTAGCTATTGGAGTACTTTGCACAAAGATGCCCATGTGGCTCTAAAGACCATGTTATGCTGCTTAGGTTAAAATCACCAGCAACAATTATATTTTCGTCAAGTGATTCCAAAACTCGACTAGAGTTGTTTATAAAATGCTCAAGAATGTGTTTTTGGACGGGTGGGGGGATGTATACAGCGCATATGTATAGTTTGCTAGACTTTCTTTGGACGTTTTCTACTTCAACACAGACCCAGAGATCCTCACATTTGGACTCGAAGTTAAGAAGCCTCCCAGAATTGAACTGCTTAGAAACTGCGATAAGTACACCGCCACCATTCTTAGAACCGTGAAACCCACTACTCTCCCTATCACGTCTATAAACATTATAACGATCATCAAAAATTTCAGAATCGAAGACACTCCTATTTAGCCACGTTTCCGTCATAATTACAATATCATATGAATTACAGATTATATTATTAAATACATCAAATGTTTTTGATCTTAGACCGCGAACGTTTTGATAATAAATAGAAAAATTCTGTAAAGTGCCTTTTTGTAAAAAAAAAACATTAATCAAACTTAGCGCAACTCTATGACAAATTATTTATAGTATTGTGGTTTTTTATATGGATATAGTTCGATCCTTCAGACTTTCTAACAAAAATTTTACCATCACGAACCCAAACGAAACGGTAACCAAGCTCTTTCGCCTTAAGGCGAGCTGCAGCGTGTAGAATTTTTCCTTCAGGGGTAAGATTTTCCGTAACATAAATAGGATTGGCACTTGCGATTCCCAGATGGCTACCGTTAAGCTTATTAGTACTGTTTTTTTTGTTATATTTAATAGTAGCCGCTATAATAAGTAATATTATAAGTTAATATTACAAGGCAGTGGTAGTGCAGCGGTAACAAGCTCGCTTGGGTAATCGAGTAATGCGAGTTCAAATCCGGGTTTCGCACCTCTGATATTTTCATGAGCGAATCATTTCTATCATGATTACAACTTGTCTTACGGTGAAGGAAAACATCGTGAGGAAACCTGCATGTCTGAGAGAACCTAGCAAGTTTTCGTAAGACATGTGAGGTCCGCTAACGCTAACACGCACTAGGCCAGCGCGGTGGACTATGGCCTGATCCCCCTCGTACTGAAGGAGGCCCGTGCCCAGCAGTGGGACGTTAAAAAGGGCTGAAGACAAGTAAATAATACAATAAATTTCACATTTTCTTTCCGTAATATTATTGAAGTAGTAACTAAGTTAGACGAATTTCGCATTAAGGCATCGATATGGAGATTTCCTCAAAACGGTCTCCTAATTCCTTTAACGATATTCACAAGTGAAACGATTCGCATTTCAAAATGTCAGAGGTACGAGACCCTGTTTGAACTCACCCCAATAGATTTTCCAAGCGCAAGATAGTAATTATTACAATATTTTAATAATGAATTTGTTCTGTACTATTTAAATAAAGATTAATAATCTTATTTAATTTTCAGTTTTAGAGTAACTTAAAAAATAGAATATGCAAAAGTTAATCGAATGACAGTAGAAATACTTTACATAAGTTTCAGGTCTCGATTGTTAGCAAGCAAGTTTTCAAAAGACATGTGAAGTCCGCCACCGAAGTACCAGCAGTTGTCCAATATGGTGGATTATGGTCTGATTCCCATGCATCACAGGGAAGTCCATCCCCAGCAGTGGGATGACAAAAAGGGTCGAATACAGCACAGTACATAGTGCATTAAAAAGTTAAAAATATTTTTTTGCCTTTTTACTATGTAAGGGAACTATAAAACGTATAAAAATCAATCATACTTTGATAATAATCCTTTGTAAACTTATGAGATACATACATTGTGCATGTGCATTTGGTCGAAATTCGTGACCAATTTTGAGTAATTACGCCAGGGAATTTGCGTCGGGCAGGTGCAATTATGTAATAGTAATACTAGCACCTCACCTTTGCTTTGTCCGGTAAAACTCTAGTAAAAAAAATAAATCTATCCGATGTTCCTGAATTGAAAGTAATCTACATGTGCTATTCCAAATTTTTCAAATTTAAATTTTTATTGATACTCCGCTGATTTAGTCTATAGCCTTTATCAATAAACGGACTATCCAACACAAAAATAAGTTTTCAATTCAGAGTAGTAGTTATACAGAGTATAGTTAGTAGTAGTAGAAACAGACAAACAAACAAACTCTTCATCTTTATAATATTCGTATAGATGTTGATAAACTTAATTATCATAATTACCAGTTCATGAACAATCGAATTATTCATAATTAATAAGCTTTATGTAAATATGTTATTGTGAAGCTGACAAAAGCTTAAAATAAGCTCGATTTATTATATTATATTTTAATTGTTATCATTATTACGAACTTTGTCACTGTATCATGATAAATATAAATATGTTGTGACATTATTACAACAGCGCCCTCTAGTTCCGTGGTAAGCTACTAGGTTTGTGTTATAATACAATTGTAACACATACACACACATACACACACACACAAACACACACACACACACAATTGTAAATACATAATATATAATTTATTATCAACTAAAATGGCTGACCTGCTTTAAAAAAAAATTTGATTCTTGGTATCTTTATATATATTCTATGGAATTATTTAATCTTCAGAGGAATATCTAATTTTCCCTTTATACCAACCTTTATACATTATATATAGAATGATCTTGTATCACAGTGTTTTATCGAAACGGCTTGATCGATTTTTATGATTTTTTTGTGTGTATGTAGTAGGTCTGAGAATAGATCGTAACCTATTTTTTATTCCGCTAGTTGAAAACGGTGGCCCTCTTCAGATTTTTATAAAATTATAGCGCTTTAAAAATATTACCATGTAACGTCACGTGTCACGTCGGCTCAATATTTAGGCGTGTCATCAATCATTTATTATTTGATCTTTCCTAAAAAAATGTCGACTGAATAGTTTGGAATATATGTATTTATAAAATTTGAAACCATTATTTTAATACTAGCGGCTAACCCTTGCTTTGCTCGAGCGCATCCTTAAAATAAATGCCTTAATAATGCATATAAGACCCAAAGGATTTTTTGGGCGAGGAACTTTAACGGCTTACAGAATAACCCACTAGAGTTTCACCACAATCGGTTCAATGGTTTAGGAATGCATTGAGAACTACAATACGAACATCCATTTTTTTTATATAATAGATTTATTATTAAAGTTGTTAAGAGTTTGTTTCTACACATTTTTTTATTACTCTTTAGATCATTTTAAAATGTATGGAACGACACTTTTTAGATACTTATTTTTGGAATTATTTTTTGATTTCTTTTTTATTTTCGTTATGATTTCTTTTACTTTTAACTAAACTAACTACTTTTAATGTTAATATTTACAACAACTTGCTCTGACAAGTTGATTTTTGCTACAAAATTTCTATAGACTACTTGAGATCAAATAACGATTCGATGTCAAGAATCGATGTCAATAAATCGAATTCTGAAGAAAAACTTGGAACGATGCAATTAAATTGTATTTCAGTACTGTTGTACAAGCTAATTGCCTTTTCCATTCTCGAGCAGCAATATATACGTATCTTGTTTGAAGGCATTTGTTTCAAAGGAAGTAGCAATTTTGACTTATACAGGTCAAATGGTGTGGAAGCTTCGAATGGATAACAAAAAGTTGTGAAACGTTTCCTTTGAAGTGCTAACAAAGCTGTATACTTCCGGTGTCACCTTTCTGTAGGAAATAACAACTGTGTAGAACCTAGATTCTAGACTTTTAAGATATTTCTTTAAGTTATTTTATAAAAATTCACTTTGATACTAACTTTTATAACATCAAGTATTTTTTTTTCACTTGACATCCATTTTAGTAGAATTAGAATTGAATATTTTAGATATAATAATTCATTTTTTTAAGGTTTCGTACCCAAAGGGTAAAACAGGAACCTATTACTACGACTCCGCTGTCCGTCTGTCTGTCTGTCCATCTGTCACCAAGCTATATCTCATGAACCATGATAGTTATTTGAAATTTTCACAGATGATGTATTTCTGTTGCCGCTATAACAACAAATACTAAAGAATAGAATAAAATAAATATTTAATAAAATAATTATGTATGGGTCATACAAAAGACGTGATTTTTTTGACTTCATGCGTGGGCTTCAAGAGGTAAAAGGTACCTTTTACCTCATTTAAAGAATTTTATGAGGAGGAAAGCAGGTAAAATTGTATTTCTTATATAATAATATAATACTTAATCACTGTAAATGTACTATCTTTCACTTGAATAACCATAAAATACGGTAATTACTTAATTGACCTGTAGTTAGTCTCTATCGTGATCTGTAATTACTATATACCTACTATATATACTTGTGTGAAATTAGGTAGCTATTCAAATTTAGAAAGTGGGCGAAACCGCAGGCACTGCCAGTATATTTTTTGTAAAATCGTATTGATATAGTAATTATAATCAATTCCGAGGCCGAATCTATAGTTTTTAGAACCTTTGTCTGTCTGTGACCGCATTACGAGAAAACCACTAGACCGATTTCGATAAAATTTGTATGATGCTTTTTATTGAGTTCTCTGAAAAATTTATACCTACTATCTCTTAAAGCGCTTCTACAAGGAATCAAAAATGGCTGTTGCTAGTCGTCCGCTAATCGGATGAATAAAGAAATTATTATTCGTCCGACAACTGTCGGTTTATACGAATATCTATCACTTTTTTGCTTTCTAAATAAAAATAAGTGAGTTTTAGGTTCAGGATATATGCAAAATATAAAAAAAATAACCTTAACCTACCGAGCTGAAAATTTTGCAGGATATACGCAAAATATAAAAAAAAAGTAACCTTAACCTACCGAGCTGAAAATTTATTATTTAAATTCCACCGACTTTTAACATAACTTAAACATAACATAACACCCTCAAAATTATTTTTATCCTTCATCACACGTTAATAAAACTATTTCAACAAAATATGAGAAACAACAAAAGTCTCAGTCGCAAAAATCAAACACCAACAGTCGGCTGTCGGACGAATAAAATTTTTTTATTCATCCGATTAGCGGACGACTAGACACTTCTATCAAAAATTGAATAAAACCATTGCCAACTGATAAATTTAAAAAATAATTGTATTATAATTATAGAAGTAAATTTTTTACTCCAGAGAATAATTGAGATACTATATGTAAGTATAAAGGTGCTACTCCATTTAAATTTCTCCGTTAAAATGTAACTGTTATTACGACTATATCCCGGATGGTACAAAATAACACAATGTTAGCTGATGATAAAATTTTATTAAAGGCAACCTCTGTAAGTGTTAATTTACGTAACGTAAGCAATTCATCGTAAAGCTATTCAGGCCTTTTTAGCATCCCAATGAATCCCGCTGGTTGGGAAAGGGTCCTTCAATACAAGGGCCATAGTGCATTACGCTGGGCAAATGTGGGCTAGTGGGCTTCACATGTAGCATACATAATATAACATGTATAAAAATAATTAATAAGAAAATACGTGCAAATGTTTGAATGTTTGTTTATCTTAATGCCCAAATGCAGTTCAACAAATTATTTGGATTTAAATAATCACACGAATAGATCATATCTCGGTTGTGTGTGATCTCGTGATAATAATTATATTTTAATACTAGCAACTCATCCTCTAAGGCAGTGGTAGCCCTGCGGTAACGCAGTCGCTGTATAACCGAGTGATGCGGATTCAAATCCGGGTCTCTCACCTCTGATATTTTCATGTTCAATCATTTCTATGAATAAACCTTATAATTACAAGTACAGTATTTTAAATAATTTTCTTCCATGCATCGTTTGTTTGCTCCATTCTATATCTTGTCATATATCTCTCAAACTATTATGATAAATGAGACGATGACAGCTGTGCTCTAAGAAATATCCGAGTTAGCATTCATCGCGTGTCACGCACGTGTTGAATCTCTAATGGGATGGTCGTAGCGAAAGCAGCTTTGACGCTTTAAGCACTTCTAAAGCTATGATAGAGGGTTTGACTAATTAGGAAAATATTTCTAACAAGGTACAATTTACAAGTATTAGTATTCTCTATTTTGATGTACAATAAAATAGTCCTTAATTTGTTAAGCTGGCCACTTTGTAAATCTGTTATGAAAATTGTTATAAAAATAAAGAATATTCGATTTAATATAAAATGAATGACAGGACAAAGGATGGGGAATTGATCTGCGAGTAGTTGAGATGCGTAGATGTTAACTGTGGTTGAAAAATAATCCATACTAATATTATAAATGCGAAAGTAACTCTGTCTTTCTGTCTGTCTGTCTGTCTGTCTGTTACCTTTTCACGCCTAAACCACCCAACCGATTTTGCTGAAATTTGGTATGTAGATAGTTTGCATTCATGAGAAGGACATAGGCATATTATTTTTTGGAAATTCAACCCCTAAAAGGGTTAAAAGGGGTGGCAAAGTTTGTATGAGAAAAATATTTTTATTGCACATTTTTGCATGAAACTTTGAATTAATGCTTTTTAGTACAAATGATGAAACACGTATTTCAGGGTTTTTCAAAATTCACCTCCATTGGAGGTTAAAGTTTGTATGGGAAATTTAATTCTATTGAAATATTTTGCGTGACACTGAAATAATGCTCTACAATACAAATTATGAGATACATATCTAAGCGTTTTTTGAAAATCAACCCCTATGGGGGTTAACGGGTGTGGCACAATTTGCGTAGGAAAAATATTTAACAGTAATTTTTACCATAATTCCATAACAATGAACCACGTACATCAGTTTATCATTAACGAAAAACACACAAAGAAATTATGATACACATAGTGGCAAAATTGGTTAAAAATAGGAAATAAGTTTTAGAAAGCGCAGCAGTGGCGGCACGGCAGGATGCTACACAGTAGTTTTCAGAAAAGAGGGCCAGAACTTTAAATGGGGAATCAGTCCTTGGTACGGTATAAGTAACAGTATATAAGCAAAAATGTTTATTTTATTCACTCTTAGCGCGAGCGAAGCCGCGGGCACCGCTAGTCTACTATATAAAAATAAGTCGGGTTTTCCTTCCTGGCGCTATAAGTCCAGAACGCACGAACCGATTTCCACGGTTTTGCATTCGTTGGAAAGGTCTCGGGCTCCGAACAGAAAAGCGGGAAAATCTTTTAAACTATACTAAAGAGGTTACACCTGGGGACGAACCCGAGCGAAGCGAGGGTGAGTCGCTAGTATAATATATTGTTTTAAAAGAGTTTCATGGAGGAATTGTAACCTATTCTAGTTAATATAATATAATGTTATTGAAAGCTGAAGCTGGTTTTACTGAGGTCTCCTACACAAGTAAGCTTACATTTATATATGCAACTTTTGGGCTTTGGTTAGGTTAACATGATAGGCAGACATGACGACTCCTTTGGCTCAGTTGGTAGTGACCCTACTTTCTGCGCCAGCGGTCGCGGGTTCGAGTCTCGCTGGGGGCATTCATTTGCTAATCACGAATGTTTGTACTCCAGTCATGGGTGTTAATATTTATAATATGTATGTATTTAAAATTTATATGTGTAGTATATCAACTATCTGGTATCCGCAACACAAGCACGTTAAGTAGCTTACTGCGGAACTAGATGGCGCTGTTGTAATAATGTCCGAACATATTTATTTATTTATTTATTTATAGGTTGTCAAGGTTAACATGATATACGACTTGTGACTTGTGACGCAAACACGAAGGATGTCGTAGCATAAAACATAGTTATTTAGTAATAATTTATTTAAAAAATTGTCTAAAAAAACGAACATCGAATATTTATTGCAAATATTATAAGATGAAGAAAAAACAACTTTTTTCACGGATATATTTTGAATTTCGATTCTCAAAGCTTCCAATGCATTAAATTATGATCTCGAGAGGCTCTACTGAAACGAAACAAATAGGATTATTTAATTTTTCTTAATAAATATAAGATTTTTAAAAGTACTAGAAATCTCCCAGGGGTTGAAGTTCGACCATAACCATCTTTAAGGGTTAATAATTTCTTAGATTTACGCGAATATTCGACATCATAAATGAAGGGTACAGGGGTAAAACAAGGAATGTCACATAAAATTCAAAATAGTTGAAAAATATGAGGGCATTAAGATTTTGCCACGTATTGATAGATTGCAATGTTAATTAAAAAAAAATAATAATTTTGTGACATTTCTTGTTTTGCCCCTGTACCCTTCAAATGAACCTTTCTTTTTGGATTTTGTTGCAGATTTATTTTGATTTTTGGTTCCCGATTGGCTTAGATTTTTGAGGGTTCCGTAGTCAACAAGCAACCCTTATATTATAGCTTTGCTATAACCGTCTATTTGTAAGCAACTTAGCTCAGAAACTCTTACCGCCGCACTCATAGTCACTTAATGAACCATTAAGCCGAGAATCTCCATACTAAACCACAACTTAATGGTTCATTAAGTTACTCTGAGTGTGACGGTTAGTACTAGAAAGCCTAATTCGGCTTGGATATACCTGTAACCTGGATATATTAGTAACGCTGATAGTAGTAAAATAAAAACTTGAAAATCATTTTTCTATGGGTACGTCCTTTAGAAGTAAAGTGGGGACGATTTTTGTTTTAGTCTAACCCATGGTGTAGGGTATCGTAAGACAGGCCTTAAAAAATATTGTGGGTCTGTGAAAACGATTTTTTCGATGAAAGGATCCGTTTGTGAAATATTACCCTAAAAAGTGAGAATCTATCACGTACCTTTAAAAAGGGCTGACTGAATACATCACTACATAATATAAAACAAAGTCCTCCGCCATGTCTGTCTGTCTGTCTGTCTGTTTGTCTGTTCGCGATAAACTCAAAAACTACTGCACCGATTTTCATGCTGTTTTCACCAATAGAATAGTGGTTCTCGAGGAAGGTTTTAGTATGTCAAGTTTTTGTATACATTTACTAGCGGAAACCACGGCTTCGCTCGCGCTAAATCTAGGGACGAGTCCAAGCGTTACATAATATATACATAAGTGATTTAATGACATATCAACATTTAATACCTATTACCATTAAGACCAAGATAGACGAAATTTGTAAAGGGTTTCTCTTTATCAGAGGCGGAATGGATAGGATAATTAACACGTAATGAGCTAAAAAGGGTTGTTACAGGATGGGATGCGTATATTAAACAATAAATTTTATAAATGGGGTAGAAATTGCTGAACACGTCTAACAAAATCTTTAAATAAAACTTTAAATT
This sequence comes from Boloria euphrosyne, assembly GCA_951802675.2. NCBI lineage: Eukaryota > Metazoa > Arthropoda > Insecta > Lepidoptera > Nymphalidae > Boloria > Boloria euphrosyne. The sequence continues at coordinate 3,979,560 of OX637900.1, read as the reverse complement.
CATTTTGAAAAGACGTTCAATGTTGGCGTGCCATTTGGGCAGAGCTTACTTCGCCAACGTCGTGTAGAATGGAGAAGTATTTTTAAAATATATATTTTCTTAGAACGTTACAGTAAAAGATTAAAACGATCCAACTCCAATTGCATGTTCCAGACGTCATCTCAAAGAAACTTAGAGTAGAAATCCTTACTGTCTTCATTTAATTTGTTTCTTCAGTACATAATATTATAAACAAAATTGAAGTGTCAGTTTTTAATTTCAAATTAACAGCTTTTCACTAAATGCATATGAAAGTTTATACGTTACATACATTAATGAATTAATTAAGAAAAAATGTCTGCCTGTTTGTTTGTCTGTCTGTGTGTCTGTTTGTTCCGGCTAATGTTTGAAACGGCTTGAACGATTTTGAACTTCACTCGCAGAAAGCTAATGTTATAAGGAGTAACTTAAGTTACTTTGATTTTATTAGAAAGTTATACAAAATCTTTAATTTATTTTAACTTACACCAGATTTGGGCAGGGTTTGCTAGTATAAAAATTAACTCTTAGTTTTTTTTCATTTTGTTGCGATTTACTAGATGCGTAACAGAAGTCCTTTTAAACCTTTCTATGGATTTCTGACAGTGACATTTTCTTGCAATAAAAAGTATTCCTTATGTCCGTTCAAAAACTACAGATTCAGCTTCTATATCGATCATGGAGGTTAGAGACCCAGAGAACCATCGCTTCATACTTAAGCATTACCCGCCTGTCCCTGAAAATTTGTAGAAATAATAACGCGCTGTCGTCAGTAAGTAGTATTTGTGAAGTTAGCTGTTTATGAGTAATGTCACTATTGTGACAACGTGAAGTTAGGCATTGAGACAACATAGCGATCGCAGCGCCTCCTTTGTTTGACAATATTTCTGAGACACTACATTCAAAGGCGATGGTCCTCCTGTCTCTAATCTCCATGATATCGATAATAAGGGTACAGTTACACATGCTCATAAAATGTCATGCTTATTAGCATGATGTTAGCATGCTTAAAACAAGCATGCTCTTCAAACTGACATATTATAAATGTAATTGACTGACACATTATAAATTAAAAACGCTGTGCAATAAATTGAACACACATGCTATTTAAGCACGGGCTGGTTCTTTGGTATTCGACATTCTAGCAAGTTCTCTGCCAGTGTGCAAGTGAAAAATGGAAAACCAAGTGAATTTTCCAGTAGACTTTGACAGTAGCATGCCCAAAAATCGCACGACCGTCGAAATTTGAGCATGCTCGAAATAAGCATGCTCATTATTAGCAATGTTTCGACACACATGCTACTAAGTAGCAATTGCTCAATAGTGGCATGCTTTCGTGCTAGTTATGAGCATGTGTAACTGTACCCTATGACAATTTTAATTAGATTTACCAAAAAGTATTTAATGTAAATATTCCACTCAGAGTTAAATTATTTTGTAGATATACATATGTAAAAAAAGTAAACCTGTGAACGTTTTCCGTTTGCCATTTACGAAGGCAATACAATAGAGCGTTCCATTTCAGTCTCAAAGAGGAAATGAAAGAGATAGGAGTGATAGACTGACGCTACTTTTCCATAGGTTTATTATTAGCATTTTGCTTATGAGAAAATCTTTACAATCTAGATTAAAAAGGAAGGTGTACTAAGTTTGTTTTACCATTGATAATATGATTTTTTTATATATTGTTTTTGTGGTATTATGAGTTATAATTATTTTTTGATATTTAATACGCACCTGAAGGTTTATAATATAAATAAACTACCTTAATATATTTTTTAATATTATAAATGCAAAAGTAACTCTGTCTGTTGTGCTATCAGGACAAAACTACTGATCCGATTTAAATTGAAATTTGGTAAAAAGATATTCTAAAGCCTGAAGACATAGGCTACTTTTCAAGGCGAAAAAAGGACTATAAGAAGTTAAAATAGGAGATGAAAGTTTATGGAAATTACGTCATTTTTAAAGCTAGAAGCGTGAAACTTGATGAATGTTTGTAAAAATTTGATATTAAAACGTTACCTAAAATTTTTTTCTGAGAAAGTTACGTGACCGATAAAATAATAAGAGAATATTTTTTTGTGATCTAGAAGTCTTGGATTTTTTAAATTAAAATTGGAATTGGAAATAGTAAAATAAACTTAAAAAAGTACCGTGCGGTACATTCACTTGCCACATTTTCTACTTCAAAAGAAGACAAGAAGTAGTGGTAACTGGCTCAATAAACTAGCAAAAAGCTGAGCTTTGTGAGGGCTCGCGTAGTATTTCTGACGGGTTATAATGTTACAGCGATGTTAACTCTTTGGTTTTCTAACAGATGGCGTTAGTAGTACAACAACATTCTATCCAATGAACAAAATTGTTAATGTTCATTTTTTATGGTTATAACATTATATATAATTTGACAGATAAAACATTTAGATATGAAGTTAAATTACTATGTTAAAGCACAAATCTATAGGTCTGATAGTTTTTCAGTAAAGTGTACCACAAAATACTCAGGTTATGGCATAGTATTAGTATAATAATTGGAAAACTAAACGAAGCGGGCTTAGTCCTGGGTTTTGCACCAAATTACAATACACAATTTTGTATACAATTGCTTTTACGTTGACAGGAAACACCTGTTATGTTCATACTTTCACGGTACACCCGCCGTACACAGTAACAGCTTAATTCAATCACTTAGCACTATTTTCTGGCAAAACCGGATAGCGGTGGACCGGTAGTGCGAAAGAATGTCACACCCTTATCTAAAAGGAAAGTCTGTATATAAAATTAGGGTATGAATAATATATTTAGAAACACTTTCTTTTGTAGCTTTACGTAATACAGCATTTTATTATAATTTTTAATCTATTACAAAAACGATTCAATATAAAATGTGACGAAATTGCGAATATTTCAAATATTCCTGCCACTTATTGCGTTGCCCCCAAGCAATATTTTCATAAAGGCATTGGATTTATAAAGGTAGTTATCTACTGCGAGCGAAAATGTAGAGAGCAAGTATAATAAATTAGAATTTTATCGATTTTGTTACATTTTATCGCATTATTTCTTTTCTTTTTGCAAGTTAACTTCTACAATTAATTTGCCAAATAGAAAATTATAGTGCAAAAGTGTACGCACAGATACTAGTACAATCTAGACCGGTAAGAATTAGGGCAAGGGAAAAATACTACAACTTTAAATAAATGAATATATTGTGACATTATTACAACAGCGTCATTTAGTTCCGTGGTAAGCTACGAAGCTTGTATTACGGATATCAGATAGTTGATATACTACACATATAAATTTTAAGTACATACATACATATTATAAATATAAACACCCATGACTGGAGTACAAACATTCGTGCTCAACTTATGAATGCCCCCTGCGGGACTCGAACCCGCGACCGCTGGTACAGAAAGTAGGGTCACTACCAATTGTGCCAAGCGTGTCGTCAACTTTCTAGCACCTAGGCTTTCTATAAAAAAATCTTAATACATGAACTGTTTAGTATATATTATATTAATTCTATTAAAAAATTCTATACTAACTCGAACCTACACTAAATCTGTAACCGTAAATGCTAGAAACTAGTATCACCAAGGGAGTTATATCCTTTTACAGTATAAAGTGTGTAGGGAAGAAGTACCCTAAAACAGATCTTATCAAGAGGCTGTAATGAGGGTTCTAGACGCTTCCATTTGAACACCTGTGCCCAAGAGATAATGTTATCATTGATCAATCTAATACTGACGTTAGCCGGAGGCTTTTCTGATCCCAACATTCCTATTTATCAATAATTAAGTTGTTCAATTTCGGTAAATCCAACCAATAAAAGTCGAATAAAACGTATTATTATATATTTTTTATTTTAAATATATTTTTTGTTTTAATTTAGTAATTAGGCGATTTTCTTCTACAAGGCTTTCTTCGAAGAGATCTCTTTTTAGAGACAAGTCAATCTAAAAATAATAATAATAAATTGATTTTTGTACTTTAAATTACAACTAATTGTAATGAAGATTATAACAATACGAGGGAGATCATGCGTATTTTATATAATAATCTATACTGATAATGACGGATCTATATTTATGGCATCGATATATCGATATTTATCTTTTATCCGATATATCTTTGCATCTCTACGTGGTATCGAAAAAATCGATATACAAAATCATTTTCGGTAATTTTTTACTGAAAATATCTAAAAAATATATATTTATACGCATAATATAATTGATTCTAATGCGATGATGTTGATTAATTTTAAAATGTTTTTGAAATTATCTTCGTAATTTTTGAAGATATCCTAAAATTACGATTTTTATTGCTCATTTTATATATTTTGGTCTTAAAAATATCTTATAAACTTTTTCCTTTTCTATATATGTATATAAATTATACGACCAATAAACTTCTTAAAACAGTTGATAAAAGTATTTATTTATAATACTTTCGTTAGTAGATTCGCAAATAGAAATGACCATTTTGTGTTAGTTCTCCTAATTTCATCAACCCTTAAACGGGTGTTGAACTTTGAAGTTTGTTTTAAAATTAATCCAATAGGCTTAGTAATAATTTCTATTTTTATATGCTTTGAAAGTGAAGTAAAAGTTCAACTAAGCTATATTATTTCAATGTATTTTAACTTCGTTATTATTGGAGATATCCTAAAAAAATATTAATAAATAAATAAATAAATATGTTGTGACATTATTATACACAACACAGTAGTGTAGTAAAAGTACTGAAATAACATACATGTATGGTCCCTAGGGTGTCTACCGAACGATCGGACGAACCAAGGCGAAGCGAGGATACATCGCTTATGTATAATATTGACACAATGTAAAATAATATATAAGATGTTGTTTCAGCACTTATATTCTTTCACCCCTTAACAAGAGAGGTTATCCGGCTGCGTCGAAACACCTGCTTCTAAGATGGATGTTCTTAACCTTGTCACGTAAACTTATTGTCTGCCATTTGCCAAAGAAAGATATACCCTTGGATGAATAAAATTATCTTATTAGTGTTATAAATCCCCCTCGTAAAGAAGGGTATCTCCCTTCCCCCCTTCTATCTCCCTTCTTCCTCCATTCTATAAAAGTAAAAAAATTGAATATAGTCCTTTTTAAGATCCCACTCCCAATCCCACTTTCAATTTTGGGTGATCTGGTCTAGTCCACAACTGGCCTAATGTAGTTTGGTAAGCTTTTCAAGTCTTTCAAAAACAAGGGGGTTTCTCTAAGACATGCATTTAATCTCACAATATTACTATAGACAGTTAACAATATATGTTGAAAATAATTCGCATATGAACATGTTGGAGGAGCGAGATCCCAGATTTGAACCCGACTTCCTAAGCAAGTACTAATAATGTACTTGCTTAAGACCACAGAGCTACCCCTGCCTACAACGGGATATATTTTACTATGTATTCTTAAATTTTTTTGAGTTCTCAATATTTTGGCACAAACGTCAAGGTCAAGGGTATAAAAAGTTACTGTGGATGAATATAAAAATTGTTTATCATCAGAAACCACCCTATTTCTAATTCATCGAGTGAGTCACTACGAGCTTCCTAGCCTTTAGCTTTTATTTACACATTTTTGGAGTTTCCCCAAACATCCCATTTATGCTCATAAAAAGTTTGGCAATAATAATATTGTTAAGATTGTCGAAAAACAGAATCATGGTCAACGTAAATTAATTTGTCCTTAATAAATAAATAAATAAGTTGGGACATTATTGCAACAGCGCCATCTAGTTCCATGGTAAGCTACATTATGTGCTTGTGTTACGGATACCAGATAGTTGATATACTATACATATAAATTTTTAATACATACATATTATAATTATAAACACCCATGACTGGAGTACAAACATTTGTGCTCAACAAATAAATGCCCCCAGCGGGACTCGAACCCGCGACCGCTGGCGTAGAAAGGCTACCAACTGAGCCAAACGTGTCGTCAAACTATGATGAAACTATCTTTTCGGATTTCGTCGCGGATTTAATTTATTTTGTTCCCGGCGTTTTGAATGCTTTACAGCAATTCTGGCCACGGGAGAACACCTTTTCATCCGAAAAGAAAGCTCATTTATAATATGAAATATTCCCGTAAATTCGCGTAATTTTAAGAAAATATTAAACTTCATAAAGATAATTTAACACAAATCGTTTTCAGCTGAAATAATTATTATTATCGATACAGAGGCTGAATCTATAGTTTATAATTTTTTGTCTGTCTGTCTGTTTGTCTGAAACTGTAGAACAGATTTTAATAAAAATTGTTATGATGTGAAGCTGGTTATCTTTATCCACATATAGGTTACTTTTTACTGCAAGAACATATTTTTTTTCTGAGAAATGTACTAATTGTTAACATGTATCTAGGAACGAACCTTTCCCGAGATACTTTCACTATGGAATTGGATTATAGTCTAACCGCCGCACTCATAGTCACTTAATGAACCATTAAGTTGAGAATCTACATACTAAAGAACGACTTAATGGTTCATTAAGTGACTCTGAGTGCGACAGTTAATCCATAGCTTTGTAGAATTTGTTGATTCTTCAGTTCATTTACCTTAGTTAATACTAATTACCAGTTTCTACAAAGCTATGGATTGAGGCTATTCTAAGCTGCTTAACAGATTTTGATACAATTTGGCCATAGTATAGATTGTATCCTTAGAACAGTAATAATCTTTAGATTGCCGCTCCGCTAATCACGAGCGAAGTCACGAGTAATACTTATTTACCGGCAAGAAACTTCGTCCTCTTTAAACAGTGTGTAAAACCATTTATTTATAATACCTTCGTTAGTAGATTCGCAAATAGAAATGACCATTTTGTGTTAGTTCTCCTAATTTCATCAACCCTTAAACGGTTGTTGAACTTTGACGTTTGTTTTAAAATTAGCCCTATTGGTATAATTATAATTTCATATATTTTCGTAAGGTTTGAAAGTGAAGTAAAAATTTAGAAAAGAAAAAAAAATATTGTAGTTTTATTTCTCATGGGGCTTAAATGATATAAAAACATTTCCTTTTTTCTTATCTGACATATTATGCGTATATATAAGTATAATATGTATATAGAGAAAACAATAGTAGTAACAATAGTGAAGTCCGCCAACACGCACTAGGCCAGCGCGGTGGACTATGGCCTGATCCCCCTCGTACTGAGGGAGGCCTACCCCCAGCAGTGGGTTAAAGTCGTAGCTCAAAGCATCGAGATTTTACATTAAACATAGATTTTTGTATTTAAAGTGTGATGAGTGGCAAATTTTGAAAATATTTACTGCAAAAATATGATAAAAGTATTTTTTTTTTACCTTTGGTGGATTTAGAGAGAAATATACAATATACATTTTATAATATAATCTACAGTTAAGTCGATGTGGGCAGGCACTTCACTCGCAGACGGGATTGTCATTGGGGACAAAGGGTGACAGCTTACGGAAAGGCAAAATATGGAACTCCAACAAGGTGGATCGATATCGATAGCATCGACTATAATGGAAACCTACGGAGTTATATAGGTGGCAGTGGACGTCATTCGCCTGTGACGACGTCGACGATGATATTATCTAAGACCAGAATGGTAATATAAAAAAAATAATCATAAAAATCGTTTTATAAGCAGCAAGGATATTGAGCATTAGATAGATAACTTTTAACATAAAACTTTTGCCAGTTTAAAAAGCTTTTAAAAAGAATTTATTTGACCGGTGTACATATTCTAGGTTTTTAGATCCAACACTTAGAACTATAGCCTATTCGACATAAGTACGAATGTTTGTGCTCCAGTCATGGAGTTATAGTCATGTTTATATGTGTAGTGTATCATCTATCTGGTATCCGTAACACAAGCCTCGTAGCTTACCACGGAACTAGATGGCGCTGTTGTAATATTGTCCCAAAATATTTATTTTATTTATTAATTAAAAATAAATAATAAAACGATACAATTTAAGCAGTATCCATAAATGTATTAAGTACCTCTGCCATTTGAAGTCAGTTCAAAATACACGCACGAATGAATATGATATTATTAAAGAAAATGTGCCATCTAAAATTGTATTAGTATTTAAAAAGCCATCAAGTAAATTGAAGAGAATTTCCACTAAATTAAATTAGGTGAAGGTCGACAGCTCTCAATTTATTGTAAACTAATGACATTAACGCTTTCAGCTCTCACACTAATCTATATCGTGGTTAAGTAATCTATAGAGCTGAGGAAATTGTTTTAAATGAGGTAAAGTGTACCAGAATCTAAGCAGGTTCAAATCCCGAGTGATGCATCTATGAAATTTTCATGTACGAATCATTTTAAATATGATTACCTGATCCTTAGTAATTTAAAGATAAAGTTAGAGAAAGAGAGAGAGAGAGAAAGAGAGAGAGAGAGAGAGAAATAGAGAAAGAGAGAGAGAGTAAACTATTGTTACGAAGTGATGAGAGCATAGCGTACTTCGTGGGAATCAATTCCAGTAACTTGTTCATAGCTGACTCCATAGTGCATGTAGAATTTGAAACAGTGGTCTATGTTTTCCTTCACCATAAAGCAAGTGGTAACTACTTCGAAAATTTTGCACATGAATGAATGCAGGATATGAACTGCTTAATAAAGTTCAGTTAAATATTTTTATAATTAAATTTATACGTATGATAAAATTGTAACTGTTTCGAATATGTATATTGAAAATTTTTTCTCGAATCTAATTGAAATAGTGATTATATTATCACAGAAAAATTATATAGTTTTAAGAATTTTGCCTGTCTGTCATTCATTGCCTGTCAATAATTTGACAAAAGATAACGTGTATTCTCCATTCTACGCAACATTGGCGAAGTCAACTGTGCCCAACCGGCACGCCTGGAAGCCATTAAAGGAAATAATTGAATTGAATTGAATCATATGACAGATTTTGATGAAATATGCTATGATTATAGCTGGTAATCATGATCTTGTAGAAGCCACTGCGGAAAAAACCTAATTTCTGAGAAATCTACACTATCGTTTTAAACATATCTAGGAAAAAACCTCGAGCAGAGCGAGGGCATGTCACTAGTTTTGAATATAATATTTTTAATTTTTAATAACAAAACACTCTCCTCGTATTCTATTCAAATTGATTGCTAACTTTGCATCGGTCCAACGGTTTCAATCAAGAGATAATTCAGGCCTTTCAAACAAAAAACGTATACCTTTTCGCTGTTGTGAGAATTTCAAAGCGGAATTTCTATTCTCTTCTCCTATAATCATAAGGTTATCTCAAACAATAGCTTGTAAAAGAAAATGTGATGAGCATTCATTTCGCTACGTATGTACGTATAAGTAAAATGTAACCTACATTATTTGTATTAGGCTTTTAGAAGATGATTGGGGTTTCATAAACGTATTTAATTTTGTAATGACCCTACTTTCTGCGCCAACGTTCGCGGGTTCGAGTCCTGCTAGAGGCATTCATTTGTTGAACACGAATGTTTGTACTCCAGTCACGGGTGCTTATATTTATAATATGTATGTATTTAAAAGTTATATGTGTAGTGTATCAACTATCTGGTATCCGTAACACAAGCCTCGTAGCTTACCACGAAACTAGATGGCGCTGTGTGTAATAGTATCCCAACAAATTTATTTATTTAACTTTGAAAGAATTTTTTTCGCTTATATTCAGGATCCGTACCTACCATACCGTAGGGTCATTAAGGTCGTAAGTCCATCTATATGCTCTTAAATTGAAACTTTCGAATCGTAATATTTCTGTATTTTCTAGATATAAAGTAAAGAAGTGAAAAAGAATTGTCTTGAAGTGCTTATGAATCATAAGCACGTTTAAGTTATCATACATAAAAAAGCATATAATAAAGTCGGTGCCGGACCACGTTCGAATTGTCGACTTATAGACTATAATATGTATATAAGTATAGTAGTATGTATTGCTAGTGTGTATTGCTAGTTTTAAGTATCAAAAAATTCAACAACAATTAAAAAAATATGACAAAAGGCACGGGCGTGCTGTGGAATATATCATTAATAAAAAACATTGTCTTGAAGTAATGTATAGGTTACTGCTGGTAATAAAATTTACCAAAAGTCATCTGTTTATAATATTATGCATATAAGAAGCGCCTAGAGGGATCATTATGACTAATTAATTATTGTAATACTGTTTCTTACGCTCGTCTCGCTCGGATTCGCCCATCGTAGAAACACTTCAGCGATTTCTCAGAAATAAGATATTTCCCCAAAGTAAAAAGTACGTTGATCCGTATAACCTGCTATCATAATACCAAATTTCATCAAAATTTGTCTAGTGCTTTTCTCGTTATGCGGTCACAGACGGACAGACTGACACAAATTCTAAAAACTACAGATTTGGCCTCTGTATCAATAATACTGACTAAATTAATAACTAAATAATTCTATAATGATTTTCAACAAAATAATTTTATAAGTATATGTTACCAAGTTAGAATTTTGTTTGTTTGTTTTTTTGTTTGTTTGTTCCGGCTAATCTCAGAAACGATTAGACCGATTTTCACGGGACTTTCACTGGCTGATGGGTGTTGTTATATGGAGTAACTTAGAAATAGAATAAGCGTTCTAAATCTAATGTATCTAACCTATAATAATAATGTATAATATGAAATATATATTTATAGATTGTTAGAAAACTTCTCCTAAAGCTCAGTTAATCGCTTTATCATGTAAGGCCTACTCATGTTACTGAAATCTATTCGTAACATGTCATTAATTTAGCCAAAGTCATTAAAACTTAGCCTGACTTAATAACAAATTGATTGGATTTGCTTTTTGGATAATAGAATATTCGGAGCTTTCTTAATAACTGTCGTTGCCTGTGGCTTTACTCGCGTAGGCTTACTATACGCTTATAAATAACAAGCGACTCATCTTCGCTTCGCTCGAGTTCGTCCCTAGGTGGTCCTAGCCAAATTTAAAGTTTGTAGCACAAAAAACGAAGGACTTTCATACAAACTAGCGAGAGCCATAAGACCATAATCCGGCCCTGTTGCAAAACCCGTTCTCAGCGGACGTTTACTAACTATAAACTTACTCCCTGCCAAATTTTCTCTTTATACGTCAAACGATTTTCGATATTTCGTGATGAGTGAGTGAGTGAGTGCGTAAATGAGTGAATGACCTTTTGCTTTTATATATTTAGATTCTTCTTTCAACTCTCTCTTTCTCTTTTTATCGTAGGTTTTAAATATATATATATATATATATATATATATATATATATATATATATATATATATATATATATATATATATATATATATATATATATATATATATATATATTTTACCCAATAATATTTCATAACGAATATAAATTAAAACTACCATTGCAATGTCTTAAAAGTAATGATAGCTTGCAAACGATAAAGTTTTATTTTGTATATTGGTTAAAATACATTAAAATACTCTAGATTCAGTCACATTTCAAACAAATAAAAAACTAAATTTGAATTATTTCATCTATTTAAGCGGTAAAACATCACAAACAGACTAACAGTTAAATACATTAAACCTATATATAACTAACTCCCCTTTTTTGGCATAGAGGGCTTAAAATGTTTCAAATGCAAAAATATTTTTCATGTTGGACCAAAAATCCATAGATTAGATACAAGTTATATAAAAAACTCTAAGCCAACTAAGTTTTAATTATTAATTTTATTTTTATGGGCAATATATATTATTAACATCTACGCCATTTCAAACGTAGACTGTTCTAATTATGCAAATGAGCTCGACCTGTGAAGTACTAAAGCTCATAGAATATCGACGTTATGGCAGAAATAGTTTCCTTTTGCTCAGTAAAAGGCCGTTAGAAGCACTTTTTGATAAATTATTTAATTACTAATTCACTCTTTGAATAAGCAATAATAATTCAAATTCAAATTATTCAGCATTAAATTATCACATTTTTTACTAAACGTCATGAGTCTAATACCAGTTCGAAAGAAGAAGCCTCTGACCTGACAATAACTGGCGAAAGGAATACGGATACGTTGTTTCCTATCGAAAGGTAGTTTTGTTAGATTTGAAGTTTAAAAGATCTCTGCAGCAATATAGCAGTGGTTGAATACGAGTCTGACATACACCAAGGATTCCGTAGCATTAAACTTAATAATTTTGGTAGGTTTTATTTACTACTCTCTCTCTCTCTCTTTTTCCTGCCCTTAACCCACGCTTTGTGGGATCGGCACAATATGTCTTTTTCTTCCACTCTCCTCTATCATTCGTCAACGTAACATCCACACCTTTTACTCTTTTACACTCTCCTTCCATCTCTTTTTCGGTCTTCCTCCACTCTTGTTTTCTTCTACACGCATATTTATCAGAATGATAACCTCGTATGACTTTCTTCTTTTATTTACTAATCTAATATACGATATTCATTTAATGGAAGACACAAATAACTTCAATTTTCATAGTGCTAGAGACAAACAAAATTTTTACGCATGAAAACGGAAAACCTAAATCTCCTAAGTTTCACAACAAATGTACGAAATACCTGAATAGAAAATTTCAACAAGGTAGCTTCAATAATCTAGCAGTAAAAAGGCAAAAACAAGAGACAGACAGACAATACAACCCTGAAAATCGTACTCAATTTCAAAGTCCCAGTACAAAGCTTCATACATTCGACGTGACTGATTTATTAGGTACTAAAAACGCAGTCCAGTCACGGAAAGCCCTAAATTATAAAGTTAGTATTGATTTTTTAATTAGGTCGAAATATTTGGGTCAGCTCAAAAGAAAAAAATGGATGAGAACTGAACGCCTATTAATTATCATTAAATAATTAATTATCTCTGCTTTGTCTTTCATTTTCCTTTGTGGGACAATAAGGTTGGATTGAGGTAGCGTAAAATTACAGCCATTTATATCTACGTTATAATTTTAAGGCTAAGTTTTTTTAATTAAATAAATAACTATAAGAAGAACTATATTAGAAAGATAAGATATATCTTATATCTTTAGCTCTTTTTAACGTCCCACTGCTGGGCACGGGCCACCCCCAATTCAATACGCCCTCGCATTAAAGGTTCAGGCCATAGTCCACCAAGCTGGCCTAGTACGGGTTGGTGGACTTCACATGTCTTTCGAAAACTTACTAGGTTCTCAGACATGCAGGTTCCCTCACGATGTTTACCTTCACCGTTAGACAAGTGGTAATCATGATAGAAATGATTCGGACATGAAAATATCGGAGATGCGAGAACCGGATTTGAATCTGTATCACTCGGTGATCCAAGCGAGCGGGTTACCACTGGTTACCATATATAACTTATACCATAACACATCTGGACACATCTGCCGAAAAGTCTGACGAAATGTAACCTAATCCTATTACGGTAAGATGACTGGTTTTGGAGAAATGCGTGGACAAACGTTCATACAAACATACATACATATACAATTTCGTAAATTTCTTTGGAACCCCAAATAAATTATTACATATGATTATTTTGCAAATACAACTATATTAAATGCACTTCTCTCGAATTAAATCCTCCTTACAACAGCGCATCTAGTTCCGTGGTAAGCGTATGTAGCTTGTGTTACGGATACCAGATAGTTGATAGACTACACATATAAATTATAAAAACATATGTACATATTATAAATATAAACACCCATGACTGGAGTACAAACATTCGTGCTCAACAAATGATTGCCCCGGGCGGAACCCGCGACCGCTGGCGTAGAAAGTAGAGTCACTACCAACTGAGCCAAACGTTCTTATTGAAATAGTCATTATTATCCATCAGAGGCCAAATCTATAGTTTTTAGAATTTTTGTCTGTCTGTCTGTCTGTGACCGCATCACGAGAAAACCACTGAACAGATTTTGATGTAATTAAAAATATAGGATACTTTTTAGTGCTGGAAAGTAACTAATATTTAAGAAATCTTAAGTGACCCTTAAAAACCATCTGGAAACATCACACGGTATGTAAAATCGAAGAATTTAGTTTCTGATCTTAATAACGCGGGCAAAGCCGCGGGAAATGCTAGTATATAATATAGAGAAGTAAATTCGCAGGAACAAACTAGTTTGACAAAGCAGGACTGGCTTGCTTTGGTCTTGACAGTCACCGAAGCTATTTATACCTATGCCAAGATAATCTATTTTCGTATTATTGGTTTAGCTTGAGACGTTGAGTAGTTTGGGGGTAGAAATTATAATAATTTTATAAGGGTGTATAATGTGATCACATTTTCCTTTTATCGTCTGAGATAAAAAAAAAATGTCGATGGAAGTCCAAAATTATCTTAAATATTAAGAACAGCTTATATAACTTTATCTACCCTCAATAGCAAAGTAAGAATAAATCTATTTATTTATAAGGTTAGCTTGTAATCACTTATAATAGGGATAAATAAATAAATAAAAAATATGTTGGGATATTATTACAACAGCGCCATGTAGTTCCGTGATAAGCTACGAGGCTTGTGTTACGGATACCAGATAGTTGATAATTGATATACTACACATATAAATTTTAAATACATACATATTATAAATATAAACACCGATGACTGGAGTACAAGCAGTCGTGCTCAACAAATGATTGCGCCCAGAAGGACTCTAATCCGCGACCGCTGGCGCAGAAGTAGGGTCACTACTAACTGAGCCAAAAGTGTCATCGATGCCGAACAGACACAAATTAATTAAAATCAATTAAATAGCAGTTACGCAATAGTAGCCAAGTGGTAATGAAACTTGCTCGCTTAAACAACCGAATGAAGCGGGCGCGAATCCGGATCTCGCATCTCTGATATTTTCATGTTCGAATCATTACAACATGATTACCACTTGTCTTACGCTGACTTGCATGTCTTAGAAAACCTAACAAGTATTCAAAAGTCATGTGAAGTCCGCCAAATCGTACTTAGTCAGGACTTGATGCCACTCGTATTGAAGGAAGGTCCGTGCCCAATTTTAAAAAGGGTAGAATAAAAATACAAGTTATATTATAGATCTTATCGCGTTGTAATAAAAACCTTCCTTCTCAAAAGGCACATAAAATGAATCGCATTTCGCTAGAATTTGGGGATTTTTTAAATTATCTAAATATATATTAATACGTGAAGCTAAAAGCTTGTAACCCTTTTTAAGAAAATTGCGCGGACGGAGGAGTATGAAATTTCGCACACTTATAGTTCATATAGAGAAGGAGTGCAGAAAGCTAATAAAAGTACATTAAATCAATAAAAAAACATTGCTCACACTACCATGTATATACCATAATAAATTCATTTATTACAATATAATATATTATATTAGTTATTAATTATGGTCGAATTTCGATCACAGGGCGACCACTAGTCTAAGCTAATGTAGTACATAATATGTATATAACTAAAGAGATTGTTTCTTGGAACAGGCTATATTGTTATCTAAAGGATGAAACGAGAAATGATAATCTTCTGTTATAAGGACAAAATTTTTATATGTTTGTTTGTAACGGATAAACTAAATATCCGTTGAACGGATGTAGATATTTAGTAAAATGAAAAAGACCCTGAGAAGGACAAAGGATAATTTTTATCCCAGAAATCATCCTTTAAGTGGCGAAATCATCTTTTAAGGAGGGTAAAAATTCGCGTAGGAAACTAATCTAAATTTCTCAAGTAAGGGTACTAATAATTTATATACATATCTACAGCTCTATAAAACTATAGATATTATGTATATACCGTATAGAGAGAATAAGCGTATGGAGAGAAGCCGAGCAAAGCGTGGGTAAGTCTCTAGTCTAATCTAATATATAAAAATCTCGTGTCACAGTGTTTGTTATCGAACTCTTCCGAAACGGCTTGACCTATTTTTATGAAATTTTTTGTGTATACTTGGTATGTCTGAGAATAGGTCGTAGGCTATTTTTTATTCCTCTAGGTGATAAGAGCTCTCCCGTTTTTTTTTTAATTTATAGCCCAAGTTTTATTTATATTTATATGTTTTTTACCACCAATCCTTATTTTTAATAGTGATTAATACGCGGGCGGAGCAGAGGGATTTTCTAGATATTAATAATATCTAGAGCTCGTTTGGCTCAGTTGGTAGTGACCCTACTCCCTGCGCCAGCGGTCGCGGGTTCGAGTCCCGCTGGGGGCATTCATTTGCTAATCACGAATGTTTGTACTCCAGTCATGGGTGTCAATATTTATAATATTATGTATGTATTTAGAATTTATATGTGTAGTATATCAACTATTTGGTATCCGCAACACAAGCACGTTACGTAGCTTACTGCGGAACTAGATGGCGCTGTTGTAATAATGTAAAAAAAAAAGTAATAATTTTAAACTTATCAATGTTTTAAAAACTTAACGCAAACATTAGAGCTGTTATCAACTAAGTCTACATGAAAATACGCCTAAGTTTAACCACAATGCTTACTCACGCCCTACTTTCAAAAGCACATTTATTCATACCAGGTGATGTTGTCAGCGGCTTTAAAACTCGACGTTGAGAGCAAATGATGGTAACTAAATTACATATTATTAATTATTTATTGTAATTGCCTCGGTTGTGTAGTGGCTAGCATGTACAGTCCCATATCGAGAGGTCCCGGGTTCGAGTCCCGGGTCGGGATTTAGTTATTAAAATCTTTCTTCGCGTCTGCGCGTATACTTGTGCACTATAATATCTCCTGCATTCGGCTAGTCTCACTGAGATTGGCGCCATGGCCGGAATCGGTCGGAAAACATTATTATTTCTTGTAAAATAGTATTTGGTTCTTTCTAACTTTAATAATTTTGCAAAATAAAAACAATTATTCTAAAAATTCGTTTGCTGTAACGATAAATTATTTATCATGACTACTATAATACATTTTTATTAAAAATATTATATAATGTACAGATTCGACTCCTGATTTATTTTTACTCGACTGCGCCAGAAGGAGGGTTATGTTTTCCGAGTGTATGTATGTATAACACAGTCGGGTTTTTTAGTTTTTTAATTACACTGACCTGTTGATATCTGAGGGCCTAGACAATGTAACAATCGATTAGCGAAAGCGATAGTTGAAAAGTCCAAAATGTATGGGTTTGACTTATGACTTAGATATGTCACGTGATCTGTTGTCAACGAAAAGATGATGGTAGACAATGTACATTCATTTCAATTATTAGAGATTTAAAGTTCAAGATGCATACGCTGCGTTTAAGCGATGACGATTGTAAAAATCGAATCGCTTCATAACGAATGCCAGTTGTCTATAAGCCCTGCTCTTCTTTCTTTTGTCGATATTAATTGACATAGAATGTAGTATGATTATATTTATATATAGGGTATATTTAGAGTATAATTATTTGAGTTTGCGTGAAACCGAGACATTTGAGGTCGCTTCCTCGTAAATGAAGATACGAAGTTTTGATATATTGTATTCAAATTGTCTTTATGAAGCGTAAAGAGGTTGTAGAATTTATAAGAAACTAGCAATTTCCGCGGCAAATTAACATTTTTTTTAATTTTTCCAACGGTAATTTATTCTAAGACTAAATTTTCTCAAATAGTTTTTGAGATATTAACGAAAAACCAAACCCCCTTTTTTTCTTCACTTAATTGTTTATAACTATTGCAATTTTTGCGAGCGGGCTTAGCATTTTCTCAAAAACTATCTACATGCCATTTCGAATCGAATGACACCTCAATCATAATTTTCGAAGAAGGCGAAAAAATTTTGACCTAAAAGGCACTTGTTGACTAGACTAAATACAGTTGTCAGTTCTCACGCAAACATACGTTGATGTCCTTACTTTGACTTTGTTACCAACTACTTTGAAAAACTAAAATGTTGACTATAGCTTTTCGTGATGGTGCGCGCGCGCATCTTAAAAATTTACTCTCATCATTTTTCCCTAACGCGCCAAAAGAAGTATAACTTCAAAAATCTGGAGAGGGCTACCCTTATCATTTAGCGGAATAAAAAATAGCCTACGACCTATTCTCAGACCTACCAAACGTACACAAAATAATTTCATAAAGATTTTTTTCCGTTTCGGAATAGTTCAACAAACACTGTGATACGAGATTTTTATTAGTATTAGATAACAATTTGCTGAGCACGAATGTTTGTACTCCAGTCATGGATGTTAATATTTGTAATATGTATGTATTTAAAATATATATGTGTTGTATATCAACCATCTGGTATCCATTACAGGAGGCTCGTACCTTATCATGGAACTAGATAGTGCTGTGTGAAAATGTCCAAGATTAAAAAAAAAAAACAAAAAAAATTGCTTTGAACATGAACATTTACATTTATACCACATCCTAATAACTACTCAATTTAACCATTTTATAATCAAATCTACAATTTACAGGCAATTGGCTACAAAATGCTTCAACGAACGTAGAATTCTTGCAAAATATCTGAAACTCTTAGCCTATTTGAACTTAAAACATTTGAATCGTTATAAAATCTCGAGATATTTCAATAGAATTTCTTTAAAAGAACATTTTCTGTGAACATTTGTGGGAATTTTCAATAATACCAAGTTTCGACGTTGAATGGAACAAAGTGTGAATGTTGTGCGGAAACGGTAATAGACTGCATTTCCCAAATGCAACTAAATAAAGCTGTGGTTTCAAAAGCTTCTTCCTAATTGAGTTCTGGATGGAAAAAGCTTGTAGAAAATACATCGATACTAATGTTGCTCAAAAGCTATTTTATTATTAGTTTACAAAAATATTTAAAAAAGTATGTAAGTGTGTATGTTAGTTATTAAACTATACAAATACCTTATTATGTAAGTCGGCTAACTCCATTCTAGTAAATATTACAAAAGGAATAGGTATTCCAATAGTATTTATTACGAATTCGGAACAATATTTTTTTTTAATAATGATTTATTCTTAAATATAATCTACAATTTCATGTTTTCCAAATCTAAAACATATAAAAATAAGATTGAAGTGTCTGTTTGTAATTTCAAATTAACAGCTTTTCACTAAATGCATATAAAAGTATATACGGTACTTACATCAAAAAATCAATTTTAAAATTTTTTGTCTGTCTGTTTGTTCCGGCTAATCTCTGAAACGGCTGGACCGATTTTGACGAGGATATCACTCGTAGATAGATAATGTTATGAGGAGTAACTAAGGCTACTTTTATTTTATTAGAAAAATTATAAAAACCGTTTAATTTATTTTAACCTACGCCCAGCGAAGTGGGCTGAGCTTGCTAATTTGTAATATTATTGAAATAATAACGTTTATAGTGTCCCTTGAGAAGCGTTCTTTTACGGAGTTAGCCGGCTTACAAATTATGGTACGAATTATTCATGATGTTTAGAAGTTATCTTTTATCACTGCTTTGGAATGACTTTGAGTATACGAAAAAGTTTGAAAAAACCATAGCCTCACTGATTTTGTTTTTTCCTCGATCGTTTCTCCAAGCTGCGGATTTTTTTTACGAAAAAATTATTGTACTCGTATATCTGAAATGTCAATATTCAATCTAGATTTAATAATTTGAACGATTGGTGCGCAAATCACAACATATTATAAAACTAAGTCCTCCGCCGCGTCTGTCTGTCTGTCTGTCTCTTTGCGATAAACTCAAAAACTACTGCACCGATTTCCACGCTGTATTCACCAATGGATAGAGTGGTTCCTTCCTTCCTCGGGAGGAAGGTTTTTGTTTATAACTAGCGGAACCCGCGGCTTCGCTCGCGCTAAGTCTATTCTATTATCCTGTGTTATTATAGCAAAGCTTGGTGTTAAACCTTTTGTCAACCAAGGGTTCCGTGCCTTCAAATATTAATATTATATAGTTTTTATTGAGATAAGGTACTCATACTATTCATTTATTCATAATATCTTAAAAGTACTGTAAAAATTAAATTCAATATTTTTTTGTTATTGACTTCAAAACGTGCCAATCGAGCACAGTTTACTTCGCCAATGACACGTAAAATGGAGAAGACACGAAGGTCGATATGAAAAGTAAAAGCTAATTTTTGCGATCGCTAAGCTGACGAGGCGTGTAATTGAAAAAATTCTATTTCTCTAAAACACCTGAAAAAATGTAAAAAAGTAATTTCAAAGTTCTATTGCTGCAAAGTTTTACAGAATTCAGCCTAAACTGACACTTTTGAAGTTGAGTTTGCACAATTTTTATGACTTTAGGAACTTGTTTCGACCATTTGCTTAAAAAAGTCGTCAACAAACATCACATTCTGAAGATTTATTTAATAACCTAAAACTTACTTAATAAAACGTACTTTATTCGTAGCTCTCACATGTGTAATGTGTATATTGTATAGTTATAATATATATATGTATTTAAAGTTGTATATATGTGTATATATATATGTAGTGTATCAACTATCTGGTATCCGTAACACAAGCCTCGTAGCTTACCACGGAACTAGATGGCGCTGTATGTAGTTATGTCCCAACATTTTCTTATTGCGACTCCTATTTTCTTTTCGTAATCTCTGCACTTCTGCTATCTCAATTTTACAAAACATATTTAACTTCTTACTTAATTTCGACATTATTGATCAAATATTCGCATGAACTTTGGAATATATAAGAAGAGTATTACTTAATTTAGATGTTATACTTATTATGAATTTCTTTGAAAAAATAGGTCTGATCTGCGGACAGACGGACATGACGAATTATAACGGCTTCGTTTTTCTTCTCAGAACCTTAATTAACAGTTAATTTAAAGTTATAATTAACCTGTGAGAGATCGTGTACAGGAAAATTGGCGTAATTTACTTTCCAAAGCACGGGGATAAAACACCGTTAGCTTCCCAAGTCCAGACAGAGATTTACTTGATATCAGAAAGTTTCTATAACCAAACTTTGACCGACCCAGGACTCGAAGCCAAGACTTCCGTACATATACTAGAAATATGTTAGCAAGTACCAAAGCCTATGAAATATATAATCGACCAACGGACGTTACAGCCAGTCCAAGCTGCCGTATCACCGTACTCGCTTGGGACATTAGTGTATTGCAGCTTGGGCTGTCACGTCCATTGGCCGACTATAATAATTATGTTTCATAGGCTTTGAACGTACTAGCGTATGTATTCAGATGTACAGATGTACATCTTCTATATATATAAAAGAAAGTCGTGTTAGTTACACTACTTATAACTCAACAACCGTACCGATTTGGCTGAAAATTGGTGGAGAGGTAGCTTAGAGCCAGGAGACGGAGACAGGCTTTTAAAGGCGAAAGAAAGGCTGTAAGAGGTTGAAATAGGGTATGACAGTTTGTATGGAAATTACGTCTTTTTTAAAGCTAGAAGCTTGAAACTTATTATTTGGCCTTTTCATTAGATATAAATAAGTGAGACATTTAAAGTTTGTAAAAATTGAAAGCTAAAAGGGGGTACGAGCTAGATACGAATCCGAGCGAAGCGAGGGTGAGTCGCTTGTATATTATACAAGTATAAATAATCATTACAACAGACCATACGATGATACTTAAAAAATATTTTTTTCGCTTTACAAGCACGCCCTTAAAATAACCAATGAAAAAATCAGATTATTTCCAATTCGCCTGCACAATGACAATTGAGTTTTTCTTTCAATTTATTTTTCCTTTTATGAAAGGCTGTTGTGATCTCTGACAGGTGCTTTTTATAAGAACGATTGTTTATAGTATTATAACATTGAGTATGATAGTACTATAATTTATTTGAATATAAGTATTTATGTATTTATTATGTAGCTTATCTACTTATATGTTTTTAATCCATTTTTAACGTCCCACTGCTGGGCGTGGGCCTCCCTTCCCAGGGGGATCAGGCCATAGTCCACCACGCTGGGCAAGTGAGTGTGGACTTCAGATGTCTTTTGAAAACTTGCTAGGTTCTCTCAGACATGCAGGCTTCCTCACGATTTTTTCCTTCAACGTAAAACAAGCCATGTACGAAATGATTTGCACATAATTTTGACGACTCGTTTGGCTCAGTTGGTAGTGACCCTACTTTCTGCGCCAGCGGTCTCGGGTTCGAGTCCCACTGGGGGCATTCATTTGTTGAGCACGAATGTTTGTACTCCAGTCATGGGTGTTTATATTTATATGTATGTATTTAAAGTTAATTATTATGTGTAGTATCAATTATGTGGTAGGAGTGATTCGCCCTTATAAGGAATCTCTTCCAGTTTACCCTTCTGGCGCAGAAAGTAGGGTCGTACTAACAACGTGTTATCGCCAGTATTGTTACATTATTTACCTTCATGAACATTCGTTATAATCTGGGACCGCGTCTAAAATACAGCCTCGAAACTAACTAATAAAACTTTAACACTGTCTACGCATAAGCTAAATCTCTAGGGGTGAGATTCATAGTCGTAACTTTAAATCAAATGTCTCTTTGCAAAGTGAACCTTCACTTTCAATTATTTTGATTTCTCAGTCGTATATATAGTTGACATATTTTTAAGCACAATATTCTCATAGAATTATGAACTGAAGTGAGTATAGGTAATTGCGATCTATTTAAATAAAATGAAAATCGGTCGTGCCATTTTAGTTTTTGATTCGTAGAACAAACAAACAGACAGACAAAAATTGTGCTGTTTTTATAAGTATCGTATAATGTCCGATATGTATTAAGTAAAAATTGGTTATCTCATATTTTTCAAGAATTTAATCTAGCATCTACAATTGCGTAATTCCATAACGATATTTCTTCTTAGTAAAAATGTAATATGTATAATATTGAAATAGATATTTATAATATTGAATATGTATAATGTTATAATATTGAAAAAGATGAAACTAACTTAATTATTATGTACATAAGCTCATGTAATTCTATAGGTGCTTTGTTTTTTTACACTGATTATGATTAATTTCCTAAGGTTCTTAATGGTTCCTTTATGACATTGGTGGTACTCACTACCTTACAAACATTTGATACTTACTGTTATAGGTAACTAGAGTAGACCATAATAATTGTTTCAAATTTGAGAGAAACATAAAATAAGAATGGTATCTATCTATTTATCATATAATAAAATAAAATAGAAGTGTCTGTTTTTAATTAAAAATTAACAGCTTTTCACTAAATGCATATGAAAGTATAAACGGTACCAACATTATAAATCATTTTTTTTTAATTTCTGTCTTTCTGTCTTCCGGCTAACCTCTAAAAAAGCTGGACCGATTGTGATGTGACTTTTATTTTAGAAATATTATTTATTTTAACTAACGGAAACCGTGGCTTCGCTCGCGCTAAATCAATGGATGAACCCGAAAGCAGCGAGAGTGAGTCGCTAGTATAAATATACATTAATAACTAAAGACAATTGATGACAATATAACTATAATCACAACATCATACACTTTTGGCGCAATCAAATACCAATATCGAAAAATAAATTTCTATTTTAGATCGCAAAGCTGATTACTAGAATGCAACAAGTTGACTTTAAGTAAGTAAAATATTTTATGCAGTGTGTTCTTGTGAAATAAAATATTCAAGGTAATTGTGTATCTTTTGCAATTAATAACAAAGATAGTAAATGGGAGATTACCATGAGTGAAAAAGAGACGGTATACAAGAAAGAAAGAAACCATCTATACTAGAATATTTTCCAAATTTGTATTACTAGAAAGTTCTTTCTTTTATATAAATGGGCCAATGAAATGAAAAAAAAGATAAAATAATAAATGAAGTGGAAAAAAATTCAAGTAAGTGAAAAATAATGTAAAGTTATGATGGTAATAAAACTTGCTATACTGGAAAATAGTACCAGAAGCCGTTACTTTGAGTGTATTGCGAGTATACTTTAACAGCTATAGGCGAATCTTGTAAAAATATAAGCAATCGTATGCCTTTTTAAAATCCCATTGCTGAGGTTGAGCCTTCCTTAAAATGTGAGGGAAATCAGGCCATAGTCCTACACACTTGCTGTGCATTAATTTGACAGGGCCTGATTAAGGAGGTCTAAGGGCTCTCGCAAGTTTGTATGAAAATCCTTCATTTTCAAATTTGTCTGGATGCACTTACGGTTAAACCTGAGTAGATGGAGGGTGAGTCGCTAGTATATACTTATAAAATTATAAAGTGCTTTGTCTAATATACATTTTGGGTTCTACTGCGTAAATAGCTTTTGAAAGTAGTAATTTACATGATTATGTTATTTTATGCACAACGTGAACCCTTTCCCTTTATGTACAAAACGTATGTCATTATTATAGAAAATATTTAAGGGATGAGATTTAAACTTTCTGTATTATATTAAACTAAATATTTGTCATGCTAAGGCTGGCCATTCTAAAGCTGGATACAGGCTCTTAAAAAACAAACAGATTTTTATATTTCAACGTACCCCTCATAGTCTTTAATTTTAATTCATAATTTCGCCAAAAAAGACAGACCTTTTTATAATTCATAAAAAATATAAGTTTATTAAATATACTTACATATATCTTAACTTACATTGCTTTATGAGGAGAACTAGAGAAAGAAATCTCTAAAATATATTAATATTTGATCTGTCAAGGGCCGGAAAGATATTACACAACCGAAGTTTCCAAAACGTTTCTAAAGAAATAAAGCAAATAAATTTTATGTTAACAGTATTTACAGTTACTAAAGAAAATTCCGAGTAAATCAGGATTCTGCTGATACATTAGTACCGTCCTTTTTCTCTTCTCGTTCCAGAACTTTCATTGAGACTGGTAATTTAGGAAAGAATAATCGAATATATAAAGGAACCCTGAAACGCAAGTTCTTTCTTTACAATTATGTTCTCTTCAACTTACGAATCCCAAATAAATTGCAAAATTAGACAGGAAATTAATATAAGCAATGTCAGGATAAGCATTTTATTTGTTTCCAAACCTCTCATCCCAGTCCCACGTTGGGCGTCATATTTTGTCTATACGAATGGGTCGTTGTTACTTACCTGAAATGAATAAATACATATTTATGAGTGTGTGTCAACATCCTGCACAATGCCTTCTTACAAACGTTTTGTTGAGGATGAATTTATAAAGGTTTTATTTCATGGGTCTCACTTCAAAAATAACTTTTATAAGGAGGCATACTTATCTCCTAGTTTTGCATATGAATGCTATTATTATTTATATTTACAGTTACTATTTCTAAAAAGTATATGTAACAAATACGTTTCATCGAAATCAGTTCAGTAATTTATTACTATAGTATGATTATAGTAGTATGAATAAAAACTCAAAAAACTCATACTTTAAGTATTACTGGTTCTTAGAATCGTTCAATAAAACACTCTGTTTTAACTCACGCTATTTATTACGTTAAAGAGAAAAATAAAATAACATTTATTGAACCATACTAAGCATTTTATCAACTACTAGCTAAGTTTGCGAGTGCTAAGCAAACAAAACAAAAACATTCCATACCTGAAATCTATTCAACTTATTTCATTTCAATTTATTTTTACTGAAAATTTTCCATAAATACTCCCCATTATTTTTCCTTTTGAAAGAAAAGTCTATCTCATTTTTAAATAGGTACTTATTAAAATACTGAGAGCATTCCATGTCCGTATAGACCTAATTTTTTACACTGCGAATACATAAATCAATTGTTTCTGAGTAAGCCGACTATGACATTCGGATTCCGGACAAATAGATATGGTATTTTTTCTTTTCACGAAATTTATAATTTTGTCAATGATTAGTTGCTAATTAAATTGAATTGTGTATATATAGTAGATTTAATTATTTTGGCGTTCAAAGTAAAACCAGCTTTGAGGTCTATTTGCTCTTAAAAGTATTTTTATTTTAGAGAAAGAGAGAGAAAGAGAGTGAGTTCAACAAAAAAAAACATGAAAAAAAGAACATAATTTGTTCTTCTTTCTACTATATAATCGTCAAATAAAGCGTATTAACCAACTAAAATAATTCCAGTTATAATAATCACCTTCAGAAAGCCATACAAGAGCTGTGAATTATGATAATTTTTGCCCAATAATCAGCTGGGAAACCATTTGGTGAGATAAAAGTATCGTTAAACGTAATTTAGGGTCACGTAATATTACTAAGCCTTATCTCTCACAAAGCTGTACCGTTAAAACTTTTATTATATCATGTCTGATCATTTAAGCTTCTTTTTTGAATACTTTTGGTGTAAGTACATTAGCTAGATGTATAAAAGCGATCGTGCGACGCCCCATTAAGACGGGGTAGGTCTTAATGGGGTCTGTAGGGTTTTGTGTGTAGTACTGACTTCTCTAGCCAGTGAGCCTTACATAACCACTTGTGGTATGCGTAAATACAATTCCCAACAGTAAAAAAAAGGTTTTGAAAGCTATCCTTCAAAAAATAATATAACCAATTTTTTGATACATGACTAAAATGTTCTAATTATTTAAAGTATAGAGATTATACTTTCTTAGATTTACGCGAATATTCGACATTATAAATGAAACTACCTTTTCGGATTTTGTCGCGGATTTATTTTGATTTTTAGTTCCCGACGTTTCGAATGCTTTACAGCAATCGTGGTCACGGGAGAGACTAAGGTATTTGACGTCTGATAGGTTTATATACTTGTTACAGACAGTGCCTACCCACAATTTACAAAAAAAAAAAATTTTGAAAATGGCATCAGAGTACCTTATAAAATTTTAATTCTAAACATTTATATTTAAATTTAAATAATTTAAAAGTAATTTATAATTATGGCAATATTATTAACTTATTTTTAGCTAGTATTATTATAATTATTATAATTTTTAGTTATTCAAAAGTATTATGTAGTGTTGCTATTATAATATAGAGATTATAGAAGTGACAAAACTGTTATTTTCTATTTCTTTTTAATATCAGTCTTCGTTTTGAAATGAATCAAGACTATGAAAGCTATGGTGGTAAATAATTAACTAATACTGTTAATTTGTTTACGGCTTATTGATCCAGGTCTCTCGCAAATAGGTCGTTGTGGTGTTGTTTGAGATACTTCCATAGACTTACGCGAACATTTGACATTGATATTATAAATGAATTATATTTATAATATGTATTTAAAATAAATGTATGTGTAGTATATCAACGATCTGGTATCCATAACACAAGCCTCGTAGCTTACCACGGAACTAGATGGCGCTGTTGTAATAATGTCCCAACATATTTATTTATTTATTATCTTTTCACTGTTTGCAAATTTATTTATACCGTCGAGTTGAATTTGTACATAATTTTTTAAGAAAAAAATATTGAAATAATTATTGTTATCGATACAAAAGTCGAATTAAAGAAATCTTTTTGTTTGTCTGTTTGTGACCGCCTCAAGACTGGATAGAATTTGATGAAATTTGAAATGATGATAGTTTGTTATCCGGGTAAACATAATATAGGATACTTTTAACTGCAGGAAAAATAGCCATCTCTAAGAAATGTATACTAATGTGCGTAGGGTGTATGTGCTCGGGTTCGTCCCCGAGCCAGGAGTGACTTGTATGTAAATATATTATGTAATAATTACCCCCGTTTAGGATGAAATTTTTACAAATTTTGAATGTCTTATTTATTTATTACAAATTTTGAATGTCTTATTTATTTAAATCTAATCATAATTCTAAAAATAAGTTTCCAGATTTCTACCTTAAAAATGACGTAATTTCCAAACAAACTTTCATCCCATATTTCAACCCTTACAGCCCTTTTTGGCTTCAAAAGTAACCATGTTCTTTCTCAGGTTCTAGAATATCTATGTACTAAATTTCATTTAAATCGGTTCAGTAGTTTTGGCGTAAAAGCGCGACAGACAGACAGAGTTACTTTCACATTTATAATATATTAGTAAGAATAATAATTATGTATGGGGAACTCCCTAGTTTTAAGCATTCATTTCAAAATAGACTTCGCCGTTTCATTAAACCGTTCAAATGCTTTATTATTTCTAGTTAATTAAAAATTTTAAAGTTACTGTGGCTATATATCACATTTTATTAAAGTTCAGAGCTTCCCTCCTTTAATAATAAGTTATAGGTATTGCCTCATTGTTTTAATGGATAATGAGGTCCTGGGTCCGATTATTAATTAGTTAAAGACAAAAATATTACTTTGTACTAGAAACGTGAGATAAAAAATGGAATGGATGGATGAAATGGCGACAGGTCTCAGGCGTTATATGCGACCCACGAGTGCCCCTTAAACTTAAGGGGAAAATCTATAAAACAGTCGTTAGACCTGTTGCATTGTATGGTTCAGAATGTTGGGCGGTGAAAGGGATGGACGAAAGAAAAGTGCATGCGACTGAAATGCGAATGTTGAGATGGATGTGTGGTGTGACTAGAAGAGATAAGATAAGAAATGAGTATATAAGGGGATGTTTGAAAGTAGCGCCAGTTATAGAAAAGATGATGGGTCTGGCATGGTATGGACATGTGATGGGGAGGGAAGAAAATCATATTACGAAGAAAATGTTAAGTATGCATGTAGAAGGAAAAAAGAGTAGAGGAAGACTGGAAAAGAGATGGATGGATTGTGTTAAAGAGGATGCGTGTGAAAGGGGTGGATGTTACGTTGACGAATGACAGAGGAGAGTGGAAGAAGAAGACATGTTGTGCCGACCCCACATAGCGTGGGATAAAGGCAGGAAGAAGAAGACTAGGAACGTGAAATAATACCCATAGGTAGTGGAACCATAGTCCAGATTAGCGGACTTCACATGTCTTGCGAGACCTTGCTGCATTCTCTCATTGTAAAGTTAATGGTTTTTTGCTGATACTCTATACATATAAATAAAATTGAAGTGTCTGTTTTTAATTTCAAATTAACAACTTTTCACTAAATGCATATGAAAGTATATACGGTACTTACATCAAAAAATCAATTTTTAAAATTTATGTCTGTCTGTCTGTTTGTTTCATTTCTGAAACGGCTGGACCGATTTCCTTCGCATATAGCTAATGTTAAAAGGAGGCTTAGGCTACTTTTATTTTAAATTTTTATTTATTTTAACTAGCGAAATCCGCGCTTTCGCTTGTGCTAAATCTAGAGACGAACCCGAAAGGAGCGAGGATGAGTTAATACTATTAATAATGGATGGAGATGCGAAATCTAGGATTTGAACCAGTTTAATTTAGTTTTTGTCTCTATAGATAATAGAGAATGCACTTATTTTAGAGAACACAGATTGGTCTGTGATACTTAAATGTATATATTAATGTATCAGGTCATCGATTTGGTTACTGATTAAAGTATAAATGTTGACTACAAAATTAAGGAAAAGTGTAGTACTTGTCTAGTTGAGGCAATTGTATTTCGCATCGATAGATAACAGGCTCTTTCATTATGATGTCAAAATGTATATATATGTGGGAGATAGAAATTATTTTATTTTATTTTTAGAACTACCTTCCGTTCTTTTATAGAAATGTCATTTGACAGTTGTATTGTCTGTGCCTCCCACTACAATAATCAGTTATAAATACCTTACCTTACTACCTTACTATACCTTGTACACAGTCAGGAAGGTCAGAAGTGGTTCAGTCGTGAGCCCGGCACTTTGGTTATAAGTGCTCTGATTTGACCGAGATACCTATCAGGTAATCTCTGTATCGTTTTGACTGTATTTTAGTACTTATAATAGTTACTTTACTATTTTTAAAAGTATAAAGTATTATTTTGAAGTAGGTACTTTTAATGCTGTCAATCATACATTATTTATTTATGGCCTTATTGCCTTATTACAAGTTATTTTAGATAATTATAATTAAATAAGTAATAATTAAATGTACAATTATCATAATAAAATGAGTATTTAAAATTATCGTTTATTCATTTTTCTATCATTCTCTCACATATATGCTCTGTTTTCATTTTTTTTATTTAATTACTACGTTTTGAGGGTTATATAGATTTCTCAAAAATTAGATATTTACCCGCAGTAAAAACTATCCTATATATTGACCCGGTTAACGAGCTATCATCACACCGAATTTCATCAAAATCCATCCAGTGCTTTCATGATGCGGTCACATACAGACAGACAAAAATTCTAAAAACTATAGATTCGGCCTCTGTATCGATAATAATGACTATTGAAATTAGAATTTCCAAAAAATATTCAATATACAGAATCAATTAAGTTAAGATTTTATTATATGTATAACATAATTCAATTTTTAATTATTTTTTGTTTGGAATTTTTTTATTGACAACACTTCATAGCAAGCAAAAAAAACAGTATGAAACAAAGGATGAAGAGGCAGTGAACTACAGTTCACTTAAAGTTGCGAGGCATTCATTTGTACTCCAGTCATGGATGCTTATATTTATAATATTATGTATGTATTTAAAGTTATACATGTGTAGTGTATCATCTCCAAAACAAATATTCATTTATTCTTGTAGTAGATATTAATTAATATGTGGGACATTAACAAACACCGCCATCTACGACTACTAAACTACTAACTGTAAGCTACGAGGCTTGTGTTACGGATACCAGGTATTTGATACACTACACATTTATAACTTTAAATACACACATATTATAAATATGACACGACTGCAGTTAATGACCACTGCAAGTATAAGTGAAGGGTACAGAAGCAAAACAAGGAATGTCACAAAAAAAATTTTTTAAAAATTAACATTGCAATCTATAAAACGCGGCAAAATATTAATGTTTCCGTACTTTTCAACTTTTTTAATTTTATGTTCAAGTAAGGTCACTACAAACTGAACCAAACGTGTTGTCAGATATTGTGAAATACATTATTAGGAGTATAATAGAAAAACTAGCTATTCCCGCTCTGTCCGCATTCTAATTACTATTAAAGTAAGTGTTTTAATGCCAAATCATAAATAAATAAAAAAAATCTAATTAAGTCCAAAAATAAAAAATAAAAAAAATGGAGAGGGTTACTTTTATCACTTAGGGGAATAAAAATTAGCCTACGACCTATTCTCAAACCTATCAAATATACACAAAAAAAATCATAAAAATCGGTCAAGCCGTTTAGTTTCGATAACAAACACTGTGACACGAGATTTTTATATATTAGATAAAGTTTACTAAAGTGCCAAACCAATTTGTATGATAATTGTACAGTTAATAAGTTTAACGTTGATCCAACCGTGTAATCTCCAATCATTTCAAAATGAAAGGGAAGGTTGATTTGGAAAACCTCCCTTACGGCATTGTTTTAGAGGCCAAAACTGAATGAATTTGATACAAAATTTCAAAATATTTACATCTGACGATATAAATTTCGTTTACTTTGTTAATATTTTACAGAGGGATGTGATTTAGTAAGGAAAACCTAATGAAACAGCTCGCTTGATATAAAATTTAATTCGATCATGACATTATGGGCGCATAATCTGTTGAATAACGGCGAGATTATTGCTTCTTCTCAATTCAATTCTCTTGTTTAATGGCTTAAAAGCGTGCCAGTTGAGCACAGATTACTTCGCCAATGTCACGTAGAATGGAGAAGACACGAAGGAGATTGGTCGGTAATATAGAGTCAATAAGTTTATATTATTTAAGTTTTATTGAATAGGGGGAGTAAATCCTTACTAAATCTACAACAAAAGACAGCACAGTTAGTATTTACACATAAACCTTAAATAGAAAAAAAATGGTTAGAAAATGTTAGTTATATTATACAAAATGTTAGTCTTATAATTTAATTTTATTATTCTTAATATATTTACATAAAAATTTACACAAAGGACTGAACACAAACATCAACAAACAGTTAACATTAATGGGACGGGGAACCTTTAAAGGAAGGACATCATACAGAGGATGGAGGAGTCTAGGACAGTTAATTGCTTCTTCTCGTACAAGCGTTTTAAAATGAAGCGTTACTGTCATTAATTAATATTTGACCAGATTTAGTTTTATCTATAATAGCATATAACAATTGTATAAACGCTTATAAAATAAAATAAATGTGTTGAAGGTCAAGACAAATCGGTATGTCATAAACTCATATCTGATATATAAAAATCTCGTGTCGAATCGAAATCCTCCAAACTTGACCAATTTTTATATATTTTTTTGTGTACATTTGGTAAGTCTGAGAATAGGTCGTAGGCTAATTTTCATTCCCCTACGTGATAAGGGTGTCTCTCTCAAGATAATTTTTTTTACTTTTCGACCAAATTTTTATTTTTTAATTTTTTGTAATTTGGCATCAAAAAATCCTTGTAACCCTAAATTTTCATCCTTTAGGTGCGGGTGGAGACGCGACAATCGCTAGTTATAATATATTTTTAACTTCTTTTTCTTTCTATTGGCAAAGGAAGTTGTCGTCAAATGACACTTCTAGAAGCAACTGAAACAAGAAAAAAAGACACATGCACACACAAACTCCTTCACGCCATAATTTGACAACACGTTTTGCTCAGTTTGTAGTGAACCTACTTGCTATGCCAGCGGTCGCGGGTTCAAGTCCCAGTGCACTGTGCACAGTTGTTGAGCACTATTGCTTGTATTGTATTCATAGGTAATATTTATATTTTGTATGTATTTAAAAGTTATAAATGTGTCACTACAAATCAATCAATATCGACTATTTCGTATCTGTAACACAAGTCTTGTAACTTACCACGGATCTAGATGGTGATCACGTAGATCACGCTGTGTCCCAAGATATTTATTATTTATTTTTATAATAGCTGAAAGGATTTTAGATGAATAGTACACAACTAACAAAACTAAGACATCTTGGGACACCTCCGATCGAAATAAAGGTAAACGTCACAATATAATATATTAGGCCTTCTAGAATAAAGTTTGAAATTAGTTCGGTTTTCTATACAACTTCACATAATATCATTCGGTTGAGTAACTTTGGTTGAACATATCCCCCGAAATATCAAAATTATGAAATATCGCATTTTCCAGAAATAAAATCATAGGGTTTTGTAATATTTAGTTATATTCAACCCCTTTTTACCTCCCACTGCTGGGCACGGGCCTCCCTAAAACACGAGGGAGATCAGGCCATAGTCCACCTCGTTGGCCAAGTGCGGGCTAGCGGACTACACCTGTCTTTCTTTGCTAAGTTCTCTTAGACATGCAGTGCAGACATTATTAAATATTATAACGAGAATTACTTTTAAATGGTAGTCTGGTATGGGTTTGTCTTCATATCTTTTCATATATAAAAACTCTATAGGAAAATCAATACTTCTATAATATCTCACAAGATGGATTAGGGTACCACCGGTCAGTTTCCTTGCTCGTCAATTTCACTAATTCGTCAGTTTACCCATTAGACAGTTTCGGTAGGTTGACAATTTTGCTAGTTAGGCATTTTCCTCATTCGTCAGTTTCCTCTTTCGCTAGTTTTGCTAGGATGTCAGTTTCGTGAAATCGCTAGTGTTGCGATTCGCTAGTTTCGTTATTTGTCAGCTTCGCTAATCGAATGCGTAATAATTATAATTAGAAGTTTAAGGTCTTATATCTATTCTATATTATATACTATTTATTAAAAATATGATACACATACAAAAGCCAAGAAATTACATTCTGATAATCCTGGTTTATTTTAGTAAATGGTTTTGAACTCAAAGGCTATTTGATAACCAACTGCAGTGTATAATGAACGGACCTAGATATTTACGTTTAGTCTAGACTAGACTATTAATTAGTATTCCTACTTTATATCATGAAACTGCATAGTTTTTTTAGTTGTGAAAAGCCTTGAGTTATAAAATGGTAGCGTAGTGTTTAAGGTCATTACACAAAAATAATAATTAAAAAGACACGTCTGAAGCATGCTTTATACATTGTATGACCGTTGTCAACACATGACAACCAAGAGACAAGAATCTATGTGCATAAAAGCAAAATTCACTCATCACGAAATCTCGAAAACCGCTGAACGTAAAAAGATTAAATTTGGCAGGGAGGTAGTTTATAGTTAGTCGACGTCCGTTAAGAACGACTTTTGTGACAGGACCGGATTAAGGGGGTCTAAGGGCTCTATGAAAATCCTACATTCTTTGTGCTACAAACTATAGATTTAGCAGGGGGCACCTAGAGACGAGACGGGAAGTAAAGGTGATTTGCTAATAGTTAAATATAGGGCAGATTTTGTTAAAATATTGTATGATGATAGCTGGTTATTCGGGTCAATATATAGAATACTTTTTAAAGTGGGAACATTACACATCTCGGAGAAATCTATACTAACCTTTAAATTGTATGTAGAAATGATTCCAAGCGGAGCGAGGATGAGTACTCTAGCAAAGCCCGGCCCGCTTCGCTGGGCGTAAGTTAGAATAAATTAAACGGTTTTTATAATTTTCTAATAAAATAAAAGCCTAATTTACTCCTTATAAAATTAGCTATCTGCAAGAGAAAGCCCCCTCAAAATCGGTCCAACCGTTTCAGAGATTAACCGGGACAGACAGATAAAAAATGTAAAAAATTGATTTTTTGATGTTAGTACCGTATGGTACACTTTCATAAGCATTTAGTGACAAGCTGTTAATTTAAAATTAAAAACAGACACTAATATTATTTATATGTACTGAATATTAAAAAATTTCTTCGTAATGTCATTACTTTTCAGTATAAAATGTATATTGATATAATATTAAAATTAATTTGAAATTTTGACGCGTTTGTCTCAGTTGGTAGTGACCCTACTTTCTGCGCCAGCGGTCGCGGGTTCAAGTCCCGCTGGGAGCATTCATTTGTTGAGACGAATGTTTGTACTCCAGTCATGTAGTATCCGCAACACAAGCACGTTACGTAGCTTACTGCGGAACTAGATGGCGCTGTTGTAATAATGTCCCAACATATTTAAATTAATTTTCTACTCTTAATAGTACTTTTTCTAATTTATTTGCCTTTTCGTTACATATTTCATAAAACCCATTAATAATGAGCGAAAAATCGTAAATAACACAAAAAAACCTGCCTTTTTCTTAGAAATCGATCAAAATATATAATTCACTACAATACTTCGTATTGTCACGAACAATACCTATTATTGTGGGTGTAATTTAATTCTAATCGCGTAGTATGTTATTTCAATAAAGTAAACGAAGGTGACATGACATGGGCAAATAGAATTAATCAATTGAAAGCTTGTTTTATTTAAGACTAGCAATCGACTACTGCTTTGCTTAGGTTTTTTAACCTTTTAACAATAAAATATCTAATTCAGCCTATTTTACGTCCCACTGCTTGGCATGGCTTTACGTCAATATGAGTGGGAACCGGTAGTCCACGAAGTTCAAACGCGGTTTGGCGGACTTTACACGCCTTTGGAAAACTTGTTCGGTTATCTTTACATAAGTTTCTCTTTATAACTTAAGGTATGTACCACTGAAAGTATCGTCAAAATCGGTCCAGCAACAAATAGAAATTAAAAATAGCGTTTTAAGTAAAATCTATTATTTCGATAATATCTGTAGATGGAAGTATAATAATATAAAATTAAATCAATCGACGACACGTTTGGCTCAGTTGGTAGTGACCCTACTTTCTGCGCCAGCGGTCGCAGGTTCGAGTCCCGCTGGGGGAATTCATTTGTTGAGCACGAATGGTTGTACGCCACTTATGGGTATTTATATTTATAATATGTATGTATTGTATATGTGTAGTATATCAACTTTCTGGTATCCGTAACACAAGCCTCGTAGCTCACCATGGAACTAGATGATGATGTGTGTAATAATGCCAACATATTTATTTATTTATATCAACTTAATATTTATTTATAATAACTTGTATATACAAATACATAATAAGATTATTTTCGAAGATAACCGCGTCACTTGGTTCTTCAACCTACAAATATGCTAGACCACTATGTAATCAAAGCTTGGAAGCTTCGTTTCAACTCAGTATTTATTTGAAACATTATGGATACACAATAAAAAATTACAGTTTGATCACTTTTGGTTCGATTTGATAAGAACCATAAATTTTGTTGATATAGAGTATTTTTTTTTGAAGTGAAACTTCTTTAGAATCGTTGTGATTTGAAACTCGATGAAACGAAAATGCGTCACGATAAAGAAAGAAATACATAAAAGTATAGGATTAAGTCGGAGAGAATGAGATAGAATACATTCCCATGTTGCCATGGTAACCGTTGTTTATTTTTTGACATAGTCTTTCCATATATAATGATATTCTTTATATGTGATTGTAATATGGCTTATTTAATTATTAATTTGTTTTAATTAAATTGCGATATTTGCCAAAAAAGTTTCACTTCAACCGCGTGTATAGGTTACACGCACACATTTTATTTTTTTCAATCTGATTCAAATCAATATATTAATTGATTTTTTGAAAATCTTATTGCAATGGTCAATATTATAGTTACAAGGATTTTTCTGTCTGTCAGTCTGACGTAAAAGCCACTAGACGGATTTTGATAAAATTGGGTACGAAGTTGTCCCGGATATTAATAATTGGCTTTCATTACGGTCTTATGGTCGGCTATAGACAGACAGACAAAAAATCTATAAACTATAGATTCGAATTCTCTTTCAATAACTTTTTCTATTAGATTTAAAAAAAAAAATTTAGTGTACGAATTCGGCTAAATTAGAATTTTATTATTTGTATAGATAATAATTAAATATGGATAATTCATTACAATTTTGTCTCATTACAAAGAAATGCTGAAAGATCTCGTACTTTTAATATCAGTCCCATAAATGAAGTTACATTTATTAGAGATATAAAGAGCAAGTGAAGTATTTAAAGAATTTCAAATTACCACTTGACCTCAACAGCGCGGAAACTCATAAAACCTTAAGTATAGGGCAACCGGAAAGGTAAGGATGTGGCACAGAGAAATTATAATAAATGAGGCCTATTATGTATAATAAATACATTTTTACCAAAAAATGTACGCAGATTTTAGACATTATTATTAATGTTTTTTAATTCAAAATTGAAGGCTCCAAACTAAATTTATGTGATACCTCTCTAGACTAGAGAATTTATTATTAAGACAAAAACTAAAAAAGAATGAAAAAGAATAACTTCGTTCTGCTGGGGTTGGGCCTCCCAGCAATCCGGGGAGGATCAGGCTTTAATCCAAGCTGCGATGGCCAAGTATGGATTGGCATTGGTGGGCTGCACAAGCCTTTTGAAAATTTGTTAGCTTCTCTAAGACATGCAGGTTTCTTCATGATGTTTTCCTTCACAGTAAGACAAGTGGTAATAATGTAAATACATTCTCAAATACAACTATCCGAGGTGCGAGACCCAAATTTGAACCCGTTATACCAACTCTGTTAACCAAAAAATACCAAAATAATTCTATTTGAAGTTATCATGAAACCCCATTTGAATGTAAATTATTTTATAAAATAAATAACTATGTTGGTACATTATTCACACAGCGCCATCTAGTTCCGTGGTAAGCTGCGAGGCTTGTGTTACGGATACCAGATAGTCCATATACTACACATATATAACTTTGAATACATACATATTATAAAAGTAAGCACTTTTCGTGTTCAAAAATAATTACTCTCTGCGGGACTCGAAGCCGCGACCGATGTCACAGAAAGTAGTGTCACTACAAACTGAGCCAAACGTGTCGTCCTTAATGATCATCCTTAAATTCATAACACTTTAATAATTCCTCTATACCACATCCTTGTACATTATCCGGCTGTATTTAATTTTTCATTACTTTCCGAGTTGTTGAGGTCAAGCGGTATTTGAAATTCTGTAAATACTTTAGTTGCTCTTTGTTTTAACTACTGTCTGTAATTCCATATGGGACTAATATGATGTTTTAGGGTTAAGTGTATTCAGCCCTTTTTAACGTCCCACTGCTGGGCACGGACTTCCCTTCAATACGAGGGCTAAAGGCCACGCTGGTTAAGTGCGTGTTGGCGGACTTCACATGTCTTTTGAAAACTTGCTAAATTCTCTCAGACATGCAAGTTTCCTCATGATGTTTTCCTTCACCGTATGACAAGTGGTGATGATGTTAGAAAAGATTCGCACATGAAAATAGGAGTTTGACTCCCGCTGGTGGCCTTCATTTAGTGAGCGCAAATGTTTGTACTCCATGTTGAAGCCTAGACTACTGAATATATTCTAGGGGACTTTAAATAAGAGTGGACAGTATAATAAAATGCTGGTTTATTTCCGTTATATTATACTCATTGGTGTTTATATTTATAATTTGTTAATATTTAAATTGCTACATGTGTAGAGTACCTATCTGGTTTCCGTAACAGAAGCCTCGTAGCTTACCACGGAACTTGATAGGGTTGTGTGTAATAATATAAAAATATTTATTTATTAATAAAAAAAATCTGTTATTAAAAGAAGATAGAGAACGCTAACGCTACGGGAGAGCGCTCGTAGTGATCGTACCTACGTGTTTAATATTCACGTTGCACCCTATTTTATCGTTTTAAGGGATTGTTTACCATAATCCTTACACAGTGCATATTGACACCCTCTAAGATATGTTTTAAATATTTGCCATGCTATTCTTTCTTTAGTTTTATATACTAATAGCCCCGACTTGCATCGCTGGGCGTAAGAAAAAATAAATTACACAATTTTTATAATATTCTAAAGAAGTAAAAGTAACTTAAGTTACTCCGTAAAACATAAGTTATCTGCGAGTGAAAACCCCGTCAAAATCGGTACAGCCGTTTCAGGGAATAGCCGGTACAAGCAGACAGATAGACAAAAATTAAAAAAAATATTTTTGGATGTAAGTACCGTATATATTTTCATATTATATTCATTTAGTTAAAAGCTGTTAACTATAAATTGAAAACAGGCACTTCTAATTTCTTTATTTTATTTATATAAATTGACGACAGACTCTACTTAACTCCGTTCGGGGTCGACCTTTAGTTAACTTTAACAATTAATTTAAACTACTTAGAAATTAGTTAATTATTATATTTTCCCGTAGTGAAAAGTTTCCTAAATGTCGACCTAAATAACCCGCATCATCATAACAAATTTCAACAAAATCTGTCCAGTGATTTTTTTGTGATGCGATCTCAGATAGACGGTCAGACAAACATTCTACAAACTATAGATTTGGCCTCTGTATATTCAGTAATAATAAATAAATAATAAATAAATATTTTGGGACATTATTCAAGTTCCATGGTAAGTTACGAGGCTTGTGTTACGGATACCAGATAGCTTATAATAATAATAAATGTTCTCCGACCGATTCCGGCCATGGCGGCCAATCTCATTGAGACTGGCAAACTACGCAGGAGATATTATAGTGCACAAGTGTACGCGCAGACACAAGTGCACTCTCTATTCCTATCACTCTCATACTCCGGTGGAACGACTACTCGACACGACCAGTGAGAGCTAAAGCGCAGGACCGACGGCTTTACGTGCTCTCCGAGGCACGGGGGTGAACCACCACCAACTTTCCGACTCCGGGCTGTTACTGAGGCTAACGAAACAGAAAGATTCAATAACTAAACTTGGCTCGACCCGGAACTCGAACCCAGGACCTCTCGGTGTGTGACCGTACATGCTAGCCACTACACCACCGAGGCAGTTAATAGCTTATACACTACACATATATAACTTTAAATACATACATATTATAAAAGTAAACACTTTTCGCGATTAACAAATGAATGAACGAGCCCCCAGCGGGACTCGAAACCGCGACCGCCGACGTAGAAAGTAGCGTCACTACCAACTGAGCCAAACGTGTCGTGTGTAATAATGACTATAATTAGTACTTATTTCAATAAGATTTTCAAAAAAATATTCAATATACAGATTCCACTCAGTTAGAATTTTATTATATTCATGGATGTATTTCACAATTCTCACGTATTTTCTCACGAAAGTTGTTTAAAAATAAAGTAATGTAGTTGTTTAAAAATAAATAAAAATGTAGAGTACAAAATATTGTAATGCATGCAAATGTTTTAAAGTGTTATTAAACTTTCCGAAAGCTTTAAAATAAGTTTCATAGTAACTTTAAGCTTATGAGTTTGTTTGTTTACGTGTGATAATGTCAGGAACTATGGATCCGATTTGAATGAATTTTATAGACGTTTAGCGTCTTATAGTCTATGTGTACAGTGATAGCCCAGTGGTAACGCGCTCGCTTGGATAACCGAGTGATGCGGGTTCAAATCCGGGTCTCGCACCTCTGATATTTTCATGTGCGAATCATTTCTATCATGATTACCACTCATCTTAAAGTGGAGGAAATCATCGTGAAGAAACCTGCATGTCTGAGAGAACCTAGCAAGTTTTCAAAAGACATGTGAAGTCCGCTAACCCGCATTGAGCCAGCGTGGTGGACTATGTCCTTCTCGTATTGAAGGGAGGCCCACCCACAGTTGTGGGACGTTAAAAACGGCTTAATACATTCAGTTTATTCTACAAACATTACTTTTATGTGTAAAAACACCCCAATATCATTAAGACGTAATAAATCAAACCTGAATTTCGATTTCTATATTTTTAGAATCTAATGATGGACATGTTTGGCTCAGTTTGTTGTCATATTACTTATTGTGCTAGCGTTCGCGGGTTTGAGTCCCACTGGGGGCATTTTTTTTTATGACAGATGGGCTTACTTTTGACCTTTAAATTAGCTTGAAGGCATAGATAAGGTCTACGATGTAGCGAGTTTGCCCAGGAGAAGCCTGTTAACACGATGTTAAGCCTGTTTTTGGTTATAAAATGTATGTATTCAAAGTTATCCATAATTCAAGTCGATGGTGATGTGTGTTAATTATAATTACTCATTTATTATAATTTCAATGAAAGTCTTATTCCGTAACGTAATATGTAAGTGAGAAAATTCATAGTTATATTATCTCAGTAAAGGAACAGTTACAACGTTAATTAGAGAGACCTTCGCTTTGTTACAATTTATTACACTCGCCTTAATTTCCCTGTCTTTCCCAACTTCATTTGCCTAGTAATGAGAAATTACCTACTAAATGTTAAAGTTAGCTACGAATACTCTAAGAACTTCTTGATCTAGTTACAATCTGGTAAACTATAAGTTTACTTACATCTATAGAAGTTTATCGAAATCTGTACTAATCTTTTATACTTAATTAAAATCAAGTCCTTTGCCGCGTCTGTCTGTTTGTCTGTCTGTTCGCGCAAAACTCAAAAACTACTGCACCGATTTTCATGCTGTTTTTACCAATGGAAAGAGTGGTTCTTGAGGAAGGTTTTAGTATATAATTTAATACTTAGTAATCTAATACTTAGTATATTATAATATAATTTGTCAAGTATTTTAAGTTATTTTGTATATATTGGCTAAAATGTCGCAAAAAATACAGACGCGAGAATAAAATGTAAGCGCTGCTTCATGCGTCGCTTCGCTTAATGCAATCGCCGAAGCTACGCGCACCGTCTTGCCTACTGTTTAGCTAATAGCTCTTACAAGACGCGAAGAATTTTTTGAAAATTGAAGAATTGTCGACGTACTACCACCAATTCCAATTTTTAATAGTGATTAGAGCGCGGGTGAAGCCGCGGGAATTGCTAGTCTTATATATTATAAAGAGAAACAGTTTGTTCGTTTGTATTTTATGGGACATTATTTCACACAGCGCCATCTAGTTCCGTGGCAAGCTACGAGGCTTGTGTTACAGATACCAGATAGTAACATATAACTTTTTTTAACTCACGACTATTTTATTATAAGTTTCGTGCTCAACAAATGAAAGCCCTTTAGCGGGACTCGAACCCTTGACCGCTGGCGCAGCTAGTAGGGCAACAACAAACATAGCCAATGTGTCGTCGTTTTAATCTAATTATAAAAAATATTTCTGCATTACAAATCGTATTTATTGAGAAAGGTTATAAGCTATAATGTATCATCATGCTATGAAGGGAGTGGAGCAGTAATCATAAATGTCAACTAAATATATAATCTATTCTATAATTATCGTCAAAACGCACCTACAGCCGACCCTAAGCGAAAAGAGGGTGTAACTCGTAACAATAATGTTAATAAGAAAACTTATACGTGTTTTGTTGCTCCGTTTGAGACATTGTTCCGTAAAAGCAGATGGACGGATTTTGATATAATTCAGCAAGCAGATAGACTGAGGAGTAAGAAACAATCGCAAAAGTAAGGGTAAATGACTAAATGATTATATCTTTATTAGTATTGCTCTCCCGAACGATTACGGCCACGGCGGCCAATCTCATTGAGACTAGCCAACTGCACAGAAGATATTATAGTTCACAAGTGTCCGCGCAGACACAAGTGTGCTCTCTGTTCTTGTCACTCTCATACTTGCGTGGGACGACTACTCGACATGACCAGTGAGAGCTAAGGCGCAGGACCGACGGCTTTACGTGCTCTCCAAGGCACTGAAGCTTACTGAACAGAAAGATTAAAACTAAACTAGGCACGACCTGGAACTCGAACTCAGGACCTTCGGATGTGCGACCGTACATGCTAGTCGCTATACCTTCGAGGCATATATTTGTAAATACTATATATACATAGTGATGAGAAGTACAAAACGAGACGCGCCTTCGCTCTAAGTGGCTGAGTAAGTTTATTTACGTAGGTAGTTAAATTTTGTAAGTAGATTTTAATCTCCCTCTTACTGTCGTATCAATTTAAAACTTTGTAAATTAGTACCTTTTTATATAAATAGGCAAAGAAAGTACAGTTCAGTGCGTTTTTCACGTTGACAAATGGAATTCTGTATTTTTTTTTTACTGAGAAGCTTTAGTGAAGCTTTAAGAAAAAGTTTTTCACATTCACTAGCGACTCCCCCCACTTCTCTCGGTTTGGTCCATAGGTACGTTTTTTTGTATAGATATTTTTCTGCAGTGAAATGTGTCCTATATATTGACCCAGACAACCATATATCGTGATACTAAATTTCACCAAAATCTATAAAAATCAGTGAAAGATACAGACAGACAGAGAAACAGACAAAAATTCAAAAACTATAAATAATAAAATTTTAAATTAAAATGTTTAGTATTCAAATTTTATAAGGTACTTTGATGCTATATAGAATTACTTGTAAATTGTGGGTAGGCGCTGTCTGTAACAAGTATATAAACCTCTGAGACGTCAAATATCTTAGTATCTCCCGCGACCATGTGCGCTGTAAAGCATTTGAAACGTCGGGAACTAAAAATCAAAATAGGTGAAATCCGCGACAAAATCCAAAAAAGTAGTTTCATTTATATATCAAATATTCGCGTAAACTTAAAAAAGTTTTATAAATTATAATAATATAAAACAATATATTCTTAAAACTACAACTTATTATAGAAATACTCTTACAATATTACTAATCTTTTATTGAAAAAGGAAGTGAATTTTAATACATCACATTTTATTCAAGGTTCATAAAATAAATCTAGAATAGAAATAAACTTTATTACTTTATATTCAAGCTCTAGAATAATGGTTTAGGTCACGTAACAGAAAGTATTTAGTGCTGTGCACTTAAAATGTTATTTTTAAATTTTTAGTACAATATTTTTCTAGGTATAAATTTACTATAGCTACGTATAGAACAAAGAGAAAACTTTCTATTTTTTGTTACGGATAAATTGAAATTCCGCTGAACTGATTAAGATAGAATTTGGTATGAACATAGCTTGAAACCTTCCCTCCCCTTTAGGGGAATGAAAGAGGGGTTTCACCCCTTCTTATACAAATATCATGCTACGGAACCCTCAGTGAGTGAGCATCATTCGCACTTGCCCGACTTTTATAGGACCTATTATGGTTTAATAGGAAATATCAGAAGCACGCTATAAAAAAACCTCAACTCGGTCGTAAAACCTTAAAAATGGTTTAAATCTTAGAAAAGTTAATTCAACTTCCGGTATAGTATCGTAAAAATCAATCGTAGTCATAACTTTGATTAAAAACTTAAGCATAATTCATATTATAAAAAAATTCACCTACTACGTATGATTATAAGTTTATCGACACAGAGAAATACAATATAATATAATATATTTATATTTAAGCGCATAAGCACTT
This sequence comes from Boloria euphrosyne, assembly GCA_951802675.2. NCBI lineage: Eukaryota > Metazoa > Arthropoda > Insecta > Lepidoptera > Nymphalidae > Boloria > Boloria euphrosyne. The sequence goes on along the minus strand of OX637900.1, from coordinate 3,935,540 downwards.
ATAATAATATAAAACAATATATTCTTAAAACTACAACTTATTATAGAAATACTCTTACAATATTACTAATCTTTTATTGAAAAAGGAAGTGAATTTTAATAAATCACATTTTATTCATATATTTAAGCGCATAAGCACTTGTATTAGGGAAACCTGCTCTTCGCTTCCACGCTCGCTAATAAATATAAACAAATATGTTGGGACAGTAACACAGCACTTACTAGTTGCGTGGTAAGCTACGAGGCTTGTGTTACGGATACCAGATAGTTGATAGGTACACTACACATTATATAGCTTTAAAGACATAGGTACATATTATAAATATTCTTCATTGCAGCGGTTCATAAATTATAATCTATGGAACCCTAGGGTTCATAGTGTGAAAGGGTTCATTTGGTATCACAGGGGTTCCATCATTGTTCCTTCGTTATTCCGTTAACTCTCATTTGTGGCGAACTTTGTTATATTTCAGTGTATTGGTTCAATTTAACGTTGAATTACAAATACATTGAAGCATGGAGATTAGAGACCAGGAGGACCATCGCTTCATACTAAAGCATTACCCGCCTATCTCTGAAAATTTGTAGAATTTATGACGCGCTGTTGTCGGTAAGTAGTATTTGTGTAGTTAGCTGTTTATGAGTATTGTCACTATTGTGACAACGTGAAGTTAGGCATTGAGACAACATAGCGATCGCAGCGCCTCCGTAGTTTGACAATATTTCTGAGACACTATATTCTAGGGCGATGGTCCTCCTTGTCTCTAACCTCCATGCATTGAAGTCAAAATTTTATGTAATAAAATTCTAACTGAATTGAAACTGCAGTCTGCACTTTAAATATTATTTGAAAATTCTCATTGAAATAGTCATTAATATCGATACAGTGAATCTGAGTGAAATTTAAAATTTTTGTCTGTCTGTGAGATTTAGAAGAAATTTGCCATGGTCCAGTTTAACATTGAGGACACTTCTTACTGCGAGAAAGTATCTCATTACTGAGAAATTTACACTAACCTTTAATCGAAACGAGAGTAAATCAATAGTATTATGTAAGATGTAAGTACGAATTATAAGAACCAAAGAAACGAATTATAAAAATTTTCCCTTCAGGTATTTTTTATAGTTCATTCATAAGTTGGTTGGTTTTTCTTTAAGTAAAAGTTTCTAGCTGAGATAACTTTGTATGCTTAGTTCAAACTTTGGCTTACTCAGAACCATATTAACTTGACCCTTAATTTACAGGGAACTGTGTGCTTACTCTTCAAACTAATTTCAATTCTAATCTAATGCCAATACGATTCCAATGTCAATTTTGAAGTCACGTGATTCGGTACTCTTGAAAACAATATTGTCAACATTGGATTGAAATTGGGATTGCCCCGCGATTATTTTGTTAAGAGTGAAGTTAGCTATGTTACGGGCCGCAATAGTGTCCTGTGTCGTTCTTCTTATTACGATAAACCAGTAATATGGTTTTAAAATGCTTTATCCTTTCAAAAAAAGTACTCTCACTCAAGAGTAGCGTTTACGGTGCGCCAAGCCCGATCCCGATTTAACTTAGTTCCCCAAAATGGACACGCAATTTAAAAACAATGTGGCGCTAGCGTCAAACTCAAGAGTACGAAACGTCACAATTCCAATGTCGATCGATCGGAATTAAATTCAAGAGTAAGCCCCCTGGTAGCAAAGCGGGCTCAAATCATTTTGGGTGTAATCAGCCAATTGCAAAGAAAGTTAACTGTTGATTAATTTTTTTCTACCTAATTAGACTCTTAATTAAAAAAATGTTTAAGCTATGAATACTTGCTATTACTTGTTATTAATAATTAAGTTTTTTTCTGGTTTTTGTTTTAAATACGAGTAATATGGATATTTTTGACGGGAAAATAAAAAAAAATACAGCGGTTTTTTTATCTACAAATTATTTATTATTCCAGTGTGAATATATTCAGAGTCAGCATCACCAATTTTGAATAAATTTGTCTTAAATTAAAATTATAACATTATTTAGTTTGTTTTTACTATATTATTGAAGTAGCAATCTGATTCAAAGGATAACAGAAAGAAAAGGAACATTATTTTTAAGCTCTCCTTTTCTTCCTACCCTTATCCCACGCTATGTGGGGTCGGCACAACAAGTCTTCTTCTTCCACTCTCCTCTGTCATTCGTCAACGTAACATCCACCCCTTTTACACGCACATCCTCTCTTACAAAATCCATCCATCACTTTTTCGGTCTAATAAGTTAATTTTTTCTTATTTTTAAGCTACAATGAATAAGCTATTTCTATTAGGAAAAAAAGAAAAGTGTTCTAAACTAAAATATTTTATTATACATACATACTGACGACACGTTTGGCTCAGTTGGTAGTGACCCTACTTTCGTCACCAGCGGTCGCGGGTTCGAGACCCGCTGGCATTCATTTGTTGAGCACGAATGTTTGTACTCTAGTCATGAGTGTTGATATTTATAATATGTACCTATATATTTAAAATTTATATGTGTAGTATATCAACTATCTGGTATCCGCAACACAAGCACGTAACGTAGCTTACTACGGAACTTGATGGCGCTGTTGTAATAGTGTCCCAACATATTTATTTATTTATACCTATGTGTGCCAAATTATCGGTACATGTGTAGTAAATTGCGATTTTCTGCGTATATAGGCGCGTCATCTGCCGTTTATTATCTTCCTTTGCACACTCCTTTATTAAAATAATATTAAATAGTATAAGTAGCACCATACTCTTTCTTCTCTCGGTTCTCTCTTAATTCTGTAGTTACAAAAAATAGTCATCATGAGAGTACTTTATGACGTTACTTTTTCAAATAAACGTTCGATCCCTTTAAGTATTAAAATTCGCTATAAATAATAGTGTTTGTCTTTTTCAAGGTTTTATCTATTTCTATACAAAAATTTATCAAAATTGGTACAAACACACAGACGGAGGTACTTTCATGTTTATAATAATTATAATTAATTAATATTATAATTGCGGATAAAATATTAAATATGCATGTAGAAGGGAAAAAGAGAGAGATTGGCAGAGAAAGATTGCGAATAAAATGGGTACTAAAAGAATAATATTATTTTGGATATAGATAAGTTATTTAACCTCGCTTCTGCTAGATACTAATGTACCTGAGAATGAACCCGAGCGAAGCGAGAGAGTAGCGACTAGTTATGCTATAAAGCTATATCGTTAGCAATAACATCGTAAATTATGAAGTGTTAAAGTTTGTATTTAGATATTCAAAAACAGCTGATCCGATTTTGAAAATCCTTCTCGTAGTAGACTCATGACGTTCAGTAAAAAATTGTAATAATTTCATGCTGAATAAAATATTTTGAATTTGAATTTGAATTTGAATATAGGAATCCACATTACCACCGAATTTTTTATTCCAAATTATAAGAATAAAATTACTTTTAAATAACTTTATTGACAATTGTTAGACAACTAGGGAGGAACGCGAGTGAAACGAAGCGAGAAAATCTGCGAAAATTGTAATAACTTTAATTGAAATTGAAAGAAAAACGGGTGTTAGGTTGTTTATCTAAACGAACAGACTGAGTGGTTTGAAACAACGAATAAAATGTACGATAAAATAAACTATATTAAACATCCTCACTTCACTCTGATTTTTCTGTAGTTATATTAGTATAGATTTCTTAGAAATGAGATATTTCTTGCAGCAAAAAGTATCCTAGATGTTGACCCAAATAATCAGCTATCATCATACTAAATTTTATCAAAATCTGTTTAGTGGTACTTGATGTAGTCACAAACAGACAGGAAGACAGACCAAAAAATTCATTTTTTTTAAATAAATATGTTGGGACATTATTACAACAGCGCCATCTAGTTCCGCAGTAAGCTACGTAACGTGCTTGTGTTGCGGACACCAGATAGTTGATATACTACACATATAAATTTTAAATACATACATATTATAAATATCAACACCCATGACTGGAGTACAAACATTCGTGCTCAACAAATGAATGCTCCCAGCGGGACTCGAACCCGCGACCGCTGGCGCAGAAAGTATGGTCACTACCAACTGAGCCAAGCGATTAGGCCTCTGTATCGATAATAATGACTATTTCAATTAGATTTTACAAAAAATATTTAATGTACAGATTCGATTAAGATAGAATTTCCTTATAGGTAGGTTTTTTTTTTTATTCTTTATTTATAAAGCCATACACCTATATAAGGTTAAGTCAGCTTATTGTAACATAATTACAAATTATACATTCAGACAGAGATCAGTTGTTTCCTTAATTCTAGAGAATGTATATAAAACCAAATAATGTGTTTACTATTATTGCTAGCGAATTTAAAACTAAGTACAGAGTGAAACAGGAACATAATATCTTGTCTTGGACATCGGGTGTCTGTTAATAGCTTTATTCTAAGTGACTCATTGATTTTACATTCTATTAAAAGGTGCATTAGGTCCTCCTTATTACACACAACACAATTGGGACTTTCTGTTTTATTCATGAGATAGCCAAAATTGTTCAATGGAACATGTCCTGACCGAAGTCTAAAACAAGCAACCCCAGTTCTTTATATGTCATCCTAGTATTACTGAACCAAGGAATTTGTGGAAGCTCAGCTCTAAGGGATTTGTACCAAATGCCTTTTTCACAAGAGATCTCATTATAATGTGTCTTCCACTGATCAAAGCAAAGCTTCTTTACAATTGGGATATAATCTGAAGACTGTAGCGATACACGAAGAGGAATTCCATCAGATTGGGCTACTTTGGCGAGCTCATCAGCGAATAGGTAGGTATTTATAGAAGTTAAAAAAACACAATTACCTATTCATTGAGGTCATTTCAATGAGCCTTAACTCAATCTATGTGTCTACTTTAGTAAAGCGTTGAGTGTTTTCCAAATTCCAGGTGTCTCTTCAGCATCAGGACAAGGTTACCATTGTTATTGAAGTAATGTCTTTTTTTCTGTTGGGATATTAAGATACAACACCATCTAGTTCCGTGGTAAACTACGAGGCTTATGTTACGGATACCAGATAGTTGATATACTACGCATACGTACACCCATGACTGGCCTACAAACATATTTTGTACTCAACGAACTAATTGCCTCAACGTGATGCAAATCGGCGACCAGCAGCAAGTAAGTTCACTACAACGTAGCAACAGATAGACACCCAAATACATACATACATTATGCTTTTAACACCCCTCATTTTGCATCAGGGGTTAAAAAATATAATTTAAAAATATTTCTAGGGACAAATTTGTGCAAAACGATCGAATTCACTCATCTATATTTTATTATAATGTAAGTCAAAAATTTCGTACAACGTGAAAACAAGATATACATTATAATAGCGTGACTTTTGTTATTTAAGGGAATTATACTCGTAATTTTTCGGGCACATTGACCGTTTTGTTTGTATCGGAAGTAAAAGATGTTTACAAAGTTATCGCGTATTCACGATTTTCGCCTTACGCTTTGCCAGTTTTGTGCCATTTAATATTTTCTACAGTAATTTAAATCCTCTTTTTTAACCTTGAAGATTTTTTTATTTTGGCCCACGTATTTTGTTAATTGTTTTAAATAAAAAATCATACAGAAAACTAAAAATATATATTCTATTAGCAATTTTGGTCTCGGTGGCCAATCTAATTGAAACTAGCCATCTGCGCAGGAGATATTATAGTGCAGCACGCGTATACACTAAAATAATCTCTCTATTCTTGTCACTCTCATACTCTGGTGGTATGACTAATCGACACAACCAGTTATGACCTCTCCAGATATACCTCTCCGAGGTATGGAAGCCAAACATCGCCATTAATGCCAACATTAGACTAACAGTCTAATTTGACTAAATCTGAGTCATAGTAAACAGAAAGACTGAATAACTAAACTTGACCCGACCCGGAACTCGAACCCTTGATATATTCGGCTGTAAATGCTAGCCACTACACGAAATCACGGGTAGATTAAAAATTATTGCTTTTTGTCAACGGCACCCTAAAAATGGTATAAGATATGCCCTACATAATTAAAAAAGTCTCTTTTTAATTTACATGAAAAACAAATCTTTTGAAACCCGAGTGTCAAAGTTAGAAGCTTTGTAGCTAGAGTCTAAAGTTATCCTCAAAAAGATAATAATGTGATAGATGATACTTTAAGCTTATGTAACTTACGAAAGATTAGTTAAGCTGTTTGTAAAATTTTGAACCAGCACAATGACCCGTTATATACTGTGCAATGTACCTACTCGTACATATGGCCTGGTAAAAACCAGTAGAGATATATATCCGGAATTTTATGCTTTTTGAGTTTCGCAACACACAATTGCTTCCAGCGGGACACGAACTTGCGTCTTGTACCACAGCAAGTAGGGTAACTCACTACTAACTGAGGCAAAAATAAAATTCTAACTGAGTTGAACCAAATGTATTTTGGAAAACCATGATGTATTGTCGATACAGAGCCCGAATCTATAGTTGTTAGATTTTTGTCTGTTTGTTTGAAAACCAATGGACAGATTGTAAAATGAAATATTGTCGCGTAATAGAGTGTGAACTCGTCATAATAGCACGTTTGTACCATGCTTTAGAACGGCGAATGTCAATTTTTAACTTATGTCAATTAGATGACAGGAACGATCAATTACAAATTCTAATGTGTCAGAGAGAGACAAAACGTTTTCGGGAAAGGATTCGAAATTACTAGAAACATTTTGAATTTTCGATACTAGAATATTCTAATATTTATGCATATAAAAAGGCCGGCAGTGTGTAGAGAGATCAGTTGACATTCGAAGTTGAGTGAAGATAAGAAGCGATACGAAATAGTGGAAAAGTGAAGAGTTGGTTAAAGTATTAGTGAAAAAGTATTGAGAAGAGAAATACAGTGTACAGAGACTAGTGTACAGACTGTGCGTGTATTCATAATGAAATAAAACATTCTTAGTGCAAGAACGCTTATAATTTCCGATCCCGAACCCGTAGTACGTAACAATATGATATATAGTATAACTAATATATGTTTCCACGTAAAATTACCTAGCCATTAGGTAAAAGGTAAAATATTTCATACAAAGTACCGCAACTTAGTCATTCACTTTATAAGGATATAGGGCATTATAAGGTAACGTATATGAGATCATAACGCGACAGAAATTGATGACGTTGGCTGGTTTAAATGAAATGATGTGGATATATTTCGACGTAATTCACCCAAAATTTATCTATACGTGTAAAAAGACGAATGAGTTTGTAAATTGAACATGATTGTATACAAGCTTAGGCATGTGGCTTTGCTCATATAATCTATATATTAATACATGAAGCAAAAACTTTGTACCCCTTTTTACGTAAATAGCGCGCACGGAGGAGTATGAAATTTCGCACGCTTATAGTTTTTATAGAGAAGGAGTGCAGAATGCTATTTTTTTTTAAATATGCATAAAAATACATTAAATCAATATAAAAAACTTAACACGCACTACCATGTATTTGACATACTGAATGGCAAACATAACCATAATAAATTTATCTATTACTCGTACAATACATATTATTATATTAGTTATTAATGATCAAAATTTGACCACAGAGCGACCACTAGTAATAATTATAGTACAAAAACAAAAAATCTGCCAAACTCGCATGATCTTGGTTCTGTAGCATGAATAATTTATTTTTACTTCAGTGAGTTGGTATGCAAAAAGTAAAATAATTGTGTTAAATAAACACATAGATATTATATTATGTAAACTTTTTGACTGCAAAAATTATTTCTCTGAACTGCCTCGGTGATGTAGAGGCTAGCATGTACTGCTGCACATCTGGAGACCCTGGGTTCAAGTCCCGTGAAGGCCAATTTAGCTAATGAGTCTTTCTGTTTAGTAAACCTCAGTATTATCCCGGACTAGGGAAGTTGGTGCTGTCTCGGAGAATATCACGTCTAGTTCAGCTCACCAGACTATGATAGTGACAAGAATAGAGAGTGCACTTGTGTCTGCGCGTAGTTGGCCACGCTTAATGGGATAACCTGCCATGGCTAGAATTATTCGAAAAGACATTATTTTTTCTGTGGAAAGGGAAGTTCATTTTACATACGAAAGCGCGGTACCGAAAATATCCTTTAATTAAACTTTAACAACGTACCTTGTTTTCTTTTCATTGAAATAAATTTAGAAGCGTTTAATTCTTAGTATTTCATTTTAAGATCGCCAGAAAAACTGATCCATAAATATACAGTGGGCTTAAACATTTTTTCAACCCTTTGTTATAGTAGGTTGTTCGTAATTTGGCTGTAAATTGTCTAGTGGAAACTTGACACCTTAATTCAATTTTACTTCAGTCTGTTTGAATAAAATTGCTTTAGACATGATGGAAATCATATTTTTTGTGTATTTTCACTCACCTTTTACATCATAATACAAGATATCCTTAAACAAAGTCATCGGCATTTGCTAGTTTGACAATTTTTTTGCAGTAAAAAGCTTAGGGAAGCGAGAAATTTTTCGCTATAACAGTATAACTGGCTGAATGTGAACTGGCAAAAATTTTTCAGCATTTCCATATAAAATGTATACGTGCATACTTCAAAGCCAACTTCAATGGCTCTCACAATATTTTTATTTAGAGTCGTCGAAAGGTGAATATTTTAAATATTGTACTACATCATTTTCACGATTTTTACTCTTTATTTAATTATGACCACCACTTCCATAATGTAAAAGTGTAAATTGTGTTTCTCTACGTACATTTGACATAATTAAATCACAAGTAATATATGTGTATGTGTGCTTATGTTTGTCCTAACTTAACTCCTCAACACTAAATAAAACTGCTGAATCGATTTAGATGAAATTCAGTAAACAGATCGATTTTGATGAGGACTATTAGGATATTATTAGAGTATTGTGCTATGACTTGGACTATCGTTATATTATAAATTTGAAAAACACGCAAAGCAAAGTAAAGATTAGTTATCTCTATTGCAACGACGCAATGACGTATATAATATATAAAAATCTCGTGTCACAGTGTTTGTTATCGAACTCTTCCGAAACGACTTGACCGATTTTTTCTTGTGTATATTTGGTAGGTCTGATAATAAGTTGTAGGCTATTTTTTTGCCCTAAGTGACAAGGGTGGCCATCTCCAGATTTTTTATTTTTTAAGTAGTTTTAGACCAAAAATTTTATATGACTTGGCATGAAAAATACATATAGCCCTAAACTTTCATCCCAAGGGGTGGGCGGAGCCGCGGCAATTGCTCGTTATACTATAAATAAAAACACTCAAAGCAAGGTTACTATCAGTCGCTAATTTAAATATAGGAACACATTATAATGTCTTATTCCACATCTGTGCTCTGCGAAATCCGCAAAATCTTTCAAATGACTTCACCATCAAGTAAATCTAGTGAGGGTCAACTTCGCCACCCTGTTAGATTTATAGAGGTCACGATAAGCATTTTAACGGAATGTTAATTTGGCAAGTGTTGCTCAGTGTGGTAACGGGTCGATGACTTTAAGAATAATAATAAGAAACTAAGTCGAATTTGTACATTGAATATTTTTGAAGAATGTTATTGAAATATTCATAATTAAAGATACATACAGCATCTATAGCATTCTTTTTTTTAGTATGTCTGTTTGTCTATCTGTATTTAACCGTATCACAAGTTATAAGAATTAAAAAGAATTGAATTGAAGTGAATTCCAATGAGATACAAATGGTTTTATCAGAAATGAGATAATATTTTCTTGCAGTTAAAATCTACCAAGATATACCATTTCAACAGGCTATCACCATATCAAATTTCATCAAAATCTGTCCAGTGGTTTTTTCGCGATGCGGTTACAGACAGAGAGACGAAAATTCTAAAAGCTATAGATATGGCCTCTACATCGTTAATTATGACTATTTCAACTTGATTTTCCAAAATATATTGAAAATACAGAATTGAATATGTTATAATTTTTTTATAATAATATTTATACACGGAAGAATACGGTCAAAAAAAGATCGTTATTGACCGACTGCAAAGACCAACGGTCAACGGATATGGCATGTTCTAGTGTAGGATGCCTTGTAGCATGAATGACAGATGACCTAAGAGGTGGGCAATGGATGGATGCTGCCCAGAACTTAGATGGTTGGCGATCACTGAGTACCTTCGTTCAGTTGTAGATAAACATTGATTAAATGAAGTTGAAGTACATAAATCAACTATAAATTAATAAATAATAAATATGTTGGAACATTATTACACACAGCGCCATCTAGTACCGTAATAAGCTACGAGGCTTGTGTTACGGATACCAGATAGTTGATACACTACACATAAATTTTAAATACATACATAATATTATAAATATAAACACCCATTGTAGTACAAACATTTGTGCTCAACAAATGAATTCCCCAAGCGGGATTCGAACCCGCGACTGCTGGCGTAGAAAGTAGAGTCACTACCAACTGAGCCAAACTTGTCTATAAAAAGAATGAATGTTTGTTAGTTTGTAATCGGTTGTATCTCAATTAAAGCGAGTTGTTATCTCTCTAAACCAAGCATGCCCCGTGGGATAGATCAGTAACAAAAGTCTACTATAAGTATATAATAATGTATTAGCAGTACCCGCGGCTGTGTTTTCGATCGCTACTAAACTATGTACATAGCTTCCCACTGGGCTAATTTGAAAACTGCCTGGAAATTTCATCAAAATCGCTACAGCCGTTGTAGAGTCCATATTGTTAAATTATCATAAAATTATGATAAGTTATTTTTAATTGTGATTTTTGCCGAAACGATTGCTTAAAAAATACAAAGGACACATGGTAAACTAGCTGACCAGGCAGACTTCGTACTTCCTCAATCGATAAATAAAAGACCTAAACTTTTTTTTCATATTTATTCACCTTTTAAACCTTCTCTGGGCTTCCAAAAATAATTCAAGACCAAAATTAGCCAAATCGGTCCAGCCGTTCTCGAGTTTTAGCGAGACTAACGAACAGCAATTAAAAAAACATTGTCCAGCGGACAAAATTGTGAATCTATTTGTGTAAGTGGATTCCATTGGAAACCATTCCCAGATCCCCTTGAACACACACAAAAAATTTCATCAAAATCGGTCCAGTCGTTTGAGAGAAGTTCAGTGACATACACACTCACAGAAGAATTATATATATAAATATAGGGTATTTTAGAACCGATAATAAAAATAAGAATAGGATTTACCTTTAGAAATGACCTAAGTGTTATTGATTTAGTTCAGAAGAATTATTTGACTGAATAAAAGAAAACCTCCCTATTTTCTGAACCCCTCATAAATTTGGCCGGCTTATGGATATAAATCATAACCACCTGTATAGCTGGATAATTAATAACCCGGTTTTTGTGCTATCAGTTTATAGGGGAAGGTGGGGTAATTGAGAACGGCGGGAAATTAGGAACAGTTGAAAATCAAATACTTCCCCCCCACTGCACCACCCACATACGTTTAAGTAGACGCGCTTGATATCCCTTAGTTCACCTGCAAAAGTATGAGTGATTAGACCTGCTCATCCTGTCACGGCGATCAGAAAACATTATTAGGCATTTTCATTACAATTTTGGTCCCATGTTGAAATCAATGCAATAAGCATATTTTTGAACTTAAAGAAGTCACATTTTGTTAATAAATTACATGTAATATATGTTTATATATTTTATTGTAGCTTTAAGGTCATCGAAGATAATATTGCGAGTAACTGTCATTTTGATTTGAGTTGCCTATTTCGGGTAATTAGGAATAGTGTCAGGAGGGTAAATGTGAACGTTCCTAATTACCCCTACGAATTGATTCATCCAATGTTTATCTTTTAAAGTAAGAGAATGAGCGAACTGGTGCTAAAAGCCAGTATTAGTGACATGATTGCTACGGTTTCTGATTCCGCTTGGATAAATGAGTCCAAATTCGTTGATTATCTGCAACATTTCATTTCTTTTGTAAAACCTACCAGTCATGATAATATTAGATAATCACGAAAGCCACATCAGCCTGGGCGCATACAAACTTCTTAGAGCACATAACCTGCGTGTTCTATCCTGTCATCTGACTAACCTGACTTTCTTTTGTTCACTGAAAACTGCATACAATCGAGAATGCGAACTCTATATGGTTCACAATCCTGGCAAACAGAACATCAGAAAAGACAAGTGGAGAGGAAAATAAAAGAGAAAGTTCAAAAGATAAGGACCACTTATAATAAGGATAAGGGAGTCAGAAATTTGAAGAGGATGTTAGAAGTAAATGAAAATGAAGAAGAGTATTACTGTGCATTCTGCAGTGAAAAATATGAATCTCCAACTATAGACGATTGGATCATATGCATTATGTGTAACAACTGGGCACATGATAAATGTACCTCCGGTCAATCCAGTAAAGATTACGTCCATGATTTCTGCCAACAAAGTAATTGTAGTACTTATATAGATTTTGTTATGTCGTTCACAATTACCCCATATCGTTCCTATTTTCCCCGCAGACTGTTCTCAATTACCCCATACGGTATCGGGTAAATAAGAACGACAGTGATTTTTATTTTCTTTAATTTTTTGATTTTGAAGTTTATTTTCAAGAGTTTTTATTTTATTTTTTTGTAGGTAGATTAGTAACGTTAATGTTGCAATAGAAGTTGATTATATTTGTTGCTTTCTTTAACTTTTTAGAGTGTTTTAAGTTAGGTGTTCCCAATTACCCCACTTTCCGATACGTCAGTGCTCTTGATTGAAATATAATAGGATATATTTTGTTTTGTTCAAAATGTCACGTACTGTGTTTTCAATATCATTGGTAATTCGCCTGTATATAATATACTTAAATAAAAGTACGTACAAAATTTATACATACATTCATTTCACAATATTTGGAAATATTAAGGCAATATTTTTTGGATTATTAGACTTACCTTGGTTAGTATAGATTTTAATGAAAATTTTCAAAAATATATAGTAGTAAAAATTATTTTTGTAATAAAATTCATGGGCTATTATCGTATATTCTGTTTTATTTATAAAGGTATACGGATTTTTATTCTACTTCAATTAAAAATGCGAAAGTAAGTCATGGTGTTGATAACCTCAGTAATAAAATTCGCCATAAGGTGGTGCCATCTGTACATTATATTATTTTAAAGGTTTATAAGAACGAGAACTACGATAAGAGGTTGGCTTATGGGCATTTGAGCGTCTTAAAACAATCTGGTAACGTCCACGTGTCGATATCGATATTCAATTATCCGTGACCCGTATAGTAACGGGTGGCCGCTTAATCGATTATAGTCGGCCGACTCGATTTTAGTTGACTGCTTGGATACTTTTTTAGAAAATCAATTCCTACCTATTTTATTTTTGCTTCTGTGTTTGACATTTGATAAATTGATTACGTAATCGAAATTTTAAAATCGAATTATTATTAAATTCATTTTAATTTAATAAACAATATCGTCATTCGTCAGTTCTTCTCAGGTCAGCAGCTTCTTCTTTCTGAACTGGTAGTAGGCTCATGTTGAAAATGACGTTCAGTAATAAATTGTAATAATTTTATGCTGAATATAACAATAATTTGAATTTGAATAATAAATAGGCAATAAAATGTTAAATGAAAAATATTATTTTGAATTAGTCTGATAATTGTAGGAAGGTACCGTCTGTAACATATATAATAGTCTATGACACCTCTAAAGCCTTAGTCTCTTGTGACCATGTTTGCTGAAAAGCACTCCTAATGTCAGGAGCAGAAGTCTATTCAGTGATATAATAAAATGAGTTGAATCTGTACTTCAATATTTTATTGGAAAAGTAATTATTATAGATACAAAAGATTTTCGAATTTTGTTTAGTCTGTCTCACGACAAAACCAATGGACAGAATTTGTAAGTATGATGATAGCAGATAGGTAATTGGTTATCCGGATCAAATATAGGATACTTTTTACTGCAGGAAAAATCTATCACAATTCAATTCTCTTGTTAATGGCTTCAAGCGTGCCAGTTGAGCACAGATTACTTCGCCAATGTCACGTAGAAATCTATCACATTTCTGAGAAAACAAGGCTAACTGTCAAAATGTTGTTAGGGAACGAACCCGAGCGGAGAGAGGGTTAATCACTTTATAAAATAAAACCGTATTAAAATTTAATGTAGTAAAAAATAATATAGTTTTTATGAAATGTCAAATATTTTTCTCTTATCCAATCTCACAAAATCTTATCAAATCTCATAAAAATCTCGTGTCACAATGTTTGTTATCGAACTCCTCCGAAACGGCTTGACCGATTTTTATGATTTTTTGTGAATATTTTGTAGGTCTGAAATAGGGCGTAAGCTATTTTTTATTTCCCTAGATGATAAGGTTGGCTCACTCCTGATTTTTATTTTTTTATTTTTAAACCAAATTTTAATTTTTTTCATGATTTGGCAACAAAAATACTTGTAACCCTAAATTTTCTCCTTTTTATCACAAACCCTCATTTTTAATAGTGATTAAAACGCGGGCGGAGACAAATTGCTAGTAATCGTTTAAATCTTAAAATATTATACGAACAAATAGGTGTTAAATTTTACAGTTCGCGAGAAAAGTAAGTTAAGTACTTTATGATATTCACATTGCAGTACTCCTTAGAGCTTTTGAGTAGTTTTTAAAAGTTGGCCAACGTTTGAGCACTCCTGAGCTTGCAAGATAAGAAAGCTAAGTGTGTCCGCACTGAGCTTTTTCTCACCTACATACGCCGTTTTGAATGTTTAAAATTCTAAGTAATTTTCTTCGTTTTAATTCTGTATTTCTTGTGGGTAGTGGATTCGAGTCTGGCAAGCACATGTTATTGTTATTGTATTTTTCAGTGATGAAGTCTTTATAAGAAATAGTGTGTATGTAGATTTGTTGCTACTTTAGACAAATGTAAGTAAAATTTAGTAGACCGCATAGAATTATGACCTACAGTAGCTCATAGATTTCGGTTATTGTTAAAACCATTCAAAAGATAGTGTTGCCATTGATACTGTAATATATAAAAACACCCAGGGATCAGAGTGTTAAAGTAAGTGGCTAGTTATATTATTCTTCTATCCATTCCTGTAAGTTCTATTAAAATCGATAAAGCCAATCCAATATTTTCTCACGCACAACACATTTATTGTTTCAAATAAATAGAATTTTATATATAGTACTGATTTAGATTTTGTACTAGTTAGGATTCTGAGACTTAGTAAATCGTACATAATTTTTTTAATAGTACTTTTCAATTATTACCTTCGCTAAGCTTTCATGAATTAATAATTGTTAAAAATCTATATATTAGCCAATCACCCGAGCTTCGCTCGAGTTCGTCTCTGGGTACGTTTCAACGATTAGTATGGAATAAAATCCTTAGAACATTAGATATTATAATATATCAACACGTTTGGCTCAGTTTGTAGTGACCCTACTTTCTGCGCCAGCGGTCGCGGGTTCGAGTTCCGCTGGGGGTATTCATTTGTTAAACACGAATGTTTGTTCTTTAGTCATTTGTGATTATATTTATAATATGTATGTATCAACTACCTGGTATCTGTAACACAAGCCTCGTAGCTTACCACGGAACTAGATGGCGCTGTGTGTAATAATGTAACAACATATTTATTTATACTAGTATGTTTTACTTGAAAAAAAAAAAGATTGATTTCCCATACAAACTTTAGTCTTCTTTTTCGCCTTCTTCAAAGATATTTTACGGGATAAAAACTATCCTATATCCTATCCTGTATATAGATTTGAAAGTAAAGTCTAACATTCAAACGCAAAATCGATTCGATATTAAATAGTTGCCTACAGTTAGTTGAACAGTCCCATTGGGTAAATTAACCGAGTGTCTGTTGAGTCTCGATTAATTAAATCGATATTGATATCGAGAGCAGAACCTTAGGCAATGGTTATTGTTAAAGTTATTATTGAATTAATGTACGGTTGAAAGAGTTCAAGTTAAACATGAATAAAGTAATTATCGACCGAGTAATTTAAAGCAAAAACCAACGTACATTTTTCGGAATTGAAACGTACGTCACCTACGTACTCGTTTGTGTTATTCTAAATTATAATTTATATCTGCGCTTAATTTATAATTATCCAAATCCAAATCGTTCTAGCCAGCTCGTAACAAAAAAAGTGTGTTTGTACTTATGTACACGCGTTAGAAGTTATACTTCTTTGGCGTAACAAGATAAAAGTCTTTTCAAAAAATTTTATCACTTATAACCACAGTAAATTATTATAATGTTATTTTATAATATATTATAATATTATTTGAGAAAATATATATTTATGTATATATTATGTTGTAGGTATATTTTATTCGGACTTATACAAAACACGTGTGTCAGAAACACTTGAATAAATAAATATCGTAAATATAGTTGTCAGTTCTCACGCAAACATACGTAGATGTTCTTACGGTAACTTTTTTGAAAAACTAAAATGTTAACTATAGCTAACTTCAGAGTGTTGGTTTTTCGTGACGGTGTGCGCGCGCATCTTAAAAATTTACTCTCATCATTTTTCCCTTCCCATATGAAAATGAGGAGTTAGATGACTTAATGTTTTGATTGTTTATGGAAAAAATAGCCGTGAAAAATATTATAATATGATTTTTTATATTATGACCTGTGATATCCTTTAATTTTGGTACTTAACTAGATAGGTTTGTTTTAATTATTTAACAATATAACATGGTTACCCTCGCATATTAATAAACTTTCATTTTTTTCACATTTAGGTCCCAAGTGAGTGTATGGCAGCTTGGGCTGGCTGTCAAGTCCGTTGGCCGACTATATCTTTCAAAGGCTTTGCTTTCATCGTATATTTAATCAAAATCGGTAAACCCGTTGACTAAGTATGTAGGGATATTACATACAAACATATTTTTTCAGGCTTTGGCCTAGTCGGGTATAATTCTCGAACTTTAAATATTATTTAATTTTATTTTGAAGTGAAACTTCTTTAGAACCGTTGTGATTTGAAACTCGATGAAACGAAAATGCGTCACGATAAAGAAAGAAATACATAAAAGTATAGGATTAAGTCGGAGAGAATGAGATAGAATACATTCCCATGTTGCCATGGTAACCGTTGTTTATTTTTTGACATTTCTTTTTTATATATATTCATCTCATTCTTTTGTCGATTTACTGAAGTTTCACTTCTATCGTGTGTGAATTGCACACACACACCTTTTTTATTTACTTTAATGGAGAAGTTTCAGCATATTAAAAATATTATCGTATTTCCTATCACAAAATGTTTCAAAAGGGAAAATTGGCTCTGGAAAGGTGATTTTAGCTTTCTTATAAGATGTATCACGAAAAACTTTTAACGAAAATTAACTTCACGGAACAGAAATTACGGTCATACATTCGTATACAAGTGCGATATTTTCAAACTTTGGAAAATAATATTTATTAAGTAACAAAAGTGAATTGATTATTCCTTTTTTAATAAAATAGGACTACATAAAAAAAGTTTGTATTCAGTAGTATTCAGCCCTTTTTAACGTCCCACTGCTGGGGGTGGGCCTCTCTCAGTACGAGGGGGATCAGGCCATAGTCTACCGCGCTAGCCTAGTGCGTGTTGGCTGACTTCACGTGTTTTTCGAAAACTTGCTAGGTTCTCTCAGACATGCAGGTTTCCTCACGATGTTTTCCTTCACCGTAAGACAAGTGGTAATCATTTTAGAAATGATTCGCACATGAAAATATCAGAGGTGCTAGTCCCGGATTTGAACTCGCATCACTCGGTTATCCAAGCGAGTGCGTTACCGCTGGGCTACCACTGCCTTCAGCGAGTATTAAAATGACAAAAAATTAAAAGTATTAATTTACAATATCATTAATTAGAGCTTATCCCCTGGAGTGTTAAGAAAAGAAGGTCGCCTTTGACATCTACAGATAAAATATGTACAAAAAATCCTTTGAAATTT
The DNA here is from genome assembly GCA_951802675.2 of Boloria euphrosyne. NCBI lineage: Eukaryota > Metazoa > Arthropoda > Insecta > Lepidoptera > Nymphalidae > Boloria > Boloria euphrosyne. Next base: position 3,917,532 of record OX637900.1, on the reverse strand, counting down.
GTGACAGGTTGTTATCTATATTATATATAATAAAATTCTAACTTAGACGAATCTGTACATTGAATATTTTTTGGAAAATGTCATTGAAATAAACATTATTATCGATACAGAATCTCGAATCGAATCTATAGCTTTTAGAATTTTTTTCTGTCTGTCTGTTTGTGACCGCATTACGGGAAAACCACTCGACTGATTTTGATGAAATTTGGTATTATGATAGCTGGTTAGTTAGGTTAGGATATAGGATACTTTTTACTACTAGGAAATATCTCATTTCTGTAAAATCTCAATTAACCGTTAAAAACTCCCTGTAAAATGGTATGTGAAATCTAAGAATTTAGTTTCCGGTCTTAAAAACGCAGGCGAAGCCGCGGGAAATTCTAGCTATTTCTAAATAAGGACTTTGATAAAATGTTATAACTTGTACTAGAGAGGTAACGTTTTAACTTTTAGAATGGATTTCTCAGTAATGGGATCCAATATGTTGATACGAATAATCAGCTGTTATAATAGCAAATTTAATAAAAATCGGTTCATCTAGGTTTCCTCATGGTCAGAGACAGACGGCAATTCTAAAAACTATAGATTCGGCATCTGTATCGATATTATACGATATTTCAAAAATATTCAAGTAATTTTTCAAAAGTATTCAAGGCAAATGAGTGTGACATAACGTATTAATAGCTCAGAGCTTTTACCTTTTTCTGTCATGAGTCTTGACTCAAATCCAGGACAGAAAGGCATTGACAAATATAAATTCGTATGGACATTAACACACATCACTAGCTAGTTCAGGAGGCAGTGGTAGCCCAGCGGTAACGCGTTGCTTGTATAACCGAGTGATGCGAGTTCAAATCCGGGTCTCGCACCTCTGATATTTTCATGTGCGAATCATTTCTATCATGATTACTTGTCTTACGGTGAAGGAAAACATCGTGAGGAAACCTGCATGTCGGAGAAAACCTAGCAAGTTTCCGTAAAACATGTGAAGTCCGCCAACACGCACTGGGCCAGCGCGGTGGACTATGGCCTGATCCCCCTCGTACTGAGGGATATTGTATAATGGATACCAGATGGTTAATATACTACCCATTTACATTTTAAATACATAAATATTAATAATATAAACACCCATGACTGTAGTACAAATATTCGTATAGGTCTAACAAATGAATGCCCCCAGCGGAACTCGAATTCGCGACCGCTAAGCAAGTAAGCATCGCTAAGCCAAAAACTGAGCCAAACGTGTCATCGAAACATAGTATTAGAAACATTGTAAAGTGTTTCATCTGAGTGAAGCAAGTGTGCTAGTGAAAACTAATGATAATTTTTGTAAAGATAAAAAAGACAAAACTAAGTATATTGTATTATATAAAAAATAGTTATTACATTTTCATTCAATTTATTTCTACGAGTACTTGTCGTTTGGATCGAATAAAATGTTAATTTATTATTCATTGGACCTTCATTTGAATAATACTTTAATTAATAATACTATAAATTAAGGTATAATGATGATTTTTAAGTATATCTTACTCATTTACTTTTATCTGTCTTTTTGGTATGATGGGTTCGATTCCCGGACGTGTTCTATTTATTTTAGAAACCTCTACTTATATCAAACTAGAGACCTACCCTCGCTTCGCACTCTTTTGGAAAATTTTAGTACTAGCAGTGTTACTGCAGGTCGTAATCCATGTAGGTTGTTTCTAGTACCTCTCTGGTAGCAGGGTGGACTATGGAAGCTACACTATATTTATTTTACCCGTGGTTGAATGCGATAGTAATCCTGTTATGTCCCTTAAAACGGAGAAATTACCGCTAAGTTTAAGTGGTAAAAACTGCCTTTTTTAAATAAATATGTTTGGACATTATACAACAGCGCCATCTAGTTCCGTGTTAAGCACACATAACACATATAATATTATAAATATAAAAACCCATGACTGGGGTACAAACATTCGTGCTCAACAAATGAATGCCCCCAGCGGGACTCGAACCCGCGACCGCTGGCGCTGAAAGTAAGATCAATACCAACTGAGCCAAACGTGTCATTCATCAACGTGACAGTCATCAATAACTTATTTTATTTTAATCAGTGACTGAGAAGGTACAAAGCAACACTTTTATAATATTTAATATTTGCTCCTAACTGCGAGTCAGTTTAACTCCAGACAAAGTTCCGTACATATAGAAATTCAAAGGTTTTTACACTTTTTCTGTCAAAAATACTGAACCCCAATTTTTATTAAAACGTCTATAACATCGTAAAGTATAGCAACAAATATTTTTTTCAACAATAGAAACAAAACTAGGTAATTTCATATTATTTATGTATAGACTCTACGCCTACGGCGTCCATCTGTCGTAGCAGGTTGATTACGGGTAATTATGGTTGGTACAAAAGCCCCGCACAGTAGGCGACCTCGACTATATAATATACTACATCTATACTAGGTACATAAGGTGTCTGTTTTTAATTTTAAATTAACAGCTTTTCACTAAATGCATATGAAAGTATATACGGTACTAACAACAAAAAAACTATTTTTAATTTTTTTGTCTGTCTGTCTGTTTGTTTGTTCCGGGTAATCTCTGAAACGGCTGGACTGATTTTGACGGGACCTTTGCTGGTAGATAGCTAATAATGTAAGGAGTAACTTAGGCTACTTTTAACCGAAGCGGAACCCGTGGCTTCGCTGACGATAAACCTAGGGACTCTGGGGATCTATATGTAATAAAAATTCTTACCAAGTAGAATCTGTTCATTAAATATTTCTTGGAAAATCTTATTTACTACTTATTTCTATTTTTAGTTTTCGATAGTTAGAATGATCTTCAGAATGGTCACGGAAAAGACAAAAAGATAATATTAGAAAAGTTTGGTTTATTTTAAACTATTCATCCTCGTAGGTAGTTTTCGAAAGACATGTGTTATGTTTTTTTTATATATATAGATGTCAAATATGCGTAATTCTAAGTATTTAACCTTATAATAGAGACGAAAATTAAAAATAAACACCACTAAAGTAGGAAAGTTTCTAAGCAAACTTCACGCTGTACCGTCTCGTTGGATTTGAGTGACGTGAAATGATGAATTTGTCTTGGTCTTAAGAAAACTGGCAAAGCCACCTACCAGTTCGGAAGGAAGAAACCACTGACATGAGAAGAAGAGACTAATATATTTTTTTTTTTGTTTTTTTTTTGTCTTAGTGTTTTTCTTTTTTTAATTAAATTGAAATTAACAATAATTTGATAGGTTGAAACAGCCTGGTGGCGATCACATCATTCCCAAGGCGTACTGTCTTCTAAAAAATCGTTAATCATTATAATATCCTTTACTACACAAACGTTCTTTTACATTTTTATTAAATTTGGCAATAGAAGCTTGTTGAACGTTTTCTGGGATCCTGTTGTATAAGCGTAATATAGTAATACATTGTCCATCAAAAGAATTACTGACTCGGCGTAAACGAGTCACAGGCATTATAAGTTTATGTTTACTCCTAGTATTAATGGTATGCATGTAGCAATTCCTGAGAAATTCGTGTATATTTTTATGAACATATATAACATTTTCGTACACGTACTGAGAAGCAACAGTCAATATTTTTATTTGTTTTAAACTTATGTCTTAATGATACTCTAGGGCCTAAACTATAAATTGCACGAATAGCTCTTTTCTGCAGGACAAAAATTGTATTAACGGTAGCTGCATTTCCCCATAGTAAGATATCATATGACATACTACTATGAAAATAACTAAAGTATACTATGCGAGCTGTATCTATGTCAGTAATAAGTCTAATTTTTTTAACCGCGAACGCTGCAGAGCTAAGCCTATTCGCTAGCCCCTCAATATGGAGGTCCCACTGCAATTTCGAATCAATGATAATACCTAGGAATTTAGTAGACTCTACCGGTTTTAACATTTCCCCGCCGAATACTACACCATTATCAATAAGTTTAACATTAGGTGTTGTGAATTTTATTAATTTTGTTTTTTTTGTTATTTAATAATAAATTAAATTATTATAAAAAAAATTACATTCGGTAACTTATAGTTAGGAATTAACAATAATAAACTCACCTCTGAGCGTAATATTCGAAGAATGCCACCAAAATTTCTATGGACCTAGTCATTGCTGCCCACATTTCTTGGCTTTTGCATTTTGACAGTGAAGGCAAAGTCGGTCTAGACGGACCGTCAGACATTTATACACACATTCTATATATATATATATATAAATAAATAAAAATCACAAGTTATCCACAGTATTGTGTTTATATGAGTATACGCACTGTTTGTATTTATACAAGCCAACGTATTTCAGTACTACGGTTGTACTCTAACGCCCACGCACAAAATTTATTTACATACTACAGATAAAAAATCCGTAGGTGTTTCTAAATATGTATTTTCACACTTCAAACGGCCATTTTGTGACAATTAGTATTTTTTTTTAATTTTCCAAAAAGCGTATGCTTCTGCCGGGCAATGGTATAACACTGAGGGTCGGTGGTATAGCGCATGCTCTACGTCACCCCCGACCAGATATCCTGAACTACCCCTACACTCAATCCTGGATGGAAATCGACGGCCGAGGGGTTTCTGCGTATAAGTTTAGAGGTCTTAGTAAATTTGTTGGTATAATACAAAACACATAACAGTATTCTACACGGGAATCCACAGTTGGTTTGTTTTTACGAGCTTTTTCACCTTCATGTCTAATGCTTTTTGTTATATTAATTAATAAGCTTTTTCTACTATTACTTACTAATTTTAATATATTGTTAACTAGTGACTCGCTCTCGCTTCGATCGTCTCTAGATTCAGCGCGAGCGAAGCCGCGGGTTTCGCTAGTTAAATTAAATATTTTTTTAAATTAAAAGTAGCCTAAGTTACTCCTTATAGCATTAGCTATCTGCGAGTGAAAGTCCCGTCAAAATCGGTCCAGCCGTTTCAGAGATAAGCTGACACTACAAACAGACTTCTAACAAACAGACAGACAGACAAAATTTTTAAAATTGCCGCGTATTAAAATTTGATTATTTTCATAAAACTGTACTTGAAGAGTTTACTTGAAGTTTAGTTACCCAAGCAAAGCCAGACTAATTAAGTAGTATTAAAAAATTCAACAACTTAATTAAAATACACGAAACAGTTAAGTAAGTAACATATTTTTAGCTAAAACTATAACTAAATATTCATTAAAAACTAATTTTCACGCCACTTTACATGCGTGTTACCGTAATAAATGTTAATCTATATGAAACAAGCCAGGCGCGGCTTTTTATTTGCGAAAGCTTGTGTAGAATCGATTCAGAGTTTATGAAGAGGTTTTATTCGGCCTTATTTGACGTCCCACTGCTGGGTGTGGACCTTCCTGCGTCTGAGGAAGTTCAGACCATAGTCCACCATTGTCAAGGCAGATTGGGCATTATTTTGAAAATTTGACCCAAAGATGAAGTTAGAGTTGAAAACAAAACAAAATCTTTATATTTCTATATTGTTCTGTAACTGAGACTGTAAATCTGTAAATCCAGTTCATAATTTTTTTTATAAGTTATATTTAAAATTACAGAAAATTACTCCTGAATACAGCGATTGCTTGATGCTATGATACACTACATATTATATACCTATATATGTAAAACAAAGTCGCTTTCCACTGTCTGTCTGTCCCTATGTATGCTTACATCTTTAAAACTAAGCAACGGTATTGATGCGGGTTTTTTAAATAGATAGAGTGATTCAAGAGGAAGGTTTTTATGTATAACTGGCGGAACCCACGGCTTCGCTCGTGCCTAATTTAGGGATGAACCTAAGCGAAGCGAGGGCAAGTCGCTAGTATAGATATACATATATCGATACAATTTTTAGTTTTAATGTATGAAAAGATAGTTTTAGACATTACTTTTTCAATAGGATGCATAGGTTAGCCACAAATCTCAAAAAACAAACCCCTAAAAACATGTATATTGCCACCCCCGCCCATTTCCAGAACTTTTTCTGAGTCTGGACTATTTCCTTTGTTATTTACATCATAAACTAAATTCCGACAACTCGTATATTGCTAAGAATTTTATTTACGATGTTTTGAGCGGTTTGGTCCTGTTCTAGTTTACTGTTAGAATGTTACAATTGCGTTGAAAATTTGATAGGTTGTTGGCGACGAGCGTCTCGCACCGTATAATTAAAGATATATTACATGTATAACACAATATGTGTGTACTTAATTATAACGTATATATACATACATACATAATATTAAAACATGTATATTAAGGTAGAGGTAACCCAGTGGTAACACACTCGCTTGATTGTAGCGGGTTCAAATCCCGCGTCTAGTACCTCTGATATTTTCATCATTATGTGCGAATCAATTTTATCATGATTACTTACGTAGAATGAAAATTGCGAGGAAATTGTCTGAGAGAAGCAAGTTTTTGAAAGACATGTGAAGTCCGCCAACACGACTTGGCCTGCGTGGTGGAATACGGTCTGATCCCTTTCCTATTGAAGGGAGGCTGTGCCCAGCACTAGGACGTTAAAACGAGGATGAATACATATAATATGTTTGTATGTGTTGTAAAACTCAGTAACTAAATTTAGCTCAACTCAGGACTCGAACCTAGAACCTACGGATGTGCGGCCGTATATGCTAGACACTAAACCACCGAGACCGTTAGAATATAAAGTTGAAAGGACATTTGTACTAGGAATCTGTAATAACAGCCGTTAATATCTCTTAGCATTCTCGTTCTAACAACAAGTTATGTAAGCGGTTCGGTACTAAATTCAATAGCCGTTATGTTTTTGTAAACTATTCAGTCGATGTCGCCTTTGTTGGGTCATGGATATGCTAATCGCTCAACCAAGCTTTGACCTTTTGATTTATACATGAGTTTGTTTTTGTTCTCTTGAACGGTAAGACAGATTTCGATGTAATTTACTATACGGATTGGAACTTTTGTTAGAAGCTAAGTCGAAGAGAAAGGCAAGAATAATTTACGTTTAACATTATAATGAATGGCATAATGGAATAATGGGCAGTGGTAGACCAGCGGTAACGCGTCGCTTGTATAACCGAGTGATGCGGTTTCAAATCCGGATCTCGCACCTCTGATATTTTCATGTGCGAATCATTTTTCTATCCTGATTACCACTTGTCTTACGGTGAAGGAAAACATTGTGAGGAAACCTGCATGTCTGAGAAAACTATGGCCTGATCCCCCTCGTACTGAGGGAGGCCCGTGCCCAGCAGTGGGACGTTAAAAAGGGCTGATGATGATTATAATGAAAGTTTAGAGGAATCAACGTTTGTTTAATTACGCCAAACTGGCTGCGCAAATTTCGATGAAATGCACAGAGATAGAATATAGTTATAGATAGAACATATATTACTTTTTATCTTTAGCTTGATAGTTTATACCCTCTATTTGTTTTATGTGGAATTTATTTTATGTGGAAGTGGGCCGGTCGTGTCTCTAAGCGATCTGATGGTCGATGGATGCAAGCGTAGTGTAGGACACCCTGCAGCATGAAGAACCGATGAATGGATGGATGGATGCAGACTGCCCAAGACCGGGATAGTTGGCGCTCATTGGGGGAGGCCTTTGTTCAGCAGTGGACGGTGATAGGCTGATTGATTGATTGATTCGCCTATTTTTTCAGTTCATCTTTAAATGTAATAAAATTCTAACATAATCGAATCAGTACATTGATATTTTTTGGAAAACTTATGGAAATAGTCATTTTTATCGATACAGAGGCCGAATCTAGTTTTTAGAATTTTTGTCTATCTTAGACCGCATTACGAGAAAACCACTTAACAGGTTTTAATGTAATTCGGTATGATGATAGCTGGTTATTCGGGTCAACATATGTATAGGATACCTTTTGCTTCGGGAAAACATATCATTTCTGAGATAAAAGCCTTTTATTTCACCTAATTAATTTTTTTTACATATTTAATCATAAAAAAATATGACTTGTACATTAGTTTTCGCATGCAGTGGTTAATAATAAATAAATGAATTAATAAAACGAATATAAAGATACACTTATTGATCTGTTTGAATAATTGATTAATTTATGTAATTATTTTCCAATTATTAATTATTTAATTTATTGTTATAATGGTTTATTGTTATTATTATTAACTATTAACTATTTATAATTTAATCTATACTAATAGTTAAAAAATCTAACAGTTAAAAATAATCTAGGAACGAACCTGAGCGGAGTATTGGTGAATCCCCACTAGACTATAAAACGTAAGTATAATATTTATATAAGACTTACTTTTAAAGGTAAGTGAGCTTAAACAAAACAAATCATTTAGCTTTATAGTATTAGCAAAGCCTAAGAAACATGTAGTCGACCAATGGACGTGACAGGCCAAGCTGCCATACACTAATGTCCCAAGCGAGTGTAGTGTAGCTGTCACGTCCGTTGGCCGACTATATGTTTTATAGGCTTTGGTATTAGAGAAAAGAGACAATTCTCTTTGTTTGTCGAGCCTTTAACTTTTACTGGAATGGACAATGGGACTAAGCGATGTCATGTGACACATTTATTACAACCATTATACCTACAAAATATGTACATTAAATATTTTATGTAACATCTATATTGGAATAGTCATTATCATCTATAGTGAAGTCGAAACGATAGATTTTAGATTTTTTTTCTGTCTGTCTTTTTATCTGCTTGTGACCGCATCACAGAAAACCACTGGACCAATTTTGATGAAATTTAGTATGATCATAGCTGATTATTCGGGTTAACATCTAGGATAATTTTTGCTGTAAGAAAATATCTCATCATCATCATCATCAGCCCTTTTTAACGTCCCACTGCTGGGCACGGGCCTCCCTCAGTACGAGGAGGATCAGGCCATAGTCCACCGCGCTGGCCTAGTGCGTAATGGCGCGCTGGCCTAGTGCACATATTTTACGAAAACTTGCTAGGTTTTCTTAGACATGCAAGTTTCCTCACGATGTTTTCCTTCACTGTAAGACAAGTGGTAATCATGATAGAAATGATTCGCACATGACCATATCAGAGGTGCGAGACCCGGATTTGAACCCGCATCACACGGTTATACAAGCGACGCGTTACCGCTGGGCTGCCACTGCCTGCTAATATCTCATTTCTGAGAAATGTAGTGTAAATTTTTCAGAAATGAGATATTTTCTTGTAATTGTAATGTAACTACAGACAAACCACAGTGAAGTGAGTTTGTTTAAATTATTTTTGTTTATCGTACATTTTATTCATTGTTTCAAACCACTCAGCCTGTTCATTAAATAAAACAACTCAACATCCGCTTTATTTCAATTTCAATTAAAGTTATTACAATTTTCAGCAGATTTTCTCGCTTCGTTTCACTCGCGTTCCTCCCTAGTTGTCTAACAATTGTCAATAAAGTTATTTAAAAGTAATTTTGTTCTGACTTACATGACCTGAGGTTTAAGAATAATTCATTCTAAAATAATTATTCATTAATTAAACTATATTAAACATCCTCACTTCACTGTGGTTTGTCTGTAGTTACATTACAATTACAAGAAAATATCTCATTTCTGAGAAATTAACACTACACTTCTCAGAAACGAGATATTAGCAGGCAGTGGCAGCCCAGTGGTAACGCGTTGCTGGTATAACCGAGTGATGCGGGTTCAAATCCGGGTCTCGCACCTCTGATATTTTCATGTGCGAATCATTTCTATCATGATTACCACTTGTCTTACGGTGAAGGAAAACATCGTGAGGAAACCTGCATGTCTGAAAAAACCTAGCAAGCTTTCGTAAGGCATGTGAAGTCCGCCAACACGCAGTAGGCCAGCGCGGTGGACTATGGCCTGATCCCCCTCGTACTGAGGGAGGCCCGTGCCCAGCAGTGGACGTTAAAAAGGGCTGATGATGATGATGATGTTATGATTTGGAATATGGTATGATAGTAGCAGGTTATTCGCGTCAATATATTGGATACTTTTACTGCCAGAAAATATATCATTTCTTAGAAATCTATGTTTAAAATTAACTAGAGAATAAACACAAGCGGAAGTGAGAGTGAGTCTCAAGTAAACTATAAAAATATTTCAAAGTAATCAATAACAATCAGCCAAAATTAGAAGTAACATTATTTTTGCAACGCCATTTCGTTTCTGTACAACAATGTACAATAACATAAGTAGAATATAATATTAAAGAACACTTGATGAGGGTCTACTTGATTCGGAAGGATCATATCGTATAATTTACTTTTGGGTATACATTTTAAACGTATTCTAAATCGCTAGAGAATTTCATTTTATTTATTTTTACACATTTATTTTTCATTTAAGTTTAGTTTATGTTTGTAATAAATAACTGAAAACAGATGAAATTTTTGAATTCTCTGTCATCTCATAAAAATATACAGTGTGTAAAATAAATAAATATGTATAATGTCCGAAACCTTATAACAACAGCGCCATCTAGTTCCGTGGTAAGCTACGAGTCTTGTGCTACGGATACTATATAGTTGATATACTACACATGTACATTTTTTATACGTACAATGTACCTATTATAAATATTTAAAACACCCATGACTGGTCAAACATTTGTGCTCCACATATGAATGCCCCCAGCGGGACTCGAACCTGTAATAAATTTTATATACACTGCGAACGCTGGCGCAGAAAGTAGGGTCACTACCCTGTCACTAGGCCACTGAGCCAAACGTGTCATCAAAGTACAAGTAGCCTCCTTCAAAATAGTTAACTATTCCATACATATTTTAATTCACAATACAAAAAATGACAGACAAAAATTTACTCACTTTGACAGTGTTATCTGGCATTGTAATCAATAGTCTTGAGATTCATGGAAGGATTCTAGTCTTCTGAAGCATCAAGCATTTTTTTATTGTTGGGAAATGCATTAACGAATACCACAAGTGGTTATGTGTGACTCACTGGCCAGAAAAGCTAGTACTACCCTCTAAAACTCAACAGACCTCCCCACTCCCCAGTCTTAATGGGGCGTTTTCAAAGGACAACCAGCAGGCCCCGAAGTGGTCTTTTTCATGTGCATTGTGCATCTATTAGCTTTATGCCCGGCTGGATTGCCGGATGCTCTTAAGCACCTTCCACCACGACAAACTAAACAGACATTGGGGAGACCAAGCATCCCTTATCCTCTAAAGATTTAATTTATTTCAGTCTTTCCAAGATTGTCCTCATCAAAAAAACCATTTCTATGGGAACTTCAATGGGTCTTTTAGTTACATTTTCGAATTCAACTACTTTGTCCATTTAAGATGCGTACCCTTAAAAAAGGGCTTCAAAGTTAGAATTCGCCAGATAACTAAATTTACTCGTCTTACCAATAAACCTTAAGTTCTCAGTCTTCAGAAAGCAAAAACAAATCGGTTTTACTACTCTTAAAACGGAATGAACCCTTAGAATTTTATATGACTTGGTTAACAGCCGAAACTGTAGTTAAAGAATGGGTAAGCAATATTGATTTAAGCTATAAATTGATGGGTAGTCATTTTGTTGAAAGTTACTTTTTGGGCTTTTTTGGGACTATAAATGTAATAATGATATGTATAGTAACTATTAACTTTCAAATTAAAAAAAAAAAGAAATAAAAACTGCCCAAGTGCGAGTCGGACTTGCGCACGAAGAGTACCATTATCTATAAAAACGCCAAAAAAAACATGTCTGTTGTATGAGAGCTCCCTTAAATATTTATTTTATTCTGTTTTTTAGTATTTGTTATTAGCGGCAATAAACAATAAGCACACATCTTCGGAGAAAATTTCAATCTAACTAGGCTTTAGCTTCATTTATTCCATATTCAATCATAATTCATTTCCAATTCGTTACATTACATTTGTTACATTTTGTTGTAAATGTAGTATGATTAAATATGGAATAAATGAAGCTATATTACAACTAAGCTTTGGTCTAACTATCATGGTTCATGAGATACAGCCTGTTGACAGACTGACGGACAGCAGAGTCTTAGTAATAGGCTCCCGTTTTGCCCTCTAGGTACGGAACCCTAAAACAGTAGAAAATTAGCAAACTAAGCTCCCATTCTAACATTAACTTATTCTTGATCGGTTCATCAAAAGCGAAGCTCCACTGAATTTCAAGAAATCTCCTAAGGGTGGACAGTAAGTACAAAGACGGTACGTTGTTAGTTAAAAGTAATTATTAAGTTACTAGGGACGTACATTCCCTACTCTCGAGTGCGTCGCTAAGTGCCTTTTGGTTTGTTAATATTTTATATAAGCCATCCTTTGGCAACTTTTATTACTACCCATTACAAGCATTTTCCAACCGCATTCTAAAGACTGGTAAGCAAATTCTTAACTGGATACATTTTTTTGACGACACGTTTGACTCAGTTGGTAGTGACCCTACTTTCTGCGGCAGCGGTTGCGGGTTCGGGTCCCGCTGGGGGCATTCATTTGTTGAGCACGAATGTTTGTACTCCAGTCATTGATGTTTATTATATTTATAATATGTATGTATTTAAAATTAATATGTGTAGTATATCAAGTATCTGGTATCCGTAACACAAGCCTCGTAGCTTACTGCGGAACTAGATGGCGCTGTTGTAATAATGTCCTAACATATTTATTTTATTTATTTATATTAACACATACAAAATTTTTTCTTTTGTAATGAAGTCTTATCAATACAGGAACTGATTTACGAAATTTATGTTAACTTCATCTAAATCTATCCAGCATTTTTAATGCGAAGAAGAAACAAAAATACAGATACACAAAAACCTTTGTATTTTTAGTAGAAGCCCGATTTCTACACCGTCAATAATAACTAGGACCAGTAAGTCATTCCGATACGTACAATGTACATACATCTAAATTACTAACTGGGCAGTTTGAGATTTGTAGGCCTGAATACAAATTGTGATTTATACGTATAAATCTATAAGTATTTCTTTTAGGCAGTGGTAGTCCAGTGGTAACGCGCTCGCTTGGACAACCGAGTGATTGGGGTTCAAATTCGGGTCTCGAACCTCTGATATTTTCATGTTTTCTTGTACTGAAGGGAAACGTCGTGAGGAAACCTGTCTGAGATAATCAACTTGCAAATTTTTGAAAGAGATCTGAAGTCCGCCAACCCCAACCCGCACTTGTTCAACGTAGTTGACTATAGCATGAATCATGATCCCCATCGTAATGAAGGTAGGCCCACGCCCAGCAGTGGAACATTGAAAAAGGCTACCACTGTCGTAAAGGTTTTAGTATATTATGTTAAATATAAGAACGTCGTGTCAGGTCTTTAGAACGCGGGCGGAACCGCGGAAAATGCTAGTTAATACTTAAGCAACAAGTTGTTAAAGAATATAAATTAATTAGCGAGAAAAGTTAAAGAAAGTGTCTAATACGTTATTAATTATCTCGAAGTCTACGATTAAGGGTGGCCATCAAGGAAATTGAAAGCTATCAGACGTCGTATAAATTTAAATTTAATCAACATGTTGCTCGTCTTCCGATCGAATAGAAACCTTAGATAGGTTTCTCATTTAAACAGAAGTTACTCTTATTAATTAGCTTTTGTAAGTTATTTAAAATAGCTTGACGCATTGGAAGCTTTAGATAAGCTCAGCGTCAGATTTTATTCACAATATCATGGGTGTTAATTAGTGTGCGGGAACCCTTAACCAATGTTCAATGAAGAGTAATAATATTTTATGATTTGAACTATCTGCCAGTGGAAGTCCTGCCAAAATAGGTCCAACTGTATTAGCGTAATTGAGACTCGAACTCAAGACCTCCGGATCTGTAGCATGTTAGAATAATTGAAAATACTAAGAATTGCTTTAATAAGAAACGTTTAATAGCTTTCGTAAAATATGTTTATGACACAATTGGGAAAGATAAAGAATAAAAAAATATAAATGTTTTAAATATAATAGAATAATCTTAACGAACTAGCGTCCTACCCTCGCTCTACTCCGCTTCGTCCCTACATACGATTTTTTACAACAGCGCCATCTAGTTCCGTGGTAAGCTATGAAGCTTGTATTACGGATACGAGATATTTGATATACTACACATATAATTTTTTAATACATACATATTAAAAATAAAAACACTCATGACTGGAGTACAAACATTCGTGCTCAACAAATGAATGCCCCCAGCGGGACTCGAACCCGCGACCGCTGGCGCAGAAAGCAGGATCACTACCAACTGAGCCAAACGTGTTGTATGAACGGTTAACATAAATTTATCAGCAATGAGATATTATTCCGCGGTAAAAAGTACCCATCCTATGCTGACCATCTATCATATTATCAAATTTTATCAAAATCTCTCCAGTAGTTTTCTCGTGATGCTGTCACAGATATACAACCAGACAAACATTTTCAAAAACTATACATTCGGCCTTTTCGTGAATAACAAATTCAATAAGAAAAAATTATGTGCGGATTCGATTAAGAATTTTCATAGAATATAGTGTATGAATAAAATTTTTAGAAATTCAACATTCAATATTTTAACTCGATATTTTATAGAATTCTCACTGGATTTAAATTTTCTTATAAAAATTACTTTAGAAGTGCAATTTTACAATTTCTGATATTGTATTAATAAATGCTTCACGAGTATGGTCGTTCTATTATCCGTGACCGGACTACGGGTTAATCGATTATAGTCGGTCGAGATAATGTCAGACGGAATCGCTGAACTGTAAAAATTGTAATATTTTTACTCTTAAAAGAAGAAAATTTGAAACATTTTCTTTGTTGCTAACAAAAATGTCTAAAATATTTTTTTCTTTCATTATACAAGTGTCATTTCCAGTTCAATAAGTATTAGACCAAAAAATTCTTATATCACTGTCCGATATTTAAAAATATCGGCTATAGTTGAAAAAACAGGCCGTGATAGCTCAGTGGTAGAGCGCTCACTTGTGAAACTTAGTAAAGCGGGTTCAAATAACGGGTTTTGCACCTCTGATATTTTCATATCCGAATCATTTCTAACATAATTAGATACCACTTACTACTTGCCTTACGGTGAAGGAACACGTCGTGAGGAAACCTGCATGTCTGAGAGAACCTAGCAAGTTTTCACGCAAGTATTTACATGGTCTGTCACATATATACGCAAAGACATGCTAAAAAAATAAATATTCGCGAGATCGAAGAAATAATTAAATAATGAGTTTAAGAATTTTTTACTGGCATTCTCCTAGCTTCCGCCCGAGTTCTAAAGACCGCAAACCAAATTCTTTTCTCATTCAAAATTACTTACTTGAATACGTTTTAACAGCTATTAGTATAGATTACTTAGAAATAAGATATTCACTTCCAGCACTAAAAAGTATACTAAATATTAAGTCGGATAACCAGCTAGCAAATTTCATCAAAATCTGTCCAGTGGTTCTCTCGTGATGACGTCACAGACAGACGAACAGACAAACAGATTAAAAATCAAAAACTACTTCAATTACATTTTTCAATAAATATTCAATGTACAGATTCGACTAAGTTAAAATTTAATTAATTATGTGTAGATCTAAACGAGAATAAGTAATTATGGAACCACTCTATTATTATGAAAACCAAACAAGAAATCATCGGTAATGTGATCCGAAGAGAAATCATTGATTAATCGCAGTCGTTAAGCCATGTCAGTTCCATGGATGGTTATTATGGGACCTGCGCTTTAATTTATGGTTTTCTATACGAGGACATTTATAAAATACTTGTACCCTCGCTTCGCTCTATTGCGTCCGTAGGGACCATAATTTTAGGATATTATGCACAGACAGCGTCTTTTAACAAATTTTATCGATATCGATAACATCTATATTACTCCAAACTATAGTCTATCTATGTACTAGATTTAAATCAAATTCAACAAACTGTTTTGGCTTAAAGGAATAATATACTTATATAAACCCACAAGTTTTGGTAGTCCAGCAGTAACGCACTCGCTTGGATAAGCGAGTGATGCGGGTTCGAATCCGGGTCTCGCACCTCTGATATTTTCATGTGCGAATCATTTATATCATGATTACCACTTGTTTTACGGTGAAGGAAAACATCGTGAGGAGGAACCTGTATATCTGAGAAACTTAGCAAGTTTTCGAGCAAGTCCGCCAACACGCACTAGGCCAGCGCAGTGGACTAAGATCTGATCCATCTCGTACTGAGGGAGGCCCGTGCCCAGCAGTAGGACGTTAAAAGGGCTGAAGACAATAGTTATAATATTTCCAAGTACCGCGATTGTACGTACGTTAGTTACTACGTCACGCCTGATCAGACTTGGATGAAATTTAGTACATAAATAGACTATGATCTGGATAATATCTTTTCGAAGTTTTTTGGGGATTTATTTTAATTTTTTGTGCCAGGTTCGGGTCCCGCTAGGGGTATTTGTTGAGTACGAATGTTTAATATGTACATGTTTAAAGTTATATCTGTGAAGTATATCAACTATCTGGTATCCGTAACACAAGCCTCGTATTATTATGGAACAAGATGGTTGTGTATAAAAATATTATTAAACGTTAAGTCAATTTCGAAGTTCACTGATTCTTTAATTAAAATAACCAATATACTCGTATGAAGAGGGTACTCGTGGTGTGTGCGAATTCCAATTATAATTCAATTATGATCTATATGATTGTTTTCCACGAAAAATCATAGGTTTGAATCTCAAGTAGGTATAATATTTCTCCCATTCTGCTATCCCACTGCTGGGCAAACATTTCATCAGTCCTAGAAGGTTTGGTTATGTAACAAAAAAAAACTTAAAAGGTATAATTATGTGTTTTACCTTTATTTGTACTGAGCAGGAATGGAACTCACAATCTCTATTATAGATACATGCTTACTTCTGCGTACAATAGGTATTGACAATTAAACTACGAAGCGAAATATTATGTATAATATTGCATAAAGGCTTCTTACGTAACAGCGTCGTTTAACCGAACTTTCAAGGTTGTTACATTTAGATCTAGGGAAATTCTATTTCGTACGTCTCTATGACAATTTGTATGGTTCGTTGTAACCACTACAAATTGTAATATTTTAGGCTATAATATTAGTATATATAAAAATGAATCGACATTTGTTGGTTTCAAAAAAAATCCAGAATGGCTGAATCGATTTGCCTAATTTTGGTTTTAAAATATTTGTAGAAGTCCAAGGGGGTTTAAAAGGTGAGAAAATATAAATAAAATTGTGCGGGAAAAAAAAGTAGGCTCAGTAGCATTCAACAATCCGCCGGCTGGACGTGACGCCAAGAAACGCGCAAGAAAGACGCCTTCTTCGGTCATGCCGATGTGTCATGCGGGTTGCTCCTGGTACTTCTCTGATAAAACTGTCCACTGACAGTGGAATAAATACTTGGCTCTATGGTTTGCTTCGGCAAACCTGCTCAGCCGTCTGGTCGTCGTGGTTAAATGCGAAAGCGATCCTGCGATGCCATGTTAGGATGAAAAATGAGTGCTTGGGTTTTAGTGGGAAGTACTGACTTTTCGGGCCGGTTTTTCATTGATCGTCAATGACAAAAAATTGATATACTACACAGATGTAACTTTAAATACATACATATTATAAATATAAACTCATGACTGGAGTACAAATATTCGTGGCCAACACTCAAATGAATGCCCCAGCGGGACTCGAAGCAAGCAAGGTCACTACAAACAGACAGGCAGACAAGTAGAGCAATACACTTAACAATCTAATATATAAAAATCTCGTGTCACGGTTTGTTATCGAACTCCTCCGAAACGGCTTGACCGATTTTCATGATTTTTTTGTGTATATTTGGTAGGTCTGACAATAGGTCGTAGGCTATTTTTAATCATCCTAGTTAACAAGGGTGACCCTCTCCAGATATTTCATTTTTTATTCTTCGACCAAATTTTTATTTTTCATTTTTTTATGAATTGGCATCAAAAAATTCTTATAACCTTAAATTTTCATCCCTCAGGCACGGGTGGAGCCGCGGGAATCGCTAGTATTTATATAATATTGAATGCTTTATGTAACAAAAATTATAAGACCCAGATATTAGCCACAGTGGGCAATGTAACTGAGACAAAGATCTATTTAAACTAAACATTATATATCTGTTAAAGTAACGATTTTAAGATTTGAAGAAACTTCCCTCCCCATTGTATCTTTTACACATTGTTTTATTGATTTTTTACTGCTTTTGTTACTTTAAAGTTTCATAATTATTCTACGCGTACTTTTATTTCAAAAACGGTTAAACTATTATGTATCCATTAAAAAATAATAATTTAAAAAATACGATCTGTGTCATATATTATTAAGAACTTTTCTTTAGTAAACTTTTAAGCACAGAATACTGATCTTACTTGTTACATTATCTCGCGTTGCCATGGTAACCTGATCGATTGATATCCTACAACTATCTCTTTCACTCGAAAAGCGTTTACATATATTTGACTCTCTCTAACAGTTATTATATTGAATTATGCTGTACAGTCTCCTTTGTTATGTTACAAATGCTTTATTGTGAGTAAAATATTTCTCGACGACACGTTTGGCTCAGTTTGTAGTGACCTACTCGCTGAGTCAGTGGTCGCGGGTTCGAGTCCCGCTGGAGGCATTCATTTGTTGAGCACGAATGTATGACGTCCAGTCATGAGTGTTTATATTTATAGTATGTATGTATTTAAGGTAATATATGTGTAGTTTATCAACTATCTGGTATACGTAACACAAGCCTCGTAGAATACCACGAAACTAGATGGCGTTGTGTGTAATTTTCCATAACATATATGTCAAGAACATAATTGCAAATTATAGTTGATTAATGCAAATTTTCTATCGCATGCCATAAATTTAATGAAATATTTGAAGTCAGGACTGAAAATTCTTGCTTCTAACGAGTTGAACGATATGCTAATACATATTTACTAATGAAGAAACCTGCATGTTTGAGAGAACTTAGCCAGTTTCCGAAAGACGTTGTAGTTCACCAACCAACATTTAGACAGTGTGGTGGGCTATGGCTATAATATATAAGAGAGTAAAAGAGTGAAAAAGCTTCTTTCCAGCTAGATCGCGTAAGAGGCTTTTACCTTTTGCACCGAGCTTAAAAGGCTTGTTTTATAAAATGTTAAACATTCGAATTCTAAAAAGCTGTTTCTATAAAATAGTAGGGATGTTATAATAAAGTAAGGACAAAAAAAAATAGAATTTACTGCTTATCAATCAGCTTCAATTCTGTTATATTGTATGGGAAATATCATAAAAAATCCTGGAATATAAAAACTATGTTCTATAAAGATTAATAAAAATGTGGCCGTGTGTAATATCAATATAACACATTTGCACTCAATGCATATGTAATTATATTATGTCTGTCAGTCTGCTAACGTCATAAAAGGCTTAACAGATTTTGACGGGACTTTCACTGATAGCTGATATTACTAGGAGAATTAAAATAGGGAATCGTTCAAAAATTTAATCGAACGTAGAGACTAACCCAAGCGAAGCGAGAGCAAGTTACAAGTTTTCAAATGTAAGTGTCATTAGTTTCAATGTAACAGATGGAAAATTCTTGGGATGAAGATTATTAAAAGTTGAATTAAATTTATTGCTTCATTTAAAACTTTTAACTAAGCTTTTGGATCAGAAGTAGATGTAAATTTTTCATTTGCGTCGTAGTTTGATAACCCATTGTATTGTGTACGAAGTTCTGTTGACAATAATATTTGATTCTACTTGTCTTGTCGCGAAATTGCTAGAAAGTTGTCCTTTTTCCTCTCATTGATTTTTCGTTATTGAACCCTTTTGTTGCTATGGGAGTTTTACTTTTAGAACTCCGAAATATGTTTCTAAAACGTTTCATAGCTGAATCAAAATAAATCAATTCAAAATTTAGCGTTTAGTTTTGGTTGAAAAAGTAAGGATAGATAACTTTATATCAACGTCTTCGTTACAATTCTCCTGTAATAGGAAATAATAGCTTCAAAAGCGTATCAATTGAGCACAGATTACTTCGGCAATGACCCGTAGAATGGAAAAGATGAGGGTGATTGGTCGACAAAATAACATTATTATACTAAATTATAGTCATATGTAATGAATCAAAGTCCTTCTCAAGTTGGTCACGTAATTTTTTCAGATGTGATACTAGCAAACGCAGCCCGCTTTGTTGGGTGTAAGTTAAAATAAATTAAACGGTTTTTCTATTAATTAAAAAAATCTAAGTTACTCCTTATAACATTAGCTATCTGCGAGTGAAAGTCTCGTCAAAATCGGTTTAGCCATTGAGATTAGCCGAAACAAACAGTCAGAAAGAAAAAATAGAGAAAAAAATATGATTTTTTCTTGTGAGTATCAATATACTTTCAAATGCATTTAGTGAAAAGCTGTTAATTTGAAATTAAAAACAAACAGTTAAATTTTATGTATATGTAAATATCTACTGATAAAAGTGAAGCATACAAGAACATTCTCTACTCGTTTCACTCTCATATTCCAATGGGAAAAGGATAAGAGATTTCCAGTGCGAGAATAGCCACATGCCTGACAACGGTACGTGTTTTGAGTATGAAGCACGAGTGAGGAACACCACATTGGTCTGTTCCTCCAACTCTCTTTGTAAAATCAATAACCATTTTGTCCCACTAAGGATTTCAACCCAGGACCTTAGGCAAACATACTAGCATCGCAATAGCACAGAAAAGCTACGAGCCTTGTGTTATGGATTTCAGTACATATTATGTAACTAAATACATACATTTTATAAATATTAACACTCATGACATGACATTCGTGTTCATCACACAAATAAATGCCCCCAGCGCATAGAAAGCGACACGGCAAACCAAAACGTGTCGTTTTTAAATGAATATGATGCGAGTAGATAATATATAATTTAGATAATATAACATTTTAGCCTAAATACTGTTACTTTTTACTTCCGTTTATATGGTATTGCTCTAGGGACGCTATAATATTGCATGGCACGTTGAGTACATTAACCCTGAGTTAAACGAGAGTTCTCATTGCTGTAAATAAGTTATACTATTTAAAGTGCTAATTTAATTTAATATCTCGGAATGTAAGTTACTGCAAAATTTACAATTTTCAAAGAATACTGGCCCTTCAATACGAGACGGATCAGGCCATAGTCCACAACGCTGGGCTAGTGCGGGTTGGCGGACTTCACATATCTCTTGAAAAGCTAGGTTCTCTCAGACAAACGGGTTTCCTCAAAATGTTTCCTTTCACCGTAAGATAAATAAATAAATAAATAAATAAATAAATAAATATTGTAAGGAGATTAGTACAACAGCGCCGTCTAGTTCCACAGTACTTAACGTGCTTGTGTTGCGGATACCAGGTAGTTGATATACTACGATATAAATTTTAAATACATACATATTATAAATATAAACACCCATGACTGGAGTACAAACATTCGTGATTAGCAAATGAATGCCCCCAGCGGGACTCGAACCCGCGACCGCTGGCGCAGAAAATAGGGTCACTACCAACTGAGCCAAACGAGTCGTCGAAAAAATTATTATATTTATATTTGTTTATCGTTGTCGCATTACTTTGGGTAAATCAAAAGCGTAATTAATTTAGCGATATCGATATATTGTTTTATGCATTTGAATAATATTGCGTGATCGTTAAGTGACGCACTTCTAGATCCAGACATTCTGGGTTTGATATTCGAGTTGATCCAAGTTTAGTTATGTGCTTTAGTTTAGCTAACGATTCGCTACGCTTCGCTTCTGCGTAGCATCATAGTGTTTTCGTAGCATTATTAGTTTTTTAAATCAATTTTTAATTTAGTGACAAATTCAAAACAAAAATAATAGGAATGGAATAGGTGTTTCCAACACTTAGGTCTCCTTTGTACCCTTAACAAAATATATATTTTATAATCTTAGATCTTTTTGCTCTGTTTGTAGCGACCCCACTTGCTGTACCATGAATGTTTTCTGTGCACGAATTTGTTTGAACTCCAGTCATGGGTGTTTATATTTATAATATGTATGTATTTAGAGTTATATATGTGCAGTGTATCAACTATCTGGTATCCGTAACACAAGCTTCGTAGCTTACCTCTTAACTAGGTGGCGCTGTGAGAATGTCACATTGTATTTCAGCATCTCGTACACTAAAACCCTGCTTAGAATAACATTAGCTCAACTATCTAGTGTTTGCATTTGCCATTTTGAATTATAATGCCTGCAATTAACGTCGGGTCAAAGGACAACTTTGCATAGTTACGCGATTCATGAATACCTCAAGATTGTTTCGAAGTAACTGTTGCTCTTATTATGTATTATAATTAGAGAGACAAAGCTTATGTATAATTATAATAGACAAAGGTGGTATTCAGCCCTTTTTAACGTCCCACTGCTGGGGTTGGGTGACATCGTGGGCATCCCTTCAATACAAAGGGGGTCAGGCCATAGTCCATTTAGATGGTCAAGTGCAAGGTACTGTCGTAAAAATGGTCCTATACTGTCACACAAGTGAGAGTTATGTTTAAAATGACTTACCCGGGATTTGAAACCCACTACGTTTAATTTTCCAAGCAAGCTCGTTACTACTGGGTTTTTACCGACTATATATGTATATATTTTTTGTTTTCATTGATCTTTAATATTAATTTCAGGCAAATCAAGATTTTTAATGCCTTGTAAGAAATACGGAACAATTCGAAAAAGGACCATTTCATACTTTATTATGTCATCTAATTCCAGAAATTCGCAAAGACAAAACAATTCAGACCCTTTTCTCCTCTGTTGGTCAACCGATTTTTTGCTTCGTAGACATTGACGAGCTTTAAATAGTAAATCAATTTAGTAGAAAAATAAATTTCGAAAAACAACAAATATTGACGACACGTTTGACTCAGTTTGTAGTGAAAGTACTTGCTGTGCGATCGCGGGTTCGAGTTCCACTCTGGAAATTCATTTGTAGAGCACAAATATTTGTACTCCAGTCAAGGGTGTTTATATTTATAATATGTAGATAGGTCGTACCATACAATGGAGCTAATTGGTTTTGTGATTTGATGTTCCAACATATTTATATTTATTAATTTATCTTATAGATGTGTTAATTCTATTTATTTATGTATGTTTACTTAAATGAAAATTTTAATTAAAGTAAAATTAAAAATTGGTTAATACTGATTTAATCTATTTAACATAAAAAAAATATATTTTTTTAAAAAATCCATCATTTACATTAAATATTTTGCATTTTTAAATAGATGTTGTTAGTAGTTTTAATATTACATGGATACAGGCATTGCCATCTATTAGCAATTTTTGTAACCAAACAGTATCAACAGTGTGGTGCCATCTTATGGTGAAATTTTATAACATACAACATATTATAACATGTAGGCTAGCTGTGGTACCAGTGTGTCCCATAATATGACCACCGTATGCCTGAAGGTATTTAGTATTTACACAACAATAAAAAAAATATTCATGTCTATTACTGTACTTAGTTTAATTTTAATTCAACTATCAATTTCAACGCGAAATATCAACAAATAAAAAACTTTTACATTGAAATAACAGTATAAGTCTTTCAAAGCTCTAATTATAATTATAATTAATGTTAAGACACTAACCAGAGAACTACCATACTAATAAAAGACTTAATGGTTCATTAAGTGTCTATGAGTGCGGCGGTAAATGAAATTGATCCTTAAAGTCAAGGAAAAATGGTATAACTTCTTATAAATCTACGGTAACTTAACCAAGTTGACTAAATACCTACTACCTACTAAGTACTAGAAAAGACTATTATTGTGTAATTAATTTTATAAAGTTTTATTGTAAGTATTCATTCAGATATTATTATGTTTTATTCATGTAAAATATTTAATTTTGTGTAGCGCCATCTTGTAGTGATAAGCGACAATCGAGTGTGAAGAACACCATAAAGTTTATTTTGTGTTCGCTTTGTGTTGTAATTGTTAGTTCTAATAAGACATGTACTAGATAGTGTGAATGATTTTAATGATTTTTTTAAAATTTAAAATATTAAAATAAAGGTATAACTTAATCTATGAATATATGGTAATAATAATGTTATATAATAGATTTTATAGTTTTAATAGGTTATAAAAACTGCGCTATCTATTGATTACACAATGAAACACTTGATGCACCATACAGACGAATAGTGAAGATAAAAGGTTTCTATATTTAACGATAGATGGCAGTGTATCTTTGAAGAGCTTATACATAAATACTACTAGATGGCGCCACACAACATTAATTTTTTTACGTAATTGCTTGGTTGCTCTGGTTAAAAAAGAATAAATGTGTAATAAATTATATAAAACAATGGTAATGGGTATGTAATTTATAACGCAAGAAGACCACGAACACGCGTTTTTTTTTCTATACTAGCCTAGACCGTAACTGTGCTCGTTTATTTATATATCCGCTCTTACAGACCGTAACGTTACATTATGAATTATTATGTAATTTACCAACTTAACCTTCAAAAAACCATGTAGTGTCAAAGTATTCTCCTATCTACCTATCTGAGATTTGACTGTATAGGACACCCATATCTAAACAAAAGATCTCTTTACCTTTTAATTATTTTGAGATGCAAAAACGCAGATAATATCAGAATATCATAATATGCTACACAACCTTAAAAGATATATTCGTAAAAATTACACAATGTTAAAAGAAAATTTATCTATGACTGTAATACAATTTCGACTAAGTCGAATCTCTACCTATATTCAAAATTGCTAAGATTAGAAAAAATTTCTATATTTAATACAGTCATATTATTAACGATCTAATCCACCGTATTAGAATCTTTGTCTGTCTGTCTAGACAAAAATTAAGAGTCACATTAAATGCATAGACAGATGGTTTTGTTTGCATCACGGGAAAACCACTAAACCGATTTTGATAATAATTATTGCTGTCACTGTGGTAGCCCAGCGGTAACGCGTCGCTTGTATAACCGAGTGATGCGGGTTCAAATCCGGGTCTCGGACCTCTGATATTTTCACGTGCGAATCATTTCTAACATGATTCCCACTTGTCTTACGGTGAAGGAAAACATCGTGAGGAAACCTGCATATCTGAGAAAACCTAGCAAGTTTTCGTAAGACATGTGAAGTCCGCCAACACGCACTGGGCCAGCGCGGTGGACTATAGCCTGATCCCCCTCTTACTGAGGGAGGCCCGTGCCCAGCAGTGGGACGTTAAAAAGGGCTGATGATGATGATGATGATTGCTGTCATTTCACACATAGGGAACGAACTTGAGCGAATAAAGGTGAGTCTAGAGAGTTTTAGTGTATAAATTGTGTACATTTTATAACAAAGCCAATGTAAAGTACGAATTACAACAAAGACTATCGCTTGCAATGAATTCGCCGCAAACCCTCCCATCCATTTAACAGTTAAAGCCAGCGCTGCTTAACCTTCATTTGCAAGTAGGTCACTTAGAATTAGGGTGCCGTCACGTAACCTAGCAACGGTTGTAGAAATTAATGTTATTATTTAAACTTTAAATTGAGTTTCTTAATTATCTTAAAAATCGATTAAATTATCTGTGGAAAATCGATTTCTTACAATTTTTTTATGCTAAATGAATGAAAGAGGGTAGTTAGATAAACAATAAATGGCTTAGTTATGTTTTTACAAAGTTATCAATAAAAAATAGAATCTTAATAATTTCACATTTGAAACCTTTATCGCGATTTTGCCCCAAATTTTTATTTATATTGGTTATTTTTCTAATTTAAAGATGGTGCAAACAAGATAATGGTATTGTACAAAGCTACATTATAATTTCATTACATATACGGTTGTGGTAACAATTTGGTGGTACAAGGTCTACTTCATTTTTTTTAGTAGGTACTTACTACTTTGTTATAAGTTATTTCAACAATGTCCTCCCGACCGATTCCGGCCACAGTGGCTAATCTCATTGAGACTAGTCAACTGCGCAGGAGATATTATAATGTACAAGTGTACGCGCAGACACATCACACAAGTGCACTCTCTGTTCCTATCACTCTCATACTCCGGTGGGAGGACACTCGACACAACATGTACCTATACAGTATAGTAGGTACCTACATATACTTACAAGTAACAATTTCAGTCAAAAGTCCTCAAAGTCCCTTTAATGTATTAAAGTAATTAGTATTATATCAAAATTAATGATTGATTCATTACTTTGATGAGGGAAAATTAAAGAGCTTAAAATTAATCGTGTTCGGTCCTTTCCTAACGTCCCACATAAGTGGACGATTTTTCAACGAAAATTGCGAACGGTAAGAGCCCATAGTCCACTTTGCTGGAAAAGTGCGGGCTTGCAGACTTTACATGTTTTTAAATAATGTGCTATGTTCTCTCAGACATGAAGGTTTCCTGATCATATTTTTCTTTACCGTAAGGTTAGTAAGTGATACTAATATTCGAGTGCGAGAGTTTTGAACCGGGAACCGCTTTTGGTCCTTCAAAAGCACTTTACCACTGTGCTAATACAGTGACAAAAATAACGTTTTGGGAAAAAATGATTTTTTTCGATAATGCACCTGTGATAAAAGGCATCATTTTGTGATACTACACGTATACAATAGTATACACTCTCAGGTCAACTAATCATACTTAAGGAACCTAACTTTTAAGTAAGAGAAAATGGAAAAAAACAATCTCTTATAATTTCGTTTTAAACTAAGTACATTTTAATAAGATTATTATAACAAAAAGTAATCCATCAACGTTTTTAACTTTCCTTAAGAGCTTATAAAGCTTTTGTCGTGTTTGTTTTGAAATTTTTCTTTGAATTCGCAGGTTCGGTTCTTTTACGGAAAAATGTTTGTAATCAAACACAAACAAAAAAAAAAAGAAAAGAAAATGCGGGAGGAATAACTAAAAAAATGCGTCTGTGGTTTAGTAGTCAGCCATTAGCCAGTCAGCCATTCGACGACTCGTTTGGCTCAGTTGGTAGTGTCCCTACTTTCTGCGCCAGCGGTCGCGGGTTCGAGTCCCGCTTGGGGCATTCATTTGCTAATCACGGACGTTTGTACTCCAGTCATGGGTGTTTATATTTATAATATGTATGTATTTAAAATTTATATGTGTAGTATATCAACTATCTGGTATCCGCAACACAAGCACGTTACGTAGCTTACTGCGGAACTAGATGGCGCTATTGTTATAATGTCCCAACATAAAAAAAAATAGCCATATATGCTTTTAACCAGATCTGGAGATTCTGGACCTCCGGATGTAAATGGTAGACCACCGAGACGTTTATTAAATTATATATTAAAAACATTTTCCGCAGCTCCTCCCACGTTCTAAAGGCCGGAAAAGGTCTTATATTTAACATACAACCTTTACCAAAACACATTTATTTACATCCTAAGAAATAAGTTCCGGATACCAATCCGTTTTGAAGAATTTGCAAATAGACCGAACAAATAAATTTGTCCATTTATAGAAAGAAAGAAGAAAAGAAGGAAGAAGACAGAGAAAATCTGAAAAGAAGTACAAGTACAATTCAAACTAGAAAAATAATAACTAATAACTAGGCTACTTGATACGTATTGGTTTTATAAGGTGAGCTGGATATATGTGCGGGTTAGCGGGCTTCGCATGTCTATGAAAAACTTGTTAGGTTCTCTCAGACATTGATGTTTTCCTTCACTGTAACACAGTGTCCTACGTGGACGACTCAACGCGAACGCGATTGCGAAACGATCCGATGCGAATTTAATGCGGTGCGGAGCGATGCGGCTACTCTGTCCTACGTGCGCGCGAACCGTCCCCTCCGCGCCCTCCGCCGCCGTTTAAACATTTGTCATGGGCGGACGGAAGCTAATGTTGTTGGAAAATTCATATCTATACATATAATAAATCTGTAGAAGGGTCAATTCTGTACATTGAAAATATTGAAAAAATAAATAGCAGGGGGTGTTACTGGATCGATACCAAACCCAAATATGCGATTAATAAAATTTTTGTCTGTCTGTCTGTCTGTATGTATGTTCAGGCATCACGTGAAAACTAACGGTTCGATTTCGATGAAACTTGGTATAATTATACTTTATTATCGTGGGCATAAAATGGGATACTTTTTATCCTGGAAAAATACGTAGAAAAAAACAAATCTTAATTTTTATCATAGTTTGATTTTATCCTGTAGTCCACGCGATCGAAGTCGCGGGCACAGCTAGTCTTAAATATGAGATATTGAAGAAGTGTATAACTTTTATTCCTTTTGTCCCAGAATGTAGGACGTTCTTGGATAGCATTAATAAGAAGTTCTACTTCCGACATTAATTCAGCAACAATTTTTGCTTGAAAAAAATATGGACGACGCGTCCACTTCGCGCGAAAATATCAAGCCAACTGATCGCGTTCGCGTCAATTCGCGCCGCTCCGCACCGCACCCCACGTGCGTTTGGTCACATAGGCCACTTCAATAGGTTTCGAATGTTTGTTGTTTTCGCGCCGTGCCGCGCCGCTTCGCGTTCGCGTCTAGATCGCTCACGCAGGACGTCGCCTAAGACAAGAATGACACAGTGTATTCATGTTGGGAATATTTCGCAAATGAAAATATCTGAGGTCCGACCCTGGGATTTGAACTCACATCACCAATTTCCCTGCCTAAAACACAAATGCCAAATACTTCACGTTAAAAGGAACACTCATCACATTCACAAAATGTCGCGTCGTAAAAGATAAATCTCATTTACTTAACCCATGTCATGTTCTGTTCGACGACACGTTTGGCTCAGTTTGTTGTGACCCTACTTGTTGTGCCAGCGGTCGCGGGTTCGAGTCCTGCTGAGGGCATTTATTCGTTGAATACGAATGTTTGCAGTCATAGGTGGTTATATCTATAATATGTATGTATTTAAAGTTATATATGTGTAGTACAGGTATCAACTATCTGGTATCCGTAACACAAGCCTCGTAGCTTACAACAACACATTTATTTGAGACTTGTGCATATATTTTTACTAAAAATATGCTGAAAAGTTATTTTTGCATGTTTGATTGTATGTGTTTAACTCATAAATATTAGTCGGACATTAAAAATTACTTAGGAAATTTATAGGCAGCATAAAAAATGTAAGGTACCTGTGCTTTTTAGCAAGAAGCTTTTGCTTCTTGAATACCTTTTGTTAAAACTATATATCTGTACATATATGCCTGAGGGTCTTTGCGTGTAAACTACGTAAGTGTACGTGTAATTTTTTATTGAAATAGTCATTATTAGCGATACAGATGCTGAATCTTTAGTTTTTAGAATATTCGTCTTTTTGTCTGAAAACGCCTGAAAACGAGAAAAAACTGGACAGATTTTAATGAAATTTGTTTTGAATATATCTGGCTATATAATAATGTTCTCCGACCGATTCCGGCCATGGCGGCCAATCTCATTGAGACTGGCCAAGTACGCAGGAGATATTATAGTGCACAAGTGTACGCGCAGACACAAGTGCACTCTCTATTCCTATCACTCTCATACTCCGGTGGGACGACTACTTGACACGACCAGTGAGAGCTAAGGCGCAGGACCGACGGCTTTACGTGCTCTCCGAGGCACGGGGGTGAACCACCACCAACTTCCCAACTCCGGGCTGTTACTGAGGCTAACGAAACAGAAAGATTCAATAACTAAACTTGGCCTGACCCGGGACTCGAACCCAGGACCTCTCGGTGTGTGACCGTACATGCTAGCCACTACACCACCGAGGCAGTTATCTGGCTATATAAGCTTACTTTCTAACTAAAACAAAACAATACTATTCTTACCGATAAAGAACACCAAAGCACCCACATATTCAGTTAAATATTTTTAAATTAATATTTATTCTTAAAGAAACAGTTAGAAATTCATGTAAAATGGTTATATGTTAAGTAGAACGCTTGGCACTCTGCCTATACTGACCCCTCGATCCTGTTAACCAAAGATAATACGAACCTACATATTATTTTTATGTATATTTCAAAACCTTTATAATTTCGTTAGGGACGCTCGTAAAAATTCTATTGCCGCTATAAAAAGAGCTGTGCCGTTTACCCATGACTTTCAGTGATAAGCGGTTTTCGGGTGGACAGAGACATCTTAATTATTACTCTGTTCAGTTTTAGACATTATTGGAAACAAACAAACAGACAGATGGACAAAAAATGTTATAAAATGTAATAAATAATGCTTTTTAATAATACTTACATTTATTATCCCACAACCTGAGCATTTTGTGGTACACTTTACTGAAAAACTATCACGCCTATAGATTTGTGCTTTAACATAGTAATTTAAATGCATATCTAGATGTGTTATATATCAAAAAAAATATAATTTTATAACCATTAAAAAAATGAACACTAACAATAATTTAATCTAAAAACTAACGCCATCTGTTAGAAAACCTAAGAGTTAACATCGCTGCAACATTATTACCCGTTAGAAAAACTACGCGAGCCCTCAAAAGGCTCTATTTAAAAAAAAAAGTGATTTGTCACAACTTAAGATATAGTTTTTATCGTAGTGTTTTATTTTTTGATAAAAAAGTTATGATTCTCATTTCTAATGAGATTGTACCCTTAGAGAAAATATCTATATAAATTATATAATAACGCGTGAAGGGTGTACGAGGTCTATAAAAAGTGCTAAATTAGAATGAAAATCGCTACTAATGATTCCATCGTCTTTACTCGCTCTCCAAATTGATGACTTACCTGTAAGAAAAAGAAAAACTAATTATTATAATATATCATTACAATAATCTATACTAATGTTATAAAGAGGAAATATTTGATTGTTTGTTTGCATTGAATAGGCTCCGAAACTTCTGAACCGATTTAAAAATTCTTTCACTGTTGGATAGCTACACTATCCCCAAGTAACATAGCCTATATTATATTTTCAAAAAATTAGGGATCCTTACTAAAACTCCAATAATGTAACCCAAGATGTGAAAAAATTACCTATAATATTCTTTACATCGCGTGCACTGCGAAAACTATGTACTACGGCTTTGCAGAACACATCACTATTTAAAACTAGCGAAACCTGCGGCTTCGCTCGCGCTAAATCTAGGGATGAATCGGGGCGAAGCGAGGGCGAGTCTGTAGTACAGAATATTTTTATTGATAAGATGAAATTTATAAATATTTTTTTTTACGACTCGTTTGGCTCAGTTGGTAGTGACCCCCGCTGGGGGCATTCATTTGCTAATCACGAATGTTTGTACTCCAGTCATGGGTGTTTATATTTATAATATGTATGTATGTAACATATGTGTAGTATATCAACTATCTGGTATCCGCAACACAAGCACGTTAAGTAGCTTACTGTGGAACTAGATGGCGCTGTTGTAATAATGTCCTAACATGTCCTAACATATTTCTATTAATTGTAAACTGAGAATATACATAGATAGAGAGATAATATAAACTAAACCAGGGTGAGTCCCTAGTCAGTTCATATAAATAAAATTGAAGTGTCTGTTTTTAATTTTAAATTAACAGCTTTTAACTAAATGTATATAAAAGTATATACGGTACCAACATCAACAAATCAATTTTTAAATTTTCGTATGTCTGTTTGTCGGTATTTACCGGCTAATCTCTACGGCTGAACCAATTTTGACGGGACTTTCACTCGCAAATATATTATGTTATAAGGAGTAACTTGACTACTTTCATTTTATTATATATCGCTGAGTTTCTTTCGCCAGTTCTTTTCAGGTCAGTGGCTTCTTCTTTCCGAACTGGTAGTAGACTTATGACGTTCAGTAAAAAATTGTAATAATTTCATGCTGAATAAAATATTTTGAATTTGAATTGAATTGAATTTATTAGAAACTTATAAAAACAGTTTAATTTACTTTAACTTACGCCCAGCCGGGTCGGTTTTGAACACACATAATAAAATTCTAACTTAGTCGGATCTGTACATTGAATATTTTTCGGAAAATCTTATTGATAGTCATTATTATCGATACAGAGACCGAATCTATAGTTTTTAGAATTTTTGTCCGTCTGTCTGTGACCGCATTACGGGAGAACCACTGGACAGATTTTGATAAAATTTGGTATGATGATAGCTGGTTATCTGGTTTACGATATAGGATAGTTTTTATTGCTGGGAAACATCTCATTTCTGAGAAATCTCAACTAACTGTTACAAACCGACTATAAAACATCACACAGTATGTGAAATCTAAGAATTTGTTTCCGGTCTTTAGAACGCGAGCGGAGCCGCGGGAAATTCTAGTTTTCTATAAAATATAATTAATCTATACGTGATGGGTATAAATCTCTAACATGAAGCGTAGTATAATCACACTTGGTTAACCGCATAGCATTTGGCAATTTATCGCTTCACAGCTTCTCCACGTGATGTGGAGGGAAGCTTGGTTTTATTTTGACAGAATATTTGGTATCAGTTTGCATTTATATGAAATAGAAATATAGAAGTTATACGACCTAATCGTAAAATTATATTTCTTATATTATACTTATAGCGCCATCTATTAACTTATGTTAACTTCTTTTGTTAGAAATCTTAATTTGTCTTTCTTAAGTGAAACATTTCATTATACAAAATATTTTATTTTTAAATATACAAGTAATTAAAATGATTAAAAATATATTGTACTACTTAGTCTGAATTAAAAATAAAACAACTGGCATAACTAAAGGATCGTCTTTGAAAAAAAGGTTGTTTAATAGAAAGCATTCAAAAGGTCGGGAACCAAAAATCTAAAAAAATAAGGGAAAACATTCCATTAGTTTTATATAAAACTCGGTGCCCTTAGATCTCCTTAATGCGGTCCTGTTGAAAAATTCATTCTTAGCGGATCTTTAACAACTGCAAACTATATCCCTGCCATATTTCATCTTTATACGTCCAGCGGTTTTCGATATTTCGTGATAAGTAAATGAGTGAATAAACCTATCGCTTTTATACATTAACGTCCGCACTCATAGTCTCTTAATGTACCATTAAGTTGTTCTTTAGTATGGAGGTTCTCGATTTAATGGCTCTTTAAGTGACTATGAGTGCGGTGGTAAGACTAGCGAACCCGACAGACTAAAATCAGATCTAAAAATTTCAAACTTTCTTGAATTAATTGTAACAATCTGGAGCGTTTTGATGAAAATATTAACTTTTGCTCCCGGTGAAATGTTTCAGTACGCATGCGCAAAACAACGTTGCCTAGCAACGACTTATTTATAATTGAATATGTCATTTAATGTCTAAATGTATATGTAGGCGCAGGACGGCTAACATCAGAAGTAGTCATAAAAGTGGACGTGATAGTTAATGTCTTTTGAGAAACACAGTACATTTAGTCATTAGTCAATTTAACTTAACACACTTATAACTAAGTACAACGTAAACACAACAAAGCATTACATTATCAATAATGGTTTACAAATTCGGATATAAGTAATTCGTCGATGATACGTGGTGCTCCGGCGCGGCGGTCCATATCTGACATTTCCTTTTTTGCCTTTCAAATACACTTTTTCACAGTTCACAATATTCTCTAATTTAATTTCTGTTTAAAACATGCCAACATCGCTTCGACGCTTTACGAGAGTGCGGTGTCAAAGCTTGATTTCACACTCTTACCCGATAAGCTTACCCAACAGCTCCAGATGGCGCACTGAGTGCGCCGTCATATAAATAACTAATAATTCAAAAACTACATTTTGTAGTGTACCGAATTGTGAATCTAAACCATTCTCAAATCCACTCAAACCGTCCTGCCGTTTAGAAGGAGTTCAATGACATACACACGCACAGAAGTATTTTATATGTAAAGATGTCAAATACTCTATTATATTAGATAAATCTTATCCTATACGGTGTAAAGCCACAGACAGGTACCAGTATGTAAATAATCGTTTTAAATTCGTAATCTTTAACCTTTGCCCGGTCTCGGCGAACCACACTCTGTACCCAATTTAATGCTCGAATTAATTCAAAATGGTAGAATATGTAGCTCAAATTTA
Source organism: Boloria euphrosyne (assembly GCA_951802675.2). Lineage (NCBI taxonomy): Eukaryota > Metazoa > Arthropoda > Insecta > Lepidoptera > Nymphalidae > Boloria > Boloria euphrosyne. Next base: position 3,883,477 of record OX637900.1, on the reverse strand, counting down.
AAGTTTAAAGTAGCACTTAACTTTAGGGTGTAATTGAATTAATATAAATGACAAAGTTTGTGTATGTGTTTGTTTGTTATGACGTGTTAACGCTGAAATGGGTGGACAGATTTTGATGAAATTTAGTGTAAGGATACAATTATAATCTAGAATCAAGAGTACTCAGTAGAGTAATCAGAAGAGTAACCTACAACTACTGTAGGTTACTCTTGATTGTAATCTGCCTGATTGTGATCTGCCGTCAACTTATTGTTTTTAATTTTCGATCCACAACCTCTAATAAAAAAAAACTTTTTTTAAAACCATTTAATAAAATAATATCATACAAACATCAATGACAAATCGATTTGTATACATTCATTCATCATCATCAGCCCTTTTTAACGTCCCACTGCTGGGCACGGGCCTCCCTCAGTAGGTACGAGGGGGATCAGGTCATAGTCCACCGCGCTGGCCTAGTGCGTGTTGGCGGACTTCACATGTCTTTCGAAAACTTGCTAGGTTTTCTCAGACATGCAGGTTTCCTCACGATGTTTTCCTTCACCATAAGACAAGTGGTAATCATGATAGAAATGATTCGCACATGAAAGTATCAGAGGAGCGAGACCCGGATTCGAACCCGCTTCACTCGGCTATCCAAGCGAGGCGCTGGGCGACCACTGCCATTATATATAATATATACTACAAATACACAAAATATAATATATACCACATTCATTGCTATATTTAATTATAAAAGTGTTTTTTTTTTAATTTAATAATGTTAGTGTATAAGGATAACCTTTAAATCGTCTAAAACATTTGTCTCTTCCGTGACGATCTTAAAAAAAGTCAATTATTTAAAATATCAAATATTCTCATAAATTTATGGAAGTATTAATTTTTCTTTGGTCACGGTGAGACCCCTTATACATAGTACTAATTTAAACATTAAAATAAAAGTTTATTAATTTAAGTCATTTATATGACGACACGTTTGGCTCACTTGGTATTGACCCTACTTTCTGCGCCAGCGGTCGCGGGTTCGAGTCTCGCTTGGGGCATTCATTTGTTGACACGAATGTTTTTCATGGGTCATGGGTGTTAATATTTATAATATGTATGTATTTACAATTTAAATGTGTAGTATATCAACTATCTGGTATCCGTAACACAAGCACGTAACGTAGCTTATCACGGAACTAGATGGCGCTGTTGTAATAATGTCCCCACATGTTATATCATATCATTAAGCCTTACAAACAGTGTATCTTGCACTTCTATCTCAATCAACGTTGACTATGTTTGTACAGGCATCCACGCAGCTTGCTTAACTATACAGATAAATGTTATTAACAAGCGATTCGCCCTTGCTGCGCTCGGGCTCGTCTCTAGATTTATACGAGCGAAGCCACGGGTTCCGCTTGTAAATGTATACTAAAACATAACAAATAATATGCTTAAACCTTCCACGAGAACCACTCTATCTATTGGTGAAAACTACGTGAAAAACGGTGCAGTAGTAGTCTGTTTGTTTTAGCTTATCTCCTAAGCGACTGGATTTATTTTGACGTAGCTTTCACTACTGATAGCTGATATTATAAGGAGTAATTTAGGTTACATTAATTTAGAAGTATTACGGTTCTGCTCAAAAAATTAAAACGTAGGGACGTCCTTAAGCGAAGCTAGGTAATGTAATAACTTTACCTAGCTTCGCTTAAGGGCTTTTTTGTTGCTCTACGCACAGTATGTGCGTAGAGCATAGAGCTTTTTTACAATTACTTAACTGGATTTAAAGCAGCAGTACGATATTTGACTGTGATTTTGTAAGTCATTCGATATTTACGATAGTGGCATGTATGAAAACTGATTTTTTTTCATCAATATAATAAATCTAGTATTTTCAATACAAAAACAAGTATTTCCATTTTTAATTTATAACCTAAAGCTCGGCAAAAGCTTCTTGACATAAGTTATTTTTTAAAAAAAAATTAAACCGACTTCAAAAAACATGCACTAAAAAGAGAAAAATAAAAAGTAGAAAATAATACTTTAAAGAACTATGTTAATTTTGGAGTCGGTGCCAGCCAGGTATTTTGATTATGTTTACAAATTGATAGATTAATCGAATATACGGTTATTTTTCTTTGGCTGGCACCGATTTGTGCGGGTGTTGGTGTCCAAAGAGTACTCGATCTACGACTACTGTAGCTGTAACTAAACTACGAGCTCATCTTTATGTTTACATTCCCCATACGAAACCACGTCCATTATTCCACCTAACTCCTAGAGGTTAATGAGATTTACCTTCTATTATCATATTAACGTAATAGCCTGGAAGAACACAACTATCAATCTATATGTATGTATAATTTTAAAGGAATTTCCTTTCAACTCCTAGCCGTTGAGGAGTTGTACCTTCCATCATCAGCTTATCCACATGAGATGGTAATTATCAAATGTAAATCCTTAAAAAACTTTAGAAAATATATGAAAAATGTACTAAGTGCCTATAAAATTTAAGAGTTGCCATCGATTTCCCTAGGATCCCATTATCAGATCCTAACTTGGTGACAATGGGAATATCTTGGAAGTATACCCTACCAAACAAAAAATAAATTTTTGAAATCGGCCCACAATTGACGCATAAATCGGTGAACACAGATAAAAAATAACATTTGAAGAATTCTACCTTCCATCATCAGCTCATCACATGAGATGACGATTTTCAGACGCAAATGCTTGAACAGCTTAAGAAAATATATAAAAAACATAATAGTTGCCTATAAATTTTGAAAGTTGCCCCGGATTTCCCTGAGATCCCATCATCAGATCCTGATTTTGTGATAATGGGACCCCCTCAGAACTATACCCTACCGAACAAAAGAAAAATTTCTGAAATCGGCCCACAGTTGACGGAGAAATCGGTGAACATACATAAAAAAAAAAAATACATACATCGGAACATATAACCTCCTCCTTTTTGGAAGTCGGTTAAAAATAAAAAGGAATCGTTTGACTAATAGAGGAGAAAATCTAGTGACCTACTTTGTTTTTGCCTATTATATAAATTTGGTATCATCTATAATTAATAATATGTGCCCTTGATCAAATTTTATCAATCAACAATATGACAGTGGTAGCCCAGCGGTAACGCGCTCGCTTGGATAACTGCGGGTTCGAATCCGGGTCTCGCAACTCTAATATTTTCATAATCGTTTTCTATCATGATTACTACTTGTGTTACGATGAAGGAAACCATCATGAGGAAACCTGCATGTCTTAAAAAACCTAGCAAGTTTACGAAAGATATGTGAAGTTCGCCAACACGCATTAGGCCAGCGCGGAGCGTGGACTAAGGCCTGATCGCCCTCGTCTGAGGGAGGCCCGTGCCCAGCAGTGGGACGTAGAAAAGGCCTGAAGATGATGATGACTTATTAATGATCCTTGGCTTGAATTGCAGATATTTCCACATAAACATACATAATATCTTATGAGCATTAAGCTATCATATTTGTTTGAAAAGGTCTAGAAATTGTTCAACTGATGTAAAAGTAATTTATTGGGGTATTAGAAAGGAATTGTAGAAGAACTAATGTCATAGATAATGGATTTAACGACACGTTTTTACATTTTGTGGTTTGCTATTTGATTTTAACTTTTAGATTTAGAAAGTGCTTTTGTTAGAACGATTTTCTTCTCTGAAATGCGATGAAGTCTAATACTAGAATTATATTACTGAAAAGTTATGTAGAGTACATACTGAAAATTATTTGTTTCCCTTTTGTATAGATTTTTTTTTATTTTTTTAAAGATGAGAGAGACCCGGATAACCAGCTATCACCATACCAAATTTCATTAAAATCCATTCAGTAGTTTTCTTGTAATGCAGTTACAGACAAAAAGATAGAGAAACCAACAGAAATTCTAAGAAGTATACATTCGATCTCTATATTGGTCATATTAAGTATTTCTTGACCATATTTAAGTATTTCGATAAATAAGGTATGTGCAGATTTGACTAAGTTAAAATTGTATTATATTATGTATAGAATATTACACTGGCTATATATATTTTTTTTACATGTAGAAGGTATATTTTCGTGTATCAACTTGTGCCGCACGTCGATAATAACTGCGCTTTTGGCGACTGCTCTTTGTGCTGATGCATCTCTTAATGATGTGTTTGCTTTTTAATTGCTCCGTGGTTTTCTGAAAGCGAGGCTTAACTATTAACTACCTTTATTTCATGGCTTTACTTAGGTTTTGCCAGTTTCAAATTATTTATAACTGATTTTACATGGTTTGTATAAAAAAAATATGAAGGACTTTCATACGAAAAACCCTTAGACCTCCTTAATCGGGCCCTGTCGCAAAATCCGTTCTTAGCGGATGTCTAACTATAAACTAGATCTCTACCAAATTTCATATTTATAAGTCAAGCGTTTTTCGATATTTCGTGATGAATGAGTGTGAGTATATATTATAGATACTCGCATATGTAAATTATCACTGTTTGTTGTCTTTTCACGCTTAAATCGCTGAACCTATTTCGATAACACTACAATAAAAAAAATTTGCATTTTAGGATCAGACATAGCCTATGCTTGAACGCTGAGCCACTTACAGGGTGCCTACCCTAAAAGCTTATATGGCGGTGTTATAAGCTGTGTTTAGACTTCGAACAGCTTCCATTGTGAAGGAATACGTAGGCAAAAATAAAGGTATTTAATAGTGCAGCTTACATTTCATCAGATCTTCGGATCAGGCCATAGTCCATGCGCTGGCCTAGTACGGGTTGGCGGACTTCACATGTCTTTTAAAAACTTTTAAAGTTCTCTCAGACATGTAGGTTTCCTGACGATGTTCTCATTCACCATAAGACAAGTGGTAATCATAATAGAAATGATTGGCACATGAAAATATCAGAGGGGCGAGACTCGGATTTGAACCCGCATTACTCGGTTATACAAGCGAGCGCGTTACTGGGCCACGAAAGGATACTGTTACGAAACTCTAGTAAAATAGAAAATATATATTTTTATCATAGTTCATAGCCTTTTTATGTACTAAATTTCATATAAATCTGTTCAGTTATTTAAGCGTGAATGAATAAAAAACATATTCGTATGAATAATGCTACTATTACATTTTACTGTCAAAAGGTGGTAGTCACGTTTTGAAATTTTGAACCTCGTTAACTTTAGCAAGTTCGGTTAAGTTGGTGCTTAACTAAACTTCGAAAGGATAGTTAGGGAATGCCTTTGAGATGTCAAGAGACCACGCTGTATGTGGAACGAAACTTAGTTTTGAAACATGTTTAAATCAAAAATAAGTTAAATACTTTGGTTAAATATTATATTAAACTTTTATAAAGTCTCACTTTAAATAAATAATTTATTAATCGACTGATACTGATTACCGCGGCTTTCCTCGCATTTTAACCAATATTAAAAAATAGGGATTGGTTTGGTAGAAGGTTAAAAATTAAGGGTTATAAGTAGTTTTTTTATGCCAATTCATAAAAAATAAAAAATAATAATTTGGTCTAAATAATTTGGAATAAAAAATAGCCTACTACCTATTCTCAACCGACCAATTGTACACAAAAAAAATTATGAAAATCGGTCAAGCCGTCTCGGAGGAGTTCGATAACAAACACGGTGACATGATATTTTAATATATTAAAGAAAAAGATTTTTTTAAAGAGAAATTTGTAGTTTAGAGTACCCGTTTCTTGGATTCTCTCTCCCCATTATTATGTGAAAATTGATCTTTTTCCTATAAAAATGAAGTACGCATGATAAAAACTATCCTTCGTTTTAAGTTGGGAAAAATCACACATTAAAAAATCGCTTAATTCGGAATTTATGTATAAAAGAAAAACATTAGAAAGATAATACCTACTAAGTTTGACAAATTATAAAGGATGTAATGTATGTAAATAGAGACCAAACCGTAGAACATCGATAGCCAAAGAAAATTAGGAGTTTTGTTTTTCTATTAAGATCAATACTATGAGGCTTACTCTATTTATTAAGAAGAGCATCATCAAAATCGATTTACACTGCAAAAAGCTACTCGTGGTTAAACAAAAAAATTCAGTAATTTAAAAATCGATCAACTAAAATAACTATTTAAATCGATTCAAATGAAGGAATTCAAAAGAAACAAACATAAAATCATAGAACTGAATTGGTACCCCCTCCTTTTTGTAGTCGGTTGAAAATAACAGTTGAGATTCTAAATTAAGTACGATTAATTTCGTTCTTCAAGTGTTATCAGTTCTACTTTACCAGACTTATCACTTAGGGGTCGGTAAGTCGATTTGGAGGAGATTTAATAATATCAATTAATTTAATAGCAGGTTTATCGCGTTATATATTTATTCCGTATAGGCAAAAACCTTACATTTTGTCTATCTGTCTGTATATTAGAACCAGTAACACTTACACTATCAGTGATAAAGCTAGAGTTTTGCCAAATGTGTGTACATTTATATGTTGGGACATTATAACACACAGCTCCGTGGTTACAAGGCTAGTGTTACGAACACCAGATAGTTATATACTTTTAATACAAACATATTATAAATATAAGCACCCTAGGAAGGCACGAATATTCGTACGCAACAAAATGAATGCCTTCAGCGGGATTCGAACCCACGACCATTGACATAGTACGTAGGGTTTCTACCAACTGAGCCAACTGTGTTTCCAATAACTAGGATGAACTGCTAGACAAATAAACTTTGGTGAAAAATTGAGTGACATTAGCCGTGGCGCATACGTCTATACAAATCGAAACACAATTATTTTTCCTTGAATGTACCATTGAATACTAAAATATAACAAATTTTATATTTAAAGCTACGGAACCGTCAGTTTATTGATCAGATTTGCACTTGTCTATTGTTTTAAATTTAGCAAGAGCTTATTGATGAAAGATTAGACCATATCTAATTAGCAAAATATAAGCGAATATATGCTTTATATATTTTATTGTTTTAAAGCGCTAATCTTTGGAATTACTATTTGGATGATCATTTTGTATCCAATTTACTAGCGATCTATTTGCGTAACCGTTATTTAAAAGCCTTTGAGTCCTTTGACAACACGTTTAGCTTTTTATACCTTACTTACTGTGCTAGCTGTCGCTAGTTCGAGTCCCGTTGGGGGCAATCTATGAGCGCAAATGTTTGTACTCCAGTCATAGATGTTCATATTAATAATTATAATATGTATGTATTTAAAGTTATATATGTAAAGTGAATCAACTATTACTACTATATTTATTTATTACATCATACTACTCCTTCAACAGCAGTTTCAATGTGAAGGTATAACAAACAAACATACAAAAACAAACTTTCGCCATTAAAATAGAGGTCAGATTTATTGACAGAAAGTTAGAGGCTATCTAACATCACGGTTAGTAGCTAAGCAATTATACCTCAAAGTTATTCTAAATACACAAAAGTTTATGCCAAAATCGATGGTCATTGTTCTATTCGTATCTTAAATAAGTTCTGAAAAGTTAGAAGGACCAGTATTTAAATTATTTTAATAAGGCCAATATCTCAACTGAACTTTTATCTCCATTCAGACTGGAAGTACTTTGAAAAGGACGGCCGTGAGGGAAACGAAATAGTGGTAGTTGTAAAACTCCGACGGTATATTTGTATGAAATTATTTATTTTTATAATCGAGATTGTTGTGAATTTAGATTTTTCTTTTTGTTCTTATGAACGTATATATAAATAATAATAAACTCTTTATTGTACACCAGAAAAAGAAAAAAGAAAATATACAGATGAGAAAGAATGTACAAGAGGAGGCCTTATCGCTAAAAGCAGCGATCTCTTCCAGGCAGCGTTTAGGTGTAGGAAATAGCAAACTTTAAAGAGGGAAGTGGTGCAAAATAAGGAGAATATATATAAAAAGATATATATACATATATAAATACATAGATACATATACTTACACAATACATACATATTATATATGCACATATACATATATATTTATTTTATATGCACATTGTAGATATAGATATAAAACAAAAGGCACGATAGTTTACGAATAATTATATATTTAAATAAAGGAAAAATAATAATAAATAGATTAGAAGGTCAGAAAGTGTTCCTTTAGAAGTTTTTTAAATGTAGCGAGAGAATTCGCGCGCCTGATATTAAGGGGAAGAGAGTTCCAAAGTCGTGGTGCTGTTACAGTAAATAAATTAGTATAAAAGGAAGAGGAGTGAGAAGGAATTTTAAGGATAAGGTTAAGGTCAGAGCGAAGAAGACGAGTATAAATGTAGTATAAATGTATGTAGGTATATATTTTATTTTTTAAACGAATAATATGTTGGCCGTTATATATCATATGCATTAACAAAGATAGTATGTTAGTGCGGATACGTTAACACGGATATGTTAACTAGGACATCTTAGGGCGGATATGTCGCTATTCCGACTACAGATATTAATTTCTTTTGATTAAGAAAACTTGTATTTATTGCATTTTGATTAATTATTTTTATTGTTACTTTAAATATATTTTTTAAATTATTTTATTATTAAAGATGATTTTATAATTAAAGTTTATATGCAGTTTTTAGATACTTATTAATTATATAAAAGTCGTTCCACAATTCTTATATATCCAGTAACATTACATACATAACATTACAGTCCATTCAAAAACCATACAAACTAATCCAATCCCTTGTTCTGATTTGATGTCATACAAAAATTAAAGCCAAAATTGCCCAGGAATCTGACAACGCACGATTTATATATTTAATCACGACTTCTATAATAATTTACTTTTTACTTTCAACTTTTAGTACTATTTTATTTCATTTTTGTTTCCAATGTTACGAATCGGGCAGGAACTTAGGGTCTAAAACAAAATAAAATAACCTAAAATGTGAAATATTTACGTCAATCGTAACAAAACAATTCTTCTTAACGTCACATGTACATTCGAAACTTGCAAATAAATTTCTATACCTGTTGGGAATTACACAAACTTTAGTATGACTAAAGCTCAGAGAAGTACAGAGTGCGTGATGAATGATCTCACCCAAACATATTGTATAAATTTGTTGATTGATTTTAAGGCATTGCTCATTTGGGATCCCTTTTATTATTTTCTCCATTGAAAATTCAATTTTTTTTATTACTCGTACTTTTAAAAAGATCTTTAAAACTATTTTAACGATGACGACGACACGTTTGGCTCATTTGGTAGTGACCCTACTGTCTGCACCAGCGGTCGCGGGTTCGAGTCCCGCTGGGGGCATTCATTTGTTGAGACGAATGTTTGTACTCCAGTCATGTAGTATCCGCAACACAAGCACGTTATGTAGCTTACTGCGGAACTAGATGGCGCTGTTCTAATAATGTCCCAACATATTTTAATTTTTTTTTAAATCACTGAAATTTATATCGGTAACTTTTTGATCTAGTTGGAGTGATAACCACTCAATCCCATCGATCACTAAAAGTCCTTACTAAACTACAAACAATAGTGACGTTAAATGTTGATTTGTAATATGATAACTAAAGGCAGTGGTAGCCAAGCGGTAACGCGCTCGATTGTATAACCGAGTGATGCGGTTTCAAATCCGGGTCTCGCACCTCTGATATTTAAGTGTGCGAATTATTTCTATCATGATTACCACTTGTCTTACGGTGAATGAAACATCGTGAAGAAAACCGCATGTCTGAGAAAACCTAGCAAATTTTTATAAGACATGTGAAGTCCGCCAACACGCACTAGGCCAACGCGGTGGACCAGAGGCGTATTTACAGATCTGGCGCCCCGGGCCAATTAGCTCTGCCGCCCCATTAAGTGACGATAAAGTGCTTATTTTAAAAAAAGATTATAATATGCCTTGAACGCAAATGTTGTTTAGGTACTTGTTAGTATGAATATTATGTTATCTTAGTAAACTTCCTCGAAGTACCTGGAAAAAGTCCCTGGTTTTTACGATGAACTAATTTTTCCAGAATATTTCATATGAATTTGACCTGGCGAAGAACGAATTTTTCCAGAAAAGGCCTTATATGAATGGGCCCCGATAATAGTACAAACAACGAAATCGACATCATTATATCGAACAATCGCCACATATTCAGGGATGTCTCAGTGATTAACAGTTAAAATCGGCAGTGATCACCGACTAGTAAGGGGAGCTCTGAACATCAAATATGAACGTGCGCCGCTAATAAAGTCTACTCTTAGACTAACATAGTGATGTAGAAGCAAGCTAGCTACAAAAGCTTTCAGTTATGGCTATAGAGCACAAATCAAAAACACGATCGAGAGATGGACAAAAGTTGAAGCTCTCAAGTAAGACTCTGAACGAGAATGGCGAACGGACGTGCTATTGTAAATATCACACAGTCTAAGCATCAGGTACTTGACAGGGATGTGAGAAACCTAATAAGGCGTAAGACCACAAAGTATTGAGGTTGCTATAGAACCTAATATGGACTCGAAACCAGACATTCTCGCTGAAGTCGAAAGATTCTATGGGGATCTCTACTCCTCACATATATTTGCACCTGAGTCCCACCACGTGGAGGATCCAGACTGGTCTCCGAGCCAGACTGGTACGCCATTGAACAGTTGAGCTTCCCGACATCAACGTAAGCGAGATTAGGATAGCTCTTGGACACTAAGGAAACAACAAAGCTCCGGGTGAGGATGGAATTACGGCAGAGTTCCTCAGAGCGGCAGGAACAAAGGTTCTACAGAACTCTCAAAGTTCTTTAATTCTGTCTTACTACTATCTACGTTACAATGGCACTACACCAGAGCCCACTCTGGTCCAGAGGCATGGAGTAGAGGCAGAGTATAAGTATTGTTCTTAAAGAAGGGGGATAAAACCTTGGTGAACTATGACTTGTGACTCTTATGAACCTTGTTTATAAGTTGATTTTAAGTGTTATGACGGATCGTCTCGCCCAAAAATTCGATGACTTTCATAATCAGCGTCTATGCCTAGCGTTTATGGACTACGAGAAATATTATTTTTATTTATTTATAAAATAAGGCTTACTATCTAGAATAAATACACACAAAAATAGTAACTAAAATAAAAAAAAATATTAAGTTACGTACATACTATACAAAGTTAGTTACAAATACATTACTTCCACTTAAATGATAACTAATGTAAAAAACAAAAAAGAAAAATTCTAAAACTAAATGTTTTCCTTAAGATTCTACAGTCCATGCAGAGATATATCCAAGTACTACGGTGCTTAATGCTTATACCAGTCTGCAATGATGACCATTCAAGTACAAAGTTAGAGCACAAGGCCAATCTGATTACACCGCGGGGTAAGAAAGGGGGATGTTATCTACTCGAAACTGTTTACCTGTGCATTGGAGGACGTCTTTAAACGCTCGATTGGAACTGACGCGGCATCAAAATTAATGGAGAGTATAACACACCTGCGATTTGCCGATGTCATAGTCATCATGACAGATACTCTGATGAATTTGGAAAAATGCTAAATAAACTAAGTGATTCTTCAAGACGAGTGGATATGGACGACCAAAATCATGTTGAATTGTATACCCGATACCAGTGATCGTGAATGGCGCTGTTGTGAAAAGTTGTGCATGAATAAATATACTTGGCCAAACTATACAACTCGGCCGGCACAACTTTGAGAAAGAGACCAACTGAAGAATATGCTTGGGCTGGGCAGCTTTTGGGAAGTTACATTATTTTCCAGAGTCATCGATCCCTCAATCCCATAAGACCAAGGTATTTAATCAGTGCATGCTATGATGCTACCGGTAATGACATGAGGAGTCTAAACGAAGGAAACAAATTCAAGGTTCAGCTAGCAATGGAATGCGCAATGCTTGGTGTTTCTCTGGCAGACGGAATTCGAAATGAAGTTATTCGCCATAAAACTGATATCGCGTGCAAAATTAGCTCTATGTAGTGGAACTTGGAAGTGTTCTAGTCATGTGTGCGCACTGATGGTCGATGGAGCCGAAACATGTTAGAGTGAAGCCCGCGTGTTGGCAAGCGTAGTGTAGGACGCCCTGTAGCGCGATGGACCGATGACTAAAGAAAGGTAGCGGGCAGTGGATGGATGCGGACTGCAAAGACTGGTTGGCGCTCATTAGTGTCCGAGCCCTTTGTTCAGCAGTCCTCTGCTACTTCTCTGAGAGCAGGCTGTAGATCACCTTTGGCTGGGTGGTCTGCTTCGGCAGACCTCCTGGGCCGTCGGGGCGACGTGGCTAAATGCGCAAGCAATCCTGCGCCGCCCCATTATGACGGTTGAGGTCTGTTGGGTTTTAGTGGGTAGTACTGCCTTTTCTGTTTAATGAGTCTCACATAACCACTTGTGTATACGTTAATGCTGAAATCTCAAAAATAAATAAAAAAGGCCTGTGTTCAGCAGTGGACGGCGATAAGCTGATTGTAGTGGACCTATTGTAAACAATTTGTTGGCTTTGAAACTTTAGTTTATTTTTATTTAAAAGTTTCAATGTCATTCAAAATAAAAAAATAGGCTATGCCGCCCCTCGGAGCCTGCCGCCCCGGGCCATGGCCCCCTTGGCCCTAGGGTAAATACGCCCCTGCGGTGGACTATGGCCTGATCGCTCTCGTACTGAGGGAGGCCCACCCCCAGCAGCGGAACGTTAAAAAGGGCTGATGATAAGTAAAAACAAACACAAAATATCACCTTCATCATCGTTAAGACGACGAAAGTCATAGATTTAAATATACATAATACGCTAAATCTACAAAATTTAAATACATCAGTAATAGAATCGTTATTGAAATCGATTTTTCTTTAACACTTTCCTCGTTTTACCAATTTTGGCTCGCGCTTTGAATTCAAATTGAAATTGGTTCCCGTTTAAAAACGTTCTCTAAATTTCTGTTTTGTCTACATTTAAACGTTTTAAAAGTTTTATTTTACTCTATTTTTAAATGTCACGTCACTGTCTAGTGTCTATCCATTGCTAGGTTCATGGAGGTTAGATACAGGAGAACCAACGCTTCATACTAAAGCATTACCCGTCTGTCTCTGAAAATTTGTAGAGTTCATAGCGCGCTGCCGTCAATAAGTAGTATCTGTCAAGTTAGCTATTTATGAGTACTGTCACTATTGTGCTAGGAAGATTGACAAAGCATGGAACCCACGCTAAAATAAGAAATGAAATGCATATATTTATCTTTTTTTTACCTACGATGTTAATAGTGCGTAGGAAAGAGACATATAATGCCGTTCTTTTTCGTTATTATGCAGGTTGTCACAAGCTAATTTTTGGATAGTGATGAGCTTATCATCGACATTATTGTGTCGACGTCGATGAAAAACATGTATTAAATTATAATAAAAAATACAAATATCCGGCTGTTCATTATATGAGTTGTATTATATCGTAGAAAGATTGACAAACCATTTTTTTTGCAAAACAAAAAACTAAGAGTTTCAAAAACACACGGATAATAAGTTAACGGCTATGATATTATTTTATCAATCTTATTGAAAAAAGTTTGCTTAGATTTAGTGTTTTAATCATAAAACTCCTAGTTTTTATTTGCGAAAAATTTTAATATGAAATAAATTATAATATAATATGAAATCTTCACATGTATACGTTACAGTTAAGACCCGTTTTAGTTGGAACTAGTTTTTACTAGGTAAAACTAGTTTTTCCCAAGGTGCTTAGTAAAGACTAGGTTTTCTCGATCCGTAGGTTAGGTTAAATTAGGCCCGAAGGGCCAAACTAAGGCAGAAATAGGAGCTCCGTCAACACAGTTAATCGCACCGCGCACCTTGGAAGGGTTAAGTTTTGCTAATGAGCTCTAAGAACTGAAAACTGTCGGCGGAGCTCCTACCTTGATCACAAAAAATCATGCAGCCAATTCACCAATACGTGGTAATAAAGAACATTTGAAAAGGATTACTTTCATTGCAGTCGGGTAAAAAAAACCGTGTTTATTCTACAACTTTTACTTAACCATAGACATAACACCAGTTTAAATAAAACTATATTCATTTATTTTAATGTCTTTATTAATAATAATTAAAATAGAAATGTAATAACAAGCACTCATTGACCTTTAAATATAATTGTTCTAGTTAAATATGTGCGAATTATCCATTTAGTTTTCATTTTATCAATTTTAGGAAATCTGCAACAGTTTTGAAATGATTATATCGACAACCATTTTTACATCACTAGTTACTTATAGTTGCCGCAATTTATTTTTGAGAAAAATCATAAAAAAAAGCAAATATGTGTATTCTTTTGAGTAGATAGACATACAGTACTATTTTATTTTACCGTTTATCACTTTTATATTTCCAATATTGAACAATATATCTCTAAACTAACCGATGATATGTTAAAGATTCGTCCTCATTTCCTTTTCTCGAACTATGGGCTTTACACCCTTCAATTACGCAAGACATCTTTTCCAGAGCATTGTACACCTGACGAAAAAACTTTCTGGCCACGTTTTTAGGCAAAAAGTAATATTAATATCCCTTTTTTCACCCAATAAATTCGACAAACTCCCGACATATGTCAATAAAACATAATACTAAAAAAAGAGGTTGATAGCCGACTTCAAAGTTTTTGACGTCTTGGATAAAACATTTCTATTTGTTAGTATTAAATGGTGACCAAAGGTGACCATTTGACATTTCTCAATTTTTGCTTTGTGACACGTTTAAAAATAATATAAACAAACAGCCATGTTTTGTTTCACTCACACCTAATGACAAGCTAACTGACCAAAATGAGTAAACTATAGACTACTCGGTTTTTATTTTAGCCTTCCGTCTACTCTTTTTAATTAGTCTGAGCTATTGTGACAACGTGTAGTTAGGCATTGAGACAACATAGCGATCGCAGCGCCTCCTTGGTTTGACAATATTTCTGAGACACTACATTCTAGGGCCTTGGTTCTCCTGGTTTCTAATCTCCATGGCTAGGTTTTAAATGTTTATAAAAATTAAAAACAAACTGTTAAATTAAAGAAAACTGTTAAATAAAGTTAATTTAAGAAATACGAAAATAATCGTAAATTTTAGGATTTTTAGTTGGAATACCAAATATTCTAATAGACTTTTAGAAAAACGGCCGCATGATTTTAATTATATATCAATAGTACGTATGTCTGTGAACTACAGTCTAATACCAGCTCGAGAGGCAGTTTTGCTGTTAAATTTCATCTTTTTTTGTTTCTATCCTTATTAACGATTTTATAAAGATACGTACAATGTGCGTCAATCTTGTCTTAGTGAAGGGCATTAGCCAAAAAATGGACAACCTTGGTATATCATTTACCTAGCGGATTGCTTCAGGTGTTTCTCTAATAGCAGAGTGGACTGTGGAAGCAACCTCTTCGTATTTGGTATCCTTCGGAAAGCTTACCGTCGTGGCGTCTTGATATGTCTAGGCGATATTGCGACGGCCCATTATGCTGAGTAGTTTTGTTGGGCTTTAGTGGATAGTACAGGCTTCTCTAGTCTCACATAACCACCTGTATGGATAAAATTTATTTTTTTGTAAGGTTTAATATAAATATCGTAAGTAACAAATATTTAGCTACATTTTCCACTGAATAACTCATAGTATGCTTTTGAATAACCAATTTCGCAAGTATTCCAACTCCGATCAAAGTGACTTGGCCTCTGACCTACTTGGTTATATATTGACATATTCTAAATTCGTCCCGTGCTATGGACGGTATTGTTTATTTATATCAGATCCAAGCCGTCAGTTCGTGAGCTCTATGAAAATTCTTAGAATAAATTTTAGATGCACTAGATTTTACGCAAACCCTTGCTTATCCCACATGGGGTATGATGTACCTACGTGTGGGCAAATATAAATGGCTCTTAAAATACTCCCATAAACAGGCAGAAACGTATTGTTTTTAGGATTTCTCTTATTTTTTTCTTTAATTCAATAATTAGCTCTAAAATAAAAAAGGTCCTTTAATTTATTGGCACTGTCAAAAAATCACTTATCTTCCTTTTTCCGGCCTATTTTCTTACAGCGTCGCTTTTTTCCGAATAGTCGCTAAAATTTTACGAGTGCAAGAAAATTTTTGGATGTACTCGTACTAAACTTAAAAGTGTTTGTATGTACTTTTAAATATTTTAGTGTAATAAGAGATTGTAAAATCATACTGTCTGTTTGTCTGATGAAAACCTTAACAGGTGTTTAGCGTCAAAGACAAATGAGCCTTAGGATGCTTTAAGGTTACTTCTGTGGTGGAAAATCGAAAAAATCTTATCAATTACTTTCTAAATGTCAACTTGAGATAAGAGGTTTGGTTTTTTTATATTATGTTGTGAATTATTTTTCGAGAATAAATTTATTTATTATAAATTGTGTAAATGTATGCATGAGTATATAATACATACTCAAAATATTGTTATTTTTTTTATCGATTCTTAAATGAAGAAAGTGTTTTACTAACCTCATATTATATATTTATTTAAGAAGCCTTGTGTTTTTAAAACAGTGACGAATATTTTTGCATTATTCTATAACTTTTTGAATAATGGCTGTCAAATTATTTTCAACACATTATAATATTTTTTTCTTAAAAAGAAATCATGTATTATTTATATTTATGTTAAAATTTGAAACAAAAAACTTTATAAATACCATCTAACTTCTTAAAATGAGGCTAAAATAAGGGGTTAGTACTGAAAGCTAACGGTACTTCAGCCATCTGCCTGTCGAGAGCCTCTTAAAGCACTTCCCAAAAGCTACTTTAAATTATAGTCCATGTTACATTTATAAGTATGTACGTATTACATATTGTATAGAATAAGTGTATACATACATTAATTATGCTGTCTTTTTTATAGGTCCCAAAATTAATCAAGGGTTTATTCCTTATTTCACACAGCTGTTCGCGATAAACTCAAAAACTACTGCACTAATTTTCATATTGTGTTTAATAATGGATAGAGTGGTTCTCGACGAAGGTTAAGTGTATAATTTGTCAAGTTTTTGTATACATTTGCTAGCGGAACCCTCGGCTTCGCTCGCGCTAAATCTAGGGATGAACTAGAGCGAAGCGAGGTTGGGTCATTAGTTAATTATAATTTAGGTAGACATTTCTAAGCGAACATATCGTTCTTTATATAGCTATATAGCTAAGATATTCGTAATCTCTGTGAATGATGATTACTGCATTTGATACTGCAACAAGCAGTAAAGTCATTTTCTTATCGCTTAGCGTTCATCGTTATCCACGTAGCGTCATTATCGATGTTTCTTGATCAATATTTTGCAGAGGTTATATCATATCGTATCGCCCTTAAACCATGTAAATATGCTCATTATTATATTTTGCGGTATAACGTGATGAACTGAACGAGACGATCGATTATAATATTAATATAGGCCGTGATAGCCCAGTGGTAACGTATTCGCTTTGGGAACAAGGGTTCAAATCCCAGATCTGGTACTTTTGATAATTTTATGTGCGAACTATTTTGAACATGATTAGGTACAACTTGTCTTATGGTGGACAAAAATATCGTTACAAAACAGCTCTCTGAGAGACCATAGCAAGTTTTCGAAACCAATTCGTACTTTACCAGCGGAGTGGGCTATGTCCTGAACCCCTCGTATTGAAAGTAAAACCGTACCTAGCAGTAATACTTCAAAAAGGCCTCAAATTTATTATCAACTAGCAATTTCCGCGGGCTTACTCGCGTCCTAATCACTATTAAACATAGGAATTGGTGGTAGAACGTTGAAAATTTAATAAGTTTTTTATGATGCCAAATCAAAGCTATTAGCTAAACAGTAGGCAAGAAGCGGCGCTTGAAGCAGTGCATTTTACTGTCGCGTCCGTATTTTTTCCGTCCGTATTCGTCAAAATAAATTAAAATACTTGACAAATTATATAAATTATTAATTAATTGTGTAATTATTAATTATTAATTGCAATTGTTAATTTTATTGTGTATTCGAAAAAAAGCGACACTGTAAGAAAATAGGCCGGAAAAAGGAAGATAAGTGATTTTTTGACAGTGCCAATAGAATAAAGGACCTTTTTTGTTTTAGGGCTAATTATTGAATTAAAAATTAAATTAAGAGAAATCCTAAAAACAATACGAATAAAACAATACGAAGCGTTTCGCTTCGTCATCCATACTAATATTATAAATGCCAAAGTAACTCTGTCTTTCTGTCTGTCTGTCTGTCTGTCTGTTACCTTTTCACGCCTAAACCACCCAACCGATTTTGCTGAAATTTGGTATGTAGATAGTTTGCATTCATGAGAAGGAAATAGGCATATTATTTTTTGGAAATTCAACCCCTAAAAGGGTTAAAAGAGGTGGAAAAGTTTGTATGAGAAAAATATTTTTATTGCACATTTTTGCATGAAACTTTGAATTAATGCTTTTTAGTACAAATGATAAAACACGTATTTCAGGGTTTTTCGAAATTCATCCCCATTGGGGGTTAAAGGGGGTGCCTAAGTTTGTATGGAAAATTTAATTCTATTGAAATATTTTGCGCGACACTGAAATAATGCTCTGCAATACAAATTATGAGATACATATCTAAGCGTTTTTTGAAAATCAACCCCTATGGGGGTTAACGGGGGTGGCACAAGTAACAGTATATAAGCAAAAATGTTTTTTTATTCACTCTTAGCGCGAGCGAAGCCGCGGGCACCGCTAGTTTATTATACGTGCGGCTAAGGATTGGAACAGCCTGCATGCGTCAGTGTTTCCATCCGATTACAATATGGGAGTCTTCAAGGCAAGAGTGAATAGGTGGCTACTGAATTAGTGCGACTCCATTAACGACTGCGTTACCACTTACCATCAGGTGGAACGTAGTCAAGCACTTATTCTGAATTGAATAAAAAAATATATACTAAAAGCAACCTGGAGAACCACTTTTTCTATTGGTGAAAACAACATGAGAATCGGTGCAGTAGTTTTCGAGTTTTGCGCGAACAGACAGACAGATGTGGCGGAGGGCTTTGTTTTATAATACGTATATAGATAGACAATAGATATTACGTTTTCCTCCAGATAAAATTCTGGAAAATTTTTTATTTATTTTCAAAATTTTACCATTACTAGTACGGCGTAATAATATCATTGTCGAGTAACCACAATTATATATCAAGTTCTCAGAAAATAATCTCTTTTGCTTAAGCCAGTACTTAAAAGTGAAGTTAACTAAAGTAGTAACCGAAAAGTTATGAAATAGAGTTTCACATCTAACGAGGGGCAAAAGTTCATAATTTAATATAACGATGCTTTAAGTACGCGTCAGACAAAGTGGAGCTTTATTTAAGAACTTTAAAATAAAGCTTTGAGAGAGAAGACGTGAGATGGGATCTTGTAAGTTTCATTCAAAATCTATATTTATAAATAAATAATTTATATTGGGACATTATTACAACAGCGCCATAGTTCATAGTTGCTTGTGTTACGGATACCAGATAGTTCATTTACTACACATATATTTTTTTAAATAAATACATGTTATAAACATAAACATCCATAACTGGAGTACAAACATTCGTGCTCAACAAATGAATGCCCCCAGCAGCACTCGAACCCGCGACCGCTGGCGCAGCAAATAGGGTTACAAATGAGCCAAACGTGTAGGAGGTTAAATTTCTGTACGAAAATCTAATCGAAATCTAATACATACGCACTTTTACATTTATGACAGTAGCCTCATTAAGTTTCCTTACTTCATAAAATGTAATTTTCATTTTCGGTAAAAATAAATAATCATCATCATCATCAGCCCTTTTTAACGTCCCACTGCTGGGCACGGGCTTCCCTCAGTACGAAGGGGATCAGGCCATAGTCCACCGCGCTGGCCCAGTGCGTGTTGGCGGACTTCACATGTCTTACGAAAACTTGCTAGGTTTTCTCAGTCATGCAGGTTTCCTCACGATGTTTTCCTTCACCGTAAGGCAAGTGGTAATCATAATAGAAATGATTCGCACATGAAAATATCAGAGGTGCGAGACCCGGATTTGAACCCGCATCACTCGGTTATACAAGCAACGCGTTACCGCTGGGCTAGGCTATAAATAAATTTCGTGTATACTCGTATTATATCTTTCAAAGGTACAATACAAAAAATAAAGTTGATTCTCACGACGTAAATATTATTTCATTCAAAGATAACAACATCATGTCAACGAAGTAAAATATAATACAATGTTACTTAAAAATTGTGCTTAATTTTTTCCTGTAGGTGTCTACAATATAAATAAATTAGATACGCGCGGGTTTTTTCTAAGCGTAGCAGTTAAAAAAGGTGAGAGCCATAGGTTTGATTCTGTGTCGGGTAAAGGTTTAATTGAGCTATAAAAATTGTTTAAATATAATATTATATTATAATGTATGCTTAAGATGCACACGTTTTCCTATATACTCGTAGATGGGAGGAGGGAAATTAAGCGTAGTCCACCACGCTGGCCAAATGGTTTGCAGTATTCACATGTTTTGTTGAGTTCTCTCAAACATACAGGTTTTTTCATGATGGCTTCCTTCACCGTATGACAAGTGGTAATCATGTAGGAAATTATTCACTCATGCAAATATAAGACGCGAGACCCGGATTTGAACCCACTACACAGAGCTACCAAACCAACGCATTATTACTGCTACTATAACGGCTTTTGCTAAATGCTAAAGTAATTGTTACATCGTAGGTCAGAGAATTTCTTAAAATTTAAATTGGTTCACTGGAGTGTAATTATGACTGGAGGTCTCTGTAGAATTAATGTAGCTTATATTTACAGATACCTAGCATATCCATTTTTCTCAACATAAACTATTTTATATTTTATTAGTATTATTATGAAAAACAAAGTTAATTTTGCGAGCGAATTCGCGAAATGGAACATATCTTCCACACACTATACTACTTTCCGTATCTTTTTTAAGATAGCTTTCGTAAAAATGGCTGTGACTATGTAAAGATGCACATTAAAAAGTTAAACGAAATGAAATTATAAGGTTTTATCAATTTGGCTATGGAACCCTATATAAGGAATCATAAAAATGTACAAAAATGTTTCGTATTATAACAAAAAGTACTTAATGTTGATTGTTTTGAAACTGGTAGGTACTTTAGAGTATCAAGGGACAAGTTCAGAAAAAAGAATCGTTTTTGTAGCATTCCTTTTTGTTGTTCTACAGTCCAATACTGTAAAAGTAGTTAATAACTAAACATGATACGAAAAATATATTCGATTGGTTCGTCCACAGATGCCTAGCAGTTGTGTTATTATATCCAGCCATTTTTAACGTCCCACTGCTGGGGGTGGGCCTCCCTTCAATACGAGGGGGATCAAGCCATAGTCCACCACGCTGGCCTAGTGCGGATTGGCGGACTGCATATGTCTTTTGAAAACTTGCTTAATTCTTTCAGACATGCAGGTTTCCTCACGATGTTTTCCTACACCGTAAGACAAGTGATAACCATGTTAGAAATGATTCGCACATGAAAATATCAGAGGTGCTATACTCGAATTTGACACCGTTTCCCTCGGTTATCCAAACAAGCGCGTTATCAATTGGTTGTGTTATACGAGTACCTATAACAAACGTGCTTTCACCTTATCGTGGTGAGGGGGCTCAGTAGCGTCTGGTAGTGGGCGATGTGTCAGGCGGGTTACTCCTAGTACTTCTCTGAATAGCAAAGTGGACAGTGGAGCAACCCTCATGGCTTAATGGTCTGCTTCGGCAGACCAGCCGAGTCGTCGGGACATCGTAGTTAAATGCGCAAGTGATCCTGCAACACCCAATTAAGACGGGTGAGGTCAGTTGGATTTTAGTGGGTAGTACTGGCTTTAGGCCAGTAAGTCCCACATAAACACATGTTTGCACATGTGGTATGCGTCGATGCATTTCTCAACTTAAAATATAAACAAAATGTACTCAAGGTATAGTCTATCTGTATATAAAATTTTATTAAAATCTGTTTTAGCATGAATATGTAATACACACATTAGAAGACAGTAGTCAGATTTTACAAGGTAATTTAATTTCAATTAAGCAAAGGCTTCTTTACAAATTACGCTATCCGTGAAAGCTAAAGTACTTCGCGGAGAAGACTAATTTGTATGACTCAGCCGGAATTTAGACACATAAAATGCTTTATGAGCTAAGTATTCTATACAGAGTGTGTTAACTTAGAGCAAAGATTTTTTTATTTTCTAGAGATAATACTATTTACTCTCTATTTATATATATAGTATACGATTCAAACTTAATGACAGCTCGGAAGTTAGCTGCGTGTGCATGTACAGCCAACGTTATGTCCCGCTGATACCTACCTTAAATTTGCGATCTGCGCATCGGAACGTACGATGTTCGGAGCCACTATTAAGTTTGAATCATACTATACAAGTGAAAAGTTTGCTTATTAGTTTGAACGCGCTAATTTCAGGATATACGATCTGAAAATTTATCTTTCTTTTTATAACAGCTTCACCCTTGCTTTGCTCGGGTTCGTCCCGAGGTATGTTTTAACGGTTAGAATAAATTTTTCAGTGATGATACAGACTTCGAATGTATAGTTAAAGAATTTTAATCATTCTGCTTGTCTGACACGCATCACGAGAAAACTGGACAGATTTTGATGAAATTTGGTATAATGATATCTAGTAGCTAGTAATAATAATATATTATTATATAATGTTCTCCGACCGACTTTCGGCCATGGCGGCCAATCTCAATGAGACTAGCCAACTGCGCAGGAGATATTATAGTGCACAAGTGTACGCGCAGACACAAGTGCACTCTCTGTTCCTATCACTCTCATACTCCGGTGGGACGACTGCTCGTCACGACCAGTGAGAGCTAAGGTGCAAGACCGATGGCTTTACGTGCTCTCCGAGGCACGGAGGTGATACACCACCAACTTCCCAACTCCGGGCTGTTGCTGAGGCTTACTAAATAGCAAGACTCAATAACTAAACTTGGCCCGACCCGGGACTCGAACCCTGGACCTCTCAATGAGTGGCCGTACTTGCTAGCCACTACACCAACGAGGCAGTTACTAGTAGCTAGTATGATGTTATTCGGGTCAACATATAGGATACTTTTAACTACGGGAAAATATCTTACGTCTGAGAAATCGATACTAACTATACCTGGGGACTAACTGGGAACCTGAGCGCGAACGAGTTATTAATAAATCGATGCTCTACACGTTAAAGTAATTGAATATTATTGCCAATAACTTTTATATAATAAAAAAGAGGTTCACATTTGCTTTAGTATGTAACGCATAGATAACGTAACATGATCGGCATTGCAATGTCGTAGATCATCGGTTCGAATTCCGTACATGACAAGGTACTTATGTTAAATGTAAACCAAGCATACCTTTAATGTTAACATAAGATACCGAAACCTATTTGTGATTAAAAGATTAGGATCATGATTTGCATATCTCTCGATAAAGCGTAAAGAAAAAATGGTCTTTTCTTAAATTGGCCTTTCCTAAAAAAGAAATTAAAAAAACTGGCTTGAAGAAGTTAGCTTTGAGTACAACAACAACTCTCATTGCCATCGGTTAAACACAAGCACGTGTATTGACGCCTCATGTAATTTTTTACCTGTTTACCTCGCAAGGGAAAAAGTGTGAAGCTGCAAATAAAATATGGAAAATATTTCATCGTTTTCATGGATATTCTTATGATGTATTGCACATTTGATCTCGAGAGGTTTGATATGCTTGGAAAAGTCTACCCTTTTAATAAATCCTCAATTTTATTGCCATCAATCATTTCTACGGCTTGATAGTAGTAAATCCATAAATACATGTCCGTCCATCCAAACTTTAACTCAGAGATTTGAGGGGACAAACAGACAGACATACAAAAATGTCATTGTCATCGTTTGAATGTCATCGTTTGACGACTCGTTTGGCTCAGTTGGTAGTGACCCTACTTTCTGCACCAGCGGTCGCGGGTTCGAGTCCCGCTGGGGGCATTCATTTGCTAATCACGAACGTTTGTGCTCCAGTCATGGGTGTTGATATTTATATTATGTATGTATTTAAAATGTATATGTGTAGTATATCAACTATCTGGTATCCGCAACACAAGCACGTTACGTAGCTTACTGCGGAACTAGATGGCGCTGTTGTAATAATGTCCCAACATATTTATTTATTGTATTTTTGTCTGTTTGACGTTAATTTGACGTTACTAAAACAAAGAGACACTTTAACTTTATGTAACTGTATATGTATGGATTTATCGAGGAAGATTGTATCTATAGTAGCCTTTCTTACGACCTTTGAGTACTTGTTGTGCCAGCGGTCGCGGGTTCGAGTCCCGCTGGGGCCATTCATTTCTGAGTACAAATGTTTGTACTCCAGTCATAGCTCTTCTTACA
Source organism: Boloria euphrosyne (assembly GCA_951802675.2). NCBI lineage: Eukaryota > Metazoa > Arthropoda > Insecta > Lepidoptera > Nymphalidae > Boloria > Boloria euphrosyne. The sequence goes on along the minus strand of OX637900.1, from coordinate 3,859,074 downwards.
ATATATACGTATTTATTTTTTGTTACATATGTGTAGTGTATCAACTATCTGGTATCCGTAACACAAGCCTTGTAGCTTACCACGGAACTAGATGGCGCTGTGTGTAAATGTGCCAACATAATTTATTGACTTCATTATTATTTTTTTCATATTACGTACAAAAAGACACTTTAATTTTGTTTGTCTGTATAGGTTTATGGAGGAAGATTCTATATAGAGAAGACTATAATATTATACTAAGATCAATGAGATCGGCGCAATTCAGCCAAATTAATGAATATGAGTAGAGCCGCGAGATAACGCAAATAAATAATATTGATCTCTACTATTTTTATCCAAACGTTTGATCTATAATATTTCAAAGATGGAGACCGGAAATCGCATCATATTCCATTACTCAATTTCCGTTATATTTTTCCTCTATCAATTGAAGATCATACGAAATGACCAAGGGTCTGGGCCATATTAAAAAAAAATATATTTTCCATTATTTATATAAAAGATTAAGTTTAGAGTTGATTTTTCAGTAATCAGAAAACATATTAAATACTGAAGCTTAAATATCACAAACACTTAATTCTGCACGTCATAAATTAATAATAATTTGCCTAAATTGTTATAGATTATAAAGAAATAAAAGAAATATAAGTTTTTTTCGATATCTTGCTTTGTTTTCGAGACTATAATGCAATAGTCCAACATTTCTCATCATCAAAAAAAAAGATCCCAACAATTTTTCTCAATACCTTTGAAAAGCCTGTTACAGTATTTTTGGTACATTGACAGAATTATAAACATTTCTGAAATACTAGTGAGGTGCTGTCTACCAAATTTAAAGTTTATAGCACAAAAATTGGAGGACTTTCATACAAATTTGCGAGAGCCCTTAGGCCACCACAGTCCGACCCTGTCGCAAAATCCGACAATCCATTCATAGCGGCCGTCTACTAACTATAAACTACCTCCCTGCCTCTCATATTTATACTTCTAGCGGTTTTCGATATTTATAGATGAGAGAATGACCTTTCGCTTTTATTTATAGATAGAACATATCCATATATCGGAACTAGCAGTATGCTTTGACATGTGACGTACTATCTAGAGCTAGCAGCGACAAAACCACCAGTTGTTTGAACAATTATGCTGAACAAACATTTGTTCTACCGTCCCACACAATGGTATTTATGTACGACAGGTTGCTATGTATTCTTGGTATATATGTAGTATTTACGATATTGAACGTCCCACTTTTGATGGCACAGTCTTTCAATATGAGGGGTATCGGGCCATAGTCCACCATGCTTTCGAAAACTTGCTAGGTTCTTTCGGAGATGCAAATATTTGTCACGATGTTTTCTTTCATCTTAAGAAAAGTGGTAATGTTGTAAGGTTTTTCACATGAAAATATCAGAGTGAGTTCCGAGATTAGAACCCGCTTCAATCGGTTATCAAGCGGAAACGTTACCACCGGGCTACCACTGCTATAAAATTAATTTTTAAATGTGTATGAGAAATCAATATTTGAAAAATATATTATCAAACGATCGATTTAAACTCAAAATAAAAAAGAAAATTGATTGACAAACAGAAAAAAGTACTGAAGTTATTTATTATGCTATATAGATACATATTTGTGGTTAGAAGTTAAAACCCAAAATTGTATGAATAATGTTTGGTGATATTGGGTGGCTGTGAAGCATGATAAAAAAATTATATTATAACTAAAGTATTAAAAGTTCAACATAAATTTATGTAAATTAAAATAATAAATTGACAAGCAAAAACCACGTCTTTGAAGCTTAATACACTTTCATAGGCTGTTTCATGGAGGTTAGAGAAGAGGAGGACGATCGCTGTAGAATGTAGTTTGTCAGAAATATGGATACACTAAGGAGGCGCTGCGATCGCTAAGTTGCCTCAATGCCTAACTTCACGTTGTCTCAATACTAACTTCATCTACTGGTACTCATAAACAGCTAACTTTACAGATACTACTTACCGACGGCAGCGCGTTATAAATTCAACAAATTTCAGGCGGGTAATGCTTTAGCACGTACGATCGTTCTCCTCTTCTCTAATCTCCATGGGCTGTTTAGTAAATAATATCAGGCGACCGAGCTTCGCTCGGTTTTTTTTGGAAAAAATTAAAAAAAGAAAAAAATAATAATCGGACTGGAAACGCCTGGATTCGAACCGAGGACTTCTGGTTAGAGACCGCCCGAATTCCGCTGTCAATCAATCTGAACTATTATAATCCTGTGGATGACAGCGAAATTTACCTTCGTATTCTAATGGTATCGTAGCTTTCTTTTCATTGCCTGAATATATTGATAAAATAAAGTTTTCTAGAAATAAAACCTAGCTAGATCGAAACCCCTGCATGCTAAATTTCATGAAAATCGTTGGAGCCGTTTCCGAGATTCCGATTATATATATACAAGAATTGTTCGTTTAAAGGTATTATTAGATTAGTCTATTATTTTTCATATTTTGACGTATAAAAATAGCTCTATCATGTCATATCAAGCCAAGGACGACAAGCTAGTGATGGTTTATGACAACAATAACAGCGCGACAGTTTGACATAGTCCTACTCGTATATCAGATAAAACGGTAGCCATTAGGTTTTTGGTATAGGTATGAAATTATACAATACTAGCGACTCACCCTCGCTTCGCTCGGGTTCGTCCCCAGGTGTAACCTCTTTAGTATAGTTTAAAAATGACGTAATTTCCATATATAATCGCGTAAGAAACGCTTTCAATCGACCGTTTTTTTCTCCGATGCACTTTGCAAAACGGACTACCAAGTAAAAGCCTTTTTATTTTTCGGTTTTTTATATAACCTATGACACTCAGCAATAATGTGGCTTTCTATTGGTGAAAGAATTTTTAAAATCGGTTCAGTAGATCCCGAGATTACCCCTTACAATTTAACAAATATACAAACACACAAACTTTACTTCTTTATAATATTAGTATAGAAGTATAGATAGTATAGAAGATACATATTTTTTTTATTTCAAATTAACAGCTTTTAACTAAAAGCATATGAAAGTATATACGGTACTAACAACATAAAACCATTTTTTTTAATTTTTGTCTGTCTGTCTGTTTGTTCCGGAAAATCTCTGAAACGCCTAGACCGATTCTCACGGGACTTTCACTTGCAGATATGCTAATGTTATACGGAGTAACTTAGGCTACTTTTTTAACTAGGGGAACCCGCGGCTTCACTTGTCCTAACTCTAGGGACGAACTCGAGCGTTTGTCTACATAATATAATAAATATTATAAATTGGCAAAGAAAACACAGTTCACCTTTTTTTTCTATTGACGGACCTTGACTATATACATACATTTTTTGTCGTCTAATAACTAGTATTGACTAGGTTTAGTGTTATTTTTAAGTCAAATTTTTGAAAATTAATTCACTTGGATTCTTTTCTCTAAGAATATAATATTTACCTATAGATTATATAAATTCTATCGAAACCAAATTAAAGATACACAAAGAAATAAAAAAAAATCTAAATTTAAAACGCCATTTGTCTATACAGTTGAAAATATCAACGGCATGTTGTTTTGACATGGGTTCTAAAAGAGAGTGAGGAAAATTATGTAATAATGTAGATCAAGGTCTACATTGTTTACATTTTAAGAAAATATGTTTATAAAATAATTTGGGTTTCTTCTTCTTCATCTTTACTTTTAATTATTATATAAATATGTCAGAACATTATTACACACAGCGCCATCTAGTTCCGTGGTAAGCTACGAGTCTTGTGTTATAGATATCAGGTAGTTGATACATATATAATAATTTTAAATGAATACAATATGTTATAAACATAGACACCCATAACTGGAATACAATCATTTTTGCTCATATGAATAAATGTCCACAGTGGGACTCGAACTCGCGACTGCTGATACAACAAGCAGGGTCACTACAAACTGAGCCATACATGTCGTCGTATTAGTCCCTTTATTTTGTATACGCAGGAAAAGCCAATAAAAATTTTCTCTTTTACGTAATTAAAAAAAACTCTTTTGATCATGTATAATTTGGACTTACCAAAATAAAGTAAATAATTCAATTTTGAAGGTATTATAACTAATAATTTAAAGTTTAACTACGACTATACTACCTCCTAGTCCCATCCTGAAATAAGTTTTCACATATAAGTTTAATACGATAATTTTCCCATATAAGTTTTATGGGAATCTTTTATAACCAGGTTTAATTTACACTTAAAATTTGATTAAATAATAACACATCTAAATTTTTTTTTATATGTTAGGACATTAGTAAGCTACGTAACGTGCTTGTGTTACGGATACCAGATAGTTGATATACTACACATATAAATGTTACATACATACATATTATAAATATAAACACCCATGACTGGAGTACAAACATTCGTGATTAGCAAATGAATGCCCCCAGCAGGACTCGAACCCGCGACCGCTGGGGCAGAAAGTAGGGTCACTACCAACTGAGCCAAACGTGTCGTCAATATTACATACATGTAATGAAATTCTACCTGAGTCAAATCGGTACAGTGAATATTTTTGGAAAATCTAATTGAAGTAGACGTTATTATTAATATACAGGCCAAATCTATTATTTTTAGAATTTTTGTCTGTCTGTGACCGCATCACGAGAAAACCACTGGACGGATTTGGATGAAATTTGGTATGATGTTTGCTGGTTACCCGGGTCACTATATAGGATACTCTTTACTGCGGGAAAATAACTCATCTCTGGGAAAAATACAAAAAGAAGGTTAGAAATAAAACCATTTTGCATTTACGTGTTTAGATCGCGGGTGAAGCCGCGAGTATTGCTAGTGTTTATATAAAACTTTTAAGACGTCATATAAATCAGTGTATTCCACGGTCAAAATTGTTGTACGCAATTGAAACATTGGAAATCCGCGATAAAATCCAAAAAAGATTGATATATACTATGTGAAAAAACTTATATATTATGTGAAATTATCAACTCAACCTTGCTACGCTCGTGTTTGAAAGCATTTGTCAGAAATAAAATACTTTTCCGTAGTAAAAAGTATCATATAATTGATCAGCTATCATCATACAAAATTTTATCAAAATCAGTGCATTCGTTTTCGTTTCTGTAGACAGACAGACAGATAGACGAAAAAACTATACCTTCGGCCTTTTTATTGGTTATAATAAATATTTCAACAAAAAATAAAAAAAAGCAGGTTCCTCACAGTTTAGTTTTAAATGTTAAATATTGTTGAATATAGAACAATAAAAACCTTATATATACGAGTATATTATCTGTGCCCATCCACTGTAACTTTTATTTTTGTATCTGTCTTCACTTGTCATCTATGGCGAATTAAAGATGTTAATTGCTGGCACACTTGAAGCCATCAATAAGAGAATTGAAATTGAAATTAATTGCTGCATATTTGTTTTTGTTAATAATTAATTTATGTCCGTTTATAGAATAGACAAGTTGCAATATAACCGCGTTTTATTTACCCAAACCCAATAAATATTCGTTTAAATTAAAGATAATAGTAAAATCACACATCAAAACGACCTTTTACATAACAATCCATATAACGTTGGTTTTGACATAAATCACATCGGTTTGAACCTAAGGGATTGCTAATGGACGGCCGATCTGGGCAGAAGCGAATGGAATGCCGCCGCAGGCTTCTCCCATAATTAGTAAATACCGAGCTGACATTGATGATGAACTGGTATACTAGTTATATTGTGTGGTCTTACATTGGGTTTAGGTCACTTTATATTCAAATATCAGGCGACCGAGCTTTGCTCGGTTTTTTTTGGAAAAAATTAAAAAAAGAAAAATAATCTTAATTTATATTAACTATCTCTATGGTACTAACATGTATTTTTTTCAATTCGACTTAAGCAATATATTTTTTAGATTGAGTTCAGTCAATTCAGCCGAATTAAATTTAAAGGGTCTAGCAGGATAAGGTAAAGCCAGCGGCCCCAGAAAGATACTTTGAAAATAACTTGTGTGGTAACATTGGCGAGGTGCAAACATGCCATTACCAAAATGTCAGCTTCTTATGTCGCTGCGTTTTGGAGATAATTGATCAAATAGACGCCAAAGTGGGTATTTTTTATATATTGTTTCATTAGTGTAGCTGTAACAGTTTATGAAAAAAAGTTTTATTTATTTTTTTTTTTTTTTCATTATTAACCTTATCCTGCTAGACCCTTTTATTACACCATTTAAATTTAACGATTGTCTGTCATCAATGTTATGTTGAATAAAGATTTGAGCAGTGGCACTGATACATACATGGTCAAGTCTGTTTAGAGTTTATAAGACCAAATTTTCTTTTTTTATTTGTTTATTATATAAATCTAAGGACTTCTGGTTAGAGACCGCCCGGTTTCCGCTGTCAATCAATCTGAGCTATTATAATGTTGTGGATGACAGCGAAATTTACCTTCGTATTCTAATGGTATTGTAACTTCTTTTTCACTGCCTGAAAATATTGATAAAATAACGTTTTCTAGAAATAAAATCTAGCTAGATCGATTTATCGCCCCGAAACCCTATGCATGCTAAATTTCATGAAATTTGTTGGAGCCGTTTCCGAGATTCAGATTATATATATATTAAACGAGCAATTCTTCTATATATTTATATTTATATATATATATATATATATATATATATATATATATATATATATATATATATATATATATATATATATATATATATATATATATATCGATACCTTTGGGTTCAATTGGCGTATAAACCAAAACCCTACTTTTCAGGAGAGCCAAAAAACGATTATTTTTTTTATAAAAATTCATAACTTTTTTGTTTTAAAAGTTATAAAAAAACTGTCAAGGTAAATAATTCTTAGAATTGTAGGATAAAAAAGGTTAAATAATCAAAATGTATCTATCTTCTTTCGTTTAAAAATTAGCTTGGAGTTACGACTTGCAAAAATACAGTTTATGGTGTTTACGACCACGAAAATACCGAGGAAAACCGTTCTCATAAGCGTATATTAATTTTTGTTTAATTTTAAATTACAATTATTGTCGTAAAAACCCATTGATGAAGATTTTTTGCTTTATTTACCCTTAATATTTTTAATTATCAATAGAAATAATCGGATCCTGACTATTAAAATAATGTTATTGTTTCCAAAATGTGAAGGAATTAATTAATTAATTGCAATCCTATAACAAAAAACAATTATAATAATGGATTAATAAAATTAAACCACTTGAATTGGTGAAAATAACGTTATTTTATTATTGCTCATAGTAATTATAATTGTAGCAAAACATAAAAATGACTTTAAATACGTAACTAAATCAACATTATTAAACTTAACAAAAGACAAACATTCATAATAATAATATTATTATTATTATTTACCGTAATCAACTTTTAAGTAGAATAGGAACTAATTATTTTTTTAAATTATAAAAAAATGTGATTAATATTAATATTTTTAAGTTGCTGTAAATTCAGAGCTCCAAGAATGTTTCATTATTTTTATTAGTTTACTATGTCTTACAATATTTTTTTGTTGTTCAAACTGTGCAATTCAAAAATTGTTGTGTTCAAAGTGTTCAATTTTCTGCTACGATATATATAACAAGTTATGGTGTAAAAACCATTTTGGTTTAACGTACGATTTTACACCACGAGTAAAAAAAGTTATGGTTTATACGCTATATCAAAACAACAAAATATATCAAATTGACTTTTACACCAATATTTAACCCTCTGAATGACTTTTTGTCCAAATATTTTTAGGTCGTATAAACATTTTTTTCGCGAATTTTGATATGTGGATTATACAGATCGATAGAGAAAAAAATTCTGAGAAGAATGGTATATATAACTCATTTTGGCCAAAATGGTTTATACGCCAATTGAACCCAAAGGTATCGATATATATATATATATATATATATATATATATATATATATATATATATATACAAGAATTGCTTGTTTAAAGGTATAAGATTCACGTTTTTTCTAAGATCTCAGTCCAGATCTGACATGAAGAAGATCCTATATAGGTTTTACAATAACAATACATTTGTTTTATTTTTTCTAGTAATAATAATTGATAATAAATTTAATACACCATAATATTATGGTGTATGAAATGCAAAAGAATATTTTTAATTATGTTTTTCTGGGCACTAGCCCCGTTTAATTCTAAGGGGACTTGATCATATTCCACCGCGCTGGCGTTTTGGCCTTTTTGGTTTTGTTTTGTTTTTTTTAAATGCGTTTTGGCGGACTTTATATTTATCGAAAACTGCTAAGTTCTCACTGACATGCGAATTATCTCACGATGTTTTATTTCGAATCGAAACATGGTGTTGAAAATAATTGACTTCAAAATATTAGACATCGGGACCCGAGATTTGAACTAGCTTCAATTAGGTAGTTTTCCAAGCGGGCGCGTTGCTTATGAGTTGTAGTCCTGCCTTGGCTATTCCTTTCTGCCTGTCTTTTATTCTATCTTTTAAAGAACAAATTTCAAAATCATTCTGTTTAAAAATGGGGTACCATTAAACAAGTACATTTAGTCCAAAATTCAGATAGTCTAAATCCAGTTAAATATTATGATTTAATTCTACAATCATTAAAGAATAGATATTGAATTTTAAGAATTATAAGAATTGAAAAAAAAATAAAGGACTATACTTTAATGTTGTGTCATATAATCTATAGCCTATCTGCGAGTGAAAGTCCCATCAACATCGGTCAGCCGTTGCAGAGATAAGCCGGAACAAACAAACAGACAGCCAAAAATTTAAAATTTGATTTTTTCGTGTAAGTATCGTATATACTTTCATATGCATTTAGTGAAAAGCTGTTAATTTAAAATTAAAAACAGACACTTCAATGTTATTTATATGCATAGATTCTATTATTGTTAAAGTAGAATAATTAAGTTAATTCAATTAACATAATATATTCTACATAATAAAGTTTAACGTTAACTTTGTTAAATATATTCGTATTAGCGCTTATATTAATCTCAGTAGATTTACGAGGATTACCTCACCTAAGCCCTTTATAAAGCACCTTAATTTTATTTTAAGCTGGTAACTGACTTGGATATCTTATTTATTTAAACCTTTTAACGTCTAAAATATTTTTGGGAATTGTTGATAGGGTTTAAATATGAAACTAGCATTTTCCCGTGGTTTTAACTGTGCAGTTAAGAAAATAAGAAACATTCGATTAAAAACGTCACGTTTGGCTCAGTTGGTAGTGACCCTACTTTCTGCGCCAGCGGTCGGGGGTTCGAATCCCGCTGGGGGCATTCATTTGCTAATCACGAATGTTTGTACTCCAGTCATGGGTGTTTATATTTATAATATGTATGTATTTAAAATTTATATGTGTAGTATATCAACTATCTGGTATCCGCAACACAAGCACGTTACGTAGCTTACTGCGGAACTAGATGGTGCTGTTGTAATAATGTCCCAACATATTTATTTAAAACTTTTAGCCCTTTTGCCTCTTTGACGACACGTTTGGCTCAGTTTGTAGTTTACCTGCTATGACAGCGGTCGCAGGTTTGAGTCCCGCTGAGGACTTTCCTTTGTTGAGAAATAATATTTTTCCAGTCATGGGAGTGTATATTTATAATCCCGTTTTTCCGCGGTTTCGTTCGCTTAGTTCTATAATATAAGCTAAGCCATGTATTTATATGATTTTTATGTACATATTATATGTATAATATTATTCATACTTATTCGCCATCTTTTGGCAAATTTTACTATCATTTACAAAGCCTATGAAACATATAGTCGGCCAACGGACGTGACAGCCTAAGCTGCCATACACTAATGTCCCAAGCGAGTGTATGGCAGCTTGGGCTGTCACGTTTGTTGCCCGACTACATGTTTCATAGGCTTTGATCAGTTATCTGAGTAACACTACTATCTTTAATACACATACAAACATTTTCGCCATTTTGTAGTGTTATCAATCTACATACAAAAACTACAAGGCATCAAAATAGAATTGTTACTCGCTTTAAAAAAGCTTTCGAAGTTCGATTTCCAATATAATAATAATAATGTCCTCCCAACCGATTACGGCCACGGCGGCCAATCTCATTGAGACTAGCCAACGGCGCGGGACATATTATAGTGCACGAATGTATGCGCAGACACAAGTGCACTCACTGTTTTTTATCACTCATATTCCGTTGGGACGAATGCTCGACACGACCAGTGAGAGTTAAGGCGCAGGACCGACGGCTTTACGTGCTCTCCGAGGCACGAGGGTGATCCATCGCCAACTTCCCAACTCCGGGCTGTCACTGAGGCTTATGAAACAGAAAGACTCAATAACTAAACTTGGCCCGACCCGGGACTCGAACCCAGGACCTCCCGGTGTGCGACCATACATGCTAGCCACTACACCACCGAGGCAGTTAATCCAATATATAAGATAGCTTAAAAGCATAAATGTTTTACAAAAAAGACAACCCTTCAAAGTTTACACTAAGCTAAAATAAAGCACAGCACACATGACTCGCTCGACGGGAAGATGGATGGCATACTTTGTTCTAATAAAACCTTTTTATTTGAAGTTATATCGTTCTTAGTAATAGATCCTTGTCGAAAGCTTGTCCATGTACACTATACAGGCTAAACGAGGTCAGCTATTACATACATGTATAGCAGATGTGATAGACTAGAGGTTTAACGCGGCGTTACTTGATTTTTTGTAAAGTAAATAAATAAATATGTTGGGACATTATTACACACAGCGCTATCTAGTTCCGTGGTAAGCTAAGCTCGTGTTACGGATACCAGATAGTTGATATACTACATATATAAATTTTAAATACATACATATTATAAATATAAACACCCATGACTGGAGTACAAGCATTCGTGCTCAACAAATGAATGCTCCCAGCGGGACTCGAACCTGCGACCGCTGGCGCAGGAAGTGAGTGCACTACCAACTGAGCCAAAGGTGTCGTCAAGTTTTTTAAGTTTTATTTATTTTGTTGCAATGTCAGCTCAGTGGTTGCGCACTTGCTTCAGAAACCGAGTATAGCAGTTTTGAATCAATCTGATATTTTCATGTGGAAATATTTCCAACTAGCGACTTATAAATGAAACTACCTTTTCGGATTTTGTCGCGGATTTAGTTTGATTTTTAGTTCCCGACGTTTCGAATCCTTTACAGCAATCATGGTCAAGGGAGAGACCGGTGAAAAGGTAGTTTCATTTATAATGTCGAATATTCTCGTGAAACTAACAAAGTAACTATTAACTAGCGACTTACTTCGTCCCTAGTGCTAGTCTAGAGCTTGAGAATTGACATAGGCTATTTTTTAATGCGAAAAGAGGGTTGTAAAGGGTTGAAAGGGGGGATGAAAAGTTGTAGTGAAATATTGTCATTTTTACAGCTAGAAGCTTGAAACTTATTTTTTAGGCTTCTGACGAGAAATAAATAAATAAAACATTCAAAGTTTGTAAAAAATGTATCCAAAAGGGGGTACCTAACGAGGGGAACGAACGAAGCGTGGGTGAATCACTAGTTTAAATATATTTAAAAACAAATAAATATATGTTAATCTTTTTAACCGACTTCCAAAAAGGAGTATATTCTCAATTCGTCTTATTTTTTTTTTAATCAGAAAATGTCATAAGGAAGTTAGAGTGCACTAAAATATCGTGCACAGCTGCTCTAATGAACTCGTTGCTCGTTAGTGATATTCTTCATGGGACCGAGGAAACTTTTAATTACTATTTTATAGCATACCTGAGTAATTAGTATGGAAATTTTACATTAAGAGACAACAGTCGAAATATTTTGCGAGCTTAGGCGCAAAGCAATGACTGTTTCATATATATCTTATACATATAATAAAATTCTAACTTAGTGGAATCTCTACATTGAATATTTTTTGAAAAATCTAATTGCAATAGACATTATTATTAATATAGAGGCCAAATCTATTATTTTTAGAATTTTTGTCTGTCTGTCTGTCTGTCTGTCTGTGACCGCATCAAGAGGAAACCGCTGGACGGATTTGGGTGAAATTTGATATGTTTGTATGTATGGGTCAGTATATAGGATACTTTTTACTGCGGGAAAATAACTCATCTCTGAGAAAAATACAAAAAGAAGGTTAGAAATAAAATCACGCTTGCATTTACGTCTTTAGAACGCGAGCGGAGCCGCGGGTATTGCTAGTACAAGTAAAATTCAAACCTTGTCGAATCTGTACATTGAATATTTTCAACACATTAGGCTCAGTTGGTAGTGACCCTACTTTCTGCGCCGGCGGTCGCGGGTTCGTGTCCAGCTGGGGACATTTATTTGTTGAGCACGAATGTTTGTACTCCAGTCATGGGTGTTTATATTTATAATATTATGTATGTATTTAAAATTTATACTTGTAGTATATCCACTATCTGGTATCCGTAACACAAGCCTCGTAGCTTACCACGGAACTAGATGGCGCTGTTGTAATAATGTCCCAACATATTATTTAAACAAAAAAATGGAACGAACCCGAGCAGAGCGAGAGCGAGTGACTACTTTGTAATAAAGTTTCAAATACGATGATCATCATCATTGACATGAAAAATCAAACTTCATAACTCTTATAAGAAATAAACCAACGTGAGATAATGAACGTATAGGAATAAATAGGTCATGGACAGTTAAAGAATTGAGAAGTGACAAGATTCCCGCATAATGCACTTCCATTTTGCGTTTGATATTCAATTTATGAGGAAATTCTCGTGTCTTGTGTTAGCAAATCTATGGCTTTATGGAAATTAGGGTTTGTTTTAGTTTTTCGTTCAACTAATGGTATACATTGAAAAAGGTTTGACAATATTAGTTTCAAAGATGAGATATTTTACCGCAAAAGTACTCTATATCTTTACTCTTTATGTATCATCACACCAGATTCCATCAAAATCTGCTTCGTGTTAGACTTATATATATAATTACAGGAAATTTAAGGAAAACTGTTCAACTATAAAAATAAACTGAAAAAAACTTGCAAATAGAAATTCGGTTAATAAATATAGGAGAAAAAGACCTTGAACTGTTTTGACTATGACTATATTTTAAAAATTTGCTAAGTGTGTAACCCCAGTAAGTAATTTAGGCACTATAACTCTCATACTCCGGTGGGATGACACTCGACACGACCAGTGAGAGTTAAGGCGCAGGACGCGACGGCTTAACGTGCTCTCCGAGGCACGGGGGTGACTCACAACCAACTTCTTAACTCCGGGCTATATTACTGACGCTTACTAAACAGAAAGACTGAATAACTAAACTAGGCCCAACCCAGATCTTAAGCCCAGGACCACCGCATGTGTTCATACTAGCCACTTCACCACTGAGACAGGCATTATCATTACATATTATAAAACAAAGTCCTGCGCCGCTTCTGTCTGTCTGTTCGCGCATAACTTACAAACTACTGTACCGATTTTCATGCTGTTTTCATCAATGGATAGAGTGGTTCTCGAGAAAGGTTTTAGTATATAACTAGCAGAATCCGCGGCTTTGCTCGCGCTAAATAAGTACGAACCCAAAGCGAAGCGAGGGTGAGTCGCTATTATTATTATAGTCGCTATGTATATTGTATTATGTATATATTAAATTATTATAGATGCGTATGTATAAAAGGCCTATTTATTGCGAAGTAGTACTTCAATTTTCATAAAAGCTTCTTTAGAAAACGAACTTAATCCCTTAAATTTCAAAGCGTAAATGTATTATAAAGGTTTTTATTTACATTATAAGTCAAGTATTGAAATATTGCGAACCTTAAACTTCATCAATGAAGCTCGATAATGTTCTAAAATAAAATAAGCCTAAAAAGTTTTCTACTTTCAGAGGAATAAGTACAAAAATTAATTTTTTGTTCGTCTACCGATCCGATGCTTTTGTTTTCGAAGCCCACGCATCAAAGTATAAGCAACTTACTCGCATGTTGAAATATTTTAATATCGTAATTCTGATCGTACGATGAAGTACGAGTTTTCATAGTATGTTAGAAATGATTCGCACATAATAATATTAGTGGTACGAGATTTGAACCCGCATCACTCGGTTATCCCAGCGAGTGCATTACCACTTAACTCACGTACAATTCTGGTGGCGTGATAGGACTTTAAAAGGACTGGAAAGAGTCGCAAGACTGGATCTTTTGTATGTACATGTATGTATTCCTCACGATTTTTTCCTTCATGGTCATCACCAATGGTTTCCAATTTGAAATGATTCGCACATGAAATTATCAGAGGTGCGAGTCCCGGATTTGAATCCCTAGCCTTAATGGGAAGCCCATTACTTGAACTTAGATATTTTTTCCCGAATAACATATCTATAGCCTTTATCTATTTTAAAATAGATCATATTTTTTTACATTTTATATTATGAATCTTCTATTAATCTTAAAAGATTTGATCGCGGAACTTTGTGTTGTCATTTCGAAAAGTATTTTTCATAAATTTAAGATGAAACTAGGTTTTTTATAGTATCGATACATTTCTTCTAGTGATGTCCCTTAATAAAAAGCTCTATAAGAAAGTTAGAGGCAACTAAAGCCCGTTTAAACTTGATGTCTTTACTGAACCACACTTTATGATAGCCGTAAAAGGGATGTTTAAAGGAACAAGGTTTATAACCCAAAGGTCTTGAGACTAATACAATTTATTAGATAGTAAAATAGGTTTTTTCGTTTAAGTCTAGAAAGTCGTTTGATCATTTCTAAGTCATTTTTCCTATTTTTTTATTTATTTGATTCATTAGTTGTAATTACAATGTTTACTATGTGTTAAAGTTAAGACATTAACTCACAGCGCCATCTACTTCCGTGGTAAGCTACGAGGCTTTTGTTACGGATACGAGGTAGTTGATACACTTCATGTATATAACTATATATTTTTTTTATGGGACAAAGGGGGCAAACGGGCAAGAGGTTCCCATCACCTGATGGGAAGTGATTACCTCCGCCCATGGACATCTGCAACACTATAGGGCTTGCAGATGCGTTGCCGGCCTTTCAGGAAAGGGAGGGAGGGAGGAGGGAGAAGGACGGGAGGAGGGATGGGGAGTGGACCTCCCGAACACTCACTTACCGGACGAAACGCGACAGCATAGCTGCCACTTCACGCCGGTCTCCTGTGAGAGAGTGGTACTATACGGGGCGTGCCGGCCCATTCGGCTGCTACCCGAAAGTAGCAAGCATGGCACTACAACTATTAAATACATACATACTATAAATATAAGCCCCATGACTGGACTACAATTCTTATTCTCATCACACAAATTAGTTAAAAGATCAATGGGACTTGAACCCGCGACCGCTGGCATACCAAGTAGATTCACCAAAACTGAACCAAGTGTCGTGTATTTATATTATGTAAGCACCTACGATAATTAGGGTTCATCGAGTTAATCTAATTAAAATAAAACTCAGCTCGAGTAAAACAAAGCGTAGTTGACTAAGTGAGGTCTGCGGGTCGAGAACGTGTCTCGAAACCTAATAAAATTCTGCCATCTCTAATAACTTTAAGTAAAGTCCTGCTTTTGAAACTTTCTGAACTTTCCGTACTTCACTTACAATAAATAAATATAAGACGCGTTGAATTTCTACTAAGCTAGAGCGTTTTTTTGTAAAATGTAATTTTTTTACGGACTTAAAACGCAAAACCTTATCTAAAATTGTTCCCGTCATTTCCGAGACACACAACATGTATGTATGTTTGTATGTATACATGAATTGCTCCTTTAACGGCTTGTCCGCACTGCGAAATTTCACCGCGCGGTTTTTTTTCCACAATTCTGTAACACATGGAATCTTATAACAGTATCCGCAATAAAATTTCGCGCGATTTCTCTCAGTTCGATGACAGTGATCGCGGAAAATAAATCGCGAGAGTAAAATTCGCGCGGTGAAATTTCGTAGTGCGGAAAGGCCGTAATATTATAATGTTTAATCATTTTTAGGAGAGAAAATTAAATAAATAAATAAATATGTTGGAACATTCACACATAGCACCTGCATCTAGTTCCAACAAGCTACGAGACTTGTGTTACGGATCCGTAAACTTAATATCGGAGAATAAACATTCGCGTTTGAAGATTTTTTTGTGCTTTTAGGATAATAATTCGTGTGCTTAGGATACTTTGTACTGAAAATTGTGACATCACTAAGTAATCTATAATGTAGGTACCTAGAGACGAACTCGAGCGGAACGAGGGGGAGTCGCTAGTCTATAAGTCAGATTGACCCAACCCAAAACGATTACTTGTCAGTTGCACTCTGACTGTATCGAATGTCTGGTATAATTACGTTCGACTGCTCCGAATAATCTGATATTGACATGCTTGATTGATAAAACCTAGTAAATGAATAAACTTGATTTGCTTTACTTGCTTTATTCTTCCATATTTTAATCTAATATATAAAAATCTCGTGTCACAATGTTTGTTATCGAACTCCTCCGAAACGGCTTGACCGATTTTTATGATTTTTTTGTGTAGTATATTTGGTAGATCTGAGAATAGGTCGTAGAATATTTTTGATTCACCTATGTGACAATGGTGGCCCTATCCAGATTTTTATATTTTTATTTTTAGACCAAATTTATATTTTTTATTTTTTTATGGTTGGCATCAAATAATATAACTCCTGATTTTCATCCTTCTACCACCAATTCCTATTTTAAATAGTATAAGAACGCGGGCGGAGCCGCGGGTATTACTAGTTTTAATATAACAATAATATAATATATCTACTGTTATAAATTCGAAAGCTTCAATGTATGTATGTTTATTTGATATCCTTTCACGCTGGAACTCCTAAAAAGCACGTTTGGATAAACTCGAGCAAATTAAAAGTAAAAACTCTAAAATTAAATACTTAATTCAGTACCATTTTCTTCTCGATTTGTGTATTCGTTTTAGTGTTAATAATAAAAATAGGTTTTATGTTTTCTCAAATTATCTATAATGTCTCTAGTCGAATTTCAACGACTAACGATAACGGTATTAGTAGTAGTAAATATAATTCCCTTATAATCAAAACGGAGCACGCAATAAAATTTTATTATAACAACGTATTTATCTTAATTTGTGTAAACGGATGGAAGAAGGAAGGATGGAAATTAACAAAATTTGGCAAAATTCAATTTACATTGGAACTGTATAAGAATTAACAGGGCTTTTCGCTCTTTCTTTCATTTACGCGAATATTCGACTATTTTTTCGGATTTTTTCGTAGATTTATTTGATTTTCCGCCGTTCCTAATGTTTTATAGCAACCAAAGCCGCGGGAGAAACGAACATTTTACTCAGTCAATAGTCGTTATATACTCACCGATTTTACAAACAATACAGTTAACAGCACTCAATAGACAGTGGCAGTCCAGTGGCACTTGGATATCCGAGTGATGCGTGTTCAAATCCGGCTCTCCCACTGGCTCTCTTTATTGGCCCTCTGATATTGTCATGTGCCAAACTCTTCTAACATGATTACCACTTGTACTTGTAACGTTGAAGGAAAACATCGTGAAAAAACCTGCATGTCTGAGAGAACCTAGCAAGTTTTCTTAAGACATGTGAAGTCTACCAACCCACAATAGGCCAGCGCGGTGGACTATGGCCTCATCCCCCTCGTATTGAAGGGAGGCCCACCCTCAGCAGT
Organism: Boloria euphrosyne; assembly: GCA_951802675.2. Classification (NCBI taxonomy): domain Eukaryota; kingdom Metazoa; phylum Arthropoda; class Insecta; order Lepidoptera; family Nymphalidae; genus Boloria; species Boloria euphrosyne. The sequence goes on along the minus strand of OX637900.1, from coordinate 3,841,337 downwards.
GGGACGTTATTAAAGGGCTGATTACACAGTACTCAAAAAAAGTTAGTTTCATTTAAAACAGAGGTCATGTTAGTCTAAATTGAAGGAACGCGGTCGAACACAGCGAATTGTATTACATAATATAATAGTACTCGAGCAGATGGCCAGTCTACGTAAGATTGGCCGCTTTGGCCGAAATTCGTTTAGAAAAATTATTCAGTTAAGCAATGAAATTCATTTTATTATTTAAAACTTACTGTTCTACAAATGTAAAGTAGAAACAGGTATCACACGTCCAGACGAAATAAATCTATACTAATATTATAAATGTGAATGTAAGTTAGTTTGTTACGCTTTCACCCGAAAACTACTCAACCGTATTACAAGTAACATTAGATACTTTTTTAACTTTTATTTCTTGCGGGCTTGAAATCATGAACGCGGGCGAAACCGTGGGTACTGCTAGTAAATAAAAGAAATATGTTAAGACCACAGACATCAACCTAATAGACTCCGCTTTCAATAATTTTAGTACGAAAACAAAATCGCCAAAACGTGGCGGGGTGCAGGGGAGGAAGGCTATTTTTCATTGGTTCGTTCAAACACATGTCAAACTTAACAATGTCAGTGACAATTCACTAGTGATGAACCAGACTCATTTATCAATATCGATAACTGAGTCGAATCCATTATTTTATAATGGGACAATAAAAAGGCATGTTAATTGTTATACAAATTATTTAATATAGTAAGAATAGTAAATATCTCACTAAAGTAAAAAAAAAAAAAAACAAAAAGCAGTCATGAGGACTGCAAACAGAAGAGAAAACTTAAAACTATACACAAACAGTTGTAATTTTTGGATAATCAAATGAATTGTTAGATCTTAAATTAAAATTTGTAAATTAAAACTGTTTACATTTATCTGGTTTTGACATCTATCGGAGTCAATTACATTTTTGTTCCAATCTTTTAATCAATTCTAGTTTTCACTAAGACGTTTCGTGTAAACTAGTTTTGACTAGTTAAAACGTGTTGTAACTGAGAACGGGTTTTAACTGTAACATATATGACACTAGCGACTCCACCGCGCTTCTTCAACTAGGGAAGAACCCGAGCGGGTTCTTCCCTAGTTTTAGCGGGTTCCGCTAGTTAAACAAAATTTCCAAAATAAAATTAGCCTTAGTTACTCCTTATAACATAGTTATTGGCGAATGAAATTCCCGTCAAAATCGGCCTAACTGTTTCAAAGATTAGTCGGTACAAACAGACACACAAACAAAAATTAAAAAAATATATTTTTCATGTTAATACGGTATATACTTTCATATTATGCATTTAGTGAAAAACTGTTAATTTGAAATTAAAAACAGACACTTCACGGACTTATGCATTTTCTCATGTCGGACTCTTGAGTGTTAGTGACCATGTCGATGACGATTTACATGAATTTACTCCCCATCCAAACCTGCCTATAGAAGTTTTCACTTCAATGTCGACTATTGACCCTTAAAATGTATTAATTTTGTATAAACTCTTCTTATTGATTTTGATTCAGATTTAACGTCGATATAACGTCTGCAACATCATTTGCTAAAGTCGGTCAAAAGAATTAGGAAGCAACATACCTACATACCCTCATTCATACATACTGTCATATGAGCCAAGACATTACCCTCCCTTCAAAAAACAACAAACATACAACATTAGACTGTACGAATATCAAATCTTAATATATGTTTGTCGATAAACGTAATCTTTATGTGTCTCATCACTAGTTGTCACGTGCTAATGACAGAGCGAGATAATGTTATATTAATTTATCTACGAAAGAAAGGGATGTCAAAAAACTAAAATAACATAAGTGTCAAGAAGACGCGAGCTCTTTTTATATTTTATTTTTGGATAATTAATGTTTTTTGACTTACCTGTGAAATGTAATACCATCTTTGGTGACACTAGACGTTGTGCTACACTTTCCAGACCATTTCACTGAACAATACGGCATTATAACTATAACTCGGACAATGTTATCGCTGTGACTGTTGACGGCGGACTGAGTAACGTAAAGGGGCGGGGCCGGCTGTTATGCAGTGTCACTGCCAAACCTTGGCGAAAGCATATCCCCTGTAAAGCGTCGTCTATAGGTTGATATCTGTGGTTAAGACATTAACACACAGCATTTATTTCCATGGTAAGCTACAAGGCTTGTGTTACGGATACCAAATAGTTGATACACTACCCATATATAACTTTAAATACATACATATTATAAGTATAAACACCCATGACTGGAGTACAAACATTCGTGCGCATCACAAAGAGGATTGCCCCAAGCGAGATTCGAACCACAAACTGAGCGAAACGTGTGGTCGATAAGAATAGATTTTCGAAACAAAATAGCTATACTTACATAAATCAAATCAAACCAAATCAAATCAAAATATACTTTATTCAAATAGACTTTTATAAGCACTTTTGAATCGTCACTTTAAAAAAATATAGAATTTTCACCATCCACAAGACTTGTATTCTTCCATTTAAATATAGTACCAAGTAAAGTAATATTTTTTCACCAATTTAAAGTTGTGGCATTTGCAGAATTCTACTTAAAGTTATTCGGAGCGGAAAATGTATTCTCGAATGTGGCTTCCAGAGTAATTTTGTTTGAACATGTACTGTGCCTCATTTCCGTACATGGGTTGAAGTCATTATCATTTTTATTATCGCCGCCCATCAATTACAAGGTTTTTGAGATATTTTTTAAACTAACTAGCGACTCACCGGGTTCGTCCCTAGATTTAGCGCGAGCGAAACCGCGAGTTGCGCTTATTAAAATAAATAACATTTCTAAAATAAAAAAAGAAGTCCGGGATGCCCACTCCCCATCCCTCCTCCCGTCCTTCTCCCTCCACCCTCCCTCCCTCTCCTAAAAGGCCGGCAACGCATCAGCAAGCCTTGCAGTGTTGCAGATGTCCATGGGCGGAGGTGACCACTTCCCAACAAGTGAGCCTCTTGCCCGTTTGCCCCCTTTGTCGCTTAAAAAACAGGCTAAGTTACTCTTTGTAACATTAGCTATTTGCGAGTAAAATTCCAGTCAAAATCGGTCCGGCCGTTTTAGAGAATCATTTTTTTATATTAGTACCGTACCTATAATATACTTTCATATGCATTTAGTGAAAAGCTGAAAATCTAATAGTACCTTATGTGTTACTCATAGTCTATTTATGTACTAAATTTCATCCAAATCAGTCCAGCTTTTTCAGAAAGAAGAAGTAATATACATACAAGAGCCACACAAACAAAATATTTGTTTTTTTAATGGTTCCAGATGTTTTAAATACCATAGTTAAAGTCATGGGGGAGACTGAATTTCTTGTAATTATGACCCGAAATGTGAACGTTTTAAATGAAGCGATTATTGTTAATATTATTTAATACGTTAATGTATAGGAATTTTTAATGCCAAGTCATAAAAAAACTAAAAAATTTAAAATTTAACATCTTGAGAAAGCCATCCTTATCACCTAGGGAATTAAAAAATTGCCTACGACCTATTCTCAGACCTACCAAATATACACAAAAAAGTTCATGAATATCGGTAAAACCGTTTCGGAGGAGTTCGATAACAAACTGTGACACGAGATTTTTATACGAGTATATTAGATTACACATTACACACTTTCACATTTAATATTATCAGCTAGTCCGAAATGTTAATCGCTTATGTCATATTTAATAAGCATTAAATTATTATTAAGCAATGAGTGTGGAGCCGCGGGCAAACACTTGTTCTAGTTCTAATATTTCAAAATCGATATCATATTTCATGGCAAATCGATAGTGATGTCAATTAAAGAAAGTAGACCTGTCTAAGGCAGGTCTAACCTAACGATAAACATACCATTACTCTAGCTATTTTATCGTCCTTGACGTTAAATGCCTCAAAGCTCGAGTCTGACACTGTGAAAATATTTTGCAGTCACTGTAGATGACATAAAAGCCAACTCTATAATATAAGGAAATAGTGTAACGGAAGAAAATGAGGAGCTTTTGTGCAAATAAAAGTATTTTTTCAGGTTTTTCTCGTAAATGGACAGAAAGTTGGGCAAAATGTTCAAGCAGTACGTTGTGATTCTCGGAAAATGAAAGAAAATGAGTATAGGGCTAATTCCGACTGACTTCAAAGTGTTGTGTTTATGTTAAACTTTTTTCGCTTCTCTTCTCTTCTATCTTCTTCTTCTCAAAGATTACAATTCAAAACAAAAAAATCGTGTTAATATAGAGTGTCTCGTAGTAAAGAATGTGTAAGGTCTTGTAATAAAAAATATAGTAAAAAATGATAACGAATAATTTCAAAAAAATATAGTTTTACATGAAAAGTTTTCAGTTATCTTTAACATTCCTTGACGCTGACATATATTAATAATATGCACCTATGTATTTAAATAAGAAGCTGTTATATGGTACACAAATTTTGTATCATTTTGGTTATTTCTGGTTACTATTAAATGCATCTACGAAATGGATAGTTCTTGTCAGAGAGTAAGCGAGAACATGCAAAACTATGTGTTTGTTGTACTTAAATTTCCTGAACAAAATTATTACTTTATCTAAGTTCTACTAAAGTTATTTAGTGAAAGTCATCTCTACAAAGTTAGGCGTTCATCAAGTAATTAATAATTTTGATTGCATTTGATGAAACATTAATAATTCTTACTTTATATAATTAACTATACTAAAACAAAAAAGACTAGAAATTTAAGAGAGACATAAAAAAAAAGGTTCTATACTTTAACTCTACTCACATAATTTTGTGGTAGCATTATTCCATAAGAAAGTATGTGACATGCATGAAACAGACAATTAAATAAGGAATATTGTATACAAATTATATATTTCAATATGTAAAATATATTAGAAAAAAATAAATTATTTTTTATTTAGTATTCTTTTCAGCAAACGAAAACAGTCCGCCAACCTTAGGAATCCGCCATATTGGATTTACATACAAATTCGTAAAACGGTCTTCTTTTAATTAATGCTTTTAGTTCTCATAAAATTTCCACATTCCTTATATGAAAATCTATTCGGATTAAACTCAAAAAAAAATATATTACTTTCTTTTGATTGTTTATTTACGCTAATCTCCGAAACTATAATATTTGCTTCCCGATTTTTAAGTGATTTAAAGCAATCATAGTCACGGAAAAGAGACTAAAGTTGTTATTACACATCTCAACCTTTATAAAAGTCTCAGACAGAGCATACTAAAGTATTCCCATTTTAATACTTTAAGATATACAAGCTTTCACTATCATCTCGTACACTACTTTACTCCGGATGTTCTCTATATTTTGGACTAACTTCAATTAGAGAGGACGAACAATTGACTCGCCCGGATAATAATGTAGCGGAAAATGCTTCCACGTTATAGCAAGCTTTTGGTTCCTTTTTTATAAGTACTTAGAGACTGGTATATATTTTTTAGAGATCAGATATTTTTCGGTACTAAAAAGTATCTTATATGTTAACCCGGATAACCAGCAATCCAGGATATCAGCTATAATCATACCAAATTTCATCAAAATCTATCTATCCATCATAGATAGATAGATTCATCAATCTCACAGACAGACATAAATTCTACAAACTATAGATTTGGCCTCTATTGATAATAAAGACTATTTCAATAAGCTTTTGCTTTAAAATATTCTATGTACAGATCCGATTAAGTTAGAACTTTATTATATACTAACAATACCCGCGGCTCAGCCCGCGTTCTAAAGACGTAAATGCAAGCGTGGTTTTATTTCTAACCTTCTTCTTGTATTTTTCTCAGAGATGAGTTATTTTCCTGCAGTAAAAAAATACCCTTTATATTGACCCTTGAACTTGCTAACATCATACCAAGTTCCATCCAAATTTGTCCAGTGGCTTTCTCGTGATGCGGTCACAAACAGACAGACAAAATTCTAAAAATAATAGATTTGGCCTCTATATCGATAATATTATCAATTTCAATTACATTTTCCAAAAAAAAAATTCAATGTAGAGATTCAACTCAGAATTTTATTATAATATGTATGTATAGATAAGAGAGTCAAAAATACGTCCTTATTTTAATATTAACCGTGGGTTTGCATTTATGAAGAATATACATAATAAAATATAATATGGAAAAACTCTTCTGGTAATGTTTGTGCTACGTTTACATTGTCTATTTATATACATAATTTATATTGTGAGGTAAAATGCGTGTGACATACTTTTTTTAGATTGCGAAATACAAATACGCATTTTGCCAGTACAATATAAAGGTTATGTCGGCTTCAGCAGCTAGCTAAGCCTAGTACTACCTACTTAAACCCAACAAAACTCTTCTGTCTTATTAAATCCTACAATTACCAGAGATTTTTGTTATTTTTTCACCAAAATTATTTCATATTCATATCGTGGCATAAAATAATAGACAGCCATCATTGGTAGTCCGCCATATTGGATTTACAATGACGTCACTTAGCTCATTGTGTTTCGCTCAAACAAATCCTTTCATTAGCTCATATCATAAGGGTCGCAATGGAAATGATAAGCCATCATTTTGTAAAGTACACGATAATGGAAATGAAGATGGCTGCCTTAAAACGAGAAGCAAATGCGTTTTGCTTATAGAAATAACAGAAGAAAAACAAAAATTACTGTATTCAGTATCTGATAGTTAATGTAATTTGCGCCCGAGAAAGCTATTTTGCCATTCTCGTAAGAAAAACTAATAAGAAACTCAACAGTTACTTCTTAAAATGCCAGACAACAGTATACTGTATATTTGTGCTAATCTAGATGTGAGTCAAGTCGTCTTAATACCATACACTTTTATCTGCAAGAAACTTTGAAACACAATATGACGAAGTACAAAGTTAATTTAAATTCAAGCTTTAAAATCTAATATTATAAATATTACATAATATAATAATGTAACTTACATTATGTACCAGTTACTTATATACACTTTGCTCGGGTCTATACATAATAATAGCTTATCTCTAGGTTATAGTCATAGACAGGTCGTCTGGATTCTAGACATTTAGTCGTTTCAATGTTAAGGAGTAACAAATATACATACACATTACTCACATTAAACGTATATAGTAGTAGAACTATGTAATTAATATAATTCAAAGCCTTTATACTAATAGAAACACGTACTAGTAATTAGAGGTGTGACCATTTATAAGGCCCTTTAGTTAATGGAAGATAGAATTATTAATCGATTAAGTGATGGTCTATTAACATTGGTATTTGACATTGACCTGTGATATTGCTAATGTTACTTTTAGTGGTTATATGTACATGGCTCTTTTTAACGTCTGCCCTTGCCTACTGTTGGGCAAGGTCTTCCCTTCAGTACAAGGGGGATCAGGCCATGATAGTCTACCACGCTGGCCTAGTGCGGGTTCTCTCTGAAAACCTGCTAAGTTCTCTCAGACATACAATTTTCCTCATCGATGTTTTCCTTTAAAAATATTAGAGGTGTGAGACCCGGATTTGAACCCGCATCACTCAGTTATCAAAGCGAGGGCGTTGTTACCTCAGTCTACTAGGCTACCATAATCTCATGTGTTTTAGTACTTGTAGTTAACCTGTACAAGATTTTAGGTCTTGGGTAGAGTCATATGATAATTAATTTTCAGTGTTGCACGTTAAAAATATGGGAAAATGTTTTATTATGATATTTTTAACTGATATTTCAATAATGGTTACGGTTCAATTTCTCTACTTATACTTAACTCTAGAATTTTATATTTTTTCCAAAAAACGCAAATTGAAGTTGGTCCAGGTACTATTTTAGAGACATTGCTTGCAAAGTAATTACTAAAACCGCATTGCTTAACTTTACAGAATAAGTCCGCTCTCGTTTGTATCCCTAACTTTATTCAATAAATTAATATCTACATATTATTATAATAAAATTCTAACTGATACGAATCTGTACATTAAATATTTTTCAATTCAATTCTTTTGTTAATGGCTTCAAGCGTGCCAATTAAATATTTTAAAGAAAATCGTATTGAAATTCTCATCTAATGATGATGACAGATGCCGAATCTATAGTTTGTCTAAAAAGGCATCAAAGGAAAACCACTGAACAGATTTTTATAAAATTTGGTATGATGATTTTTGGTATTAAGTATTATAATTATTATTAATTATGAGTTTGGTATTAAGGACAACATATAGGATACTTTCTACTGCGGAAAAATATCTCATTTCTGAAAAATCTATACTTATCGTTAAATCGGAGCTACAGAGTATGGATGAAAACGAGCGAAGCGACGGTTATTAGATAAATATGATAAATACCCATTGCTTCAAGCTAATAAATAAATAATAAAGAAATAAATATGTTGGGACATTATTACAACAGCGCCATCTAGTTCCGTGGTAAGCTAAGCTTGTGTTACGGATACCAGATAGTTGATATACTACACATATAAATTTTAAATACATACATATTATAAATAGCAACACCCATGACTGGAGTACAAACATTCGCGCTCAACAAATGAATGCCCCCAGCGGGACTCGAACCCGCGACCGCTGGCGCAGAATGTAGGGTCACTACCAACTGAGCCAAACGTGCCGTCATTATCTACGCATATAACTAAAAACTAATTATCATACCACAGTGACATTTGTAAAGAAAACTTATTCTATATAATTTTCATTTCTCAATTTCAGAGGAATTTTCAAAGTATGTGAATGTAATGTGACGTGTGAACACGTTACAGGGTACAATGGAGACATCGACTTGGTTATACTGAGTTGTCAGCACTTTTAAAGTACAAATCTTTAATGCTTTGACGGAAAGTTTTCTACTTATTCAATTTGACCTAGAACTTAGAAGACAACTGATAATGTTATTTGTTTGGCGAGCGATGCCGCGGGTTCCGCTAGTAAATGTATGCAAAAACTTAATAAATCGTATACTAAAACCATCCTCAAGAACCACTCTATCTATAGGTGAAAACAGCATAAAAATCGGTGTAGTAGTTTTTGAGTTTATCGCGAACAGACAGACAGACGCGGCGGTGTACTTTGTTTTATATGTGATAATAATTCAATTTACATAAAAAAATCGTGCGAATTTCACTTACGAAGTTTCATATCGAAACGACAATTACATGAAGGTTAAAGTCGACTTCCAACGTCTTTTCTCCACCAAAATTTGATTACATAACAAGTGAGGATAATAAAATCTGATCAAGTGTAAGTCGGATTCGCGCACGACGGGTTCCGTTAAATATTAGATTTTTTAAATTAGCATGTCTGCTATTTTGAAATTCGCCATCTTGTTTTGCTTTTTCTTATATCGGCAATACTCTGTCATTAGCGTAGTCATATAGATGACTAGTATTTCCCGCGGCTCCACCCGCGTTTTAAAGACCGGAAACTAAATTCTTAGATTTTATATCCCGTGTGATGTTTTAAGATTCGGCCTCTGTATTGATAATAATTTGAATAAGAATTTCAAAAAAATATTCAATGTACAGATTTGACAAAGTAATTTTTTTATATGTATAGAATTGAGTACAGATACATAATATGAGGGACTGACAGTTGAGGTTTATTGGTCTGTTCACGGAACCTTAAAGTCTGTATACACACAAGTAAGTAAAGATGACGTGACATAATAATATAATTGTTTTCTTTGTCGAAGGAGAAATACTGAACACTATAAATTCCGTCTAATTTTTAGCCTTTGCTTTCTATCTACGTATATGACCTAGATTAAATTAAACTGTATGTCTGTGATTTCAAAATAGCCATCCTAAATTGATCTCATCTAATCTAATATATAAAAATCTCGTGTCACATTGTTTGTTATCGAACTCCTCCGAAACGACTTGACCGATTTTAATGTCTTTTAGAAGTTTCACTTCTATAGAATCATTGTGATTTATAAGTCGATGGAACGAAATTCGTCACGATAAAGAAAAAATACTATTTTATAATGTTTTTCGTGTATACTTGGTAGGTCTGAGAATAGGTCGTAGGCGTATTTTTTATTTCCCTAAGTGATAAGGGTGGACTTCTCCAGATTTTTTATTTTTTTTTTACTATAAAAATATGGTTGGGCAGAATGCTTATATGAGTTATAACCCTATTTTTTTCATAGTGATTAGAACGCGTTTGGAGCCGCGGAAATTGCTAATATTCTATAATATGCGATTGTAATATGCCTTATTTAATTATTGATTTGTTTTAATTTAATTGCGATATTTGCCAAAGATGTTGTATTTAACCGCGCGTAAAGGTTACGCGAACCCATATTTTTTTTTATTTTTTGTGTATTTTGTAGGTATGAAAATAGGTAAAGTACTCTACACTCTCCTACCCCCACCCCCCATTATATATGGCAGAACAACGTTAGCCGGGTTCAGATAGCAATATTATATGATATTATAGGAGACAGAGCGTACAGCATAGTAATGTGAAGCAAAACAAGACTGCCATCGTCAAAGAGAATAACTTTATATTGTAAAGAGAAATTATGTACGCACGTAAGAAGTTATACATCTTTCGAATAAGAAAACAAAAATGACTGCAAAAAAATATCCTTAGTGCCAATACTCATGTATTTATAATGATACTGTATATATATCGATATATTTTGTAGAAACGACGATGAAATTTATATAAAGATACTATATAATATATTGTCTGTGAATGTGAATATAGAACGTAACGCATTGAAAGCGCTAATCTCAGCAACAACTAATCCGATTTGACAAAATATTTTTGCATTAAAAATTGACGTTCATTGAGGAAAGCTATAAATAAGCTTTATTGTTAAGCGGCTTTATAAAGCCGACACGTACTAGAGTGAAGATGCGTAAGCGTAGTGTAGAACGCCCTGCAGCACCATGGATCGTTGATGGATGTATGAGGATTGCCCAGGACCAGGATACTTGGCACTCATTAGGGAGGATAGGCTAATGATGATGATTATGATGATGATGTTGTAACATTATAATATATATAATCTGTGCTTTACTGTCCGACTAAACGTACCAAGGAATAAATTCGAGTGAAGAGTGAGTCGCAAATTGCCCAACCAATAATTGCCCCCAGCGGGACTCGAACCTGCGACCTCTGGCGCAGAATGTAGGGTCACTACAAACAGAGCCAAACGTGTCACTAGTATATAATAATAGTTGTACCTGAGAATGTTTGTCTGAACTTTACAAGTTCCACTGTAGTATTAAAGTCCGTCATAAAAGTTTACGGTAGCGTCCAGTGGGTCGTAAGCCAAAAGCTTACCTTCTACTGTTACAAAGCAATGTCTTTCTAAACTTTAACCGGAAAAGGAACTTGTACAAAAATTCCTTTCAATCGCCCAAGGAATAAAGTGCCAGTGGAAAACATTGTTTCTTTGTGAAAAGGAAAAACAAATAATATTTTCACTCGAATTCAAAAATTATGCAATGAATATTTTTTATACTTACGTTAAAAAATAAGTTTTCGATATAAATGTAAAATTTTAACTATAGCTTCGTCCTAAACGTTATATTTTTGTAAGCAGTCGTAATTTTTAACGTTCCATTGCTGGGCTTGGACCTTCCTTCAATAAAGGGAGATCAGGCCATGATACTCCACTACGCTGGCCAAATGCGGCGACTTCACACGTCTTTTAAAAACTTCCTAAGTTTCCTAAATATACACGGTCACCACATTCTATAATAATAATAATGTTCTCCGACCGATTGCGGCCACGGCGGCCAATCTCATTGAGACTGGCCAACTACGTAGGAGATATTATAGTGCATAAGTGTACGTGCAGACACAAGTGCACTCTCTGTTCCTATCACTCTCATACTCCGGTGGAACGACTACTCGACACGACCAGTGATAGTTCAGGTGCAGGACCGACTGTACGTGCTCTCCGAGGCACGGGGGTGACACACCACCAACTTCCCAACTCCGGGCCATTACTGAGACTTACTAAACAGAAAGACTCAATAGTTAAACTTGGTCCGACCCAGAACTCGAACCCAGGACCTCTCTGGCAGAATATGCTGACCACTACACCACCGAGACACCACATCCTATATTGTCAGATTTACAACAGACCTATTTAAATGTGCCTTGTAAATGAAATATAAGGACGTTAACATGCTTATTACCATAAATAAATCTTTACATAAGCCCTTCGTGTAAACATGTAAACGGGGACTTACTATCTTTTACATATGAAATAGGGAAGCCCTATGGATTTATGAGAGCTAAGTGTGTTGTGGTTTTCCTTTATTTGATTTACATTTTATATCAGAACTAGGGATGACAATTTGAAGTTATAAAATGATTTTTAATGCAGAATCATAAAAATTATAAAATAAAAATATCTGGAGAGGGCCACCCTTATCACCTAGGGGAATAAAATTAGCCTACGACCTATTCTCAGACCTATCAAATATTCACAAAAGATTATAAAAATTGGTCAAGCCGTTTCGGAGGCATTCAATAACAAACACTGTGACACGAGATTTTTATATATTAAGAGATTTGGACTAGTACCTAATACTACTACAATTTAAATGTATGTATTTATATCCAGCAGTAATTAATTTATCTTGTGAGAATACTTAACCCATTCGATGCCACCTTTTTTTAAAAGTTGTTTACTATGTGCCACTAGTTTTTATTACGTATTATAGTTGTAAATAGTTTACTCATGTTTTAATTAGAAATAATAATAATAAATATTGTTAATTAATATTAAAAAAAACACTAAACGCTTATGGTGCGTGGGTGGCACACGACAAAAAAATTTTTTCGTGGGATCCGGGAACGCACATTCGAAAGTACATAGTGGATGGTTTTATGCACGACTGGAATAAATTAAAATCAGTCTTTTAATTTAGGCTGAGTCAATTAATACGGTTACCGTACGAACAATTTATAATTTATAATTATAATATTATTAATTATATTATTATTTATAATTTATACGGGTACTGGACAAAGTACCTAAGTCGTCCGCTAATCGGAAGAATAAAGAAAATATTATTCGTCCGATAATTGTCGGTTTATACGAATATCTATCCCTTTTTTGCTTTCTAATAAAAAATAAGTGAGTTTTAGGTGCAGGATATATGCAAAATATTAATAGAAATTAACCTTAACCTACCGAGCTGAAAATTTATTATTTAAGATTCCAACAACTTTTAACATAACATAAAATAATAAAATAAACAAGCTAATCATCCGATAAATGTACGATAGTCACTTCGTATTTTAATTTCAAGTAATAAATTTGTAATGACAGTAGTAAGTAATATTGAGCGAACGATTATTATTGTCGATATAACACCATCCACGAACGAAGTCATTCATAAATGCCATTGAACGCACCATTAGCGTTGGCATATTTTAAAACTATAAAATTATCCAAAATATTATCGGTAGACTTAAAATTACTTTATTGTTATAATTTTACGATTAAATTTGATAAAATAATCGTATTCACTTACTTGTTAACACATAAATTTCTGCAAAAACTTGATTCGAATTCCCCGCAAAAATAACAATCACAAAAAACAACGTCTGTTCAAATCTGACAATTCTTTTACTACTCTAAGAGTGTTGCAATATGAGAAATATAATCTATATTCAGATAATTCAAGAAATAGCAACATTTAATGAAACGCACTTTAAAAAAATGATACTTAAATATAACATTCACCAAACGCAAACGGGTGCGTTGTAGGCATACAACTAGAAAAATATAAAACGCACACGGGTGCGTTACTGGCATGGAATGGGTTAATAACAAAAAGCACAGTTTTTTTTACTCTCTCTCTCTTTCATTAAATAAAAATAAATAAATAAAATAATTATTTTGGGACATTATTACAACAGCGCCATCTAGTTCCGTGGTAAGCTAAGCTTGTGTTACGGATACCAGATAGTTGATATACTACACATATACATTTTAAATACATACATATTATAAATATAAACACCCATGACTGGAGTACAAACATTCGTGCTCAACAAGTGAATGCCCCCAGCGGGACTGGAACCCGCGACCGCTGGCGCAGAAAGTAGGGTCACTACCAACTGAGCCAAACGATTTGTCAAATTCTTTCTCTCATCGGACAACCTTTATTTAACCTCCCATTAAAAATGATTATGACATGAAACTATCAGAAGCGTCAGACCCGTGTTTAATTTAAGAACCCGTATCGTTTGATTATCCAAGCGTGCGTATTACCACTAGACTACAAATACTACTAAAATACTACAAAATCCTTTAAAAGTATTTTTTTTTATCAGTAAGATTATTTTGAAAATATATAGAAACCTGTACCTTCTTTTTTATGAAGTCGGTTAATAAAATACAAATCTACGATAATTATGGCTGGTTGAGAGGTATATATTTCAGCCCATTTAACGTCATATTGGTCACGGGACTCAATGGGAAGGGATTAAACCATAATCCATGATTATGATGAGACGCAAATTGATGGGTTTTGTTATAAACTGGCGGCTACTACCTGTCATTATAATCCGACAATATACGAAAGTGACGTATTAATTAATCTATACCTACAGGCTACATATAATAAAATTCTAACTTAGTTGTTTACATACAATGTTCATTGCTTTTTTTTTAAATTTTTTTGTAATATTGTCATTATTATTGATACAGATGCCGAATCTATAGTTTAATACAATGTTTTCCTTCGCCGTAAGACAAGTGGTAATCATGTTAGAAATGATTCGCACATGAAAATATCAGAGGTGCGAGACCCGGATTTGAACCCGCATCACTCGGTTATCCAAGCTAGCACGTTACCACTGAAGTACCACTGTCTTTTCGTGGTAATCATATTATGGAAATGAAATTCAATTTAAATGTGCTCCACTCTATTTCAAGGAAACTTTGCTCCCAATAGACTACTGTGAAGAGGTAAAAACATTTTATAACATAAGCTTTAGTGACACATACAGCTTTTACTCAGGCCATAGAAGATGTCATTAGGCAGCTTTTTACTACATTGTAAAAGTATCCCGAATCATTTGATATATCGATAAAAAGTAGTTTAATCAAAATGTGTAAGATAGGATACTTTTTGAGTTCCAGCATTAAACAAGTATCTCATGAGAACTACAGATACACAATTATCGTTTTAAAAAGAAGCGCTAAATTCGAAATTGTGCTATTTTGATTGAGTTTATTTAAGTATTTTTGTATTTTATCGCGGAAATTATTTTTGGTTCTCGAAGTATCAAAATCCGAAAAGATAGTTTCATTTATAATGTTAAATATTCGCGTAAATCTATAATAGTATTTCAAGATTATTATTTGTTAAGAAATGTGTATCTACGTTATCTACGTTTATCTACGTTATCTGTGTTAAGCTACGTTAAGGCTAAATTAAATAAAAATGGTTCATTTTGTACGCGTTTCCATAGGTATAGTATATTTTTTCTACTCTTATGGGCTTATAACATGTCACATATTATGATGATTAGAATCTGTAAATTAAATATTTTTTGTAATCTTATTAAAATAGTCATGGGTTTTATTGAAATGAACTATTTTCGATACTTTAGAATTCTATAGTTCTTTAGAATTAATTCTTAAGAATTTATGTCTGTCTGTCTGAAAACGCACCACGAAAAAAACATTGAAACTGATAGAATGAAATTCGGTACGATACCAGCTGGTTATCCGGGTCAACATAATTGAAGGGTTGTAAATCTGAAGGGCCTAAGTGCCAAAAAAACAAAAAAATATATTTTTATAAAAATACCTTCTAAGTGACGAGCATAGTAATATCAAAAAGGAATAAATTGAATAAAAGAAACGGGTTCTATTATTATTTTAATGTTACTTTCTGGTTACAACAACGTTGTAACCAGAAAGTATTAAGTCTTAAGTGGTAGTGCCATGCTTGTTACCTTCGGGTAGCAGCCGAATGGGCCGGCACGTCCCGTATAGTACCACTCTCTCACAGAAGACCGGCGTGAAGTGGCGGCTATGCTGTCGCGTTTCGTCCGGTGAGTGAGAGTCCGGGAGGCCCACTCCCTATCCCTACTCCCGTCCTTCTCCCTCCTCCCTCCCTCCCTTTCCTGAAAGGCCGGCAACGCATCTGCAAGCCCTGTGGTGTTGCAGATGTCCATGGGCGGAGGTGATCACTTACCATCAGGTGAGACTCCTGCCCGTTTGCCCCCTTTGTCCCATAAAAAAAAAACCAGAAAGTAACATTTTTTGCTGTTACAACGTTTATAACAAGCAAAAACCAAAGAACCACTTCAAAATTATAACATTATAGAAAACCATATAGCATAATTTAAGTTACAATAGTATTTCTTCATTCTTCGAAGTAACTTACCGCTGACTCAATTACTTAATGCCGTTTTATTCAAAAGTATAACTTACCTGAAACAAAAGAAAATATTTTTATTAATAAACAAAACAGTTTATTAAGAAAAGCTTTTAGTAAAAACACATTTTGATAGAAATATTTTATTACACTAGCAAACCCAGCGCGCTTCGCTGGGCGTAAGCTTAAATAAACGGTTTTAATAATTTTCTTAAAAAATAAAATTAGTCCTCCTTATAACAATAGCTATCTGCGAGTGAAAGTTGCGTTAAAATCGGTCCAGCCGTTTCAGAAAGCAGCCAGAACCAACAGTTCAACAGAAAAAAAAATGTTTTAGTACCGTATAATATAGTATACATATACTTTCATATTATGTTTAACGGTTTAACGTCAGCGAAGCCACGGGTTCCGCTAGTTAAAATAAATATAAATTTCTAAAATATAGCCTCCTCCTTATTTGAAGTCGGTCAAAAAGTAGCCTAATTTACTCTTTACATCATTAGCTATCTGCCAGTGAAAGTCCCGTTAAAATCGGAACAGCCGTTTCCGAGATTACCCGGAACAAACAGAGAGGCAAAAATAAAAAAAAAAATGTTTTTTGTTTTTAATATCATATATATACTTTCATAATATGCATTCAGTGAAAAGCTGTTAATTTGAAATAATGTACCAACATTTGCAAACGTCTTGTTCCAAAATCGGAATTTCTAACACTATTTTTTGCTTAGTTCGAATCTCTTAGTTTCCCGATCTCTTAGTTAAATGGCCTCAGTTGTATGTTCGTTAGCACGTAGAGCTGCACATCCGGATGGGTTCAAGTTCTGGGTTACGGGACAAGTTTATATTCTGAGCATTTCTTTTACGAAAATTCTAGTAATAGTCCGGCTAGCAAGTTTTCGAAGATATTGATCATCTGATATGAGAATGCGCTACCATGTACTTTTTTATGCCTAGTGTAAGTATAAAACTTAGCAAAGTTACATTACAAACTGTTTTCAGCAAACTAATAGTCATACCAAAGCCTATGAAATATACTATCGGCCAACGGACATGACAGCCCAAGCTGCTATACCAAGCGAGTGTATGGCAGCTTGGGCTGACTGTCACGTTCGTTGGCCGACTATAGATTTCATAGGCTTTGGTCTTACAGAAAAATTGACTTTTAACTTAAAAAGAGATATTCAGGTCTCAAATTTACATCTTACTTGACTTCTACATTTGGTAACAGTCCTTGTATAAACAAACCTATATACATTACATAACTGAGAGATAGACGAGCTATTTAATACAATTCGCAAACTAACGCCATTACCTTATCAACTGTGAACCAAGCTGCATTTATGGGGTATTAGCTTATCTTATAGTGCACGCCAGGTATCAAATGCGTACAGAAACCTAATGCTTCTGAGCTCGACATTAGATTTGATTGAAATTAATAATATGACAATATAAGCAAGTTATATAACCAAGACGACGCGCTTTATTCAGTCTGTAGTGAGTCTACTTGCTATGTCAGTGGTCGTGGGTTTGAGTCCCGCTAAGAGCATTCATTTGTGTTGTGAACATTAATGTTTGTACTCCGGTTACGGGTGTTTTTATGTATAATATTATGTATGTAGTAAATTTGTATAATATTATGTCTAGTCTATCAACTATTTGGTATCCGTAACATAAGGCAAGAATCTTACGATGGAACTAGATGGCGCTGTGTGTGGATGTTTATTGATGATGATAATGATTATTTATTTAATATCATAGCAAATAAATAAGTATGTTGAAATTTGATGATATGAAATGTATGCTGCACAAGTGCCCAAATTCACTTCTGTCACAAAGTCAGATGTCATCAATAAGAGCGCTTGTCTGACCAGAGACTCGAACTTGTGGCCTTTAGATTTTCAGCGGTATTTACTAGTCACCAACAATGAGATCGGATGAACACAATAAAACTTGCAGGATAGAACTTTCAACGCGATCTTTTAAACCTAAATACTAATATATGATGATGATGATGATGTCCTCCTGACCGATTCCGGCCACGGTGGCCAATCTCATTGAGACTAGCCAACGGCGCGGGACATATTATAGTGCACAAGTGTATGCGCAGCCGCAAGTGCACTCTCTATTCCTTATCACTCTCATACTCCGGTGGGACGACTGCTCGACACGACCAGTGAGAGTTAAGGCGCAGGACCGACGACTTTACGTGCTCACCGAGGCACGGGGGTGAAACACCGCCAACTTTTCAACTCCGGGCTGTTACTGAGACTTACGAAACAGAACTCGAACCCAGGACCTTCCGGTGTGCGACCGTACTTGCTAGCCACTACATCGTAATATATAGGTACTATACTAGCAACTCACTCTCGCTCTTGCTTGGGTTCGTACCTATGTAACAGTTAAAATTTTATCATATTATGTAAAGATTACGATATTATTTTGAACTTAGTCAAACTTTGTAAAATTATACCTATATTTAATTTCTTGTATAAATTACTGAAGAAATAAATTAGTAAAAATGCAGATGCTATAAGTAACATGACACAGTTAAGTAATTACGTTAACGACTTCAGCGGATGTGGAAACCGTCGAGACTCAGCGGAACTCTATTTCCTAGACCTACGTGGTAGGAGATTTACTATGCTATTGTTTGCCGTAATAACCGATGCATACAAATATACAAATATTATAGCCTAAAATTATATAAAGAACTAGTGACTTCCTCCGGCTTCACTCAGGTGCTTAAGGTACCTAAAAATAACCTATCTTTTAGTAGATCCAAGTCTATCTTACATTTCTATCCACTAAACATCGAAATCTAACAAAAATACAAACTCACTCACACATAATTTCACAATGATTACATTCACTATTCTTTTTTTATTCCGGAAATCCTTTTCTTTAAGATTGCTGTGATAAAAAATACTCTCTTACTCTTTCTCCTTCTCTTTCTCCTTCTTTTTCTCCTTCTCTTTCTCCCCTTTATCTCACTTTATTTCTATCTCTCTCTCTGTCTCTTTCTCCTGCAGTTAATTTTTAAAGGCTAAAAAAGAGAACCTATAAAGGCCTATTTCGAATAAAATGCATCTTTTTTACTATTAATCTATTAGTCCATTCAGGTAGCGGTTGAACTCTCACACAATAGCTGTTATTACAATATAAACGGTAGTAAGGAAAATGAACACAATCTTATGCCGGAATTGAGGCATATTTCCTATAATATACACGTATTTATCATAGCGGTTGGCTGATTTATTACTAGATATTGTTTCCTCTTCAGAAGAATTATTAGCTACCCTATTTTTCTTGTAAATTATTAGATCACACAAGTGTGGTCATTTTCGAATGAATGAGCTTTTGTGAGTGATATGATTTTAAAAAGTTTTGGCTTAGTTTATCTCTGTTAACTGCCTCGTTGGTAAACTTTAGATCGTTCTGGGTTCGAGTCCTGGGTCGGGCTACTGATTTTTTACCTTCCAAAGCCATGGAGTCGGTACACGAGTTAAGGATAAGAGATTTTTCTGTGTGTGTGTCTGTTATCATTTTTCTCGGAAACGGTTAGGCAAATTTTAATATTGTTTTTTGCGTTATGTAAGTATCATTCCTGAACATGTTCTTAACTGTTTTAAATGCTACAGACCGTACACATAATATGTAATATCTCAAACACGATTTCTTTTAAATAAATGATTGCAATAACTTTAAAAATTAATAAGGGTTTTTTTATATTATATTATTAGAATCTTTTGTTACTACGAAATTTTTGAAGCATCCTGAAGTTGGAGCGATGGCGTTGTTACCTCCCTTTGTCTCGCAGATCCCATCGAAAAATCGTATTATATAACTTTAAAATATTGAGAGTGTACTTGTATGTTAATATACCTATTGGTGCAATATTTCATCGACACGTTTGGTTCAGATTGCAGTGACTCTACTTGCTGTGCCGATGGTTGCGGGTTCGAATCCCGCTGGGAGCATTCCTTTGTTGAGCACGAATGTTTGTACTCCAGTCGTGGGTACTTTTTTTATTTCATTGTGAATTAGTGCTTGACTACGTTCCACCTGATGGTAAGTGGTAACGCAGTCGTTGATGGTAAGTCGCACTAAGTCAGTAGCCACTTATTCACTCTTGCTTTGAAGACACCCACATTGTAACCGGACGGAAACACTGACGCAGGCAGATTGTTCCAAACCTTTGCCGCACGTATAATAAATGACGAAGCGAAACGCGCTTCGTCCGGACGGGTGGAATATCCACGAAGTAAGGATGGAGACCAGCCGTTCGTCGGGTCGTCCGATGATGGAAATGGAGAATGGGGGATAAAATCATGTAACTTCTGCGCACACTATATTTGTAATAATATGTATGTGAATTAATGACCCAACATACGGTAATTATTTATTTTATTTAATAAAAGTATTAATCTTCTGCACAGTCAGCTAGTCCCAAAAAGATTAGGCCATACCCAAAAATGGCGAGAAAGTTATTTATTTCTTGCACGATTTCGAGATTCAATAGTTGTTTCTCATTACTATTCACGATCTCATCCACAATACAAGCCTCTAAATGAATTAATTTTCTTCTACGGTACTTGTTTTGCCCTTGTATCTGCGGATTTAATTCATTGCCTTATTATGCCTTATTCAGTATATCCATCTATATTATGTAAATGATAAATAATGTTTCTAAAGTAATGCAATATTTTTTCTAAACTACGTAACAGATTTTGAAATGGAACTGAAATGGTTTTAAATGTTATTTATAATATTTTTCTAATAGCTTATTTTGTATAATTGTATTCAGGATTTTTTATATTTCACTTCTAGGCATGGGCTCCAACGAGGGGGATAAGGTTCACCACGCTGCTCCCGTGCTGTTTGGCAAACTCCACATGTCTTTCGACGTTGAACTTGCTAGGTTCTCTCAGATATGCAGGTTTCCTCACGATATCGTTTTATTTCAACGTAAGACAACAGGTAATCATGTTAGAAACTATTAGAGGTGCGAGACTCAAGTTTGAAACCAGTTCACTTAGTTATCCAATCAATCGCCTTACACTGGGCTACCACTGTCTTGTATAATACATAAAATACTCACAGAAAGAAAAGTTAATAAGCCTAAGTAAAACAAGGATAAACCGCAACAACAAAATCTTTCGATAAACAAATACGAAGCTATATTTTATAAATTTCAGAATGCATTAGGAGCAACATTTATTTTCGAGATATTCTGACGTTTCGTTGATTTAAGACCGGTAATCGCTTTGCATTGAAAATTGATTTTAAATGGCTCTAATAGTTATCTTTTTGATATGTTATGTATAAGCTACTATAAGCTACTTAATCTATTCTAATATTATAAAGCTGAAGAGTTTGCTTTGTTTGTTTGTTTGTTTGCCTGTTTGAACGCGCTAATCTCAGGAACTACTGGTTGGAATTAAAAATTATTTTTTGTAGTCCGCTTATCGAGGAAAGCTATAAGTATAGGCTATATTACATCATGCTACGACTTATAGGAGCGAAGCATCAATGAAAAATGTTGCCAAAACGGGAGAAAATATTCCTTTTGAGAGCTTCCGTTGCGTGCGCTACGTAAATGGTTAAAGTTTTGCAAAAAATATGTATGACGTAATCGTTTCGCTTAAAATGTTCTAAATGAAAGTTCGCGGTACCATAATATGTCTGTCTTTTAAGGTTGACTCGCTAGTCTCGCCGGTAGCTCTGAGATTACCATACCAAACGACTCGGAAAGAATTTGGTTTCCATAACACATGCTTTTACCTTAGTTGTTAAAATATACAACAGAGGGGAAATAGGCCATAGTCCACCGCGCTAACCTAGTGCGTGTTGGCGGACTTCACATGTCTTTCAAAAACTTGCTAGGTTTTCTCAGACATGCACCTGTTTCCTTCACCGTAAGACAAATGGTAATTATGATAGAAATGAAACGCACACACATGAAAATATCAGAGGTACGAGACCGGATTTGAACCCGCATCACTTGGTTATCCAAGAAAGCGCGTTACTGCTGGGCTACCACTGTGTTTTTTTTATATAGTAGGCGACAACTTTTGTATGATAAAAAAATACTTTAATGTACCCGCTAAGGCCCACCTTCAGAAATTACGTTATAATATTTTAACAACTTTGGTAAAAGCACGTTTAATTTGTATGACAATATAATAACTATAGAGCAATTCGAGTTCAAGACTTAGTTATGTAAAATAATGTGATGTACCCGACAGACAGACGAACAAATTATATAATAAACGAGAGTATCCGAAGGAAAAAACTAGTTTAGTTATATGTATAGACTATATGAAGTCAGCGAGTAAATGTTACAATTAAAATGAAAGAATGCACTCGAAAGGAAGTTCATTTCCTTTGAAGCCGATTGCTTTCTTTTGATTTATGACTTAGTATTTTCACAATATTTTTTCTTACTATACATCAGATTTCTAACATTAATTATATATAAAGTCGTATACCCAGGTATACCATTTGGTTTAGTTTGTAGAGACGCTACTTGATGCCTGGTTGCGGGTTCAAGTCCCGCTGGAGGCATTATATTTAAATGATGAGTAAGATGATGATGTTTGTACCCAGTGTTTATATTAACAATATATATTTAAAGTTATATATGTGTAGTGTATCAACTATCTGGTATCCGTAACACAAGCCTCGTAGCTTAACGCGGAACTAGATGGTGCTGTGTGTAATAATATATTTATTTAATGTGAGTTTTTCACAAACATATAATAGCAATATAAGAAGTTTTTCATTTAAGCGAACTCTTAAAGAATATTTTAACTTCAGGAGATAATTATTTATATTCCTTGCGGCGATTGCTTTCTGCACAACCCTCGAAGTAAATATTAAAAGTATAGCTCTTAAGACTCTAGTGACTCAGTATTATTATGTTTGTACATCCCTACTAATATAAATGTGAATGTATGTTTCTTTGTTACGCTTTCACGCGAAAACTACTTAACCGATCATTATGAAACTTTGTACAGATATTCTTGGAGGTATTAGAAGTAACATAGTATACTTTTTTCTTTTTTTTTCTAGCGGGCTTGAAACCATGGACGCGAGGGAAGCCGCGAGTACTGCTAGTAAGGTATATATTTGTAAACGTAAAATTCGAATGATGATAATAAAATGCTGAAAAAAATTGATAACATTTCAGTTTTTTACAGCCGTACAATGCCATTATATTCTTACAAAAGCTAAAGACATTGTTTTATTTTGTTTGTTTGTTTGAATACCCTAATCTATGTAACTGCTAAAACAACCAATTATCTTCCTAACTCTTATAAAAAAATATCTATAGAAAATCTCAGTTACTGAATTTACCCTGACCTGGGGCTTGAACCCAGGACCATAATTCTACATGCCTACCATCGAAATATTATTTACCACTGAACTAGTAAGAGAACATAAAAGGTTGTCTAGTAGAGATAGATTGTTTTAAGTAACAAGAGTAGTATTAAATGTTTTATAAATGTGTGTGATATATAAATGTACTACGCGTACACGCGTAATAGATATCTACCGTGTAGAATCTCTTATATTTTTTGTGCAAATCATTTCTATCATGATTACCATTTGTCTTACGGTAAAGGAAAACATCGTGAGGAAACCTGCATGTCTAAAAGAACCTAGCAAGTTTTCGAAAGACATGTGAAGTCCGCCATCCCGCACTAGGCCAGCGTGGTGGACTATGGCCTGATCCCCCTCGTATTGAAGGGAGGCTCAGCCCCAGCAGAGGGACATTAAAAAAACTGAATACAAAACTGGGCTTTCCTAAAAAAAACATAGCCCACTCTCTGATGAAGTTAGACAAAACAAGCGGTAGTCGAGCTTTGATCCTAAAAGAGTGTACTTTAAAACTTTTAATGGTTTTTACGTGTACGAGCGTTTATTATCTGTTAAAATGCAGTAACAGCGTCCTGATGCAGGTGTATTCAAAATGGCAGGTTTAAATTTTCAATGCCATAGAGACATTTGTACTAGAGATTTCAGAACTTATATATTATTTTACTTGTAGTATTTTAAAAATTATTAGATATTATTTTGCAATAATGTTTTAGAAATGAGTATATTAGTATGTGTTAATGTCTCAACATGAAGAGAAAAAAATCTTCTTATGGACAATGTATACGCTTATACAGATTCCCAGAAAATGTTCAAAAGCTTCTATTGCTGAATTTAAAAAAAAATGTGAAATAACGTTTGTGTAGTAAAGGATATTATTCGATTAACGATTTTTTAGAAGATAGTACGTCTTGGGAATGAAGTGATCGTCTCCAGGCTATTTGAACCTATAGAATTATTGTTTATTTCAAATTAATTTAAAAAAGAAAAACGGATTAAGACAAAAAAATTATATTAGTCCCGCTGAGTTTCTTTCGCCAATTCTTCTCAGGTAAGTGGCTTCTTCTTTCCGAACTGGTAGTAGACTCATGACGTTCAGTAAAAAAATGTAATAAGTTTATGCTGATTAAAATATTTTGAATTTGAAATTGAACAATAATTTTTGAAATCGGTCAAAACGCGCAAAAAGATATATATTTTGTAGCCATACTTAAATTTAATTTCTACAATTATAACAAAAAATTAAGATGTAATTCCAGAACAAGTAAGGCTAGTTAAGAATAACGACTCGGGTCAAGAGCACTCGAGTCACCTTTCAAAGATTTAAGAGACTGCCTTTTCATCGTTGAAGTATCTTCTTTAAATGTCTTTGGATATTTTTAAAGTAGTTTGGAAGAAATTTGAGGATCTTGTCATTTAATACCAAAGGGCAGTGGTAGCCCAGCGGTAATGCGCTTGCTTGTATAGCCGAGTGATGCGGGTTCAAATCCGAGTCTAGCACCTTTGATATTTTCATGCGCGAATCAATTCTATCCTGATTACCACTTATTTTACGGTGAAGGAAAACATCGTGAGGAAACCTGCATATCTGAGAAAACCTAGCAAGTTTTCGAAAGACATGTGAAGTCCGCCAACACGCACTAGGCCAGCGCGGTGGACTATGGCCTGATCCCCCTCGTACTGAGGCTCGTGCCCAGCAGTGGGACGTTAGAAAGGGCTGAATATATACAATACTTTTTTATTTTTTATCTGTCTTTTTGTTCCGACTAATCTCCTTTCTAAAGTTTTATGATATTTTGTTTTCTAATTTTAAGGTTATTTGTTTGTGTATTCAAGGCAACTGCATGGGGTCAGTGGTCCACCACGCTGACCTAGTACGAGATGGCGGATTTCACATGTCTTTCGAAAACTTGCTAGGTTCTCTCAGACCTGCAGGTTTTCTCACGAAGAAAGGCTATAAGTTACATATCATTAAGCTACTGCCTAAGAAATCGCAGCAGATTATAAATTTCAACAAAATATAATTCGAGCGAAGCAAGAGTAAGTCAAAAATTAAAGTATCTGTTTTCACTTTCAAATTAACAGCTTTTCTATAAACGCATGTGAAAGTATATTCGGTACTTACATCAAAAAACATTTTTTTTAATTTATGTCTGTCTGTCTGTCA
The DNA here is from genome assembly GCA_951802675.2 of Boloria euphrosyne. Taxonomy (NCBI): domain Eukaryota; kingdom Metazoa; phylum Arthropoda; class Insecta; order Lepidoptera; family Nymphalidae; genus Boloria; species Boloria euphrosyne. The sequence goes on along the minus strand of OX637900.1, from coordinate 3,815,420 downwards.
GTTTGTTCCTGCTAGTTTCTGAAACAGCTGGACCGATTTTGACAGGACTTTCAACTTGCAGATAGCTTATGCTATAGGAAGTAACTTAGGGTACTTTTATTTCATTAGAAAATTATAAAACCGCTTAATTAATTTTAGCTTACGCCCTTCTTCTAGTGAAGCGGGCCGGGTAGCTATTATAAAATATATAACGACGCGCTCAATACTTAGTGTAGGAATGCCCTTTTTTCTAAGGAGTTATATAAACATTTCTACGTTATTTCCCAAGAGTGCGATATGAAGGCTTCCCTAAAAATATTTTTTCACTTTATTAATATAAATCTGCGTCAGCAACATAATATTTATATCAGACCTCTGTCTAAAACTATAGAACACGTTAACTTTAACTGTTTTTGCGTTTAGTTATTTTAAAGAACAACATTTTTGTTTGTTGACTTACGACACGTTTAGCTAAGTTTGTAGTGACCCCATTTGCCGTGCCAGCGGTCGTGCGTTCGAGTCCTGCTAGGGCATTCATTTGTGACGTATAGCTTATCTACTATAAAATGATTTTTTAGCGTACCACCGGTCAGTACAGACAAATAAAAGTCTTTAAAACTATATAATATATTATATTAACCTGTACCGACTCACCCTGAGTTTGTCCCTAGATTTAGCGCGAGCGAAGCCGCGGGTTCTGCTAGTTATATACGAAAACCTTCCTCGAGAACCACTCTATTCATTGGTGAGAACAGCATGAAAATCGATGTGGTAGTTTTTTAGTTTAAAGCAAACAGACAAACAGACGCGGCGGAGGACTTTGTTTAATAATATGTAGTGATTAGGTCTGTGTATCGATACTAAAAATATTAGTGGAAGTTTATTATATTTCTAGTTTTTAATATAGTAAATATTTTTTTTATGCGACAAAGGGGGCAAACGGGCAGGAGCCTCACCTGAAGGGAAGTGACCACCTCCGCCCATGGACATCTGCAAGACTGCAGGGCTTGCAGATGCGTGCAGTCTTGCAGATGCGTTGCCGGCCTTTTAGGAAAGGGAGGGAGGGACGAGGGAAAAGGACGGGAGGAGAGAGAAGGACGGGAAGAGGGATGGGGAGTGGGCCTCCCGGACTCCCACTTACCGGACGAAACGCGACAGTATAGCTGCCACTTCACGCCGGTCTTCTGTGAGAGAGTGGTACTATACGGGGCGTGCCGGCCCATTCGGCTGCTACCCGAAGGTAACAAGCATGGCAAATATAAATACCCATAACTGCCCCCAGCGGGACTCGGACTCGAACCCGCGACCACTGGCGCAGCAAGTAGGCTCACTGCCAACTGAGTCAACGTGTCGTTCAAGTTTTATAATATGAAGGGTACAGGGGCGAAACAAGGAATGTCACATAAAAATAAAAAAAGTTGAAAAGTATGGGAACATTAAGATTTTGCCTCCTATTAAAGATTGCAATGTAAATTAAAAAAAATATTGTGACATTGTATTTATATTTATAATATGCATGTATTTAAAGTTATATATGTATAGTATATCAACTACCTGGTACGCGTAACACAAGCTTCGTAGCTTACCACGGAAATAGATGGCGCTGTTGTAATAATGTCCCAACATATTTATTTATTTACTAATTGTAAAACTCGAATTGCAATTTATTTGTTTAATACGTATTGGCTCATTTTCCTTAATATTATTAGGTTTAAATATAAACAAAATAGGTGCTAAAAGGAATTTATTACCAAAGTAAATCAAATTTATTTGCTTAGAATTTGCTGAATTCGTGGCGGATTTTGATTAATAAAAATGTTCTAAACGTTCCGAAATCCATGAATAAAATTTTAGGAAAACATTTAATAATGAATGAACAACAAAATACTGATCGAATGTTATAATTTTAAGTAACGACTAGAGTCTGTTGTATACATTTGTCAGGGATGAGATATTAAGTAAAAATATTCTTTATGTTGATGTAATAAACAATCACAAGATTTTAAACAAAATAAATACATAAATGATTCTTCAGGAAAACTACTAACCACGGACAAAGAAATAAATAACAGGTGGCATGAATACTTTCAGGAACTGCTAAATGAAGAATTTCCATATCAACAAATGACACTACTACCCCCTATTCATGGTCCTGTTGAAGCCATTACACCTACAGAAGTTAAAACCGCTATTATTGCAATGAAAAATGGCAAAGCTACAGGCCCTGATGAAATACCTGCAGAGCTATGGAAAAGAGCCGGTGCTTACGGTGTACAATGGCTAACAAATCTATTCAACCTTATACTATCTAAAGGAATTATACCAGATATGTGGAGAAAGAGTAGAATGATACCATTCTATAAAAATAAAGGAAATATAGCTGAGTGTGGAAATTACAGAGCGATCAAGTTGACGTCACATACCCTTAAGATCTGGGAAAGAGTAATAGTCAAAAGACTTTATAATCTCACAACCACCTCATCAAACCAGTGTGGCTTTACTGCGGGAGTGGGTACTACCGATGCTATACATACGTTGCGGATACTGATGGATAAATACAAAGCCCTTAAAAAGGATCTGCATATGATCTTTATAGATCTGGAAAAAGCCTTTGATCGAATACCCAGACAACTCATATGGCAAGCACTCAGAGCCCAACAAGTACCGGAACAGTACGTAAGCATCATACAAGACATGTATGACAATGTGACCACCCAAGTTATTTCACCTGCTGGCATGAGCAACAGTTTCGAAGTGAAAGTTGGAGTTCACCAAGGGTCTACCCTAAGTCCCCTGCTCTTTAATATCGTCATGGAATACATCACCAAAGATCTTCAAAAACCGGCCCCATGGACACTTCTATACGCAGATGATGTAGTCCTAATAGAAGAATCCCCGTCAGAACTTCAAAGGAGCCTTGATGCATGGCGGGTAGCACTGGAGAGTAAAGGCCTAAGAGTAAGCCGACAGAAAACTGTATATATGCACTGCAACTTTACTGAAAGTGACGTACGTATGCTGTCCCCACCCACAATCGAGGGCAAACCCTTAAATAAAGTAGAGGAATTCAAGTATCTCGGGTCCGTCTTAAACACTAAAGCCAATATTGAAAGTGATATTCAAAATAGAATAAAAGCAGGATGGCTTAAGTGGAGATCTCTCACCGGTGTTCTTTGCGACGCAAAAATACCAATTAAAACCAAGGGCACCGTGTACAAACGGGCTGTAAGACCAGCTCTGCTCTACGGATCCGAATGTTGGGGTATGAGAAAAGGAGATGAACAGAAAGTACATGTCACCGAAATGAGGATGTTGCGTTGGTCTGGAGGTGTTACCTTATCAGACAAAATTCGAAATGAGTATATCCGAGGCAGTTTTAAAGTTGCTGATATACGCCACAAGATGCAGGAAGGTCGATTACGCTGGTATGGTCATGTAATGCGCAGAGATAAATTACACATGACTCGACGAGTAATGGAAATAGACGAGGGCAAGAGATGCAGAGGTCGCCCGCCAACTACCTGGATTAGAACCATTTCCAAAGATATGACGATGCTTGGCCTAACGCCAGCAATGACGAAAGATCGTAAAAAGTGGCAGTCAAGTATCAGGAGGGCCGACCCCAAATAGGGAAAGTGCCAGGGGAATGATGATGATTCTTTATGTTGATCCGGATCAACATAAAGAATTGTATCAAATTTTTGTATTGTTGTTGATGATTGTATCAAAATCTGACCAATGGTTTTCTCGTGATGCGGTCACAGTCAGACTGACAGACACAAAATCTATAAAATGTCCTCCCGGCCGATTACGGCCACGGCGGCCAATCTCATTGAGACTAGCCAACGGCGCGGGACATATTATAGTGCACAAGTGTACGCGCAAACACAAGTGCACTCTCTGCTCCTTATCACTCTCATATTCCGGTGGGACGACTGCTCGACACGACCAGTAAGAGTTAAGGCGCAGGACCGACGGCTTTACGTGCTCTCCGAGGCACGGGGGTGAAACACCGCCAACTTCCCAACTCCGGGCTGTTACTGAGCCTTTAAAACAGAAAGACTCAATAACTAAACTTGGCCCGACCCGGGACTCGAACCCAGGACCTCCCGGTGTGCGACCGTACATGCTAGCCACTACACCACCGAGGCAGTTCCAAAATCTGTAAACTATAGATGCGGCCTCTGTATCGATAAAGTTTATCCAAAAAAATATATAGAAATTAGATATTTTCTCGCAGTAAAAACTATCCTATATATTGACCCGGAGAACCAACTATTATCATACCAAATTACATCCAAATCCGTCCATTGGTTTTCTCGTGATGCGGTCACAGACAGATAGACACAAATTCTTATAATTCAATAGATTTGGCCTCAGCATCGATAATAACGATTACCCACGTTCTACCCACCCTTATCACCTAGGGGAATAAAAAGTAGCCTACGACCTATTCTCAGACCTACCAAATATACACACAAAATTTCATAAAAATCGGTCAAGCCGTCTCGGAAGAGTTCGATAACAAACACTGTGACACGAGATTTTTATATATTAGACTATTGAACTGTCGAAAAATCGAATCGACTTGCAATTTCACAATGGATCCCTAAAAGTATCAAATTAAAACGTAAACTAACACCACATTCCATATAAATATAAATGTAAATTATAAAGCTTCTTAACCGAACGGTTGTTAGTTAAACAGTATATCTTTCAACATATCTCAGTTAGAGAGCTTTAATAACTCGGTTACGCAATTTCCGCGGCGGAAATGAGTGTCATAGACCGTTTTAAGGGTTTAACCCTTGAAAAGGTACATTTTTACTTATATAATATGGTTGATATGAATAAATTTTAGGGTAGGAAGATAAGCAGCGTTATTTAATGAGATTTGAAACTGCTATGACTTAGTCTACTTGTCTAATCTTCCCTTCTTGTAATGTTATAAAAATCTCGTGTCACAGTGTTTGTTATCGAAGTCTAAATTGGACTGGACCGATTTTTATGATAATAAAACATAAAAATTTGATCAATAACTAAAAAAAATTAAAAACTTGAGATGGCTACCCTTACCGCCTAAGATTGGTCAAGGCGTTTACAAATGTGTGTGATGTGACACGAGACTTTTATATATTAGGAGAATAAGATAATCATTATATTTCGTTTAAGACTTCTTGACCCTTAATTACTAATTACATTTCATTTAAATTCACACTTTATACTTATTCAAAATCTTATTTGCGCTAACTTTTTCCTTGATTACTTTATCCCTATCATCAAAAACGTAATTTCGTTTTCTGTACTTCCATTTAAGGGTTGGTTTAGAAAAATAATTGTTGTGTTTTAAAACAAGGAGAATCTTATATAATTTGAACAATTTCTTTACATTCGACTGACACTATCAAGTATTATATATTATACTTTATGATGATGACATGACTTAGCTACTCGAATATTTGAAATTATAAATGAAACTCAGCCCTTTTTAACGTCCCACTGCTGGGAGTGGGCCTCCCTTCAATACAAGGGTGATCAGGCCATAGCCCACCACGCTGGACTAGTGTGGGTTGGCGGACTTCACATATCTTTCAAAAACGTGCTAGTTTCTCTCAGACACGCAGGTTTCCTTACGTTTCCCTTCACCGTAAGACAAGTGGTAATCATGATAGAAATGATTCGATTGAAAATTATCAGAGGTGCGAGACCCGGATTTGAACCCGCATCAGTCGGTTATCTGATAGAGCAAGATTATTCTCGCTAATAAAAATCAAACATATTTTTTCATATTATTATTTTAACATCAGTCTTATTTCAATTACATGTAACAGATGTTTACCTCCCTTTTAAACCAGTTGAAAAGAGGATAATGTTCTCCAAAATATCCAATAATATTGTCTAAGCTTTATCCTGGTATTAAATCTGTTTAATTTTAAATTTAAACAAAATGTAACGAACTTATTAAATAATGCCTAAGTAAATTCAGTGCTAAGCCTTGTTTAACCAAAATTTAATTACTCTGTAATGTACATACATCTTAATTATTTTTGAGAAAATATAGCGTTCATTAAGAAGCTTACTATAAATCATTTTAATGGCTTGCCAATTTCAGTTCTGTCAAATGCAGTCTTAAATGATTTATTTTTTAATTTTTAAATACAGTACTAGTTGATTATAGCAAGAGTAGAGTCTGACTGTTCCTATTATGATGTGGGACGTGGGTTCGATATTAATAATGTATATATCAAGGTTTTAAGTAATATTCGAGACCATTTTGATGATGATGATGGGAGGAGACTAGTTTACTTGCTTAATTATCCACCCACAAAATTTTGTTTTAATGATATTATCATATTGTACTCAGAACTTTTATGTCCCATTGCTAGGCCGTGCCTGTCTTCAAAACGAAGGCTATTAGGCCATAGTCTACTCGATGGTTAGGTGCGGGTTGGCTAATTATACAGGTTTTTGAGGTTCTCTCAGACGTGCAGGTTTCCTCACGATATTTACTTCACCGTAAGACAAATGGCAAATATTTAAAAAAATCGCGTATGAAAATATTATTATACAACATAAAATACATCAAAGCTAAAATATTTCGCTTTTGGTTGAGTTCGGCTGAACTATATCAGAATACGATTATATGGCGGTTCGTGACTTGTTGACTCTGGCATTAAGCCAGTGAAAGTTACTCCGTACATATATCACCTATTTTATATCGTATTCAATGAGATTAAATAACATTGAATACTGCAGAAGTAAAGAAGATTTGCAGATTAAAATTGAACGGATATGATGAAGAAGAAAATTTTGTTTATAATTAAACTACCGAGTCACCCTCGCTTCGCTCGGTTTCAACTCTAGCTGCTCACTACCAAACTTAAAGTCTGTAGCACAAAAATTAAGGATTTTCATACATACTTGTGAAAGCCCTTAGAAACCTCCTTAACCCGGCCCTGTCGCAAAATCCGTTCTTAGCGGTCGTCTAATAACTGTAAACTACCTTCTTGCAAAATTATGGTAAGTTTCGCGATGAGTGAGTGAGTGACCTATCGCTTTCATGTATTTAGAATTATAAGAACACAATTTTTAACATACTTGTCTCTAAAACGACTGAACACATTTAGATGGGGCTTTCACTAGCTGATAGAGAAGGTTAAGGGAGTAACTTAGTTTTACTAAAAAAGAATTAGGGTTCCGCTCAAAAACAACTAAAACGAAACTCACTAGGGTTAAGTAAATATAATGCCAGTGAATAAGAAAGAAAAACAGAAGTTATTAAACCCCAAAAATATTTACAAGATACAGAAGTTCTTTGAATTGTAATACTTTATATTTACATATTAAAATACATTTTCGACATTTTCCAGCAATTCGGAACGAAAATAGCTTACATCTTCTATTAATAAATTGACTACATTTTATCAAAAAGTACTTGTTTTGCGTGAAAAGTAACCTTATTGCTTTTAAAAAAGTATTGTTTTTTTTATTATTAGTAACTCACTTTTTTGCTCGGATTCGTCCCTATTGTTTAAATTAAGCGGAACCCTAATTCTTTTTTTAAACTAAAAGTAGTCTATATTACTCCGTGTAACATAAGCTATCTGCCCGTTGATGTCCCATTAAAATCTGTCCAGCCGTCTCAAAGATTTGCGAAAAGAAACAGACAGACAGAGAAAATGTTAAAATTTATGTTTTTCTTATAAATATCGCATATAATATCCTATATCAGGCGGGTTTTTTTTGGAAAAAATTAAAAAAAGAAAAAAAATAATAATAGGACTGGAAACACCTGGATTCGAACCGAGGACTTCTGGTTAGAATCTAGATCGATTTATCGCCCCCGAAATCCCCTGTATACTAAATTTTATGAAAATCGTTGGAGCGGTATAAGATTTAGTAGTTTATTAAAAACAAGTAATATTTTTGTATATAAGCTATACTTATTACTTAACTATAGAGGGTTTAAATGACACCATTGTTAAGAAATTGTAAAAAAACTAATTGAACTGAAAAATATTTTACAGATGTGCCTAATGTATTTTTGACTTAGGTCTGGCACTTACTGAAACAATATTTGTATTATGAAGCACTATGGCCTGATCTCACTCGTACTGAGGAAGGACCATGCCCAGCAGTGGGACGTTAAAAAGGGCTGAAGACAAATATAAGTATAGTTTTTATTTCTAATGACCATTTATTTTTGTTTTTTTATGTGCAATAAAGAATGTATACTAAACAAAGAAAAAAAATCTTGTTTTGATTAAAATTCCGGTGAACATTCACTATCCCATAAATGACTGCTTATTTTTTTTAACTAAAGTGTGTTTTTTTACAAAAAAGAATCTGCATTCTGATACTTTTACCAAAAATATATTATTCAAAACCCCTAAAATCATTTCAAAGTGTAATTTAGGCCTTTTTGGGCATAAAGCCTAAAGTGGTCTTTACATCAGACTTTCCATAACTTATGAAAATAACTTCTCCAAAGTAATTCAACACGCTAGAATAATGGACTCGAGCGTCCTTAATATTAATTGAAATTTTAATTGTTCACTCTAGTTTAGATTTGATGTCAAAGTAATATTGTTCGAAACATGTTTCGTAATCTGTACATATAATAAAATATTAAGATTTGTTCATTAAATATTGTTTGGAAGACGGTTTTTAATAAATAAATAAATAAATATGTTGGGACATTATTACAACAGCACCATCTAGTTCCGTGGTAAGCTACGAGGCTTGTGTTACGGATACCAGATAGTTGATATACTACTCATATAAATTTTAAATATACATATTATAAATATTAACACCCATCACAGGAGTACAAACATTCGTGCTCAACAAATGAATGCCGCCAACGGGACTCGAACCCGCGACCGCTGGCGCAGAAAGTAGGGTCACTACCAACTGAGCCACACGTGTCGTCAAGTTTTTGAAATATTTATTATTATTGATACATAAGCCGAATGTAGATTATAGAATTGTGACTGTCTGTCTGTTACTGCATTACGAGTAAACAACTGGACCGATTTTAATCTAATTTGGTATGGTTATAGCTGGGTTACTCGGGTCAACGTAAAAGCTACTTTTTAATTCGAGCGAATATCTCCCCTTTGGGACTTTATACTATCCGTTAAAATGTACATAGAAACGACGAATACATGGTGCATCACTAGTGTATTAAAATAAAAGGTTATTTGAAATTCAGTATCCAGTAAAATTTATGACATTACTAGCAGTACCCGCGTACCCGCCAAGCATCAAGACCGCTAGAAAAAAAAGTAGCCTATGTTACTTTTAATACCTCCAAGAATATGTGTACAAAGTTTCATGATGATCGGTTAAGTACCTTTTGCGTGAAAGCGTAACAAACAAACATACATTCACATTTACAATAGTAATAGATGAGACTCAGAAGACGATATCCTATAATGGCTTTCAAATAGATATTTTTTCTTCACTTCACTTTATATAGAGAGATCCTTATCTATTTATAAATTATATTTTTTGATTCCGACATAATATTATTTAGTATTCTTAAAGTCTGTCATATTTACTTAACTTCAAATGACATTTCAGACACGCAGGTTTCCTCGCGATGTTTTCCTTCACCGTAAGACTATTATAGAAATAATTTGCACATGAAAATATCAGAGGTGCGAGACCTGCATTTGAACCCGCTTCACTCGGTTATCCAAGCGAGCACGTTACCACTGGGCTACCACCTTGATAGAAGCATAGCATAAAGATAGTGCATAAGAAATACTTTTATTTTGCGATCCTAGAATACATATTATACGATAATAATAGATTCAAGTACTTAAAAATATTTTTACATTAGACTTATTCAAGGCATATCCAATTTATGTGTAAACATTCATCAAGATGTTTGCGAATGAAGCGATTAATCACGCACTGAAGGCTTCAGTGAGAGAGGAAGATGAAAGATTTTCATAAAATGGTATTATGTATCTAATACTAGATAAGTTTTGCGGGTTTACTTGCTTTTCTTTGTAGCTTTAGGGCTAATTTTTTAACTTAGATTTTCTATAATCTTCTAAGCTATTAGGCATTATTTTTGACTATAATATAATATTACAGTTTGTAGATTTTTCCAAAGAAAAATCTTCTAAAGAAGCCCTTAGTTTCCTTCAGAAAAATTGTCTGAAATTCTTATAAATCTGTATACAAAGTTCACTTGGGATATCAAGACGCTTACTTCTTTTTTGAAAGTCGATTAAACTTAGAGTAGTTTCTCAGTTCGAGTTTTTTTATTGTGAATCGATTTTGATTACTCTTTTGTCTATTAATAGATTAATAGCTCAAGGATAATAAGGATAATTATTTTTTTTACAGCTGGAGGCGATCACATCATTAATAATATATAGGTACCTAATCTTTTTTAAGACCAGTTATTGTATATTAATAACACATAAACGACCTTATTTTTTGTTTTCTTTTATTGAATTTAGCTGCACATATTTAATACGATCTTGTTAATTTAAAAAACGTGTACATTGTTCTTGATACTGATTACTGACTCTATGTAATTGAATTGGCATATTTTTTCTTCCATTACAAAGTTTGGTTTTGTCCTAGTATTATTAAAAATATACTTACTAAATATTCAGTCCCAAAAGCTTATTGCAAATAAAAGCTTTAAGCTTAAAAGTTTGTCAGTTAGATATCACAGAGAGTACATATCTACTAAGACAGGAACAAGAATCGAACCTAAAGTAAGAACTCCCCATACCTGTTAAATAATTTACATTTCAGATGTCCCAGCTTTAACTCTCGTCGTAGCAAAATAAGAGATGTTCTTTCACAATTCAAGCCGTAATTTAGCTTTATATATTTATTGTTAGTGTTTTAGTATTCTGTTTTGTTTATGTATTATATGTAATTGAAATGTCTTCTCCCTAGTTTTGTTCTAGTATCTACTCTAATACTATGTGTATTGTTTGTCTGTAGAAACTTTATTGGTGTATGTACTACTATTATTATTGTATTTTTAATGTTTGTTATATATCACTGTTTTATCTCTAAAAATAAATAAAAAATAAAAAAAATAAAAATAAGAAATTGGGAAATTTCAATGATAGTCCTGTCTTCAGCCGTTTTTAACGTCCCACTGCTGGGGGTGGGCCTACCTCAGTATGAGGGGGATCAGGCTATAGTCCACCGCGCTGGCCATAGTCTATATTGTGAAATATTATAGGCAATACGTACGTGCGTTAATCTTGGTAATTGCTGCAAAACGTGCCAATTTAAGACGGCTAACTTTAGCAATGTCATTTAGAATAGTTTTTATTCATATTACATAACTTTATTAGTTTCTTAGAGTTCTACTTATTGCTCGTTAATTTCCTTGCAAACTATCCCCTAGGGTCTACGTAATGACATCAGCCACCATCAAGACTAGGTCCACATAAATAGGCAATTACATGGTGATGTTGAAGCAATCTCTTACTAAGTAATGCAATTTTATTAAAATCCTAGCTATTCCCGTGGTTCTGCCCGAGTTTTTATCACTATTGAAAAATAGGAATTGCTGGTAGAGATCATAAAAAAATTGGACTAAAAATAAAAAATCTGCAGAGAAGAAGAGAAAAATGGTGTATCGTTGGTATTTATATAAAACGTAAAACTGAATTATTAAAGGAAATACAAAAAATAACTAAAATCAATGAGTGATTTTTCTTTGGATATAGACCAAGCAGAGTATTAAAATTCTATTTTAAAAAAGTTATAAATAATTAATATGTTGGGACATTATTACAAACAGCGCCATTTACTTCCGTGGTAAGCGAGGCTTGTGTTACGTATACCAGATAGTTGATACACTATACATATAAAAATACAATATACATATTATAAAATATCTAAAACATCACAACTGAAGTAGAAGCATTCGTGCTCATCACACATGCCCCCAGCGGGGCTCGAACGCGTGTCCGCGTTCATCAAGTACTGAGCCAAACGTCTCGTCAGAATAGCAGAAAGCATGAATTAATAAAGCAAAATTAAATAAGTAACAAATTATAAAATATCCTTTGAGAAATGATAGCAATTCCATTTATCATTACTCTAAGCCTTTACCTAAATTGTTCGACTCTTAGTTCAAATTTAAGGGTTAGGTACTCATAATTATCAGGTCATAAATCAGAGATCTAGGTTTTATCACTTGCAAATTAATTGGTTTTACTAGATGAGATAAAATGAGACAGTGGTAGCCCAGTGGCAACGTACTTGCATGGGTAACAGAGCGTAGCAGGTTCTAATCCGGGTCTCGCATATCTGATATTTTCATGTGTAAATGGAAACATCGTGACAAAACCTGCATGTCTAAGAGCACCTAGTAAGTTTTCGAAAGACATGTACGAGTAAAGTCCGCCAACCCGCACTCGTTCAAAGTGGTGGACTAGGGCCTGATCCCACTCGTATTTGCCCGTGCCCAGCTGTGGTATGGTAACTGCGCTTAATAAAATACAATACAATATACTAGATTACGAATTATTATAGATCACCAATGTAAGAATTACAAATAATAAGTGGAAAAACATTCTCAGTATGTCAGTTTCAATTAATTTTGGCCGCCGTTTTTTCAGCATGGTACTGCCAAAATACGCAACTAAAATAAAAATTCACTATTACGTATACTATTCGACTTATACACGTGATAGGTATTGATTTCAGATGTTCATTTACAAACTACCGCATGAAGGTCGAATTTCCATAAGTCTAACAAAGACAAAGTTTCAAACTCGTCTTTCTTCAGATTAAAACTTGAGATCTCAGCTTCGCAATACAGGCCTTTAAGGCACAAAAGGCACTCTTTCTAATGAAGACGTGTTTCCTCGAATGACTAAGGCAGAATATTTTTAAAGTAGCTTAATTTAGTTCTTTTATAGTAAAGAATTGGATGAGGGTTTGATTTTTGAAATTGAGAGCAGAAGATTACATTAAGACGACACGTTGGCTGATGTAGTGACCCTACTTGCTAAGCCAGCGATCGTGGGTTCGAGTCCCGCGGGGGACATTCGTTTGTTGAGCCCGAATGTTTGTACTAGTCATGGGTGTTTTATTTTTATAATCCGTATGTATGTTTTGTTATATATATTATATATGTGTAGTATATCAACTATCTGGTATCCGTAACACAAGCCTCGTAGTTTACCACGGAACTAGATGGCGGATGGGACATTAGTACACAGCACCAAGGCTTGTGTTATCGATACCAAATAGTTAATAAACTATAAATAATATTTTACTTTAAATTATAGACAAACTTTCGTGCTTATCACACAAAATGAACCAGCGGGATTCGAACCAAACCAAGAAACTGGTCCAAATATCGTCGTAATATAGAATCTTAACAAAATTATAAAAATCTTAGTGGTGTATGAATATTATTTATGGAATTTGTTTTTAAGATTGTTAAATCTTATCATGTAAGTAAGTACACAAGGCAATTTCTATGGAAATAAAGAATGGAATCACACGAACCAGCCAAGTAATATGATAGAAAAATACAACTTGAAACATTGTTACCGTTGTGAGTTACAGCCAAAAATCACTTATCACGAAATATTGAAAAACTCAACATATAAAGATGTTTGGAAGGGAGTTTATAGTTAGTAGACGTCCGCTAAGAACGGATTTTGCGACAGAGCCGGTTTAAGGAGGTCTAAGGGCTCTCGCAAGAATGTATCAAGGTTCTTTATTTTTTGTGATACAAACTTTAAATTTTTCAAGGAGCACCTAGAGACGAACCCGAGCGAAACTAGGACGAGACGCTAGTATATCATACTTATGTTACAAATAATATCAAAAATCATCATCAGAACATATTGTAACCCATATATTTTCAGTTTCCGTTATCAATATCGTTAAAAATGGATTTCCGAAAATAATATATAAATGAATATATATTTTTTTAAGAAAAATAAGAAAGTTTAAGCGCATCTTAGTATTGAATACATTCCAAGTTACATAATATACAAATGTTTGCGAATGTTTTTAAATACTTCTTTTATCAAAGTTAGTAAAGGTCAGATTCATTGTTTACAAACCGTTACTGCTCTTCTATTGTGCGAGCTATTTTGCTTTTGTAAGGCCGTATTTTTTAAGATACCTACATTTTATTTTCTAAAGCTTAGCTTGGAGCTTTAATATTTACCTATCTGTATCTATATTATGTATTTTTAAATAAACTTATATGCATTTATAAGTAAAGTTGTATTATTCGTCAAGTGCTAAGCTTACTAACTCGTTAGGTCAGCTGTTCGATTCTTGGTTACGGCTAAAAAATAAACATTTGCTTAGACATTTAAAAAACTATATTTTCTAACTTATTTGGGGTGTGTTCTGTTAAGGATTATAAGGATAACTCACGATGAAAACCAAAATCTTTATTCTTCTCACAATACAAAAACAATCATGGCGTGTTATTACATTTCGTATCAAGTTCGAACCAAAAAGTGAATAAAAAGTAAAAGTAATAAAATTACCATAGATAAAAAATAATTTAAGATCCTCTCAATGTTGCCAACGATAATATAACATAATAAAAAAAATATTTTAAACATGAATATAAATCATTGTCATTACAACATGTTCATGAGCAAATACAACTATATATAACATGAGCTTTTGTAAGGCCGTATTTTTTTAAGATACCTACATTTTATTTTCAAAAGCTTGGTTCGGAGCTTTAATATTTACCTATGTATATTATGTATTTTTATATAAAATTATATGCATTTATGTGTAAAGTTGTATTATTCGTCAAGTGATAAGCTTACTAACTCGTTAGGTCAGCTGTTCGATTCTTGGTTACGGCTAAAAAATAAACATTTGCTTAGACATTAAAAAAAAAACTTCTAACTTATTTGGGTTCTGTTCTGTTAAGGATTATAAGGATAACTCACGATAAAAACCAAAATCTTTATTCTTCTCATAATACAACACATGGCGTGTTATTACATTTCGTATCGATTTTGAACTAAAAAGTGAATAAAAAGTAAAAGTAATAAAATTACCATAGATAAAAAAAATAACTTAAAATCCTCTCAATGTTGCCAACGATAATGTAACATAATACAAAAATATTTTAAACATGAATATAAATCATTGTCATTACAACATGTTCTTTATTTTTGGATTGTTAACGTTTCAGCATCGAAGAGAAACTACTTTTTGAACCTTTCAATAGTCTTACCACAAATATTTTTACTCCAGTAACATTACTTTTATAAATCTGAAACTTGTTTTTTTAAGTTTTTTTTTCATTTTTACACTAAAACCGCAACAGCAATTTGCATGAAATTTAGTATATCTCATCATCATCATCATCAAAGCGCTACAGCCCGGGGTGGGCCTTGGCTTGGTCAAGCAAATTTCTCCATCTGAGGCGATCTTTAGCGGCCTCTCTCCAACTCCGTACTCCCAAAACTCTCATGTCCTTTTCCACTCCGTCAATCCACCGGCCCCTAGGTCTTTCTCTGCCTCTACGGCCCTCTGGTTTACTGTCAAGCAACTTTTTCGGGGCTCTTGAATCGTCCATGCGTTGCACATGTCCTGCCCATCGCATTCGTGACAATTTAATGATTTTGACTACATTCGGTTCTTTAAATAGTCCAAAGAGTTCGTGATTGTAACGAATGCGCCAGATACCATTATCTTGAATAGCACCGAAAATCCTCCTCAGGACCTTTCGCTCAAAAATTCGCAGGCTGTTTTCATCCTTCTTACTTAGAACCCAGCATTCAGCCCCGTAAGTAAGAATCGGCCTAAGTAAAGTTTTGTATAGGAGTATTTTAAGATGTCTTGGCAGAATCTTAGATCGGAGGTAGCGCAACAGACCGAAATAACATTTGTTTGCCGAAGTAATTCTCCTATGAATTTCCATTGAGATTTCGTTCTCTGATGTGACGAGGGAGCCGAGATATATGAAGTCTCTAACGGTAGCAAAGGTTTTCGTTTTATTAATTTAGTATATCTATATACAGAAATAACACATATACTACCTACTATTAATAATAGGTATATTTGGACCGAAAAGCGTCGGTGGTATAAAATTAATAATAACTTTATTTACAAAGCTTCAAATCAAAAGTCAACCAAAACAAATATATAACATTACATTTTTATTTCATTTCCACAGAATCGGCAAATATGAGGTTCGAATTTTACCAATAACATGAACAGCCTTCGAAGCGCTCTGTAAAATAAATGAAAAATGACAGCCATTTCCCTTACTCGCTCCGGATATGATAAAAATACGAATATTTATGTATCACATGACGCTCTATATACATATCTGATTGAGCCCTTTTAAAGTTCCCACTGCTGGGCAAAGACCAGTTCTCACTGGGCTTAAGTAAGACGTAGAACCGACGCGCCATATTATGTTCTTCGAATCACGGGTAAAAAACCGCCAACTTCCGTACTCTCGGTTGCTACTGAGAATTCGTTAACAAAAAAAAATTGACACGACTCGCGATTCAAACCTAGAACCTTCGGATCTAGGGCCGTAAAAGCTAACAGGTACTATCGATGTTGCTATAACACATTTTAAATTAGGAACATAATATAACCCACCAAAACCCACTCAATTCATACACTATACAGTATACAGCTCAATACAGAAATTAATTTAGGAGTCCAAAGCATATAATTGAGAGGAATAAATTGACTTGACTCTTAGTCTATAAAAGTTTTTAAGTCTAAATAATAAGTTTTCTCATAATTTTATAAATTTTCAATTATATAGAGTACTAGTTTTCAGACTCAGCTTTGCTTCCCTATATCTAACCCCAGGATGCTGTCTATGTTCTTGCTAAATTTTATCGAAATCTGTTCAGCTTCAGAAAGTAACAGACAGATTGGCTTTTATATTTATAACATAAGTATAGATTTACTACTGCGAGTTACGTCGTTAAGAAACTTATTAGCCTACACAAAGGCGGTATGCCCATAGAGTTTAATTGTGTGGGATAGTCAAAGTAAGTTTCCTCAGAATCTTAGTAAGTTAGTTAATTTCTTTGGTGGAGAGTTTGAGTTAAATAACTGATTGTGCAAAAGAGAGTTCGTAGTTTGCAGCAATGAAGAGCTACTTGTGTTTAGCTAGATATTTAGATATGTGGTCATATTTACTCAAGTTTAACTAATGTTATTGATTTTGGAGCTTCTCAAGCCTAATTATGTGGTCAAGTTCAAAATTATAGCTCGTATTTGTAGAATTGAAATAGAAACTTAGTTAACTTAAGCTCCCTTCGCGTATACTTTGCCTAAAAAAGAATCTAAACTCTATTATAAACAGACTAAGTTAGTCCTTATAACATTAGCTATCTGTGAGTGAAAGTCCCGTTAAAATCAGTCAAGGCATTTTAGAGATTAGGCGAAACAGTTAGACAAAAAATTCAAAAGTTGTTTGTTTATAAATACGGTATGTAATATTATATGGATGCCTATACTTCAATTTTATCTATCAGTGTATAAAGATGATTCTCAGATAAATAAAACAAAAATGCTTTATACTTTTTCCTAAAAAATAGATTATAATAATGAAAAGTTGTCCTGAACTTGAGTACTTTTGGTTATTGTAGAACTGTATATTATAATGTATATAAGTAAATTTTGAAATGAGAGCATGATCGAACCCTTTTTAACGTCCCACTGCTTGGCACGGGCCTCCCTCAGTACGAGGGGATCAGGTCATAGTCCACCGCGCTGGCCTGGTGCGGGTTGGCGGACTTTACATCTTTTAAAAACGTGTTAAGTTTTTTCAAACATGCAGATTTCCTCATGATTTTGCCTTCACCGTAAGACAAGAGATAATCATGTTAGAAATGATTCGCACATGAAATTATTAGAGGTGCGAGACCCGATTTGAACCTGTATCACTCGCTTATCCAAGCAAGCGCGTTGCCACTGGGCTATAAGAACATAATATCTTTTTCTAATTCTTTTATTTATTCTTCCTAACCGAATTCTTAGAATAAGTTCTATTTTAAAAGCTCTTTAAAATAAAATATAGTTAAAACGAATATAACTTCTAGTAACATCACGCGTTTCAAACATTTCTCAGAGTCATAATTCTTCGAAGCGTGACCGAGCTTTAAACGTGGAGTTCATCTCTGCAATACATATGAATGATTTTGTAAATTATCATTCTAATTTTAACTTTTACTGGGTTGTATTATGGAATATTTTGAAGAATATTGTTCAACTAGGTTAAGCTTTCGGCGTTACTTGCGTATATAGAGCGAGAGCGAGAGAAAGAGAATAAAAATAGAAAGAGAACATAGAAGCACTTCATTATTTACACAGGCTGTGACATATTGTATTAATATAACTCATTCAATCACTTCCGGGAATCAAATCCGCAATTTCATAAAAACAATCTTTTATTCTAAACAATAGAAAATAAAATTAATATGTAAATGTTCAAGCGAAGCCACGAAACATCGCCAGTTTATGCATTATTGTATCGATTTTTCGGTTTGTACAAGGTCGGATGGTCTCGGATGCCGGTTATTTAGGGCGGTAATGATAGTGCATTCTCCCGTTTAGTTGAATATTTCGAATTAAAGCTCCAATAGACAAATCGCTCGACTTTATCTACTCTACTAACGAACTACCCTGACTTTGCTTAGTTGTAATGTCATATAACATAGACATAACTTATAATATTTTTAGTAGCAGTTCACATCACATTGATCACTCGCTGTGCTAATCTATAGATTGCCAGAGATTTCATCAAAATTACTGCAGCCGTTTTCAGAGTTCCACTCTTCGAAAGTTTTTACTCGTGAGCCGTAGATAGTAGTGATCGAGTATTTTATCTAATGATTTATTTGGATAAGGGTTAATACAAAGGTATATGTACATGTTCTGATTTTGATCGGCATTTCTATCAACTTAAAAAAAAGTGTTGATCAAATCGTTACCAAACTTCGCACAATCACGTCTAGGTCAATCTGAAGTGTTCCTGATAATTTCATCGAAATCGGTCCATCCGTTCAGATCCGAGTTATAGGGAACATACCTTATAATACATTATATTGAAGCAATCCTTGAATATATGTATATATTTTTTGTTTAACTCGAAAACGGCTTTATCGGTTTGGACATCATTTTGTATTTATAGGGTTTTACTTTTTACCTTTATTTATACTTTTTTTAAAACTAAATTTTGAAAACTGATTTTTTATACTTTAACTAAAAGACCAAAAAAAAAAACGACTAGCCTAGTTCAATCTCCTACTAGTTTTTACTAGCGCAGGAGCTCAGGGGTTTCATTGTAATGTACTCATAAAATATGTCAAGAAATATTTCTTTTTTTTTAAATTAAAAAAAAAAACAACCAGTACTATAACATTAATAATAATTGTCCATTTATTCCCGGTATCATTTATTTATGATAGTATATGAGTTGTTTCATTGCAAGTTATTTTCAAGATACGTACAAAAACAAAAGCTTTTAAAGCGCCCGGAACTGCTATTCCGGAAGTTTACCAATACTTTTGTTATTTTTACCCTATTCCCTATGGTTTTTGTAGCGTAACAGTACTCCCACATATGTGGGTCAACTGAAGAAACCCATAAGGATTTTTTTTGTTTTATGGTTAAAGTATAAAAATTCAGTTTTCTAAATTTAGTTTCAAAATAAGTATACATTAAGGTAAAAAGGAAAACTCTATCTAAATACAAAACGATATCCAAACTGTTAAAGCCATTTTCGAGGTACACAAAAAATATTTTGACGAAGTGTCAATCATAGTAATCATAGAAGTCATATTTGTATCAATTTTTCAGCCGTTTTTAACGTGCCACTGCTGGGCATTATCTGCCTTCAATACGAGAGAGATAGTCCACCACACGCCAAGTGCGGGTTGGTGAACTTCACGTCTTTTGAAAACTTGCTAGGTTCTCTCAAACATGCAGATTCCGTTTATTTCTGTGGTAAGCTACGAGGCTTGTGTTACGTTTACCAGATAGTTGATACACTACACGTAAATAGCTTCAAACACATACATTATTATAATTTACCTTGTATCTACTACTTCTAGATTACAAAAGGAAAAATAACTATGCAAAGAAAATAGCTTAGAGCTTACAGATGAAAAACAAAGAACAAAGTATTGTATTCTCAAAGAAGATTCACCTACATTATTTTAAGATGAAAAAAATCTTACAAAACTAAAATATTTTTGCAGTTATGAAAGTGAATAATAGTGTTTAATATCAGGCATTCAAAGACCAAGCAAAGTAGTGGTAATGTTCTCACGCCCTACTTTCTATCCTAAGTTAGACGTGATAACAAAAGCTTATGACGACACGTTTGGCTCAGTTTGTAGTGAACCTACTTGCTGCGCCAGCGGTTGCGGGTTCGAGTCCTGCTAGGGGCATTCATTTGTTGAGCTCGAATGTTTGTACTCCAGTCATGGCTGTTTATATGTGTAGTATATCAACTATCTGGTATCCGTTACACAAGCTTAGCTTACCACGGAACTAGATGGCGCTGTTGTAATAATGTTCCAACATATATATTTATTTAACTAACTGGTATCTGTTACACAAGCCTCGTAGCTTACCACGGAACTAGATGGCGCTGTGTAATAATGTCCCAACATATTTATTTATTTTGCAGTTATGTATAAATAAAAGTGATAACATTGTAAAATATCAGGCATTCAAAGACCACCGAAGTAAAGGAGTGCTAATGTTCTCACGCCCCACTTTCTATCCTAAAGTTAGACGTGATGACAAAAGCTTATGACTAAGCTTTTATTGCATCATAACTTTTCTACATACACAAGTTTCTCTGACTGATAAAGAAATATTTTGGGGAATGTAATATTTGGTAGATTATTTTTTATATATCTCTTCTTTTATAAGACACAAAGGACTGTAGTACTATGTAACGGTTAATATGTAATAAATAAATATATAATATATTATAAGCTTCGCCCGCCATTTCGTTCGCGTGTACATCAGAATAAAATAAAATTTCTTAAACAAAAGTAGCCTAAGTTACTCCTTATAACATTAGTTATCTGCGAGTGAAAGTCCCATGAAAATAGATCCAGCCGTTACAGAGATTAGCCGGAACAAACAGATAGACAAACATTTTAAAAATTGATTTTTTTTATGTAAGTACCGTATATATTTTCATATGCTTTAGTGAAATGCTGTTCATTTGAAATTATAAACAGACACTTCAATTTTATTTATATATATAGTCCACATCCCACTGCTGGGCTCGGCCGTCCCTATAATACAAGGGGGATCACGCTATAGTCCACCACGCTGGCTAAAGTGGCTTAGTTAAGTTTGTTAAATTATAACCCTTATTTCTGGGTTAATAACTGTGATTATATCCATGATATAAACTTATTCGGGAAATCGTCTCTCACGTCCTTATTAGCGTCTCAAACTATATTCACGTTTTGACGACACGCTTGGCTCAGTTGGTAGTTTTACTTTACTTTTTGCGCCAGCGGTCGCGGGTTCGAGTCCCGCTGGGGGCATGCATTTGTTGAACACAAATGTTTGTACTCCAGGCATGGGTGTTTATATTTATAATATGTATGTATTTAAAAATTATATATGTAGTATATCAACTATCTGGTATCCGTAACACAAACTTCGTAGCTTACCACGGAACTAGATGGCGCTGTTGTAATAATGTCCCAACATATATATTTATATTTATTTTATAGTATCTAAATCGTTTAAGCGAATTTATGGTTTACAAGACACATTTAAAAAATTATTTTCGCTTTGTATAACAAAAGTAAAATGCTTATCATTTTAGAACTAACTAATCACGTGAATACATTACGTCTTGACTGAGTTCAAAAAAGAAGGAAATACTACTCCGACATATTTTTTTTTGTAATTAGACAGTAGTGATCGCTCTGTGATCGAAATTCGACCATAATTAATAACAGTAATAAACGAATTTATTTTTTTTTTATAGATTATAGGCACACGCGTGACCGCTATCACACCTGGAGGTGATGATGCGGCCTTCGGTGGTACGCGCGTGCCTAGTAAAAATTATTATGGTTATGTTTGACATTCAATGAGTCAAATACATTGTAGTGTGTGTAATGTTCTTTTATAGATTTTTATGCATAATTTAAAAAAATATTAGCATTCTGCGCTTTCTCTATATAAACTTTAAGTGTGCGAAATTTCATACTCTTCCGTCCGCGCAATTTTTGTAACTTGTAAAAGAGGTATAAAGTTTTTGCTTCACGTATTTAATATATAGATACCCAGTAGTTATTGCATTTGTTACCTTTATCACAAGAAAAGAAAATATGTTGAAATTCAGAGTGAAGGTCGTTCGTAGAGTAGAATAACACATGCTATTTTTATTACCGTACCAACAAAACGAGTGGAGGAAAAATCAGTAGGGAATAATAACAAGTAAGAAATGTTTTTAGGGTTCCTTATGCAAATCACAGGCAAACAAAAACCCTTCTAATTTCGTCATCTCCATTTCCTTTGTTTTCATCCTTAGAAACTACCTTGACAATTTTGTTCTCGATGCAATGGTTCGAATATTCACTGCAAATATGATTACAGGAAAGACTGAGACAAAACCGCAACAATGTCCTTATTTCTTTCACTATAAAGTATAGTGTATGCGATATATAAATATTAAAAACAACAGGAATGAAGTGCATTACATACTTACTCGTATATATGTTGGAAGTTTCGAGACAATGGTAGCCCAGTGGTTAACGCGCTCGCTTGTATAACCGAGTGATATGGGATCAAATCTGATATTTTCATGTGCGAATCTCTATCAAGAATACCACTTGTCTTACGGTGAAGGAAAACATCGTGAGGTGAAACAGCCTTCATGTCTGAGAGGACTTAGCAAATTTTTGAAAGACATGTGAAGTCCGCCAACACTTACTAAGCCAGCGCGGCGCTATGGCCTGATCCTACGAGTACTTGTAATGAAGGGAGGCCCGTGCCCAGCAGTGGGACGTTTAGAGTTAAAATGGGCTGAATTACGTATTTGAAGACACATTAGGCTCTTTTTGTAGTGATCTTACTCACTGTGCCAGCAGTCGTGGATTCGAGTGCCACCGGGGGCATTCATTTGTGTGAGCACAATTTTATTTAAATTTATAATATTATGTATGTTTAAAAATTAAAGTCATACATGTGTAGTGTATCAACTATCTGATACCGTAACACAATCCTTGTAGCGTACCATGGAACTAGATGGCACTGTATTCTTTACTAAGCAATTGTGTGTTTCTAACAAGGTAATTCTATTTTTTTAACTTTTCTTATTATTTACGACGAAGCGAAGTATTGCTTGAATTTCCTTGTCTGGAATCGGAAACACAAAACCTAATCATCTTTTATATTGAGGAAACCGTAATTGAAAACTCAGCTCTGTTTCTACAAAAGTTTTTAGTATTTCTTACTTGTTATAAACAAGTCTATTTTGTGAATACAATGGTTTGAAAAAGATGTGTTATATTTTTGTTATTTCTTTATGCTATGTTAGTTTTAGTCAACCTTGCACCAAAATTTAGTAAGGTCCAACAAAGTCCAAAAGTCCAAAAAACGAAGTCCTCCGCTGCGTCTGACTGTCTGTTTGTCCGCGATAAACTCAAAAACAACTGCACCAATTTTCATGCTGTTTTCACCAATAGA
Source organism: Boloria euphrosyne (assembly GCA_951802675.2). NCBI lineage: Eukaryota > Metazoa > Arthropoda > Insecta > Lepidoptera > Nymphalidae > Boloria > Boloria euphrosyne. Next base: position 3,791,741 of record OX637900.1, on the reverse strand, counting down.
TAGAGTAATTCTCGAGAAACGTTTTAGTTATAATTTTTCAAGTTTTTCTTCACATTTACTAGCGGAACCCGCAGTTTTGCGAATATATACTATATTTTAAAGTGTCGCTCGGTTTCATTTTAACATTAAGCATAGAAAAGTAAGTAGTTTAAGGAAATCGATATCATCCCTTATTTTAACTTGGCTGGTCAAAAAATCTGAAGCATCCTGTAGTTTTTACCAAAAGTATAAAAAGATTTTTATATCTGTAATTTGGGAAGTGATTGATTCCTCATTTAGCTCCCTTTATAAAAATACTTTCTTAGGTTTACGCGAATATTCTACATTATAAATGACACTACCTTTTCGGGTTTTGTCGCGGATTTATTTTGATTTTTAGTTTAGTTCCCGACGTTTCAAATGCTTTACAGCAATCATAGTCACCGGTGAGACCTCACCCGAGTCTCGCGACAAAATCCGTGTAAAAAATTTAAATTATATATCCTTAGCAGATGATATGTTTCTCGAAGAATTATCTACCTATGTACCAAAATTTAATAAAAATCGATTTAGCAGTTTTAAATGAAAATGTAACAGACAGACTTTCACGTTATTAATAATATTTAAGAGTGTCAGCTTGTATAAGGGTTATTATTAAACATAGCAAGTACTAGACTGCTATAGTTAAGCTATTATTTCCAGTCCATAGTTTCAGTTTTAATTAAAGTATCGTATTTCCACTTTACGGCACAAGTGTTGGAACAATTAAATGTAATTCATTATGCATTTAATATTTTGTATAACACTATTTTATGTATTTCGACTGAAATAATGTTTACTTTATTGGACTATGAATCTATACATATAATAAAATTGTAACTTAGTAGAGTTTGTACATTTTTTTTAATTCCTATTGGAATAGTAATTGTTATCGATACAGAGGCCGAATCTATAGTTTTTAGAATTTTTGTCTGTCTGTCTGTCTGTGACCGCATCACGAGAAAACCGCTGAACGAATTTTGATGAAATTTGGTGTTGTGATAGCTGGTTAGTTGGGTCAGTATATAGGATAGTTTTTACCGCAGGAAAATATCTCATTTCTGAGAAATCTATATAACCCTCAAAATGTACCTAAATTATTATATTTAAGGGTTAAATTATAATATAAATATTACATTTAAGGGTTAAGTCTAAAAAGTCTAAGTGCCAATTTAATTATTTCGAGATGTAACAAAAAATATAGTAAAATTGGCCAACTTCAACTCCATGTGTGTGGGTGAAATTATAAAAGAACCTGTATAGGGTATATTTTTTCACTTTTTTAATTTTTGATATAATTAGGCTTGTCACTTAGATCGTATTTTCATAACAATAATTTTTTTTCAAAATTTTGACACTTAGACCTTTTAGACTTACAATAATAAATATGAATATTATATATTTTCTTTCTATTCCTATGTATTTTGACCACTAGGTGTACTATCGACTACATGTTGGTTCAGTTGGTAGTGACCCTACTTTCTGCGCAAGCGGTCGCGGGTTCGAGTCCCACTGGGGGCACTCATTTGTTGAGCACGATTGTTTGTACTCCAGTCATGGGTGCTTATATTTATAATATATATGTATTTAAAAGTTACCAATGTGTAGTGTAACAACTATCTGGTATCCGTAACACCAGCCTCGTAGTTTATCACGATTTAGATGGCACTGTTGTAATAATGTCCCAACATATTAAAAAAATATACTTAGGGATGAGCCCGAACGGAGCAAGAGTGATCACTAGCCTGCATATACAATACGTATTAACTAATTAAATGAAATAATATTGTGCTTTATCAAATTATTGGCAAAACCTCAACCACAGAGAACAAACAGTAAATGTAAAAGAGAAAACTAATTTAGTTACATAACACGCGGTCCAGACCGCTGGACGTAAGCACTTGTGTCGGAAATATAGTCGAATTTCCATATTCCATTTTATGTTTCCAATATTGTTTTGTCCAACCTCTAGATAGTTATGTAAATAAAATAAATATCTTCGGACATTAGCACCATGGTAAGCTATGCTTGTGTAATGGATACCATATAGTCATTACTCAAATGTATGACTCCAGCGGTACTTGAACCCGCTACCGCTGGCACTATGAACTGAGTCAAACGTGTTGTATAAAAATCATTTCACAAGATTAAGACAGATAAAATGCGCCAAATGAAAAATGACCGTATCTTGCTAAAAGTATTAAATACTAGTGTCTCGCCATCACTTTGCTTTGGCTCGTCCCTAGATTTAGCGTGGGCAAAGCCGCGGGTTTCGATAGTAAATGTATACAAAACATACAGACAGACAGACACGGCAGAATTTTGTTTTATAATATGTAGTTAAGTTTTAATAAAAAAAATTAATTAAGTACCTATCCTTCTTTTTTAAATACATGAGAAAAAATGTAGGCAATAATTACAACATGTATACGCCGAGTCCTTGAAAATCTGTTATTATTATCGTTATTGAAAATTTGAGGTAAACGTAAATGTATTGATACTATGTATTTATTTAATGTTTAGGTCTTCATACCTCATACGTTCTCTCTCTGTTTGTCTGTTTAGACCATCTTTTTCAGGAATGCAGAATTGATAAATACTCAGTCTGATTTTCGCTGGACTTTTATAACTTCTAATACTTTTATAAAAGATACTTCCGTTTCTGGCGCATATTTTAATACTTGTAAAGGAAACCTATTGAACGTTTTACGTTGGCCTTGAATCGAGTTAAACATAAAATGCAATATCTTAAAGCATAAGTAACCGAATATATAATTTTTTTCTGCGATTATAAACTTATTTTTACCTAAGGAACCCTCAGTTTGCTAGCCACACTCGCACTTGCCCGTTTTTAATGATAATATAGTGTTAATACCAAAAAATGGTACTAAAGTGTTTTGCTTTAGCCTTATATAGAGATTCTACTTTCGCTTTATTAATCGAGCACGAGTATGTAAAGATTAAGTCCCATTCATAATTCCGTTTTCCCTTGACCTCTGATACTTCCGGAACTCGTTCTAAGTATGGGATTACCCTAAAACCCGCAAAGAAAATCCGGTGAGTGTTCCAGAGAGCCTGGTGAGTAATAAACTTGTGATACACGCGACTTTGCTTAAATTTATATAAAAAAAATTGTTTGTCTGTATTGCTTTATCAATACAATTTATAAAACAAAATCCTCCGCCGCGTCTGTCTGTCTGTCTGTTCGCGATAAACTCAAAAACTATTGCACCGATTTTCATGCAGTTTTCAGTAATGGATAGAATCGTTCTCCAGGAAGGTTTTAATATATAATTTGTCAAGATTTTGTATACATTGGCTAAAATATAATGATGATTTAAACGAATACCTTAGGAGTAATCGCATAAAAATACGGACGCGAGAATAAAATACAAGCGCTACTTCAAGCGCCGCTTCACTTGATGCAATCGCCGACCCTACCCCGCACCGTCTTGCCTACTGTTTAGCTTAAATAGCTCTTACAAGAAGCAAAGAATTTTCAACGTTCTACCACCAATTCCTTTTTTTTTACTTTCTTACTAGAACGCTGGCGAAGTCACGGGAATAGCAAGTTATTATAAATTAAAAAATGAGTGTTTGTATGTCCGGGAAAATACCACAACCTATTGTACAGCTTTTCATAAAAGTTTCACCAACAAAAGAGTTTTAATCTAGAAAAGTTATAGGCTATAATATACACATACTTTGTATCGATATTTGTTTAATAAATTGGGATAAATATTTTGTAAGTGTGAGTTTGAGGGGCAAGGGTTGTACCATAATTCAAAATAAGGTTTTTTAATGTGCTTGGATTTAAATTACAACATGATATTTTTGTTCCTTAACTGATCTTTGTATATTTTCATAGATAGCTAATGTTATAAGGCGTGACTTAGGCTTTATTTAAGAAAAAGAATTAGAGGTTTGCTTAAAAAAATTAAAACGCACATCAACAAAGTTAAGATCTGTACAAAAAGGGATCTTATCTTTGAAACACCAAGCTTTTCTAAGCAACGAAATTGTAAGAGGGAAAGTGTAAATACTATAACTAGTATGTTTTCAGGCCTTTTTAACGTCCCAGAACTGGGCTCAGGCCACTGTTTAATACAAGGAGGATTAGACCATAGTCCACCAAGCTGGTCATGTGTGGGTTGGCGGACGTCAGATGTCTTTCAAATACTTGCTCTCTCAGACATGCAGGTTTCCTCACGATGTTTTCCTTCACCGTAAGACAAGTGGTAATCATGATAGAAATGATTCGCACATGAAAATATCAGAGGTGCGAGACCCGGATTTGAACCCGCATCACTCGGTTATCCCATGGAGCGCGTTATCACTGAGCTACCACTGCCTTCTATAATTAGTGCAATAACAAAAATAGTTATCAAAAAACAACTCATTAAATATTCGCATATCAAAATTTATTAATTAATGTTCATTGAAATCGAGCTTTACGAAGCAATATTACAGAATATGTACAGTCAGCAATAAAAAGTTTTTATGACACTACAAAATATGGGACGGTATTTTATTATTTTGCTACTGTTGAAGCTTTTAGTTTAATTCATCTGTAAATTGGTTGTTTTAAATTCATCTGTAAATTTGTTGTTGGGACATTAACCCGCAGCAGAAACTAGTTCCATGGTAGGCTACGAGGCTTGTGTTACGGATACCAGGTAAATAATAACACTATACAATACTAGAGCAGCATTCGAGTCTATTTCCCAAATTAATATCCTCAGCGGGACTCGAACCCGCGACTAACGGTATAACAACAGCAAGCACCTATTGTACCTTTAAAATGTTCTACGATCGATTTCGGCCATGACGGCCAATCTCATTGAGACTGGCCAACTGCGTAGGAGATATTATGTATAGTGCACAAGTGTACGCGCAGGCACAAGTAAACTCTCTGTCATTCTCCGGTGGGACGACACTCGACACGACTAGTGTGAGCTAAGGCTCAGGACCGACGGCTTTACGTGCTCTCGGAACCATGGGGTGAAACACCGCCAACTTCCCAACTCCGGGCTGTTACCGAGACTAACTAAACAGAAAGACTCAATAACTTAACTTGGCCCGACCCAGGACTCGAATCCAGGACCTTCTGATGTGTGGTCGTACATGCTAGCCACTATACCACGGATGCAGTTATTGTACCTTATCATATCTATAAAGTAGCGTACATAAATATATACATTTGAACACAGACATACTAACAAATATAAGTTAAGGCATATTTAAATAAATACACAGGTTAGCTTATCAGGTACTTAATACATTTACAACTTTAAAAACATATATTATAAGTATAAGCACCCATGACTGTAGTTCAAACATTCGTGCTCATCACACAATAGATGCCCCCAGAGGGACTCAAACTCGCTACCGCTGACTCAGCAAGTAGGATTACTACAAACTGAGCCAAACGTGTCGATGTTATAAACGATGGAAATATGTAAGTTGTTATATATCTAAACATATGGTATACCAAATCCTAATATTAAACCTAAAATAATCTACTTTCAGCAAACATAATAAACAAACATTATAAAATATACAATAAAAATAAATTCTATCAGATTGAAGGAAACCTTTTTCTTAAAAGCTTTCGTATATCCAAATATCAAGATTTTTAGTAATTTCACTAACACTAGTATATAACGTGGCGCCGCCCGTGTTCAGATGACTGAGAACCAAATTTTTAGATTTTAATGCAAATTAACGCAAATCTTTTTTTATGAACAAATTTGATTACCTTATCATGAGTCAACCTTAAAATATAGACTCAAAAGATACGCTATCTTTTTTAGAACTTTTTAAGAGGATCAATTTCGTCTACACCAGTTCCAAGCCGCGAAAAAAATTATTTACTACCCCTCCAGAACTTTTTCTTAGACTGGACTATTTTTCCTTCGTTATTTTCATCATCCACTAAATTTTCCGACTACTTGTACTTTTTTAGTAAGTTCTTTTACTACTAAGTTTTTTTTCTTCCTAAAACAGGCTAAGATTTTTTTTCCTAAAACAGGATTGGTACTGGTCTAGTCATATATGATAGTTGTGTAACTTTAATATTTGCCGAACTCTTGAAAGGAATATACCTATTTTCCACGCTTTTGCAACCCTTTTCCATCGATGCTTCTCTTTTATTAGTCGTTGCGTGATAATAAATAATAATAAATAAATATGTTAAGAAATTATAACATACAGCGCCATCTATTTCCGTGGTAAGCTACGAGGCTTGTGTTATAGATACCAGATAGTTGATACACTATACATAACTTTAAATAGATACATATTATAAATAAAAACACAAATGACTGGATTACCAACACTCGTTCTCAACAAATGAATGCCCGCAACGGGACTCAAATCCACGACCATTGGCATGAAAATTAGGGTCACTACAAACTAAGTCAAACGTGTCGTAGAAATTATTATATACCATTCTCGATAAATAGGCTATCTAACTCAAAAATATTTTTCAATTCCTGAGATTTGCGCGTTTAAGTAAGCAAACAAACTTCAGATTTACAATATTATCATAGTAGATTTAGATCATGTTGATTTTAGAAAAACAGATGTCGATAATTTGTTAAGCAAATAGAACCTATACATACAATAAAAGCTAAATTTAACAAAATTAAACAACCCCGAAAGGGTTTACTTAGGTGTGTCAAGGGGCAGTATAGGGTTAATCTGAGTGTAAATATTTGGATTTCTATCGTTTGATGGAAATTTAAACAAAATAAATTTTAATTACAAGTTATCTGTGAGAAATAAGTCAAGTCAAGTGGTAGTGCCATGCTTGTTACCTTCGGGTAGCAGCCGAATGGGCCGGCACGCCCCGTATAGTACCACTCTCTCACAGAAGACCGGCGTGAAGTGGCAGCTATGATGTCGCGTTTCGTCCGGTGAGTGAGAGTCCGGGAGGCCCACTCCCCATCCCTCTTCCCGTCCTTCTCACTCCTCCTTTCCTCCCTCCCTTTCCTGAAAGGCCGGCAACGCATCTGCAAGCCCTGTGATGTTGCAGATGTCCATGGGCGGAGGTGATCACTTACCATCAGGTGAGCCTCCTGCCCGTTTGCCCCCTTTGTCCCATAAAAAAAAAAATAAACTATGATACGTCTAAAACTTTAGTCTCTAATATTATAAGTATAACTTTGTCTGTCAGCCTGTTGCGCTTTCACGCCAAAACTACTGAACCGATTTAAATGAAATTTGGTACACAGATACTACGAGTATCTGTGTCTAGAGTCTGAGAAAGGACATAGGCTATTTCTCAAGGCAAAAAAGGGATGTAAGGGGTTGAAAATGGGGATGAAAGTTTGTATGGAAATTACGTCATTTTAGAAATATAAATGAAAAATACATTCAAAGTTTGTAAAAATTTTATATTTTTATAAATAAAAATATAGCGAAATAGAAAGTGTTATATAAAATATTATCTTATTTTACACAAGTATTTGTTATTTTTTCAAATAACAAATCTTTAAAATGTGAATGATATAGGAAACAGTTTGTACATGAACAGTTTTATATAATATCTTTTATTCCACTTACAATTATTATTCGAACGTGAAGTTAGAAGAAGTATCAAAATTATTTACAGGATTATATTTAGAAGTTAAGATGTATCAAAATGTTAAAGTTAGTAATTTTCATTTTATATATATTTAGAACAAAAACTTCAACACAAAAATAAAGCCCAAAAGGCGGCCTTATTCTTAAGTGAGAGATAGAAGGGCATGCACATTTAAAAATAAATAACGCGTATCCATTCTCATATACTAACAGACATTACATACAAATTATATATTACTTTAACAGACCCGGCCACTCGTTGATGGCTTGGGGATAAAAGTGTACCTTATAATAGCCGTTTCTAGGGTTTTCTCTGCGGGAATCCAATAAGATGTAAAAATCGCTTATTTTTCCATTAAATGAAAAAATAATACGCATAAAAACTATCCCACATTTTAAGTAACAACTCACCTATTATTAGTAAAATCGATAAAATTGTGAAGATAAATGCCTACAGAGTTCATCCTAGAGCAACATCGTGGACACTGGAATTTTATATATTAAGACTTTTTTATATTAATCTATTCACCGTCGCTTCGATCAGGTTCGTTCCTAGGAACATTGTAAGGGTTAGTGCACATATCTCAGAGATAAAATATTTTCCAGCAGTAAAATGTATCCTATATTTTGATCCGGATCACCAACTATCATCATACCAAACATTATTAAAATGTGCCTAGTGTTTTTTTTTGATGCGGTCACAGACAGATAGACATTCAAAAATCATAAAAATTATGGATTTAGCTCCTGTATTAATAATAATGACTATTTCAATAATATTTTACGATAGCAGGATAAAAACTATCCTACATTTTAAATAACAAACCACTTATTATAAGAAAAATCGATCAAATCATCAAATATAAGAACTTTCGGAGTTCATTCCAGACTGACATCGTGTATATGAGATTTTTATATTATATTATTAAAAATGCACCATCGCTTCGATCAGATCCGTTCCTAGGAACATTGTAAGCTTAGTACACATATCTTGGAGATAAGATATTTTCCAGCTGTAAAAAGTTTCCTATATGGTGATCCGGATCACCAACTATCATCATGCCAAACTTTATTAAAAAGTGCCCAGTGTTTTTTTTGATGCAGTCACAGACAGACAGACAAAAATCCTAAAAAAACCAACAGATTCTACTGTATATATACTTATATGTATAGATTTTGCAATATAAGTAGGTACTAAAATACTTCATACTTGGATTATCGTATATCGAATATTATAAAGTATAAAGCCATACATTGTTTTCTCAACACGACGTAACTGTAAAACCGATATAAGAAATTCAAGATGGCCACTGCATCCGGTGACCGGAAGCTACGTAACGTTATTACGGTTTCATATACGTATGTATAGTGTAGGGTTATGTAAGGATCTTTTGAAAGATGAGAGTTGTTTCTTTAGTGTTTGATAGAACAAAAGTTATTTTAACTCTTGTAATTTTTCCTTCAATATCTTATACTACAGATATACCCTTGCTTTCTTTGACACGTTTGGCTCAGTTGTAGTGACCCTACTTGCTGCGGTAGCGGTCGCGGGTTCGAGTCCCGATATATAGATAGCCTACCACGCTGGCCTAGTGCGGGTCGGCGGACCTCACATTTCGAAAACTTGCTAGGTTCTCTCAGACATGCAGGTTTCCTCACGATGTTTTCCTTCACCGCACGACAAGTGGTGATCATATTGTTAGAAATGATTCGCACATTTAAATATCAGAAGTGCAAGACCTGTATTTGAACCCGCTTTACTCAATTTACCAAGCAAGCGCGTTACCACTGGGCTATCCCTGCCTTGTTTTAATAATATTAGTAGGATTTTTTACCGTTGCTATTAGCAAGCATAGTCGCGGGTAAAAACAAGCACATAAAATCAATCATTTGCTATTAAGTGAACGAAATACAAACATTTATTATGCATAGTAAAACTGAAGTCTAATAAATTATTCATATTAGATCAAAGTAGCAAGATATTTTATTTCATCTACTCAACGTTAATATACTTGATTATACTGTAATATATATTTGCTTTTTTGTACCAAGAAAATTTAAGACTAATATTAAATAATATTTTTTGAAGTTGAAGTGTGAATAATTTATTTTCGTGTACTTTAACTTAGTTCTGGCGTGAAAGGTAGCAGTTGTGTACTTGGGCAACCAATCTTTGCTTGGTGTTTTTAAAAAAAATATGTTGGGACATTACCCACAGCGCCATCTTGTTCCGTGGTAAGCTGCGAGGCTTGTGTTACGGATACCAGATATTACTTTATATACATCAATATTTATAATTTAAAAAAAAATTGTAAATGAAACTACCTTTTCGGATTTTGTCGCGGATCTATTTTGATTTTTAGTTCCCGACGTTTCGAATGCTTTACAGTAAACATTTTTACGGGTGAGATCTCTCAAAAGGTTGTACCTAAGAAAGTATTATGAAAATCTTTTCTCTTCTTGTTTTTAAGAAAAACCTTAACTAAGTACAAAATTTCATTCAAATCGTTACAGCCGTTACTCGTACTCGTATACCTATAAAAGAATTTCTCGCTTATTATAATAAAATATCTGACATAGCTTCTAGCACAGTTAAATCCACTCTATATAATTGGTATTTATGTACGAGTATATTGCTTGTTTGAAAACAATTGTTTTACTTAATATGCCAAAATGTACATTTTTTTTCTGAGAGGTGCTTAAAAGAGCGATATTTCGACTCGATAAATTGAAAGTCAAACACATTGTTTTGTATAAATAAAAATATGAATGTAATATTCACTTGCATTTCCCGTGACTCCGCCTGCGTTATCAAGACCGGAATCCTTAATTCTTAGATTTTATACGAATACGTTCATACGATTTTATACGAGAATATGTTTTATTGTTGTTATAGATTTCTCAGAAGTGAGATAATTTCTTGCGTAAAAAGTGATCTATATGTTGACTCGGATAACCAATATCATACTAAATTTATCAAAATCTGTTGAGTAGTTTCGTGATGAGGTCACAGACAGGTAGACAGACAGACAGTCATATAAATAAATAAATACAAATAAATATGTTGGAACATTATTACAACATCGCCATCTAGTTCCGTGGTAAGCGTAGCAAGCTTGTATTACGGATACCAGATATACTATAGTATACACATATAACATTTTTAAAAACATACATAATATTATAAATATAAACACCCATGACTGGAGTACAAACATTCGTGCTTAACAAATGAATGACCCCCAGCGGGACTCGAACCCGCGACCGCCGGCGCAGAAAGTAGGGTCACTACCAATTGAGCCAAGCATGTCGTCAAAAGAGTCAAAAATTCTAAAAACAATAGATTAGGTCTCTTTCTCGTTAATATTGTCTATTACTTTAAAATTTTAAATATACCCTTAAAACTAATTACTATCCTAACCTATTGGAGATGGGGATCAAAGGTAGACTTTTCTCTCTCAAGCCTAGATCTTGTTCCAACAAGGCAATTTATATCTTTACCAAACTATATCGAAACCGTTTAAGAATAAAAAGATAACAGATTGAGTTACTTTCACTATTAATATAAGTATGGAATATCTAAAACCTAAAGTACTTACAGCGAACAACATGAACACCACAAACTTACTGTTACATAATTTAGTCGATAAGTTCTAAAGGAGATAAGAAACCGGAACATTTACTACACCGTGATAAATTTCGAGGTACACCCACTAGAGCTAAACTTACGTGTCATGTTACTTGGCAACTTTCTCATTCATTTTATTTCGGAACGTATAAAATGTTTATAGTTTGCGAAGAAGATCGGTTATCGATTTGTGAAATTTCCTATAGACAAATATACAAAAACCAGTTTTTTAGTTATAGTTATCAAAATATAATATAAATAGGTGTTATCTATAACTAAAAGTAAACAGCGATGGCCCAGTGGCAAGGAGCTTGCTTGGAAAACCAAGTGAAGTGGGTCAAATTCTCGAGTCACGCATCACTGATATTTTCATGTGCAAATCATTTCCAATACGAAAACATTGCAACGAAACCTGCAAATCTAATAAAACCTAGCAAGTCTCCAAAAGACATGTGAAATCACTAAGCCATCGCAACACTCACTAAGCCATCGTTGTCTGATCGTCCTTATATAGAAAATCATGACCAGCACGTTAAAAGAGGGTTGAATACAACCTATACAAGGGACGTATAAACTATAACGTATGGAACTAACCATTTTCATACCAAAATGAATAAAAAATACTATAATAAGTAAGCCTAAACATGATTTTTGCTTGACTGCTTTCGGTCACGGAGACCAATTTCACTGACACTAGCTAACTACGTGGAGAATAATATGCTACACAAAAATGTACGCACAGACACAAGTACAGTCTTTATTCTTGTTTAAACTTCGGCAAATCTGGCGGGAGTAAATGCATGAGACCAACATTTCTTTGGTCTCTCCGAATTCCGAGGCACAGGGCTGTGACGCTGCTAATCTTGCAACTCTAGACTGCCACTTGTAATTCCTTAACAGAATAATAATCTTGACCTGATCTGAGATCCGAACCCAGGACCTCCGGATCTATGGCAGTACATGCTAGCCGTTGAACCATAGAGGCATATAGCGGAAATAAATTTAAATACAAATCAAATAAGCCTTCAATTGTCATCATAGTGTAATCACATCGGCGGCTTAACCGCGCGCCACAATTTGGCACTCGATTGAATTATTGTGTGTGTTAATAAATATTCAGGTATTAATTCTTTTATAAATGTCACAGATGACGTTGGTACAATCGATGTATGACACCAAACCTAGTTCATATAACAATAAAATTTCAAGTATAAACCTACCAAAAAGTATATTTTTTATCCAAAAATCTCCTCCATCTCTCCATCTATCCAAAAAAGCCTTCTCCATACTACTCATACAGATGGCCAATAAATATAATTACTTAATAAAGAATGTAATTCCATACATTTAATGATTCTGCTACTTCTCTGGTAGCAGAGTGGACTATGGAGAAACCTCTTGACTGTGTGACCCAATGTTACATTTGTGTTCAACCCTTTTTAACGTCCCACTGCGTAGCACGGGCCTCCCTGAGTACGAGGGGATCAGACCATAGTCCACTGCGCTGGCCTAGTGCGTGTTGGCGGACTTCAAATGCTTTTCGAAAACTTGCAAAGTTCTCTCAGAAATGCAAGTTCCCTCACGATGTTTTTCCTAAACCGTAGGACAAGTGGTGATCATGTTAGAAAATGATTCGCACATGAAAATATCAGAGGTGCGAGACACGGATTTGAACCCGTATCACTCGGTTATCCAAGCGAGCGCGTTACAGTGGTAGCCACCACCACTGCCTTAATGTTACATTTATCTATAATTTATTCGGCTTAAGTCCGCTGATTACACGTTATATTCTCAATAGTGTACGTTGTTTTTAGTACAAGTGATGTGTGACTACGCTATTTGAATAAGAAAGACGTAGAAAGAAAATATGTGCAGCGCGATGTCGTATAAAGTCCTCGCATATAGATCATTCTTAAATAAATATTGGTTAAATTAATACATAATTGACAAAATTACATAAAATACACTATATATAAATACCTCGAACACTTAGCAGTTTATTGATTCGTAACTTACCTGAAACAAAAAAAATATTGTTTAGTTAATATGTCTAAATAATTTTCATTAAAAATGATATAATTAGACACCAATTTTTTAAATGGACTACTTAATATTATTGCCTGTTATTATACAAAATAAAAGTTTACATTCTAAGCGCAATACTGAACGAAGCATGTCGTGAAGTATTGTCTTCAGTTGTTTTTCAAGTCCCACAGCTGTGCACGAGCCTTTCTTCAATACAATCAGGCCATAGTCCACGCTGGCCAAGTGCTTGTTGGCGGACTTCACATGTCTTTTGAGAATTTGCTAGGTTGTCTCAGACATGCAGGTTTCTTCACGATGTTTTCCTTCACCGTAAAACAAGTAGTTTTTGTTAGAAGTAATTGTGATATAATTCGCTCACGAAAATATCAGAAGCTCGTATGCAGCATTGGAACCTACTTCCCTAGATTTCCAAGTAAGCCCGTTATCACTGGACTATCGCTGCCTTTTATTACAGCATTAGTGCTAAATATAAGTTAAAATCTGCACAAAATTTTAATATATACCTATAATTTGTAGTTTTTGCTTCAAAACCATAATCTGTCATTAATTATAGGAGCCTTTAATGCCATATATAGGTAATATTTTTAAAGCAAATTGCATAAGCCTTCATTTTCCATCATATTGTTACGGAGATTAACCGCATTTATAACAGCTTATTGAATTTCAATGATATCTGAATATGTACAGTGAAATGAAATTGTGGAACAATGTACTTTATTAAAACTATGAGTTACGTAGAAATTTAAATTTTTAATTTTTCAGATTAATTTGTAAAGGTTGTTTTATATTGAAGACCTAAGGTCTTATTTTTATCCTTTTATCTAAATGTACGAGTACTCTAACTAAATATGTTGGGACACAACGCCTTCTAGTTCCGTCGTAAGCTACGAGGCTTGTGTTACGATACCACATAGTTGATATACTACATATATGAATTTTATTACCTACATACTATAAATTATATAAAGTATCAGGCGTCTATTTATTTTATACTTTCATATATGACATATAAGGCAAATATATAATAATGATAAGATTCTCCGACCGATTCCGGCCACGGTGGCCAATATTATTGACACTAGTCACCTACGCAGGAGTTATTATACATCACTATCTGTTCCTAATACTCTCATACTACGATAAGTCAACAACACGACCGGTGAGAGCTAAGGACCGACCGCAGGACCGACGGCTTTACGTGCTCTTCTAGGCATGACATCCGAAGTCCGGGCTCCATATTTAAATTAGGACAGACCCTGGATTCGAAACCAAGACCTCTGGATGGGCGCCGTACAGCCACCACTGAGGCAGCTAAAGCAAAAATAATAATCCACATAATATATAGATTGGCAAAACATTCATTGCTTGAATCTGTTGGCAACCGACTTTTTAGGAGCTGACTGAGTGGCTTTAGTGCTGTTAAAAATATACCAGTAATTTCTTATATTCGTATAGAGTTTAAGACAAAATAGTTTAGTTCGCTTTTTCTTTTTTTCAAACCAATTTTTTATTTGTTAAGTATTTGTTAATAACCTTTAACTAAGTACGAGCTTTGACTACTATTACGAAAACTTACGAGCTTTTCAGTTATGCAGGTTCACTACTGGGTTATCGATGAATTAAGTTTAAAAATAAAAAAAAGTTTCGGAGTATTTTTTTGCCACACGCTGTTCGTTAAAAGCGGAAAGCGGACACTGTGACACATCGTTTTTCGCGCATCGTCGATTTCAATACTATACGTACTGTATCAATTCGTTTCGTTTTAACCTGAAAGATAAAAGCATGTTATCGGACTATAAATTAATGTTGGAACTTTTTAATGTTCCTGCATATTTATTTATGGCCATTTAGTTCCGCGGAAACGAGGCTTGTGTTACGAATACCAGATAGTTGTTACACTATACATATATAACTTTAAAAACATGCTAAAACATGTATGACTGGAGTACAAACATTCGTACTTATCAAACAAATGAATGTCTCCAGCAGGACTCGAACCCGCGACCGCTGACACAGCATATTATAGCGTTACTACCAACTTAGTCGTCGTGTCGCCACTTACGTATTTTAGTATTATAGAATACGGCTAGACGAAAGCATTTGAACCATTGGAAATCAAAATTTAAATAAACCCACGAAAACATCTAAAAAGATATTTAGTTTTATTTCAAATACTGTTTTCATTTCTTTACTAAATGTTAAATACACGTTTAAATAAATACAAGTACAAGGAACTTTAATTAACGTTAAAACAAAGGTGTTGCCGCTAATTAGGAAGCGTCCATATACTGCGTGTTTTTGAACTGCCTTTATACTACATTGCGTATACAGCTTTTGTTATTTCCCCGTACTGTGTACGTGTAATTAGTTTTAAAAAGACACATTGACCTCATAATTAAAGTTAAATTACCACTTTTAAGTAACCGAGTGATGCGGGTTCAAATCCAGGTCTCGTACCTTTGATGTTTTTATGTACGAATCATGTCTAACATGATTACCACTTGTCTTACGGTAAAGGAAAGTATCGTGATGATACCCAGAATATCTGAGAGAACGTAAGAAGTTTTCGAAAGTCATGTGATGTTCGCCAATCCGCATTTGGACAACGTGGTGGATTATGGCCTGATCCCCTCGTATTGAAGGGAGGCTTGTGCCCAGCAATGGGATATTAAAAAGGGCTCCTTGTTGCTTTAGCTATCTACAAGTGAATGTTGCGTCAAAATCAGTCCAGCCGTTTTCGTCCAGCTGGATCAAACAGGCAGACAACATTTTTTTTTAAATTGATTTTTTGATGTAAGTACCGTATATACTTTCATATGCATTTAGTGAAAAGCTGTTAATTTGAAATTAAAAACAGACACTTCAATTTTATTTATATTATGTACTGATGGGTCCACCCTCCTTTTAGGTAAAGCCTATTCATTAAAAATAGATAAAAGGATTGGGCATGTTCTTTGTTATAGCGCTGGCGTTCAAAATTGTAGAGCGAATTCTCACACTAAAAGTATTCTACTCGCGAAATACCATTTGGTACGTTCAGTGACCTTAGAATTTGCACACATTTTTTGTGTTTTGTTATAATAAAATTCAAATATATATAAATAATAAATTTCTAACAAATATATCTTTTTAGATGCGACATCACTTATTATGTTCGCTAAGTAATAGGTATTTGCTTTGTAACAATCTAAAACAATAAAATAATACTCAGCAATCAATCTTTGGATTCTACATGCAAAAAGAACCCCTAGGAAACCCATATCTAAAGATAACCAACCCCCTAGGGACTCTACCAGACCCTATCCTTAAATACGACCCTCCATAGAAACCCCAACACGAAACCCTAAAAACCAATAACATTCTATATATCTAAGTTAAACCTTAACTCAATTCTAAACTCAGTAAACAACTAACTCAAATACAAAACTTTGCTGAATTTGTTAACTGAATGCATAGAACGTATTCAATTCATTCGTTGTTTCGATACGAAAACTAAAAGTAGATTAGAATGGTATTTGTAGGAGAGAGAATGTAAAATTTTGTTGCTAAAAATACATGAGGACTTCACATTTGCTTATTTTGATAGTTTAACTTGTATTGTCAATGCAATATGTATGTATGAAGAAAAACTTAAATTAATGAACTCTACATTATTAATAAATTATAATATTATTATGAATGAAATAGAATACTGTTAACTATATATTATATACAATGGACCTTGGAAGTAACCCCATGGTTGTTGTGATCTACTTGCTTTACTACGTAAGTGAACTTGCGATGCCCCATTAATATATGGGAGGTTCTGTTGAGAAGAAGGGGAAGGGAGGTGTTAATGGATAGTTAGTGGTTGGATTTTCCGGTAAGTACCACGTAGGGTAGTATGCCTATAATCTATATGCATTTCCAAACAATAAAAAAATAATTGTCTATTTGTGGCCCAAAATTTAAATGAGACTATTAATAATGATAGTTAGACCATTTTAGAGTTTATTTTATAGACTTAATAAATTTTCGAATTTGCGTCTTTTAATATCTTTAAAGAAACTCAATTTTAAATTTTGTATTCTTTTAGTACCAATACGTTGAAATAATGAGGGAATTACATTTTATTATATTAAAAAATATAATTTTATTATATTATAAGATACAAAAAAATACACGTTTAAATACATAAAAATCTAGCTCAAAGTAGTTGGCCCTATTGAACATTCCACAAGCAGGCAAATTAAACAAATAATCTTTTAATTTGTAAGTCGGTTAAATTTTATTTCGTAAGTCGAAATAGTATCCATAGTTACTTAAATTATCTTATATGAATATCTTTTTAAATATTACTCCTATCCTATCGATCATAAAAATGGGCGACCGATCGTTCATAGTTTTTCGGAAAAAAAAAATAAAAGAAAGGTGTGTGTGCGATTCACACACGATAGAAGTGAAACTTCAGTAAATCGACAAAAGAATGAGATGAATATATATAAAAAAAAAGTCAAAAAATTAACAACGGTTACCATGGCAACATGGGAATGTATTCTATCTCATTCTCTCCTGACCTGAATCCTATACTTTTATGTATTTCTTTCTTTATCGTGACGCATTTTCGTTTCATCGAGTTTCAAATCACAACGATTCTAAAGAAGTTTCACTTCAAAATACAACGTTTATTCAAAAAATAAACCTATACAGATAGAATAAGTATAAACATTTATAAGAAAAAGTATTTCAAATCACGAGAGCCATTTCCGAAATACACGAAATAAATTTGAATATATAGAAATCTCTATTTCTTAAAAATCGGTTAAAACGCATTTCAGTACAACTAATACTCCATATAAGAAATAAGCTTTCGAAGCTCTAAAATACTTATGAGGTATAAATTTTAAAGCCATTTTGCATTTTCGCAACTCGCAACTCGGGATTTTATCGACAAGCTGTCAGTAAAGGCCAATATGTTTTAAGACAAGGTTTCTCAAAGTGTGGTTTTCGCATCTCAAGCGAGTAGGTGATAGAGTAAATGACGAAAGTTGTTATCTTTATATTATATAGGTAACTGCCTCGTTGGTGTAGTGGCTAGCATGTACGGTCGCACACCGGGAGGTCCTGGGTTCGAGTCCCGGGTCGGGCCAAGTTTGGTTATTGAGTCTTTCTGTTTCGTAAGCCTCAGTAACAGCCCGGAGTTGGGAAGTTGGAGGTGTTTCACCCCCGTGCCTCGGAGAGCACGTAAAGCCGTCGGTCCTGCGCCTTAACTCTCACTGGTCGTGTCGAGCATTCGTCCCACCGGAATATGAGAGTGATGAGGAACAGAGAGTGCACTTGTGTCTGCGCATACACTCGTGCACTATAATATGACCCGCGCCGTTGGCTAGTCTCAATGAGATTGGCCGCCGTGGCCGTAATCGGCCGAGAGGACATTATTATTATTATTATATAGGTAAAGTTAAAACTGTTTAGTTTTTTTCTCCTATACCAACTGATTTTTTTTTTTTACTTTGATAATTAGTGTTATAAGAAAAAAAAAACAATAGTTTTTTTTTAATAATAACACGTAAATTCTAGTCAGTACATAACATAATGAAATTATAACATCGTTAAAGTATATTTAATATTTTTGTAAAATCTTATTTAAATAGTTATTATTATAAAGAGACCGAATTTACTATAGTTTTTAGAATTTTTGTATGTCTGTCTGTAAACGCATCACGTGAAAACCTCTGGATTGATTTTGATGAAATTTGGTATCAGTATATCTGGATCAACATATAGGAATTTTACTTTTGTATTTATATAAGTACACCCTTGAGGTAAAGACAACCTTTTTGTTGAGTGTGATAAAAAAATATATTATAATAAGGTGCAATGTAGGCACTATATTTATATATTATATATTTCCGCGGCTTCCCCCACATTTTGATCACTAAAATAACTAAAAATAGACATTGGTAAAAGGATCAAAATTTTTGGTAGTTTTTGATGCCAAATTATAAAAATATAAAAAAAAATTGGTTCAAAAATAAAAAAAAAACCTGGAGAGGGCCACCCTCATTACCTAGGGGAATAAAAATAGCCTACTACCTATTCTCAGACCTACCAAATATAAACTATATAAAAATACTTCCACAAAAAACATAAAAATCTGTCAAGCCGTTTCGGAGAAGTTCGATAACAAACACTGTGACATGAGATTTTTATATTTTAGAATATACTCGTAGAAAGAAATTGAATTTTGCTTTTATTTTTATTTGTCTTTAAGAGAAGACAACATCTGCTTTATAAAGCGTAACTAAATGAAGCTCAAATAAATGTCTCGGAAAATTTACAAATATGCCTTCAAATATTCAACTTATCTTTTAAAGGTACAAGAATATTTCAACAAAATATTTAATAAATTCTCTTCTGAATTATTGTAATAGCAAATTCTTTATCTATTTTCCCGGAAGTTGTGGATTTTGGCGAAGGTATATTAGATGTATCAGTTCTTTTTTCATATTTAAATTTTATTTATATGGGGTATACTGCATGGGAAAACATAACGTCCTTCCGGCCATTATTTTGTTCATCGCGGCCACTCTTATTGCAGAAGTAGGTGTGCTACACACTCAATTCCTGTCACTTTAAGAGGATGGATCCTCAATATCATGCCAACACACGAAATTTCTAGAAGCTAAAGATTCAGCCTCTATATCGATAATAATGACTGTTATAGGGAGAATAAGCCCTTAACGTAATCTGGATTACTAATATCCCGAGTTAGTCAGAAATGCTCAATAACTGAACTTGACCCAACTCAGGACTTGAAGTCAGCACGCCTGGATCCATACATGCTATTCTTTTTATTGTGTAAAACTCTAAAATGTACGTAATCTCAAAAATATGTGGAAATAATTTACATAATATGATGATGATGTCCTGCCGACCGACCGGCAGCCAACTTCATTGAGGCGACGACGGCTTAACGTTCATGTGAGTGAAACACCGCCAACTTCCCAACTCCGGGCTGTAACTAAGGCTTACGAAACAGAAAGTCTTAAGCTTGCCCGACCCGAGCCTTGAACCTCCCGGTGTATAACCGTACACGCTAGCCACTACACCACCGAGGCAGTTTTACATATATTATGTATGTATATAATTTACCTATGTATATAAAAAATGAGCTTTACAAACCCAACCGTGTTAATGTATATTACATGTAATTTGGTCTTGCTTCTGAGGTCCCGATTAGATTATTTCAGAACGGAAGTCTTAAACATAAAATAGAATATCCTTCATACTGAGTTATATAAGAGATAAGGAAAATTTTGTTTGAACGAACTGTAAGCTGTCGCGTCCCACAAGCGTTTTATCATGCAACGATCGTTGAACATGTTGGGATTCAGAGTAAAATGTAAAACTTTGCAATATGTAAGACTAAAATAATGGTATGATGAAACTTACATATAAATACATGCCATGCTTCTAAAGGCATCCTAAATCCTATCCCATCTAATTTAAAAAATATTACATATTATTATGCCTCGTTAATCCGGTAGCACATGGATATTGGAAGGTCCCTGGATCAATCCTGAGTCGAACTAAACTAATTATAAGTACAAAAGAATATATTAAAAAAAATTAAAATATAAAGTTATACGAGTAATTCCGCTTGAAAATTTTAAAAACCGGAGTTGAAAAGTTATTCAATATTACACCCCTGTGCATTTTTATGGCATTACTTTAAGTAAAGCTTATTAGTTATTATATTCATAATTTTCTTAACAATTTATTCAGTACTTTTTAAGGGGCTGCTCTTTACAAAACGCGGGTTAGGCCATTATATTTTAAACACGATAACCTCCACTAGGCTTACATGTCCTTTGAAATTGCTAGGTTTTCTCAAGTTTGCAGGTTTACCTCACGACGTTTTCCTTCACCGTGAGGTCTTTACTTGGGTAGCGGTATCTGTGCCATCCAGGATTTAAAAATGTAATGTATTTTAATAACCAATTATTTTAATGTGAAATAAAATAGTTTTTCAAAATTATGAAATTTGTTATAAAAATAAATGAATAAAGAAAGAATGACAGGACGAGAGGGGGGATTTTGTTCGGCAAGGGATCGAGAGGCGTAGATGTTGACTGTGGTTGAAAAGATAATATAAGAAATTGTTAAAATATTAGTTGAAAGAGGAATTATAACCTACTAATGTATAATGATAATGAAATCTGAAGCTGGATATCGCCTATAATTGTAACATATTCTAGATAATATAATATATGTAATATTGAAAGCTGAAGATGGTTTTATTTAGGTCTCTCATAATACTAAACATAAAAAATACTCTTGCGTGATACAAAAAATGTTAAAAAGAAAGTTTTCGTTAGTAAAAGTAAGGTCAAGTACGCAAAAAATGCAGAAGCTTTATTAACCATCACGTTTGAACGCTGTCTCGCATATTTATAACTTGAATCTTGTAATTATTATAAAAATTGTATCAGTGAATTTATTTTATTTATGTACCGTATAGTATGTGGTTGAGTGGTAACGCTTATGAATCCGAGTGAAGTGGGTTCACATCCCAGGTCTCGCACTTCTGATAGTTTCATATGCGAATTATTTCAACGTGATTACTATTGCATATGTTCATTCATCAATTTCTCTCTTATCTTTTACATTTTGTTTCTTTTTTATCAACTATAGACAACTAACATATTTGGTACGTTTAGCGCAGTCACGGGTTCGAGGCCGGCTGTGGGTATTCATTTGTTGAACACTAATATTCGTACTCCAGTCATGGGTGTTTAATTTTATAATATTATCTGTGCATTTAAAGTTATATAATATGTGTATCAACACGGTATCCGTAACACAAGCCTCATAACTTACCAAGTGTGGCACTGTGTGTAATAAACAATAATGTTCCGATGTATTTAAAAAAAAACTCTACTTTATATTGTACAAAAACAAATAATTAATTAATGCTTATACAAACAAACGAGCCAATAAAATGTTAGCAGGTCAATATATTAATACGTGAAGCAAAATCTTTGTACCCCTTTTTACGAAAATTGTGCGGACGGAGAAGTATGAAATTTCGCACACTTATAAGAGAAAAAGTGCAGAATGCTAATATTTTTTTTAAATAATGCATAAAAATACATTAAATCAATAAAAAAAAACATTACACACACTACCATGTATTTGACACACTGAATGTCAAACATACTACCATATAAATTCATTTATTCCAATATATATTATATAAGTTATTAATTATGGTCGAATTTCAACCACACGGCGACCATTAGTACAAATATTGTTAGACTTGAACAACACTGTGTCTAACAATATCACAGCTCAGCGACATAAAACAAATGCTAGCAGATAGCAATCTAGTCACGTACGCATTGTCAGTATTAGATCTCGTTAAGGGATATTCGACGGTGGTATTGTATTGAGCGTTATATCTATTGCATCTAGATTTCATGTAAAATAATATTTGTTTAGCAAATTCTCTGCAAATTCTCATTCGTATTAGAGACTGGCTTTGATTATTTCAAAGGGATTTTTCTTTACATTTGGTGGGTATGAGAATAGGTCGTAAAATAACTGCCTCGGTGGTGTAGTGGCTAGCATGTCACACATTTGGAGGTTCTGAATTCGAGTCCCGAGTCGGGCCAAGTTTAGTTATTGAGTCTTTCTGTTAAGTAAGCCTCAGTCGGAGTGGGGAAGTGCGCCTCGGAGAGCATAATAATATGTCCTACGTAGTAGGCTAGTCTCAATGAAATCGGTGGCCGTGACCGTAATCGGTCGGTAGGACATTATCAGGTCGTAAAGTATTTTTAAACCTCATACCACGCCTCGTTGTTCATATCCCGACATTTTCTTTATTTTATAAGGATTTTTTCTGTCACATCTGGTAAAATCTAGACTTTATTTATTTCCACGGGGCTCTCAGATTTTTATCTATAAGATTTTTTTTTTATTTTTATTTTATTTTATTAGGGAAACATACAGTATAGTATTACATTTAGTTGGTAATAAATTACAAAAATCATAGACCAGCAAAGTTTCCACTTACAAATATGGTATAAATTAGAGACAAGTAAAAAAAATTAATTAAATTAATTAATTAATAAATTAATTGACAAAATAGCAAGTTAATATAGATAATAACTACTAACTAAATACAACAGTAAAAGTAATTACAAATTGAAAAAAAAAATTGAAAAAATTATAATTAATTCATATAAAAATTTAATTCATTATATACTTTACTTAAAATATAAAGTTATATTATTAATCATTGTTCAAACATTCCACTAACATTTTTTTCATGATCTCAATATTATAAGTTTTAAAAAAATCAACAGTGTTAAATTTTTTGTTGTAACTGGTGCAGGCTCGATAGACAAAAATGTTCTGCGCATAATTGCTTCGAGTAAGTGATGGATTGAATAGTGACCGATTGCGTGCTGTAATTCTAGGACATTTAAAGTTGATGCAATTCAAAAGGAACGGAGAGTCCACTAGATTTCTGATTAGTTTAAATAAAAACATTTAGTCTCTGATTAATCTCCTATCAGCGAGTGACAAGATATTTAAGCTGTCATTACTTTGATCCAGCATTGAGTACTTGAAACTTTTAAATTTAATAAATTTTTTTTGAACACCTTCAATCCGATTTATCTGATTGTTATATTGTGGGTTCCAAACTGTAGAACCATATTCTAGTATCGGTCGAACAAATGAATTATAAAGAAGTGTTAAGGTACTAGACCGGCTGAAATCTTTAGAAGTTCTAAACACAAAGCCAAGCATGCGGTAGGCCCTAGCTATCGTTTTATTAACATGTAAATTAAAGGTTAACTTATTGTCCAAATATATGCCCAGGTCTCTCACCTCGGTCACTCTGTTTATGTAAGTATCGTCAAATTGATAATTATATACAGTAGGATGGCGCTTCCGCGAAAATGATATGATGTTACATTTTTTTAAATTTAAATATAGCGAATTATGTTTACAATACTGATAAAGTCTATTAAGGTCTTCTTGCAAAAGTGAACAATCTAGCGGAGACGCTATCCTTCTGCAAATTTTCATATCGTCTGCGTATAAAAGAATAGAAGAATTTTTAATATATTTGGTGACGTCATTGATATATAAATTAAAAAGCAGAGGACCAAGATGAGACCCCTGAGGTACACCTGATGAAACAGGAACGAAAGAAGAACAATAGCCCTTAATTGTTACAGCTTGACTACGATTTCGAAGGTAAGAACACAACCACCGAAATAGATCCCCATGTACACCGACTTCTTTTAACTTATCAAGTAAAATATTATGGGAAATTTTATCAAAGGCTTTAGAGAAGTCGGTGTACACGACATCTACCTGGTAACCTTCATCCATGGTTGAAAGTACACGATGAACCAATTCACAGAGGTTAGACTCAGTCGATCTGTTTCTAGCAAATCCATGTTGTTGTTCAAGTATTATAGACCGTAGCAATGGAAAAATAGAGTCATAAATTATTTTCTCAAAGGTTTTTGCTATTACACAGAGTTTTGAAATCGGTCTATAGTTCTTGATGTTATGTTTATCACCCGATTTAAATATTGGAACCACAAAAGATCGCTTCCACACAGCAGGCATTATACCTGTTTTTAAAGACTTATTAAAGAGTATGTGAATTGGGTAAGCAAGTGTATCGCGGCATGATTTTAAAAATAAGGGAGGGAGGCCATCTGGACCATAGCCCTTGTTGATATCAAGGTTTTCTAAATATTTTTCAACCATATCTTGTGTAATATTTATGGAGTTGATACAAATATGGGAATTAGATGATACATGGTCATCGTTTGAACTGCAAGAAATATCAGGTTCATAGACTGAATTAAAGTATTCACTAAAAAGCTGACATATAGCATTGCCACCAGTGGCGATCAGATCATCATAGAACATAGTTTCAGGAAAGTTATTAGATTCACGTTTAGACTTTACAAATGTCCAAAAATATTTACTATTCTTTTTAATTTGTAGTTCAGAATTAAAAATATAATTATCGTAACAAACTGTTTGCAACCTTTTTTCTCTTTCACGCAATAGTGCAAATGTGTCATAATCCATCAGTCTGTTATATATTTTCCATTTTTTATGATATTTAAGTTTATCAGCAATAACTTTTTTAAGAGACTTGGAGTACCAGAAGGGATACCGATTGTTACCTACAACGGTTTTCGCTGGGACCATATCACGAATTATATCATTAATAGTCTTATAAAACAAATCAACTGCGCTAATAATGTCAGACTCATTAAGTAGATCTGACCATTCTATATCCGCCAAAACTTTATTAATTGCATTATAATCCGCAATATGAAACAAACGTATCGTGCGAGAAGCTATGTTAATAGTATGAGACGTGGATGTCTTTGGTGAAATAAGTAATGTAGGATGATGTGAGTCCTCAGGAACTAGTGGGTGATCACATCTTATTACTGAACATATACAATTACCTATAACTAGGTCAAGATATCTATTGTTAGCGTTAGGTACAAAGTTATATTGATTAAAATTATTAAAATTAAGGAAATGATAGATTGACCCTATGAAAATGTCATCATCAAAAATATTTTGAAGTTCCATTTTATTTTGAGAATTTTTCCAAAGAGCTTTTGAGATGTTAAAATCTCCTACTATTAAAACGTTATAATTGGGATAATCAATTAACTCAGAAGAAACCAGATCAAAAAACTCACAAATCGCTTCATAGTGATTTTTGCCGTGAGGGAAGTAACAACAATAAAGATGTAACAGTTTAGACGACGGAAGCAAGTCAAGCGATATAGAAACCTTGACCACTTCTGATGCGGAGTTCGTCATTTTTATAATAGATGAGGATTGAATCTGTAGATGTGACTTAACAGCAATTAAGACACCTCCACCCAAGCTGTTGCCCAGTGAAGCGTAATCACGGTCGCTCCTGTACACGGAGTACCGGCTGTCAAACAGTTCTGAGTTACAAATAGAATCATTTAGCCAAGTTGCGCTAAGGCATATGACATCGCAATCAGCTTTTATAAGATTTCTGTAGAAAA
Organism: Boloria euphrosyne; assembly: GCA_951802675.2. Lineage (NCBI taxonomy): Eukaryota > Metazoa > Arthropoda > Insecta > Lepidoptera > Nymphalidae > Boloria > Boloria euphrosyne. Next base: position 3,765,386 of record OX637900.1, on the reverse strand, counting down.
TGTTTGTTTTAGACCGGAGTCCTCGAACGTTTTGATAAATAATGCTAAGATCATTAGCCATTGCAAAACACATACACAATTTTACGTAATAAAGTTACACACAAAATGTTGTTATTTTGTAACACTAAGAATGATATTTTTGAAGACATTATGCCAAGATCAAAGCGAAGCAAGTTGTTACGGTTATTCATAAATTTACAGCTATTCATAATATGAGGCAATGATAAATTATAATACTCAGTCATCAATATCCTAGAAGCAAAAACTGTAAAAAATATTATGTCTAAGTTAAAGCAAAGCAAGTAGTTACGGTAATTCAAAAGCATACGGTAATCTATAACATGAAGCAATAATAAATTATAATAGTCAATCGAAGCCAGCACCAAAACTAATAGTACAATATGATTAGGAGGGAAAAACATGACATAAAATATTACAACTAAACAATGTATGATTGCGCTTAAGCAATTTTTTTTAAATCAGAGAAATTAGCGATATGCAAAACAGGACTAGTATCATTCCGTCGTACCATTATGGTACAATTTTTTACCCATACATATTTATAGGATTTTTCTTTTGCAGTCTTCTTTACCGATTGAAGTAGAGCCTTGTTTGTGCTTGTGAGGTGATCGTTAAAATATATGTGGTTATTATTACCTGGAAAACCTATGTCCTTACATTTGATTTTGAGTTTTCTCACTTGAGATAGGAAATCATCTTTCTTCCACCGGCAAAGAAACTTTACAATTATGGGTTTAACTCTCTTCACATTTTTATCTTTAGAAGCAACTCTTGTGATGAAATCAATGTCCGTTTTCATGTCAAGATTCAAATCAGTTTTGCCAACGATATCTTGTAGTATGGTAATAAGGTTCTCGTTTCTTTTTTCAGGTATTCCATATATCTCAACGTTGGATCTGCGAGACCATTGCTCACGTTTATTGTTTTCGGTCTCGATAGTTTCTATTTTAGTTTTTAATGAGTTTAATTCAAGACATCGCTCAGACATACATTTGATTTCAGTTTCGCAATTATTTATTCTGTCGCTAAACTCTTTAAATTTATTGTTAAAGAAATTTAAGCTCTCTCTAAAACTAGAAACCTCCTCCCGTAGACTTTTGAGATCACATTGCAAAGGAGTAAGGGAAGAAATTAATTCTGACCTAAGAATGGAAATTTCCGATGATACTATAAGCCTCACTTGTTCTAGAAATGAGGAATCAGATTCTACTGATTTACATGGCGAGACCACGGCAGAAGTCGAAGCACCTCTTCGTAAATTAACATTCTCGCTATAATTATGTTTTACGTTGGAGGGGTTACCGCGCACTGGTGTATTATCATTGTTAACTTGTCTGGGCATAGATAACTTGCAATCCGGGCAGATCCATTTATTTTTATCTTGAGTTAACTTGTTATTTGCACCTGATGGATTAACACAATTATAGTGATAACTTTGACCGCATTTTATACATGTAACTCCCTCGGTGGCGCCACCTAGCGTTGATTTACAGCAGGCGTATTTCATTTTAACAAGTTACTAAGTAAATATAAATTTTAAAATATAATTATAAAAATCTTCGCCCGGCTTGGATTTGAACCTGGGTTGCACGGATGTAGCGATTGTTAAAAGCTGCCGAGTCCACCGCAAGGCTACGCTACGTTAAGTGTTTACGTCTAAATTATCGGCCTTATGACACCGACATCAAAGATGACTGAGTTCATTGACCAATGACGAGCTTAGTTCACTCAAAGTCGATTCAATGTCACTAAATTATAACAACTTTTAATGTTAACTTGTAAATAAATCAGAAAAGCACTCACTTTGCACGTTAGTTTATTTATCAATAGTGGAATACATCACAAAACTATGTCCTTAACAAAAACAATTGGGAATTCATTACGAAAATACGTTAAATGTAATTTTAAAACGGCGACATAAAGAATACTGTACTTGCTCTAACGAATGGCGCGCGCGAAAAATAATAATAATAAAAAACAAAAAATCTTTTAACTTCATTTTACTACTATTCTTTAACTTAATCAATTTTGAAATGGTACATCTACCCTTTGCTTAGATCAGAGAACTGATCACTTACGCACACTTTAATTACGCTCTGGGGAAGACCCAATCCGAGCTGGTCTGACCTTTGCTGACGAAGACGTGCTAGAGATTCATAAAACAAATCTCTTCAAGTAAAAAAAAAACCTGTATTTGATAAAAAGGGTTTCTTATGATTTTAATAAGGGATTTCTTAGATATCATCCTTTAAAGAAATCAATACGTCGTCATATATTTTCGTCACGATTTGACAGCTACGACACCTGGAAACGAAAGAGCTCCAATTTTCTCACACCTACACAGCTTAACAGTTATGATAATATTTGCAAAATTGAAGATCACATTGCCTCAGAATAGAACCCACTACCTCTGACTTACTTAGCCATTATTTAATATAGAATTTACAGTAGAACAGTTTCGTAACTAAAATAAGTTTCATAAACGCCATTTCGTTAACTGAGTTTTGAAATATTACACTTCAAACTATGCAATGAATCGCTCACTGCCATTTTCAAACAACCAACTGAAAGGAGTTTAAATCTACAAAATTCTGATGGATATTTACAGTTAAAGTATGACTTGCTATACATTTTGAAGTTCTTAAAAGGAAGTTTAAGGAAACTATCGAAGGAAACTTTTATAGTTAAATATGAAGTTGTATATTTATCATTTTGTTTGAAATAGTGTAGCTTATAATGCATACATACGTACATACATACATACATACATTCATACATACATACATACATACATACATACATACACACATACATACATACATATAAACATACATACATAAATAAATGTAAGTAATATTAGTCCCGTTGAGTTTCTTTCGCCAGTCCTTCTCAGATCTGAGGCTTCTTCTTTCTAAACTTTCGGAACTTCTTTCTTCAGTAGAGGTTCAGTAAAAATTATAAGAACTTAATGCAGGATAAAAAAATTTAAATTTGAATTTAAATTTTAGTAGATTTTGGTTTTATAATATAATATTATAAAGACGAAATTTATTCTATCGATTGTTCTATTGTTGAAATTAATTCTAAACATTTCATTTTTTAATATATAATTAATTTCAACAAATATTATAAGATACTTTGGTGCGAATTTTTGAAACCATTTTTTAAACCGAACCACCTACCATCTTTTTTTGGCCTTTATTCACCTATGTACGGTCTCAGAGACCGCTGGTAGATTATGACAAGTCTTTTGGGATCTATGGCAATAATAAAATAAACAAATAAATAGAATAATATTTTACACTCTCTTTTCTCTATTTTACTTTAACTTAGTAATCCAAAATATACAAAATACACGACATAATACCTATATAGTTTTTTAAACAATCCACAAGGCAGAGTATAACCAAAAAACTACAATACCTATATCAATATAATACATTGTTTCTAAAACAAAACGAATCTGTCAGTGACGGTTAAAAAGGGTCTCACATAAATCGTTCAAACCGTTCGGATGGTTTCAAATTATTTTGTTGTATGTTAGAAAGTAAAACTTGCATTTTTAGCATAATTTTTAAATACTGTTACTAGTATAAGATATTTTATTTGTATTAGTTTAATATATACTATCAACTCCATTTTTAACCCCTTAAACGATGATTCGGGTTAAAAACTAACCTATATCCTTACTTGTATCTCAAACTATATTCATACAATATTTCATCTAAATCAGTTCAACAAAATTTCATTTATTTACAGACAAACCTACAAAACATTTTTTCTATAATAGTAGTATAGACAAGATTATTATTGTAACTGTTGAATATTGATCTATATATAACTTTATAAAAACAGCTCGTCTTGAATTTTTTCTCCACTCCAGTCAGAAATTCAATAATAATTATGCTCGAAAACTAGTGCGCTCATGCGTTGAGTACTGCTCCCACCTCTGGGATGGCTCTGCTAAGTACCTATTAGACGCTCTGGATAGATTGCAACGCCGCGCCATCCGCATAATTAATAAAGCTGAGGCTACTGTAAACCTCGAATTTCTGCAATTGCGTAGAGATATTGCTTCCCTAGCCACTTTCTACCGCCTTTATTACAGCGAGTGTTCTGAAGAGCTCTTCCAACTTATACCCTCCTCTCCTTTCCTCTCCAAAACCACACGTGCTGGTCGGAAATTCCATCCTCACACGGTACTACCCATACACTCTCGTACCAAAAGGTTTGGCAGCTCCTACCTGTGCCGCACTATTAGGAAATGGAATTCACTACCAATTCACGTGTTTCCCTCTTCTTATAATCCGGGGTCTTTTAAACGGAGCATAAAAAAGCACATGAGCAGGCCGACGAGGTAAGGTCGATCGGTATCGAGATCATGTCCCGGAACCGATGGATCTCATTCCTGGACTCCACTGTCGCTTAACATCAGGCGGCATGAAGTCATCTTGTCGAGCGTCAATAAAAAAAAAATGACTTGACCTTAAAAAATTAGGTACTCAATTCAATTATACTTTTATAACTTCACTTCATCGATTATCACTATTCATTTGTTTGGATATAACAGTCCTTACTAAAGTAGTTTATACCTACTACATATAAATAAAATTGAAGTGCTAGTTTTAATTCAAAAATAACAGATTTTTATGTATGGTACGAGTTTCTTTGTACATTTTTGTTTGTTTGTTTGTTTCAGCTAATCTCCAAAACGGCTAGACTAATTTTGACAGGGCTTTCACTGGTAGATAGATAATGCTGCAAGGAGTAACTTAAGCTACTTTTTTTAAAAAGGGATTAGCGTTTTGCAAAACAATAGAACGTATCTAGAGAGGTACTCGAGAAAAGCAAGGGTACGTCGCCAGTATTGCCAGTACTAAAATTGTTTTTATTCATTATATTTTATGTCCTTTACAACTTTAAACAAATTCAGAAACCAATTTTTCAAATATAATTATCTTTATCAGTTCCTATTTAAATGCTGTAAGCGTAGACTCTACGAAAATATAGACTAAGAGCTAGCGGACGATTTATTCTACCTTAAAGCATTTGGGTTTAAAAAATCTAACAAGATATTATAATAAAATTTGTTATTCATCTATTTATATACCTAGTATCATCTTAAACATTGTTATTACTTTATAAATCTTATTAAAACAGAAAACAATACTTTGTATGCACATAATGTCTAAGCAAAAAGTTCCTTGCCTAATCCTGTAAATCTAAAAGTTCAGTCTTACAACAAAAATATCTTTCCGTAAAAGCTAATTCACACGTCTTAGTAATCTTTAGATCATTATATCATGAAAAACAATTAAATAAACTACATTTATCTTATCTAAAACAAATATATTTGAACTTTGCTTTTCAATTTCCAATCATCTTTGCGGATTTTGTCGCAGATTTATTTTGGTTTTTGGTTTCCTACGTTTCGAATGCTTAAGAGGAATCACGGTCTCTCCCGATACCTGAGTTTCATTTTTAAGTTATAAATAAATATATAAAAACATTAAGTTTTATTGACTCCTAAAAAATATATCAGCTCTTAGACTATTTTCACAATTTCGTTAGACAACCTTCCCAACGGTAATAAAGATATAACTTAATTTTGATAAGTGTAATTTATTCATTATAATATTTTGAGTACACAAGAGGGAATTTTAATCTTGCTTCAATTTCATAACCTTCACTTCACTTTATAGGTAGGTCCTAAAATAATTATTACTATCGCAAGTAACACCTGCAGAATATTTATCTTTTATATTATTAAACACAATCTGTCTGTCAGTTCACGATAAACTCAAAAACTACTCCACCGGTTTTCATACTGTTTTCACCAATGGATAGAGAGGTTTTCGAGGAAGGTATTAGTATATAATTTGTCAAGTTTTTGTATCAATTTACTAGCGAAACCCGCGGCTTCGTTCGCACTAAATCTAGGATCCGTATAAAATAAAAACTATCTATGGAAAACTAACATTGTTTAATTACTCCACCGCAATGTGCAAGGCGGATATACAAATTTTCACATTTATACATGCCTAGACCAATTGTCTATGTTCTCATACTGATGCATTAATAAGCCCAGAAAATTGAAATCTCAATGAAACTATAAACGAAGAAAATAGAATCAAACAGGCGGGATTTGGGGTTGAACAATTTATGGCGACGCGTAAGGCCGCGGTTAAGCCTCGAGATAAAAATAACACTCTAGTATATCATATATTTTACTAGTAACTACTAGCGAGTGTATTTTGAGTCTAAAACCATAATTTATATATTGAAAATATCTTATGCATATTAAAACCCTATTCGATGACACGTTTCACTTACTTTGTGATGTGCTGTGCCAGTGGTCGCAGGTTCGAGTCCTACGGGTATACATCACTCGTAACTTACCATGGAACTAGATGGCGCCGTGTGTTGATGTCCGAACATATTTATTTATTTATTATTTCTTAAAACACTTGCATTTTACTAATAATTGTTCCATTTATAATGAATATTTAATTGCTCTAGAAACATCACAAACTGAGAGCAGTTTTAAATTAAAGCGTTCATTGTGTGTTCTTTTATTTCGCTGAAGGCTTTCAAGCTGAAATGTTGACGATGTCATTTAAATAATTATGAAAATCGGTCAAGTGCCAGTCGGATTTACTGTGAAAGTTCCTTACCAAAATAATATATACGAGTAATATATTTCATTAATCTAGTGCCTAGTACTGGTTCATATTACATAACATTATTTAGGGCAGTCAGTGGCACCTTCTGTTATGGATACACTACACGTATTTAACTTTAAATAGGTACATATATATGAATGTAAAAATCCATTTCTAGTGGCTAGCATCCCATATGTCACACATAATATGAATGTCGCCCGAGCGGGACACGAACCCGCGATCGCTGACACAGCAAGTAGTATGTAGTATAAGTATTTTTTTTCCATTAATGACTAGACTTCACTGTGAATCTATCAATGCATGTAATTGTAAATACATTAAGAAATTTTTCGTAGGTAAAAAAAATGTCTAACTTTTTGACTTGGCTTCTAACACATCTATTGTATACCGATATTAAACATTATTAAAGACCATTATATTGCAACCACAGGCAAGAGCGAAAATTGATTGACTTTTTGTTCTCTCAAGATAGTAATCTCAAAATTGTAACTAAGATAAACTCCAGAACTAAATTGTTTAACCTGTCTTGGCTCCAGTATCTTTTAAAATAAACATTAAGTACTATTCTTGGTTCTGTTCAGGATTCGAACCCAGTACCTTAGAATATACAGCCATACTCAACCATGATGCAGAAAACTGAGAAAATAAATTTTAAAAGCAAAAATATTTTTAAATTTTAAAAAGCTTACTTCGCAAAACTGAATGAGTACATAGAGTATCGAAAAAAACACACAAAAGAAATTAAATACAGTTTACAAAAGCTTATTAAGATCTGATGGAACCTTTGAAGTGAATTGAAATTCCAATTCTGTAAAGGAAAAACTTGGTTTGTGGTATTCAAGAAATTCGTACAATTTATTTATAAATGTTAAGTGATACTTAGTAGAGAGAGAGAAGTGAATGCCTTGTAATTGGCTTTAAACTTGACATTTAGACGACTTTTTAGTATTTATGTAATAGGGTCTACCAAATGGAACTTCTTGTTTAAATAATTCTGATAAGAAACATTGTCAAAAACTAGTTATTTTGTATGGTATTGTATTGTATTCAGCCCTATTTAACTTCCCACTGTTGGGGGTGGGCCTCCCTTTAATACGAGGAGATCAGGCCATAGTCCACCACGTTCGACAAGTAATTGTTGGCGGACTTCACATGTTTTTCGAAAACTTGCTAGGTTCTCTCAGACATGTAGGTTTCCTCATGATGTTTTCCTTCACCGTAAGACAAGTGTTAGAAATGACTCGCACAGAGGTGCGAGACCCGTATTTGAACCTGCTTCTCGTGGCTATCCGAGCGCATTACCACTGGGCTACTTAAACTATGTTTTTTATTAAATATATTTCTATAATATTTTTTAGATCCGAAATAATAATATTATAATTTAATAATTTCGGATTTTTCGCTAATTTTACTAGATTTTTGCTCTCGACATTTCTAATGCTTTATAGCTAACATGGTCACAGTAAAGATTGAGACGTGTAGACGTCTGAAAAGTTATTTTACAGTTGTTGCATCTGTTACAGAGACCGAAAAGATGGTTTTATATTCGGGTAAAAATAAGTATTAATGTTAATTTTAGGAGTTAGATTTTAAGATTTTTAATTTACTGTCTACTAGCTTTTCCGCGACTCCGTCCGCATTCAGATGGCCAATACTGACGCAGATAATGCATTATTTTAGAATTTATACATTATTCGCTCATCATAAAAAAGGTTAAAGTCAACCTTAAAAGATAGACATATATGCTGTAGAAACCATTTTTTAAAATTTTGAAGAGGAACAATTTCGTCATACATGATTTTGGTGTAACTTTAACTGTTTAAGCTTAAGCTCCCAATAAGAATAATATTTCCCGTTTTTGCAACATTTTTCATTGATGCTCCGCTCCTATTGGTTTATAGCGTTCATCGATAAATGAAGTATCCAACAAAAAAAAAACAAAACAATTTAAACTAGTTCCTGAGATTAGCGCGTTCAAACTAACAAACAATCAAAATCTTTAGCTTTGTATTATAAAAAATAAATATACGAGTATAAAGGCGTAAGGTCACTAATCACGCAATATTGAAAACCGCTTGACATATTAAGATGAAATTTGGCAGGGAGGTAGTTTATAATAAGTAGACGTGCGCTAACAATGTATTTAGCGACAGGGCTGGATTAGGGTGATCTAAGGGCTATCGCAAGTTTGGGCTACAAACTTTAAATTTGGCAGCAATTGAAACTACGTTTTCGGATTTTGTCGCGGATTTATTTAGATTTTTACTTCCCAACTTCTCGAATGCTTTACAGCAATTATGGTCACAGGCAAGACTAAACGCGAGGTAGTTTCATTTATAAGATTTATCGAAATAATCAAACCAACCTTACGACCCATATTTGATACGCGAAATAATAGTTTTCAGATTTCATGGATAACGGCTTTGCGTTCTCATCATTTTAGAGCAAAATTCATTACTTAACTTCAACTCTATTCTACATTGAAATGAAAAGACTATACAAAGTAAAAGTATCAGCGAAACGTTTTTGATTAAAGACAATAGTTGAGAGTTAGAAGGTTATATCGAAACTAAGGGAGATCTAAAAAGTGACCTATTTTCGCTGCAAAGCTTCTATCATTTCCTTACAACCAGACTGTTACGATTTCTATTTTGTGAATTCACATACAATTTTTTATGACGCTTTTGTTACCATTTAAATACAAATAAGTTCGGATATTATTACACCAGCGCCAGCTGGACCCATGGAAACTTACTAGGCTTGTGTTACGGTTACCAGATATTTGATATACTACACATATACAAATGTGACTGGAGTACAAACATTCGTGCTCAACAAATGAATGCCCCCAGCGGGATTCGAACCCGCGACCGACTGGCGCAGCAAGTATGGTCAATACATACTGCGCCAAACGTGTCGTCCGAAAATAATAATGTGGTCCACAAAATAGAGGACTCCATACATACCTTTAACTTAAACGTAAGATATATTTGAATTGTCTGATGAGTATTTAAATATTTTTGGTTATTAGATAGGTATTTGAGATCGAATTTTCTAAGTAATTATTTTATTAGGAAAAACAGCTGGCTGTTTCGAAACTCGTAAATTTTATGACAAGTCGTATAAAAAGTAGGTACGTAGGTATAACCGTAAATGGGATGGAAAAATCTAAAAAAAGACATATTAAAACCTACAAAATATTTCTCCATCGACATTTTATGGTATAGATTGGTTGAGTATATTTTGTTATAAAATATATTAATAGATCGTAAATCTATTCACCAGCTCTGCACACTCAACTACGATGCTCCAACGACAGGTCTGCCGAAGCAGACTACCTAACCAAGATATTGCACCATGGTCCTTGTACTGCAAGAGAAGTACCAGGAGCAACTTAATGCCATGACCATCTCGATGTGTGACGTTCATCTCTCAGCTTTATACCCGACTAGGTTATTATATCCAATAAGCCCAAATTCATGCTAAAACTAGAACAAATATCGTGGGTAGATAAAATATATTTTGTCTTACCATCAATCTAATTAGTTATGTAAAGTAGAACATAGGTCTAACATTAAATGCTACGGAACCACCGTTGTGTGAATCAGACTCGCAGACTCGCTCAGTCGAATTCAATATTAATTAACATAAACATGTATTATGTAAATGTTCCGTTCGCCTACAAAGTATTAACGTGCTTAGAATTAAAAATAACTGAACAGTAGCGGTTTTATTAAGAGTAAATTGCATCAAATTCAACGCTGTTGGAAGGTTTAATTATATTTTTCTTTATTTACTTTGTTTTAAGCAAAGTGTTTTTTTAATGTTAATATTTAATATAATAAATTGCGAATCGGTTTCATAACTGAGGGTTTAGAATCACACTATGTATTTATGGTACGTATAAAGTGATTAGCAAGTACATTTGAAGTACGTACCGCAAGTCCTGGATTCTAACGCGGAATTGGGAAGTTAGCGGTGTTCAACCTCCATGCCTGGGAGAGAATTTAAAACTGTCACGTGCATCTGGCTAGTATCAGTGACTTTAGCCGCTATGCCTAAATAGGTTGAGAAGTCAATAGCGTTAATACTTTATGACTTAAGCCCAAATTTGGATTCTCTATATTAGTATATTTGAAGAATTCATTTAAATAGATCTTATATTGTTACTTCGATTTTTTATTTTACAAAAGTTAGATAAAAAGGAGTTGAATGGAGAGGAGAAGATAAACAGAAGAAGAGAAATAGAAGAAAAACAAAAGGTCACCTACTGACTAAATCGAAATCTCGATAGCTACTTGACCTATGAAGCTGAAAGGCAAACAGCTTCTCTTACTCGTAAATACGAGACATTAGCGAAGAAAGCAAGTTGCGAAAATTCAGAGTTTACAGACTTGTATTTTTTTATAAATGAAACTACCTTTGCGGATTTTGTCGCGGATTTATTTTGATTTTTAGTTCCCGACGCTTCGAATGCTTTACTTTTATAATTTACGTTTAATAATTTAAATTAAGTATTAATTTGATATAAGAAAATTAAGTTAAAATTGCTAAAAATATAAATTGAATTTTGATTATTTTAAAGTATTACGCAACACTATTGCAAATTAAATATAATTTAATCAAATCAAAGTATGCTTAGATTTTGACAGATTCTTTTGAATTATAATTTTAAAATTTTTAGAATTTAGATTGAAAGAAAGCTACTGCACGGTTCGGAAGGCAGTTTGTGCAGAGTGTGTATTTTTTTGGTATTACATAAATAAAGCTAAGCAAGCGAAGACACGTGTAAGTACTATATGTATGATCTTAAAACCCAGTTCCTTGATGGAATGAAGAGTACTTGACGTTAATTATGATAAAATATGTATTGGTTACACATTTGTCTTTGCTGGTTAATGATAGCTACTTAACCAGCCTTAATGATGGAATAAGTAAGTACGTTAATTAGGTTTAGATTTTCTTTTTACACACGTGATTGTTTAGTTAAAAATAATAATTGTATATTAAATAATGATTGATCGGCTATAGTGAGCTGATCAATTAAAATCATAAAAACATTTACCTGCATTAAATCCCGTCTTAGATGATTTACAGCTGTTATAATTGCTGTTAAGTGCGCGAAAAACACCCGAACAGATAGTTTTATCGAAAGTGTCAAATACTTGCATAAATCTAAGAAAGTATGTCCAAAAATGCACTTTAAGCACCATTGACAATGATGCCTAAGTGAGGATCTGCAGACTTGACATGTCATCTGAAAATTAAATTCTCTCAGGTATGAAAAATTTTAATTTTATCTTCACAATATTTTCCTTCACCATAAAATCCATGTGTGATACATACGAGTAATACTCTGAGACGAGATAACTCCAGGAACGGAATAAGGAAAGGCACCAAGTATTCTACAAAATAGAATCTTATCATTTAAACAGTAATTTACAAAACAGAGAAGCTTATCTAATTGTCCAAATACAAAAGGCCGAGAATTTCAAAACTACCCACGAATTATTCTAGACCAATTTCGAGAATCGAAGGTCCTTCGAATGTCTTCATTTTTGACCGCAATAACTTAAAACGGGACCAAAACAATAATAGCCTACTATTAAAAAGGCTTTAATTTCAAAGCCTACAAGTATTCCAAAAGTTCAACTACCAACGAGTGCAACAATTTTCATTTATTAAAATCCGCTGAATTGTTCCAGAATTGTTTGGACGACAATAAAAAGCTTGTGTAACTAAAATATTTCTCTTTCATTGTGTTATTTTGCGTTTCAATAAGCGAATATCAAAAATTCATAATTTTCCTATTTGCTTTGTAGCTCTTTATTAATATTGTATCTTGCTTTATGAGGTTGCAAGTTCGATTCTTGCGCAAAGTAAATAATCTTTATTAGAGAAATATACATACGAGTAAATAAAGGCCAGTGAACTGAACTATAATTGAAATTTAAATGGGAAAAAGTATTTATAAGTAGTAATTGCTTACATTAGCTGCAAGTATATATTAATAATAATAGACACTATAACGTAATTGATAGAAATAATTAATACAACAGTAAGGAGTTTAGTATTTCAATTTTGCATTTTAGCAATGTCTATGATGTTCTTCCGAGCTTTTAGGGTACGCTTTGCTCCTGATAGTAAAAAAAACAATTCGCCTCACTTTCGTCCACATTCTAACGATTTTTACTAAAATTTACCTATAGCCTGATTTTTCTTTTTTATTTTTGGTATCACTGAGCCCATGCCTGGTCTATTGTGAGAACCACATATTAAGCTATACTAAGCCACCAAACCCTGCCGCTGTTCTGAACTGCAGGATTTCAAGGAAACTCTTCTTTATTTAATCTGAGTTTAGTAAGTGTTTTAAAAACTGTGTTAATGCATAATAGGTCCAAAAACACTACTCTAGAAGACAGAGTCGAGTTTCTTTGCCTCTATGCATCTTCTGCAGGTTTGCGTTTACCCAACCTTAGGTAGAACATAAGAAGTCTAACTAGTATGCGTAATGTTTTTGTATTTAGTGTAAGATTTTGAAAGAAAATGGGTTTGAAACAATACATATTATAATTATACTATTTGCGATTATAATAACATGATAGCAAAGCCACATCCAAAAACTAGTTTCGACATAAAACTGCTAAAACTTGATTAAAAATCACTGCAAGCTTGCAATTTCATGATATTCTTTGTATGAGATTGAAACAGCGAAATTTTGGAAGAATCAAAAACACCCAAATACGACTCTTTGTTCAGGTAAAGAGAAAAGATGCATCGGTTTTCATTAACGGACGTTTTTCACCTACTATTCTGTTGTAGGGTGGCAATATTTAAATCTAAAAAGAGATATGTTAGAATGTATTTAAATTAATAAAGGTTTGTATAAATTATTTTGTTTTTACTGCTTTTTTATGATTCTTTTCTTTTCCTTTCCTTTTGTACTTCCTTCTATGTTCTTTCATAAGCACGTCCTCTTTCATACTCTTTCTTAGCTTTATTTCTTTTCACATCCACATTAATTTCTAAAACTCTGTTACGAATGATACTTTTTGTTTTCACTTTATTCTTTTTTTTTATTATAATTCCATTATTTCAATAAAATAGTTATTAAAATTTTAGTTAATGTTATATCGTTAGACTCCTAATACTGCACATTGGTTTAATTTTAAAAAGTACGATGAATAAATTACATGTCTTTTAAATTATTGGACTTAATGCCGAATTTTTAGATTTACGTTAATCAATCTTAAATAAAACTAACTTCAATTAAATTTTTGATTTAAATGATGACACATTGGAGCGTAATCAAAACGAATTCAGTAACAAATATCAAAATGAAATCCGGATCGTCCGCGAATATAAATATTGTAGTCACCCTAACTCCCTTTGTGTCATCCCGTCCTAGATACGCTTGGAGCATTGCCAGTGCTATTACAATTAATAGCAAACTTTGACACGTATATAACTTCGGTGATCATTTTCGATATTGGATACGATACGATTGCGTTGATACCTATAATTCAGTTTTAGTATAAAAATTGATATTTTTTACGTAGACTTTATTAGAAATGCTGTATAATGCTTGTGTTAGAAGGTGAAACTCTGATTTATCAGTGTGACTAGTAACAACTATATCGTAAACTCGTTTACAATTTACCAAATTATACCTTTTAATTGTTCTGTCCGGAGGCATTTGTTATACTATAATATTAATTAATAGAATGCATATTACGGTTTGTGATTTATCAACATCTCCTAAACTAAAATATGCAGGTTTCTCACAGTGATCTTCTCCACTGCAAAGTACTGGTAATCATATTATGATATATTAAACTGCCTCTGTGGTGTAGTGGCTAGCATGTACAGCAGCACATCTAGAGGTCCTGGGTTCGAGTACCAGTCGAGTTTAATTATTGAGTCTCTCTGTTTAGTAAGCCTTAGTAACAGCTCGGAATTGAGACCGAGACACGTATCAGAACTTCACTTGGTTACTCAAGCGAACAGACGACCTGTGGGTTACTAGTTGTAATAAAATTATAACCCTTTACTATTATATAATGTTGGAGACAATCAAGGCTGTCAACATTTGGCAAACTTCATGCTACCTAGCCTAACTTATGGAGTGGGCTAAGAGAAATGGACACTTGTTTTTGAGCCCTGCTGAAGATCAGTACCTCTCCACTAGGAACTGTCACACATTCTGTATTGACTACACGTGTTCATAATGAAATGCTTTGTAATTATGTACTGAGTGACTGTTGAAATGCAAATTATATTGCTGTTCCTTATTTGAATCAAAACTACACATATAACGGTATTACGTCATTTTAAAATATTGCAAAATAATAGCGAAATTAATGTAGCCTAACGGCCTCCCTTTAATAAGAAGGCCATAGTCCAACGCGCTGACCTACTGCGGGTTGGCGGACTTCACATGTCTTTCGAAAACTTGCAAAGTACTCTCAGACCTGCAGGTTTCCTCACGATGTTTCCTTCACCGTAAGACAAGTGGTAATCATGTTAGAAAATCGCATATGAAAATATCAGAGGTGCGAGACCCGGATTTGAACCCGCATCACTCGGTTATCCAAGCGAGCGCGTTACATTATATTTTGATACAGCTATTTAAATTTAGTCTGCACCACAAAGGAAGTGCTTGAAAACGAAGAAGACAAACGTTACCAACTAACAAACTTCTACGACCCTGAATAATTTACACGTAAACTTACTTCGTCAGTATATTATATTATGTAAGTTGACTTGACTTGGTAGACTAGTTTATTACACATTATACGTTGTTTGGGGCTAATATGGCTGGGAAATTTGCAAGCTCGCTAACTAAATGGATTTTTAGATAAAACCAATTAATACTATTTATATGAAGCCGAAAAAATATTTGTTTGAATGCGCTAATCTCAGAATCTACTGATCCGATTTTGCAATATTTTTTCATTTTTAATGCATACTAGCGACGTACCCTCGCTCCGCTTGGGTTCGTCTATAGATACGTTTTATAGGATATCATAATAACAAATTTCACTAAAGTCTGTCTAGTGGTTTACTCGTGATGTGGTCACAAACAGAAAAAGATCGACGGATGGACAAACGAACAGAATGATAGACAAACATTATAAAAACTATGGATTTATTTATTAACTATTTTAATAAGATTTTCCGAAAAATATTCAATGCACAGATTTGACTCTTTTTTTTATATGTCTAGACTAACAATATCGTCGGTTTTATTCGCATCAAACTTCACATCGCAACCAAACATCATAGGAAAATGCAGATGACAGCCTAAACATTTTATCTAAATCGCTCCAGCCGATTTAAAGAACTTAGGTGTTCCCTAAGGTTGCCACATGGTCATGCAGATTTTGACATAATATATTTATTGAGCAAGGCAATCTTACGTCACCTACGAGTGTAAATATTTATATATTAAACTAGCTCCGTCCGTTGGTTCATTTTTTATTTATGTCGTGGTTTTATATTTATCCCTTTTTTATGTATAAAGTATATACATCTACATACTTAAGTTTATTACTAACCTATGTGTACCTAGCTTCATCTCAATACGTATGGCTCAGTTTGTAGAACTTACTGTGCCAGCGGTCGCGGGTTTGAGTCCCGCTGGGAGCATTCATTTATGTAACGTGCACGAATGTTTGTACTCTAGTCATGTGTGTTTATATTTATAACATGTATGTATTTAAAGTTATATATCTATTATCAGGTATCCGTAACACAAGCCTCGTAGCTTACCATGGAACTACAAGGCGCTGAATGATTATGTCCCAACATATTTATATAACAAATCCAAGTCCGCCGAGCTGATAAAGCGTAAAATAATATTATCTTACGAATTAATTAACCTCTGCCCAAGATTTCGCTTTCGTGATCCTAATTCTAAGAATTTAGTCAGATATGAAGTAATCTTTTTGCTTTAAATATTTGCTTGTTTATTGAGACAATAATGTAACTTATTATAACGGTGCATCGTTAAACGGATTTCGATGAAATTTAGGCTCAAGGTAGTTTGTAACCTGGACAAAATTCTGGGTATGCATATTTAGCCCTTTTTAACTTCCCACTGCTGGGTCTTCACTTAATAGGATAAGGATCAGATTATAGTCCACCCCCTGTCAAAGTGCGGTTAGACTTCACATGTATTCCTTTTTTTAACGTCCCACTGCTGGGCATTTCCTCCTTCCTGCAATATCATCAGGGGATCAGGCCATAGTCCACCTCGCTGGCCTAGTGCGGGTTGGCTTAACATGTCTTAGCTAAGCTAAGAGAAGCTATTTTCTCTCATACTTGCAGGATTCCTCACGATGTTTCCTACACTCTAAGACATAATGCTGAAAATGCTTAGCAAATGAAACATATCAGAGGTGCGAGACCCGGGATTTGAACCCACATCACTTAAATTTCAAAGCGAGCGTGCTACCACTTGCTTACCACTAGCTTAGATCTAGTTATACGTGAATAAACAATATAAGTAACCATAGGAAAAGTTAGTATTAATTAACACAATTAATTACCTATTGGTAATCATTACATATTATAATATTCAATTAACGATATCATCTGAATTACGGTGGTAATCCCAAACATTAGCTTCCAATATATCGCAGATCAAATATAATTTTACATTGTTTATGATTAATTAAACCTTGTTTATATATTTATATAACAATCGAATATATCTAGTATATCTAGTCTAGTATATAAAAATCTCGTGTCACAGTTTGTAATCGAACTCCTCCGAAAAGCTTGACCGATTTTTAAGAATTTTTTTGTGTATATTTGGCAGGTCTGAGAATAGGTCGTAAGCCAATTTTTATTCCCCTAGGTTATGAGGGTGGCCCCCTCCAGATATTTTTTTTTTTACTTTCTTATGATTTGGCATCAAAAAATTCTTATAACCCTAAATTTGATTTGCCCTCGGGCGCGGGCGGAGCTAGGCACAGGTAGACTATGATCTAAAGTAATACGCAAACTTTTATCCACCTAATGAATACCCATTAGCTTAAGCCGTTAGTATAAAATAATGAGATAAAATATTAGATTTGTAACGTAAGTAAAAATTTACCAAAAACTCCTAGTTTTTTGGGGATATCCTATGTACTTCAAAGTTTAAATTCAATGAAATAAAATTTAAATTTGTAATTAACCGATTTCAATAAAGGAGGCTATTAAAGAACAGGTCCCCAAATATGAAAAATACTTAAGAAAATATGCAATATGCTCAAAAATATACATAGCTTAATAAAGGACCCGACATACTCGTAGATCTGTGTTGACAAATAAAAACGAACTTTTTCTCTTTAGTCATTTATTTCGATAGCACTTCTATTCTTTTCTGGGAAAGAAAAAAAATTAATCACTTAACTAGATTCATTAAACCTTTCTAAGACCATTCACTCTAACAATCAATGTACACAAAAAGACAAACATATTTATTAGTCGCTTGATCTATGAGATCACATTTGAATTTTAAGGTAGGTATTTGTCAATTTCTAAAATTACAGTCAGACGCTTCAATTTTGTTTATATTACGTACATCTAAATAAAATAAAATTGAAGAGTCTGTTTTCAATTTCAAATTAACAGCTTTTCACTAAATGCATATGAAACTATATATGGTACTTACATGAAAAAACCAATGATTAAACCAATTATTTTTGTCTTTCTGTCTATTTGTCTGTTTGTTCCGGATAATCTCTGAAACGGCTGGACCGATTTTGACGGGACTTTCACTGACAGATAGCTAATGATGTAAGAAGTAACCAAGTCTACTTTTTAACCGACTTCAAAAAAGGAGGATTTCAAATTTCTAAAATATACCCTTTATTTTAGAAATTTCATTTATTTTAACTATCGGAACCCGTGGCTTCGCTGAAGTTAAGCCGTATATACATAAATTGCTACTTCATTAACAGCAATACGAGATGCGTTCTGAGACTCCTCTGGCTGGATGCCAAGTTTCAACAAGTTACTATGAATTTACTTAAGTGTTCCAATTGTTATGGTTACTGTCAGCATTTCTTGAAGATATACGAGTATATAGTTTAGGTTGCAATTCTAATATACCTTCTGTCCACGGTCAGTATCTTTACTGGCAAATATATTGGGCCTCGATTTATTTGAAACTAGCGATTCGCTTTGACAGTTAGTGTAGATTTCCCAGAAATAAGATACTTTGCTGCAAAAGAAAGTATCCTATTTGTTAACTCTGAGCTATCATTACAGCAAATTTTATCAAAATCTGTACAGTTGTTTTCATGTTATGCGGTCACAGATAGACAAACAAACAAAAATTTTAAAAACTATAGATTTTGTTTCTGATCGATAATAATGATTATTTCAAAAAGCTCCCAAAAAAATCTTTTACAGATTCAACCAAGTTATAATTTTATTGTATACGTATAGAAAATATTTTTGCTCGTCTCAATCTGGATTAGAAAGGAGGATTTGCTGAATTCTATCTCAGATTAAGAAATTTGAGCCGCTACAAGACGTGCAGGGCAACATTTTCCTTGTTTGCTTTTGCACATTGAACGGTCTTCTGACAAAGGATAGAGCTTTTATGGATAAATAATAGGATTTTAACGAGTTTTCCATACAGCGTTCTATAATATTATCAGTTCTATAATATTATTATTATTATTACATATAGATAATATTGTAGTGTCAAATCAATTTTTAAAATTTTGTCTGTCTGTTTGTTTGTTCCTGCTAATCTCTGAAACGGTTGAACCAATTTTGACGGGACTTTCACTCGCAGATAGCTAATGTTATAAGGAGTAACTTAGGCTACTTTTATTTTATTAGAAAATTTACAAGGATTAATTTTAAGTTACGCCCAGCAAAGCAGGCCGGATTTGCTAGTTTGCCATAAATCTATTATAATATTGTGATGTGTACATGGTATCTATCTTGGCCAAAATCACTTTTATTTTTACTTTAAAAGTGCGTTTTTCAAACAAATATCTCAACCAAAATGACGTAAAAATACTTTACTCAATTATATTTTAACTTATTAGAATAATACCTTATCTTAATCGAAGTATAGATTAACAAAACCATCCTTCATATTTTAAAATAGCAACTCAGCCACTCCATCAGTGGTGTTTGTGACGTGGTAACAGACAGACAGACAGATAGAAATATAAAAATTATATATGGATTAAGACTCTGTATCGCTATAAATGATTATTTCAATAATGTTTCCAAAAAATATTTAAAATTCACAGATTTGACTCAGTTAGAATTTTGTTATATTTATCAACTAGTATAAATAAATATTCACAGTTCCACAAAAGCTGGACAAAATTTCACGTTTCGATCTAAAGCTTTTTGTTATAAAAAGGTTTCACTTTCCGTAAGTTCAATCAATCATGTCAGTAGAATGTAAGAAAAGTACTCGGATGATATTAAGTTAATATGACACTATAAGGCCCTTTGAATTTGAATTTTCCTGCAATTTTTTTACTTAGAGGTGACTGTTTATTTCCTGAAGTATGTACAATGTATATTGATTATTTCAAGTTTTTAAAAGCTCATGTATGCTTAATTGCTAGAAAGGGTCTCAACTATAATATATTTTATTACTTGTTAGTTTGTTTGTACGAATGTTATTTATTTTGAATGTCCTTCATTCTCGCGTCCGTATTTTTTGCGACATTTTAGCCAATGTAAACAAAATAAATTAAACCACTTCACAAATTATATACTAAAACCTTCCTCGAAAACCACTTTTTCCATTGGTGAAAACAGCATGAAAATCGGTGCAGTAGTTTTTGAGTTTTGCGCGAAAAGAAAGACGCGGTGAAGGACTTTGTTTTATAATATGTATAGATGTCATTCATTACAATCTTACCCACGTTTAAGTACAAAATGAAGGATAAAATACCATAATATTTTACTAAATAACCCTTATATTTTAAGATACCATAAAACTAAAATTTAAAGACAGATATTGTCTTACATAAACATAGCAAACTAGCAAAGTTTCTCACAGATTGTGTTAAAGCAAAATATGACATTGTTATAACTGATAATATTTTTAAAGTATAACTTTTAATTATTCGACACATTTGGCTCAGTTTGTAGTACTTACTGCGCTAGCGGTCGCCGGTTCGAGTCCAGCTGGGAGCTTACAAAATTAAAAACAGACACTTCTATTTTATTTATATGTTTAGATGTCTAAACATTAAAAACGGAGAACCAAACGGAAGAAAAGCTTTGTGCAATAACACAAAAATATTATCAATGAAACTACCTTTTCGGATTGTGTCGCGGATTTATTTTGATTTTAGTTCCTGATGTTTCGAATGCTTTACAGCAATCATGGTCACAAAAAAAGGAAAAGGTAGTATCATTTATAATATCGAATATTCCCGTAAACCTAAGAAAGTACAAAAATATGAATTGGGCAACAATAAAAGCTATGGTATGGTTGTTTAGCGCCAAATATTATAGCAAGTCATGTAGAAAATCGGGTTTCTAGTAAGTTTAATCCAACTATAGGCGCAACTTCGCCTTTGTGTTCCAGCGAAGCATGAATTGACAAACACAAAACACGAAATATCTGTATTTGTATAGTATAATTATTTATTGAAGCATATGTTTGTTCTTATCTAATCTGTCTGATTAAATTATAAACTGATTTATGAATACACTACATGTTACTTGTGGGTTTACTTGTTATCTATAACGCTACATAACGTCCCACTGTTGGGCATAACTACACCCAATGCGTGGGAAATGAGACCGAAATTTATATTTTGTTTGAAAACTTTCTATGTTCTATTAGATTTGTAAGTTCCCTCTCGATGTTACCAAGTGGTCTTCGTCTTCAGCGGCGGCGGTTGGCGGACATGTCTTTCGAAAATTTGCTAGGTTCTTTCAGATGCAGGTTTCCTCACGATGTTCCCTCAGCGTAAGACGAGTGAATCATAACAGAAATGATGCGCACAAAAATATCAGAGATGCGAGACCCAGATTTGAACCCACATTACTCAGTTATCCAAGCGAACGCGTTACCGCTGCCTCAGACTAGTGATAATCATGTTAAAATTAATTAATACATAAAAAAATAATCGGTGCGAGTATCTTGCCAGTTTAACCTCTAGACGTTTCAATCAAGCGCGCTTACGTTGTTGTATATTTATTAAATTATATTTTGTACCACGGCTTTATTATTTTATATCAGACTATAGCTTTATTTATATTGATATGCTATCGAGAAATTTTATGCATAATATTGAAGTATACCGGTGCTCATACTATTATATTGTCGAATACTGTAACTGAGAGGCTTAGACGCGTAAAAAGTAACATTTTATTTATTATATATCTTTCTACCTTTTGACGACACGTTTGGCTCAGTTGGTAGAGACCCTATATCTGCGCAAGCAGTCACGGGTTCGAGTCCCGCTGGAGGCATTCATTTGTTAAGCACGAATGTTTGTACTACAGTCATGGGTGTTCATATTTATAATATGTATGTATTTAAAATTTATATGTGTAGTATTTCAACTATCTGGTATCTGTAACACAAACCTTGTAGCTTACCACGGAACTAGATGGCGCTGTGTTTATTTATTTATTTACCCTCTGTCTATTCTTTTCATTTCTTGTATAATTTGGATGAAAACGATCTTTAGAAATACACTCACATATTAAGAAATAGCTTGTTAGCATTAGATATTCTGTAGAATATTCTAATTGTATTCAGCCCTTTTTAACGTCCCATTACTGGGCGTGGACTTCAATTCAATACTAGAGGATCCGGCCATAGTCCACCATGCTGGCCAAGTGCAGGTTGGCGGACTAATAATAATGTCTTTCGAAAACTTGCATGGTTCTCTCAGATATGCAGGTTTCGTCGCGATGTTTTCCTTCAGCGTAAAACAAGTGGTGATCATGTTAAAAATGATTCGCACGTGAAAATATCAATTGTGTGAGACCCAGATTCGAACCCGCATCACTCGGTTATCCAAACGAGCGTTACCACTGTATTAATATTACCTTTATTCTGTAGAATATTCTAAATATTTAGTTAAAAAATAAGTACTTACAGTGATTGAGATAGGTACTTGGAGAGCCCGAGCTGGGATATCTTCGATCCTTTGATGCCCTCATTGACAATATTGGTGACGGTTAAAAAATTCTTCGTCATAGTAGACTCTTGAGACACTATGTCCGAAAAAATCACAAAAATCACTAAAATTCCTAAGAAATACTAAATATAATTTAGAAATTACAAAAACTAAACTTACTCGTCCATAAAATACATTCGATAAATAACAAGTAAATAATATTATTATTAGTCAACAATTCTCTCGATTATCACAGACTGATCGTTGTTTGAAAAGTCAACATTAACACTGTACAGGTTGCAGTTCGTTTGAACCTGAAAACACAGGTTGGGGTTATTTTTGGAATTTTTTAAAGAAATGTATTTGAAAATTATGCCTTTTATTCGAAACGTATGCATGTATATCACAAGGAATTGTCTTCAGTAACCCTCATATATTTTTCTAAATTATAAAAGCCAAAGGTCACTCACCGCCGCGCTCATAGTTACTTAAGTCTTAATCAACCATTAAGTTGAGAATATCCATACTAAAGAACGAGTTAACGGATCTTTAAGTGACTATGAGTGCGGGCGTCACTGACACATTCTTCACAAAATATCGAAAACCGCTTGATGTTTATCAGGTAGGTAGGTAGTTTAAAGTTAGTAGACGCAAGACTGCAAGTTTCTATGAAAATCCTTCAGTTTTTGTGTTACAAACAAAAACAGCATTCAAGGAACCCAAACGATGCGAGTGAGAGAGAAAATGACGTCTTACGCAAATCGCCCTGATAAGTTACAGTATTAACTTAATATAGTTATTCACCCTCGCTCTGTCTGTGTTCGTCTCTAGGTACGTTACACTGGTTACTATAGATATCTCAAAGATCAGATACATTTCAGCAGTAAATAGTATTGTTTTTCAGTGGTTTTCTCGTAATTTCAAAGATACGCAGGATTTTTTTAAAACTACAGATTCGAACTCTGTATGGAAAATAATGACTCTTTCAATAATACTTTCCAAAATAAAATTTAATACACAGATTGAAATATATAAAAGCTATCATTTTTGTAGGTAACTAATCTATTAATGATGTAAAGCATTCGAGTCGAGAATCTAAATTACAAAATAAACATCGTTAGTGACATATGTTCCCGATTTCCCAAATGCTTTACAGCAGTTACTCGTAGATCTAATGCATTTGAATCGGTACCTAAAAATCAAATTAAATTTGCTCAAAATTCTAAGTAAAGAGATACTCTCTAATTTTAAACTAGCATTTTTCGCGGCTCTGACCGTGTTCTAAACACCAAAACCAAAATCTTGGATTTTAAATATCATCATACCGTGTTATATTATCGAGGAAGGCTATAAGCTTATAGCCTTCCTAGATAAATGAACTTGTAGTTCCGTAGATTAGCGCGTTTTGTTATTTAACTCCTCCGAAACGGATTGACCAATTTTTTGTGTATATATGGTAGGTCTGAGAATAGGTCGTAAGCTATTTTTCATTTCTCTTTAGATTTTAATTTTTGATTTTTAGGTTTTTTTTTATGATTTGGCATAAAAAATACTTATAACCCTAGATTTTCAACCTTTTACCACCAATCCCTATCTTTCACTAGTAATTAGAACGCGGGTGGAGCCGCGTAGTATAGTTATTAGCTGCTAGTATTAGTATAAAATGTCAAATGTTAGCGTAAATCTAAGAAATTAATATTTTTTTAGTCAAAAAAATATTGTTTAATAGTTTTTCGTTAAAGTTATAATATACAAGCAATACCCGCGGCTTCATCCGCGTTTATAGTTTTAAGACCGCTATAAAAAAAAGTGAAAAAAGTATCCTATGTTACTTCTAATACCTCCAAGAATATGTGTACAAAGTTTCATGATGATTGGTTTAGTACCTTTTGCGTGAAAGCGTAATAAACAAACAAAAAAACATTCACATTTATATAAATTCTGTATTACCATTAGAATAAACTTGGTATTACTAGTATAAGTACTGCAAACGGCTTTTTATTCATGATGTGGTCAAGCTATAAATGGAACTATTGTACTAAAAGCGTCTACGTTCTGTTGGAGTGAAATAATGACTTTACCCGACTGTAAAAATAAGATAGTAATGTTAATTAAAAATAATTATTTTATGTTAGGTTAAAATAAAATAGCTTGAGTCGTTAACACAACGCCATCTAGTTCCATGGTAAGCTACGAGGCTTGTGTTACGATACCAGATAATTAAAACGCTACACATATGTTACTTTAAATACATACATAATATTATAAACCAACATAGATACATATTATAAGCACCTATGACTGGAGTACAAACATTTGTGCCTAAAAAATGAGTGCCCCCATCTGGACTTGAACCCACGACCGCTGGCACAGTAAGTAGGATCACTACAAACTTAGTCAATCGTATCGTCAAAAAAATAAATCCTAAAGAAAGTAATAAAACCCAGCAAAAAGCTAATTTGGCAAGTTCCTTCCTCAAAATGACGTCAATTCGAACTTCAAGTTATAGGCAGTACATTCAAGGAATAAGACGTAGGGAATGAATCATGATGTGAAGAAACGAAGCAATGAAATATATGTATGTATATAATTATTAATTACGGAAGTTTAGGAGAAACGGTAGCTTTATAGAAACTCATAAAAAAAGGTGGCACTGAAAATGGAAATTTGAATTGTATAGTTATATATAAATATAATTATAAAACAAAGTCCTCCGCCGCGTCTGTCTGTCTATCTGTTCGCGATAAACTCAAAATCTACTGCACTAATTTTCATGAAGTTTTCACCAATGGATAGAATGGTTCTCCAGGAAAGTTTTAATATATAATTTATGTATAAATTGGCTAAAATATAATGATATCTGTCGGAGGTGTCGGAAAAATATAAGCCGTCTGGGAGCTTTCAACGAAAACGCTGACTAAACCTTTTGAGATATAACTAAATGATGTGGAATTGTGTATCTTATATAGGTCTACAAAAAAGTCCGCGATGGCATATGTCTATCTCTTAAGGATAACCTACTATATCGAAAAGTTAAGAAATTTAAAACAACATTATACAATTAACGGCCTTTGACGTATGACATGTTATGACCGTTGCCATGGTGCGTGCATAATCAACTCAAATATATACAACATGTACCTAGGGGCGAACCTGAGCGAAGCGAGGGTGAGTCGCTAGTATAAATATAATTATATAGTAAGTATTTGTAATAATCTAAGCTAATATAGCTACGAAAATGTTTTCCGTATGTTTGTACTCGCTTATTTCTGAAAACCACTGAATTTGAAAAAACTTTTACATTTTAAAGCCTGTGTATTAAAAAAGGCTTTAAAATCGTAGTTCAATTCTAAGGATCGTTCGTAATTATAAATGCTATTAATTCAATTCAAATTCAAATTCAAATTATTATAAATTTTTGAAAGATGGAAAAGGTACACAGTAGGCATCCGCAGTAAGAAAATTTATTAGTACGGTATATCAAATATTCCGTTATAAATTTCGTTATAGGATCATCTAAGGCGAAAAATATGAAATAAGAAATTTTCATATATTACGTGATAGCATAAACTGCGTTAGGGTTCGTGTGAAAAGACGTGGACATATATTGACGACACGTTTGGCTCAGTTGGTAGTGACTCTACTTTCCGCGCCAGCGGTCGCGGGTTCGAGTCCCGCTAGGGGCATTTATTTGTTGAGCACGAATGTTTGTACTCCAGTCAAGTGTGTTCATATTTATAATATTTATGTATTTAAAATTTATATGTGTAGTATATCAACTACCTGGTATGCGTAACACAATCTTCGTAGCTTACTACCGAACTAGGTGGCACTGTTGTAATAATGTCGAAACATATTTATTTATTTATTTATTTAGGTACTTCATAATGCGATTATAATGAGGTTTGATTTTTGATGAGGACTATATATTTGACAACACGCTTAGTTCAGTTCTTAGTGGCCCTACTCGCTGTGCTAGCAGGTCAAGGGTTCGGGTCCCGCTGGGGGCATTTATTGAGCACGAATGTTCGTTTCCTGTCATGGGTGTTTATATTTATAATATGTATTTATTTAAAGTTAATTATACACATAATTTAGTGTATCAATTATCTAGTATTAGTAACAGAAGCCTCGTAGCTTACCACGAAACTAGATGGGGCTGTGTAATAATGTCCCGACCCATTTTTTTTCTTCTCCTGGGTTAGTCCCTAGATACGTGTAAACGGTTATTATGGAATAGAAACTATAAAGAAAGGCATACATATAAGTATCCCTTACTTGATAAAATATTGATTTTCGATTCGAATCAACCCTTGTTCAACCCCTTTTCACCTTAGGTGATGATTTCGGGAATAAAAACTGTCTTTCTTCAAAATATTCAAACCAAGTTTCACCTAAATCAGTAAAGCGGATTTTTATTTAATCCATTACGTACAAAATCTACGTGTGTAGAACAGTAGTATAGATTAATTGTAAGTTCACACGTTATAATATCGCGTATAAATGGCAGTTTTCTTCCGGGATCATTCCGAGAAAACATTAAGTTGTACAGTTTTCTCGACAAGCCGTTGAGTATTCGTTTTTACACAAACAACAAAGTGTAAGGTACACGTTTTAACGAATTCTATAAAATTTTAGTAATTAAATATTTTCTGTGTTTTTCTACTATATATTTTTCTACATGTATTATACATTAATCTTGAATCACTCTATCTATTAATGAAAACCGCATTAAAATCCGTTGCGTAGTTTAAAAGATCTGAACGTACAGACGGCGTGAAGCGACATTTTTATACTATGTAGATATAGTATTCAATACTATTTGTTCAAATAAATGTAAACTCTCGCTTCTTGTACTTTTTCCTATTTCTTCTTTGTTAGATCGACAGATTGATAAACCGACGGACTATCCTAGCCGAGTCTAGCAGTACCGCTTTTTGCATCCTGGCTGCCTGAACTGTCATGGAATCCCAGATGGTGAGCGAGGCTAACTGGGATCAAACCACTCGCAAAAATAACGATAAGGATGGTTTCAATGGACTCCACATGCCACATGACGCAAGCCTCGTGAGCCATATCCAGATACTTAGTTTCTTCTCCGTCTCAGCTCTCACAAGGGTTTCGTCGTATGGAATTGTGATTTCTACCTAAAACACCCACGACTGTGCCCAGTCCATTAGCACGATATCAGGCTTATTCGTTAAAATAGTTATTATAATTATTATACTGTAAAGAAATTTTCAACGTCGTGTAAGCCTAGTCTTTCTAAAACGCCTAAACAACTTTTTACCAAATAAACAAATACAAAAATAAATATGTAATATGTATATTAATACTTTTTTTGGCAACGTTTAATAGAAATTCAGCCAAAAACATGAATAATTTTATTACAACGAAAAAATACAGTAAGGCACAAAACACAGTAAGCTGCCAAAGTCTGAATAAATAAGGTTAGAAAGATCTACGCAGTTTCATAAATATATAATATTAAAACGTGGCAATGTTTGTTTGATTGTTACTATAATTTGACGTCACGTTTGGCTTAGTTGGTAGTGGGCCTACTTTCTGCGCCAGCGGTCGGGGGTTCGAGTCCCGCTGGGGGCATTCATTTGCTAATCACGAATGTTTGTACTCCAGTCATGGGTGTTTATATTTATAATATGTATGTATTTAAAATGTATATGTCTAGTATAGTATATCAACTATCTGGTATCCGTATTAAAAACCTCGTAGCTTACCTTGGAATTAGAAGTGCTGTGTGTTATTGTCTCAACATATTCTAATCTATACATATTATAAAACAAAGTCCTCCGCCGCGTCTGTCTGTCTGTCTGTTCGCGATAAACTCAAAAACTACTGCACCGATTTTCATGCAGTTTTTACCAATGGATAGAATGGTTCTCCAGGAAGGTTTAAGTATATAATTTGTCAAGTTTTTGTATACGTTGGCTAAAATATAATGATATCAGTAGGAGGTGTCGGAAAAAATAAGCCGTCTGGGAGCTTTCGACGAAAACGCAGCCTAAGCCCTTTGAGATATAACAAAATGATGTATGAAGAATTGTGTATCTTATATAGGTCTACAAAAAATACCGCGATTGCACATGTCTATCTCTTAAGGATAACATACTATATCACAAAAAGTTAGGAAATTAAAAAAACTTTATAAAATTAACGGTGTTTGACGTATCATGTTATGACAGTTGCGATGGTGCGTGGAATGGTAATTCATATAATCAAGTCAAATATATACCGGGCGGTGCGAAGTAAATATATTATATACAACACGTACTAGGGACGAACCCGAGCGAAGCGAGGGTAACCCCTAGTATATTATAAAAATCTCCTGTCACAGTGTTTGTTATCGAAATCCTCCGAAACGGCTTGACGGATTTTTATAATTATTTTGTGTATATTTGGTAGGTCTGAGAATAGGTCGGAGGTAAATTTTTATTCCTCTAGGTGCTTAGAGTGGCCCTCTCCAGATTTTTTATTTCCTATTTTTAAATCATTTTTTTTTAATTTTTTTATGTTTCACAATCAAAAATGTTTAAAACCCTAAATTTTCATCCTCCGGGCGCGAGCGGAGCCGCGGGAATTGCTGTCTATAACTTAGTCGAATATAACAAGAATATTTTTTGGATAATGTTATTGAAATAGTCATTATTATCGATATAGAGGCCGAATCTATAGTCTTTAGAATGTCTGTGTCTCTCTCTGTCTGTCACCATATTACGAGAAAAGCACTGGACAGATTTTGATGAAATTTGGTATGACGATAGCTGGTTATCCGTGTAACATTTAGGACACTATACAAAATACTTTTTACTGTGGGGAAAATATTTAATTTCATAAGAATCGCAACTAGCCGTTACTTGTAAACCGGATATACAACATCATACAGTATGTGAAATTTAAGAATTTGGTTTCCGGTCTTTCATTTCCGGTCTTTAGAACACGGGCGGAACCGCGAGTAGTACCTACTAGTTATTTATATTCCCTAATTTCAAATGTATATGATATAATCGGTTTTAAAAATAAATATCCCGTCCTAACTCAGCTAGGAAAATATATTTTAATATCCTTTAACTATAATGTATTATAAAATACTAATTTTAAGTATTTTTATATGAGTAGAAAAACGATGATTTTCTAAATATTTCAGGGCGTCTATAATAACGTAATTTGTTATTTGCCACTCTAGTGTTAATAAAGTTTATGTTTAGATAGATTGAATTGAATAAATGATTCAACCAAATGTGCTTTACTTTTTAAATAAAAAAATACTGTACTAAATGTAAAAAATATAATGTAACATAAGTCAAAAGTCAACAAGCGACTCATAAAAGCTCAGAGTAACTCAGAGTAAATTCAGCTAAAATCCACGAAAATACAGCTTTTTCATAAAAAAAGTGGAACGAAGTCACTACATTCATATGAAGGACTTCCCCATTCACAGTTTTTATTACCCGCTTAAAACATAACGTTTTCAACACACATGTTAAACAATATGAGGTACGAAAGATATGTTTTTAAATCTTAAAATTTCTCATAACTGAGGGTTTTTAGTACAAAATGTTGTTGGTACGAAAATGAAAAATACCTATTTACGTACAAATATTTTTTTATATCAATACTAGCGACTTGCCCTCACTTCGCTCGGCCTCATCCCAAGTTGTAGGGCGAGCGAAGCCGCGGGTTCCGCTAGTAAATGTATACAAAAACTTGACAAGTTATATATTTTTTGAAAAGAGCAACTGCTGAGTTTCTCGCCGGCTCTTCTCGGCAGAACAGCATTCCGAGTCGGTGGTAGTTTACTCCCAAGTCCCAGACTTACAGACTGACACTTGATTTAAATTCGTATAATAATGTAAAAGTGACGATTCAAAAGTGCTTGTAAAAGTCTATTTGAATAAAGTATATTTTGACTTTGACTTTGACTTTGACTCAAACCTTCCTCGAGAACCACTCTATCCATTGGTAAAAACAGCATGAAAATCGATTCTGTAGTTTTTGAGTTTATCACGTACATAGAGACGCGGCGTAGGACTTTGTTAGTAATACTAGCGACTTACCCTCGCTTTGCTTGGGTGCATCTCTACTGTGAATGGTTTACAACAAAGCGTAAAATCGGTTAAAAAACGGCAATAAAATAATAAATTTATCGCTCATTTTCAAATACATGATAATACAAATAATAAAACTGAACAGTTTAGTAAAACTTTATGATAACTGTAAAGGTAAAGCAGGAATTAAGTTTTGTCACCGAAATAAACCGTATAATTCATTCATAAGTCAGAAACGCACATGTGTGTTCTTCTAATAAATCATTCACCATTAGCATTGTTGCGCCAAATGTAAATGCACAAAATTTCATTTTAACTGGTTAATTTTGGTCGTGGAACCTAAATTCATGGAAAACCATTTTCCCGGATATTCCCCGTTTATAGAACGTAATCGAAGAACAACGAAGGAGTTTTTCGGTTTGGGGTCAATAATGATAACCAGATTTAAAATTGAACGGATTTCCGAGCCCTGCAAATGCATAAAAGGCAAACGATCAAAGAATGTCTTTTTCCACCAGAAACCTTCGCAGGCATAAACAGAATAACTCACCAAAGTTTCATCACAATTGGATCAATAGTATGAGCAGGAATAATAATAATAATAATGTTCTCCGACCGATTCCGGCCATGGCGGCCATTCTCATTGAGACTGGCCAAGTACGCAGGAGATATTATAGTGCAGCTCGTGCACGCGCAAACACAAGTGCACTCACTCCTATCACTCTCATACTCCGGTGGGACGACTACTCGACACGACCAGTGAGAGCTAAGGCGCAGGACCGACGGCTTTACGTGCTCTCCGCGGCACGGGGGTGAACCACCGCCAACTTCCCAACTCCGGGCTGTTACTGAGACTTACGAAACAGAAAGACTCAATAACTAAACTTGGCCCAACCCGGGACTCGAACCCAGGACCTCTCGGTGTATGACCGTACATGCTAGCCACTACACCACCGAGGCAGTTAAAAGCAGGAATACTAAACCATTAAACAACGACTGAATTAATATTATAATTATATGACAAATATTTGAAAATAACATACACATAACAAAAACTAGAAAAAACAAAGATTTTTCCTTGTTTGTTGTTCCATTATTTTATATACGACGAAAAGAAAAAGAAATATAAACTATACTGTACATGTACTATACATGTCCTTCTCCTTTTTCGAAATCGGTTAAAAGGGATTCTTAACATCTAAAATGTAATGAGAGCGAATCTCAGTTTTATTACCGACGGCTGATGTTGTCAAATGATAAAAATGTATCGCGGCATTATAGGCTAAAACGTTTTCGCCTTCCGGAATAAGGGGAAAATGGCTATATAATGCCAGGGACTATAAGATACGATGAAATTCTATCTAGACCTAAAAGGTTTCTAGGTGTCCATTATAATAATAAAAATAATGTTCTCCGACAAATCCTGGCCATGGCGGCCAATCTCATTGAGACTTGTTAACTACGCAGAAGATATAGTGCACAAGTGTACGCGCAGACATAAGTATACTAAGGCGCAGGACCGACGGCTTTACGTGCTCTCCGAGGCACGGGGGTGAACTACCGCCAACTTCCCAACTCCGGGCTGTTACTGAGGCTTACGAAACAGAAAGACTTAATAACTAAACTTGGTCTGACCCGGGACTAGAACCCAGGACCTCCCAGTGAGTAACCGTACATGCGAATCACTACATCAAGGCAGTGTCCAATAGTAACCTACGTGTTAAACCAGTTCATAGCCTATTTTTGCGCTAAATTTGATCCAAATCAATCCTCAAATCTGATCCAAATCAATCAAAAACCAATCAATAGCTGGATAGCTAAACATAAAATAAACATACAAACTTTCAAATTTATAAAAATATCCTTAGTATTTAAAGTCATTATTATCGATATAGAGGCGGAATCTTTAGTTTCACAAATTTTGTCTGTATGTTTGTCTGTCCCTCTGTGAGGATATATCGAAAAAACCACACCCTGGAAAGGAAGGCCAAAGGTTACTTTTCAAGACGAAAAAAGGGCTGTAAGGGGTTGAAATAAGAGATGAAAGTTTATGTGGAAATCAAGTCATTTTTAAAGCTATAAGCTTGAAAATAATTTTTAGGCATTTGATTGTAAGAATTATAAACTGAAGTACCTAGGAACGAAACCGAGCAAAGCGAGGGTGAGTCGCTAGTGAATTTAAACACTATATCGTATGGTTAAAATATACTTAAACTCAAGCACCTACTTGATTTATTCTCTCATACTTTACCAATGTCATGTAGAATAAGTTGAGTACAAACAAGTACCAGTCGTTTAGAAAGTTCATAGCCTAACCAGGAACATGAAAAACTTTTAATTAAATAATTTTTCCACTTAGTTTTTTGACAAACGCTTGGCTCAGTTTTTACTGACACTCCTTGCTGTGCCAGTCGCGCGTTCGAGTCCCGCTGGGGACATTCATTTGTATGATGAGCACGAATGTCATCTGTAATACGTCATGTACTTCAGTGACAGTTGTCTATATTTACAATTTGTATTTATTTTAAGTACTATGTGTAATGTATCAATTATCTGGTATCCATTACATGAGCCTTGTAGCATTCCATTAAACTGGATGATGCTATGTAATTAATATGCTAACAAATTAATTTTATATCATTGATATGAGTTACATTTTATTAATTAATCAATTAATAAATAAACATGTGGGTAATTAAACACAGCACTATCTAGTTCCATGGTAAGGTACGAGCCTTGTGTTATGGAGACCAGATAGTTGATATACTACACATATATAAATTTAAATACATACATATTATAAATATCAACACCCATGACTGAAGTACAAGCATTCGTGCCCATCAAATGAATGCCAGCGAGACTCGAACCCGCGACCGCTGGCGCAGCAAGTAGGGTCACTACAAACTGCGCCACACGTGTCGTCAAACATCTCATTATACCTCATATTTCCTCTACTATAACAAGACTTATTTCAAATATTCTAGTAATAAAAATCACTGAAATAGCTAAAATAGTACAAAAAAGCTCCACACAAAAACTTTAATGCTACATATTAATTTTGTAAAAACATGCTAAACGTTCCGTCATCTAATCATCTTTAGGCAAATGCAATTTTTGAACAAAAGTGTTAATTTATGAACACCCTTTTTGTACTGCGTTTATTAAAAGACTTTTCTACATTTCTACTTAGATTAGCTCGAATCGTATAATACTCAGAAGAAAGCATCCTTTTAAATGAAGGGATTTCCCCAAATTGAGGTCTCAGATGTCCGTTTAATATAAAAATGGTGGATAAGTTAGTCAATTACATCTATTTTGAATGCAAATGACCTGTTTATATTTTAAATTAACATTTTTTTGCAAATTTATCGAATTTTAAAATATTTTGCTATATAAATCTTCGAAAGAAGTTAATGGAAAAATTTCCCATAAGCACTTTTTACTTTTCCATTGAATACCATTTACAAGTTATGCCATCATTTCAACGTTTTCGCTATGATATATAAACGTTTGGCTCAGTTTGTAGTGAGCCTACTGGCAGTGCCAGAGGTCGTGGATTCGTTCCCTTTGAGGGCACTCATTTGTAGAGCAGGAATATTTGTACTACATGGGTTTTTATATAATTTATAATATGTATACATTTAAAGTATATCTGGTATCCGTAACACAAGCTTACCACGCAACTAGATAGCGCTGTTGTAATAATGACCCAACATATTTTTTATTTATTATTTTATTATAAGCTCTTAAAAAAAATAAAAAATCTTTGTAAAAGTAAAAAAAAATCTTTATTTCAACAGATTGACAAAATAGATGCCATTTCCGGATATAATAGAAGATGAAACCATATTAGTCCTTTACGTTGCGGTAAATTTTATCGCGTATCAATTTGATGCGAGCGTCGCTTGAATGAAGCTGTGATGGGAAATTTTTGTGTTTAACTAAGAGTAATAAAAAGTATAAATAAAAAGACAATTTTTTAAGAGATTTCTGAGATTTAAGAAAAACAATGTATTATCACCTTTTCTTTAAATAGCTTGAATATAAAACCTATTATGTTAACGACTTAAGTCTATTACATTGATAAAGATTTAGTTTAGCCGCTATTAGACTTGTAATCGTACCAAATGAGCTTTTTTTGACAAAATACCGTGTAGGTGCATCCATTTTGTAAGAATACTTAGAAATTATAAGCGCTAAGTTTTCTCATCTTTCGCACTTTTTACTTGTGAAAACCGTATCCAAAATCATTTCTATCCTGATTACCACTTGTCTTACGGTGAAGGAAAAACATCGTGAGGAAACCTGCATGTCTGAGAAAACCTAGCAAGTTTTCGTAAGACATGTGATGTCTGCCAACACGCACTAGGCCAGCGCGGTGAACTATGGCCTGATCCTCCTCGTACTGAGGGAGGCCCGTGCCCAGCAGTGGGACGTTAAAAAAAAAGGGCTAATGATGATATTGACGTAAGTTTTTCTAAGTCTCAATAATTCTAAGTCTTAATCTATATATGTTTTAAGTACAGCTATAGAAATAATGGCTTTAATTTATCCTAAATGGAAAAATTAAGAACGAATTGTCTTAATAACTTCTTTCTGAAGATGAAAATTAAAAAAGTAATAAAGTTCGTTCACTATAAGAACTTGGTACTTAGTTGCAATTATACGCGCACTCTTATTAATTAAATGGGGATTTGGAGAAATAAAATTTTAAATGTAATTTATTGAATAGTGTTTGCTGAGTGATCGAAAGTTGACCAAAATAATTAGTGTCATTGATTGACAATTAAGTTAGCCAATCGCTACTCAGCAAAAAAAAAAGAAAATTGGTTGACAAACAAGAAGGATGGAAGAAAGTGAACAGGTGTTACAGTTTATGTATATATTTTTAACGTCCCACAGCTGGGGGTGGGCAATCTTTCAATAAGAGGGGGTCATTCCACTGCGCTGGCCAAGTCAAGCGGACTACACACGTCCCAAAACTTGCTAAGTTCTTTGATACATTCATGTTTCCTTACGGTGTTTCCTTCGCCATAAAACAAGTGGTAATCATGTTAGAAATGATTCGCACATGAAAATATTTGTGACGCGAGCAACCTGGATTTGAACCCGCTTTACTTGCGTTTCTAAGCAAGTGGGCTACCATTGTTATATATCTATACTTATCTACATATATAAAAAACAGTTTCAAAAAGTTTCTATTAACTAGACTGAAGGTCGGCTTCCAAATGAAATAAAAGATAATCAGTTTAAAGTGGAAATGGTACTGAATCCTCTGATATTGCCTATCAATATAGAGTTTTATATGATTTTTTAACAAACCTAGTATTTTTTTATTAAGCTTAGTTCACACTAAGTTATATTAATTAAACGCGTTAACAAAGATGTGAAATTTCAAGAGATATGTAAAACTACTTATTACTCTTAATATATTTGGCGAGCACTTCTATATTACCATCTAAATAGAAATGTTGAGTTGAAAAAGCCCTAATTAGTATGTAACTACCGGACCATACGCTTTTAAGATGATCTAGTCTATTAAATTAACAAATTCATTTCACATTTTCATAACGAGACCTTATTTTGTAAATGAAAAATTCTGGCCAAAATATATTGACCTTGACATATTAATAAATCGCACTACCATAAAGGCGTTGGTAGCCCAGTGGTGATGTGCTCGCTTGGGAAACCGCGTGAGCGGGTTCTATTCTCGTGCATCTCACTTCACACATTTCCCACATGATACAATTTACCTGAGTATGAAGAGGAACATCGTGAGGAAACCTGCATTTTAAAGACCGCCAAGCTAACCATGCTGGACTGTAACGTAGTGGACGTGGTGGACTATAGCCTGATTTGGCCTGAAATTGGGCTACATATATACAAACGAATATTTGTATGTATGTGTGTTTAGAATTTCTTATGTTAGATCGGCTGAAAAGATCTGAATGTAATTTAGTAAATAGATAATTTAAGAGTTAGCAAGCTACTATTGCTAATATTTGCCAGAAAGTGAAGAAGGAGGTGCTAATTATTCATACTTGTATTATTTATAAATGTTGGGACATTATTACAACAGCATCATCTAGTTCCGTGATAAGCTACGAGGCTTGTGTTACGGATACTAACTATAAAAATACGGTAGTTGAATAACTACACATATATAGCTTTTAAATACATACATATTATAAACTGAACTTCATGGGTGTTTCTATTAAATATACCCATGACTGGAGTACAAAATTCGGGCTCACAAAATGGATGCCCCTAGCCGGACTTGAACCCACGACCGCTGGTGCAGAAAGTAGGATTTTTATAAACTGTACCATTCTAGTATATATTATTATTAAACCAGTCAGTATTTATGTACATTAAATCTGTCAAGTTACAGAATGTTAACAACTTTTGTGCAAACTGTAAAAGCGTCTTCTTCAAACGTTCTACTTGACCAACTTTTGATAACCTTTCCTAGTAATGAAAGATTAAAAATAATAAGCCACAAAGCAAAAATCCCAATAAGTTTTCTTTGTACTGTAATATTACCGATATTTTCCTCCAAATATTTTCTTATTACCTTCGAAAATTAATTTTTGTATCCACTATTATTTACGATAAACGTATAACTCTCCTTTTTTGCATCGGTAAAATATTAATATTAATAATGTGTTAAAATACGACTAAAGTCAAATAATACAATCTAGGCTATATGATGAAAAATAAATACTCCAGAAGAATAAACTTTAGCTAGAAATAAATAAAGTTCAAAGTTTAAAAATACACAGAAACGTATATCACTATGATTTTCTATCTCTTTCGTTTTATACAATACTAACTCGTAAATAAATTTCGTTTTATATAATACTGACTCACCATTACTTTGCTCGGGTTTGTCTTAATAAAACAGAAACTATAGAACTATACATGTACATCAGAAAGCGAATATAATTGACAGAAATGATCATTATTAATGATACAGAGGCCTAATCTATTGTTTTTTAGAATTTTTCTTGTCACCGTGTGTTTGTCTGTTTGTGACCGCATTACGAGTAAACCTTGTAAGTACCGAGTAAGTATGGACAGATTTGGATAAAAAATGGTATGATGATAACAGCAGTATACCAGGGTCAACATAAAATAAATATGTTGGGACATTATTACAACAGCGCCATCTAGTTCCGTGGTAAGCTACGTTACGTGCTTGTGTTACGGACACCAGATAGTTATACTACACATATAAATTTTAAATACATACATATTATAAATAGAAACACCCATGACTGGAGTACAAACATTCGTGCTTAACAAATGAATGCCTCCAGCAGGACTCGAACCCGCGACCGCTGGCGCAGAAAGTAGAGTCACTACATATTGAGCCAAACGTGTCGTCAATTCCACTACTGTTTGGTGCAGGAAATAGTCTAATTTCTGAGAAACGTGTATATATAGTTAGCCATGTTTAATCAAACTTAAATAACTTATGTTAGTTTAAGCAAATTCATGAAAGCGCTACATAACTACATCAGCTATACGCTCAAGCTCATATTCATTGTGGGAGGCTGCTCACGTATGCGTCGTTTGCAAATTATTGGCATAGAAAAGGGTATTCGAGTAACCATTATTCAAATGTTTACTAGACTTTACTCGAGGTTATGTTTGTGTAAGTTTAGTTGATCATCTACAATAATAATAATAATAATAATAATATCATTTATTTCAACCTTTCCAGTCATATCATATTAGTAAACATTAAACACACATACAGTAATCAAATGTTAGTAAACACACTACATCTTATATCTAAGACAAGCTCGATTAGTCAGCATGTGAACCATGTGACAATGGTTCAGGTACTCGCAATCGAACCTGTCAGCAAATGCCCTCAGGATGCCATTGGAACTGGCCCGAATCCTACGCACCAGGGATGTACACCGTTTGCGCATGATGGTGTAAAAACAATCTACGTGCGCTTCGGCGAACATACCAGACGCACTACAAGAACGAGGAAGTCCCATTAGCATTCTGAATGCATTATTGTATTGAACACGCAAGGCATTGTATTGCTTTTGTGTATAATCAACCCACAGACTGCTCGTGTAAAATGAGGTACAGTAAGCTCTAAAGAGGGTCACTTTAACAGGAACAGAACAACGAACAAACCTGCGTGCGATCATATTTGACCTAACAGACAACGCCCTGCGCTCTCTCTCTCTATATCAGCATCATCTTTCAAATCAAAGGAAATCATATGACCTAGGTATTTATACTGAAAAACCCTCTTTAGTGGAGTACCATATAACCTAATGGGTGGTAGAGTTGCAGGTAGAGATTTTCCTTTGGCTTGAAAGATCATGCATTCGCTTTTCTTGACGTTATAAGTCAAGCCGTGACTGTGGGCATAATTTTCACATATACTTAAAAGTTTCACTAACCCACAAGCAGACGCACTCAGCAACACCATGTCATCTGCGTAACTAATGTTGTTTAAACACACTCCGTCAATATGACAACCGACATGAGTAGAACTGAGCGCCTCTACCAGTGCATTGACATAAAGATTGAAGAGCTTAGGGGAAGTTAAACCACCCTGTCTTACCCCACACTCCAAACCATATGGTTGCGAATAAGCTTCTGACCACCGCACGACATTGACCTGATAACAGGCAAAGACCAAAATAGCTTAGATTCTTTCCTTGTTTAGTAACTAGATTTAGCACGAGCAAAGCCGCGGATTCGAATGTAAACAAAAACCTGACAAATTATATACTAAAACCTTTCTAGAGAGCCACTCTATCCATTGGTGAAAAAGCATGAAAATCGGTTCAGTAGTTTTTGAGATTTTCATAGTTATTTTTAACAATTAATAAATAATTACGGTGAAGGAAAATATCGTGAGGAAATGTTTAAGAGAACCTGGCAAGTTTTCAAAAGACATGCATAGTCCGCTAACCCACGTTAAGCCAGCGTGATAGTCAATGGCCTGATCTTTCTCGTATTTATTATTATTGATTTTCGAGGCACTAAGGTGAAACACCATCTTACAATCCAGACTGTTACAGATAATATTTGTATAGGAAAACCCAATTACTATATTTGGTTTATTTTGGTTGTAAACTTATGATCCCCGGATCAATACCCTGTATGCTGAGTTAATGATTTTGCCAGTTCTTCTTGAATTTGGAGTAGACTCATAACGTTTAGTAAAAAATGTAATAATTTAGCATTGAATAAAATATTTTGAATTTAAATTTGTAAATAAAAAAAATATTTGCATGTAATGTTAACTTTTAGACAGTAAAAACAAAAAACCACCTTTTACGATCTCTGGATGGCGATGTAATTCTAAACTTGGCTGTTAAAGTTAGAGCAAATCTGTAATTTAGTTTTAGCTTTTATTGTCAGATCACTTTTATGTGCACTGTAAGGGGTGAAAAAAGGGTGAAACTATTCTTACATTTTACACCATCGTACTATTATTTTAGGAAAAGTGTGACATTTTGGTCTTCTACATTTTATTTCATCAACCTTTGTATTTTAAGAAATAAATCATCCAAGCCCAATATGCCAAATCCACTAATACCTAAGAATTATAAATGAAACTACCTTTTTACGGTAGAGACCGTGACCATAATTGCTGTAAAGCATTCGAGACGTCGCGTCGGGAACTAAAAATCAAAATAAATCAGCGACAAAATCCGAAAAGTTAGTTTCATTTATAATGTCGAATATTCGCGTAAGCCTAAGAAAGTATTAACTAAATGACTTGATGAGAGAATAAGTATACAAAAATAGCATAAAAATAGAAAAAAAAAACTGAAGGAAACGAGTTGCGAAACCACGTATACCGGAATTTTATGTGTAAAGATAATAAAATCAATGCCCTTTCTTTGAACGATTTCGGACACGAT
Organism: Boloria euphrosyne; assembly: GCA_951802675.2. NCBI lineage: Eukaryota > Metazoa > Arthropoda > Insecta > Lepidoptera > Nymphalidae > Boloria > Boloria euphrosyne. The sequence goes on along the minus strand of OX637900.1, from coordinate 3,724,593 downwards.
GGCTAGTTTCGACGAAACTAGTATTATATTATATAATATTAGATAATAGATAAAAACTGCCAAAATCGCAACTTTCGGCTTCCAGTAAGATTATTTTACAAAGAAAATGCATGCTAATATCATAAATGCGAAAGTAAGTCTGTCACGCTTTCACGCCAAAAATACTGAACTGATTTAAATGAAATTTGATACACAGATAGTCTAGAGCCTGAGAAAGGATATCTAGGCTACTTTTCAAGGCAAAAAATGGCTATAAAGGGTTGAAATAGGGGATCAAATTTTGCATGGAAATTACGTCATTTATAAAGCTAGAAGCTTGAAACTTATTTTTTGGCTTAAGGTATAAATAAGTAAGATATTCAAAGTTTGTAGAATTTTTATACTAAAGTATATTCAATAATAAAATTGGTCTCGATGTAGACGCATGAGGAATATGGGTGTTAATGTTGAAATTTAATTTAGAGAAAATGTTAATACAAACACAAACATTAAAAATGTTTGACTTATTTTTAGAAACAGATGTCTATTTTACGCAATATCATAATCAATTATGAAGCGACTTTCACAATCTTTTTATTGAATTTTGCCCGCAATAACCTGAAGGTTATTTTGAAGCCAAGACGTAACGATTACCTTTAATTTTATTTTGTACCTGTAATAGTGATGTGAAACGAGATATTTATCATGGTTATCATTTATTATACATGGGGAGTGTCATGGGTGTGTCATGGGCGCTTGTAGCAGTAGGTACACCGGGATCTCAAAATTTAAAACAAGTGACAAACTACTTAAACTAAAGTTAAAGTTTAAAGACATATTTTATATATTTTATCAGTTCAAAAATAATTTCGTGTTAAAGTATATTTATCCCATTTTCGGATTTTTGTCTCTAAAGTAACAATGATTGTTGTATAACATTCGGATAATTCGAGAACGTTATAGTAAAAAAAAAACTAAAATAATAGATAGTATTTCTCGTATGCGTAATGCGTATTTATATTATTTTAGAAAATATGTAAAAATCACTACGAGTACATTCTGCGCCTGCGGTCGCGGGTTCGAGTCTCGCTGGAGCCATTCATTTGTTGAGCACGAATGTTTGTACTCTAGTCACGGATGTTTATATTATAATATGTACATATTTAATGCTATATATGTGTAGTGTATCAAGTATCTGGTATCCGTAACACAAGCCTCGTAGCTTACCATGGAATTAGATGGAGTAATAATGCCCTATCATATTTATTTGTCTGTTCAAAACATTCTTTCATTCCTTTCTTATGGACTAAACATTTATTCTATGCAAATGCGCCCCGTTACTATTTTATTGTGTGTACTAACATTTTGTATTTCACGAACACGAATGTTAGAATGTTAATGTTAAAAGCTTCAACGTAGAATATTTTTTGTATAAAAACAACAAAAAACCTTTCTTTAAAATATTTTTTGTATTCGAGCGATATATTATTTTAGAAATGTAATGCTTTAACCAACTTCAAAAAAAGATTCTTAGTTATATTTATGTCTGTATATAAAAGCGAAAAACAACCACTCATCTCGAAAACCCCTAGACGTATAAATATGAAAATTGGCAGGGAGGTAATTTATAAATAGTAGATGTCCGCTAAGAACGGATTTTGCGACAGGACCGGATTAAGGTGGTCTCTCGCAATTTTTTATGAAAGCCTTAAATTTGGCAGGGAGGTAGTTAATTGCTAGTTTAATATAATTAGCTCGAACACTTATTTTTCCATAAGATTTTTAATTTTTTAACATTAGATAATTTGAAAATTTGTACTTAGCAGAACTCAGGATGATGTCAGGAGATGCGAAATTGCACATATTTAATACTTTTCAGCCAATCTATCCGTCATATTTATCTGTCTGTCTAATGGCTAATCCTATCTGCCGACTTTTTATTAAACTTTCTTAATATATGTATGTATTTATAGCCAAATATGTGTAGTGTATCAGCTATCTGGTATCCGTAACACAAGCCTCGTAGTTTACCATGTAGCTTAGTACTAGACTACTAGGGCTGTGAATAATAATGTCCCGACATAAAAAAATGGATAAAAGAATAAAGGTTCCGTTTAAATATAAAACAGAGGCAAAAACAAATAAAAAAGCACATTTTTTGTGTTTCTAATTATAATGTCTTATTTATGACAGATTTCGGTCATGGAAACAAAATTGAACGAAGCTAAAAACGACGCAGGGTTTCTATTGTCCTACTAAGAGTCTTAATTTGAATCACAGCTATTGTTTTAGAATGTTTGATTAAATTTAACGAAACAAGTTTTTCCTACAGTATATTATTACAGGCTCAAACTTAAATTCAATATAAAATTTATTTTGGGGAACTTTTTGAATAACTTCACGTGACATTATATTTAGACTTAATTTTTCTTTAAATTTTTTAAAATGTGGGACATTAACACAGAACACCATTTAGTTCCGTGGTAAGCTACGAGGCTTGTGTTACTGATACCAGATAGTTGATACACTGCATATTATACTCGTAAGTATTTTACTTCAAATACGTACATATTATAAACATTTGTTCTAATAACACACAAATGAATGGCACCAGCTAAACTCGAACCCACAACCGCTGGCACATCAAGTAGAGTCACTAAAAACTAAGCCAAACGTGTCGTCAAAGAATTGTATCCAACATTTATAAAAAGGAATACATTAGTTATAGTCAAACAAGGATACATATCTTTTTGTTTTTATATCCCGCGGGGTTGCGGATAGATATGAATAGTGAAACTTCATCTTTTACGGATAAGGAGAATAAAGCTTTAAATTTATTCTATAATGGCAAACCCGGCCCGCTTCGCTGGGCGTAAGTTAAAATAAATTAAACGGTTTTATATTTTTTTAATAAAATAAAAGTAGCCTAAGTTACTCCTTATAACATTAGCTATCTGCGAGTGAAAGATTCGTCAAAATCAATCCAGCAGTTTTAGAGATAAGCCTAAACAAACAGACAGACAAAAATTTTTAAAATTGACTTTTTTTGTGTAAGTACCGTATATACTTTCATATGCCCTTAGTGAAAAGCTGTTTGAATTAGAAATTAAAAATAGGCACTTCTATTTTATTTATATGTACTGATAAAGACATGACTCTCTACGAAAGTAAATGCAAAATGTTGTATGTATGTATGTTTGTTTGTTACTTTTTCACGTTGAAACACCTGGACTAGAGCGAGACAGATAGTTCTGGAGTATTACTATAGTACTATTATTAGTAGTAGAAAAAACTGTCATAAGGTGATACTGTGTTAAACTAAAAAAATGTTGTCTGTATGGTTGTGCACATCGGCTAATTTGAAAATTAAATTTTGGTATATCTTCTCTAATATAAAATAATCTCGTGTCACATTGTTTGTTATCGAACTCCTCCGAAACGGCTTGACCAATTTCTACGATTTTTTGTGGGTAGGTCTGAGAATAGGTCGTAGGCTATTTATTCCTCTAGGTGATAAGGGTGGTGGATTTTTTATTTTTTATTTTTAGACCAAATTTTTATTTTTATTTCTTATAATTTGGCATCAAAAAATACTTATATATTTTCATCTTTCACGGTCGGTGCCGCGGGAATTCCATATACTTTTTTTGTATGTTATGACGTATCTTAAGTACACATTTTTTAAGGAATTCGTCCTAAGCGTCTGACCCAACTAAAAATACTTTTTCTTCTTTTCTTTCTAAAAGCTTTTAAAAATGCACAAATTAACCAAATTTTAAGGACACCTGTAACACTAAAAGGCCAGAAAATTCCATATATTCACTATTTTTTTACATTTACTGATACAATCTACTTGTCATTCGTTTATTATGGAGGTCATATAGGTTACGTATAATTGCTTCGATACAATTTGAGCGATAACGATCAAAGTGTATGAAAAAGCGTTATCTTTGTTATTTTAACGTGAAAAAAGAAATAATATCTTAACCAACTTTGAGAGAGGTATATTAAAATTTAAATTGTATGTCAAAAATATAAAAAAATATATTATTTAATGAAGAAAATCTATCTAGACATATATAATAATATAATCAAGGTGTCTGTTTGTAATTTCAAATTAACAGCTTTTAACTAAATGCATATGAAAGTATATACGGTACTTGCATAAAAAAAACAATTTTTAGAATTTTTGTCTATCTGCGTGTTTGTCTGTCTGTTTGTTCCGGATAATCTCTGAAACCGCTGGACTGATTTTGACAGCACTTTCACTCGCAGATAGCTGATGTTATAAGGAGTAACTTATGCTACTTTTATTTTATAATAATATAGAAGCTGGTCGGGTTTGCTACTTTATAAATCAGAATATTGATGAGAATTAAAGCGTTACGAAGTTTTTCGCGCACTTTAATGGATTTTAGATCCCGAAGTATTGAATAACGGCGGCGAAGGCCATGGGAGAGTATAAACTTATATGACAGCCATAAAAATCTTTTTTAGGAAAGATATGCATTTACGCATACCACTTATACAAAAACCAGTACTAACACTATAAGTAAACAGAATTTCCCCTCTTTCCCCCTTAATTTGACTACTCAGACAGACATACAAAAATGGAAGAAACGTGTTTTTCTTGAAAAATTACTTCTTGTAAAAATATGTACCCGAATATGTAAAAGCGACTGGACTGATTAGAATGATTCTATTTTGTGTTGTGTTGTTTAGTTAATAAGATATTTTAGATTTCCGATTTGTGATTTGAAAAGTGGGAAAACAAAAAAAATATTATCATCAACAATGTATGGGATTCACTAACCGTTGCGACGTACCTACTGTACGTATGGTAGGAACGAATCTAAACAAACCGAGGGTCACTAGTAATTTCTAATATATATTAGATGGAATCAACAATACTATTAAATTTCGTCTATAAAATCTAATACTTAAAAATCTCATGTCACAGTGTTTATCGAACTCCTCCGAAACGGCTTGATTTTTATGAATTTTTTTGTAAATATTTGGTAGATCTGAGTATAGGTCGTAGGCTATTTTCTATTCCCCTAGGTGATAAGGGTGGCCATCTCCAGTTTTTATTTTTTTTATTTTTCATCCATTTATTTTTTATTTTTTTATGATTTGACATCAAAAAATACTTATAATCGTAATCCTAACAATCCCTGTATTTTAATAGTTATTATAACGCGGGCGGAGCCGCGGGTATTGCTAGTTTCAATATAAAATTATTATTGAAAATAAAGTTTTCATAAAATCTTTGCGTGAAGTTAAATTCATTATGCATTTTTAATTAATGTAGATCTGAGAAATATTTTTATCAAAAATGTAAAGTTATTCGTCACTTAATATTATACTTAGTTTTTTTAAATGGGCTTAACGCATTTTACTACACATTTCGCTTATTTTGTAGTGACTTTACTAGTTGTACCAGCGGTCACGGGTTCGAGTCCCGCTGGATTCATTTGTATGAAATCTCGAGTCACAGTGTTTGTTATCGAACTCCTCCGAAACGGCTTGACCTATTATTATGATTTTTTTTGTATTTATTTGGTTGGTTTGAGATTATGTCGTCGGCTATTTTTTTTCCCTATGTGATAAGAAAGTCATTGCAATTAAGGTATTGCCATTTTTTTCAATATTGCAGTGAGCAGTGAAAGTGAAATATATGAGTAATTCATTAATATGTAAGAGAATCAGGCTTCCCTCTTTAAAACGCGGGCGAAATCGGAGGAATTGCTAGGCATTTATAATATTATATTTATTTAAGCGAATATTTGACATTATAATTAATATTATCTTTTCGTATATTTATCTTGATTATTAGTGTCCGATGTTTCGGATGATTTATAACAATCATAGCCACAAGAGAGTCTCTCTGAAAAACATATTTTTTATTCAAAAACGTAACTAACGAAATTGTTTTCAAACGACAAATACTATACGATTGGAGAAAATTTGCATAATTTTCATCGATTTTCTTCTAATTTTTGCTTTATTCCCTCTAGATATTTATAATAGAAAGGTAAAACATTTCTGTTATAAATATCTTTTATGAAGTTTAAGACTTACAGTTTACTGTATAAGTATTTTTTCGCCGTTTTTTCGCCGGTTTGAACCCATATCGTAAAAAACTTGATTATGCATAATATTTATTTTTTTGGTATGGCATTGGTAAGTAAACGCGTTTACAGTTTATTTTTTATGGAAATAAATGGAGTACTGTTTAATAAGAAAATTTGTTAGTCATTTTTCGTTTTTAAAATTTTTACATATTATATTAATACGTTTTGTACAATTGTACAATTATATCAATGTTATTTAATTTTTTTTTATAATTTAATCATAGAAAAGAAACTTATCTATACTAATAATATTATAAAGAGGAAAGATTTGTATTTTTGTATGTAGCGAATAAACTCAAAAACTACTGGACCGATTTTAATGAAATTTGGTACACATGTAGTCTAGAGCCTGAGAAAGGACATAGGCCACTTTTCAAGGCAAAAAAGGGCTGTAAAGGGTTGAAATAGGGGATGAAAATTTATATGGAAATTACGTCATTTTTAAAGCTAGAAGCTTTAAACTTATTTTTTTGGTTTTTGATTATATGTGAAGTAAAACATTCAAAGTTTTATATAATTTTATGTTAAAGGGGGTACCTAGAGACGAACCCGAGTGAAGCGAGGGTGAGTCGCTAGTATGTTAATAAAGTTTATTATTTCAATATACAATTTTTAAACGTGTTCTTGTTTTAATATAAATGATAACTCTAATAAAATTACAAAAAAAAATTTACACAATGGCTAATGAATTGATAATCTTAATTAATTTAATGGAAAGGAAGCTTTTAGAAATATATTTTATATTGCATAACTACTGACAAAAATTAGCTCTATTACAAATAAAGGGTTTCGCAAAAATCCTTTGTTTAGATATTATTGAGATTCGATGCCTACGAAAAATGATCAAAATGTATGTAATGAAAATTGTATATGAGATACTATTTTATATATTTTTTAATTAATAATATAATTATATATTATTATATATAATATACTTATATATTCTGATATATAAAACAAATATGTAATATATGTAATTGTAGCATCGCGCGCAAATCGAGATATACATTCATAATGTGCATGAAGTACGAACAAAGTTATAAAACTCGCCACCCTCGTAACTAAGGGTGCGCCCGGATAAATAATTCTTAATGAATTTCCATACAAACCGCTGTGTTTATATTACATATGTATGGTACATACATTTATATCTACAAAAATCTTTAGAAAGGCAAAATTTTCAAATATTTTTTCATATATAATAAATGTAAAATAAATTATTTTCATTATTTACAAACCTGTTACATAATACTATATATCAACAAAAATCACAGATTTATCACTAAATATCACGATTCACTATTGCTTTTGTAAGAAGAATTCGAAGAAAGAAAGAGATAGAGGATTTTGAAGAAGGTCGTAGCGACGTGCGCTTCGAGCTAAGTGACAGAGTGTACTGGCTACGGCGTAGCTTCGTAGAGTGCGCGTAGCGTTACGCTTTGAAATTGTTTTTTTTTTGTTTTATATTTTTTCATTTGTTAGTATTAGAAATTAATTTGCATGCATTTTGTAAGGTTTTTTTGTGTTTTTGGGTATTATCTTGTAATATTTAGGGAGCAATTCTTGTATATATAAATTTCCTGTATTTCGGAAACGGCTGTAACGGCTTCGATAAAATTTTGCATGTGCATCATACTATAACTAATTAAAGGTGCATTTTTGAAAAGAAACATATTTTTTTGTATTGAAAACCGCAAAGTGAGTGAAAGCTCTATTGTCCATACTGTAATATAAGATTGATAGTTTTGGTTTATATCGTCTAATAAAATTCATTAATTATCGTTAATTAATACTTTCTTAGATTTACGCGAATATTCGACATTATAAATGAAACTACCTTTTCGGATTTTGTCGCGGATTTATTTTGATTTTTAGTTCCCGACGTTTCGAATGCTTTACAGCAATCATGGTCACGGGAGAGACTAAGGTATTTGACGTCTCATAGGTTTATATACTTGTTACAGACAGTGCCTACCCACAATTTACTAAAATTTTGAAAATGGCATCAGAGTACCTTATAAAATTTTAATTCTAAACATTTATATTTAAATAATTTAAAAATAATTTATAATTATGGCAATATTATTAACTTATTTTTAGCTAGTATTATTATAATTATTATAATTTTTATTTTAATATTAGTTATTCAAAAGTATTATGTAGTGTTGCTATTATAATAATATGTATATTTTCTTACCTATAAATTGTTTATGCTAAGTTGCATTTTATTATTTAAATTAAGTATTAATTTGATATAAGAAAATTAAGTTAAAATATAAATTGAATTTTGATTATTTTAAAGTATTAAGCAACACTACTGCAAATTAAAAATAATTTAATCAAATCAAAATATGCTTAGATTTGACAGATTCTTTTGAATTATAATTTTTAAAAAATTTTTAGAATTTAGATTGAAAGAAAGCTACTGCACGGTTCGGAAGGCAGTTTGTGCAGAGAAGAACCGGCAAGAAACTCTACACTTGCTCTTTTTAAAAATATTTTAACAATATTGCAATACATACAATAATTATATATAATATTAAATTTGACTACTTGTATCAAGATCTACACAGTATGAGCTAACTACATCCGACTGTCTATTATGATTACTTTTGTTATTATTAGATTTTATTATATTAATTACAGGATCCCAAGAAGGTGGTAATACCCAGCCGTCCTCTCTATTAAAGTTAGGATGTTTTTTAATTTCAATTGCCTCGCGAATCATTCTAGGTCGATAACGAGTCTCTTTCGCGAGAATTTGAGGGTTATCAAAGCGAATATAGTGGCTGGGGCGATCCAGACAATGTTTACAAACAGCGGATGTAGTATTGCGACGGTGCTTCACATCAGCTATGTGTTCTTTGATCCTAGTTCTAATAGATCTCTTTGTTTGTCCGATATAAGAGAGCCCACAGTCACAATCAAGTTTGTATACTCCTGCATCTTGGAGAGGGATATGGCACTTGACTGATGGTAGAAACTGACTGATTTTCTTAGGCGGCTTGAAATATGTTTTGATAGAAGCACGCTTTAGGATGTAGCCAATCTTGTCAGTGACTCCTCTCACGTAGGGCAGAATTGCAGGTACGCGCTCGACTGTGGCTGGTTTCACTCGTTCACTGTGACGAGGGCGCGGCACTTGTAGCTTGTTGTCTTGCAGAACCTGCTTGACATGTTGTAGTTCTCCCGCCAGGTGTTGCTCGTCACAGATCCCTCGAGCTCTCTGAAACAAAGATTTTCCCACGGTAGCTAACTGTGAAGGGTGGTGGTGAGATTCACCATTCAGGTACCTATCAGTATGGGTCTTCTTTCTATACACAGTATGACTCAGGTCTTCTTTCTATACAAACTTGATTGTGACTGTGGGCTCTCTTATATCGGACAAACAAAGAGATCTATTAGAACTAGGATCAAAGAACACATAGCTGATGTGAAGCACCGTCGCAATACTACATCCGCTGTTTGTAAACATTGTCTGGATCGCCCCAGCCACTATATTCGCTTTGATAACCCTCAAATTCTCGCGAAAGAGACTCGTTATCGACCTAGAATGATTCGCGAGGCAATTGAAATTAAAAAACATCCTAACTTTAATAGAGAGGACGGCTGGGTATTACCACCTTCTTGGGATCCTGTAATTAATATAATAAAATCTAATAATAACAAAAGTAATCATAATAGACAGTCGGATGTAGTTAGCTCATACTGTGTAGATCTTGATACAAGTAGTCAAATTTAATATTATATATAATTATTGTATGTATTGCAATATTGTTAAAATATTTTTAAAAAGAGCAAGTGTAGAGTTTCTTGCCGGTTCTTCTCTGCACAAACTGCCTTCCGAACCGTGCAGTAGCTTTCTTTCAATCTAAATTCTAAAAATTTTTTAAAAATTATAATTCAAAAGAATCTGTCAAATCTAAGCATATTTTGATTTGATTAAATTATTTTTAATTTGCAGTAGTGTTGCTTAATACTTTAAAATAATCAAAATTCAATTTATATTTTAACTTAATTTTCTTATATCAAATTAATACTTAATTTAAATAATAAAATGCAACTTAGCATAAACAATTTATAGGTAAGAAAATATACATATTATTATAATAGCAACACTACATAATACTTTTGAATAACTAATATTAAAATAAAAATTATAATAATTATAATAATACTAGCTAAAAATAAGTTAATAATATTGCCATAATTATAAATTATTTTTAAATTATTTAAATTTAAATATAAATGTTTAGAATTTAAATTTTATAAGGTACTCTGATGCCATTTTCAAAATTTTTGTAAATTGTGGGTAGGCACTGTCTGTAACAAGTATATAAACCTATGAGACGTCAAATACCTTAGTCTCTCCCGTGACCATGATTGCTGTAAAGCATTCGAAACGTCGGGAACTAAAAATCAAAATAAATCCGCGACAAAATCCGAAAAGGTAGTTTCATTTATAATATCGTTAATTAATTTTTTATACGTTTATTTAAAAATATTCTCCATACTCCACATGTGATGAAAATATCTGTTTTCTTTTCCACATCGCATTGAAAGGAGGTTCATCCGACGACTCGTTTGGCTCAGTTGGTAGTGACCCTACCTTCTGCGCCAGCGGTCGCGGGTTCGAGTCCCGCTGGGGGCATTCATTTGCTAGTCACGAATGTTTGTACTCCAGTCATGGGTGTTTATATTTATAATATGTATGTATTTAAAATGTATATGTGTAGTATATCAACTATCTGGTATCCGTAACACAAGCTTAGCTTACCACGGAACTAGATGTCGCTGTTGTAATAACGTCCCAACATATTTATTTATTTATTATTTTATTATCCCCATAAGTGGGACATTATAAGGGCGGATACGATTCAATAAGGGTATACAATGTTGTACCTGTCCTAATGAACAGACTACTTTCATTTTATTAGAAAATTGAAATGTTTGTAATTTCAAATTAAGAGCTTTTCACTAAACGCATATAAAAGTATATATATACGGGACTTACATCAAATAATCAATTTTAAAATTTTTGCCTGTCTGTCTGCTTTTTCAGACTAATCTCTGAAACGGCTGGACCGATTTTGAAGGGACATTCACTCGCAGATAGCTAATGTTATAAGGAGCAACTTAGGCTACTTTAATTTTATTAGAACGTTATTAAAACCGTTCAAAATTATTATAACTTACGCGCAACGAAGTGGGCCGGGTTTGTAATGTAAAGTAATTAATTCATACTAGTATTCGCATTGTGGTCTAAATTAGACCATTAAATATATTATGTAAATAAAATGTAAATTATGAACATTTGAGTTAAATTCTATTCATATATTCTATTGATAAGGCAGTAGTAGTAGCTCAGTTGTAACGAGCTCGCTTGAGAAACTCGAGTGAAGCGAGTTCAAATCTCGAGTCTTGCACCTCTGATATTTCTTTCGCGAATCGTTTACAACGAATGCGAATGATTACCACTAATTACGGTGAAGGAAAATATCGTGAAGAAACCTGTATGATTGAGAGAACCTTTCGGAAGACATATAAAGCCTGCCTAACTGGTATTGGCCAGTATGATGGACTATGGCCTGATACCACTCGCATTGAAGGGAAGACCCACCTTCAGTCGTGGGACGTAACATAATATATTATTTAGGACACAAAGTTGTAAAAGCATTTAGAATATAAACAAAAAAAAAAAACAAGAAGTGACTATTTGTACGGGTACTGGACGAATAAATTATACTTATTCGTACATTTATCGGATGATTAGCTTGAAATAGTTTTATTATAGGATATAAATATATAGGACAAAAATAATTTTGAGGGTGTTATATCATGTTTATGTTATGTTAAAAGTCGGAGGAATCTTAAATAATAAATTTTCAGCTCGGTAGATTTCAAAAATGAAAAGAAAAATAACCTTAGTTATTTTCTTTTCATATTTTGCATATATCCTGCACCTAAAACTCACTTAATTTTTATTAGAAAGCAAAAAAAGAGGAGGAATAATATATATTTTATTCGTCCAGTAACCGTATGAATAGATGCAGCTAAAAAAATATAGTAGTTAAAAATACATAAAAATGATCACCCTAGATACGATTGAATGGTTCCCAAAAAAAATAGGGTGAAGTGAAGGTAAGTTGCTAGTTTCGAATAAAACATTGCTACAACCATAAAAGTAGAGAAAAAATATGTCCCGCACGTCGTAAACATTTTACATTAAAACGTCAGCATTTGTATGTAACTTTACATCCCCGTGTACTGAATGTGAGTTCTGAATGAATTTTAATTGCGATTTCTTGTTCAATTAAATTTTATATATAAAAGAGAAGATACGTTTTAAATTTTAGGATTTGTAAGAAATTAGGTACTTACCTGCAGTAAAAGTATCCTATATGTTATATATTACGTATAATTAAGCTATCATCATATTAAATTTAATCAAAATCTGTCTATTGGTACAAACAGACAAATAAACACTATAGATTCGGCCTTCTTATCGATTACAATAACTATTTCAATAAGACTTACAAAGCATACATTTAATATATGGTCAAAATTTTATTACAACACTAGCAATTCACCTTCGCTTCGCTTGGTTTCGTCCCTAGTACCCTAGTAGTTTAGTATGATTTTTTTACAAAGTTTGATTTATTTTAAGTATTAAAGCCTTCCGTGGACCTTAGGGAACATAAAAGTTTAGTTAGTAAGTTAATAAACTTTATAGTGGTAGTGCCATGCTTGCTACCTTCGGGTAGCAGCCGAATGGGCCGGCACGCCCCGTATAGTACCACTCTCTCACAGGAGACCGTCTCTCACAGGCGTGAAGTAGCAACTATGCTGTCGTGTTTCGTCCGGTAAGTGAGAGTCCGGGAGGCCCACTCCCTATCCCTCCTACCTCCCCCCTCACTCCCTCCTCCCTTCTTCTCCATCCTTCCCTTTCCTGAAAGGCCGGCAACGCATCTGCAAGCAGTTGCAGATGTCCATGGGCGGAGGTAATCACTTTCCATCAGGTGAGCCTCTTGCACGTTTGCCCCCTTTGTCCCATACAAAAAAAAAACATAAAAAAATTAATAAGCCGAATTGGTCCAGCCATTCTGGAGTTATGCGCTTACCAACATTCATTTTTATTTATATAGATATGCAAGATAAAACTGTTGTCTTGACATTCATACCACCAGTATAAATACGATTATGTGAAGATAACCGGCAAATAAGCTAATACTGCCTACAAAAGCCCTTTCTTATTTTTTTAAAAGAACTAAATTCAATTTATACTTAAATTTTAAATTTTATTCAAAAATAACTATATGGTTGAATTTTTAACTACTGGACAATGACGAGTTATTCTTAACAAAAAGATTTTTAAATAATAGTAAATTAAGTTTTAAGCTATTTCTGTCGTTCTGTATCTATTCCTCTCATTTTCCCATAAACACTTCCTTTGTTAAAGTAAAGCTTATTTAAAATTCATAACAAAATCGATTCACAGGATACCCTAAATGGTAGAAGTTACGTAAAGAAGCCATCAGACTGACTTAAAAGGGTGATCGTTTCCGCAAATCGTGAACCCATTTTCATGAATCTTCATAAAATATCGTAAGTTGAGCCTTGAACTTATAATATAAGTGATACATGTGTAATAATATGTAATATAATAATAATAATAATATGTTGGACCATTATTTAAACAGCGCCATCTAGTTCCGTGGTAAGCTACTAGGCTTGTGTTACGGTTACCAGATAGTCAATATACTATATATATAAATTTTAAATACAGACATATTATAAATATAAACACCCATGACTGGAGCACAACAAATGAATGCCCCCAGCGGGACTCGAACCAGCGACCGTTGGCGCAGATAGTAGGATCACTACCAACTGAGCCAAACATGTCGTGTACTTTCTTAGGTCCGCCACAAAACCGGAAAAGATACTTATTAGTTACTGGCGCTTCGGAAAAGTATACTTAATTCGATTATCCTTCCCTCTCTTTTTCTTGTATTTCCAAATAAGTGTAGTTATTAAGTTCCAATACCAGATGGTATTACTAAATTGGTATAGTGATAAAAGATTTTCATTACAATTCAATTCCTTAGTCAGTCAAGGGGTGCCTTTTGTCACTTGTTAAACTGACACAGTCGTGTAGGAATGAGCAAGAAACGTTATATAAAGTGACCGGTAAAAAGGAAAGAATCTTTTACGCTTTTCATTTTCTTTTATATTATATACATATAACTAGCAAACCCGGTACGCTTGGTTAGGCGTAATTTAAAATAAATTAAACGGTCATCGTAATTTTCTAATTAAATAAAAGTAGCAAACTTTACTCTTTTTAACATTAGCTATCTGCGAGTGAAAGTCCCGTCAAAATCGGTCCAGAGATTAGCCGGAACTAACAGACAGACAGACAAAAATTTTAAAAATTGTTTTTTTGATGTTAGTACCGTATATACTTTCATATGCATTTAGTGAAAAGCTGTTAATTTGAAATTAAAAACAGACACTTCAATTTATACTGACTCGCATCTATAGCAAAATCCAAAATGTTTATCGATATACTTATATAACTTTGATGATTTGTTTGTAAAAAGTTTTTATATACCTACCTGGTGCCAGTGGTCGCGGGTTCGAGTTCCGCTGAGGGTATTCATGGTGTAATGATAATGAATACTTGTACTTCAGTCATAAAATAAATAAATATGTTCGGACATTATTACAACAGCGCCATCTAGTTCCACAGTAAGCTACTTAACGTGCTTGTGTTGCGGATACCAGATAGTTAATACACTACACATATAAATTTTAAATACATACATATTATAAATATAAACACCCATGACTGGAGTACAAACATTCGTGATTAGCAAATGAATGCCCCCAGCGGGACTCGAACCCGCGACCGCTGGCGCAGAAAGTAGGGTCACTACCAACTGAGCCAAACGAGTCGTCATAGGTCATTTATATGTATTTAAAGTAAAACTATCTGATATCCATAACATGATCCTAGTAGTTTACCATGGAACTAGACAGTGTGTTCCAATCTATATACGTATACCTAATTTTTTAATAATGATTTTGGTTTAATTTCGACCACTCCGCGAATTTAATTACTCCAAGTAAAACCACAAAAAAAACCGAAGTATTACATATGTATTAAAAAATATTTCAAAACGACATCCTACGTTTCTCGCGTTTTTTATATCCACTACGAATATGTACGTGACGAAAATACTTATAATAGGTAGGTTTACCTTCTTTAGAATTGACTACTTTTATTTAAATAATCATTAGGCATTAACATAGACTGATATCAGTAGTAGCCCAGCAGTAACGTGCTTGTTTGGGAAATTGAGTGAAGCGAGTTCAAATCCGGGTCTCGCACCTCTTACTTTTCCATATGCGAAACATTTCTAACATAATTGCCACTCATCTTAAGGTGAAGGAAAATATCGCGAGGAACCTGCAAATCTAATCAAACCAAGCAAAAACCTTAAGTAAAACGTAAAGTCCGTCAACCCGAACTTGCCAAGCGTGGTGGACTATGGCCTGATCCCCCTTATATTCAAAGGAAACCCGTGAAATATGGATGGCGTATAAATACGAAAAGCAGGAAAAGTTTATAGTTAGTAGACGTCCGCTAAGAACGGATTTGCGTCAGGGCCGGATTAAGGAGGCCAAAAGCTCTTGCAAGTTTGTATGAAAGTCCTTCTATTTTTGTGCTAGAAACTTTAAAGGCAGGGAACACCTAGGGACGATCCCAAGCGAAGTGAGTGTGATTCGCTAGTATTGAATAATTATAGGTACTTTTTAATTTTTGATAGGTTTTAAAAAAATTCACTTGCAAAATAAGCACTATTCTTAGATAGATTTATAAATTTGCTGATTTATTATTTCTAGTCCTGAGCGGAAAATCTAGAAAGTTTTAATTACTTAACTTTCGAGAAACAAAACTTATAAAAATTGATGGAATATGATAGTCACTGTAATAAATAAGGTACGAAGCTTTAAACTATTCGACCATGAACGTGTTAGTCCATTTATTCGTATATTACTCAATAACAAATAATGTATATTTCTATATAATTGCTTTACTTATATAGAAATAATCCTAATTATTATAAATATGTTGGGCCATTGGTGTGTTAATACACACAGCACCATTCTGTTCCATGATAAGCTACGAGGCTTGTGTTACGGATACCAGATAGTTTACACACTATGCATATATAACTTTAAATACACACATATTATAAATATAAACACCCATAAATGGAGTACAAATATTTGTGCTCAACAAATGAATACCCCAACGGGACTCGAACCCGCGTCCATTGGCTCAGCAAGCAGGGCCACTAAAAACTGAGCCAACGTGTCGTCTATATATAATTAATTTTCTATAGCTTAAGAACAATCAAAAGAGAGGCTTTCCTTAGAGGCTTTTCAGCGCCTGTATACGTCAAATATTTCTGCTTTCAAATAGCTTTTAATAAGCTTTAAAGCCCTAACTTTAAAGTTTATACCTTTGAAGGTTTGTAATATACACTGAGAGGTATTACTATTAGAGAGCTTTATATACCTGCTGAGCTTTTGTCGTAAGCTCTCAGGATTGAAGCTTTTTCTGGTGAATGTTTTAATTTAAATTGATGATGTCTGTTATATTTTGTTTGTTTGTCACTCACATTTAAGATATTATTATTTGAAATAGGTTAAGCTTAGATACTTACAACTGAAGCTCATTAGCTCAAAGCCAATTATTTCAAATTAGGGATTTTTATTCAGCTTATTTCAAAGCTACGGCGCGGCGGGCTAGCTTATTTCAAAGCTGGGGTAGCTTATTTCAATACCTAGGTGCTTAACAGTAATCTACGTAATAATGTAGGTCTTATTCTATCTATGTACCTAATTTTATACAAACCTTCTAGTTGTTTAGGTTTAAAAATATAACGATCTAACACACATACAAATTACCGAATTTTATAAACTAGAGACTCACCCTACAAACAACATACGTTAGTAAAAAATTCTCATGATATACTTTGACGAAGTAAAAAGCATCATCTTTGAATCATCAGCTTTCATTATACCAAATTTTATCAAAATTTGTTCAGTGGTTTTCTTGTGGTGCGGTCATAGACAAAATTTCTTAAAACTATGATTCGGCATATGTTTGGAACATTATTGTTTGGGACATTATTACAACAGCGCCATCTAGTTCCGTGGTAAGCTACGTTGCGTGCTTGTGTTACGGATACCATATAGTTGATATACTACACATATACATTTTATACACATACATATTATAAATATAAGCACCCATGACTGGAGTACAAGCATTCGTGCTCAACAAATGAATGGGGACTCGAACCCTCGACCGCTGGCGCAGAAAGTAGGGTCACTACCAACTGAGCCAAACGAGTCGTCAGATATCTATCAATAATAATGACTATTTCACTAAGATTTTCCAAAACTTAAAAAAAAAATTGATGGACGTTCCTACTATAGAATAGTCCCAATCCATAATATATACTCAAACGAAATTGATTTCATATTTCAAAACATGTCTACTACTTAGCATACGCACAATACTCTATTTTACAATTCATATACAAAACTGTGTTTACGGTCTGTACGTTCGTAAAAAGCAACATTTCACTTCATCTAAAGCTCCAACCGATGTGAAAGTAGGTCAATTCAAAATAATTGTTGCACACTCGAATAAGATATAGCGTTTAAATGATGTAATAACATTTCTAGAGCTTATAAAATGTTTTATAAATGAAACTATATTTTTTTAATTAAAAAAAAACCTTTATTGGTGTCATTTTAAAACATTTTTGTTAATTGAGGGTAGGCGCTGTCTGTAACAAGTATATAAACTTCTGAGACGTCAAAAACCTTAGTCTCTTCTGTGATCATGTGCGCTGTTAAGCATTCGGAACGTCGGGAACCAAAAATCTAAATGAGTCTATGACAAAATCCGAAAAGATAGTGTCATTTATAATGTCAAATATTCGCTTAAACCTAAGAAAGTATAATTAAAGTTTATTATTTTAAAATAATATTGTAAGCTGTTGGTGGCGTTGTTGCCAGTATGGAAAGCTACACATCCGGAGGTCCTAGATACATGTCACGGGTGTGCCAAATTTAGATATTGAGTCTTTCTGTTTAGTTTCGTATTGTAAGTAGTGAAAAAACTAATTAGTGTAAACGACGGGTGTATATATGAACACTCAAACTGTTATACACTAAATTATTCCACCTTTCTTATGTCGTTACACCACATATATCACTTTATCACTTTATATCATTAATCACGAATAACATTAATAACTTTACTTAATTATATACCAATTCACTGGTTCACTTCACTTTAATACTTTACGCACTGTCACTTAGCTAAAGCACTACAACGTAACTCGCGCAGGAATAACCCGCTCTTAACGACAAACTTCGTATTTATGGAGAGTAATCAAAGTGGGGGATGACAGCTAAGTTGTCATAACACTGTTCAACTTCCGGGCTAAAGATATTGCTGACACGGCCATCCTGCACGGTGACTGTCCCAGTCACCCTATGAGTGTGGATCTAAACACAAACAGTATTCATATATATTATTATAATAAATGTCAATGATCATTCGCCAACAGTTGCATTGTTAAACACCAATGATTGAACCAAAGGCCACCTGCACTTAAAGAAACTTTGTTGCACTTAAGTGTCCCAGGCTCGCCTTTACACCAACCAAAGATTATTACTTAGTAAGGCTACCTGTACCTAAAGGAACACTGTCACACTTAGCGTACTAGGATAGTCTTACATTCATAACTGCTTGTACCTAAAGGAACTCTGTCTCATTTAGCGTACAAGGACAGTCTTTAATTCATAACCTCTTGTACCTAAAGGCATATTGTCACACTTAGCGTACAAGAATAGTCTTTTATTCATAACCGCTTGTACCTAAAGGAACTCTGTCACACTTAGCGTACAAAGACAGTCTTTCATTCATAACCTCTTGTACCTAAAGGCATATTGTCACACTTAGCGTACAAGAATAGTCTTTTATTCATAACCGCTTGTACCTAAAGGAACTCTGTCACACTTAGCGTACAAGGACAGTCTTTCATTCATAACCTCTTGTACCTAAAGGCATATTGTCACACTTAGCGTACAAGAATAGTCTTTTATTCATAACCGCTTGTACCTAAAGGAACTGTCACACTTAGCGTACAAGGACAGTCTTTCATTCATAACCTCTTGTACCTAAAGGCATACTGTCACACTTAGCGTACAAGAATAGTCTTTTATTCAAAACTGCTTGCACTTAAAGGAACACTGTCACACTTAACATGCCAAGCAGAGCCTGAATAACTGTAATACTAAGTACAATACATGTCATGATATATTTTTAAAGTTCAGATTAGTCTCGCTGAACACTCATAAATAATAAAGAAGAACCGTAAATAAATAACACATACATTACCAACACGGAGCATATAAATTAAAAAGAAAATTAAGGGTCCATTCAGTGTCATAATCGTCTATACAAATACAAGCCTTCATATTTTCAGCGGCTATTTAAGAAGCTGGAGAAGCTTACGTATATTTTAAAATTACTGGCTTTTGTGGTGGCTTCAATATTGCTCTCTTTTTTTGCCTGTAGCTGCTAGAAGAGGATTGTGAGCAAGCCCAATTACGGCGTGATCTGTTTTTTCCCATAGTTCACATCCCGCTTCTGATGTAAACGACGGGTGTATATATGAACACTCAAACTGTTATACACTAAATTATTCCACCTTTCTTATTTTTTTTTTTTTTTTTTTATGGGACTAAGGGGGCAAACGGGCAGGAGGCTCACCTGATGGTAAGTGATCACCGCCGCCCATGGACATCTGCAACACCACAGGGCTTGCAAATGCGTTGCCGGCCTTTCAAGAAAGAATACGCTCTCTTCTTGAAGGTTGCCAGGTCGTAACGGTTCGGAAAGACCGCCGGCGACAGCTGGTTCCACAGAGTGGTTGTGCGAGGCAGAAAATGCCTAAGGAATCGCACTGTTGTGGAACGCTGGACATCGAGGTTTTCTTATGTCGTTACACCACATATATCACTTTATCACTTTATATCATTAATCACGAATAACATTAATAACTTTACTTAATTATATACCAATTCACTGGTTCACTTCACTTTAATACTTTACGCACTGTCACTTAGCTAAAGCACTACAACGTAACTCGCGCAGGAATAACCCGCTCTTAACGACAAACTTCGTATTTATGGAGAGTAATCAAAGTGGGGGATGACAGCTAAGTTGTCATAACACTGTTCAACTTCCGGGCTAAAGATATTGCTGACATTAGATTTATAATTTTTCTATATAAGTAGCAAATCCAACCCGCTTTACTGGGCTAAGGTAAAATAAATAAGCCGTTTCAAAGATTATTTGGAACAAACAGACAGACAGACAAAATTTTTACAAATTAATTTCTTGATGTAAGTACCGTTTATTTTTCATTATAATTTCGTGAAAAGCTGTTAATTTGAAATTAAAAACAGACACTTCAATTTTATTTACATATATGTACTGATTAATTAATTTTGATAGTCCTTAATCGCTTCGATAATCCTTAAGAGCTTTAATTCTGACGTCTTCTTTTTAATGAACATCAGTAATTAAACTATCTGTTATTTTCCCGCTAATGATTCGCCAACGCTTTTTTCAGATACTTTTTAGATATAATGTACCAAGTAAATAGCCTGCAAGATAATATTTAAATATAAGGAAATAAAAACTATTATATATTGCGATTTGAACTAGTGTTTGACCAGTGGACGGAATTCAACTACAATTATTATTAAAAAGTTTAAGAGAAAGCATATCATATAGTTATTTCATCTCATTCTATCTATTCTAATCTCATTGAAACTATCCATTTGCGCAGGAGATATTATAGCGAAGCGTGTGTACGTGCAGACACAAGTGCACTCTCTGTTCCTGTTACTGTCATACTCCGGTGGGAAAACTACTTGTCAGGATTATGCTTTACGTGCTCTCCAAACCACGTTTGTCAAACACCGCCAATATTCCAACTCCGGGCAGTTACTGAAACTTAACAAAAACACAAAACAAAAAAAAACTAAACTTGAACCGACCCGGACTCGATCCCAGTACCTCCAAATCTGCCGTACATACCACTACACCACCGAGATAATTTATTATGCACTACACCTATGTAAATAAATTCTATTTGTACGTTGCACAAGGAATTTGTCATCCTAGTATTCCCATAGAGACTGTATAGAGCTGGTTAAATTTAAACGTTGCCGTAACCTAAATACTTAGTGTGAACTAATATTAAATTTATGAAAGGTACATTTTCCAATCTATACTTATTATAAGATACGAAAGATAGTATCCATACTAATATTATAAAAAAGGCAGAGTTTGTCTGTTTGTTTGTTTGAACGCGCTGATCTCAGGAACTACTAATACGATTTGAAAATTTTGGAAATTTGTAAAGTGCTCTACAAAAGCTTTCTATAGGATTTTTATTTAAGTTGGCATTGAAATTTTTTGGAAAATTTTACTTACATAGTCAATTTAAAGATACATACATGGCCGTATCTATTGTTTAAGATTTTTTGTCTGTTTGTCTGTCTGTCTTTTATATCACTTCTGAGATATCTATGAAAAGAGTGAAGTTGTGTCTAGGAACAAACTAGACCAGAGCGAGTGTGAGTCACTAGTAGGTTAAATATTTTGACTGCCTCGTTGGTGTGGTGGCTAGCATGTACACAGTACAGTAGCACACCGGGAGGTTCTGGGTTCGAGTCCCTGGTCGGGTCAAGTTTAGATATTGAGTCTTTCTGTTTTTTAAGCCTCAGTAATAGCCCAGACTTGGGAAGCTGGTGGTGTGTCACCCCCGTGCCTCGGAGAGCACGTAAAGCCGTTGGTCCTGCGCCTTAACTCTCACTGGTCGTGTCTCGTGTCGTTCCACCGGAGTACGAGAGTGATAGGAACAGAGAGTGCACTTGTGACACACTCCTGAACTATAATACATCCCGCGTAGATGGCTAGTCTCAATGAGATTGGCCGTCATGGCCGAAGTCGGTGGGAGAACATTTTTATTATATATTTTGAGAGAATTTTTTGTAAAAGAAGTCGCTAGCAAAAAGTAGTGTTACCATAAAAATTTTACAACCTTTTATCAAAGAAACGGAAAATCTCCTCATAATTTAATACGAAATTAATTGAATCCACTTTAAATGACTCGCAACAGATAGTCTACAATATAATGCAAGAGAGGCGCTTTCATGAAAAAATGATCTTAATCGTCCTTACACAAAGCTAATTGAATTGACTACTTACGCTGATAGAAGAAATTTCATTAATTTTTGCTTGTGAAGTTTGTGATAGTACTTAGAATTTTACTTTATTAATAGGTATAATGTACTAATAGATTTTGGAGTGTCCGTCTGTTACTTCAGAGTCATCTCATTTTGAACATTTGTGATGATATAATTTCTATGAGTATAGTACACTTATGTAGGTTATACATAGTCTAAGCTCCTGATCTCTTATCTTGAAGACACGATTGGCTCAGTTGGTAGTGACTCTACTTTCTGCGCCAGCGGTCGCGGGTTCTAGTCCCGCTGGGGGCGTTCATTTGTTGAGCTCGAATGTTTATTTGTAATTTGTATGTATTTAAAATTAATTCAAATTCAAAATATTTTATTCAGCATAAAATTATTACAATTTTTTACTGAACGTCATGAGTCTACTACCAGTTCGGAAAGAAGAAGCCACTGACCTGAGAAGAACTGGCGAAAGAAACTCAGCGGGACTAATTTTTTTTTTTTTTTTTTGTCTGTTTTAATATTTTTTTAAATGGAAATCGAAATGAACAATAATTCTATTGGTTGAAATAGCCTGGAGGCGATCACATCATTCCCAAGGCGTACTGTCTTCAAAAAAATCGTTAATCGAATAATATCCTTTACTACACAAACGTTCTTTCACAATTTTTTTAAATTTGGCAATAGGAGCTTTTTGAACGTTTTCTGGGATCCTGTTGTATAAGCGTATACATTGTCCATAAAAAGAATTACTGACTCGGCGTAAACGAGTCACAGGCATTACAAGTTTATGTTTACTCCTAGTATTAATGGTATGCATGTCGCAATTCCTGGGAAATTCGTGTATATTTTTATGAACATACATAACATTTTCGTACACGTATTGAGAAGCAACAGTCAATATTTTTATTTCTTTAAACTTATCTCTTAATGATATTCTAGGACCTAAACTATAAATTGCACGAATAGCTCTTTTCTGCAGGACAAAAATTGTATTAACGGTAGCTGCATTTCCCCATAATAAGATTCCATATGACATAATACTATGAAAATAACTAAAGTATACTATGCGAGCTGTATCTACGTCAGTAAGAAGTCTAATTTTTTTAACCGCGAACGCTGCAGAGCTAAGCCTATTCGCTAGCTCCTCAATATGGAGATCCCACCGCAATTTCGAATCTATGATAATACCTAGGAATTTGGTAGACTGTACCGGTTTTAATATTTCCCCGCCTAATACTACACCATTATCAACAAGTTTAACATTAGGTGTTGTGAATTTTATTAATTTTGTCTTTTTGTTATTTAATAATAAATTATTCGAATCAAACCAATAGACAACCTTTGAGAGAGCATCGTTTACATCGTCATACACAAGTAAATTACGTTTTACCTTAAAAATAAGTGAAGTATCATCAGCGAACAATACTATCTCATGTTTGTCCTGCACAAAAAATGGCAAATCATTTATGTAAACTAGAAAGAGAAATGGACCAAGAATAGAGCCTTGTGGAACCCCCATATCTAACGGAGCCCCAGGAGATCTCTTACCATTTACATCAACCCTCTGTATTCTATTACTCAGATAGGAATTCAGAAGGTTGAGTGCCTTATTTCTAATCCCATAATGATGCAGTTTCCTGATCAACGTCACGTGATGCACACAATCAAAGGCCTTGGATAAGTCACAGAATATCCCAAGAGCATCCTGCGACCTCTCCCATGCCTCAAAAATATTTTTAACTAGCTCAACACTAGCATCTGCTGTGGAGCGACCTTTTATGAAGCCAAACTGTTTCTTATGAAGTAGATTGTGTGCATTAAAATGCAATAACATTTGCCCGAGTATGATTTTTTCAAAAATTTTACTAAATGTTGGGAGTACTGAAATTGGTCTAAAATTATTAGGGTCTAGGGTACTACCCGATTTAAAAATTGGAATAACTTTACTATGTTTCATTAGATCAGGAAACACACCACGTTCTATACAGTCATTAAATATAGTAGCTAAAAGAGGTGCAACAACATCGATTACCGAACTAACAACTTTTACAGATATACCCCATAAATCAGCTGTTTTCTTGACGTCCAGGCTTCTGAAGGCTACCATTATATCTTTGGGGCTTACAGGTTTAAATTTAAATATTTCATTACATTCTTTAATGTTTTCCTTTAGCAAAAATTCAGCAATGTCGGGAGATGAATTAAGTGATTGCGTCGTTGAAAGTGGAATGTCAGTGAAAAATTTTTCAAACTCAGACGCAACTTCTCGTTCTGAGGTAATATAATTATCATTAATATTTAACTTAAAATCGAAGCTGCGATCTGTGACTCTTCCACTTTCACAAGCAATTATGTTCCATGTCATTTTGATTTTATTTTGCGCATTTCTTATTTTGTCTTTAATATACAAGGATTTTGCCATGGAACATACTCTTCTAAACATTTTTGAGTAGGCACTTACAAAAGAAGCAAAAGATACACTATGATTATAGGCTCTTTCACTGTACAATTCATATAGCCTTTGCCTGCTCTTACATATGCCATTTGCCTGCTCTTACATATGCCATAATATGGCGTGTAGTATATCAACTAACTGGTATTCGTAATATAAGCTTCGTAGCTTTTCACGGAACTAGATGGCGCTGTTGTAATAATGTTCCGACATATTTATTTTTAAAACATATTATATTATACAAAACCCAGTGGGAAGAAAAAAAATTGCTTTTTTAAACATTAATTATCAAACTGCCTGATTTTTTTGAACGGCTTGATTCGTAGGCCTGATCCCCCTCGTATTTACGCCTAAAACACATTTGGCGATTAATTATTATGAAATAAATGTCAAAAATTGGCATAAATCTAAGCAAAAATTATAAGAAAGTGTTAAGTTATTATTTCTTTCATATATACAGATGCAAAATAAATCGCAGATAGTTAGTGATATAAAATGTTGGTCGCTGACGGATTGCTGAAGCTCAAATTAAGACTGAAAGAAGTCGTAATTATGCGCTGAAATATTCTGAATGTGCTATAACGGACGTTATATTGTACAGACAGCAAAAACACCTTTTGAAATATTTAAAACTTAATACTTTGAAATTTTTATTATTTTCTTCAAATTCATTCAATTTTCTACAAACTTTGTTTTCTGGTATTACACAAGTCATAGATAAACAAAATATTACATACCCATTTGAAATATATAATAAACTAAATAAATAAATAGATATGTTGGGACGTTATTACAACAGCGCCATCTAGTTCCGTGGTAAGCTACGAAGCTTGTGTTACGGATACCAGATAGTTGATATACCACACATATAAATTAAAATATTATATATTAAAAGTATAAACACCCATGACTGGAGTACAAACATTCGTCTCAACAAATGAAGGCCCCCAGCTGGGCGCGAACCCGCGACCGCTGGCGCAGAAAGTAAGGTCACTACCAACTGAGCCAAGCGTGTCGTCTAATTATCTACTTATGAATAGAATAATTATTGAATTAAATAGAAATACTCAAACATTTTTGGTATTATAAAAAAAATAACTTTAAAATAGGCAAAACATCAACCAACTATTTTTCAAGTATAACCTTATATTACAATATAGGCAGCGCTGCTTTTTACAAATTGCCTTACTAAAAGTGACCTAATTGTTTGTTAATCAAGTCATCATCCATTTTAGTACAAAATTTTATCAAAGTCCGTTAAGTCCTTAAATAAGTATATAAATGTAGAAGTATAAAAGTGTCGTATTTTAAACATTTAACATATTTTTTGCTGTCCCTACCATGTGTTTCCCAAGCCTCACATTCACATCTCATACGACGCCCTCCTCTCCTCTCTTTGTTTGAAAATTCCCATCTATATACAAATTTAAAGCATACATTCTGATACATTTCATCTTCCAACGATATAGTTATATTCAGTGAGAATTGTGTGGGAGCTTAACGAGCTTAAAGGAAGTGTTTTAATACATTTAGTGTAATTTTGTTAAGTATGGTAGAGGTAGTAGGTTTGATTTTGTTGGGATGTCTTAGAGGATATTATAATTTTTAATTATAGTAGTACTTACTTGACGTTATTAAGCGCGTTCTTAAGGCGTTAAACATATTTAGTTATTAATTAGTATTATCTGTTAGCAATATCATTTGCTATCTGTTATAAATTACTTTTATACAGAGGCGTATTTACAGATTTGGCGCCCCGGGCCAATTAGCTCTGCCGCCCCATGAAGTGACGTTAAAGTATTTATTAAAAAAATATAATAAGTCTCGAACGCAAATGTTATTTAGGTACTTGTTAGTATGGACTATGTATGTTAGCAAACCTGCAAAAAGCCCCTGGTTTTTACGATGAATTAATTTTTCCAGAAAAAGCCTCATACGAATTGGACCTGGCTTTTTACGATTAAATGAACGCGCCTGAGATTTTTACAAAATTGAACTCTAAAGCAATATGTGGTCGTTGTCACTTATAACTATAAATATAAAATACCTAAGTAAGTGAGAGTCCGGAAGGCCCACTCCCCATCCCTACTCCCGTCCTTCTCCCTCCTCCCTCCCTCCCTTTCCTGAAAGGCCGGCAATGCATCTGCAAGCCCTGTGGTGTTGCAGAAGTTCATGGGCGGAGGTGATCACTTTCCATCAGGTGAGCCTCCTGCCCGTTTGCCCCCTTTGTCCCATAAAAAAAAACTCGAAATAAAAAAAACAATATGCAGGATTTCTTCTTTTTTAATTGACGACACGTTTTGCTTAGTTTGTAGTGACCCTGAGTGTAATAATGTACCAAAATAGTCATATTATTTATAAGACTGGATGAGACTAACTTTTGAAAGGTTACAAAATATATCACTTAAATTTTAGTTTATAACAAAGAAATATTTGTTAGACAGAAATCACTGAAATCAAAATGACTTTAAGTAAGCTTAGCAAGAACTTCACAAGTCTTTACGAATATGATTTTGCTCAAAGTAAAGTTACTAAGTCTCTCCCGTGACCATGACTGAAAAACATGGAATCAAAACGTATTTTTTTACGCTTTTTATTAGCTTCACCTGTATGTTTGTATGTTTGTAACCTACTTCTGAATTCTGGGCGCGATTTTGACCCACTTTAAACGGCCAGATTTCGTTCAAACTTTGTAGATTTATCGAGGACCGATGACAATACACTAATTTGATAAAATTATTACATTTTTCAATTTGCAAATGATTTGCAATGATTTTTGCTACAAAACAAATAATAGTTTTAAAAATCTAAAAAATCACGCTTTTATATTTATAAAAGCGTGATTTTTTAGATTTTTAGTTTGGTTTATTTAAACCAAACTAAAAAGTAAAAAATAAATGATAGTTTAAAAAAACTAAAAACACGCTTTTTATAGAAAACCAAACTAAAAAATAGAAAATAAATTTTAATGAATTTAAATTAATTATTTATTAAACTCATTGTATTTGCGTAAACCTAAGAAAGTATTATATCTGTTCCATACCTATCTCTATCTATTTCATACCTTTTTTAATGAAAAGGGATTGAAGTTTTGATTAAAAGTACAAAAAAATATTATTAATTGTTCGTCATATTATCTTCACTTCAATGCTGAAAACGAATTTACTTATGAATGTTAGCGATTTTCCCATCTTCAATCAGTATGGAAAAGTTGTTTAAGTAGCATAAACATCAATTTAAGCTAATATTTTTATTTGACATGTTTTCGAGTAGATTCCGTGTATAAAATTCTTTAGTCTGAGCCTAGATAGATTAGGGTGGTATTATTACATAAAAGATTAGGGAGCATGGCCCTAATCTACGCCTTTTAATCGCTGAGTGTAGGAGTATGAAACTTGGCAAAAGAATTCTTTGCATATGTTGGGACATTATTACAACAGCGCCATCTAGTTCCGTGGTAAGCTAAACTTGTGTTACGGATACCAGATAGTTGATATACTACACACTATAATTTTTAAATACATACATATTATAAATAGAAACACCCATGACTGGAATACAATCATTCGTGATTAGCAAATGAATGCCCCCAGCGGGACTCGAACCCGCGACCGCTGACGCAGAAAGTAGGGTCACTACCAATTGAGCCAATTCATTTGTTGAGCACGAATGTTTGTACTCCAGTCATGGGTGTTTATATTTATTATATGTATGTATTTAATATTTTTATGTGTAGTATATCAACTATCTGGTATCCGCAACACAAGCACGTAACGAAGCTCGCCACGGAACTAGAAGGCGCTGTTGTAATAATGTCCCAACATATTTATTTATTTTTTTTATACTAGAGGTTCGCGGTATTTTCTATTCCTTGCTCTACTATACCTTGCTCATTAACACTCCCTTGTCTAAACAACCCAATGACCTAAATCTAGGTAATGTGACTTAAATGTCCTAGAATGCAAAGGTAGATGAAATAGTATACGTCGATGGACTTTGATAATACTTTCTAGTTAAGCAGTGGCACCCCAGTGGTAACGCGCTCGCTTGAGTAACCGAATGAAGCGGGTTCAAAACCCAATATCGTACCAGATATTTTCATATGTGCATTAATCTTATTACGATTACTACTTGTCTTACGGTTAAGGAAAATATTTTTTTATAAGAGAAACTAGCAACTTTTTAAAAGGCATGGAGTCATCTGACTGTTCTTGACTAGCATAGTGGACTATAGCCTAATACCCCTCGTATTAAAGGAGGTCTGAGCCCAGCAGTGGGAGGTTAAAAGATACTGGACATACACATTACTTTATAGTTAATACTTAAGTTTAATACATTTTACGTATATTTTGAAAAAAATTAATTAATATTTCATTAGAAGAGCAACTTAAGAGTTTCTCGTTGGCTATTTTCAGCTGTTTGCAATCCGAGTGAAGTAATAGCTTGGTATAGACTATGTACCAAAACATTTTTAAACCTAAAATATCAAAGGAAAGTCTAAACATTTTTATTTAACACTTAAAAGAACAACTACTAAATATAAGAACTAGATCGTTTTAAATACAACAAGATAGCTTTCTACTACTAACTTGAAGTAATCACTGACATATCTAGATAAGTTGGCTTCAACCCAAGCTTAATGGAAGATTTGGGTTTTGTTGTGAGAGTTAATTTATTAAAACAAAGCTTTTGTTTACTAGCAATTTACCCTTACTTCGTTTGGGATCGTCCCTAGACGACTCTAGAATTAATATTACTAGGGACCCATCGTATTTAGATATCTTTCTCAAATACGAGTATATATACGTAATGTAAATGATATTTAAGAAGTTCAAATAAAGGTATTTCCAATTTAAAATAATAATAATATGGCTATATTAATAGCGGTACTGATGACAAATCTGGTTCATTTTTTAATGATCCTAAATTCAGTGCCAGTAGTCACAGATTCGAGTCCCGCTGGGGCCATTTCATTTGTTGAGCACGAATGTTTGTACTCCAGTCACGGGTATTAATATTTATAATATGTATGTACTTAAAGTTATATAATATTATGTGTAGTGTATCAACTATCTGGTATCCATAACACAGGATTCGTAGCTTATGGTGCTGTATTTTTTTTGTCCCAAAATATTTCATATGTTAATATGTTGTTAAAAACGAAACACACCTGATCCAAACATGTCATCATATTGACAAAATAATACGTATCTGTTAGAATATAACACAAACCAATTACACAATGTACCTTGCACGAGTCAATAAAAATATGTTTGAATTAAAAAACTGTTTTTCAATCAAAATTACTTTATCCATAATAAAAAAATACATATGATGATGAAAATATGTTGCGAAAATTGAAAGAAAAACTATAAAAGCTAGTACAACGTAAAAACACCGTATATACAGTGTAAATTTACAGGTGTTCAGTCCTTTTTAATGTCCCATTGCTGGGCACGGACCTCCGTTCAATGTGAGGGGGATAAGGTCATAGCTTACCACGCACATGTCTTTCGAAACCTTGCTAGATTCTCTCAGACATGCAAGTTTCTTCACGATGGTTTCCTTTACCGTAAGACAAGTGGTAATCATGTTAGAATTGATTTGCACATGTTAATCAGTAGTGCGAGACCCGGATTTGAACTTACATCACTTGATTATCTAAGCGATTAAGTTACCACTGGCCTATCACTATCCTCAAGATAATATATACAATACAGATATTCAATAAATATTGAATATGTTGGGAAATTATTACAACGGCACCATCTAGTTGCGTGGTAACTTACGAGGCTTTTGTTACGGATAGTTGATATACTACATATATAAATTGTAAATACATAAATATTACAAATATAAACAACCATGATTGGAGTACAAACATTCGTGCTCAACAAATGAATATACCCAGCGGGACTCGAACCGGCGACCGCTGACGCAGAAAGTAGGGTCACTGCCAACTGAGCCAAACGCGTCGTAATATGTCACAATACATAATATTATATACAATACAGAAAAATATAAAGCAGCGTATAATATGTTGAGAAAGTGAACGTATGAATTTATGAAAAGCTTACGCAATTCATTATTAACAGCGTACAATTTACGAGAACATCGGTCCGCTCGACCTAATTCCTGATGCATCGTGTAGTACAATATGATATGTGGAACAAATGGTTAATGACACCAGATATATCGTACTTTGTTGTTCTTTGCTCTTCGAATCGATTTAAAATTGAAATAAATAGTCAGTCAGTTATAATTTATATGTACAGAACCCTAATTCTTTTTCTTAAATAAAAATCGCTGTTTTCCAGTAAAAGTCCCATCAAAATGTCCAGTAGTTTTAGGTACTGCACAGAACAAACAGACAGACAGACAAAAATGTAGAAAAAATTTCGTTTTAATTATTACTATGCATGTAGCACTTCTTAAAACAACTACACAAATTTAATTGAAGTTTAGCATAAAAATAGTTATCCGTAGTAACAAATAATATGCTTTCCAGCAATTGCATATACTTTTGTTAGGTATCTTTGGATGTTTCCGAGCAAAGTTACTAAATTAATATATTAAAATATATATTAAGACATTATTACAACAGCGCTATCTAGTTCCGTGGCAAGCTACGAGGCTTGTGTTACGGATACCAGATAGTTGATATACAACACATATACATTTTTAAATACATACATATTATAAATATAAACACCCATGACTGGAGTACAAACATTCGTGCTCAACAAATGAATGCCCCCAGCGGGACCAAACCCGTGACCGCTGACGTAGAAAGTAGGGTCACTACCAACTGAGCCAAACGTATCGTCTTACTAGTACTCCAATATCAAAATTCAATTGCACTACTTCATTTTATGTACATACATACATACACATGTATGATCATCAATAACCCATAAAAACATTCGCTTCGTAAATCACTTCACGCATTAATTGAAATCGCAACACAAATTGTTACATAAAATTTGATTTGCGAAATTGTAATTATCGTAGTATTGAATGCTTTCATTTAATTTTAAATTATACGCCCGACGAATTTTTTCCTCCATTATAAATTTTAATATTATATAATATTAACTAGTAACTTACTGTTGTTTCGTTTGTTTTATTTGTCTGAGAGAAATTTTAAGTCTATTGCTAAAATAAAAGTAGCCTTAGTTAATCATAAGGTGGGTGGACCATTGTGAGACCATGTTCCTTCGAAGGCCAATTATTAAAAAGTAATAGTTATGGGAAGTTTCACGCCAGGCTCGACTCAGATGGCGCTACCTGCGCACAACGTCGACAACGAAAACTTCAATGCCGCTTATTTTAACAAACACGTTTATTTCTATAGAATAGCTTAGTTAAGTTTTGTAAAATCAAATATAAGATGGAAAAATACGGTGTATTAACTATTGTTGAATTAAAAAATATGACATAAAATTTGACATGAAATAATTTGTCATACACTACATACATACTCGAAGCTACCATTGACGTTTTTTACGTTATACGCTTGTAGCGCCACCAACGGCTAAAAACTGGCAGTGAGACTTCTCATTGCCACGTGATAACAAATTCCATTGACTTACACTAATACCTATCTATCTTAAGGACATAGACGCGGCGGCAAGTTAAGGTGGACTTCCACCATGGTCCACCCACCTTAATATCATCAGCTATCTTCCAGAGAAAGTACCGTCAAAATCTGTCCATTTGGACACTAACCGGAACAAGTAGACAGACAAAATCGTTAAAAATTGTATTTTTCTTACAAGTGTTGTATATAATTTTATATGGATTTAATGAAAATCTGAAAATATGTTACAAACAGACACTTCAACTTTATTTATCTATATTCGCTCCAAAATTCACAATAATCGTCTCAAACGTGTCCTCAAAAACAGTGCACATTCGAAATTGATTTGCGCTTATTTCAAATCTCTTTTGAAATCTTTTGCATTGCCATTCGAGTGACAAAATTAAAATGCACGATGTTTTGTTTAAAAAAGTACTTTATGTGGTGTGCGTAAGTTTCAATTCGTGTTGAGACGATTAGGGTTTTCGATTTTTAATTTTTAATCTTGGTTAAGCATGAATTTGTTTATATTATTGTTCACGACTTTTCAAATACTTTACAACAAACATGAATCAAAATACAACCAAAGAAAGACAAAATAATTTTTATATATGTATATATAAAAATTATTTTGACGACTCGTTTGGCTCAGTTGGTGGTGACCCTACTTTCTGCGCCAGTGGTCGCGGGTTCGAGTCCTGCTGGTGGCATTCATTTGCTAATCACGAATATTTGTACTCCAGTCATGGGTGTTTATATTTATAATATGTATGTATTTAAAATTTATATGTGTAGTATATCAACTATCTGGTATCCGTAACACAAGAAGTAGCTTACTGCGGAACTAGATGGCGCTGTAGTAGTAATGTCCCAACATATTTATTTATTTATATATTTCTTTTCTAACGTCTAAAATTCTAGTTACTCTAAGAAAACATTATATATCATAGTTATTTTAGTATATCACTTAACACACCCTTTCATAAGGTCTCAGCTGTAGTATGGAGTTTCAGGAAAATGGTTTTTTTTTCATACTTATGTAGGTCTCCTTTCCTATACGAAACATTAGTCTTTAAGATAAAACCCCTACATAATATTTATATATACATATAATAAAATAATAAAAAAAAAATTAAAATAGTCATTATTTTCAATATAGAGGCTGAATCAATAGTTTTAAGGTTTCTTTCACTCCCTATCTGTGGCCGAATAAAGAGATTTATTAGATTATTAGATTTATTAAAAAAAAGATATTATAATTTATTAGATTATTAAAGCACTTAACCATTAGATTAGGCGTGAAATACAATAGTTTTATGTATAATGACATATATATTTAAATCCAAATTCAAAATATTTTATTCGGCATAAAATTATTACAATTTTTAACTGAACGTCATGAGTCTACTACCAGTTCGGAAAGAAGATGCCTCCGACCTGAGAAGAATTGGCGAAAGAAAATATAATATAAAATAATTTAAGCAAAAAAAAATTATTTTTACTTGTTAATTGTATGGGAAAACTTTAAATTAATTTCGCGAGTGCTTAAAATTGAAATTAAGAGCTATCCTTTGGTAAGTTTTTTTTTCTATGTGTAGAAGAATATTTCGTCAATGAAGTGAGAAAAAAAATAGTCGTTCCAAATGAAGCATAGAATATACATATAAGTATACTTAACTAAATATGGATAAGGCATATTATTTTAATGGTATGCCTATGGTTTTTGTTTCCATAAAATTTGCAGTAGTATGTACATAATATAATAAGCGATTCTCCACCAATTGTAGAATGATATATATTTCAAAAGCCTCAGATTTGTTTTACAATCCCACAGCGTATCAAATACACGCGTTCAATACAATCTCTTCAAAGGCTTTAGGCTTGTGTACGTAGGTACGTGTATAATCCGATCGGTGTACGTAATGAATGGATCTTGCCATGCAAATCTAAGTCGCACCCATTTGCCGTACTGAAAACCCGACTTGTTCGATGCACGAGTCGGATTTTTGATACTGCTGTTAAGAATGATGAATATTATCAATTTAGATACAGAAAAATATATTTTGTTTCACCAAATTCGTTTTATTTTTAATACTAATAAATATATCTAAAATCAAAAGGTGTATACTTAGAAATGTTTTCAATTTTGAACTGGAAAGAAATTCAAAAGTGGTTTGCAGTGTACTTTTTGATATTTTTTTAAATATTATAATTTGGTGATTGATTAATCTTCATGGTTTTTTTTTAGATATTATATGAGATATTCTATGTCTAGTGGATGCACTGACACATCAAAAAACTAAATATATTAATTCAGAGCTTTATTTTCAAATAAATTGGTTCAGTATTATTTTAGATTTTTTTCTGTATATAATTAAAATAAATAAATATGTTCGGACATTATTACAACAGCGCCATCTAGTTCCGTGGTAAGCTACGAAGCTTATGTTACGGATACCAGATAGTTGATATACTACATATATAAATTTTTAAATACATACATACTATAAATATTAATACCCATGACTAGAGTACAAACATTCGTGATCAACAAATGAATGCCCCCAGCGGGATTCGAACCCGCGACCGCTAGCGCAGTAAGTAGGGTCACTACCAACTGAGCCAAACGTGAACGTGAACTCTTATTTTTGTTTTTAATAGCTACAGCTATTAAAATGTAAATTCATGTTTGGTTTTCGCAAATCTTTAGTTATAATAATTATAACACAAGAACGTCTGGACTGATTTTTCAGATCTTTGATATTTTTAATTTATCTCCACCACAAAAATGGCTTACATTTACATATCGTCGGCTATATAGCCTAAGCTGCTAACTCCTTTTTTAACTAAACTGACTTTTGGTATCAAATGAAAAAGAAAAAATAAAGAAAACAATGATGTTATATAAGGTACTAGTACAATAATTATTAACTGGAATTCAGATATTGCATTTATTTCGTAAGTATTGTAATTTTTAAATAATTTTACGTAATTTTTAATAATTATTTTCTGGCATGTTATTAAATAGGAGTTAGCAACTTAGAATACGCCGACGATATATCGATTTAAAACGTACTTACGTAAGAAATTTCGCGAGCGACGCAAGAGTAAGTCGCTAGTCTTCAAAAATATGGTTGAATTCCAATCACTGTTCAATAAGTTTACTCCATAACCTTTTTTGTTAAACCTTTTAAAATGTTTCTTATAAAGCTTTTAAGAGTAACTTTATACGTTCTATCGAACTGTGTGTCGCAATAGCTCTCTCAATTCGTCTTAGTTATCCGTCAGAAGTGACAGCTCGCAAATGGACGGAATATCTTGTTACAGCTGATATCTTAGTGCTGGATGCTTAAATTTGAATTTCTTAAGATTGAATTTAAGTGTGAAGAGAATTTAAATTTAGTTAAGTGCCTTTTACTAATATTTTTGGTACTTTTCGAGCTTTAGCTGGGTTTTTGAATTATTGCGTTAACATATTTCTAGATATAAAAACTGTTAATTTCATGGTACATATAATACTAGCAAAAAGCTGAGCTTTGTGAGGGCTCGCGTAGTTTTTCTAACGGGTAATAATAATAATAATAATGTCCTCCCGGCCGATTACGGCCACGGCGGCCAATCTCATTGAGACAAGCCAACGGCGCGGGACATATTATAGTGCACGAGTGAATGCGCAGACACAAGTGCAGTCTCTGTTCCTCATCACTCTCATATTCCGGTGGGACGAATGCTTGACACGACCAGTGAGAGTTAAGGCGCAGGACCGACGGCTTTACGTGCTCTCCGAGGCACGGGGGTGAAACACCGCTAACTTCCCAAATCCGGGCTGTTACTGAGCCTTCGAAACAGAAAGACTCAATAACTAAACTTGGCCCGACCCGGGACTCGAACCCAGGACCTCCCGGTGTGCGACCATACATGCTAGCCACTACACCACCGAGGCAGTTATGGGTAATAATCTAAACGCAATGATAACTCTTTGGTTTTCTAACAGATGGCATTAGTAGTACAATAACATTCTATCCAATGAACACAAAATTATTAATGTACGTTCTTTGAATGGTTATAAAATTATTTTTTTGACAGATAACACATCTAGATATGAAGTTAAATAACTATGTTTAAGCACAAATCTATAGGCGTGATAGTTTTTCAGTAAAGTGCACCACAAATTTCTCAGATTGTGGGATAGTGGCTTGCTTCGTTATATAACTTACTTAAAAATATAAGTAAAACTTATATGAAAAACATAACTTTAGATTTTCTTGTATTTCGTTAATTTCTGTGAATTTTTAATATGTCCTTATAGTGTTCACATAGAATAAAAGCTCTTACGTTAAGATTTTTTTCATTAAGTTTTTACTCTCTATTTTTTTAAGGATAGGGCATTACAAATGTATTTAGAATTACTTAGGATATTATTTATCCAGGATAAGATTTTTTATCCAGATTAACCTGAGTATTAATTGAACTTTTATTATATGAGTACTAGCTATTCCCGCGGCTCCGCCCGCATTCCAATCACTATTATAAATTAGGCATTGGTGTTAGATATCATAAAAAAAATTGTCTACGACCTATTCTCAGACCTATCGAATTTACACAAAAAAAAAAAAAATGTCAAGCTATTTCGGAGGAGTTCGATAACAAACACTGTGACACGAGATTTTTATATATTAGATTACCACACTTTTGATCTGGACTTATTTAATGTTATCACCATTCAAGGACTTTATCAATACATCAAATAAAATTCTAACTAAGACTAAGTTTAATCTGTAAATTAAATATAATATTTATGAAAATTCTATTGAAATAGTCATTATCATCGATACAGAGGCCGAATCTATAATTTTTAGAATTTTTGTCTGTCTGTCTGTCTGGAGCCACCTTACGAGAAAAGTACTGGACAGATTCTAATGATATTTGCTATCGTAATAGCTGGTTATTTTAGCTAATATTATATTTTATCTTCTATTGCACTTAAAAGTTAAAACCAAAAAAACTAAAACTTATTTATTTATTTATTTATTTATTTCAACCAAAAAATTACAGCAATCTTTACAGGAATAACCTAATGCGATTGAAGTAATTAGTTGATAATAGCTATATATATTAAAGGATACCATTTTATCGTACTTAGGAACGAACGTGAGCAGAGTAAGGAAGAGTCGCATGTATAAAATAAAATAATATTTACTCGAGAATCAAACCCCGACTTAACTAGTACAGGATAAGACAAATAACAATTACCTAATTTCATACCAAATAAGCCCAACCCAACTAATTCACTTACTTGCTCTCGTATGTACTTGCGTTTCTGTAGAAGTAATCTTATTACACGACAGCCGTAACGTAAATCATATATAAACCAGAGTCAATACTATTTGGTGTATGGTGACTATTTTTCTATAAGGTGTGGGCCAAGTTATGGAATTTCCATGGTTTTTAGTTTACTTTACTCACTCTCGTTCGGCGTGGATTCGTCCCTAAGTAAGTCTTAACGGCTAGTATAAGTTTCTCGGAGATAATATATTTTCCCGAAATAAAAAGTATTTTATATGTTGATCCTGGTAACCAGCTTTCACGATACCAAATTTCATCAAAATCCGTCCAGTAATTTTCTTGTGATGCCGTCCCATACAGACAGACAAAAATAATAAAAAAAAAACTTGAGAGGTGTCAAGGGACACCTGGATGGAACGAAGTTCCTTTTGATTAATTAGTGAAGGAATTATAATTATTTTTTAAAAACCGGATGTCCGTCATCTTGGATTTGAAAATGGACCTCATTTTCGCAATCAGCACCCCGAGAAACCTCGAAAATGACACCCATGTCATTATTGAAAAAAAACCGGATGTCCGCCATCTTGGATTTGAAAATGGACCTCATTTTCGCAATCAGCACCCCGAGAAACCTCGAAAATGACACCCATGTCATTGTTGAAAAAAAAAACTAAAATGTGTTAGGTTATTTTCTTACTATAGCAAAAAGTGTCGTGACAACTTTTCGTAAGAATTTTTTCCGTCTAGCCCCCTTTCACAACGCGCGATAAGGAACTTCGTTCCAAAAACGCTTTATCTAAAATCTATAGATAAAGCGTCTCCTATATTGATGATTATAATATTAATGACTGCTATTTAAATATCTATACATATTATAAAACAAAGTCCTCCGCCGCGTCTGTCTGTCTGTCTGTTCGAGATAAACTACAAAAGGTTTTAGTATATAATTTGTCAAGTATTTTCATTTATTTTGTATACATGTCGATTTGCTAAAATGTCGCAAAAAAAATACGGACGCGAGAATAAAATGCAAGCACTGCTTAAAGCGCCGCTTTGCTTGATTCAATAGCCGACCCTACCTCGCACCGTCTTGCTTTAATTTGGCATCATAAAATTCAGTTTATTTAAGTTTCAACGTTCTACCACCAATTTTAATTTTTAATAGCGATTAGAACACGGGCAAAGCCGCCGTAATTGCTAGTTTAAATATAAAAATGTATTATTTGTATAAATTAGCTTAGCGGTTTATACAATATCGTCTTTAACTTGAACTGTAGAAAATGCGAGAAAGCCATTGTAAATATGCGTCTAAGAAACAGTCTACATTCGACTAACGCTTCATTGACATAGGAAGGCGTTCGATAAATTACTAACTAATATTAGAATAATTAATTTTCACAATAATTATAAAGTAATCAGCCCTTTTTGATGTTCCACAGCTGGGTCAATACGATGGAGGTCATAGGCCATCATACCTTTCGAGTACTTGCTAGGTTATCTCAGACATGCGAATTTTGTCACGATGTCTTCCTCTTTCAAGTTGAAGCTAATGCTATATAAAATAATCTAATATATCAAAACCTCGTGTCACAGTGTTTGTTATCGAACTCCTACGAAACGGCTTGGCCGATTTTTATGAATATTTGATAGGTCTGAGAATAGGTCGTAGTCTAATTTTTAATCCCCTACGTGATAAGGGTTGCCCTCTCCAGATATTATTATTTTTTTTTATTTTTAGGCATTTATTTTTATGATTTGGCTTCAAAAGATCTTATAACCCTACATTTTCATACCTCGGGTGCGGACGGAGCCGCGGGCATTCCTAGTATACATATATTATTAATAGAAGTCCCAAATATTATATGTATGTATGTATGACGTACGTTCATATATACATATTATTTATTCGCTATCGCTTCATATAGTAACCGTGCCCTCAACTTCCAACGCCTTATACTGAGGAGTAAGGAGTTTTCCAAACAATGTGTAAACATAGCAATTTTATGTAGGTAAGGTTCAGAAAAATATTTTAGCACAAGCAAATATCATGAACTTCTTGATATTATATGAAATTGGATTTTATTTACGTGTCGTTTGTTGTAGTAGAATGAGAATTTATATCTGTAATAGAGATGCGGGTTCGATTCCGGTTTTATCTATAAAGAGGAAAGATTTGTATTTTTGTATGTAACGAATAAACTCAAAAAGTACCAGATCGATTTTAATGAAATTTGGTACACAGATAGTCTTGAGCTTGAGAAAGGACATAGGCTACTTTTAAGGGCGACAAAAGGGCTGTAAAGGTTTGAAATAGGGAATGAAAGTTTGTATAGAAATTACGTCATTTTAAAAAATAAGTTTCAAGCTTCGAGCTTGAAATTTATTTTTTTGGCCGTTGATTATATATGATAAGTAAGACAATCAAAGTTTGTAAAAAAATATGATAAAGGGGGTACCTAGAGACGAACCCGAGCGAAGCGAGGCTAAGTCGCTAGTTTTATAGAAAGAAAGAAAAATAGACATAAAAGGAGCTGCAAATGCATGGACTCTACTCTAAATAAATATATTAGGTTATTAACATACTTACATCATACTCGGATGACTATAATAATCACAGAATTTTACCTATTCCGTGATAATAATGGTGTAAAATATATTTTGTTTATGTTTCTCGCTACTTTACAGGACGCATTTGAACGAAATTTACCATACAGATAGATGAGGCCTAGGCCCTGGAATAACATAGGTCTTTCCTAGGCCTGGCGGCCGTTCTTGTATGCAATACCATCGTTTAAAATACAATAGTTTTCAGACCTTCTTTAAGCCCATTGAAAACTAGGGGAATCGAGCTGCGGGTTGTCGACCTTTTAATGTCTTTCGAAAAGTTATTAAGTCGTTTTAAACATGCAGGTTTCCTAACGATCCTTCTTTCATAAGGGAAATGGTAATCATATTAAAAATAATTCCACATGATAATATAAGATGTGCACGACCCGGGATTAGACCGTTTGACTCGGTCACCAAGTAAGCTACATTATAAATATGTTGGGACATTATTACACACAGCACCGTCTAGTTTCGTTGTTAGCTACGAGTCTTGTGTTACGGATACCAGATAGTTGATACACTACACAAATATGACTTTAAATATTATAGCCAAACGAGTCGAGAGTTTATTTTTATTTTTAGAGCAAATTTTAACTTTTTTATGATTTGGAATCAAAAAAATCATATATTATCACCGCGCGAATTGCTAGTAAGAACCGTACTATCTCCGTATGATCTTCGATACAACAAAATATATTTAATATTAAATATTATTTCAATACAATAACACTCGATACAGAAATCGTATTCACGATCTGTAGTAAGAGCTTATCTTTCGTAAGACGCTTTGTTAGTAATAGGTATTATGGGTTTATTCCGAAAGATAAATTAATTATTTATAGCCTCCTTATCCTATCTATTTATTTGACTATTATAGCATTTTATGAAGCCTATTCCACATTGAATTGACTCTATTATGGTATCTTAATATAAAATAACACTAGTGACACACCCTTGATCCGCTCGGGTTCAACTATAACGGTTAGTGTAAATGTCATAGAAATGAGATATTTTCCTGTAGTAAAAACTATATTTTATGTTGACCTGGATGCTATCATCATACCAAATTTGAACAAAATCGGTCTAGTGGTAATGCGGTGTCAGGCAGACAGACAGACCAACAGACAGACAGACAAAAGTCCAAAAACTATAGATTGGGCCGATGGCCGACAAAAAATGTTTAAAGTACAGATTCGACTCACTAAGATTATTTTATAATGTATTATAATATGCATACAATATTTCTAAAATTTGAATGTTATTGAGTTTCTTTTGTGAAAGGTACACAAGCAAGTAGCCGTCTTCAATAAATAGATTCTGAAATACAAAAAGATTTATTAAATCGGAGTTCTAGAGGATAGTTTGTGTAGACAAACAAACTCTTCTGCTCATATTATTTTTTTATATATATTTTTTCCGTACATGAGCCTGTCACTGAGCGCTTTCTTATCGGCTAGTCCAATTTTGGTGGTATTTTTTTTGTAATCGAGAGGTTCTTGGATGATTTATATTTACAACTGAACCCAGTAGATGGCGCTGCATTCGGGTTCTACATTTTTGTTTTTAATGTTCTCTCGGGTCCACTAATTTTGTTGTCTTCTCCGATCAATTAATAACAAAGTCTATACATGTGAATATCACTAAACAGCTGAACTGATTTTGCTGATATTTCGAATATTTGTCTTTAGTAACTGTTTGTTTTACGATCGTAATAAATTCTTTCACAAAAACGAAAGATTGAAAGTCCTTCCCGTCCCGAAATTGATGAAGGTGATATACTGAATTCACGTTGTAGCTTTTTAAATCACAGTCATTTATATAAATAAACAACATGAACGAAGCCGCGAGCAAAAGCAAGTCAATTAATTTTAGCTTTTTGCACTCCACTTGGTAACTATTTAAACTATGCCAAAACTCATAATGCGTGCTCGCTATATGCTTAAGAAGGGGTACAAAGTTTGTATTTACTTAATAATATACGACTATACTCGTAAGGTACACTAGCCACACCCTTCGTTTCGCTCACGCTTGATAACAAACGCTTGATGACTTGATAATAAAACACATTTTTTACTTTCTATGTTTGCATGCTTCATACAAATGTTTCTGAAAAAAAACCATCTTCTGGTAAGAAAAAACAATGCACAACCAGAAGCGACATTGTTTTATGTTACATAATTTCATTTGATGAACCTCTATAAATGGCCTGAGTATATTGTGTAAACACAAAAATAGACACCAGAATTAAGTACCTCTATTTATTCAATCGGTTAAAAATATATGGTAGCATCTAGCTTCTTCTAATCTACTATATAAAAATCTCGTGTCACAGTGTTTGTTATAGAACTCCTCCGCAACGGCTTGACCGATTTTATGATTTTTTTGTGTATATTTGGTAGGTCTGATAATAGGTCGTAAGCTATTTTTTATTCCCCTAGCTGATAAGGATGGCCCTCGAAGTTTTTATTTTTATAATATGATTTCTACCACCAATTCCTTTTTTTATATGGACGCAACCGAAGCCGCGGGAATTGCTATTAATATATAAAAATTGTACCATCACCAGTAAAAGTGTAAAATTAATGTAAAGATATAGATATAAATGGAATAAAAAATATCAGCCTGGTTCTTACACAATTTTACAATTTAACAACGCCATCTAGTCAAACTTACTAACAATGCTTTAAGTAAGCTTGTACACCCCCATAAAAGCTCTGTGTTATTTTTAATATTTCACTTCCCTAATAGATGGCGCTGTATCGAAAAAACATGTAAAATGATTTAAATAATATATAAAAACAGTTTAAAATTTAATGCCTGTAGAAAAGATATAATTATTCTCGTACATTTTAAGTGATATCTTAATGATTCATCAATAAAACTAAATAAAATATGCGTCAAAATAAATAAATATTTTTTTTTATTTAAAATTCGCACTTACCCCAATGTCTTTGTACTTATAAGGGGAGTCTTCAAATTTAGGAATCCGTTGAGCCTGCTCATGTTTTTATCTCTCCCACTTTCAGTTGCTGAAGAATCAGCCCTGGAAATAAATAATATACTTTTACCAACACTATCCCAAAGCAAAAAAATATTATAATATTTAATCTATACATTGCTATAGAGTAAAGACCCTTTTGATTTTTATCAGGCTTTCAATTGCTATACAAATATATCTTTATATATATAATTCTTATGTGAGTGCGTATGTCACTGAACTTCTCTCAAACGACTGGACTGATTTTGATGATATTTTTTGTGTGTGTTCAAGGGGATCTGGGAATGGTTTAGATTCACAATTTTGTCCGCTGCACAATGTTTTTTTAATTGCCGTTCGTTAGTCTCGCTAAAACTCGAGAACGGCTGGACCGATTTGGCTAATTTTGGTCTTGAATTATTTGTGGAAGCCCAGAGAAGGTTTAAAAGGTGAATAAATATGAAAAAAAAGTTTAGGTCTTTTATTTATCGATTGAGGCAGTACGAAGTCTGCCGGGTCAGCTAGTATTATATAATACTTTAAATATTTTTTTAGAAAATCTTATTAATATAAGTACTAATTTTTATTAATACCAATGTTGAATCTGTAGTTTTACAATTTCTATCCGTCTGTCTGTGACTGCATCACGATAAAACTACTAGACATATTTTGATGAAATATAGTTTAATAATAGCTGGTTTTTCGGGTAAAGATATAAGGATAATTTTTACGCAAAATATTTAATTTCTGAAATTTTTATAAATCTACTAATTATTGAAGTGTACCTACGGACGAACCCGAGCTAAGCGAGGTTAAGTCTCTAGTATTAGTAGTAGGTAGTCTAGTTTATGAATATAAAATTAAAAATAACATTAAAGGAAATTAGAGATAAAAGGTTAATGACCTGATTTATAAAAGTTTCTGATTCATTCTTGACCAGCTATTTATTTATTCTTATTAAGTTTAAGCATTTTTTATGAAAAATAATCCCAATATTAATTTATAATTTTATTATTATTCGTAGCGCCATCTGTAAGATTTAAATAAACTTACAACAAATAAATGTCAACATAGATAGCGCTGTTACGTCAGGCCAGATTGATTCAAGCCTAAAACATTAGATGGCGCATAATTATATTTATGTGAAGAAGGTCTATACATCTAATTTTTTTTGTATAATTCAATAGCAATTTCTCGCGGCTCCGCCCGGGAACTTAGGAATTGGTGTTGGAGGGATGAAATTTTAGGGTTATATGTATTTTTGAAGCGAAATCAAAAAATAGAAAAATAAATTTTTGTCCAAAAATAAAAAAGAAAACATCTAAAGTGGGCCTATCTCAATGTCACCTAGGGAAAAAAAAGCCTACAA
Organism: Boloria euphrosyne; assembly: GCA_951802675.2. NCBI lineage: Eukaryota > Metazoa > Arthropoda > Insecta > Lepidoptera > Nymphalidae > Boloria > Boloria euphrosyne. Next base: position 3,679,842 of record OX637900.1, on the reverse strand, counting down.
CCTATTTTCAGACATACCAAATATACATACAAAATTTCATAAAAATCGGTCAAGCTGTTTTGGAGGAGTTCGATAACAAACACTGTGACACGAGGTTTTTATATATTAGAAAGAAGATGATATATATTATTTTTAATTTATATTTGTTAAATAATCATAGAACTTTAATAAAAAAAAATCAAACAAAATATAACAGCAAACAAGGTAAACATTCTGAAAACTGAGTCGTTAAAAAGGCTCTATCATGCCGAGCGATATCTTAATTCCTAAGGCGGCTAACTCTTGTACAAACTTTTCGAAAGCCTACAAAACATACATTTATCAATAATAACTACTACTAACGGACAGACGTTGTTGTTTTTTCGTTATATTACTTCACTCGTTATTGTGAAAAGTCGCATTTTGAATGTTAAAAGCTTTCGTATTGAAGAATCAAAGTACTATGCATTTATCGTTTGAACATCGATAAATGGCATTTTGCGCGAAATATAATGTATATTTATAGGTTATACCTGTGATTTTTTTTTACTTTATTAATTATTTTCTAATACGTCTCTTTACTTCTCTCCTTTTAAAGTTCTGCTAGGTTCAAGTCTCCCTTTAATTCCAGGGGTATGTATTCAGGCCTTTTTTAATGTCCCACTGCTGGGCACGGGCCTCCTTCAATACGAGGGGATCAGACCATAGTCCACCACGCTGCGTTAGGGGAGGTCTTCACATGTCTTTTGAAAACCTGCTAGGTTCTCTCAGATGCAGGTCTCCTCACAATGTTTTCCTTCACCGTCAGAAAAGTGGTAGGTAATTATTTTAGAAAAGATTCGCACAAGAATTACAGAGTTGCATGATCCGGATTTGAACCCGCATCACTCGGATATCTAAGTGAGCACGTTACCACTGGGCTACCACTGTCTCTTTAGAACCAAGACTATGTTAATTTTTTATATATTTTAGTCCTAAATGATCATGTGCTTGTAAACATAATTGCACTGGAACAAACTAAAGGCTAACTCGACATCAATTATCGTAATTGCTTTGTGCTGTTAGTTATAGGTTTAATATAGGGTTGGCGCCTGTAAGTTTAAAGTTAAGTTTTAAATCTATCTTTTTAATTTTTCATTGCAATAAAGTATTACCTGTTATGAACCCGTTATATATTTATTCTATTTAATTTTCTTGTTATTGCCTTCAAAGCGTTCCAGTTCAGGTTAGAAAAATATATTTAAATTAGGGACAATGTCATTATTATTCCCTAATCACTTTTACAGTGATTATATCACACAATTATATCACAAATGATACCTTTAGCACCTCACATAAGTTTCACCGAAACGATGGTACTATTTTCTATTGATTCTTCATTACTCACCTAACTTTCATATTCCGCAACACAAAAATGTATAAGGGAAAGCGTTATTCAAAATAAGTTTTGAGATTTGTTTCCTATATATGTAGTTAAAAGTTAGTTAGTTTTGGATAATACCATGTAAAATTGAGTAGATTGTATTTAAAAACCAATTTTAGAATGTCCCTAAAGATAAAGTTTTCTTAACAGACACACACGCACACAAACATCCACGCCCACGTCCACACCCACGCCCACGCAAACGCATATAAACTTAGAAATCAGATACTTTGTGTACAAAGGAGGTCTAATCGCTTAAAAAAATAGTGTAATTTTAAATAAAAATTGAGTTACAACCCTAATTGTCCTAAGCATTGTGGACATCAGCACAGAATTCAATTATTATTGTTAGTAGAACTAATCTTAGCTGATACATCTTTGTGCTTAATTCTTGTACACAGTGCAAATTATAGCGGGTTTAAAAATGTACAGTGAATTTTTTTCTAATCTGATTTCCAGATGTAATGCGTATATGAGTACATAATATAAATAAAATTGAAGTGTCTGTTTTTAAATTCAAAATAAGCTTTTCTCTAAATGCATAATGTAAAAGTAAAGTAAGAAAAAAACAATTTTTATAATTTTTGTATGTTTGTTTGTTCCAGCTAATCTCTGAAACGGCTAGACTGATTTACCGGGGTTTTCACTCGCAGATAGCTAATGTTGGAAGGGGTTACTTAGGCTACTTTTATTTTATTAGAAAATAATAAAAAGCGTTTATTTTAACTTACGCCCAGCGAAGCGGGCCTGGTTTGTAGTCCAATAATAAAGTAACCGATTCTAATTTGAGTTAAAAAGTTGTTTTAGTCTCTACATCTACTTGGTTTATTAAATTCTAGGATTTTGGATATCAGATCAAACCAACGATAGTTATGAATTTTCGGTTTCAAAAATTTTAACAAGAAAATCAGATTTACGAACTTGGTACATGAAAATATGAGAGGTGTATGACTCGGGATTTGAACCCGTTTTAAATAATTTTCCAATAAAACATAATACTATTGGGATACTACTATCTATTGATGTTAGTAATGATTTTTAAATATTTAATATAAGAAATAAAAAAAATATCAATGTTTTTCGGATGAAACGCAATAATAATAATATTAGTGAAATTTTTTGTTCAAGAAGAAGGAGAGAGCGATTAAAACGGATTGAGAAACGGTTATTGTATTAATTTTAGACACTTTTATTGTTTTAATTACACATACAATTAATTCCTAACATATCTTCCTTTTTCCCTCCCTCTAAGTCTCGGAAATCTAAAGCTTTAGATTAGTATTAATATAAACTAGACTTCAAATTTAGTTTTACTTATTTAGCACAAAAAAATTCACTTCTGACATGTGTACTTTGTAGGCACGCATTTACAAGGAAAGAAATTATGAAGTTATTCAACTTTCAGAGATATCACTACTTGCCACAGAAATAATTTATAGTAGAATAAATGAATTTCGTCGTTTAGTTTTACTCCATTACCATGTTTATTATTCGGTTTTATTAAATGTATAATAAAGTTCATTTTTCACTGTTATAAAATTCATTATCTTTTTTTAGGGCGAGCGAAGCGAATCCTGACTTTATCACACAACCTGCGCATTTTGTGGTACTTGTCATCAGCCCTTTTTAGCGTCCCACTGCTGGGCACAGGCCTCCCTCAGTACGAGGGGGTGATCCCCCTCCATAGTCCACCGCGCTGGCCTAGTGCGTGTTGGCGGACTTCACATGTCTTACGAAAACTTGCTAGGTTTTCTCAGACATGCAGGTTTCCTCACGATGTTTTCCTTCACCGTAAGACAAGTGGTAATCATGATGGAAATGATTCGCACATGAAAATATCAGAGGTGCGAGACCCAGATTTGAACCCGCATCACTCGGTTATACAAGCGACGCGTTACCGCTGGGCTACCACTGCCTATTTTGTGGTACACTTTACTGAAAACCTATCACGCCTATAGATTTGTGCTTTAACATAGTAATTTAAATTTATATCTAGATGTGTTATCTGTTAAAAAATATAATTTTACATTAAAAATGAACATTAACAATTGTCGACGCCAGATTTCCTATCGTCGACCTTATTGCCTTATTCATAAGGCTTTTATTATATTCATTATATCGAGCCATACACTTCACCAATCAAATAACTCAAATACAATTTCGTCACGCACTACGTCAACACACCTCATCTAACATTCCAACACAACCAACCGACACTCTGAATTCTGCTTCCATTCCGTACAAGACACTAGCACTACACAAGAAACCTATTTGTAATTCTGTTAAGACAGGCCAAATATATATCTTTGAGAAGATATCCCGATCTTTTCTTTTGTTCATCGCGAACAAAAAGTGGCGACCGTGACAGGACCCTGCTACTAAAAGGGTTTTTTTCGCGAGTACGTGGGTCAACGGAGGAAGGACACTAGAAGGTCAACGCCACGTGGTGCGTCGCAGTGCCTGGATTGCCTGGGCTACTACCAGCAGCAAGGTCTACACTGCTCACCGTGGAGCCAGATCGTCTTTCGCCGAGCCACGCCGATGCTTTTCCAACAATTCGGAACCTCACGCCTATTCAAGCAGACAGCACCCAGCGGCCGGAGCTACAGTACTTCTCCTGCTCAGCAACGCTTGCCTGCCTACCTAACTGTGAGCCCGTTCCTATTATATCCTATTATTTCAACTCAATTTGTGCTAATACTGTCGATATATTTTTCTAAAGTTGTGCAACTATTGCCTAATTACATTCAAGAAGAGCTTATTTTCGCTAATTCCATCGTGAATTGCCTATTAGAACCCTTATAAGCGCTTATATTAAGCTATACGAAGCGTACTTACAGTAGAACATATAAAGTTGCATCCATTTTTTGCAAGTCATGCTTTGCACTACGTCACTTCATTACGCTATTAGATTATGTTCACTAAATAGCTAGCACTGTAAGTCCATAATTCATTAAAATCACTGCGCTTATATTCATTTAACGAATAAATTAATCATTTTTTAAACATTTAATTTGTCTTTGTACGCTATTACTCGTATACCTATTTCTATTCTAAGCTACAAATGATTTCAACCTTTTTCTATACGCTAAACGCCTCTCGCTGCTAATTATCAACTGTTGTAAATTAGATATTTACATAGCATCGTTAATAATCATTTCCAGTGCACCGGCGCGAGCCCGAGGCGACCCTTTTTGACGTCACCCTTTGTCTACGCGGCTACCTGAGTTCCGAGCGGCCGACCGTTGCCCGTGCGCCGATCAGCTGATCCCAACCGGTTCATTGACAGCGCCAGCTGTTTATCAAGATAAGCGAGGAGCGTACCGTATTGATCTTTTATTTATTAATTAATTATTTTTTTATTTATTTTACTAATTTAAATCTATTAGATTAGATATTTTCATCCAATGGAGTCTAAAAACGATAATGTTAAAATTTTAAAGGACTTAATTACTAAACGTAGTAATATTAAAGGTCGTTTAACTAGGTTTAAAAATTATATTGATGAAGTACAAGCCCAAAATAGTCTATCTGACCTAGATATACGCAAAATTGAGATGAAATTATCTAGATCTGAGGAATTATTCAAAGAGTTCGACGAGTTGCAGGCACAAATCGAGTCGTTGCAAGTCCCCTCCATAGAATCCGAGTTAGCGTTATGCGAAGCTATTGAACAGGATTTTGACCACTATATAGCCCTAGCAAAAACTATATTAGCGAATCATTCACCATCCAATCTAAACGAGTCTAATTTAACTGACCACAGTTCTTGTTGCGGTGATGGTCAGAGTTTTATAGGATTTAAGTTACCTGTCATAAAAATATCAAACTTTAATGGTACCTACTATAAATGGCTCGAGTTTAAAGAAACTTTTAATTCGCTTATTCATAGTAATAGTAAAATAAAAAATATTTACAAATTTCACTATCTTAATTCTTATTTAGAGGGGGAAGCTGCTCGCGTCATTAGTAATTTAGAAGTTACAGACCAAAACTATATTCAAGCCTGGAAACTCTTGTGCGAACGCTATGATAATAAGCGTCAACTAATTAATAATCACCTAACAGCTTTATTTAATTTTGAAGGCGTACGAGAGACCGATAAGTCATTGCGCTTTATAATAGATCATGTCACTAAAAACTTACGGGCTCTCGACACGCTTGGATTACCCACTGACAAGTGGGACGTTTTAATTATTCACATGGTCACAGCAAAATTAGACAAGAGCACTATTTACAAGTGGGAAGAACATAGAAATATTTTGTCCGAAATTCCTACTCTTGACGAATTTTTTACATTTTTAAAAAATCGAGCGGATGTTTTAGAGACGGTAAGCCGTAGTAAGCAAGATAATTCTAACGATACTAAAAAACACTTTGCCTCTAGTAGTGGTTCGAACAAGGCTCAAACTAAATCATTTTTGTCAATTTCAAATAGCGATTTTAAACGTAAATATCAATGTCTAGTTTGTAAACAAAATCATCGCTTATTTGAATGCGCTACGTTTAAGGCTAAGTCACCTGAAGAAAGGCAGCGTATTGTAACGTCATTAGGTTTGTGCGTCAATTGTTTGAGACCCGGGCACGATGTTGAGAAATGTAGTCTTCCAGGGCATTGCCGTTCTTGTAAAAAACGTCATAATACATTGATACATATAAAACCCGAATCTACTTCATCCACTGAACATTCACCTATTGTTATGTCCGCTTTGGCTGGCTCATCTCAAGTACTGCTGTGTACCGCTAGTGTCCTTGTGTCAAACCCCATAACTAATGAAACTATAAAGGTTCGCGCTTTACTCGATAGCGGGAGTCAGTGTTCTTTTATCACTGAGTCACTGAAAAGGCGACTCAACCTATCTACCCATCCATCTAATGTTGATGTTTACGCTATTGGTAACACTGAACTCAACCTAAATACAAAACGTTGCATGATACGCCTACAGTCTAGTGATTGCCTATTTAGTGTCACAATGTTTTGCCTAACACTACCTAAAATTGCTGATAACATTCCTAAGTCAACCTTTGATATAAAGGGCCTAGATTTGTCTCATTTTACTTTAGCCGATCCTAACTTCTATGAATCATCACCTATCGATATGCTCATCGGCAGCGACCTATTTTGGGAAGTGATAGGTTCCCAACAGCACTCACTAAGTGATAAGGGTCCTATCCTGCGCAGCTCTAAATTTGGATGGCTCGTGGGAGGCTCTATGCTTGTCCAATCGAAACAAAGAATATTACCTCAAAAATCTATTTGCTCCTATCATGCTCACCTAAAGGAATATGATTTTCCTAACCTAGAGCATCAGGTAGCCCAATTTTGGGAACTGGAAGGTTTCCCTCAATCTATACCCTACAGTGAAGAGGAAAGGCTTTGTGAAAGGCATTTTCTTACCACCACTACTCGCCTAGACAATGGTCGTTTTTGTGTGGGTCTTCCTCTTCGTGATGATAGAGAATGCTTAGGCGACTCATATCATCTAGCCAAAAAAAGGTTCTTAAACCTGGAATCTCGTTTTAAAAAACAACCTAACCTAAAATTAGCCTACACCGAATTTATTAATGAATATGCCGCTCTCGGTCATCTATCAGAAGCGCCCGTCCAGAGGCCTATCAACGCCTATTTTCTACCGCATCATCCTGTAATTAGGGACAAAAGCGAGTCGACTAAATTACGTGTCGTATTTGATGCGTCAGCTCGCACTACTTCTGGAATATCTGTCAATGATCTCCAGATGGTAGGGCCTACTTTACAAGATTCTCTATTTAACATCTTGTTAAGATTTCGTCTCCATAGATACATAATTTCAGGTGACGTAGAGAAGATGTTTCGACAAGTGACGATGAGAGAGGCAGATCGCGATCTACAGTTAATTTTGTGGCGTGAAAATGAAAACGACCCTCTCCGTACTCTACGTCTTAATACAGTAACTTATGGATTTTCATCTGCTACTTTCCTTACCACTAGGTGCATTTTTCAACTCGGTGAAGAATGTGCTGACCCTAAAATAAAATTAATTATTCAAAATTTCATAAACTTCAAAGAGTTTATGCAACAGTCCTAAGATTCATACACAATTGTTCTCACCGTACTAAGATTACTGGACCTTTCCAAGCTGAAGAGCTCGAACGCTCAACTAAATTACTTGCCAAATTTGCACAAATGGAATCTTTTCCTGACGAATTAGATCGTTTGCAAAACAAGAAAAGCTTACCAGCAAAAGCAGCATTAGTTTCGCTTAATCCATTTATAGACTCAGAAGGTTTGCTTAGAGTTGGCGGTCGTATACCTAACTCGAGCTACTCTTACGACAAAAGGCATCCCATTCTACTCAAGTCAGACCACCCGCTAACCAAACTTATATTTTTAGCAGAACATGAGCGTCTCTTGCATGCTGGACCTCAGCAATTACTTGCGTCTATTAGGGATCGCTACTGGCCTATCGGAGGCCGACAACTAGCTAGAAAGACCGTACGCAATTGCTTTACTTGCCGAAGATTTGGTGGTCAAACTCTATCAAATATTATGGGCAATCTGCCAAATGATCGTGTAGAGGCTAATTTTCCTTTTGCCACTGTGTCTACTGATTTTGCTGGACCATTTTTAATTACAGACCGTAAAGGTAGAGGATGCAAAATCACAAAATGCTATTTGTGTATATTTATATGTTTTCGGTACAAGTGTATCCACCTTGAAGCGGTAAGCGAGTTGTCCAAGGACGCCTTTATTTTAACACTAAAAAGATTTATCTCTCGCAGAGGCATTCCTAAAACAATCTATTGCGATAATGGTCGTAATTTTGTAGCCTCTGCCAAGGAAATATCAATTTTTTTACAGTCGCAACGCGACTCTATTTGTGACTTTGCAACTCGTCGCGGTATCGATTTTAAGTTCACTCCCGTGTACGCTCCTCACTTTAATGGGCTAGCTGAGGCTGGAATAAAGTCGGCAAAATATTACATAAAACGTGTCCTAGGCAATTCGCATCTAACTTTTGAAGAACTGTCGTCATTGTTTGCACAAATTGAGGCCATCCTCAACAGCCGACCCCTTTGTCCTCTCAGTCCATCACCTAACGACCTACAACCTCTCACCCCAGCTCACTTTTTAATCGGCAGGTCACTTACATCGCTACCATCACCAGACTTCGTGGATTGCAATACTAACCGCCTCGACCGCTACCAGCGTCTGGAGCAGGCTAGACAACATTTCTGGCAGCGTTGGACCAAGGAATATGTTGCCGAGCTGCAGCAGCGCTCTAAGTGGCACACAAAGAGTAGGGACCTAAAACTAAATGATCTAGTTTTGATAAAGGAGGACAATCTGCCCCCTTTATGCTGGCGCTTGGGCCGCATAGTCAAACTTTTTCCGGGAAACGACGGCATTCCTCGAGTTGCAGATATTTCTACCGTCCAAGGAACAATAAGAAGAGCCCTCAATAAGATTTGTCTTCTACCTACTTCATCAGAAGAAACTTGTTAAAAGCTTAATAGAGCTTTCAACGGCCGGGAGGATGTCGACGCCAGATTTCCTATCGTCGACCTTATTGCCTTATTCATAAGGCTTTTATTATATTCATTATATCGAGCCATACACTTCACCAATCAAATAACTCAAATACAATTTCGTCACGCACTACGTCAACACACCTCATCTAACATTCCAACACAACCAACCGACACTCTGAATTCTGCTTCCATTCCGTACAAGACACTAGCACTACACAAGAAACCTATTTGTAATTCTGTTAAGACAGGCCAAATATATATCTTTGAGAAGATATCCCGATCTTTTCTTTTGTTCATCGCGAACAACAATTTTTGTTCATTGGATAGAATGTTATTGTACTACTAATGCAAGCTGTTAGAAAACCAAAGAGTTAACATTGCTGTAACAACACACACAACACATTCGTGCACATTACACAAATGAATGCCCTTCACGGGACTCTAACCCGCGACCGTTGGTACATCAGGTATAGTTATTATTATTATATACTATACAAACTAATATAAACGTGTTGTCAAACTGAACTTAAAAATAAAAACAAAATAATATAAAAATCTTCTAAAAACATATGAGTCTTGATGATCGTAGATGTGTTTCTTGGTCTTAGACAAACTTGTTGCTAGCTAAGAAAATACAATAAAAGAAAAAATATACTCTTTGACCAAACTACATACACATGTCTATGAATAGTCGAAGTAAGATGATTAAATTGATCGCGTATGGTTTCAAATTAACCCTATATTGCACTCTAGAGCTTCGAACTTAAAATTAAACGTAAGTCATGATTACTTGTTATTTATACATTAGGTATTAGGTATTAGTTTAGTCAAGTGCCGTTTTGGTCAACTTTTTTCAGCAGTCTCCGAAAATTATGAATGAGGTGTCATTCGATTCGAAATTATTAGATTTCTAGATGATTTTTAAAAAAATGAAGTTCCGCTTGCAAAAATTGCAAAAGTTATTAACAATTAACTAAAAAATAAAAAGAGGTTTAGTTTTTTGCAAATATCTCAAAAACTAATAAAGATTTTTCAAATTTAAAAAAGATTCAAAAGGAAGAGGAAATTTCCAAACAAAAATCCTAATTTCCGAAACAAGCGTAAGTTTAGTAAGCGTTTGGCTTGCGTAAGCCACGCGCACTTTGCACGCTTTATAAATAAAAACTATTTAAACTTACTGGATGGATAAATGAAAAATGAATTCAAAATAATTTGAAAAAAAAATCGATGATTAATTTAAGTTTTTAATATTGCAACAAAGAAAATTATTAATACGGCTACGGCATTGTAATAGGTTTTTAAAAAACTCAATTTTTAATTTTTCCAACTGAAATTAACGATGAGTGTACTTTAACAAATCGCGGTAATGCTCTCAATAAAAGACCATTATGCCCATTTATTTCACGTGTCGACGCCAGATGCAGCTTATTAGCGTACTGTACGAGTATTATATAAGTACGATTTAAATAAAGGAATATGAGCGTTATGCGTTCTGACCCGTAGAAATACAATAAATTAGCTTATTTAACCCGCCATTGGTGACGTCAGTTTCACTTACAACATTGGTGACGCCGGTCTCACAGACCCATGATTTGGCCAACCATTAACTAGTTATCCTACTTTTAGTTAGTTTAGGTTTATTTAAATAATTAATTATAAACATATATTTGGCAAGAAAACACAAAAAATAATTAAATCACAGCTTGTTTATTACGAATTAAGCAATTGTACTTAAAACACTAAAAAACACTATGGTTTTACGCATATATTTTAAAAATATCGAAATTAGTAACAGTATTTAACTTTTTGTACTTAAATCAGTCTTTGTCAGTCTTATGACATTGCATACTCTTAGAAATTAAACAAAAAAATATATCCAATTAACAAAAAAAAAAAGAAAAGCATTCTCAAAAATCACTCTTCTTGGGAGATCAAACAGCTTCTGCAATAAGGTACTACATGCTCAAGGCACAGGTATTTCTCGCATTTTTGGCAAAAGTATTTAGTTTTTCTGTTTTTTTGCCACCCACATTCATGGCAACGACCTTTACGTAAAGGACCAACAGAACCGCGTTCATCATCAATCTTCAAAATCTCTGAAATCCTTTCTCTCGTCAGTCTAGGTAAGTTAAGTTGTGTACGTCTTTCTCTCAGACGAGGTTCAATAAGTTTCATGGCTAAATTCTCAATAAAGTGACGGCGTTGTAGTTTTGAGTTGCAAGATTTTCTGCTTCTACATCGCTCTCCGTTTCGCTATCCGATGATTGCTGTGGGCTTTCCTCGACAGATAAAACTTGATGTAAGAGAGCCTCAAGACGACGCTGTTCTCTTTCGTGCGACATTCTGAAACAAATTTTTCATATTAGATAAAGGAATCTGTACCTATATTTATTATGTTTTAAAAAAATCTATCCATAAAATTATACAAAAATCACATTAATCAAATAGTATTCAATAAAATAATTAAGATAACAGTAACAATAGTACTAAGTTTTGATGATATTCTAAGATTTTTTAAATTCTGTGCTAAATTCAATGTAAATATTTTACTTACTTGTTTGGTGACGCCGGTCTCACGGACCGGGTTGGCAATAAAACTCCGGAACGTGCCTTCGCTGCGAAGCCACGAGCGGCACTGACTGTTTAGGACTTAAAATGAGGCAGCTACTCGAAATCGCAACCCGAATAGACGGCGGGCGAAAAAGTTATTCAAATTTTTCGAGTCACCCGGTCTCTCAGACATATACGTCACCAATGGCGGGTTAAATATGTACCTAAAATAAATGTAAATAACTGATTACATAAAAAGTAACTGAGATTTTAAGTATTTACTAAAAAAAATTGTCAAGAATACCATATTTTGTTCCAATCTTCTAATCAATTCTAGTTTTCACTAAGGCGTTTCGTTTAAACTAGTTTTGACTAGTTAAAACGCGTTATAATAACTGAGAAATTAATTGTAACATATACATTGAGTTATTATTACTAGAGTAGACGCCGCGAACAAAATCTGTTCGCCACTAGCGGCCGCCCGGGGCGCGGGGGAGGAGGCGACCGCATCATAGATTACTATGCAGAAGGGACACGGACACTTTGTTTATATTCTGCCTAATGAGCATACAACTAATTATTTTAATTACAATTACTTTTTAAGCTATTGCATAGATTCTATCGCGGGCTTTGAGCGCGGCGACCGAATCGAGAAATTCCGTAACGAAAAAACCTAACACCAATAAGGTTTTATATTCTGTAATTGTATCGAACCTATAACCCACTTTACATCCACTGAGCCACAAGATCCTAAATTTTTTTTTAATAATGACATGGGTGTCATTTTCGAGGTTTCTCGGGGTGCTGATTGCGAAAATGAGGTCCATTTTCAAATCCAAGATGGCGGACATCCGGTTTTTTTTCAATAATGACATGGGTGTCATTTTCGAGGTTTCTCGGGGTGCTGATTGCGAAAATGAGGTCCATTTTCACACATTCACATCTTGGATTTGAAAATGGACCTCATTTTCGCAATCAGCACCCCGAGAAACCTCGAAAATGACACCCATGTCATTATTAAAAAAAAACCGGATGTCCGCCATCTTGGATTTGAAAATGGACCTCATTTTCGCAATCAGCACCCCGAGAAACCTCGAAAATGATACCAATGTCATTATATAAAAAAAAACCGGATGTCCGCCATCTTGGATTTGAAAATGGACCTCATTATTTAAACCTTATTGGTGTTAGGTAATAGGTTTTTTCGTTACGGAATTTCTTGATTCGGTCGCCGCGCTCAAAGCCCGCGATAGAAGCTATGCAATAGCTTAATAAAAAAGTATATATATAATAATATAAAATGTTTTATCTGATAGGGAACTACAAAATAATTTCATTATCTGTATTAATTAACATAGCAACTCGATATTGTCACTTCTGCGTAGACCTTTTTTTTACTCTTTGATTTCAACAATCATGGCCGCCGCCGCATGGCGCGTCGGCATGACTTTAAAATTATACAAAATTATTAATCTAAGCGTGATTAAACGAAAATGCAGTAAACTTACGCGTGAAAAGTCACTCCTTGACTTTTATTTGATTTTCCTGAACGGTTTGTACAGTACCTCACTACACATGACGGCATATTTAGACGTAATAATTTTTACTCCAATGCGTCAAGCTACCGCAGCCGCTCGGCACAGACTAAACGCGTATATGCCGATCGGCCTATACAGGTGTTTGAATAAATCTAGTTGAGGCGCCCACTCTATACGTAGTAATAATAACTCAATGAACATATATAATAAATATAAAAACCCATGACAGGAGCAGAAACATATAAGTGCCTGTCCCGGGACACGAACCCACTTCACTCCGATTTCCAATCGAGCGCTGGGCTATGAGTAATGACTGTATCATCAATCATAATAATAATTTATAATAATAAAAATCCATTAATAACTTTATTTATTCTACATAATCGATATAATGCCTTAATTGCTCAGCTTAGTAACTTTTTGAAATATTGTACGAGTATCTAATACACTTGCAGTTCCTCTGACTTTCTTTGGAACTATTAGATGTACAAAACATTTAATAATACATTATGTTGAGGCGAAAATTTATATTCATCGATGACAAATGATTATACGAAATAATAAACTTATATACGCATCTGACACTCACACAGGGTCCCGTAACTCCAAGATGTTCACTCAATTTGAAATATATATACTCCAAATACGTATGTGGTATTATGTTTTTTCTGTTTCGCCCTTTATTAAATGTACGCAGTCTAGCAGTTCACACATACGAGTAATTAACAAGTACCATCAGTACCCGCGACTACTTCATGGTTCATGGTTTCAAACACGCTAGTAAAAAAAAGAAGAAAAAAGTATCCTATGTTACTTCTAATACCTCCAAGAATATGTGTACAAAGTTTCATGATGATCGGTTAAGTAGTTTTCGCGTGAAAGCGTAACAAACAAACTTACATTCACATATATAATATTAGTATAAATGTATTCAGCTTATTTTACTTTACAATAGGTATAGAACACATAACTCCCTTCAATACGGGAGAGATCAAAGCATAGTTCATCGCGCTGGGTAACTTATTTAGTTCTCTCAGACATTCTTTTCCAGTCTTCCTCGCGGTATTTCCTTCAATCACTTATTATGTAGTATTAGTGAAATGGTAGTATTTAGTCTAGACTGAATCTCTATTCAGAACATGGTAAAACTAAAAGAGTTCCTTTTGTTACCTTTTCAGCAAGGAACCCTAACAAAATGGCAACAATTTATTACGGTAACGTAACCAAATACGTATTTAATTTGTAAGAAAATATTAATCATCCAGCCATCTGTTACAGATCTCCAAGTAAATGAGCTTGATGGAAGCGAGGCCGAAAGCCTCTAAATATAAGATGCCCGCGATGAATCACGATGCGAAGGAAATTAAGAAGATTTAGGTCGAAATAAATACCAAATGAGATAACTCTGAAATAAAAATTGCCTAATTTATAGGGCATATTCCATCCGTTTTGTATTAAATTATGATAGTATTTGTCGATACTTTTGGGTCAGTTTGTTACCCTATTGTAAGCCCTACCCTTGTTATGCCAGTGGTCGCGGGTTCGAGTCCCGTTGGAGGCAATCATTGGGTGATAAGCACGAATGTACTCCAGTGATTTTTATATGTGTAAAATGCATGTATTTAAAGTTATATATGTGTAAGGTATCAACTATCTGGTACCCGTAACACAAGGCTCGTGCCTTACGATACGAGATAGTATTGATTGTTGAATTCCTAACATATTGTATTTATCTTTAGTTAAACCCTAATGTAACAGAGCTGTTACATTAGGGTACTCTGTTTATATTACCTAAAGCGTCAGATTTTGATGTTTAGCAAGAATATGTTGGGACATTATTACAACAGCGTCATCTAGTTCCGTGGTAAACTACGAGGCTTGTATTACGGATACAAGATTGTTGATATACTACACATATATAACTATAAATACGTATATAATATTATATACCCATGACTGGAGTACAAACATTCGTCTCTACAAATGAATGCCTCCAGCGGGACACGAACCCGCGACCGCTTGTTATTGAATATTTGAAAAAAGTTAAACATTAGCAAAAATTATATTTCAATTTTTTCCGCTGAACTGTACTAATCCAAATTACCGCAAATGACATTTGAATTGCAAAGTGTACCTAATTCAGTTAGAATAATAAATTCTATTCAAATTGAGGTTCGACTGAGAAATGTGAGAATATTGTAAAGAATTTTTTCTTCGTGCTGTTTCTATATTCTTTTTGAAGTACATGTATTGTATTGGTTAGTAAATAGTGATCTGCAGAACGCGGGTTCTGTGAAAGGGTTGCAGGAGAGTTCCGTTACATAGTTAAAATAAACAATGTCAGAGCTTAATTTTGATCGCTTACAATTTTGAATGTTATAAATGTTTTATTATTGTCGCTTCGTGTACATTTCTCAGAAATGTGATATTTTCATGCAATAAAGAGTATCCTATACTTGAACCATCCGGTTCAACCAGCTATTATCATAACAAATTTCATCAAAATCTGTCAAGTGCTTCTCTCGTGATTCGGTCTCAGACAAACAGACAGACTAAAAAATCTAAAAACCATAGATTCTGCCTCAGTATCGATTATAATGTATATTTCAATTAGATTTTCCAAAACATATTTATATACGGATTCGACTCAGTTAAAATTTTATCTAATATATAAAAATCGCGTGTCACAGTGTTTGTTATCGAACTCCTCCGAAACGTCTTGACCGATTTTTATGATTTTTTTGTGTATATTTAGTAAGTCTGATAATAGGTCGTAGGTGATAAGGGTGGCCCTATTCAGATTTTTTATTTGATAGACCATTTTTTTATGATTTGTTATAAAAAAATGCTTATAAGCCTGTATTTTTATCCTTCTGCCACCAATTCCTATTTTAATAGTGATTAGAACGCGGGTGGAGTCGCGGGAATTCCTAGTTATAAATATAGATTTCAGGTCAGTATGTACATTGTACATATACAACGAACGATAATACGATTTGTTAATTGGACCCGCATGAGGACGTTCATATTATACTCGTGTTTATTCCATATATTTGCATTCAAAGCTTCACACTTATCTCTTGTGGTGAAGAGGACGTGTTGATTAACCGCAATATTGTCAACTCTATTTAGGGTTCCGTGTCCATTGAAATAAAATAAAAAATAAATATGTTGGACATTATTACACTCAACGCGACTTAGTTCCATTATAAGCTACGAGGCTTGTGTTACAGATATCAGATAGTTAATATACTACATAATATTATATATAATTTATATAACTTTAAATACGTATATATTATAAATATGCTTAAATTGGAAACTTTAACTGGGAATCGGCCTCCCTTCAATACGAGGGGAACAAACCATGTAGTCCACCGCGCTGGCCTAGTACGGCTTGGTGAATTTCACAAGTAATTAAAAAAACTTGCTAGGTTCTCTCAGACATGCAGGTTTCTCACGATGTTCTCCTTCACCAGAATGTCAGACAAGTCATCATGTTTAAAATGATTCGCACTTGAAAATATCAGAGGTATGAGACCCAGATTTGAATATAGGTTATCCAAGCGAGCGCGTTACCACTGGGCTACCACAGCTGTCACCACTTCATGGTATAGGATTAGTGTATAATATATACCTAAATAAAAAAAAATGAAACACAGCATTTTGAAAAATAGAGTTTTAATTATTTTTGCAGTATATATTAAATACTAATGGACTGAATTCACTTTTTAGCATCCCACTGCTGGGCACATAACTATTCTTCAATGCGAGAGGATCAGGCCCATTAGATACGTAAATTAGTAAGTTCTTCTGAAATTCCAAGCCATTACGAGGAAAAAAAAGTTCTTCAGCTTAAAATAAAAATATACTCTAAAACTTTTAACATAAAAAGTATACATTTTTTCCCAACACTATAAAATTCTTCGATATTTTTTATAACAGCACTTATAATCTAGCCTTTGGGAACTTTATCTTAACGGTTTTGATAAAAAATATAGGTTTCTATAAATATTTATGACTGATCGTTACCCTAGTTTTATGTTAGACTACAAACTCAAAAAGAAATCTTGAAAAATGTCGATAGTTACCACAGTATTTTATAGTTTGCGATTACTACGAGAATCATATTTTGATACGAGTTGCGATACTGATTTCAACGATCATTCGATGTTAATGATTCTATCTATATAATATACATTTAATAAGACTCTAACTTAGTCGAATCTACATTCAATATTTTTTGGAAAATCTTCTTAAAATAGTCATAATTATCGATACAGATGCCGAATCTATAGTTTTTAGAATTTTTGTCTGTCTGTCTGTCTGTGACCGCATTACGAGAAAACCACTTGACAGATTTTGATAAAATTTGATATGATGATAGCTGGTTACCCGAGTCGGGATATAGAACAATTTTTACGGCTTGATAACATATCATTTATGAGAAATCTCAACTAACCGTTACACACTGGCTATAAAACATCACACGGTTTGTGAAATCTAAAAATTTGGTTTTCGGTCTTTAGAACGCAGGCGGAGCCGCGGGTAATGCCAGTTTATCATATATTTCTAGACTTAGTACTCATCCACTATATGTGTCACAAGTCCTTGTGTATTAAATTTTATCCAATACTGTCCAAGTAGCAGAGCAATGGATATACATATACGTGTTATTACGTGTATGTATGCATTATAATTATAAAGATGGCTTTAACAATCTTATAATTTAATTGAAGAAGTTACATGAAGAAGCTTTCACCAGCTCGGAAACCTAATTTTGCATTTACACCAGGTCAACCAATTTCTTCTGTCTAGCATTTTTCCAGGCTATTACCAGGTTTTGCCTTTCGATATAGCCTAGGTCTTAAGCATCATCCTGGGTAAGTCTCTGTCATGCAACAACCTGCCTGCCCAGGAGATTTTGTTCCAGGGACGATTTATCAAGGCTCTTTCTGCCAAAGTAGACCTTATTAGACCAATCGTGGACTTTGAAAACGTTTAAGACAATTTAATAAATCATGTAATTTACAAAATATATTCTTGAAAATATACCCTTTTTTGTGAATAGTCGGATAAAAAGTTTGAGAAAATTCGATTCACCTCCTAACATTTAATATAAGTTAAAGCATTAAGCGGTGACAAAGTGGCTGTCAGAACATAATAAAGTATTTTGAAGAATTGTACTTAAATTGAGGATGATGAAAATTTAACCCTGTAGTAGACGACATAAAGCTCAATTTTCCTAATCAAAGTATCGATTATAAGATTACATACTGTGTATATTCGGCCCTCTTTAACGTCCCACTGCTGGGCATGGTCCTCCCTTCAATACGAGGGTAAAGGGTCGTAGTCCAAGTGCGGTCAAGTGTGCTGGCCATGTGGCGGTCCTGAAATGTCTTTCGAAAACTCACTAAGTTCTCTTGGACATGCAGGTTCCCTCACGATATTTTTCCTTAACCGTAAGACAAGTGGTAATCATGATAGAAATGATTCGCACATGAAAATATCAGAAGTGCGAACTCTGATTTAAGCCCGCATCACTCGGTTATCCAAGCGAGCGCGTTACCGCTGGGCTACCACTGCCTTATACTGTGTATATTATGATAATATTTCCTTTGTTCCCAATCGATAAAAATTATACTTTATTTCTCTTTATAGTAATTCTCTATAGACTATATGAATCAACCAATTTCTTTGGTTTTTTAGTGTTTCCAAATAAACCATTGGACTAATCTAAGCCTTGTCCTTAGGAATATTTTAAGCACAACATATGTTTAATATATGTGTCTGTTTGTCACACCTTTTTTAATAAAAAAATACTGATATACCATACCTTTCGGTGTTGAGACCTTTTTACACTTAAAGGATACCTTTCTTAAGGACCATTGAATGTGTGAATATGGCTTTGATGAAGGTACTTCCTTTCATATAATTTTTAATTGTGCTGTTGACTCCTTCATCTTTTAAGCCATATTCTTTAAGTCAAAGTCCCATATCCCATTAATGTTAATATTATTTACAAGAGAAGCCAAATTTCATTAAATTTTTTTTAAAATATTTACTGCGCGCAAATTTTTAATTTATAATAATTGTTATTTTCGTTGTATAAGTATTACCTATATACACATTCTCATCTTCAGCCCTTTTTTAACGTCCATTTGGTGGGCACGGGCCTCGCTGAGTACGAGGGGGATCAGGCCATAGTCCATCGCGCTGGCCTAGTGCGTGTTGGCGGACTTCACATGGCTGTTCGAAAACTTGCTAGGTTCTCTCAGACATGCAGGTTTCCTCACGATGTTTTCCTTCACCGTAAGACAAGTCGTAATCATGTTGGAAATGTGATAGAAAATCATTGCACATGAAAATATCAGAGGTTACCGGATTTGAACCCGCATCAATCGGTTATCCAAGCGAGGGCGTTACCGCTGTGCTACCACTGCCTACACATTCTATATTTAAAATTATAATAAAATTCTCACTTATTCGAATCTGCATATAAAATATTTTTAAATGTTATTAAAATAGTCATTTCTATCGACACAGAGGCGACATCTATAGTTTTTAGAATATTTCTGTCTATAACCGCATTAGAAGAATACCACCAGATTTTTATGAATTTGGTATAATGATATCTAGTTATTCGGATCAACATAAGGATGCTTTTTACTACGGGAAAATATTCCATCTCTGACCCGATCAGAGCCAGCGTAAGTTGCAAGTTTTTAATATAGATAGCTTAATTATTTCCATATATTATGTTTTCTTATTCCACTACAATTTTATATATACTTATAAATAAAATGGAAGTGCCTGTTTTTAATTTCAAATTAACAGCTTTTCACTAAATGTATATGAAAGTATATACGGTACTAATATCAAAAATTCAGTTTTTAAATTTTTTGTCTGTCTATCTGTCTATTTGTTCCGACTTATCTCTCAAACGGCTGAACCGATTTTGACTGGACTTCACCTCGCAGATAGCTAATGTTATGATGTTATATTTATATTATATATTTTACAAATTATAACTAGTTGCACCACGGCTTCGCCCGCGCCAAAAGATATATATATATATATATATATATATATATATATATATATATATATATATATATATATAGTAAATGCTATTAAATGAATTGACTTACAATTGAATGTACTTAAACAAAACTAGTATTACATTAATAACGTAATGTTACATACTTGAACATTTGATGTGACGAAGGTAGGACAGCTAGGATAGCTTTAGGTTGACAACTCGCTGGATATATTAGAGATTAGTTATTTGATTTCCAGTTACCTAATTTTAAGTATGAATCATTTTAGTTTACACTATTTTGAACTAATTTTATAGAGCGAATAACGGTTTATATAACGTTATTTCCATACATACGATGGGCCTTCAACACGACTGTAATATATACTGTATACACTACACTTAGCTTTAAATAATTAAAAAATAAGGTCTTTGAGTCTATAATTGAACCAACCAACTAAAGTTGTAAACCCATATACTTGTAAGACACATTATGAAAAAGAATATCTTTTAATATCAAAAGAATAAATATATAATAAGTAAATGTATAAAGGTAATATTATAAACTACGACTCACCCTCGCTTCGCTCGGGTTCGTCCCTAGGTTAAGCGAAGCCGCGAGTTCCACTAAATTAAATAAATATAATTTCTAAAAATAACCTCCCCCTTTTTTGAAGTCGGTTAAAAAGTAGCCTAAGTTACATCCAATAGCTATCTGTCAGTGAAAGTCCCGTCCAAATCAATCCAGCAGTTTCAGAGATTACCCGGAATAAACAGACAGACAGACAGACAGACAGACAAAATATACTATCATATGCATTTAGTGAAAAGCTGTTAATTTGCAATTAAAAACAGCCACTTCAATTTTGTATTTTACGTAGATAAGCCGAGATAGATGTCACCGAGAGTGTCTTCTTACTGATTTTTTTAAAAGAAAATCTAAGTATCTATACTTGTCTCAGTTGAGGCTTTTTATTTTATCATATACTACCGACTCACCCTCGCTACGCTTGGGTTCGTTCCTAGATTAAGCGCGAGCGAAGCCGCGGGTTCAATTAGTTATATACTAAAACCTTCCTCAAGAACCACTCTATACATTGGTGAAAACTGCATGAAAATCGGTGCAGTGGGTTTTGAGTTTATTGCGAACAGACAGACAGACGCGGCGGATTACTTTCTTTATAATATTAGTTATGCAAGTAGAGCAGTTTAAGTTAGTTCTTTAATTTTTTTTACAACAAATTCCAAGAAAACATCAGTATTCGTACAGAACTGGAAAGCTACCAAAAGTAATAAATGTAATAACGTTACATTATACTTTATTGAATAGTCGCTCATATCTTATAGCTTTAGCGTTGAAGTTGCTTCAGAAGTACTTTAAGATACCCTTTTTTACGTAAAAGATTTTATATGGAGTTGAAAAATTAGGGTTGGTCTATAAATACGAAATTGAAATATCTGAAGACTTCCACCCTTATCACCTAGGGGTATACCTAAAAATTTGCCTACGACCTATTCTCAGACCTACTAAATATACACTAAAAAATTCATAAAAATCGGTCAAGCCGTTTTGGAGGAGTTCGATGTCAAAAAACCATTCCCCTAGCTATGGAATTTATTGAGACCACCATAATAAAAATGTAAGCCTAAGCCATGGTTAATATTTGTTTGATGTCAAAATCAATAAATGAAATATCAATCCATGTTAACAGTTTACGGGAAATTTTCCAGATGGAGAGATTCTCAAGCTGTAATTATAAGTATTTTAATTTGGGCTTTCGTTTTGAGTTTTGGTTAAGTGCGTTAATACCCCATTAAGACGAAGAAGGTTCCTTTGAGTTTTAGTGGGTAGCATAAAATTTATAAATGCGTAGCATAAACAGGTAAGTGTCCATATTTATGTATATACTTTCATATGCATTTATGTAACCTCTTTAGTATAGTTTAAAAATGACGTAATTTCCATATATAATCGCGTAAGAAACGCTTTCATTTGACCGTTTTTTTCTCCGATTCACTTTGCAAAACGGACAACCACGTAAAAGCCTTTTTATTTTTCGGTTTTTTATATAACCTATGACACTCAGCAATAATGTGGCTTTCTATTGGTGAAAGAATTTTAAAATCGGTTCAGTAGATCTCGAGATTACCCCTTACAATTTAACAAATATACAAACACACAAACTTTAATTCTTTATAATATTTGTATAGATATACAGGTGATACGCGTAACTACGCGTACTGTTTAGCTAATATCTCTTACAAAAAGCAAAGATTTTTTTGAATATTCTAAAGAATTCTTTACGTTAACGTAATGTAACCAATTCCTATTTTTAAATGGTGATTAGAACGCAGGCGAAACCGCGGGAATTGTTAGTATGTTATATTAGATTAGTTTGATAGGATTTTGGCAATCCAGTCAAACTAAATATAGAATTTATTTATTAAGATCTAACAAATCTATAGCTTATTTCCTTTAAGAAATATTTATCTGCAAAAGTACATTGAATAGTACTTGAAAGTAAATACGTTTTTTATTGAAATTTATAGAAAAACTTAATAAAATTATATAATTGGCAAAGATTCTGTGTAGCCAAAAGTGTATCGAGAACTTTTTTGATGTAGGTCAAAGATACTTTCAATAATACGAATAAACGGTGAAACTTTTCTAGTTTATTATAAGCGCTAATACTAATTCACCCATTAAAAATTGGGCCATACTTACTTTTTATTATTACGAGTAACGCTAAAAGTAGTTTTTATCATAGGTAATATATTATTTAAAACTAGCGATACGCGCGGCTCCGCTCGCGTTCTAAAGAATTAAATGTCTTTTTTTTCTCAGAAATTAATTATTTTCCCGCAATGAAAAGTATCCTACATATTGACCTGGACATTCAAATTCGTCCAGTGGTTTTCTCGTGATGCGGTCATAGACAGACAGACAAAAATTCTAAAAACAATAGATTCGTCCTCTATATCGATAATAATGTATTTTTCAATTAGATTTTCCAAAAAAAATTTTTAACAGATTTAATTCAGATACAATTTTATTATATGTATAGATAGTAATATCTTCCGATCCTCTACTCTCATTAAGACTGGCCAATTGCGCAGGAGACATTATAGTGCAAGCACAAGTGCACTTTCTATTCCTATCACTCTCATACTCCGGTGGGACGACTACTCGACACGACCAGTGAGAGTTAAGGCGTGGTCTTCGAAGCACAGGGGTGAAACACAGCCAATTTCCCAACTTTCGGCTGTTACTGAGAACTTAGTCACAGAAAAAACATGCTTAATATTGCCTGGCCTGGGACTCGAACCCAGGACCTTATATGCTAGGCATTAGACCACAAAGGCTTAATATAGATATTACAAGTATGATGTAAATGTTAATATTTTATGTTGAAGAATTTCCTTGCGTGAGGGCGTGAATGAAGAAAATGTCGGAAATTTCTGAAGCAAATTACATACCTTCCGACACTCATACCCTATTATTTAATACGGTTCGTACCTAAGCCGTACTATTATGGCCTATGTTTATTGTTCTTTTCTAGGTGAAAAATATTAATGTACTAGTAAATAAAACCTATAAAAAATTTAATTCGTACGAATGTTTGTATTTTTTCTTATATTTAAGACTAAACCTAAATTTATATAATTTAACGATACACTATTTTAAAGTAGTAACAAAGAATTAGTTTAAAAACAGTTGTTTTTTTTTTGATAATTTTACAGTCAATTTTTTTACAATATTACGGTTTTCTTGATAGAGCTAAGATCGTACTATATAAAGTTAGTTACTCGGTAAGTAAGCAATATATGATAATATTGCAAAAGCAATACTTTCAGGGTAACATATTATATTATATCTTTTTGAAAAAAAAACTCCAACTTCGAAAAGATACTTTAATAGTATAAAATTGTACTATTTCTCTTCAAGTTCAATATATAAATGCAATAGTTCGAATGGTTTCAATTTATTACTCAATGACGCGAGAACGGTTAAACGGACTTAGATGAAATTAAGCAGAGAGATAGATTATAGTCTGGAATTGTATAAGGGTTATATTTCATCCTGAATAATATACGTTGGGACAGTCATGTTTTTTAATTATATACCTACTGACATTTGCCAAAAATTAGGGGTGTCCATATATAAAATATAAAATAAATGAATAATGTGTTGGGACATTTTTGAACAGCGCCGCCTAGTTCCGTGGTTAGCTACGAGGCTTGTGCTACGGTTACCAGATAGTTGATATACTACTACTACACATATACATCTTAAATACATACATATTATAAATATAAACACCCATGACTGGAGTACAAACATTCGTGCTCAACAAATGAGTGCCCCCAGCGGGACTCGAACCCGCGATCGCTGGCACAGTAAGTAGTCACTACCAACTAAGCCAAACGTGTCGTTAAATATTTTTTCGAGAAAGTGAACGGAAATAAATGTACATACAAATTTTAATATGAATAGAGTATTTTAAAATTCTATCTAGTCAAGTTTCTGTTTCTTTTTATGTTTCTTGAATACGTCTTGAGAGCTTTGAATAATGTAAGCCAGAATTTTAAGGTTAAGAAATATAGTTCGCTCTTACATTCGCGCTGTCGATTTTTCTCATAATTAACTACCAAATGAAATACTAGAAAGTGGAAATGTTAATAAGAAAATTTAAAGCGAATATCGTGTAGTTTTATATAACATATTTATAGCGATTTTTTGAATAAATAAATATGTCGGGACATTTTTACAACAGCGCCATCTAGTTCCGTGGTAAGCTACAAGGCTTGTGCTACGAATACTAGATAGTTGATATACTACACATATATAAATTTAAATACATACATATTATAAATATAAACATTAAACACCCATGACTGGAGTACAAACATAAGTGCCAAACAAATGAATGCCCCAGCGGGACTCGAACCCGCGACCGCTGGCGCAGAAAGTAGGGTCACTACCAACTGAGCCAAACGTGTCGTCGAAATTGTGGAAAAATGAAGAGTTGGTTGAAGTATTAGTGAAGGAGTAACTATAAGTGAATTAATAACAGTATTTAGTCCTTTTTAACGTCCCACAGCTGGTCATACTGAGTCTACCTTCAATATGAGGGGGAGATCAAGCCGTAGTTCACCACGCTGGCACACTTTGGTTAGGTGGACTTCACATGTCTTTAAAGAACTTCCTAAATTCTCTCGGAGAATCATAGTAATCATGTTAGAAATGATTCGCACATGAAAATATTAGAGGTGCGAGACCCGGATTTGAACCTGCTTCACTCGGTTCTTTTTCTCTCTCTCGCTCCCTCTCTTTCTCTCTCTCTGGGCTACCACTACCTCATTTTATAAAAAGTAAAGCAAATTAATGACATCGTTTAGAAACGAAGCCAGGACGAATTGTTTCGAATAAAATTATCATAGCTAAAGCAATTTAAGTATTTAAATTTCCTTCTTTCTAGTTTTAAATCAGCATTAAAAAGTTTTCCTTCAAAGTGTCGACGGAAATGAGAGTGTAATAGTTTTATAACTTTGTTTAATGTGAAATTTTATGTATTTTGCGTAATTCGCACTATCATTTTGATTAATTATCGAATGCTTAAACTTAGATTTAACTATGGACTCACCCTCGCTTCGGTCGGGTTCGTCCCTAGATTTAGCACGAGCGAATGAGAATGAGGTTTCGCTAGTTAAAATAAATATAATTTATAGCTATTTACGCGTGAAAGCCCCATTAAAATCGGCCGTTTCAGAGATTAGCCGCAACAAACAAACGGACAAAAAATTTAAAATTGATTTTTGATATAAGTACCGTATATACTTTTATATTAAGCATAATCTGTTAATTTGAAATTTAAAACAGACAGTTGAATTTTATTTATATGTAAAGATATCAATTTCTTGTTCATAGAACTTTTAGGATATGCTGAAAAGTGACAATAAATTAACTAAACGCTTATTGAAAGTTGTATGCGCTCAGGGGTCGAAGTTCAACCATAGCGTTACTATTAAAGAAAAAAGAGACAGTAATATCTATTTAGTTATAAATATAACATTTGATGGTGAGAGAGAGCGAGATGGTGCATTCAACTTCAACACCATATAACCAATCACCTTGTAAATTACTTTAAAATGATGAATTACGAAAAAACTGATATTTGATATACTACATTTTTACCTTAAATACATACTATGTATTTTATAAATATAAACACCCATGACTAGAGTACAAACATGAATGCTCAACAAATGGATGCAAAAGTCGAAGACAAAGATACCGTTTTAAGACAAAACGGTGTTAGGATTGAATATTATTCGAAAAAATCGAACTAACTACCTCTAGTTCACAGCTACTCTGCCTCGAAATATTTCTCTCGCCTTTTTAACTTCATTTCACGTCCAAAAGTTTAACCCCAACGACAATACCCGCATTAAAGCACTGGACGTCAAAGTTTTTGTTTGATTTTAATACTTTACAAAAATAATGGTTTAAATGAGATTTCAGCAAGTTTATATTGCTGAGCTTTTGACGCAGTATTTTATGTAACTGCACCAAATAGAATAGTTTTTCTACTGTTTTTATATGTATATTGTATATACATATGTCTATTTGTTAGTTTTCCACCATATATTTCAACCGGACAACCAGCTAACTTCATAACAAATTTCATAAAAATCTGTGCAGTGGTTTTCTCGTGATACACTGACAAACAGACAAGTAAAAATTTTAAAAACTATAGATACGACCTCTGTATCGAATTTCTATTTCAATAAGATTTTATAAATAAATATTATGGACTTTACATGATCAGCTTTGAACAGTGTTGTATATATCGTACTATTAGACTGGATTAAATAAGTAAGACATTGATTTCAGTCACGTAATATATTTTCGTAAACGCATGTATGCGTTATATGTATGTATTTCAATCAACCGGTGGCAAGTGTCCAACCATAGATTAAAAATATAATAAATTCATAAGTGATACACAGATTAGACACAATAATAGGGTTGTACTAACAAACAGTATACTGGAAAATTCTATATGTTAACTACATCCAATAAACCATGTACATAATAGATCTGTCGCAAATAATTACAAAAATAACACTATTATGACGTCATCATTTTGTAATTCACAATTTTCATTGTTACAAATAATAGATTTTTTCTTCAAATTATCAATTTAAAGCCGATAAAAAGCGATTTGTCTAAAGAGAAAGTCATGTCCAACAAAATCAATGTACAATATATAATCTATATAAATAAAAATGAATGTCGGTAAGCGCATCCCTCAAGAATGGCTGACCAATTCGGCTAATTTATTTTTTTGTATGTCCCTTAAGGTTTACGGAAGGTGTTAACACATTCAATGCCGACTTGGTTTCATGTGATGTCACTAAAATGTTCAATTTTTTTTCTTGTTGAAATTGTTATATATTTACTTTAATTGTATTACCATATAATTATACATCGGAAATAGGCTCGTTAAATAAAAAAAAATAAAAAACACGGCACCGTGTAGTTGGCCACCGATACAGTGTGAGGCCAATTACACGGCGCCGTGTAATTGTTAAGTTTGGGTTTAAAATCGATTAAAAAGTATTTACTTTGTGTTTAGGGAAAAAAACAATACATCTATAATTAAAAAAACAGTAACTTTGAATCAATGACAAATGGAAATACAATATTAAACTGAATGTGATTCACAAAAACACACAGTGCAGTAACCGGGAGATTCTTCGGAGAGCTTCTTCACTCGAACAATCACTGATATCATCGGAACTTTCCTGGCTCTGATGTTTTTTAGCACTAACTCTTGAAGTAGTCGAAGAACTACGACGTTTAGAAGGACCAGGTTTAGTGTTCATTTTGGTGGGTAAACGCGTAAATGATAATCGTTCGTAAAAACAACAACACTCATGCAAACAAAAATCCAACTGTAGTTTTATCACGATCGATGTATTGCCCGTATAACCGTGATACTAACGTATGCTTGCCACAAAAGCCTGAGCCGTACCGACTCATAGAAAAATAGCGGGTGAAATGCACGGCACCGTGTAGTCGGCCCCGCGCACTATACACGGCGCCGTGACTCGGCAGTGAATGTGTTAATACTAAAAAAAAGAGAAAAAGAAATGAATGTGCGCAAAACTTGATAATGGCTCGATTAATTCGCCTAATTTTTATTTTGTATGTTCCGTAAGTCACACGGAAGCATTTAATAATAAAAAAAAGTTTGTAAAAAAAATTTTACCCCTAGGTTCCCCTAGGGACGAACCCGAGCGAAGCGAGGTGAGTCGCTAGTTTATAATAACATAGTAACAACAGCTACCCCTTTTTAGATATAAGAGCTACGACTTTGAGAAGTTCCGAGATATATATCCAGAGGTCAGGGTCAGAGTGGTCTATGATAAAATAGGATCATCTCTAGAGGTCACACTCCAAATAATATCTAATCATCCTGAACAAATATTTTCTTGTCTAATACTTCTTAGTAATTATCAGATTTGTTTGTGTAGAGATTACGAAATTGAGTTGCTTGCTTATTTTCTCAAGCTAAGGAATTATGACGGAGCCAAAAAAATTTCGAAGTTATAAATAGCAGCATCATTTTACTGTTTATGATATTATTCTCGATTTTGCCACTCAAATTGTCTTTTTTTTTTAAGAATAAACAAAATATTATATGCTAGGTAGTCGTTAATTCTCAATTTTTTAAATATTATATTTTGCTAGCACTTTTAACGTGCCGCTGCTGGGCATGGGTGGCAACCAAAACGGGAGGTATCAGGCCTTAGTCAATTTCGCTGACCAAGTGCGAGTTCGTGGACAGCACATGTCCTTCGAAAACTTTTTAGGCTCTCTCAAATATGCAGGTTCCTTACGATGTTTTCCTTCACCGTAAGACAAATGATAATATAGGAAATTATTAGCACATGATGATATCAGAGGTGCAAGATCCAGGGTTCGTACCCGCTTCACTCAGATACCCTATATACGCATAAATACAACATCACATACACTTATAACTTTACATCTATCATCCGTATTTGAAATAGGTTAACTAATAGCAGGAAATAAAGGGAATTAGAAGAGTTTTATCGATACCATTTAGTTTCCTGTGGGTATAATAAATTTTGTGAAACCGTATAACATAAACTTGGAATAGGGCGAATAGTCCCAACGTTGCTTTGCTCCAATAATTCGGCAAAGTTACGGCAAAATATATTTATTCAGTCACAAACGACGTAAACAAAAAATAAGTCTGCAGACTTTCTTAGATTTACCCGAATATTTGACGGCTATCTATATAATGTATGAATACTAGCAATTCCCGCGGCCCCACCCGCGTTCTTCAAACTTATACCTAGGGACGAACCCGAACGAAGCGAGGGTGAGTCGCTAGTGTTTGTATAAAGATAATGGTAGAATTTCGTCTTTATTTAAAATAACAGGTAAAATTATATTCCGGAAATAAGATTTATAAGCGAGAGACTGATACAGTTGCCAAAACATTTTTACTAGTATTTATACCTTTAGTTTCCAAACTTTAAATGAACATGAATTAAAATTATTTTTATTTGCAGTAGTTATATAACAATTTCAATATAAAAAAATTAAAATAAACATGTATTTTTTGTTATAAATGCAAAGTGTTGAAGTACGTATATTATTACCGCTTACTTTGAAATGGCTGGACAGATTTGGATGAAAATAATACATAACAAGGTTTCGCTGTTGGTATATCGCCCGCACTCATAGTGACTTAATGAACCAATAATTCGTTTTTTAGTATGGAGATTCTCGACCTAATGGTCCATTAAGTGACTATGAGTGCGGTGGTATGACATTATAAATATACTAGCGATTCACCCTCGCTCTACTCGGGTTCATCCCTACTTGCATTATCATATACGTACGTCGTGCACATATTAAGATATTTTCCGGCACTAAAAAGTATCATGTATATTGGCTCAGATAACCAGCTATTATCATACCAAATTTCATTTTTTCTTGGGATGTGGTCACAGACAGCCAGGCAGAAAAAGTGGCTGTGACATTCGGACGGACAGACAAACAGACAGACATGACGAATCCATAAGGGTTCCGTTTTTTGCCATTTGACTACGGAACCCTAAAAACTAATACTTAACTATGAACACGGCCCATGTATCCGTGATAAAGATTTCATTTTTTTTAATAATAAAATTACTAATGTAAAGTTTCGAATCAATATTTGTTTATATTATGTTCGTATATATCAGGCATCGATAATTGTAAACGGATATTATGGCACATAGAAGTCGCTAGGTGGCCAGTAATAAAAGTAATTTTAAAATACATTTTAAGAAGATTAAATCGATTTTCTAGCATTTATGAAAAATCCAAATTATTTTTACACCGATTTAACAAAGTCCACAAAGAGATTGGTTTTTCACATTACGAAATTTAAGTCTTCAATCAATTTCGTTTCAAATTGAGACCCTTTGTCTAATAAGTCGGAAAACTCAGAGCGAATATTCCGAATAATTTGATCTTTTGAACCCATCAATGTTACAAATGTTAACCCTTTATTTTAAATTGAAAAAAAAATAATATACAATATAAGCTCTATATAACGACACTCAAGGGACCGTGCATATTTTGACGTTATAGAGAGTTCTCGTTAAATAGAGAGAAGAAAAATCTGTATAAAAACGAAAATCTGAAAAAGAAAATGCTTATTTCAGACTAGTGTAAGTAATTACATACATAAAAACAATTCTTATTAAAACGCTATTGTGTAAAGTTTGTTATTTTCGTCTAACGTCTTTTGCTGCACCAGTAATTTTGATGTATTTTTTACTTATTTTATTCATATCTTGCGATATTGAGGCATCTTGGTGGTAAAGAAAGTACCTTGCCAATAATTTTGCTGTTTCCAGAGCTTCTTTAATGCACGGCGGCATTTTTACTAATTTTGACAACTTAAAAAGTACTATTTATTAATTTATTGTTGTCGTTTTGTCGTTATTGAGAGTGGGTGTAATGTTAAATAGAGTGTATCATTGTATGGAAAACAAGCTATTAGCTAAACCAACCAAAGCAAAGTGATCAAAGTGATTTTAACGCTTTAGGAAGTTTGTCGTTAAATCGAGTTACGTTACATGGAGTTCACACTGTATTATACTAGCATTCTACTTGTTTTTGCGCTTATGGGACAACATAGGTTATAAGATGATTGTTGATATTGAAGACGCGAGTTCCACTAGTTAATATGAATAAAATTTCTAAATCTAATTCGTCTGAATCGGTCTAGCCGTGTCAGAGATTAGCCGGAACAGACAGACAGACTGATAGACAGATTAACAGAGAGACAAAAATAAAAAAAAAAGATTTTTCGATGTTAGTAGCGTATATACTGCATTTTTCATATGCATTTAGATTTTTACCAAAGAACTAAGTCTACTCTACTCTACCAAAGCACTAGTCTAACTCACTTGCACTATTTTTTTTCTTTGCTTAAAGTACGCCAACACTTAAAATTTTCTCCACAACACTGTTTATTACTAAAAATGGTGTACATTTACTTTGGTTTTTTCTTAAATCATAATGTTGCAGGCCGTCGTCGAGCGGAGGGGGCCTCAGCAAAGACCATCCTGGAACACAGCCTCAAAATGTCCATCCAAAAACGCGACACGAAAATCGCGGAGGCTGTGTTTTCCCAACTGCGGAATGGGGCGGGGTCCTAAAGTCCCAATATAGTGTATAATAATTTTTAATTTTATTTTATTAATAATGAATTTTATTAAATTAAACAAATATATATGTCAGTCTCGGACCACGTTTCCTTTAGTATAAGTTCGTAGCATGTATCGCTAGTTTTAAGTCTTTGCAAATGTAATACGCCAAATCAAATTTAAATTTAAAAAAAAAGGCACGGGAGCTTAACGCCTGTGGATGTTTTCATTATAATAAAAAAAAAAAAAAAAAAATGTTACAGGCCGACAAACTTGAATTTTCATCAGAAAATATTGCTCTATGCTTTTTTCAAAGACATGTTCGTCTGATTTTGTCGCGGTATGGTGTACATAGAGTTCATATGTAGTATACACGTATATGACTGGATTAACTCATAAACCTTAGCCATCTGATGAGTTATAAAAATAATACTTAATTATTTTATTATTATTGCCTTATTAACCTATCGCGGAACCTATTTTTGAGCGGAATCCTAATTCATTTACTAAAACTTAGTCACATTTTATCGCTCATAATAGAAGATATTATATATATATTGAAGAAGACCTGGACGACCAACTAACACCTGGAGGTCCATTGAAGCGAACCTTAGAAGGACGGGAATCACGTGGAACCATGTCGAAACACTAGTCAAAGATAGAAGGGCATGGAAAACAACTGCTGCAACCCTAAGTTACTTAACGGAATAATAGGACAGCATCATCATCATCATTATAAATAGAAGTTATCAGCCAGTTAAAGTTCTATCAAAATCTGTCCAGATTTTTCAGAGTTTAGCGGGAACTAACAGACGGACAGAAAAAAGTTAAAAACTGTGTTATACTTATAAATATATACAATTACAAATACTTAATTTTTAACCTGTATAGATTATAATGTTGATAGTTTTATTTTTTTGAGCATATTTCATCTACTAAAAAAATGTAAACTTTGTCTTTGTTTCCATACACTATATTATATTGCAGTGTGCGAGTCATTTATTGTTTACTTTTTTTTCTAAAATTAAAATATTTTAATGTATATCATATATTATATTTTTATTCATATGAAACTGATCAATATTAATAATATGGTAAGTCGATGATTCGATGAAAATAATAAAGCTGTCGTAGTATCATAAAATCTCTACATCCTATAAATCAAAGACTGTTCCCGTCACAACGGATTTTAATGCGGATTTTATTAAAAGTGATTTAAGAGAAGGGTTTATACGAGTATGTATAATATATATTATAGTAGAAAAAATATAAAATATTAATTAACTTAGTATGAATTTATATTTTTAAAAGTATTTATATCAACAAGCGATTAAAGAAATAAATAAATAGGTGAATAAAATATGCTTGCATATAAATTTAATTAAGTTACAAAATATGATTTGCTTAGTTTCTGCTTATATCTCAAAAAGTACTTCAAAATATGTAATTTATGAAAAAATATAAAGCGAAGTGCATTTTCAGTTATTTAACACACCGCATCTCTTCAAGTTCACGGTCATTTGTCAAGTTCTGAAGGAGACCAAATGAGGACGACAGCTTCCACTTATCTCGAACAATATATTAGAAAATTACTCACTTTTTTTATATCAGAAGAGTATGAAAAAGAGTAAGAGATCCAAACTCCATCTAATATAATCAACTCTAAAGTGTAAATACGTTATTTTAAAAGTGAATCACTTTAATTTTTGTTTTTGTATGAAAATTGTATAACTAACACAATTTTTTATACAAATCAAGTATTTAATAAAAAATCTCACCTTTTAAGTCCACTCATTGTTCTAGAATAACGCACAAAATTAATCACAATTCACAAATTTAAATGAAACTTTTAAGAAAAATCATCTTAGAAACAAGTCACTTAAATAGATGTCGCAACAACATGTAGCCACCAGTTTTGTGAATAGACTGGAGTTTTGCCGCGTTTGGCGATTGCAATCAGACGACAAAGTCAAACAAAAATGTACCTTAAACTCAACAACTAAGGCTTATTTTTCATTAACGAAATCGTATCACAACAACCCCAAATTGAGTTTATCGGTGAAATGGGCTCTATTCCTTTGTAATAAGGTTAAGGTTTCGTTTCAATCAAATAATACAAAGATGTTATCCTATTAAGGTTAGTAAATTCACTCCCCAATTACCATATTCAGAGAATTATTAAGTTTTGAGTGATATAATTTTTGACTGACTTTGAAATAAGTGAATTACTTTTGTTTGTAACTTCAGGTCTTACAGTGCTCTATATCGATATTAAGATGACACGTTTGGCTCAGTAGCTCACTACCAAGTAACGCGACTTTCTGCGCCAGCGGTCGCGGGTTCGAGTCCCGCCGGGGGCACTCATTTGTTGAGCACGAATGCTTGTACTGCAGTCTGTAGGTGTTAATATTTATAATATGTATGTATTTAAATTGTATATGTGTAGTATATCAACTATCTAGTATTTGTAACACAAGCTTAGCTTACCACGGAACTAGATGGCGCTGCGTGTAATAATGTCCCAACATATTTATTACAAAACGAAAATTACTCTAAGGTCAAATCCAGTTGTTATTAATAGAAATGTCAATTTTTCACACATTTATAACAAATATATAACAAATTCAAAATATTTGCTGCGTCTTATTGAGCCTATCAAAATTTCCGCCACTCTTCCAGAAGGAAGACAATGAAATCATTTTTTTATGACATCTGAAAGTTTCAAAGGATTTTGCAAAGGCTCTGTGGTAAAATGAATAGAAAAAAAGACTTTTAATATGTATATCCAATGATATTACAATAGATATGTTGTGAGCGCGCAATCGTGAAGACTCGAAAACGTCCTAATTAGGACGTATTGCCTTTAGTCTGTGTCACGCATGGCAACGAGTGGTACGCTGCTACAAAATTAAAAAAAATGCCATCCTGTGTATTTAGGAAATGCACCAATTATGATACCAAAGTTAATAAAACACAAGGGATCTCATACTACATGTAAGAACGCAGTATACTTCGATTTATTAATATATTTCAATTATTTGCCTAATATTCTGATATGTCATCGGTCGCTAGACTAATGTTTGTTTACATTGACGCGCAATTGACAACACTAGCTGTCTCTTTTTTTCTTATTAATTTTATCGACTATCCCCTTTCTATCATTTTGACATGTACCTTGAATGAAAAGTGTGTATGTGTGCAGCGCGGAACACTTTTTTCGGTTGTTTAGTGAGCGTATAACATATCTGTCTATTAGAATATCATTGTGTATATCTGTTTGTTCGCATATCATTCGTGAACAGCTGGACTAATTTTATTGGGGTGCTTTATATAGGCAAGTAAAATAAATATAGCTGTGTATCTTTACTATAAGGTTATTATAAACAAGAGACTCACCCTCGTTCCGCTCGAGTTCGTCCCTAGATACCAAAGTTTCATTGAATATTTTTCCACAGTAGTAGAGTACCCCTTGTATTGAAGGGAGGCCGTGCCACTGTACGTTAAAATATTATCTCACTTCAATAGAGGATAGCAGAAAATGAAAAAAAAAGTTTTACGTCTTTGTTTTCGCGAAGAAAACCTGAAAATTATTGACAATTATGAATTAAGAGATAATTATTTGTTTATAAAATGTAAATAAATATATAATTACAATTTGATTGAAGTGTCAAATCATTCGCCACGCTACATTCGCTAATTAATATAGTAAAATAATTTACCGGGAAAAATAGGTATCACCATACCAAATTTCATCATTCACAATTCTAATTTCATTACGTTCAGTGTATTTAGTTGATAATGAACTTAAGTTTAAAAGTAATATTTTCGAGTAACTTATAAAATGACTACAGTTCTACACTACCTTAACCGCAGTAGTCTATAATATACTGAAATTTGATAGTCTATATACTGAAATTTTATATTTGCAATATGTGTAATATGAAATTTCGATTTAAGAAGCGAGAATAGAAGCTTTTCAGTAAGTAAACTTAAAGTAACTTCAGCTTAATTCACTGGGAATATAGTAGAAAATCAATTGAAATGAAGTCTAACTTATACATATTATGCTTAACTTAGTAGTGAAGATTTTCGTAATTTGAAATTTAGTTTAATAATAATAAGTAGTAATGTATTTAGACCTTTTTAACGTTCCATTTGTAGGCACGGGCTTCCCTTCAATACGAGAGGATTCAGATCATAGTCCACCACGCTGGCCTAGTGCGAGTTGGTGGACTGCACGTGTCTTTCTAGGTTCTCTCAGAAATGCAGGTTTCCTCACGACGTTTTTCTACACCGTAAGACAAGTGGTAATCATGTTAGAAATGATTCGCACACGAAAATATCAGAGGTATTATAAGTAATATATCGACACCTGGATCGTCACTCGGTTATCTAAGTGAGCGCGTTACCACCGAGCTACCACTTGTAAATAATAGGTTGGGGAAAAGTCTTTTCGCATTGTAGTATGTATGTTCATACATATTATAAGGATTATTGAACTTGTAATATAATCTCTTTGGCTATACTATTTGTATCTGGCTGGTTTTGGTATCATTAAAAATCAAAATTTTAAAGAAGATAATTCCAAATTCAAATTAGGAAAATGTGTGATTTTTAAAATTTTACTACAAAAAAGGTAAAAATGCAACCCAAGCCGCGAAAAAAGTTTGAGATGCTTATGAACCTAGTGCAGTGTCTGTGAGAGTAGCACAATTTTGGTTTAAGCGTTTTCAATCCAGAAATTATGATTTCAAAAAATGCACCTCTCTCTGATCGCCCTATTACGGATGAAATGGATGCCATTTTTGAAAAAGTGGAACAAAATCGGCATATCTACCTACAAAATGGCAAAAAGGTACCGAACAAAATGGTACCTACATACTTTAGTTAAATGAACATAAATTATATAAAAAAATATTTTGAATTTTCTTAAAAAATGCGAAGAAACTTTTTCCCCAACCCTTTAATCCTAGGTAGGTTTTATAATGACTTATAGTGAGTTACTAGTGACGTTCACTTGTTTTGTCTGTGTTTGAGAGGTTCTATCAAACTAGGCATTTCTTGCAATGGTGTGTCTCTCTGAATGAAATGAACTTAAAAACTTGTTTAAAAGTAATATTTTCGAGTAACTTATAAAATGACTAGAGTTCTACACTACCTTAACCGAAGTAGTCTATAATATACTGAAATTTGATATTTGCAATATGTGTAATATGAAATTTCGTTTTAAGAAGCGAGAATAGAAGCTTTTCAGTAAGTAAGCTTAAAGTAACTTCAGCTTAATTCACTGGGAATAGAGTAGAAAATCAATTGTTTCATTTACTGCCTTAAGGGTTGTCTGAATAAAAAAATTGCTATATAATAATTTCTTAGATATGTCAAATATTTAGCAATGAAATAAAATTGTATTGATTTAATTTGATACTTTACAGAAAGCAACCATATTAATACACATATTTTTCCTTTTTTTTTAGCGGAATTTTACAAAGCGAGAGTCGTATTTCTAAGTTTCATATTTCAAAAGAAAACGTCTAAGTCCAGCTGTAAATATTCATCATATTTAGGAATCTCTCTTGAATCTCTTGAAGGACTTACGTTCTCAATTTAGGGCTGTTTTAATATTTAATAGAAAAGCTCATTAGCTGAACCTTAATAAGGAAAAACCGTAATTATAAAAATCCACACAAAAATTATAAATGTGAAAGAGGCGCTGTCTGTCACTTTTTTACTCTTAAACTGCTGAACAGGTTCCGTTATAATTTGGCTAGGACATAAAATTATATCCTTATGTCCTCCAAATAAATAAAACTTGGCCCGACTAGGACTCGAACCTAGAACAACAATATATTGTAGACAATGTCTGGAAGAATTTCTAATATCTACTGTCTAATAATAGGTCAAATGAACTCGAAGAAGGGTGCATGTGTCAGACTAAAAATATCATTAGCCATCTTAAACAGAAGTTTACTTTAGTTAGTTTTAAAAGAAATTTTACAATGACATTCTATTTTTGGTAAAGACAGTAGTAGGCCAGTGATAACGAGTTTGCTTGAGAAACCGAATGAAGCGGGTTTAAATCCTGGGTCTCGCACCTCTGTTATTTTCATGATCAAATCATTTCGAACTTGAAGTAATGCATGTTTGAGTGAACTTAGTAAATTTTGTAAGGATATAACATGTGGTGGATGCTCTTGGCAAGCGTGCTGGACAATGTCTTGATACCCCTCGTACTGAAGGAAGGTCGTTATTGTATTCATACTGTTTCTTTTGAAAAGCAAATAAAAATAGCTTACACGTACCTACATCAGCATAGCATAGATTAATAGTAGCAAAGATTAATCGTTCTATTATCTATAGGTACTTGATATATATTTATATTAATAATAATATAAAGCTGAAGAGTTTGTTAAGTTGAACGCGCTAATCTCAGGAACTACTATTTCGACTTGAAAAAATCTTTTTGAGCTGGATAGTCCATTTATCGAGGAAGGATTACAAAAACACGCTAAGACTAATAGGCGTAGAGTATCAATAAAATATGCTTTGGGAGCTTCCGCTGCATGCGCTGCGTAAACAGTTAAAGCTACGCAAAAACTTTAATATCAAGGAATTGTTCCTGTTTAGAGGTAAGAAAATGTCCGCAACAGCATATGTCTATCTTTTAAGGTTAACACACTGTAACTTATTTTGTGGTAATTTGGTTTCCAGTCCTTAGAACGCGGGTAAATCCGCAGGAAAGGCTAGTTACTCATAGTTATATCGTAGTACTTAATAGTAGCATAGATTAATCTTTAGTTAAAATTCTCGTTCGAAATTAGAATCTTAGAAGAAAAAACCCGAAATCATGTGAAAACATGTGAAAATATAAATAAAGCTAAGTAAAGTAGGGGTTCGTCTCTAGTGAATAATATATTAAGTCAGCTTTGAAAGGGTTACACTGAAGGTCTATAAGCTATTTGAATCGCAGTCGAGATTAGCTGGCGGTTTTCTTTGTCGCGTAAACTATAGAAACATATTCTATATATTAGTTGCCTCTATATTAACACAAGTTTTTGTCTGTGTCTGGTTTAATTTAATTTCCTTGCATTTAGAATTTACTAAGCCAATTCACATGAAATTTTACTAACTACTTCTAATACTTTTTACTAAATGCATATGGAATTAATAATATATGGTGTTTATAAAAAAACTCTTTTTTTAATTTTTGTCTGTCTGTCTAATCTCCGAAATGACTGGATAGCTGACTGCCAGTGACTTACTTTATTTTCGTAAAAATTAAACGTACCTTGTGTATGTTTTAGGTTGAATACAAAAGAGGGGTACTTAAATCGTTCTGTACTTTGTGGAACAAAAGGAAGAGAAAATATAGATCCATTATTTCATTGGATGTACCTACGTAGCCCTAGAAATTAGGACAAAACTATTATTATAGTTGCGAATGCTTGAACTCTTGAACATGCTGAAACGGCTAGAACGATTTAGATGAAATTTAGTGCAGAGAAAGTTTATGACTTGAAGTAATAAGACAGGCGTCTAGAAAAACCGGTTAAATCGAGGGTTAGTTCTTAATTTATGATAACCATATAATAAAGCGCTATCGTATAAAAGATCAACTTTTAAACTTTAACTTAGAAGCGAAAGAAACGAGAGGCATCAAGAAAGTGGTACTTAGAAGCTCTAGGGCTTCTAGATGACCCTTCGGTAGTAAAGTATGTAGAGCATATAATTACTGCTCAATGATACTTGACCGTAGCTCCTAACTTTGACTTCGTAAATTAGTTTTTAACTCTTAGACGATTATTTTTCAGATTTATAAAAAGTAAAAACGTGACTTTTTAGATAGCTTCAAAATTTTTGGGCTAGGAAGCAATCTTATACACCTCGCATTTATCTATAAATATCACTACATATTATGAACAAGGTCCTCCGCCGCATCTGTCTGTCTGTCTTTTATCGCTATAAACTGAAAAACAACTGCACCGATTTTTACGCAGTTTTCACCAATGGATAGAGTGTTTCTCGAGAAGGTTTTAGTATATAATTTGTCAAGTTTTTGTATGCATTTACTACCGGAACCCACGGCTTCGCTCGCGCTTAATCTAGTTAGTTTATAAGTTAAAAAAGTATAGTATAAGTATAGATATCAAATCTCTTTACTCTACAAAAAAAAAATTTAAATCGAAATACTACTTTGATGTAGAGTCATATTTTAACACAATTTTAATAGGCACGTACAACACGTAGTGGTGAGTCGTTGTGAATTCTCGTCCGGCTTCCTCGTTAGAGGAGATTTAGCTTGTCAGTTCGTCTATTTGTGTGTAACATGGCATTAAACATGGTATCGATTTTTCATAATACTAGCTTTACACCGATTTACTTTCACCCCAGAATTGTCCTTGCATAATATGTATGTAGAGTCACTTTTTTGACAAATTCTACCACTAACCACTAGACTACTAGCCTATATGTTACGCTAGCTCATAGTCTATGTACTAAATTTCATTCAATCAAAATCTGCTAAGCCGTTACAATGTAAGTAACCAGCTCTATGCAAATATTAGCAAGATGCAAGAACATAAGAAGGTAACCTATAATATAATTTATTTTATTAATATCGTTCATATGATCCGATTTCCCTTCGGTGACATAATCTGAGGCTTGTCAATTTCCTTATTTGTCAATTTCATACCAACATTCCTGTCTTATTTAGGCCCTTTCGATGATAAATTCCAAAAATGCTTCCTTGGAGATGTCAACAACTTATATCTAACTAGCATTTGTCACTGGCTTCAAGTAGATTATAAATAAATATTAATATGTTCGGACATTATTACAACAGCGCCATCTAGTTCCGTGGTAAGCTACGAGGCTTATATTACGGATTCCAGATAGTTGATATACTACACATATAAATTTTAAATACATACATAATAT
Organism: Boloria euphrosyne; assembly: GCA_951802675.2. NCBI lineage: Eukaryota > Metazoa > Arthropoda > Insecta > Lepidoptera > Nymphalidae > Boloria > Boloria euphrosyne. The sequence goes on along the minus strand of OX637900.1, from coordinate 3,639,125 downwards.
TATAAATATAAACACCCATGACTGGAGTACAAACATTCGTGCTCAACAAATGAATGCCCCAGCGGGACTCGAACTCGCTACCGCAGGCGCAGAAAGAAGGTCACTACCAACTGAGTCAAACGTATACCATAACGCATCGAAAAAAAGATGCAGGTTTTTTTCATTATAACTGGTATATTCTCCACTATAAAAATTAGCGTGATGTTAAATATAGTAAAGGCAATTAATTTTAACGGTAAGTATACAATTTCAGAGATTAGATATTTTAATATTTTACGCAGTAAAAAGTATTCCACAATACGTTGACTCAGTACAAAGGAATATTATTTTACTCACTACGAATAATATCCATATTTTTTGTTTCGCCGTCTTGTTTGAATCGCTTCTTACATCTTATTCGTGATCATAGCCCCGGAATAATGGTTTTGTCGAGTAAAATCTAATTAAAAGTTTCAGTTTCATTGCGTACATCTCTGAATTAAAGGAAAAAGATGATGATAAATATATCTATAATGAAGTTACAGGATGTCAATGTTTTGTTAGAGCTCAAGTATAGAGTGCTTGAATCAATGCTTGAAAAATCAAAGAAAATATTTTAATGGATATTTTTTTCTTTTTTAACTGACTACGGCGAAGCGGAAGGTATTGATTTTGGCTGCCTACGTATTTTTGTATGTTCCACCATATAGCCTAAACTACTAAACCGATTGTAATGAATGGGGTGCTAATTGATTCGCAATAATTGCCCGGGTTACATAGGCTATAATATAAATTTTATATGACCAAATTTAAAATAAGATTCGAGCCTCGACAGAAAAGTAAAGTATTAAAAAAAATAAAAACTATAACCCGACCACGTAATAAGGGGTCTAAAAAGGACGAAACAAGAAAATAATTTAAATAAAAATGTGAACTAAGTGGTAGTAACTGATGCTGCAAAGCTCTCAATTACAACATAAAATAACTAGAAAAAACCTCGTATAGAGTTGCTATTAATGTATAACTTTTAGCATTTTTATTATTTGTTAAAAGATCGACAGCTTTACAAATTCTATACCCTCAACTTAATATTATGTTGGGACATTATAACAACAGAGCCACCTAATTCCGTGGAAAGCTACGAGACTTATTTTACCTGATAGTTTTTACATGATATACATACATTTTAAATACATACATATTATAAATATAAACGCCCATGACTGGTACAAACATTTGTGCTCAACAAATGAATGCCTCCAGTGGGACTCGAACCCGCGACCGCTTGCGCAGAAAGTAGGGTCACTACCAACTGAACCAAACGTGTCGTCACTATTTTTATATTTTCCATTATTTCGACAGTAAATTTCAAAGAATAAGATTCGTGTGCTGCAAATTTGGCATTGGACCTGTGCACGTTTCTTGATCTTTCAGAGATCGTACGTGACATTGTTCAAGAACACTTGTGTTCTAAAAGAAATAAAAGTATACTTGTACAATACTTAGTTCGCTTTTCTCTAAGCTCAATTATTTTAGTAGCGAAGTATAACAAATTCTAAACCCTTTCTAATATGACCTTGTCGATTGGACGTCTGTCTGTCCTTTAAAAAGGTAAGGGTAAGGTATAATGACGACACGTTTGGCTCAGTTGGTAGTGAACCTACTTTCTGCGTCAGCAATCACGGGTTTGGGTCCCGCTTGGGGCATTCATTTGTTGATCACAATGTTTGTAGTCCAATCATGGGTGTTTATATTTATATTTAGGTACCCCATTTTTTATAAGTATTTTTTTTTATTTAAGACATACAAACATACAAAAAAACCCCAATTGATCGAGCCAATCTCGCTCGCGCTTAGCAACATTCATTTTTATTTATATAGAAGATATGTATGTATATAAAGTTATATATGTGTAGTGTATCAACTATTCGTAACACAAGCCTGGTAACTTAACATGGAACTAGATGGCGCTATGAGTAATAATATCCCAACATATTTTAAATACTAGCAGTTAACCTCACTTCACTCGCGTACGTTTCTAAGATTAATGAATCTACAAGCTGTAGCTTTTGCGAGCATAAACTTCTTTGCAGTAATAACTAATACACGAGCAAATAAAGAAATTTGGAGAAATTTCCTGGATTTTGAGGAGTTATTGTCCTCATCATGCCGAAGACACTCATCAGATCTTCACCAGTCTTTATGAGATCAACTTGAGGTATCCTTCAAATAAAAAAGGACTATCGAAAGAGGATCTCATAATGCGGAGATATCCAGCATCCCCCTTTTTGCCCCTTTTTGGAGAAAATACCTACTTTTCAAATTTCGTCATCAGTTTCGTCCATATCGGTTGTAAAACATGTCATGTAATAAAAGTATTAAACTGACATGAAAGCAATATTTGTGAAACCTTCGCGGGCGTCTGCAAGAAAAATTCAAAGGTCATCACAGTTCGATGAATGATAATACATAAAATCAACTGTTTTGTATAATATCAAGTTGATTAAAATACCTGCTCAAAATTAGTTAACTGACGATCCAAAATAATTAGTAACTACAAAATAATCAGTAACTACATATAAATATAATTAAAGTATCTTTAATTTCTAATTTACAGTATTTCACTAAATGCATACAAAGTATATACGGTACTTACATCAAAAAAACAATTTTTTAAATGTTTGTCTGTCCGTCTGTCTGTTTGTTCCGGCTAATCTCTGAAACGGCTAGATCGATCTTGACAGGACTTGCACTAGCAGATAGCTAATGTTATAAAGAGAAATTAGTTACTTTTATTTTACTCGTTTGGCTCAGTTGGTAGTGACCCTACTTTCTGCGCCAGCGGTCGCGGGTTCGAGTCCCACTGGAGGCATTCATTTGTTGAGCACGAATGTTTGTACTCCAGTCATGGGTGTTAATATTTATAATTTATATGTGTAGTATATCAACTATCTGGTACCCACAACACAAGCACGTTACGTAGCTTACTGCGGAACTAGATGGCGCTGTTGTAATATGTCCCAACATACATATATATTAAAAAAAATATAAAAACCGTTTAATTTACTTTGACTTACACCCAGCGAAGCGAGCTGGGTTTGCTAGTCTTCAAATAAAACTTTTCTTTGTTGAAGTCTAAGTATGCGTAAATTTTACGAATTCCCTTTAATTTATTAGCAAATTCAAGTCAACTAGAAGAAGTTCTAAAACGAAAACAACTGGTTGCTAATTTGGCACTTTAGCGTAAACTTTCAAAGTTCATTAATGAAATGTTTTTCAACTAAGAATTTTAACCTTTATTAATCTATGGAGATAAATAAAATTGAAATATCCATTAGAGATTTCTAAAATGTTTGTGTTTACTCAAACTTATATGGAATTAAAGCGATACTTATATGAAAAACACAGTATCTAAAATTATAATTTGTCTGTTTGTTTCAGCTAATCTCTAAAATGCACAGACCGATTTTGACTGGACTTTTACGAGTAGATAGCCGATTTTATAAGGAATGACTTAGGCTACTTATTGTAGAAATAGAATTAACTTTCCGTTAAAAATCATAACTAGGGTTAAACCCAAGCGAAGTTAGGATGAGTCTCTATTAACATACTCGTATAACGGAAGACACAGTTTAGGATTTTCATCTGCAAAATTGTTTGCTCTATTAATTTGATGACTTTAATTAACCAATAGCTTAAATATTATTATTTAGTATCAAAATTCAAATATATCAAATACTAGCGATACCCGCGGCTCCGCTCGCCTTCTACAAAAGTAAATGCCTTTTTTCTCAGAAATGAATTATTTTCCCGCAATTAAAAGTATCCTATATATTGACTCGGGTAATCAGGTATCATCATACCAATTTCATTCACAAAATTCATTCTAATTCGTCCACTGGTTTTCTCGTGATGCGGTCACACACAGACCGACAGACAGACAGACAAAAATCCTAAAAATAATACATTTGGCCTCTATATCGATAATAATGTCTATTTCAATTAGATTTTCCAAAACATATTTAATGTAGAGATTTGATTCAGTTACAAGCTTATTATATGTATAAATTGACGTTAATGCTCTAGATCTTTCTACTCAACTGTGCTCGTATACTATCGCCCCCGAAAAAATAAGTTTTTAGTTGTCTCATATTGTCGTACTGTTGCCGGAACCATGGCACCTATACCACGTTCATTGGCATTCTTCAACGCGCATTGGACAATAATCCTCAATGGGACCCATTCAATGACAAATGGTCAACTTTGGTTCTTAAGTTACCAAGGTATGCTGAGAATATTGAATAACCCTGTTATTATTATACTCGAAACGCAAGTAGTATTTACTTTGGTTCCTAATGTTTTTTTTCCTTTCCTCTTATATTTGTTATAATTTATAATCTAGTTAGTGTAAATGGCACCGTCATTCTAATTATGTATTAGTAAATAAGTTAAGGCAGTGGTAGCCCAGCGGTAACGCGTTGCTTGTATAACCGAGTGATGCGGGTTCAAATCCGGGTCTCGCACCTCTGATATTTTCATGTGCGAATCATTTCTATCACGATTACCACTTGTCTTACGGTGAAGGAAAACATCGTGAGGAAACCTGCATGTCTGAGAAAACCTAGCAAGTTTTCGTAAGACATGTGAAATCCGCCAACACGCATTGGGCCAGCGCGGTGGACTCTGGCCTGAACCCCTCGTACTGAGGGAGGCCTGTGCCCAGCAGTGGGACGTTAAAAAGGGGTGATGATGAAATAAATAATTAATTTGATTTTACTCGTATTTATTACTATAGATTACGCCCAGACAATTTTATTTTCTACAGGTCAAAATGCTGACTACAAATCTTTGGTGGCATAGTTCTGTTTATTTGTAAGATTGCGAGACTTGTGTAAAAGTTTCTTCGTGTAATCTATTCCATATCTTCGGAACAACACTTTTACGATGTCATAAACTACGTAGAAATGTGCAGGATTTCGAGACAGCCCTGAATCTTGAGCGAGCTAAAGTAATATTTTTTGAATAGAATAAATAAATATGATTATACTTATTTATTTGTTTGTTTCGTTTTTAAAATTAAAAAGTAGTTTTGAAAGATATTAGCAATTTAAAGAAAGCGTATTTTTCATTGTTTACATAACAACTATGATAGGCCATTTTTAAAGTCCCACTGCTGGGGGTGGGCCTCCCTTCAATACTAAGATCAGTCATAGTCCACCATGATTATTAAGTCCAGTTTGCAAAAGTCATCTGCTTTTCCAAAAACTAAGCTCTTTCGTTCTTTTCTTTCCTACAATAATTACTTTAATTTCTTTTTATTTAAGTATATTTCAGTTAAACATATTGTTTAATTTAATTACAGTTATAAAGACCATGATAAAAGAATTATCTTAGAAATTAATATGCTCTAATTAAATATTTATTCACTAAGTTCAGCTATACGAAAATGCCAGCCGAAAAGAATATTTATGTACAGAACCAAACGATCCAATAAGTCACGCTTGACACAATTTTTATAACGCTGTTTGTTCAAGTTCGTGACTCTATTTTGTTCTCATCTTGACGATTTATTTACTTTCGTTACAATTATTTTAGTATATAAATATTATGTACTTCTTACCAGTTACATTTGTAACTAAAAACAATTTTTCGTAAAGAATAGTACTGTAATGGTCTTATTTTTACTACCGATTTAAAAACTGTTGAAAGTAATGTCAACTGATAAAAGGAATTGATTGCCCTTAAAGGGTAATCCATTTAAAATAAATCATATCTATCTATATAAATAGAAATGAATGTTGGTAAGCGCATAACTCAAGAACGTCAACTTCAAAGTCAAAGAGAATGACCATGATTGCTGTAAAGCATTCGAAACGTCGGGTACTAAAAATCAAAATAAATATAAATATGTTGGGACTTATTACAACAGCGCCATCTAGTTCCGCAGTAAGCTACGTAACGTGCTTGTGTTGCGGATACCAGATAGTTGATATACTACACATATACATTTTAAATACATACATATTATAAATATAAACACCCATGACTGGAGTACAAACATCCGTGATTAGCAAATGAATGCCCCCAGCGGGACTCGAACCCGCGACCGCTGGCGCAGTAAGTAGGGTCACTACCAACTGAGCCAAACGACTCGTCAAATAAATCCGCGACAAAATTCTAAAAGATAGTTTCATTTGTAATGTCGAATATTCGCGTAAGCCTAAGGAAGTACTAAGGGCTGATTACATAATAAATATTAATAGGTTAATACTACAGTTCGTAAAGGTAAAGAAAATAATATACCATATTTTGTAATTTAAGATTTCAAAATCAGGAACTTATTATAAAATAAGCTCTATTTTCCAATACAGTTCGAACACAAGTACGCTGTTACGTGTTTTATGAACAAACAAACTCGAGAATATTTTATATAGCACTAAGTTATTGAGAAATTACGATGTAGGTCTTAGAATAGCATTCTGAGGAACTTAACTTCGAGAACAATTAAGTAACATTGAAGGCTTGACAAAGGTGATTTTGTTTTATTACTTGGTACAAGTAATAAAGTTTGAAAATGTACCTAATGTACCAAATTTTGGCATTTTAGATTTTTGTAGATCTTTATTTAAATATTCTTTTCTTTTGCAAGGAAATATACTCGTATACAGAAGGGAACGCTAATGCTTCTAATAAAAATAATTATAATATTTAAGCGAAAATATATTAGACGACTCGTTGGCTCAGTTGGCAGTGCTTTCTGCACCACCTGTCGCGGGTTCGAGTCCCGATGGGGGCATTCATTTGCTAAGCACGAATGTTTGTACTCCAGTCATGGGTGTTTATATTTATAATATGTATGTATTTAAAACTTATATGTGTAGTGTATCAACTATCTGGTATCCGTAACACACGCACGTATCGTAGCTTACTACGGAACTAGATGGCGCTGTTGTAATAATGTCCCAACATAAAAAAATACAAAAATTTTGCAAATCTATTAAATTCCAACTACTTAGGTAGAACCTGTGCATTACTTTTTTTTAAATCTTATTGAAATAGTCAGTATTATAGATAGAGAATCAATAAAATTTAGATTTTTTTAAGTCTGTCTGTCTATAACCTAATTACGAGAAAACTACTGGATACATTTTGATAAAATTTAGTGTGATGATAGCTTACCCGGGTTATCCTGTATATAGGATACTTTTTAAGGCGATATCTCATTTCCGAGAAATCTATATCAAGAGTAAATATTTTTTAACATAAACATATGTATACGAGCTAACTTCTAGAACAAACAATTTCAGTAAAAATATTTTTGCTGTTAAGCCTTTTCCTATAATGCTACAATAATAAAAACATAACCGTATATTTTAGCCTTAAAATGGAGAAATAAACGCGAGTACACAAAGTAAAATGTAATAGAGCCAGCCTTATCGCTAAAACAGCCATTTCTTCTGGCTGTACACTGTGACAGGGTGGTAAATAAAAAAAGGAGTTATTTTAACTTAGTCTATAAAAAACGGGCAAATAGTGAGTCTGTGTCGCGCATTGAGGGTTCCGTAGTAAAACAATTGTATTATAATTTGTTTAAAATAACATTTATGTATAAATAATAATGTTTCAAAGTATCTTTAAAATATTTTTTAAAGTACCTATTTTGGATGTTTTACTCATGTCTTAATTTTTTTTTGACTTTCTGCTCTCTTTCTGCTCAGGGATAGTGTTAGGTCTCGCTTCATTAATTCATTATTTTTATTAATAGATTTTTACTTAATGCATCATATGCATTACATGTAGTACTCATATAACAAAATCTATTTTTAAAATGTTTGTCCGTCTGTCTGTTTGTTCCGGCTAATCTCTGAAACGGCTGGACTGATTTTGACTGGACTTTCACTCACAGATAACTAATGTTATAAGCAGTAACTTAGCCTACTTTTATTTTATTAGAAAATTAAAATAAAGGTTGACTATATTGAGAATAAAAGTTTGTCTTTTTTTAAAAAGAAAGGTCCGAATAATCAGAATCAGAATTGTAAATTTGAGTCAGTGCTTATTGTTTGTTTGTACAATTAAACAATGTGTAAACGAAGCAAGACCGTTTTAAGAGTCAATTCTAAAGAAATATACATTTTATTTTAAATACTGCATTATAGAAATAGTCATAATTATCGATAAAGAGCCCAAATCTATAGTTTTCGGAATTTAAGTATCTGTGACGAGGAAACTCTGGACACTGGACAGAATCGGATGAACGCGAGCGAAGCGAGGATAAGTAACTAGTATGTATACAAACTTAGGACAAAAGTTTTGTTTTTAAAATAAAGATAAAAACTGTCTACTATAAAGCACAAAATTTTGGTAATTTAGCGGCGAATTCGCGCATTTCCTTCAAATATATAATTTTAACAACTCACTTCGTTTCTATTATCTATTCATTACATTCAGACTAACAAAACTTTAGAAAGGAATCAAAAGGTCAAGAGATCCTTAATAACGGCTTCAATCGATTGATCAACCGTTTTCAGCCTTCCTTTGTTGACTCGAGCGTCTTTATTGACTGTTGATATAAGACCTGTAAAGTGGTCTTCTCTATTCACACTATTTAAGTATCTAAGCCTTAAAGCTTTTGTCCGTGAAGTATTTATCGTATTGCATTAAGAGCTTATGTAATTAAGTTTAAAAAGACAGCGGTATCCCAGACAGTAACGCGCTCGCTTGGATCACCGAGTGATGCGGGTTTAAATGCGGTTCTCGCACCTCTGATATTTTCATGTACGAATAATTTCCAACATGATTATCACTTGTCTTACGGTGAAGGTTAACATCGTGAGGAAACCTGCATGTCTGAGAGAACCTAGCAAGTTTTTGTAAGACATGTGAAGTCTGCCAATCCGCACTTTGCCAACTATGGCCTGATCCCCCTCGTATTGAAGGGTGAGACGTTAATACAATTAAGTTTTGATAAAGTGTTTGCTCAGTGTTCGAATTTTGACCATTTGAGGAGAACATGAATGAAGTTGACTTATCTATATAAAAATCTTTTTTACTGAATTTAATAAAGCTATTTTAAATTGAGAGTAGTAAATAAGTGTACTTTGGTTTTGCAACTCTTCAATAATATATTCCTTTAAGTTTTTAACAAGCCACATTCACTTCTTTTGAAATTAGTTGACTTCGTTTTAAACTTTCATCCACACAGCGCTGACCTGCTTGAAGCATTACTGCTGGGTCTTTTCCCTTCAATACGAAGGGGATTAGGCCATAGTCCACAAAGACAAAAGACTTCACATGTCTTTTGAAAATTTGCTAGGTTCTTTCAGACATGCAGGATATTATCCTTCACCGTAAGTGGTAATCATATTAGAAATAATTCGCACATGAAAATATCAGGAGTACGAGACCCGGATTTGAACTCGCACTATTCGGTTATCCAAGCTAGCACTATTAGGCTACTGCCTATAATATATTACCATATAATAAGCTGTATTTTTTTAGCAATAAAGATTATAATCGTAAAAATTATGTATTTCGCATACTATGACAAAAACGTTCAGACAACAAAAGTGTTCAATCCCTTAATCTTGGATATAAACTTTCTCTATCCCAAGTTACACTCAAATCCGTTGAGTCGTTTCACAGAACCATTATAAAGTTTCGTATTAATAAAATAAAAGCAATAAAAGACGTAGAGCATAAAAACTGAGAATTATTAATTTACTTTGCCTTACTACTTTTATTACTAAGGTTCGCTAATCGTTTTAAACATTTTCTTAATGGTTCTATGTATAATTGACGATACGTTTGGCTCAGTTTGTAGTGACCCGACTTGCTGTGTCAATGGTCGCGGGTTCGAGTCCCGCTGGAGGCATTGATCTGTGTGATAAGCAAGAACACATTTGTGTTTCTACTCTAGTCATGGATTTTTATATATATCTAATGTATGTATTTAAAATTATATGTGTAATGTATGAACGATCTGGTATCCATTATCCATAACACGAGGCTCGTACCTTACCATGGAACTAGATGGTGATGAGTGTTAATGTTCTAACCGATTCAGATTAATTTATTTTATTTTCTTATCTGCTATTTCTAACACTAGTATTTAAAAATCACGAGTAACAATCTTTGTTATCAATTTTTATGAAACTTTTTGTGTATATTTGGTAAGCCTGAAAATAGGCCGTAGGCTATTTTTTATTCCCCTAGGTGATTAGGGTGGCCCTCTCCAGTTTTTTTATTTTTAACCTAGTTTTATTTTGTATTTTTCTATGAGTTCTACCACCAACCCCTATATTGAGAACTCTTCTATTGATAAATCCACATTTATCCCCATCACTTATGTATTTTTGTAACAATCTCACTACTATATATGTAAATGCGAAAGTTTGAATCGGCGGATGTTCGTTACTCAATCACGGCAGAACGGTTGAACGAATCTGAGTGAAAACCACACAAGTAAATTACCCTAAGGAATAGCTTATGGCATATAGTTTCAATATATCTCGGAAAAATGTACAGTTCCCGTGAGGTATCTTTTTTTTTTTGTTGGGTAAGTGAATTGTCGGCGCGTCTCCTACTCCCGTAGTGCATGACGTCTTCCCCTCGCATGGGCGGGCGTCCCAACCTGGTCGCGAGCGCATCTCACAGCTTTTTGTACATAGCTTCAAGTTAATTAATATACGTTTACTATACCGTTCGTCTTTAATTTATTATTCAAGTCCTACGTAGGTCTAAACAGAATTTATTTATTTATTTACTTATCCTTTTTAATTATAATTTGAGGAAAACGTAATAAACCTAAATAGGATTTAGCTATCTATTTAAAAAATAATTGAAAATTTGTATATCTGTGATAGAAATCACGGTTTTGTTTATTACTTCGAAGTTTCGAATACTTTCACGTCTCTCCTGTGTTTATATTTTCTTAAAACCATCGGAAATGTCGGGAGCTAATATAAAAATTAAGGTACGGTAATATCCGAAAAAATTTTTGTAAGATGTAAAAATTTACTTTTTGAATATCGAAAAGGTTTGAAGTTACAGATATGATAAAAAAACTATACGTTATGATGGGAATAACTTGAAGAAATTAACATCCAAAAGTTTAAATAAGAATCATCTATTAGGTTATGTAAAAAGTAAACTTAATGTAAATAAAAGCTACTTTTTTACAAGACAAAACATAATTCTTTAAAACCGCTATTCTATATTTTATAATGTTCATGGACAATATATTCTCGTTTTTCCAAGTGGTAGTGCCATGCTAGTTACCTTCGGGTAGCAGCCGAATGGGCCGGCACGCCCCGTATAGTACCACTCTCTCACAGAAGACCGGCGTGAAGTGGCAGCTATGCTGTCGCGTTTCGGCCGGTAAGTGAGAGTCCGGGAGGCCCACACCCCATCCCTACCTTCCCGTCCTTCTCCCTCCTCCCTCCCTACCTTTCCTGAAGGGCCGGCAACGCATCTGTAAGCCCTGTGGTGTTGCAGATGCCAATGGGCGGCGGTGATCACTTACCATCAGGTGAGCCTCCTTCTCGTTTGCCCCCTTTGTCCCATAAAAAAAAATATTCTCGTTATTAAGATGATTACAAGCATCAAACCCGCGACCTATAGAATGTACACGTACCTGATAGCACAGCTGGTACCATCTTCGTCGTCTTCCCTCTTACGTCGTCTACGACGAATGTACAAGTAAGCCGCTGCAGCAAACACTGCTGCCGCCGCTCCCAAACTTAGAAGAGATATTAAAACCACATCACGAGTCTTCATTGTGACCTGAAAATAATAAAATTATTTAATGTCACGGCTTCAATTTCTGTTTGAGGCAAATTTCACAATAAATTTGTTTAGAGTAGTGAAGGCATCTTGCTTCGTCAAATTTTGTTTTAGTGAAGTACCTTTACTTTGTGTCTATACATAAAGTTCTTATTAAGCGAAATCTCTAGAATATTATAATAACATTTTTTTTCTGTGGGAATGCGAAATTTTATCGCAGCAAATAAGTTACCTTGCAGTCCTACTCGTACAAAATATCATGTCAATTCGTTACATTTCAATTACATTCCTATATGGATAGGTTTTAAAAATTTATTATTTACAACAGTAGAAAAATTTCCACGTTTAAAAGTTACAATATCCAATTTGTTAGCGCAAACCAAATTCTACTTTACTCGAACAATGTATCGAGAAAATTTTCATTGAAGTTCTCAACAAGCTCCTACAAGTTTCCTCAATAAATTCTGGAAAACGCGCAATAAACAGAATACGAAGGCAATAACGTTACACATTACCCGTACTATTTTAAAGCTTAAAGCATCTAGTAAGCTTTCGAATATATCGAATTTCTGTGAAACTTCTTTTTTAATAAAATTTAGATTATTCTTTACTATCCCTTGGTTGAAATTTTACAATAATTGATACAAAAAAATTTGGGAAATACATATGACTAGCAAACTCAGCCAGCTTCGCTGGGCGTAAGTTAAGATAAATTAAACGGTTTTTATATATGTTTTATAAAATAAAAGTAATCTAAGTTACTTCTTATAACATTAGCTACCTGCGAGTGAAAGTCTTGTCAAAATCGGTCCAGCTGTTTAAGAGACAAGCCGGAACAAGACAGACAGACCGACAAAAATTATAAATTGATTTTTTGATGTACCTCAGTACCGTACTGTTAATTTTAAATTAAAAACAGACATTTCAATTTTATTTATATACTGATAGCACTGCATCTCGTCTATAGTTATTAAAAAGAAAAGATTGAGGTTTAAAAGAAAAGAAAAGGTTTAAAAGAAAGACCTATATGTTATAGGTACATAAATAGACTATACGCGAAACGCCGATCGATATCCCAAATTAAAGCTTCCCTCATGGCTTATACCTACTAAGTTTTTAAATGCGTGAAAAGCAACAAACATACGTACAAAAACATAGTAATATTTCAATAATAAAAATTATCAAATGTTCTACAATATAAGCCCAAATAGCGAACTAATGCGCTGTTAATTCCATCCCGAAGTGATAATCTCAGTAATAAATCCAGCTTTGGTGAGCTTATCTGCTTTTAAACCACAAATGACAGAAACTAGAATGTCTACGAATTTAAATTAGTTTCCGCATTTAAGAGATTCAAAAACAGAGACACACGTAATGATTATTTGGGTTACAGGTTAATATAATATTGACAGCATCACGCCAAGCAAGGGTTAGTTGCTAGTATTATTTACAAGAAAATGACCTTGTTTAATTTAACCTGTAATTACAAGTAAATAATGTTCTCCGACCGATTGCGGCCATGGCGGCCAATCTCATTGTGACTGGCCAACTGCGCAGGAGACATTATAGTGCACAAGTGTATGCGCAGACACAAGTGCACTCTCTGTTTTTATCACTATCATACTCCGGTGGAACGACTACTCGACACGACCAGTGAGAGCTAAGGTGCAGGACCGACGGCTTTACGTGCCCTCCGAGGCACGGGGGTACTCACCGCCCACTTTCCAACTCCGGACCATTACTGAGACTTACTAAACAGAAAGACTTGAAAAAAAGAAACTTGGCCCGACCCGGGACTCGAACCCATGACCTCTCGATGTATGACCGTACATGCTAGCCACTACACCACCGAGGCAGTACAAGTGATAGTTGATTCAATGCGTAAAAGCTTACCAAAATAACATTTTAAAAGGGATGATCTTCCCCTACTTATTCGTAGGTAATACACACATATCATAGTAAGCAATATACGACCTTATTTTTGTAAAAAGCCTTACGTTTTTATGTTTAGCCTTTACAACCCCAAAGGTTCAACCCTACCCCTAGTCCTACCCCCACCCCAAGTGAGGTTCAACCCTAGTTTATTTCTATTATATTACATAATATGTAGCCGTGACCTATATCTATTTCCACCCAACTGAATTTCGGTCAAAGCGTCCATATCTGAGACTAGCCATCTGCACCGTATCTATTATAGCGATACCTTTTAACTGTTAGTATACATTTCAGGGATGAGATATTTTCTCCCAATAAAAAGTATATGTTGACCCGGATAACCTTTTTTTATGCGACAAAGACAGCAAACGGGCAGGAGGCTCACCTGATGGGAAGTGATCACCTCCGCCCATGGACATCTGCAACTCTGCAGGGCTTGCAGATGCGTTGCCGGCCTTTTAGGAAAGGGAGGGAGGAGGGAGAAGGACGGGAGGAGGGATGGGGTACTATACGGGGCGTGCCGGCCCATTCGGCTGCTACCCGAGGGTAACAAGCATGGCACTACCACTTTTAACCTATCTATTATTATAACAAATTTCATCTAAATTTGTCCAGTGATTGTCTCGTAATGCGCTCACAGACAAGACAGTCAAAAAAAACAAAAAAAAAACAAAGAAACTAAAAACCATAGATTGGACGAGACAAATGGAGTCTAACGTAAAAACTTTCTTACCTTTTTTGTTTTCTTTTACCAAATTTCAATACTTAAACTTAATAATTTCTGCATAGAAGGTAATGTATAAGTGAAAAAATGTTCATAATAAAATCGTACTAAGAACACCCTTAACATCCAACCCTTAATGTTTCTATGCTATTACTAACAATTCAATGGATGAAAATTTAGGGTTATAAGAATTTTTGATGCCAGATCATAAAAAGTGAAAAAAAATTTGGTCTTAAAATAAAAATTAAAATATAAAATATCTGGAGAGGGCCACCCTTATCACCGGATTCGGAGTAGTTTGATAACAAACACTATGACACGAGATTTTTATATATTAGATTTTAGATGCTATTATAATATGTTTAAAATAATTATTTCTAAATAACATGCATTTTAAACACCCTATAGAAAGGGGGTCAAAGGTTTTCAAACAAAATGTAGTGGAAATTCAAGAACTACCTACGAACACAATTTGGCAAAATTCCATTTATTTTGTGACATCATGTACACAATTGTCGTCTTTACTATGTAAAGAATAAGAGCTATAGTGGTTTAAAATATTTCGTTTCATATAAATTTTCTTAGATGTGGTTTAGCCTTAAGAATTGCAGGTAAGCTTACTTACTAACTGGAGTCTGCGTCTTTTTTTTAATTGCATTAAAAATGGCTTAACAGTTTGGGAACCTGTTAAACTTATACGACGACTTTTTTTATTAACTTCTTCGTTGACCTTCTGATTTCTTTTGAAAATCAGAGTTTGAAACGTTTTAAAAAATGTAATGATTGTCCTGTGGATTTGAATTATATTTAGGAACTAGCGACACTGGCGTAGAGATATTACGCCATGTATTAAGCAAGCAGTTTTATATGCTTTTTTTTTAAATTTTAAACTATCAATTACCCTTGATTTGCTCGAATGCATTCCATCACTTGATTATCAATACATTGAAACGTACAAAAAAAATTTTGTTTTGCCTTTGCGAGTTTCTACACAAAAGTGTAAAGACAATCAGACCGGTGGACCCACTCACACAGACTTGAAAGGAGCCCAATAGTGGGACGTTAGAAAGGGCTAAATACATACATACTCGTACGTATATAATATATACTAAGTATAAATTAAAAATGCGAAGTCAAAACCACTAGCAAACACTAGTATTTAGCAAACATTAGGATTGCCACAAGCCACTTAGCATTTACGACGACACAATGAATTCTATTTCTATTGATGTTTTGATCACATTTCTGAAGTTCACATTGCAATAACAGTTTCTATCTTGAATGTTCTGATCATCTGATTCAACCTGATCGTATATTACTTTTATTAGGTCGAGCTATTAGGTAATTGAAGGTCTTCAAGAGATATCTAGCAAAATAGATCACTCTCAATGTAATTCTAAAGTCAAGACCAATAAATACTTGGCTTAGGCATGGATTTGTTTATACAATTGTAGTTACATCTTAAATATAAAAACGGTGCGAACTTCTGTCTTTTTATTTTTAGGTTTGGTTGTTTTCAAATTTATTTTATCATATTGTATTCAACCATTTTTAACGTCCCACTGCTGGGCAAGGCCTTCCTTCGGTACGAAGGGGTTCACGCCATAGTCCACCACGCTGGATAAGTGCTGGTTGGCGGAATTCGCATACTTTTCAAAGACTTGCTAGGTTTTCTCAGATATGCAAGTTTCCTCACGATGCTTTCCTTCACTATAAGACAAGTGGTAATCATGATAGAAAGGATTTGCACATGAAAATATCAGAGGCGCGAAACCCGCATTTGAACCCGCATCATTAGGTTATCCAAGCAAGTGCGCTCCCACTGTGTTCGTATTTTATTATTTATAATAATTAACTATCTAACCTTAGGTTGCTAGTATTGTTTCTAAGAGAAGTAAAATTTTCCTGCAGCAAAAAGTACCCTTTGATTCAAATAACCGGCTATCAAATATAATTTGATATGACCCAACCATCAAAATATGACAAACAAATAGACGGACTGACAAAAATTCTAAAAAACTATATATTCGGCCTCAGTATCGATAATAATGACTATTTCAATTACTTTTTGCATATAATATTAAATGTCTTTTATATAATATAATAAAAATTTAATAAAATGTGTAGTATACCTGCATTGAGAAATAAATAATGTTCTTAGGCAACATTATTTACACAGCCTACACTGTAGTAGTCGAGGGTTTTAAGAGTGATTATATGTTTATTTATTACTGAGGTCTTAATGTTCATTAGAGTGGACCGACAACATACCCTACCCAATTTACACCGTACTCTAATCCAGAGCAAAAAATTTTTAGGTGAATAAGAAAGCTCAAATGCGGCTCTTTAATTCATCCAGTGACCCTACTTTCTGCGCCAGCGGTCGCGGGTTCGAGTACCGCTGGGGCACTCATTTGTTGAGCACAAATGTTTGTTTTCTAGTCATGTGTGTTTATATTTATAACTAGCCTTTTCCGCGGCTTCGCTCATGTTCTAAGCGTTGGAAACCAAATTCTTTCGCCCGTCCGCCCGTCTTACATGCGGTGATCATTATTTTGTTGCGAAGTTATGTTAAAACTATGATATCTCGTAAGATATTCATTAAAATCAAATGATGCCAAGTGCAATTTTGTTCAAAATTTATTACTTGTGATAAATAACTCATTTATTTAATGTTTATAAAACACCTTCGCAAATAATGCATTATCTTAAAACAAAGATTAGCATAAAAAAGGTTACAGCGAGTCAACCTTAAAAGATAGACATATTATGCTACTGCAGACTTTTTTAGAACTTTAAAAGGGGAACAATTCTGTAAATCTGTTCTGATTTTTGCATAACTTTAACCGCTTACGCAGCGCACGCGACGGAAACTTCCAAAAGGAATATTTTTCTCCCGTTTTGCAACATTTTTCATAGATACTCCACTCCTATTCATTGTAACGTGATGTAATATAGCCCATAGCCTTCCTCGATAAACTAACGATCCAATAAAAAGAATATTTGAATTCGGACCAGTAGTTCCTGAGATTAGCGCGTTCAAGCAAACAAACAGACAAACAAACAAACTTCAGTTTTATAAATAGTATAGATAATAAAAACCGTTTTTTTTTTACTTACGCCCAGCGCAATGGGCTTGGTATGCTAGTGCAATATAATAAAAATTAACAGAGCTATAGAAAAAAACTAGTGACATAAGCAAATGGACTATTACTATTTATTATTAGAACCAAACTGCATTTAGCACGATCCATCTGGCTTACGATGAAAAACGTCACGATTCGTTTTCCTTCATTAGAAATTCGCGCTTTTTGCTCTAACTGCTCCCAACCAATTTATTTAGCTTTGCACAGGCGTCTTTGGAATTGAAATTGGTGTTTTAAAAATATATTCACAACTAGTAATTTTGTATAACTTTGCATTGATGTAGGATTTTCATGTTGAAGTACGTGAAAAATAGAAAAAAACTCTTTTCCAAGGGAACTGTTATAATTCCGGGATAAAAAAAATGTTTGTACTATTCCAGACTTTAGTCTATTTCTGTGCCAAATTTTATTCATTAGTGTTCAGCCGTTTTGGCGTGGTTATGTAACAAACATCGAAACATCTAAACATTCACATATTTATAATAAACTTGCCATTCCCACGATCTGATCACTATTAAAAAATAGGGATCGGTGGTAGAAGGTTGAAAATTTAGGGTAGTGCCAAATCAAAAAAAAATTTGGTCTAAAAATAAAAATAAATACAAATCTGGAGATGGTCACCCCTATCACCTATCGCAGAAAAATTAATATAGCCTACGACCTATTCTCAGACCCACCAAAAAAAATATCATAATAATCGATCAAACCATTTCGGAGGAGTTCGATAACAAACTCTGTGACTCGAGTTTTTTTTTATTATAAGTCTAGCCTAGCCATTTTAAATGTCCAAATTAAAAGAAAAGTAAAAATTAATTAATGATCCTATACCGCTTTAAATATAATTATTCCAGTCTCAGCGTTTTCCTTAATCGTATTAGCAAGAGAATATCAGGTATGAGACCCGAATTTGAACTCACTTCACTTGGTTTTCCAGGATTCCTTACCAATAGGTGTTCTTAGACACGGAATATTTACATATGTATTTATTTTTGTGTCATTAAATCGTTCCAAGGTCTAACAAAGTAATAATTTCTTAGATTTACTCAAAAAATTGACATCTATATCTATCTATATCTATACATATTATAAAACAAAGTCCTCCTCCGCGTCTGTCTGTCTGTCTGTCTGTTCGCGATAAACTCAAAATCTACTGCACCAATTTTCATGCAGTTTTCACCAATGGATAGAATGGTTCTCCAGGAAGGTTTAATATATAATTTGTTACGGTTTCAAAAATTATTTTTTGTTAAAAAGGAAATTTAAAACAACATTATACAATTAACGGCGTTTGACGTATCATGTTATGACCGTTGCCATGGTGCGTGCAATTCATATAATCAACTCAAATATATACCGGGCGGTGCGAAGTAAATAATATATACAACACGCACCTAGGGGCGAACCCGAGCGAAGCGAGGGTGAGTCACTAGTTATTAATAAAACTATCTCTTAGAATTTTTAGCGGAGTCTGTCCCATGACCATGATTGCTGTAATAACATCTATCATCAACAGTATCCGAAACGTCTGGAAATAAAAATCAAAATTAATCCCCAAAAAAAATATTTATAATTACGGCTCACCCTCGCTTCGCTCGGGTTCGTCCTTAAATTCAGCACGAACGAAGCCGCGGCTTCCGCTATTTACAATACATAAAATTTCTAAAATAAACTTAATCTAAGATACTCCATATAACATTAGCTATCTGCGAGTGAAAGTCCCGTCAAAATCGATATAGCCGTTTCAGAGATTAGCCGGAACAAACAGACAGACAGACAAAAATTTTAAAAATTGTTTTCTTGATGTTGGTACCGTATATACTTTCCTATGCATTTAGTGAAAAGCTGTTAATTTGAAATTAAAAACGGACACTTTAACTTTATTTATATGTATAGACGTACAGATGTTTAACAAATTACTGCTGAACAGGACCATATTTACATTTTTAACGAGACATTTCAATACTTACTTATTTACTTAAGAGCTTTTTAAACCGTGTGCTCTGGCATCTTACCAAAATTGTACGCTTCATAGAATTAGGAAACCTAACTACTGCAAAAGTTTGCAAATTGACAAAATTGTCCTTTTAAGTACTTTAAGTACTCAAATGGAAATATAATAAAAAAACGTCCTTAATTACAAATTTATTGAAGTAATTTTAATATAATAAACAAATAATATAAAGTGTCATAAAAATTTGGATAATGATAATATTATTTTTATAGATGATATTTAAGCTCGTCAATTATTGAAGTACAGTAAAGTTCTAAATCGAATCTGTATTAAACCTAGGGGTTTTTCAAGCAAACGCATTACCACTGAGCCATCACTGCCACTGCATATACTCCTCTTCTCTGCATTTAATTATAACTTATCCTGACTACTTAGATCCAACTCCAGGTGCTCAGTAACCTAAATATTTGCACTGTAGTTACGTAAATATTTTTTACACAGCGCCATCTAGTTCGATAGCAAGCTTGCGAAGCTTACGAGGCTTGCGTTACAGATACCAGATAGATGATACGATGATACACTACACATATATAACTTTAAATTCATACTTATTATCAGGCCTTCTTTTAGGGGGCACGCGGGGGCATGCAGTGCTCCCAAAGGGAATATCGAAAATATCAAAAATAACTATATAAACTGAAAAATTGATAGAATTAGAAAAAAAATAGTAAAACACGAAACACAGTGGCAAGAGGTGGGGGTGGGTGTACAAAAATTATGGACTTACTCACTAGAACAAATTGAAAGGCCCGGGAGTCGAACCCGCGACCGCTGGCACAGTAAATACTACAGACTAAACCAAACATTCCTGACCCATAAAAATTATTATCTTCGATCTCTTACTTCATCGCTACGTTAGAGAAGGACAAACAAACAATTCTATATATCAGTATAAATATAATAGATCAATTACTAATCAATCATATCTACCGTTCTTTTGTATAATAAATGTCCAATTGAACACCCCGCCTTCGAACGCTATGTAATATATATGAAGGTCGAGCATCGTATTATAGATTCTAACCTAATTATGTTAGGGTCAATTATTCCTTAAAGGGTCTGTAATAGGGATTTTAACAAAATTGCTCGTAAATTGGTCCCGTCCGTTCGAGGTTCGATGGATGAGACGAGAATTTCAAACAAATGAAATTATCATCCCTTAGATAGATTCGATTGTGTTGTACAAGAATAGTGTAATAAAGATACGTTTGTCTGAATTTGTAGTGAGTCACGAGTTCGAGTCCCGCTGAGGGCATCCATTTGTGTGATAATCACAAATGCTTGTACTCTAGTTCATGGTTACTTGCATTTATAATGTATGTGTTTAAAAGTTATATATGTGTAGTGTATTAACTATCTGGTATCCGTAACACAATCCTCGTAACTTACCATGGAACTAGATGGCGCTGATTGTCCTTAAATATTTATTTTTTCTTTTTTTATATAATATGTTTAGGCCGACTTTGACGATTTTAAGAATTAATTTTTTTTATCTAAAGCAGAAGACTTTCGCAGCTGGACAAGGTCCTTCACCATAGTTTTCTATGAGATATTTTTGATGTATTATGGAGTTAAAACATCATGCTATTTAGTAGTCAAGAAAAACCATCTCTTCCCGATAATAATTGGCAATTGAGACTAGTCAATGATTAAAGAGCTACGTCATATTTTATTAAAGGAACGGAAAATAAAATAAATTTAAAATACTTATATATTCCTATTACTAACTTATAATAAGGCATTTATATTCGAGAGACGTTTGAATATTTTTTAAACTTATCAATAGAATTTAATTTCTATGTCCTCGAAGTCACAGATAATAAAAACCCCAAAAATTATTTATATAAATATCACATGAAAGGCAGTTGTAGCCAAGAGATAACCCATCGTCTTGGGAAACCAAGTGAAGCGACTTCAAATACCGGGTCTTGCACCTCTGATATTTTCACCTGCGAATCTTCTCTTACACATAAGGAAAACATCGTGAGGAACTGCATGTCTGAGATAACCTGACAAGTTTTCGAAAGGCAGACAGTCTGTGGACTAAGGCCTTCCACTAGTATCGAAGTGCAGCCCAGCAGTGGGACTTTAAAAAAAAGCTGAATAGATAAGTATTACATATATGAACAAAAGGTATTACTTTGATGAAAGTTATCATTATAACAACTCTATCCGCCGCACTCATAGACACTTAAAAAACCATTAAGACGTTCTTTAGTAGTAAATCTCTATGGAGAATATCACTATGAGTACTATATACTAACTACTAACATATTAATTTTGCAAATGGCAAAATGTGTGTGTCAGTTTTTTCTTCGATATACACTGAAACAGGGCGATGTATTTGGATGAAGTTTATTACAAAATATGTAGATGGTGACCGATAATAATACATGGTCGTACCAGAAGGAGGGTAGGGAAAGTAGCAAGGTAGTAGCTAATGTAACGAATATCGTCAAAGTATAAAATTAATAAAAGTATAGAAAGCCGCCGCCCTAACTCAATTATCTCACAAAAGAACATAAATCAAAAGGAAGCCCAGTTGCGAGGAATCAAAACTTCCGGTAAAAGAATGGAAGAGTGTGCCACAAATTTTGAGGGCGCGGGCTGTGAAAGTCGATCGATCCGAGCGTCTTCGAATGCGAGATAGTACTTGCTCGAGTAAAATGTTTTAGTACAAAAAATATTTACCTCGTTTTATTTACAACAACAGTAAAAGCTTAACAACAGTAAAAGCCCAGTACCACGCTTATATGGAGAACCATGCGAAACAGTGTGTAAACAAAAAGTAAAATGTTATCGAGTCTCGCTTAGTATTGCTTAATTATACAGCCGAGGAAAAAATTGTGGCAAAACTTGATGTCTGAGAAAAACTAATTTTGGAAATTATGTGAAGATCTCTAATTTGGCATAGAGGACTATGGCTGGCCCCCTTCGTATTAAGGGAGGACCCATGCCTCGCAGTGGTTATTATGTTATTGATACCTGACATACTACTATTTTTTTATATTATAAATGACTTGTTATTTATTACACAATTATTGGTAAAAATAATATTTAAATAACACAGTACAACGCTATCTTATTGGTAATGGCTTCAAAGCGTGTCAGTTTAGCGCATATCACGAGTACATTACAACGTAGAATGTAGAATACACTAAAAAGATGAATGCGTAAAATAAGATTTTTAAAGTTTACTTATAAAGGTAATATTATATTATAATAAAGAGACAAATAAAGCATATTTGTTCTAATTTCATTTCCATTATATAATGCTAACGTATGTGAGAATAAAAATATTTAAATATAATGGGACCAGCATCTTTATTACTACTGGTATTCGCTCAGAGTTTGGAATTCGACGACGAATCTTTTACTTTTTATCGAAAACACTTAACTCGTCAGAACTACATAACAAAAAGATGACTATAGAAATATAGAGAAGAGAAAATGTACTAAACTTAATTATCTGTACCTATTTATAAGTACTTAGACCTACTAGTAACTTGCCATGTTCTATTCCAGTGTACTTGCCCGTTCAAAGATACACATCTCTATACGAATGACACGTAGTGGTTCTGTCGACTTCGGGCTTTTGGAATAACTAAGTCAATGCGGTTATATCAATTACGAATATGTAGATTACATAATGTTCATTATGTTAGAGGAAACTAGCTTTATTTCAAAAATTATCTTATATCCATACATATAATATTAAATATTATTGGAATATCTCATTAAAGTAGTTGTTGTTATAGTTACAGAGGCTGAACCTAGAGTTTTACATTTTTTTTTCTGACTGTCTGTTTGGGAACATATCACGCGAAGACCAATGGACAGATTTCGATGAAGTTTAATCTGGATCGATAAAAAGAAACCTTTTTCTGCTGGAAATTATCTAATTTCTGAGAAATCTAGACTAACCATTAACGTATCTACGGACGAACTCAAGCGGAGCCAGGTTGACTCGCTAGTATAGAAAAATTCGACGCATCTTATCTTAACCGTTACATAATCCTTTATAAAAATACAAAAACGTGAATACATTTGTACGTTCAAATTTGCCGTGTAGTCAAATTAATCACAGCAGAATAAACACGCCAAGTGTTGTACCAACAGCATTCTTGTCCCAGTTGTTTTAATATACTAGCTATTTGTAGCGGTTTTGCTCGTGAATTTAATTTTTATCTACTAATAATACAAATGTAAAACAAACTTTTGTTTTAACAGCAAGTTCACATTATTTGAGTAACGATTAGAAAGTAAAGCTGTTAATTTGAAATTAAAAACAGACAATAATTATATTTCATTTAAATGTACTGATAGTTATCTAATATATAAAAATCTCGTGTCACAGTGTTTGTTATCGAACACCTCCGAAACGGCTCGACCGATTTTTATGAATTTTTTGTGTATATTTGGTAGGTCTGAGAATAGGTCTAGGGCTATATTTTATTCCCCTTGAAGAAAAGGGTGGCCAGGGTGTCGAGATATTTATTTTTAAACCAATTTTTTAATTTATTATAATTTGGCATCAAAAAATACTTATATCCCTAAATTTTCATCCTTCTATCACCGGTATTAATCGGGAGAACGCAGACGGAGCCGCGGGAATTGCTTGTAATTAAATAGAATCAAACTAAAATTATTTTTCTGAAGCCAATTATTTCTGTGGATGATTATAACATAAAATTGTAGCTTACGTGAAGCTTATTACACCGTCACGGAATACTTAGAAGATGTAAATGTGTGGGATAAATGTCTTGTTGTGTCTCACGTAGGATAAATAGATAAATATTGTAATGCAATAAATATTGTAATCAAATATTTTTTTGAAAAGAGCAACTGCTGAGTTTCTCGCCGGCTCTTCTCGGCAGAACAGCATTCCGAGTCGGTGGTAGCTTACTCCCAAGTCCCAGACATACTGACTGACATTTAACTTAAATTCTATATAATAATGTAAAAGTGACGATTCAAAAGTGCTTGTAAAAGTCTATTTGAATAAAGTATATTTTGACTTTGACTTTGACTTTGACTTTGAAACGTGAAAAAGCAAGCAGTGAAGCCTGAGAGAAATAATCATCACAATAATCAAGTTACTGAAGCGGGCTAGTTATAAAACCATTGTTCCCAAAAAGAAGTTCAAGAAATAGGACGACGGATAAGAGGACAGACAAAAGTAATGAAAGTAATAAATGTGGGATATGAAATGAGATTATCCCTACAGAAATATCAAATGGTGTGTTAGTTTATATAGAAATTGTTTTATTATATATAGCACTAGAGTTTCTCGCGGCTTCGCTCTCATTCCAAAGACTGGAAATAAGATCTTTTCCTATTTCCGGTAGTATCCTTTATCCTGACGATAATAACCCATCTATCATCATAACAAATGCGGTCACAGACAGACAAAAAATGTAATAAATATAGATTCGGCCTCTGAATCGATTATATGGACACTTTCAATATGATTTTCCAAAAAATATTTAATGTAGGTTTGTCTAAGTTAGAGTTTATTTTAAGTGATCTATACTTACTCCTACGGCTCCACCTGCGTCCTAAAGACTGGAAACCAAATTCGGTACTTACGTACTAATGATGACACACTTTTATTTTGCTTTTATTTTTAATGTGCTTATATCGTAAAAAACTATTTTCTTTGGGTTTTCATATAATAGGTTCATAAGGTTAATTTTATGACTCTTTCTTTCTAGGTTGGTTAGGTTAGGTTAGATATATGACCAAAATATCGCACGAGCCGAGCGAGCGTAGCGAGCGTGCCGCGGCAGCGGCCGGCGAGTGCCATAGACATGTCATATTGAATCTATGTTGAATTCAATATTAATCCATTTTCCACCACATAATTCAATTGACTAGTTTGTTTTTAAACTACTTTGTTTTTAAATAAATTTTTTGATTTCAAAAGTGTTTTTATGGTAGTTTTCATCATATGGTCATATATCTAACCTAACCAACCTAGAAAAAAAGATTCTTAAAATTAACCTTATGAACCTATTATTAAATTTTGACTATGGCACTCGCCGGCCGCTGCCGCGGCACGCTCGCTGCGCTCGCTCGGCTCTTGCGATATTGTGGTCATATATCTAACCTAACCTAACCAACCTAGAAAGAAACATTCTTAAAATTAACTTTATAAACCTATTATTAATTTTCGATTTAAGATTTTACGATATAAGCACATTCACACAAATCTATAGAAAAAATAAAAGTGTGTCATCATTAGTACGTAAGTACCCCAAATTCTTATTATTATTATTTACATAGCAATCTGTATACTATTATAAATGTGAATGTAAGTTTGCTTGTTACGTTTTCACGCGAAAACTACTTAACCGATCATCATGAAACTTTGTACACATATTCTTGGAGGTATTGGAAGTAACATAAGCCGCGGGTATTGCTAGCATACTATATTGGCATACAAACCTCTTTTATTGCCACCAAAAAAAAGATTATAGTGATTTTACCCTACAAAATAGACGTATTAATCTGTCACGGACTATTTTTTAAAATTTTAAAGGGGAACAGTTCCTTCGTACATATAATATTTTTCGTAACTTTTACCGTTTACGCAGCGCAGGCAACGGAAGCTCTCAAAAGAATTTTTTCCCATTTTTGCAATATTTCCCATTGATGCTCCGCTTCTATTGGTCAAAGCATGATCTGTATAACTTGCCTTCCTTGATAAATGGGCTATCCAACACAAAAATATTTTTCAATCCGAACCAATAGCTCCTGAGGTTAGCGCGTTCAACCAACCAACCAACCAAACAAACAAACAAACAAACAAACAAACAAACAAGCAAGCAAGCAAACAAACTCTTCAGCTTTATAATATTATTAGATATCACTATCTACTAACGTCAAAAGATAACCATTTTCGCCAGAAAGAAAAGACGATTCAACTTGCTGTTTTTCAAGATAGGAAACGATCAAATTCATAGGCCTTCGTATAATACCAGCCGGAAACAACATTTATATTCAAAAACTTCTCACGGAAATCGAATCGAGTTCAAGTTATTTGAGGCTTCTCCCAAACTTTTGAGTTTTTTTACTCAAAGATAATATAACTTCCTATTAAGATAAATATATTTAGAATTTGTTTTGTAGATCTTGAATTAGCCAAAATATTCCATTTTTAACCTTTATTATATATATAAATATATTGAAACATTAACACACAGCGCCATCTAGTTCCGTGGTAAGCTACGAGGCTTGTGTTACGGATACCAGATAGTTGATACACTAAACATAACGCATAATATTATAATACTTTGAATTCATGCATATATTTATGATATAAACACCTATGAACTAGAGTGCAAGCATTCAAATGCCCCCAGCGGGACTCGAACCCGTGGTCGCTGGCACTACAAATAGGGTACCTACAAACTGAGCCATGCATTACCTTTTATAATATTAATAGAGATTACACTTCATAGTTAAAATATTCATGGAACAGACCCGTTTATATCAAATGTCGATCCACTGCAATCATGTATGGGATATTGAAGATATTCCCTTGGTACGTAATTTCATCCTAATATTATGAATACTGTACGATCTATCAAATTACGACTCATTTGGCTCAGTTGGTAGTGACCCTGCGCCAGCGTTCGCGGGTTCGAGTCGGGGGCATTCATTTGAGCACGGAGGTGTGTACTCCAGTCAAGGGTTATATTTGTAATATGTATGTACTTATTTAAAATAATATATGTAGTATATAAACTGTTTGTTATCCGTAACACAGGCCTCGTAGCTTACCACGGAACTATAATATGGTGCTGATTGTAATAATATCCCAACATATTTATTTATTTACTAGCAACTCACCCTCGCTTCGCTCGGGTTCGTCCCTAGGTACGTGTTGTATGTATTTATTTCGTACCGCCCGGTATATATTTGACTTGATTATAATATGAATTACCATTACACGCACCATGGCAACGGTCATAACTGATACGTCAATCGCCGTTAATTTTATAAAGTTTTTTTTAAATTTTCTAATCTTCCGCACAACTTTCTTATTTTTTCTTTCATAAGAACCTTCTCCTAACAATAACAAACATAACAAAAAAAGAATTGGCCAAATTGGTCCAGGCGTTGTTGAGTTATGCGCTTACCAACACATTTTGCGATTCATTTTTATATTATATAGAAGAAGAAGATATCTATCAAATTACCCTCGTCCGCTCATGTACGTTCCTAGGCATATAACCAGTAGTCTATTATATACTTCGGGCTGTAGTCTAAATCTATGTTTTAAATGTCACCCTAATCTGCCCAGCCTTTTTAGTTAGAAGGAGTTAGGAAAGTACATATAGAGTGTCACACAGTACAATTACACCTTGGCCGACTTTGGCCATGGCGGCCAATCTCACGAGTGTACGCGCAGACACAAGTGCACTCCCTATTCCTATCACTTTCATATTCCGGTGGGACATTCCGGTTAAGGCGCAGGATCGACGGCTTTACGTGCTTCCTGAGGCACGGTATACACCATCAATTTCCCAACTCAGGGCTGTTACTGAGGCTCACTAAACAGCAAGATTCAATAACTAAACTTGGCCCGTCGTCCCCAAAAAGCTCCTAAGTAAACAAATATCTCACAGGTCAAGTAGCTGTTAAGAGTTCATATTTAGTTATTGAGTGAATGGGTGACCTTTCACTTTCCTATAGATATCATAAAATTCTAACTGTGACTAAATCGTACATTGAATATTTTTTTTAAATCCTTATTTTTTTTGTATGGGACTAAGGGGGCAAACGGGCAGGAGGCTCACCTGATGGTAAGTGATCACCTCCGCCCATGGACATTTGCAACACCACAGCGCTTGCAGATGCGTTGCCGGCCTTTCAGGAAAAGGAGGGAGGGAGGGGACCTAGATGGCTTTTGTAATGATGTCCCATCAAATTTATTTTATTTATTTTTTTAGTGATTTTCTCGCGGTCACAGACAAAAATTCTATCTCAAAACTGTGTATTCGGCGTCTATATCGATAATAAACTCTATTTTAATAAGATTTATCCAAAAATATTAAATGTACTCATAATAATTTTACTATTATATAACATAATCTCAATCCTTTATAAACCAAACGTAGTCATTAAAAATGTATGGTAGGTATTTCAGTTGATTGTTGATTCGAAATCCAATTATCCCGTAAAATCCAATATGTCGTAATAAAATTCAGTGTTTGGAAATGATTTAATTATTCCACTGCTTATAATAATCGATGGTACTTCGGTAGTCTGCGATATATAATAAAACATAGTATGTATTTTCTAATATATAAAAATCTCGTGTCACAGTGTTTGTTATCGAACTCCTCAGAAACGGCTTGACCGATTTTTGTGATATTTTTTGTGTACATTTGGTAGGTCTGAGAATATGTTGTAGGCTACTTTTAAATCCCCTAGGTGATAAGGGTGGCCCACTCTCGATTTTTTATTTTTTTATGATTTATGATTTGGCATCAAAAATAGTTATAACCCAATTTTTAATAGTGATTAAAAATTGAATTGAATTGCTTGTTATATGTATAATACCTGTATACGTCACTAGTACTTATACTAGAGACTTTCCCTCGTTTAGCTTGGGTTCGTTACCTAAATATGTTTTAACAATAAGTACAAGTTTCACTGAAACGAGATATTTTATCGATTTTTTCCACTATAATCTCATATTTAAAAATCTGGAGTCACAGTGTTTGTTATCGAACTCCTCCGAAACGGCTTGACAGATTTTATGTTTTTTTTTGTATATTGGGTAGGTCTGAGAATAGGTCGTAGACTAATTTTTATTTCCCCAGGTGATAAGGGTCGCCCTATTCAGACATTTTTTTTTTAGTTTTAGGCAAATTTTTTTTTACTATTTTATAATTTTGCATCAAAAAATTCTTATAACACTAAATTTTTATACCTCGGGCGCGGGTGGAGCCGCGGAAATTGCTAGTTTGCATAATTAATACAAACATTTCTCTTGAATCACTCTATCTATTGATGAAAACCGCATCAAAATCCGTTGCGTAGTTTAAAAGATCTAAGCGTACAGACGGCGGGGAGCAGTTTAGCTTTATATTATGTAATGAAAATAAATAATCTTCGAATAATAGAAAGTAGTATAAAACCTAAATATGACTAAGATAGTAAGAAAAGTTCTCAATTACATAATATTTTTCTTATTTTTTTTAGCCATTATAGAATAGTCCGAAGCAGTATCTCTAAGAATAATAAATCACTTTTTTATTTTCCGCTAAAAAAGTGTTAGCAATAGAATAAAAGTTTTAAGAATAGAAACTAAGTTGTTTTCTTCGTCTTTTCAAAAACGTCTGAGAACTGAGTCAATATTAATTCAGCGTTAAGTTTCAAAGAGCTTTGTTCGGAAAGTCCAGTGTTTCAACGTCTCGACTTACTTCCAAAATGTAATTAGCAATTTAAAACTTCTACATGTTTCTGAGATAAAAAATATTTGGTGCTAAAGACAAGGAATATTTCAGAACTTCGGCATTTTTATTACTTAAACAATAATGCTTGAAAGGCCAGGCGGTGGTAGCCTAGTGGTAACGCGCTCACTTGGATAACCGAGTGATGTGGGTTCGAATCCGGGTCTCGCAACTCTGATATTATCATCTGCGAATCATTCCTTACATAACTCTTGTCTTATGGTAAAAGAAAACATCGTGAGAAAACCTGCATATCTGAGTGAATCTAGCGAGTTTTCGAATGTCAATGACATGTGAAGTCTGCCAACCCGCACTTGGCCAGTGTGGTGGACATTGGACTGATCTCTCTCTCGATATGGCCTCCCTTCAATACCGACTTTTTAGAAAGGGGCTGGCTTACAGGGGCTGTCTACGACCGGAACTCGTCCGTCACATTTTGCAATTGAGTACAACATGGTAATGGTCACGAGCCAGTTGAAAGCATAGCCCTCTACCACCAATTACTCGCATTTTAGGAGACGCTTTCCCAGCGGCGAAGAAGTAATGTATTCTAAACAGATATTAGAGATGAGACGAAGGACCGGCTATATCACAAGTAAAAACGCAGGAAACCAAGGCTAGGCTTGGCTTGGCCTGGGTTTCAGAATCATAGAATCTGCAACCATATATGCTTTCTACTAAACGATAAAAGTATTATACCGGCATTTAATACCGCCAGCAGTTACGGGATCGAGTCCCGCTGTGTGCATACACCTGTTGAGTTGAATGTTTATACTCCATTCATGGTTGTTTATATTTATAATATATTGTATTTAATGTTATTAGTATGTAGTGTATCAACCACCTGGTATCCGTAACACAAGCCTCGTAGCTTTTCATGGAACTAGATGGCGCTGTACGTTAATGACCTAACATATTTATTATAATTAATGACTGTAATGTCTATTGCGTGGTATTAGCAAGTAAAACAAAAAAGGGCATAGTACTTACAAGGATTTATATAAAAATAATTGGACTCAATCTCGTATTAATTTCAAAACAGAAACGACTACGGTCCAAACGTATAATTAAGAGTAATGAAGGTTTTAGATTCTTAATGATGATATTTTTATTATTATTATAATGTGCTTTCTAATATTCTTCTGTAAATATGTACATGTAATTAATTAAGGTTTCTTCACTGAATTTTTCATTTAACCTTAGAAGAAGCTTCTATACATGAAGCTTCTATACATATTATGAAAAATCTTATTGAAATTTTCGTTATTATCGGTACAAAGGCCGAATTTACAGTTTTTAGAATTTTTTTCTATGCTCTATCTCATATGTGACCGTATTACAAGGAAACCACTGGACAACTTTTGATGAAATTTGGTGTTAACGATAGATGGTAGGCATATAAAAAAATTTTACTGCGGGAAAAATATCTAATTTTCAAGAAATATTGACCAATTGCGTGTATAAAAAACAAAAACCGACTTCCAAACTTAATAAATCTAAACTAAAAAGTAGAATACTTTTAAGGACTTTGTTAATTTTGGAGTCGATGCCAGCCAGATTATGTTTACAAATTGATAGATTAATCAAATATGTATCTATTTAGGGTTATTTTGCTCTGGCTGGCACCAACTTCAAAATTAACAAAGTCCTTAAAAGTATTATTTTCTACTTTTTAGTTTAGATTTATTAAGTTTGGAAGTCGGTTTTTGTTTTTCTGTTAAAAATAATTTATTTTTAAATTTTTAGCGGATAAAAGATACGTATTGTGTTAATGACTATAAAAATTTACCTTCTATTATGAGGTAAACCTAATAGCCTGAAAGTATACAACTATCGGTTCATAATTGCGTATTATATTGAAAGAATTTTCTTTAAACTGCTAACCGTTGAGGAGTTGTACCTTCAATCATCAGTTACGGTACGTGACTCAAATATCCATATAGCCTATAAAAGATTCGGCTGAGCATCGTTAATTTGCTCCTAAGAATTGAAAAGTTCCTATACTTTGTCATGGATACCATCATCAGAACCTTACTAAACTCTCATCAAACTACCCTTGAAGTATACCCTTTCCATTAAAAAAAGAATCATCGAAATCGGTTGGCGTGGTATTGAGTTATTCGTCCATTTGTCGCGCAAACACTTAATGCAAATTTAAGACTTTTATGGTTTTCTTATGGATGCCATTATCAAAACTGGAAAATATTAAAATGGGACCACATGGGAAGCACTACCTTTCAAATGAAAGAAGAATCATCAAAATCGGTTCACCCAGCTCAAAGTTATGAGCTAACAAACATAAAAAAAAAAACAAAAAAAAATACAGACGAATTGATAACCTCCTCCTTTTGGAAGTCGGTTGAAAAGTAACTACGATTGAAGTAAAGCATTCGAAACGTAGAGAACCCAAATTGATAATAAATCCGCGACAAAATCCGAAAACATAGCCTCATTTATGATGTCAAATATTCCTAACAAAATACCTACTATATAAAGCACCTTATTTTTTTTATATCAGTTCAAAATTAATTAAATTCTTATCAAACAAATGTAACCAGATCGGCCTACGCTTTTACCAAGAAGCATAATATTTATAGCGCAGAATTTTGCCAACAGCATATTTTTACGTTTATTCTAATTCGTTAAGATAAAATCCTCTCTAGGGTATAATTCATGTAATATTTTAATAGTATCGTAATATTTGTTCCTTTTCTTACTTAAGTGCGTAAAAATATTTAAAAATATTTTTATGTTTCAGAATAAATAAATATAAATAAATATGTTGGGACAATATTACAACAGCGCCATCTAGTTCCGTTGTAAGCTACGAAGCTTGTGTTAGGGATACCAGATAGTTGATATACTACACATATAAATTTTAAATACATACATATTATAAATATGAACACCCATGACTGGAGTACAAACATTCGTGCTCAACAAATGAATGCCCCCAGATTGATTCGAACCCGCGACCGCTGGCGCAGAAAGTAGGGTCACTACCAACTGAGCCAAACGTGTCGTCAGATATTGAGTGAGTATAAATTAAACGTGTCTTTTTCATAATGTTCTGTAGTAAATTGGATTTAAACCTAATCTCTTTTTAACTCTTTATTGAAATAACTAGGTACTTGTGTAAGTTGCTTGACTCGCTATTGTACTATGTATTGTTTATTTTTACGTTATATTTTAGAAGCTTAACATAACTTACTTTCGTTTCGCTCGGATTCGTACGTTTTTTTTTTTGAGCGGAACCCTAATTCTTTTTCTAAAGCTAAGGAGTAACATTAAGTTAACACTAAGTCCTAAGTCTAAAGGACTAAGGCTTAGGCCTTTAGACTTAGAACTTAGGTGTTACTCCTTACAACATTAGCTATCTGCGAGTAAAATCCAATCAAAATAAGTCAGCCGTTTCGGAGATTAGCTGAAACAATCGGTCAAATAGACACAATAGTTTGAAAAGTTATTTTTTTAATATGTACCGTATAAATCATTTCATATGCATTTAGTTAAAAGCTTCTATTCTAAAATTACAAACAGACACTTCAATTATTTTTATCTCTATAGATTATATACTGTAATATTTAATAATAGATACTTAAATTTACGCAAATATTTTTCAGACGTCTAAAGATATGGTTCCTCTCGAAAATAAAAATAAAATACAATAATAGCTTTTTGTACAAATAACGATAATCATACAAATACAAAAAAAAACACAAAAAATGTCTACAAGTCAACTCGTAGGTGATAATGATTGTGACTTAATGGAGCAGAAACAAGGAATAAATTAACCGAATAAATACATACTTACATCACGTCTTACATATTGTTTACTATTTTAGTATATACTAGCGAATTACTTGGCTTCGCTTGTAATTTTGTCGCTAGTGAAAAAAATATATATCGTAAGAATCATACATTTCGCGATAAAAAGTAACCAATGTGCTATTCCCATCTTAAAACTATAGAGCAAATTTAATACTGTCCAGCCGTTCGTTCTGATATAATTAATCCATCCGTATATCATCAAAAATTTTAACATTACCTACTGTAATATACAAAAATTTCATGTCACAGTGTTTGTTATCGAACTCCTCCAAAACAACTTGACCGATTTCTATGATTTTTTATGTATATTTGGTAGGTCTGAGAATAGGTCGTAGGTTATTTTTTATTCCCATATGTGATAAAGTTTAGATGTATTTTTAAATTTTTTAACTACTAAAATATTCACTAGAAATAATTTATATGGCAACGTTTTCCGGGTCACCTAGTAATTATTAATTAGTAGCAAATAGAACTTTAGACAATATTTCGAAACCCTCTTCAAAATCATGGTAATGAGACGAATAACAAATACTGTGTCTCCAGAGTTGATTGTGGGAGTATTGCTTATTACATCTTCGTTTGAAGTGAGCTCCAATTTCGTGGGTCATTGTTTGTTTTTGAAATAGAGTATTCAATTTGAAATACTTAAATGAAACGTGAAATATTTTTTCTGGAATTCAATTATACTTATATTTCTTATTAAAATACCTTAAAAACGAAGTAGTTGTAGAATAAAATATAGGTCTGTTTTGTATATATTCTATTCAGCCCTTTTTAACGTCCCACTGTTGGGCACTACGGTAATACGAGGAATCAAAACATAATCCAGCATGCTGGACAAAAACGTGCTAGGTCCTTCGAAAACTTGCTAAGTTCTTTCAGACATGCAGGTTTCCTCACGATGTTTTCCTTCACCGTAAGACAAGTGGTATAACAAAGTGCGAAACCCGGTTTTGAACCCGCTTCTCTTAGTTATTCAAGTGAGCAAGTTACCACTTGGTACCATCGACATAAAGACATTTGAAAGGAATAAATTATTGTTACGTACTACGGGTTCGGGATCGGAAATTAATAGTGTTCTTGTACCAAAGTTGTTTTAATTATTTAAAGACATGAGCACAGTCTGTACACAACACTAGTCTATAAGCACTGTAATACTCCTTCTCAATGCTTCTTTACTAACTCTTCACTTTTCCACAATTTCGTATTCCTTCTAGTCTTCACTCAACTTCGACTCGATGTCAACTGATCTCTCTACACACTGCCGGCCTTTTTATATGCATAAATATTAGAACATTCTAGTATCGAAAATTCAAAATGTTTCTAGTAATTTCGAATCCTTTCTCGACAATGCTTTGTCTCTCTCTGACGCATTAGAATTCGTAATAAACTGTTCCTGTCATCTATTTGACATAAGTTAAAATTTGACATTCGCCGTTCTAAGGTATGGTACAAGCGTGCTATTATGACGAGTTCACACTATATTACGCGACACTACCCCCTCCTTAGTTATGCTCGTCTCGAGCATCGTTGTTGCCATGGAATTTAGCCAATCGGTCCACATGTACGATCTTAGCCGGGCTTCTTGATGTACGTTGGATACGGAAGGTGACGTCGTTAATTTTCGTTACAACCTTATAAGGCCCCTCCCGACTGGGTTGTAGCTTTGGTGATTTACCCTTTCTTCTCACTGGGTTATGCAGCCATACCAAAGAGCCTTCCTCGAATTTCGTTCCTGTCGCCTTCCGGTCGTAACGTGTTTTCATGCGTTCACTTGCTTGTAGCCCTGCATCTCGTATTTGCTCGTGAACATCAATCATCTTCGCTCTTAGATCACTGGCATATTCGGTGATACAACTGGGGGTATCTGGTGGGCAACCACTTAACAAATCCGCTGGTAACCGTAGTTCTCTTCCGAAATTGGCAAAGGCAGGTGTCATTGCAATGCTTTCGTGTAGGGCGGTCCGATAAGATAGAAGAAACAGTGATAAATACTCGTCCCAATCTTTTTGATGACTATCTACAACCTTGGCTAGATGTCGTTCTAAAGTCTGATTGAATCTCTCTACCATTCCATCGGATTGTGGGTGACAAGGCGTAGTTCTAGTTTTATGCACCCCCATGATTTTACACACTTCTTGAAATACCTGTGATTCGAAGTTCCTTCCTTGATCACTGTGCATTTCTAATGGAATACCAAATCTGCAAAATACATCTTTTACTAATTTGTTTGCAACAGTTACTGCTTCTTGATTTGGTATGGCGAATGCTTCCGGCCATTTTGTAAAATAGTCCATTACTATTAAAATGTATCGGTTCCCAGAGTCAGTAATCGGAAATGGTCCTGCTACGTCTAGTGCAATTCTTTCCCAAGGTGCCCCAACGTTGTATAATTTCATTGCACCTCGGCTTCTGGTTTGCGGGCCCTTGACGGAAGCACATTGCTCGCATTTCCGACACCAGTCCTCGACATCCTCTCGACAATGCAACCAGTAAAATCGCGCCCTGATCTTAGTTAACGTTCTTCTCACCCCTAAATGTCCACCAGAGGAACCATCATGGTAGGCTCGAAGTACCTCGGATACTTTTATTTTAGGTACAACTAGTTGGAGATGGCTATCATTTCCACGTGTCGTTTCCCATTTGCGGCACAATACTCCATTGTGTAACAACAAACTGTTCCATTGTGCCCACAAACTCTTCGTAGGGGTACTGTATTGTGCTATATTAGTCCACTTAGGTTTTGGCCTACCGCTCCTTAACCATTCTAGAATGGGTCGTATATCTCGATCTTCTTCTTGTGCTCTTTTCATAGCATCATCGCTCCAACGTTCATCTATCGAATCTGTTCTAATGATTTTAATAGATTCTAGTTCCTTTGCTTCTTTTCTTTGACAATGCTTGCAGTCTTCTTCGCATGGTCTTCTAGATAGTGCATCGGCGTTGTTGTGATTTTTACCCCCACGATGTTCTATTTCAAACTGAAATTCTTGCAGTTGTTCAATCCATCGCGCCACCTGTCCTTCAGGATCCTTGAACTCCAATAACCATTTCAAGGCAGCATGATCGGTTCTTATCAAAAACTTACGACCTAACAAGTACTTCTTGAAGTGCTGTAAGGTTTTGACTACAGCAAGTAGCTCTCTTCGAGTTACACAATAGTTCTTCTCCGGTTTAGATAGGGATTTACTAAAATATGCGATAACCACTTCCTCATCACCCTTCCGCTGGGATAATACACCTCCAATACCGATATTGCTGGCGTCAGTGTCGACAATAAACTGTCCCTTTACGTCAGGATACCCAAGGATCGGTGTTTGGCAGAGATGTTTCTTTAGTTCTTGGAAGGCCGATTCGCAATTATTATCCCATACAAAAGGTCTCTTTTCCTCGGTTAGCTTATGAAGCGGTTTCGCGATGTCGGAAAAGCCTTTCACAAACCGTCGATAGTAAAAGCACAATCCTAGAAATGCTCTCACTTGAGTCTTGTCCTTAGGGGACGGCCAGTCTTTCACAGCGGTGATTTTTCCCGGGTCCGTTTCTACTCCGTTTTCCGAAACTACGTGTCCAAGGTAATTCACTTGTTTCCTGAAGAATGAGCACTTCTTCGGACTTAACTTTAAATTAGCTTCCCTTAGTTTATCGAATACTGCTTCGAGTTTCTTCAGATGGTCTTCAAAATCTCGTCCCACAATAATTATGTCATCCAGATAAACAAGGCAAGCTTCTCCCAGTAATCCAGCGAGTACACGTTCCATCAATCTCTCGAATGTGGCTGGTGCATTGCATAATCCGAACGGCATAACCTTAAACTGCCACAACCCTTTTCCAGTTGAAAACGCAGTTTTCTCCTTATCCGCGGGGTCCATATCCACTTGCCAGTAGCCACTCTTCAAATCGAGAGTCGAAAACCATTTCATACCGCTGAGAGTGTCTAGGGTGTCATCGATTCGAGGCAGGGGATAACTATCCTTTTTGGTTACATCGTTGAGCCTACGGTAATCGATGCAAAACCTTGTAGACCCATCCTTCTGCCTTACTAGTACCACTGGCGAACACCAAGGACTAGTGGAGTGTTCGATGATGTTATTCTTTCTCATGTCCTGGATCATGTCGTCAACTTCCTTTTCCTTAGCCCATGGAATTCGTCTTGGTCGTTGTCGAATAGGCACTACGTCCCCAGTATTGATTTTATGCTTCACTAATCCGGTTCTTCCAATATCGCCGTCATGTTTGGAGAATAAATCAGAATATTGGTATAGTAAATTTTCAGCTTTCGCCTTCTGTGAACTTGTGAGGTCTTCCTTACAATCTTCCAAAAGTTTCATCGCTTGCTCTTTATCCTTGTTCAACACCTCCTCTTTCGGCTCACATCTGTTTAACCAGGCTATCTCTTCGCAAGTTCCCACAACTTCGCCTCTTCGAATGGTTTGAGTAGAATTACTGGTATTCAGAACTGGAACCATAGATGTCGAAGCTTTACCTACAATAACTCTTGCCGGGATCCATGAGCTCTCATCTTCCAACTTCTCTATAATAGCACATGACCATGGACGGCCTGACTTGTTCTAAGGTAAAGCGACAGGTACTAGAGTCTGCGATCTTGGTGGAAGAGCGGTGTCTTTCAAACAACAAACTTTTCCGTGAATCCCACCGCTTATCGGCACTTCTCTATTTCTGAATCGTAAGACTCTATGTTTCATGTCAATCGTACACTGGTAATTTTGAAGAAAGTCCAAACCAATGATGCAATCATCCATGATATCTGCTATTACTGCGTTATGCCAATAGATGTTGTCCCCAATTTTGATAGCAATTTTTCTTTCTCCCCAAACAGGTATGCGCTGGCCGGTGGCTGTCATAAGAGTGATGTGCCTTCTATCACGTAAATTATTGTCCGCAATGTGTTTCACCTTTCGGTTATTAATGACGCTTCGAGATGCTCCGGTGTCCAGCGTCAGTTTACATGCTACTCCATTAATTGCGCCATTTATTACTAAGGTATTTCCGTCCACTGTCTGTTTTACTTCTATTGCTGGGGTTGAAGATTCCTCGACCAGTGCCACTCTCCTAGCTCTGGCTCGGCCATTTTTCCTTGTAGGACAGTTACTTCGAAGATGTCCCCGACCGCCACACTCGTAACAACTTAGGCTAAACCTGCGTTTCCGTGCAAACGCTCTTTCCATCGTAACTTCCCGCACCTTCCAAGGTCTACAGTCATGACGCACAGCTTCTACCTCTAGAGCATGAGTGACGGCTTCTTTAAGACTTGTATGGTGTCTTAGACGCACAGTGGCACGTATCTCCAGGTCGCGAATCCCATCCACGAAAGCCTGCAAGAGAATGGTTTCTATGGTGGGCGGCGAAGATTGATATGCCTTCCGCACGGGCCTCTCAATCTCTATGGACCACTGCTGCAGGGTTTTATTGGTTCGCTGTGTACGGTCTTTAATTTGAGCCCTGTACACGTGCTCCAGGTGACTATCACCATACCGCAACTCTAAAGCTTTGAGTAGCTTACTGTATGTGACCTTCCTGCCACTAGCACAAAGAGTCTCTAATACCGTCAAAGCCTCCTCTCGAAGTGCGACAGTGAGTGCAGATCGGGCTTCGTCATCTGTCCATCCACTCGTCTCTTTGACAGTCTCAAATTGGAACTTGAAGGCGGCCCATGAAGATTTACCGTCGTAGTAGGGAACTTTCAAACTCTTTGATTGTGATGAGCAAATGTCGACATTACACAGTATTTTGTTAGTTTCCAAATAGTCAACCTTTTCCTCTATTTTAGAAAGTTTGTAGACATACTGCTCTAAGGCCTCACCGAGTGTCGTCTTTATACCCTCAACTTCCCTTTTTACAGCCTTCACCCTTTCCATATTTTGTTGGAAAGCTGCTACGACATTCTTGTGAATGCCCTCCTGAAGTGTGTGTAACTGTTCCTCCCGGCGGCGACCATGCTCTTCCTGTCGACGAGCCTGCTCTTCTTGTTGGCGAGCCTGCTCCTCCTGAAGTGCACGCAGCTGTTCCTCCCGGTGGCGAGCCTGCTCCTCTTGGCGTGCGCGCAGCTGTTCTTGTTGGCGGCGGGCTTGCTCTTCCTGACGGCGCGTATTTTCTTCCTCGCGCCTAGCCTGCTCCTCTTGGAGTGCGCGCAGTTGTTCCTCTTGACGGCGGGCTTGCTCCTCCTGGCGGCGCGATTGTTCTTGCATCATGAACGCCATTTGTTGCAGAAGGGCGTTCATGTCTGGCGTGGTGCTTGGTTGAGCAGCCGACTCCCCAGTCGATGTACCAGGGCCAGAATCCTCCTTTTGCTGTTCTGCCATTGCGCGTGTAGTGACTCCTACCTTCTCGTGCCTCGGTACTAACGGCATTTCCGATCCCACTTCTGACACCAATTGTTACGTACTACGGGTTCGGGATCGGAAATTAATAGTGTTCTTGTACCAAAGTTGTTTTAATTATTTAAAGACACGAGCACAGTCTGTACACAACACTAGTCTATAAGCACTGTAATACTCCTTCTCAATGCTTCTTTACTAACTCTTCACTTTTCCACAATTTCGTATTCCTTCTAGTCTTCACTCAACTTCGACTCGATGTCAACTGATCTCTCTACACACTGCCGGCCTTTTTATATGCATAAATATTAGAACATTCTAGTATCGAAAATTCAAAATGTTTCTAGTAATTTCGAATCCTTTCTCGACAATGCTTTGTCTCTCTCTGACGCATTAGAATTCGTAATAAACTGTTCCTGTCATCTATTTGACATAAGTTAAAATTTGACATTCGCCGTTCTAAGGTATGGTACAAGCGTGCTATTATGACGAGTTCACACTATATTACGCGACATTATCTACCCATTAGAATGCATAATAAACCATTTGGACTTCTTTGAGGAGCTATGACCAATTAAGTGAAAAATAGATCAACTTGCCCCGCCCTACCCTACCTTATAAGACGAATTCAGTAAAAAGCTGCTATTTTACAAACAGACACTTTGATTTTTTATATAAATAGATAAGAATATGTATTTGTATTTAGGAAATATACACATGTATATTATATTCTCAGATAGTGCCCAGAAAGGACATCGCAGTCTGTACATAGTACGTGACGTCCATTTATCCGCATTGCAGGATGCGTAAAACCGTACGAAATTACTTTGAACTCTCGATTTATTTGAACCGTTGGTTAATTTTAACTGTAAATTTTAACCAATTTCCAAATTGTATGTATAGCTTCATGCATTATAATATTTTTGTAATCAATTATGAGAAGGCCTGTTTTACGTATTGTATTTTGTTCTTATTAATGTCTAAAGAGAAATAGCTTAAAAAAAAGGGTCCCTCCCCTTATATAAATATGTTGAGACATTATTACAACAGCGCCCTCTAGTTCCTTGGTAAGCTACGAGGCTTGTATTACGGATACCAGATAGATGATATACTACATATATAAATTTTAAATATATAGACATTATAAATATAAACACACATGACTGGAGTACAAACATTAATGCTTAACAAATGAATGCCCCCAGCGGGACTCGAACCCGCGACCGCTGGCGCAGAAAATAGGGTCACTACCAACTGAGCCCAACGTGTCGTATGTGTTATACATAAGAAGTCTCAATACATTATATACAAAATATTCACTACTTTGGTTGCAATTTTTGAACTTTTAAAAGTAATTAAGTACTCGAAAATAATTAACTTTATTCGTACAAGGCAGATTCAAACCTACCTTCATCTTATTAAGAAGGCCTGTAATTAATTGATTACATGTAAAATATATCGCAAGCATCCCTTCTGTTGTTTAACAGCTACCCTTAAATGTATACCACGCAGAGTAATCAATCTTGTGAACATAATACGTCGAAAGGTACATACGATCTATATGTGAATGTTTTGTTCGTCTAGTGTTTAGTAGGCGGAGGTCATGGGTTCTATTCCCGGATCAGGCCTGATATGGTTATAAGGTTATTCTGTCTAAGAATTATCAGTAACAACTCAGAATTGTAAAGTTGTTCGTAATTCACCTTTATAATCATTATAATATAATGCTATTAATATGCCCAGTGGTAAGTGGGCCCGGGTCTCGCACCTCTGATATTTTCATGTGCGAATCATTTCTAACATGATCACGACTTGTCTTACGGTGAAGGAAAACATCGTGAGGAAACCTGCATGTCTGAGAAAACCTAGCAAGTTTTCGTAAGACATGTGAAGTCCGCCAACACGCAGTAGGCCAGCGCGGTGGACTATGGCCTGATCCCCCTCGCACTGAGGGAGGCCCGTGCCCAGCAGTGGGACGATAAAAAAGGGCTGATGATGATGATGATGATGATACATACTGACGATGACGACTCGTTTGGCTCAGTTGGTAGTGACCCTACTTTCTGCGCCAGAGGTCGCGGGTTCGAGTCCCACTGGGGGCATTCATTTGCTAATCACGAATGTTTTTACTCCAGTCATGGATGTTTATATTTATAATATGTATGTATTTAAAATTTATATGTGTAGTATATCAACTATCTGGTATCCGTAACATAAGCACGTAACGTAGCTTACTGCGGAACTAGATGGCGGTGTTGTAATAATGTCCCAACATATTTTTACTCGTATAATAAAATTCTAACTGAGTCTGTACATTGAATATTTTTTGGAAATTGTTATTGAAATAATCATTATCATCGATACAGAGGCCGAATCTGTCTGTCTGTCTGTCTGTCTGTCTGTCTGTCTGTCTGTCTGTCTGTCTGTCTGTCTGTCTGTCTGTCTGTCTGTCTGTCTGTCTGTCTGTCTGTCTGTCTGTCTGTCTGTCTGTCTGTCTGTCTGTCTGTCTGTCTGTCTGTCTGTCTGTCTGTCTGTCTGTCTGTCTGTCTGTCTGTCTGTCTGTCTGTCTGTCTGTCTGTCTGTCTGTCTGTCTGTCTGTCTGTCTGTCTGTCTGTCTGTCTGTCTGTCTGTCTGTCTGTCTGTCTGTCTGTCTGTCTGTCTGTCTGTCTGTCTGTCTGTCTGTCTGTCTGTCTGTCTGTCTGTCTGTCTGTCTGTCTGTCTGTCTGTCTGTCTGTCTGTCTGTCTGTCTGTCTGTCTGTCTGTCTGTCTGTCTGTCTGTCTGTCTGTCTGTCTGTCTGTCTGTCTGTCTGTCTGTCTGTCTGTCTGTCTGTCTGTCTGTCTGTCTGTCTGTCTGTCTGTCTGTCTGTCTGTCTGTCTGTCTGTCTGTCTGTCTGTCTGTCTGTCTGTCTGTCTGTCTGTCTGTCTGTCTGTCTGTCTGTCTGTCTGTCTGTCTGTCTGTCTGTCTGTCTGTCTGTCTGTCTGTCTGTCTGTCTGTCTGTCTGTCTGTCTGTCTGTCTGTCTGTCTGTCTGTCTGTCTGTCTGTCTGTCTGTCTGTCTGTCTGTCTGTCTGTCTGTCTGTCTGTCTGTCTGTCTGTCTGTCTGTCTGTCTGTCTGTCTGTCTGTCTGTCTGTCTGTCTGTCTGTCTGTCTGTCTGTCTGTCTGTCTGTCTGTCTGTCTGTCTGTCTGTCTGTCTGTCTGTCTGTCTGTCTGTCTGTCTGTCTGTCTGTCTGTCTGTCTGTCTGTCTGTCTGTCTGTCTGTCTGTCTGTCTGTCTGTCTGTCTGTCTGTCTGTCTGTCTGTCTGTCTGTCTGTCTGTCTGTCTGTCTGTCTGTCTGTCTGTCTGTCTGTCTG
This sequence comes from Boloria euphrosyne, assembly GCA_951802675.2. NCBI lineage: Eukaryota > Metazoa > Arthropoda > Insecta > Lepidoptera > Nymphalidae > Boloria > Boloria euphrosyne. The sequence continues at coordinate 3,595,564 of OX637900.1, read as the reverse complement.
TCTGTCTGTCTGTCTGTCTGTCTGTCTGTCTGTCTGTCTGTCTGTCTGTCTGTCTGTCTGTCTGTCTGTCTGTCTGTCTGTCTGTCTGTCTGTCTGTCTGTCTGTCTGTCTGTCTGTCTGTCTGTCTGTCTGTCTGTCTGTCTGTCTGTCTGTCTGTCTGTCTGTCTGTCTGTCTGTCTGTCTGTCTGTCTGTCTGTCTGTCTGTCTGTCTGTCTGTCTGTCTGTCTGTCTGTCTGTCTGTCTGTCTGTCTGTCTGTCTGTCTGTCTGTGACCGCATCACGAGAAACTACTAGACAGAATTTTAAATTTAAATTTAGTATGATGATAGCTAGTTATCCGAGTCAGGTATAAGATACTTTTTACTGCTGGGAAATTTCTCATTTCTGAGACTTCTCAAGTAACCTTTAAAAACCGGCTGTAAAACATCACAGGGAAATTGAACTCTAAGAATATAGTTTTCGGTTTATAAAACGCGGATGTAGCCGCGGGAAATGCTAGTCTTATATATAAAAATCTCGTGTCACAGTGTTTCTTATCGAATTCCTCCGAAAGGACTTGACCGATTTTAATGAAATTCTTTGTGCACATTTGGTCGGTCTGAGAATAGGTCGTAGGCTATTTTTTATTCCCCTAGCTGATAAGGATGGCCTTCTCCATTTTTATTTTTTAATTTTTTTATGATTTAATAGTGATAAGACCGCGGACGAAGCCGCGGGTTTGCTAGTATTATATAAATTTAGCATATAATATTACATTAAAATATTATGTACGTTTTTTGTACAGTACAGAAACAAAATGTAGTAATTTCAATTTAATGTCGTGAGGTGTAATTTTATTTATAAAAACAGGCGAGGAAATCCACAGCAAAAAGTAGTCCAAAGAACAAGAATTTACGGCAAACAACATCCCTGGAGTGACATGTCTTAGAGTTTATTACTTCCATAAATTAAAGCGCCTTTCGTTTAAACATTAATTAAAATAAGTAAAGTGTGTAACTTTTAAGTTGACACAAACATTGTGTCACTGGCTTTATATCAAAAAAGCTAATTATAACTCCGTTCATAAAGACGATACGTTTGGCTCAGTTTGTGTTATTCTACTTGCTGTGTCAAAGTTCGATTCCCGCTAGGGGCGTTTATTGACGAATGTTTGTACTCCAGTAGCGAGTTCTTATATTACAATATGTATTTAAAGTAATACATACTTTAATGTAATAATATATACATATAAATAAAATTGAAGAGTCTGTTTTTAATTTAAATTAACAGCTTTTCACTAAATGCATTTAAAAGTATATAGGGTACTAGCATCAAAAAGTCAATTTTTAAAATTTTTGTCTTTCTGTTTGTTCCGGCTCATCTCTGAAACGGCTGGTCCGATTTTGACGGGACCTTTACTTGCAGATAGCTAATATTATAAGGCAAAACTAAGGTTACTTTTTAACCGACTTCAAAAAAGGAAGAGGTTATATTTTAGATTATTTTTTTTTTGATTTTAACGCGTGGCTTCGAATTCGAAATCTATAATATTATAGGTATAGGTTGTAGAAAAATCTAGTTAATGTACAAGTTTTTGAAAGTTGATGCTGGCTTCTATTGAAATATTCTTCAATACCTATTGTCAAAGTCAGATAAAGGAAATTAACCCATTTACAGCTAACAATTATAACTTTACTTCTGAAACAGTCCTAATTAAAGAGCTTGTAATCTGGCTTCAGAAGAATGTACATAGCTTTGATGTTACCGGAAACTCCATATTTAACTGGAAATGTTTTGTTAAAGTTCTTCTAATAATTTGTAACTTTCGATGAATGAATGGATTGATTACTAGTTTAACATTTAACCTTTAACTTAACTTTTAATTAATGTACTTTAAAATTTAAACTAGTAACTTGCCTTGGTTTTACTTGAAGAAAAATTGATACATTGTGAAAACACTTGCATGTATAGGAGAATAATATTAGTTATTTTTGAAAGTAATGTGAAGTGTCTATTATAGCCTTCGTAAGGATCTCCTTCCCTATTAGAGGCTGTATATTGTATAAGGCTGAATGGGATATAAATAAATATTTTGGGACATTATTACACACAGCGCCATCTAGTTCCATGGTTAGCTACGAGGCTTGTGTTACGGATACCAAATAGTTGATACACTACACGTATATAACTATAAATACATACATATTATAAATATAAACATCCATGACTGGAGTACAAACATTCGTGCTCATTGAAAGTCTCCCAGTGGCATTCGAACCCGCGACCAGCACAGAAAGGTCACTCAGGTCACAAGCTGCGCCAAACGTGTCTTCAAAATAATATGGGTACTTATTTAAATAGGACCTAACCGCTCTCTATGAATTGCTTATTCATTGAATTTCCATTAAAATGTTCGTTGAACAGATATGAATACAATACGTATCTAATGATTTCTATTCATAATGAAATACGTCCTACGTAATAACCAATTTTAGTATAATAATATAATTTCTATTTCTAGCAATAAAAATAATGAAACATAATGGAATTATTTCTAGGGTTCCGTAGTGCTGTTCTGTAAAAGTTTTTTATGTGACTCGAAAACTGAACCCTCTATATTTTTTGATTTAATTAAGTATGATTTCTACTTTAAATCGGAATCTTGTTATCATTATAGAGAGGTCAAATATATTATTATAATTTTTAGAATTAAAGGGCTGCGAATCTAAAAGGTGTAAGAGCTAAAAAATCAAAATACAATATTTTTACGAAAATACAATCAACGTGACAAGCTTGATAATATAAAAAACGAACAAGAAGAAACGTGTTCTTTTAAAATTTTACCCACACACATGAAGTTGAAATTAAGTGCCAAGCCAATTTTGTTATATTTTTTTTATATCTCTAAATAATTAAATTTGGTACTTAAAGCATTTAGACTTACAATCCTTCAATTTTTGTCTGTCTTACTGTTTCTCTAGGATCTCGAGAAAAACACTTTTCTAGTTTTGAGATCCCTCCATCTCATGAATGAGTTTAAGAATATTTATCTATGTATGCCTTTTGATCAAAAACAAAAAACAGTTCAATACAATTTTCTGATAATGGCCAAAAACAAAAAACCAGTTCAGTACCATTTTCTGGTAGTGGCCAAAATAAAAAAAAAGTTCAGTACCATTTTCAATTCTGTTCGTCAACTGATTTTCATTTTATATGTATTTGTAACTTTCGATGAGCTTTACTTTTATCAATTAAACATTTTGGAACATTTTTATGATAGGTCAATTTAATTCTAATATGTATGTATTCAGACCTTTTTTAAGTTCACTACTGGGCACGGGTCTCCTTTCAATACGACGGGGATCAGGCCATAGTTCACCGTGCTGGCCTAGTGCGGGTTGGCGGACATCACGTTTTTCGAAAACTTTCTTGGTTCTCTCAGACATGCAAGTTTCCTCACGATGTTTTCTTCACCGTAAGACAAGTGGTAATCACGTTAGAAATGTCGCATATAAAAATATCTGAAATGCAAAACCCGGATTTGAACCCGCATCACTCGGTTATCCAAGCGAGCCCGATTTTTTCAAAACCTCTCGGTGCCTAGAACTAAAATAAACCTCGACCCTATACAACTATGCGAATAACATGAATTTAAATTGTAAATGTAGAAATGGGTACTAAACTATTAAACGTATTGTAATATAATCCCGCGGACTAACCGGGCGTGACAGTGACGCTAGTGGACCAGATTAAAACTAAATCTCGCTTTTAACTGTTTAAATAGTCTATCTTTATTAAAATATCCGTAGCTGATAAAATATATGCCCTCATTTATTCTTAACTAGCGACTCTCCCTCGCTTCGCTCGGGTTCGTCCCTGGGTATCCCCTTTAGTATAAGTTTCTTACAAACTTTGATTTTTTTTATTATTATTAAATCTTGTTTCTTTGTGACTTACAGAATATAAAAAATAAAAATTATCAGAATTGATCGAGCCATTATTGAGTTTAGCGCTTACCAACTTTAATTTTTTTTCTTTGTAATTAAGCCTTCCGTAAACCTTAAAGGAGCATACAAAAAATAAATTAGCCGAATGGGTAAGCCATTCTTGAGTTATGCGCTTACCAACATTCATATTTATTTTTATAGATTATAGATGTAGTATATTTTAATTATACTAGCTGTGCCTGCAACTTTGTTCGCGTGGACTAAAGGATAGAATAAAATTTCTAATATACAATTAGCCTAATTTACTCCTTAGCTATCTGCGAGTGAAACCGTCAAAACCGGTCCATCCGTTTCAGAGATTAACCGGAACAAACAAACCGACAAACAGACAAACAACATTTTTTTTTATTATTATTTTGTGTAAGTAGGTACCGTATATACTTTTATATGCATTTAGTAAAAAGCTGTTAATTTTAAAATTAAAAACAGACAATTCCAAATTTATTTAAATGTACTGATACAGATTCTATACTTATCAATATTATAAAGCTGAAGAGTTTGTTTTTGTCGTTGAATATCCTAATCTCAGGAACTATAAGTTCTAATTCAATAAATTGAAAGGAGCGAACATCAAATGTCTTTCAAAAACTTGCTAGGTTCTCTCAGATATGCAGGTTTCCTCACGATGTTTTCCTTCACAGTAAGACAAGTGGTAATCATGTCAGAAATGATTCACATGAGGATATCAAAGTTACGAGACCCAAGTTCAGTAGTTAATAAATCTTGCTTACGCTTGACCCGTTTCACTCAAATGTCACTGTAATAGCCAAAATAATGGTTTCAATATAAAACTCTAATGGAAATAGTAAAGAAATACTACGAATTTTAACTTTTTCAGATTGATTTTATCATTCTAGGAAAAAAAACCATTGAGCTATTTTTTTATAGAATGAGAAGACATTGAAAAGAAATTGAAAACTATTGCCTACGTGTATTTCTAAAGGTTTTCGAATTTTGCGTTAGAACCCTAAACATTTCCCGAATACAACAGACCCTAAATGAAGACCTACAAACACCTCTATTTTAAAGGAAAGTCCTATTATAATCGGTCAAGCCATTCAAAAGATTACCCCAAACAAGCAGAAAGAGCGGATCAGCTTATAGAGACTTGCTGTGCCTATGGTCACGGGTTTGAGTCCCGCTGAGGGCAATCATATTTTGTTGATCACGAATGTTTAAACTCCAGTCATGGCTGTTTATATTTATAATTTGTAGGTATTTAAAGTTATATAATATATATGTAGTTACCAACGATCTGGTATCCGTAGCACAAGCCTCGTAGCTGACCACGTAACTAGATGGCGCTGCGTTTAATAATGTCCCTAAATACTTAATTTAAATTTATAATATTCTTACCAAATATTATCGAAATCTATTCAACGGTTAATTAAGCATGGATATAACAGACGCAGTAACTTTAACTAGATACTACTTCAATGATATCTAGTACAAGTATAATTTTAACGTTATAATTTTGTAAGATATACGGATAATAATATAGACCTACGTTAATAAATCTAATATAAATTTCTGGTAAACTGTCGTCTATCAATCATTTTGATTTATGATTTCTAAATTACGAATTTAACGATAACGTTCGATAATCGAGTGTCCCTTAAAGATATTGTTAGAGTGAGTGATTACCTTAAGCACTAATTTATGTAACAATTAAAAATACATTAAATGGTTTATTAAAAATATATATCCAAATAAGATATTATGTATTAAAAACCGATTTCCACCAACCCGCACTAGGCCAGCGTGATGGACTATGGCCTGATCCCCTGGTATTGAAGGGAGGCCCACGCCCAGCAGTGGGACTTTAATAAGGGCTGAAAACATAAATACAAAAATATTTATATAAATATAAATAGACAAAGACCAAACATTTCCATAATTCGTCTATGTTTTTCAATCGATAGCCTTTTTATTGCTTAGGTTATAGTCGCACTTTGACGACTGGACGAACACGTCATGTTATAAAAACACGTGGGCAAAGCCTCGGGCAAATGCTTGTTCTCGTATATAGTATAAATTAATAATTTGGCAGATCAAAATTAAAGTTCGCAGCAAAAAAGTAAGGACTGTCATACAAACTGGCGAGCCTTAGACCTCCTTAATCCGTCCCTGTTGCATAATCCGTTCTAAGTGGACGTCTACTCACTATAAACTACCTCTTTGCCAAATTTCGTCTTTATGGGTATATGTATTTATCATAAGATATAGGGTCCAGTAATATTTTGTGAGCTTTTAAGCCTACATTATTTTTAATGACACTAATATTCGTGGACAGTTATTGTATAATTATCAATGTACTATAATTGTGTTTATATTTGTACCTACGGTACATACATTTAAGTAAAGAATATCCATAATAAAGCCACTGTCTTCATCTTCACTTTATCTACGAACCATAACTAAATATATCTTAAGCTATTCCATCTCGCTTTGTTCGGATTCGTCCTTAGGTACTTTAGTATAAATTTTTTACAAATATTGAATGTCTTACTTAGGGCACCGTGTACAAATGGGCTGTAAGACCAGCTCTGCTCTACGGATCCGAATGTTGGGGTATGTGAAAAGGAGATGAACCGAAAGTACATGTCACCGAAATGAGGATGTTGCGTTGGTCTGGAGGTGTTACTTTATCAGACAAAATTCGAAATGAGTATATCCGAGGCAGTTTTAAAGTTGCTGATATACGTCAAAAGTTGCAGGAAGGTCGATTACGCTGTACGGTACGGTCATGTAATGCGCAGAGATAAATTACACATGACTCGACGAGTAATGGAAATAGACGAGGGCAAGAGATGCAGAGGTCGCCCGCCAACTACCTGGATTAGATCCATTTCCAAAGATATGACGATGCTTGGCCTAACGCCAGTAATGACGAAAGATCGTAAAAAGTGGCAGTCAAGTATCAGGAGGGCCGACCCCAAATAGGGAAAGTGCCAGGGGAATGATGATGATGATTGAATGTCTTACTTATTTATATCTAATCAAAAGCCTAAAAAATAAGTTTCGAACTTCTAGCTCTAAAAATGACGTAATTTCCATACAAACTTTCTTCCCTTATTTCAGCCCCTTACATCCCTGTTTTGCCTTGAAAAGTAGTCTATATAGTTTCTTAGGCTCTATACTATCTGTGTACATAATTTTATTCAAATCGGCTTATTAGTTATGGCGTGAAAATGCGACAGACAGACAGAGTTACTTTCGCATTTATAATATAGGTAAGGATTATAAGGGTACAGTTACACATGCTCATAAAATGTCATGCTTATTAGCATGATGTTAGCATGCTTAAAACAAGCATGCTCTTCAAACTGACATATTATAAATGTAATTGACTGACACATTATAAATTAAAAACGCTGACGCAATAAATTGAACACACATGCTATTTAAGCACGGGCTGGTTCTTTGGTATTCGACATTCTAGCAAGTTCTCTGCCGTGTACAAGTGAAAAATGGAAAATCAAGTGAATTTTCCAGTAGACTTTGACAGTAGCATGCCCAAAAATCGCACGACCGTCGAAATTTGAGCATGCTCGAAATAAGCATGCTCATTATTAGCAATGTTTCGACACACATGCTACTAAGTAGCAATTGCTCAATAGTGGCATGCTTTCGTGCTAGTTATGAGCATGTGTAACTGTACCCTAACTACAAGTTGTAGCCTAAATACTAAAAGATTAGAAAGGAAACATTTTGAAGCCCTATCAGTATAATGCAAACTACTTTCACTAAGCTCCAGGTCCGCTGAAACTAAACATATTATTATGTATAAACTATTAACACTATAGAAAATAAGATCTGGTAATAACTAAATATTATAAAACAAAGTCCTCCGCCGCGTCTGTCTGTCTGTTCGCGATAAGCTCAAAAACGATTGTACCGATTTTCATGCTGTTTTCACCAATTGATAAAATGGATAAGTGTTCGTTCAAGTTTTTGTATACATTTACTAGCAGAATCCGCGGCCTCACTCGCGTGAAATCTAGGGACGAGCCCAAACGGAACGAGGGCGTATATAACAAAAGAAAATTTACAAACATGTGTCATGTCATTTCAAACCATTAAAAACCCATCATGTACATTACCATAATGTTGATATTATTTTTATTGCAAAAGTAATTCTAATATAAATATACCCTTATCACGTAATACGCAGCTGTGGCCTACAACAAAATTTGTTCCCACCGGACTTCCAACTTTGATTTTAGATGAAGGTTTAAAGGAAATTCACAAATTTGAAATTTCAGCTCATATAATAAAATTTAGTTGAATCTGTACATTCAATATTTTTTGGAAAATCTTATTGAAAAAGTAATTATTATGCAATGATATTTTAACTATAGATATGTTATGAGCGCGCAATCGTGAAAACTCGAAAACATCCTAATTAGGACGTATTGCCTTTAGTCTGTGTCATCGCATGGCGACGAGACGTGGTACGCTGCTACAAAATTAAAAAAAATGCCATCATGTGTATTTAGGAAATGCACCAATTATGATACCAAAGTTAATAAAACACAAGGGATCTCATACCACATGTAAGAACGCAGTATACTTTGATTTATTAATATATTTCAATTATTTGCCTAATATTCTGATATGTCATCGGTCGCTAGACTAATGTTTGTTTACATTGACGCGCAATTGACAACACTAGCTGTCTCTTTTTTTCTTATTGATTTTATCGACTATCCCCTTTCTGTCATTTTGACATGTACCTTGAATGAAAAGTGTGTATGTGTGCTGCGCGGAACACTTTTTTCGGTTGTTTAGTGAGCGTATAACATATCTGTCTATTAAATATCATTGTTATTATGTATACAGACGCCGAATCTATAGTTTTTAGAATTTTTGTCTGCTTGTATGTGTGTGACCGCATCACGAGAAAGCCAATGGACAGATTTTGATAAAATTTTGTACGATGGTAGCTGGTTATATGAGTCACATATAAGATACTTTTTACTGCGGGAAAAGATATAATTTCTAAAAATATATGTTAACAATTAAAACTTTCAAAATTCTGCCGCAAAATATAATGATACGGGTCACTTACATAATTTTTTTGATTCCTCTTTAAGCTTAATAAATTGGTGTAATGTAGTAATTAAATTCAGGCAAATGGAAATTGCTTCGCACATTAAAACACCAGAGTAATGCCAAAGCCTATGAAACATATAGCCGGCCAACGGACGTGACAGCCCAAGCTGCCATACACTAATGTCCCAAGGGAGTGTGTGGCAGCTTGGGCCTGCTGTCACGTTCGTTGGCCGACTACATATTTCACAGGCTTTGGTAGTACTAGTGTCGTAGAATCTAACAATAAAATAATATTGTTTTACGATAAAAGTTAAATTAAAGGTGTATTCAAATAAAATACTATTATCTATATACATATAAATAAAATTGAAGTGTATGTTTTTAATTTCAAATTAACAGCTTTTCACTAAATGCATGTAAAAGTATATACGGTACGAACAATAATTTTTTTTTATCCGGCTATCTGCCTGTCTGTCTGTTTGTTTCGGCTAATCTCTGAAACGGCTGGACCGATTAACACGGGACTTTCACTCATAGATGTATTATGTTATAAGGAGTAACTTAGGCTGCTTTTATTTTAGAAATTATATTCATTTTAACTAGCGGAACCCGCGGCTTTGCTCGTGCTAAATCTAAGGACGAACCTGAGCGAAGCGTGGGCGAGTCGCTCGTATTTACGTTTCTGGACTGTAAAAATGTGTATAATTCATAGTATTTCTTTGAGAAACAAACATGCGACCGAATGCTGCACGCGCGTGAAAGGAAACTAGGAGTTTGCGCTTGCTATTAAAATCTAAGTAGTTATTAATTAAAGAACACGACTTTTATAATAAATTAATAAAAACTTATATCTTAAGTTTGATGACACACGCAGTTTGTAACGACCCTACTTGCTACGTCAGACGTCGGGGGTTCGAGTCCCGCTGGGGGCATTCATAGTCATGGGTGTTTATGGTTAACTTTAAATAAATAAATAAATAAGCCCGCGACCGTTGCCGCAGGAAGTAGGTTCACTAAAAACTAAGCAAATGCATGAGAAGAAACTTTAAAGCCTTACGTATAAAGATGTCAAAATTTTTGTTAGCAAAAATTCTTTTTGTTATTTTATGGCAATGTTCCAGACTTCATAAATCATTTGCTCAAGTTATGAGTTTTTTATTATTATAACAAAGTACAGGCTGTTGTTAATAATTTATTATGAACTAGCGTACGTTTTGAGGGTTATATAGATTTCTCAGAAATTAGATATTTTCCCGCAGTAAAAACTATCCTGTATATTGACCCGGATAACCAGCTATCACAACACAAAATTTTATCAAAATTCGTTCAGTGAAAATCGGTGATTTTCCCGTGATGCAGTCACAGACAGGCAGACATACAGACAGATATGCAGACAAAATTTGTAAAAACTATAGATTCGGCCTCTGTATTATTAATAGTGACTATTTAAATTAGAATTTCCAAAAACTATTCAATGTACAGATTCAACTAAGTTAGAATTTTATTATAATATGTATAGATTTCATTAAACGCAGGTACTACGAGTAAATGTGATGTTCGTAAGATACAATTACGATATCTACATATTGTCTTCAGCCCTTTTTAAAGTCCCACTGCTGGGCACGGGCCTCCCTCAGTACGAGGGGGATCAGGCCATACAAACCAAGGCCATAAAAACTTGCTTTTCTCAGACATGCAGGTTTCCTCGCGATGTCTTCCTTCACGGTAAGACAAGGTCAATCGTAATAGAAATTATTCGCGCATGAAAATATCAGATGTGCGAGACCCGGATTTGAACCCGCATCACTCGGTTATACAAGCGAGCCCGTTACCGCTGGGCTACCACTGTCTGCTAATATTAATATAAAATTTGATTGTTTTAAAATTAATTTAATTAAAATACGGCTTCACCCTTTGATAAACTTGTTGTCCCTATAGATTTCAGAAGTAATAACCCTTCTCAAGGCTGTATATTAACTAAAACTAGACGATTGTTTTATCGAGAATGGAAGTTGTGACCTTCTATAATGTATTATTTCATTATAATATTGTAATAAACACGGCTATAAATTGCAAATTGAGTCCTCAAAGACAAGGGCCTACTAAAATAGAGAGGGATTTCGATGTTGACTAAAATTGATGGAAACTCATTAGTTATAGGTACTTACTTTACCACTAGTTATTCGTCCTTGCTCTTGAAAAATATCTAAAAATTCTGTCTTTCTATTATGAAATATAAGTATTTTATCTTTAACAGAATCTTCTTTCAATAAGTGAATGTACCGTTAAAAAAAATAAGCTTTTCTGACACCCTTTTTTCAGCGTTTCCATTTTTCGCATTAGGCCCGATCTTCACTAAAGTGCTGATCTCGGTCCGATTTTGGTCTGGAACACTGATGGGCATTATGGTGCGGATCGGGCGTTAGTAATAAATGCATTTTATTGATCAGCATATTTCTTGTAAATGGCCTTTTTATCATCCCACTTTTGGGGCTCGGAACTTCCTTTAATATGAGGGGGATCAGGCCATAATTGACCACACTGGGCATTTGCACGGTCACTGACTTCAATCATTCGAAAATTGATTAGATTATCTACTGGCTGCCTGTCATCCGGAAGTCCTCGATTAATTCTTTGATCAGGCTAAGTGTAGTTTTTAGTCATTCTGTTCAGTACGACACAGTAACAGTTCGGAGTTAGTAAGCTGGCGGTATCTAAAGCCGTCAATCCTGTGCCTTAACTCTCACTGGTAGTATCGAGCAGTTGTCTAACCAGAGTATAAGGGTGATAGGAATAGATAACGCACTTGTGTCTGCGCGTACACTTGTGCAATATAATATCTCTTGCGTAGTCTCAATTAGATTGGCCACCATGGCCAGAATCTGTCAGGAGGACATTTTGTTTTTAGATAGTCAGTTAAGCAGGTTTCTTTACAATATGATGTCCTCCCGGCCGATTACGGCCACGGCGGCCAATCTCATTGAGACTAGCCAACGGCGCGGGACATATTATAGTGCACGAGTGTATGCGCAGACACAAGTGCACTCTCTGTTCCTCATCACTCTCATATTCCGGTGGGACGAATGCTCGACACGACCAGTGAGAGTTAAGGCGCAGGACCGACGGCTTTACGTGCTCTCCGAGGCACGGGGGTGAAACACCGCCAACTTCCCAACTCCGGGCTGTTATTGAGGCTTACGAAACAGAAAGACTCAATAACCAAACTTGGCCTGACCCGGGACTCGAACCCAGGACCTCCTGGTGTGTGACCGTACATGCTAGCCACTACACCAACGAGGCAGTTCTTTACAATATATTCCTTAACCGGTTAGAAAAACCCACATACATGAAAAGAGACAAAACAGAATTTGCATTAATATTAACTTTGTTAAACAATATTCATTTCCGTTTTTTCCGTCCTATCTTTATAAGTAAGTAAACCCACGACGTCGATCTTGTTAAGTAAAAGCATTTATAGGTCCTTTTGATGTTAATTCCGAATGAAATCAAAGCTGTGAACGTAATGGAGAGATCGTTAAGTTGATGGACTGACGCATTTTGGTTTCGCTCGTATATATTATTGTTGATGGTTTAAAAGGATTGTTTTGAATTATGAATTGCGACAGATGACTGTTTCATATCTATAATGAATTAGTATTTAACTGAAATATATGTCCGGTTTAATATGCAACGCCTTACATTTTGCCAAATCCAAATATTATGATGAAATAGAAAAGTATATAATATAAATAAATATATAATATATAAATATATAATAAATATATATTTTTTTTTAAATTGTCATTGAAATAGTCATTATTATCGAGATTTATTTTTTTTAGTTTGGTCTGTCTGTTTATCTGTGACCGCCACTGGGGCTTTTTGTAATGCGGTCACTGTTTTTAATGAAATATGGTATAATGATACCTGGATACCTAAGTAAACCGTCAACATATAGGATACTCTTTATTGCGAAAAAATATCTCATTCCTGAGAAATCCATTCTAACAGTTTAACGTACCAAAGGACTAACCCAAACAAGCAAGGCTGAGTCTCTTGTAAGGCAAATCTGGGCTCAAGCAGTTTCGGACAAGTCATAAGTTCACCTTGTATCTAATAGGAGCCTACGCTACGTATATTGTAAATATTTTTTTTTCAAAGTGTTTAGTGCTCAAAATCCAAATATGTAGCCATGTATCTCACAAGCAAATCCGGCTCGCTTCGCTGGGCATAAGTCAAAATACAATAAACGATTTTAATAATTTCCTAATAAAATGAAGTTGTCTAACTTACTCTTTATAACATTAGCTAAGTGTAAGTCTCCTCAAAATCAGTCCAGCCGTTTCAGAGATTAGCTGGAACAAACAGACAGACAGACAAAAGAGAAACATTTTAAAAATTGACTTTTTGCCCTAAATACCGTTTATACATAAATGCATATGGTATTTAGTGAAAAGTTATTAATTTGACATTAAAAACAGACACTTCAATTTTATTTATACATACTACTGGTGTAATGATTCTTCTAAAGGCAAGGCGAGATAACACTAAAATTTGCCCCGGGATTTGTATCGTAAACTTAATACTTTGATGTAGGTAGGTAATTTCAATCCATTTTTTTAATAATGGCTTCGAAACCTGCCAACTGCATAGATTCCTTCGCTTATGTCAAGAAGAATGGACAAGACAAGAGGGAAATACGATACAACCTAATTAAGAATGTAAATGAAATGACAAAAGTCATCGCCCAATTTTGACTATAAAGAAATTTACGTATACTTAAGATAAATACATTCGATAATTGAATACCGATAAAGATTGCTAATTATTTTGCTAATTATTTAAAACTATTAAAACTTTTATAACAATAATTAAACGCTTCGTTATTCACTATATGTTTTAGGACCATTGAAGTGACGTCAAAACTGTAGGAGTTTGGAGTGTGGACGTTAGAGACTCGTAAATCTGGTTGACAACCGACGACAACATGAAGTACTTAATTCTATCGTATAATGTTTATCGTTGGATATAAACGGGGTTTTCTATTACAGTTATTACTTGCTATTTTTGACATGGAGTCAACAGATTTATGAGCGAAATAAAGCAAGAATTTTTAATACCGCATACAATAGTAATAAGTGTATGACATCGTTAAATCAATTTAAAATCACTATGCACTGCACTAAGCCACAATTCCGTTTAAGCTGATCGTCCGTTGCATACCACGTCTGCTACGATGGGATTGCTTCTACCGAAGTGATCCACCTACCAGTGTCTTGGGCTACAATATAACTATAACACTATCCGAGACTCAAACCCAGGACCACTACAACTACAACAGTCCACCCTACCAACTAAACAAATGAGGCGATTAGAAAAATATACAGCAAAGTACAATTTAACTAACTGCAAATTTCCACGACATTCTCTTTATGCGCAATGACAAAAGGAAGTCCTTTATAGCAATTAATAAAACTCGATAGCATAAAGATTAATTATTAAAAAGAAAAAAAAGCGGATGTGCCTCAATTCTAGATCTAATCATTTTGTGTTTGATTTCTCGACGTTAAAAGAAAAAAAACGTTTAATTTGTGGCACTAAGAACGAACGTAATTTAAAATGTAGATTAGTTAGATCTTAAATCAGAGTTAAATACAGTTTTTTCTTTTGATTGCTAGTGTTGGCTCAGTGGTGAAATTTGACTACAATATTGCTTTATTGATGACACTAAATGTGGTAACATGTTTTCAGTCCACTGCTGGGACCGACCCCCATCAAACGACGGGTTCCAGGTCACAGTTCACCATGCTGGCCAAGTGCAGGTTGGTAGAATGCACATGTCCTTCGAAAAATTCGCTAGATTCTCTCAGATATCCAAGTTTATCACGATGTTTCCCTTCATCGGTAAGACTTGTCGTAATAATGTAAGAAATTATTTGCATATAAAATTATAAGAGGTGTGAGACACGGGATGTAAACTTGCTTCACATGAAATACCAAGCAAGCGTATTACCGCTGGGCTATCACAACCCTTTTAATACTACTACAACAAAATCGGTTGTACAGTTTGTAACTCGAAAGTTACTTTAGTGTAGGAAGCGTCAGTTAAGACTTTGTTTTAAAGCAGATTTTTATCTTGAATCGATTCAAAGAGCTTTTGTTTTACCTGAAAGTGCTTTGTTTTAACTTCTAACTAGAGACATGAAATAGAGTTTAATATTTTAACTAACAATAAAGTTTAATATTTCAACTAACTTTTTGTCGTTTCTCTATCTCCTTCCGCCAACTTCCCAACTCTAGGCTGTTGCTGTGGTTTACAAAGAATCAATAACTACAGTTGACCTGAACCAAGACTCGAACTCAGGACATCCGGGTATGCAGCCATAAATTCTAGGTAATACACCAAAGAAGGAAACACAAATAACAATATGTAGCGTACATTTAAACGCAGAACCACGCATCATGCAAGTCGGTTAAAATACCGTTATGCGGCCGTCGCTGCACTCGGGCGCGCCTCGCGCTTCATCGTGCGAGATCGATTTTCTCTCGCCCGCCAGTCGTATACCGATTACTACGCCGGGAGGTTGCGCGCGCGCTGCTAAATTTTTGCTTTGTCACGCTTATCGTTTTCTTATTTCGTATTCTAATATTCATATTTCGTATTTAAATCTAATTCTGTACTTTCGCTATCCTTCTCTCTGTAATTTCTTCTTTGGACAATATAAGTGTGTTTAATGTGTACGTTCCTCTTTAATTTCTCTCTGCTTAACTTTTCCTGTGTAATCTCAATAATATAGACTAAACTACATTCTATAACTGGTGACCCCGACGTGATATAGTGGACATTCGTGTACGTTTAACTTTGTGTTGTGAACTTTTTTTTAAAAAATGGCTACCGCTAACGTAAAAGAAGAAGTGTGCCGTGTTGGCGTTAAGGTACCGCCATTTTGGCCAAATGAACCGGCGTTATGGTTTGTGCAATTAGAAGGACAGTTTGTTTAAGCTAATATAACGAGTGATGCAACGAAATTCTACCATGTAATCGCCAATTTGGACTATAAATACGTGTGCGAAGTAAAAGACGTAATAACGAATCCGCCGGCTGATAATAAATACGAAAAAATAAAATCCGAGCTAATTTCGCGTTTGTCAGCATCACAAGAGCAGCGTGTAAGGCAATTGCTTACTCACGAAGAGTTAGGAGATCGGAAACCATCCCAATTTCTTCGACATCTGCGGAGCCTAGCTGGAGCTGATGTACCGGACGAATTTATACGTTCATTGTGGACGAGCCGTTTGCCTAGTCATGTTCAGGCGATTATTGCAGCTCAAGTCGATCTCCCCTTAGACACAGTGGCGCAAATAGTGGATAAGATTCACGAGGTATCTTTACAACCACAAGTAGCAGCAGCATCGACTTCAACTCCTACACCGACGGAAAATCCGATGGCGCTAATAGAAAAGCTTGTTCAGCGGGTCGATGACCTATCACGGCAAGTTGCGGAGCTGTCCATCAGGCCCCGCGCGCGTTCGAGAAGTCGAGCGCGTTCTCCTCGCTGGCGTCAACGGTCCCGGAGCCGCTCTAGTGCTGGCTCGGGGCATTGCTGGTATCATCGACGCTTCGGCAAGCAGTCAACGAAGTGCCACTCACCGTGTTCGTTTCATTCGGGAAACGAGACGAGCAGTCAGTGAAGGCGGTAACGCGTGACTGTGATAGTGTAGCCGGTGGCCGCGTTTTCGTTACGGACTATAAAAGTAAGGTGCAATATTTAATTGATACCGGTTCAGACCTTTGTGTGTATCCACATAAGTACATTCGAGATAGGAAGTGCATAAAGACAGACTATAAGTTGTTTGCCGCCAATGGGTCCACAATAAATACTTTCGGTTGGGTGAACCTTTGCTTAGACTTTGGACTCAGGCGGGCTTTTACGTGGCGTTTTGTCATAGCTGACGTCACTAAACCTATTATAGGCATAGACTTTTTATCTCATTATAATTTACTCGTGGATGCTAGACACCATCGCTTAATAGACAATATTACATCATTAAGTGCTTCTGCTAAGCCCGCATCATATGCTTTGTGCCAAATAAAATCTTTTACAGGTACTTCACCATTCCATGACCTGCTATCACAGTTTCCGGATCTCACTCGTCCAGCTGGAGACCTATCCTCACGGGTGATAAAGCACAACACCCTCCACCACATACGCACGACTTCAGGACCTCCTGTACACTGTCGTCCTCGTCGGTTAGCACCGGATCGACTTCGCATCGCTATCAGGGAGTTTGAGGATATGGTAAGAGCAGGTATTGGTAGAAGGTCCAATAGCCCGTGGTCATCCCCGTTACATCTCGTGCCTAAGAAAAACAATGAGTGGCGGCCATGCGGCGACTACCGTGCACTTAACGCACGCACTATACCTGACCGATACCCGGTTCGCCATATCGGTGATTTTGCTCATAATTTATCTGGCTGTAAAATTTTTAGTAAAATTGATTTAATCCGGGCGTATAATCAAATCCCTGTAAATCCAGATGATGTAGCTAAGACTGCTATTACGACTCCATTCGGAATGTTTGAGTTTCCATTCATGAGCTTCGGTCTTCGTAACGCCGCTCAAACATTCCAGCGCTTCATGGACGAAATACTCAGAGACTTAGAATTCTGCTACCCTTATATTGATGATATACTTGTGGCTTCCCAGGACGAGACACAGCACCGGTTACACCTGAAACAAATCTTTCAGCGCCTGCAGGACCACAGCATTGTCATCAACGCGTCTAAGTGCGTATTTGGAGAGGCACAAGTGGAATTCCTGGGTTACATCGTGTCAGCAGCAGGTACCAGACCACTTTCACAAAAGGTTGAAGCTATACAGAACTTTCCTCAGCCGAAGACCATCAGGGAACTTCGAAGGTTCCTAGGTATAACCAATTTTTACCGTCGTTTCGTTCCGAACGCAGCAAAAATCCAGGCTCCACTACATCAACTCTTATCTGGTAAAGCTGTCAAATCTAGCACACCTGTCACTTGGTCGACCGAGCTTCAGAAGGCTTTCAACGCGTGCAAGGTAAGTCTAGCTCAAGCCACTCTTTTAGCACATCCGCATCCGTCAGCCGAGTTAACGCTGTGGACGGACGCTTCAGATAACGCAATTGGTGCTGTATTACAACAGATGATAGACTCCGAGTGGCAGCCTCTTGCTTTCTTTTCTAAAAAACTTAACACCGCACAACGAAAATACAGTCCGTTTGACAGAGAGCTATTAGCAATCTACGAAGGTGTGAAACATTTCCGTCATATGGTTGAAGGTAAGGATTTCACCATATACACTGACCACAAGCCTATTGTTTCCGCTTTTAGAAAGGCCTCAGAAAATTGCTCACCACGTCAATTTCGATATTTCGATTTCGTGTCGCAGTTCACGACTAATATCAAGCACGTCGCAGGTGAAGACAATGTAGTCGCTGACGCTCTCTCACGTACTAATGAAATTTCTACCGCGATAGACTTAGACGCACTGGCCTTATCGCAGTTGACAGACGACGAACTACAGAAACTTCTACATAACAATAATTCTTCACTGGACCTCCAGAAGATAGATATCACTGGCTCTGGTAAGAAACTTTACTGTGATATTTCCTGTTCATCGCCGAGACTTTACCTGACTCCAGAGTTCCGTCGACAAGCGTTCGACTGCATTCACGGCTTGAGTCACCCTGGTATCAAGGCAACGACAAGATTGGTTACACAAAAGTACGTGTGGCCTAATATAAAGAAGGATTGCGCTGTGTGGACCCGTACCTGTCTTTCGTGCCAGCGCTCGAAAGTTTCACGACATACTCGATCCCCTGTACATACATTTGTTCCTCCTTCGAACAGATTCAGTCATGTGCACATAGACCTCGTCGGACCTTTGCCCGTGTCACAGGACTATAGATACTGTCTCACAGCCGTGGACAGATTCACACGTTGGCCAGAGGTAATACCGCTCCATGACATCAAAGCTGACACAGTGGCGAACGCTTTTGTCACTGGCTGGATATCACGTTTTGGCTGTCCAGAGAAGATCACAACAGATCGAGGTAAACAGTTCGAGGCATTTTTATTTAAGGAACTTTCACGAATATTAGGTGTGAACCACTTAAAGACCACAGCGTACCACCCGGCAGCAAACGGAATGGTGGAGAGATTCCACCGACAACTAAAGGCGGCGATCATGTGCCACGCCAAGGACGATTGGGTCGAAGTGCTTCCACTAGTACTTCTAGGAATACGTTCGGCTTGGAAAGAAGACATAAGCTCATCATCAGCCGAGCTCGTCTACGGAGAGACCCTACGTTTACCTGGTGCATTTTTTGATCTCGATAGATCTCCCGTAGAAGTGACGGACTACGCCAATTTTCTTTCCCGGTTGAGAAGTAACATACGGAAGTTGAAGCCCACGCAAGTAGTTCACCATGGAACAGCACCCGTGTTCGTCAGCAAAGACCTAAAATTTGCACCACAGGTCTTCTTACGGCAAGATTTTGTTAGAAAACCCTTGCAAGCACCTTACACTGGACCTTTTGTCGTCATTGAACGTGGAGACAAATTCTTCACAATAGACATTCGAGGGAAACCTACCACCGTCTCAATTGACAGGTTGAAACCAGCGTATTTGCGGAGCGACCTAGCTCCGCCTAAGGATGAAGCCCCGAAATTACCCGAGATATACCCTAATAAGAGTATCGAGGATCGTCGAACTCGATCAGGAAGACGAGTGCGATTCCCAGATTTTTTTCGACCTTAACGGTCTCCGGGGGGGCTGATGTAGCGTACATTTAAACGCAGAACCACGCATCATGCAAGTCGGTTAAAATACCGTTATGCGGCCGTCGCTGCACTCGGGCGCGCCTCGCGCTTCATCGTGCGAGATCGAATTTCTCTCGCCCGCCAGTCGTATACCGATTACTACGCCGGGAGGTTGCGCGCGCGCTGCTAAATTTTTGCTTTGTCACGCTTATCGTTTTCTTATTTCGTATTCTAATATTCATATTTCGTATTTAAATCTAATTCTGTACTTTCGCTATCCTTCTCTCTGTAATTTCTTCTTTGGACAATATAAGTGTGTTTAATGTGTACGTTCCTCTTTAATTTCTCTCTGCTTAACTTTTCCTGTGTAATCTCAATAATATAGACTAAACTACATTCTATAAATACATGAGTCAAACTTATTCAATTCACACTTGACCTATTTATATAACAATCGTACTCTATACTGAAATATAATAGAATGTAAATATTAGAGTCTATCTTAAATATGTTTTACAGAAGAAGTGTGTATCAAAATGAAACAAACAAGTTATTTAAACTATACGTAGCCTAAAATATTTCATGCATTGTCTTTGCCATGCCTTTGACACGTAATCTTCAAAGTCGAGGGATAATGTTCCAATACATTAAATTTTCAGACACGTCTGAATCGGTCATAATTTAAACGCTGATTATCTTCTTATCATAATATTTTTATCGTAAACATTTATAAAGAAAACAAATTCTAAGCCATTTTACAAAATTACTTTACACGATACAATAGCTTTTCATTCAACCAATCGATTCTATTTGCTTTTGGATTTTGAGTCCTGTAACTTAATAGTTAAAATTCAATTTGGACTGGACTTATAATACAAAGCTTCCTAAATCCAGTTTACTTAGGTATTGTTGCATATTTAGTCTTAGAAAAGTGAAGTCAAATGGAAATTCAAATAGAAAAAAAAATATTTTTAACGTCCCACAGCTGGGCGTGGTCCTCCCTGAGTTTGAAGGAAATAAGGCCATAGTCCACCACGCTGGACTATTGCGGGTTGGCTGACTTCACAAGTCTTTCGAAAATTTGCTAGGTTCTCTCAGACATACAGATTTCCGCGCGACATTTTTCTTCACCGATAAACAAGTGTTGTAATCATGTTGACCAACATAATAATTTCAAAAAGAGACCTTACCTTAAAAAACCTTATGATTTTAACTGAGTATAATCCGTACATCTAATATATTTTGAAAATCTTACTGAAATAATCATTACTATCGATACAAACGCCAAATCTACTGTTAAACGGTTGTAAGATAGAGTTAGATTTTGGTACGAGAATAGCTAATCCTAGTCCTTTATTTTAGAAAAATATATCATCTATGAGAAATCCACATCACTACATATTATAAAACAAGTCCTCAGCCGCGTCTGTCTGTCTGTTCGCGTTAAACTCAAAAACTACTGCACTGATTTTAATGTTGTTTTCACCAATGGATAGAGTAGTTCTTGAAGTAGGTTTAAGTATATAATTTGTCAAGTTTTTGTATAGACTTACCAGCCAAACTCACGGCTTCGCTCGCGCGATTTCTAGGGATGAGCCCGAGCGAAGCGAGCGTAGGTCGCTTGTATATACTAAATTTCATAACGTTAGTCGCTGGTTCATCTATATACTATACAAGTATATTTAAAATCTAGAATCTATTTTAAGCACATCTAGACATAGACTAGTTAAAACTCAGCCCAATATTTTTCCCTACAATGCCTCTCACTTCGATATAACAGCCCTCGAAGAACCTCTCATCGTATTTATTATTGAAATATCTTAGCTCTCAAAATATTTTCTTGCGTAAAGTCTCATAATTTTACACGAAATTTCTTTCTTTGAAGTAACTGACTGTGAATATTATAATTATTACTTCATTAAAAATTTCTAGCATTTTTCATAACGTATGCGGTATATTTTAAAATATTGGATAAAAAATTAAAAACCAAATAAGGATAAATTCGTAGTCTGTAGCAATCCTTATTAATGATTTCTTATCTTATATTTTGATAGCTTATGTATATTAATTTAAAATTAGTGACTCATTGTAATTAAAGCAGCATATCTGAGAGAACCTAGCCAGTTTTAGAAATACATGTGAAGTCCGCCAACCCACACTTGGCCAACGTGGTGGACTATAGTCTGATCCCGTATTTAAGCGATACATGACGCAAACTTGCGTAACCATCAGTGGGATATTAAAAAGGCCTAAATAAATAATTAAATAAATATAAATATATGGGTATAGGGACACACAGCGCCATCTTGTTCTGTGGTAAGCTAAGATGCTTGTGTAACGGATATCTGGTAGTTTACACACTACACATATGTAATACATATAATAAATATAAACACCCACGACTGGGCTACAAACATTCGTACTCAACAAAAACATGCCCCAGCGGGGCTCCAACCCGCGACCACTTGCACAGAATGTAGTGTCTCTACAGACTGAGCCATAGTCAATGAATACGAATATAATAATAAATACATATTTCTAATTACAGATAAGAAATTGTATACAAAACTAACTAGGCTAATATATTCTATTCATTCCTCAAACCAGACAGTTCTATTCTTTTATGTAATTAGGTCACAACTTCTGGCCTTTGTAAACTAATTTTACTAACTCAATTGCCATCAAAATGAGTGTCAGGGAAATGAGACTCCTAATAAGATTTTGTCCGTGCTTCTGCTATCTATAAAATCTCCAGGGGAATGATATCAAGGTAATAAGCGCTATACTATTTGGTAATAAGGATTATAATGCCTCAGAATGTTCCATTAAAATTGTATGAAAAAACCCGGCTAAGTTACAGTGGTACAAACTTTTGGTACAAACTTTGAAAGAACTATATAAGTATATTCTATAGCAACTGTTATGTATTCTGGCCGCGTATTCACTTTATCTTAAACCGTAATAAAACAACCCCTTGGTTTTGGGACTACTATTGTAATTGCCAAAGTTTGTATAGGTTTTGTGGTCTGTGTGTTTGTGTACGATAGTTTTATGTATGTAATTAGACTGATTTTATAAAATGGCTGGGCCGATTTTAATGAACTATTACTTGTACTCATAGATTAATGTAAGTTACAAGAGGATAGGAGGAGGATAGAGGATTGTACGAGGCGAAGTATGTGTCTTTAGGGTCTAGATTTTCGTGTCCTATGAATGCATCACATGTGATTGAAAAATAAAAATTATTAAGTTATTATTTTGATGATATTAAATTATTAGCTATATAGGAAAATAGAAGAAGTATATGTAATGTGCAAAAATGCTTTTGATTAAATGCATCAATCAATCAAAAACCAGAAGTATCAATTTTTAATTTCTGTCTGTCAATTTGTCTGTTCGTTCCGGCTAATCTCAAAAACGGCTGGTCTAATTATGACGGAACTTTGACTGACAGATAGTTAATATTATGAGAAGTAAATTAGACCTATTTTATTTCGCAAATATCGTACATAGTGACACTTGAGTAGCGCAACGGTAAGTCGCTAGTAGAAAAATAAAATTAATGACTATATGTAAACTCTGATAATGAGAAAGCAGTCCTAATAAAAAGTCAATGTAACCGTCACATGTAAAGGGAATTCCAAACAGACTTCAAGCCGCAATCCCGCAGGCACACTGTTGGCTTTTAAAATATCTACAGTGTTTAATCGAGAATAACATGTGCTTACAATATTTAATAAAAGGTTTAATTTTGTAACCTAGACGTTATTCCTTAATACACTAACCGCCGCACTCATAGTCACTTAATAAACCATTAAGTCGTTCTTTAGTATGGAAATTTTCGACTTAATGGTTCATTAAGTGACTATGAATGCGGCGGTAAGAATTGCTATATTTATATAATATAATAAAGCCAACACGCACTAGGCCAGCGCGGTGGACTATGGCCTGATTCCCCTCGTACTGAGGTAGGCCCGTGCCCAGCAGTGGGACGTTAAAAAGGGCTGATGATGATATAATATAATAAAATTCTAATTTTTATTTGTCTGTTGTGACCGCATCATGAAAACAACTGGATAGATTTTGATGAATTTTGGTATGATGTTAGTTAGTTATCCGGATCAACATATAGTATACTCTACTGTGGGAAAATATCTGGTTTCTGAGAATACTAATGTCCCAACATATATTTCTTATAATGCTTTGTTTTTAAAGTTAAGGAAAAGGCTCTTCTGTCAAGTACAACAAGTATTAGTCGCCTGACAAGAACTAAAGCTACGTGATATCACTTCACATATTACGAGAAACTCTTGTTCAAGGAATCTTCAACATGTCACTAAAGTGTTAATTTAAAGTTTATAATTCAGTCATTTACATCAGTACCCTGCTCTTGCTCAAACTTCACGGCTTAGTTACGAACATTGACTATAATGCTTACATAATATTTTGTAAATCCTGAATCTAAAATATTCTTTAATTAATTACTCACTAGTCACTCTGCCTAGCTTCGCCTGAATTCGTTCCTTTTTTATGTTGGGAAATGCATTGACGCATACCAGAATGGTTATGTAGGACACTGGTCAGAAAAGCGAGTAATACTCACTAAAACCCAACAAACCTCACCCGTCTTAATGGGGTGTCGCAGTCATAGCTTGTGCATTCAACCACGACGCCCTAACGACCTGACAGGTCTGTCGAAGCAGACCACACAACCGCGGGGTTGCTCCACAGTCCACTCTGCTTTCAGAGAAGTACCAGTAGCAACCCTCATGACACAACGCCAACTGAAGTGAGCCCCTCATGCGCGTTTCTTGTCTTCGCGCCTATATCTGTTATCCATTACACAAGCCTCGTAACTTACCATGGAACTAGATGATGAGGTTTATGATGATATTGCAACATGCGATAATATTGTCTTAAACGTCACAATTATCAGAGTAATTACAGACGATGTAATTTAAAATAGAGATGATTTTAACAATTGATGCATAATGGGCAAAAATATTTTTCTCCAGCGTGTGTTTTATTAATTCTTAGAAAAGATGTAATATCGTAAATCATACCTATAGACGAATTTGAGCGAAGCAAGAGTATGTGCTTAGTATCAGATATTCGCTTAAAGCCAAGGAAAGTATTAAAGTACGAGTATAATTCCTTCATAATCTGATGTCCTTTTTAATCTCTATACCTATATACCTACGTCATTGTTATGAATTTTAACCCTCGAAAGTGAATTAAAACTTTCAGGATCAGACACTCGACCTTCTGTTAAGCACTTTAGTTAAATATAATGCCTTTGTTTACAAATTTAAATTGAATTTTTTAAACTACCTCTGTCTAGAACACTGTTTGATTGTTTGATTGTTCTCGTGAAACCCACCATATTTTCTACATTTAAAGATATAGCGATAAAGGAAAAAAGTACGTTTAAATATTCACGACTAGTTTTCCCCCTGGCTCCTTTATTCTGCCTGGTTCATTAGGTACATTTTAACGGTTATTCTAGATTTCTCAGAAATGCGTTATTTTCTCGAACTTATAATCATATAAAATTTCATAAGAATCTGTCCAGTACTTTTCTTCAACTTACTTTAAACAACTTTGCTTTTAACAACGTAGATACTTTACTTCACAAAGAAAAAGACATTCAAAAATTTAAGATTCGGCCTCTATATTAATAAGGTATTCAAAAAATACCTGTCTTTTTAAAAAGTATTTAAATTTAGACTAATTTTGATTATCATTGTCTCTAGTTTTTAGAATTTTTGTCTGTCTGTCTGTTTGTCTGTGAGAGCATCAAGAGAAACCCACTGGACCGATTTTGATATTTGGGGTGATGATAGCTAACCTAACCTATACCTACTATAATTTACGAATAAGGTTTCCGGTCTTTAGAACGCGAGCGGAGCTGCGGGGAATGTTACTATAGTATAAAATATTATTAACAAGAAAGTGCGAATTTTCGTTTGTCATTCACATCGAACTCATGACAAATTGAAGTTATTCTTAGTTAGTTAGTGCTGAAAGATATCCGGGGCAGAGGCTGACTGCTACCGGGCGCGTCCCCAGGTGGCGGATAGGGGAGTGCCACTCGCTCTTGTCTGGACCCGACAAGAGCGTGTGGTACCGCAGCAATCCGGCGCGGACCAACAGCCAGGGGGGAGGGGTTTGAGGGAGCGGCGTCAAGAGGGCGCCGTCTCCTTCCTGGAGGCAGCGCGGTGTCTCCAGCCGTTCGCGGTAGGAGACGCCGTGCGTACCGCCCGTCGGGGCTAGCTCGACGGGTGGCGGCTGGAGCGGGGCCACTTCGGTGGTCCTGCTGCTAGCGATGGGTGTCGGAAGCCATTCTGGTCCGGGAGTGGGCCGTGGGAGGTTTTGGGTATATGCGTAAAGCCCTTATATACGCATATACCCCTTCTTTATTGCAGGTTGCCCACTTCGGTGGGCGGTGAGGTTTTGGATGGGGCTGCTCCGGGTACTTCTCTGATCAGCAGAGTGGACTTGTGAGCAGCCCTATCGGAGGGGCCTTTTGGCCACCGCCGCGCCGGGGCGTCGCGGTTGTAAGCTAACGCGATCCCGCGGCGTCCCACTATGGCGGATCGGGGTAGGGGCGTTGGGTTTTAGTGGGTAGTACGAGCCGCCTCTTGGGGTTCGCCTCAAGGGGTTGGCTTGTGAGTCCCACACAGTGCCTCCTGGAAGTCAGGGGGTCAGTGCGAGAAATGCATTTCCCAACGTTAAAAAAAAAAAGTGCTGAAAGATATCATAAATATACTTATACTTTTTACTGCGGAAAATTCTCTCATTCCTACGGGAAATAAAAGCCTTTACTTTGTAACAAAAACTAATTAAGAATATTTATTATACACAAGGAAAATTTACAAAACCGCGTTAAAAATTCAGTCAAATTAAAATCTCTCTTTAGAGAATAGCATTAAACATTCAAATTCATCAAATATGTATACCTTCATCATGATATTGAAGTGGAAGGAAAATGAATAACACCGAACGTAAAAAGTTACTGGATTTTGAAATATTTAAATTGAAATATAAGTTTTTTTATTACAAAAGTAACCTGAAAGCATTCGAAACACCCCTTAAGATATTTTCATAAATAAGATCACAATTTTTCAAATATTTCTGATTCTCTGTTGCACCAGCAACCTAAAAAGCACTGTTTTGACACAAAAATCAATTTTTTCATAACATTTTAATAGGTTTTTAGTTTCAGTCCACTTTCAGTGACCGTGGGGTAAAAAATGTATGGACTATGGCAATTTTTTTTTCATTGTCACAACTAACCAAGATTCTATAATGATATAAATTATAATAGAATTTCTTTTTACATTTTTTATACTCCCATCGTCTTTTAGAAGATATGCGGAAACAGATGAACATACATACATGTAACCAGCCCTTTTAACGTTTCACTGCTGGGCACGGGCTTCTCTTTAATACGAGGGGGAATAGGTCATAGACACATGTCTTTCGAAAACTTGCTAGATTCTCTCAGACATGCAGGTTTCCTCACGATGTTTTCCTTCACCGTAAGACAAGTGGACGTAATCATGTTACAAAAGATTTGCACATGAAAATATTATCAGAGGTGCAAAACCCGGATTTGAACCCGCAGCCCTCGGATATCCAAGCGAGCGCGTTACCACTGGGCTACCACTTACTACACCCATAACTTATAGAAATTATAATCTAACAATGCACATCACTAATGCATAACAGGTGAAACCACAAACAATGGCTAGATAAAACCTTTTGAAATCATTCTTCACGTAATATGAATGCCAGTACGCTCTATCACATGCTGCTTACATGATTTGATTTAAAATTTAATGTGAAATCGACTCTAATGCAACACAATAAAATATATTTTGCCTAGCCATCGTATATTCATAAAGCAACTGCCACACGTGCTGTAGTTTTCAAATAAACGTCAGTTATTGAATTTCTCATATGAACTAAGTTTATATTGTGATGGTTTACTTGCATGAAGACTAACGAAGTATTCTATAGTAGTGCTTTCCTTACGGATTACGGAAACTGACAATTGATTTAAATTTAAAAAAATGACGACGCGTATCTGCTTATTAAGGTTTATTTAAAAAAGTATATTTTGATTCTATACAATAAAATAAAAGTAGCTTAAGTTACTCCTAATAGCATTAGCTATCTGCGAGTGAAAGCCCCGTCAAAATCGGTCTAACCGATTCAGAGATTAGGTGGAACAAGCAGATAGACAGACAAAAAATTAAAAATAGATTTTTGTTGTTATATACTGTTCCATATGCATTAAGTGAAAACTGTTAATTTGAGATTACAAACAGACATTTTAATTTTATTTATATTTACTGATCTATGATTATAATATATTGAAGAGTTAAGATACTCATGACTGACTAAATGTGGGTTGTCTAAGTTCACAACATGTCTTCCGAATTCTACTTAAGTTCTCTCAAACATGCAGGTTTCTTGATGTTTTCCTTCACCGCATACCAAGTGGTAATCATGTTGAAAATGATTCGCACAAATGTTAGAGGCACGATTTTCGGGTTTGAAACCGCCTCGCTTGGCTTTCCAAGCGACTGCGTTACTACCACATATGTTTAGTTCTGTTTCATTTAGTCCAAAGTTACACGTAAATTTCACTGTAGAAACTACATTTTATACTAAAAAAACTATACCAATCTAATACATAATATATAAAAATCTCTGTTTGTTATTGAACTCCTCCGAAACGGCTTGATCGATTTTTGTTTTTTTTTTTGTGTAGGTAGGTCTGGGAATAGGTTGTAGGGTAATTTTTATACCTATAGCTGGGCCTCTCCAGATATTTTATTATTTATATTGAGACCAAACTTTTATTTTTCACTTTATTATGATTTGGCATTAAAAAAAATTATAAGCCTAAATTTTCATCTCTCGGGCTCGGCGGAGTTGCGGGAATTGCTAGTATTATAAAGGTGAGATACTTTTATTACTACTCCTCCTAAGAGATGATGATATTTTGTACATTAGATATTTGGTTAATTGTATAATTTAAAAGAAGAAGGCAGTGGTAGCCCAGCGGTAACGCGTCGCTTGTATAACCGAGTGATGCGGGCTCAAATCCGGGTCTCGCACCTCTGATATTTTAATGTGCGAATCGTTTCTATCATGATTACCACTTGTCTTACGGTGAAGGAAAACATCGTGAGGAAACCTGCATTTTTGAGAAAACCTAGCAAGTTTTCGAAAGACATGTGAAGCCCGCCAACACGCACTAGGCCAGCGCAGTGGACTATGGCCTGATTCCCTTCGTAATGAGAGAGGTCCGTGGCCAGCAGTGGGACGTTAAAAAGGACTGAAGATTATAAGGTGTAACCTATTCTTTAAATTACAATAGTTAAATTACAATGATTGATTGAGAAATTCATTACTTCATACACATAATATTTTACACAAAAAACATACACCTAAACAATTATGTATGACATGATTGTCAATCAGAAAAATATACCGTCGACTTCTGAGGGATTACAACCTAACTCGACAGGAAGAGAATTGACTATTAGTTCAACGTGGTCTCTAAAGCAGCAAGATGTACACCACATTCCCGACTCTCGGCTTCTACTAGCAGAAACGAGAGAGAGAAAGACTCTTTTTTGACCAAAATTGGCCATTTTGACCCCACCCAGGATTCGAAGCCGAGATCTATTAATATGCAACAATTAACCCTTAAATAGGTCAAATCCCGTTTTAGAATCCCTATACATTACCTTTGCTATATCCAGTTGTTGTATATGTTCTATGGTATAAATTTTTTATTAAGCTTGCTGAGTTTAATATTTATATCAGAAAAGGGTATGCACGAGCGCGCCTGACATTCAAAAGGGTAAAATATTGGCATATTCAAATTTTATATGTGACATTGTGCTAGTATGTGCCTGCTACTTTACTCGCTTCTATAGTCATACTTATAATAAAATATATATTTTGCCTGTACATTCAATTAACAATAATTAAATCGATTAAATATTATTTTGGAAAATCTAATTGAAAGACATTATTATCGATACAGAGGCCGAATTTATGTAATGTTTTTAAGATTTTTTGTTTGTGTGTCTGTCTTTCACCGCATCACGGGAAACTACTGCACTGAATTTTGATGAAATTTGATACGACAATAGCTGGTTTTCCGGGTCATTATATAGGATAATTTTTGGCGCAGAAAAATATCGCACCTCTAAGAAATCTATACTATCGATTAAAACGCATTTTGGCTTAAAACCACTCGAACTCGAGTGGAGCGAGGTGAGTCGCTAGTATGTTATAAAACCTCAACATTCAAAGCTCAATACCAATTTGTATAGTATTGGCAAAGTATAGATCAGATAATTCAAGGCAAAGTGAATGTAAATTTGCTTCAAATTCAATAGGTCCCCATTCAAATTCATTCAGGCATTTTCAAGTATACGTAGTTCAAGAAGAAGACTGAAAAGAAAATATTTAGGTACCTGAGTGTAAAGAGGTATCAAGTTAAAACCATAAAAATACAAGTTTTGTCTGTTTGTTCTCACTAATCTCTGAAACGGTTGGACAAAATTTGATGGGACTTTCGCTGATGTAATAAAAAGTAACTTTGGCTACTTTTTTTTAAAATATTAAAACATACCGCGAGGATGAGTTGCTGTTGTCTACTAAAATTGTTTTGCATCGAAAAAGAAGTTTTGAAAATTACCACACATGAGCAGATTGGCCCCAGATAAGCTAGGTGTTTTTATAGAAGGAGGACTATTTTTTCAGTTTTCTTTTCGGGAGAATTTATCGTTAGCGGATTGATTATTGCCTATATTAAAGAGTTTTCAAAAAAATTCTGCCATTTTGTATTTGATTTTCTGCTACTTTATACATGTCAACTCGTGCCTGTGTAAAAGAAAGACAAATTAACAAAAATTTATAGCATTACTAGCAATTCCAGCGCCTCCACCTGCGTTCTAATTACTATTAAAAAACAGGGATTGGTGGTAGAAGGTTAAAAATTAAGGGTGTTCTAAAAATAAAAAATAAAAAATCTGGAGAGGACCAGCTTTATCACCCAGGAAAATTTAAAATAGCCTATTCTCAGACCTACCAAATATACTCAAAAAAATCATAAAAATCGTTAAGTCGCTTCGGAGCAGTTCGATAACAAACACTGTGACACGAGATTTTTATACATTAGATAATAATTAGTTACAAAGACAAAATATACCATAAAGCTGTGTGTACACTTTTTAAGAGTATTAAAATACCGCATTAGGCCAACATGTCGCGAAAACATGTTTTACCTAAGTACACTTTTATGTAACTCTCTTTAAAGCTGTATACGAGTCTCGTTTGAAATTTAAATATTTAGCCTGACTTTGAAAATAAATTGTAATTAAAAAATATACTTCAGTAATTAAAGCTATGATGATGAGGATATATACGAGTACTTATATGCAGTGCCAGTGGTCGCGGGTTCAAGTCCCGCTGGGGACATTCATTTATTGAGCACGAATGTTTGTACTCTAGTCGTGGCTATTTATAATATGTATGTATTTAAAGTTATAATGTGCATTGTATCAACTATATGGTATCCGTAAGAACCCTACTACATATACTAGAAGAAGCCTCTGCATTTTCATCATCTGGACTCCGGTTTACAACTAAATGAAATGAAACTTTTTACAAATTGCATATTAAATTAAATACGATACTTATAAGAAAACACAAATTTTAAAAATTTTGCCTGACTGTCTTGGCTACTCTTCAAAACGGCTCGACTAATTTTCATAGGATTTACACTGACAGATAGCTAAGCTTAAATATTAGTAGTTAAGCTATTTAAACTTTAAGAAAAAAAGTTGGTTCCCTTAATTAAACGTACATAGAAACACAGCCATTTTATCAGTCCTAAAATAAAAATTGATTTGTGAGCCCATTACGTGAATCAAAAGGTGAAATTAAGACAAGTAGCTGAAATTTAAAGTCTTGTAAGTCTAAAAAACAACGAAATCATTGATATTAAACGTTCCCCCTCTTCTTAGAGCGTGAGTAATTCACAGTAAATAAGAACCATTCTGTTTTTCACATTCAAAGAAAATCTCAAAATTTGAATTCCTAATGAATACTTTTCAATTTGTATAATATTTTAATGTTGCTTACATTGAAAATAGATCAAAGAGTATCCATTTTATTTTTGTTTTTATATTTTTATGAGTGAAGTCCATATTTCCTCTAATATATAAAAATCTCGTGTCACAGTGTTTGTTACGAACTACTCCGAAACAGCTTGACCGATTTTTATGAATTATTTGTGTATATTTGGTAGGTCTGATAGTAGGTCGTAGGCTATTTTTTAATTCCCTTTGGTGATAAGGATGGTCCTCTCCAGATATTTTATTTTTTATTTTTAAACCAAATTTTTATTTTTAACTTTTCTATGATTTGGCAACAAAAAATTCTTATAACCCTAAATTTTCATCCTGCTAACAACAATCCCTTTTTGTAATAGTGACTAGAATGCGAGCGTATCCGTAATATTATAAATGCAAAAGTTTGTTCGTCTATTGATATGGTATGTTTTCACCCTTACTTATATGTAAGAAATCTGTACATTAAACATATTTCGAAAACCCTTACTGAAATAAACATTGTTATCAATACAGAGGATAAATCTATAGTTTTTACAATTTTGTCTGTCTGAAAAAAGATACAAGAATGGATTTAAATCACCTTACGATGCGAGCAAAGCAAGAAGATGGCGCTAGTATGCTAATAACCGCTAAGAAAAATTTCATGAATTTGGACTCTTGAAAACAGTTCTTTTACAGTTTATGTAAGATACAGTATATTCGCGAACTTAACTCAAAAAAGGAACTGTAAAATAAAGGTAGGCTTACATTCTAAGCCTAAATACTTGAATAAGAGTCTAACGAATCTGTAATTTATTTTTTTATGGAGGCCTTTTAATTTATTATAGTTCTTGGAAAGCACTGGACAAATTTTGGAAAATGACATTTCTCATTGTTAATAACTGGATATCCGGGTTCAATATAAAATACTTTTTACTGCAGGAAAATATCTCATTCCTGAGCAATCTATATAAATATGATAAAATGTACCTATTCTCCTAATCTATCTATACATATTATAAAACAAAGTCCTCCGCCGCGTCTGTCTGTTCGCGCAAAACTCAAAAATTACTGCATCGATTTTCATGTGGTTTTTTTTTTATGGGACAAAGGGGGCAAACGGGCAGGAGGCTCACCTGATGGTAAGTGATCACCGCCGCCCATGGACATATGCAACACCACAGGGCTTGCAGATGCGTTGCCGGCCTTTCAGTAAAGATGGAGGGAGGAGGGAGAAGGACGGGAGGAGGGATGGGAAGTGGGCCTCCCGGTCTCTCACTCACCGGACGAAACGCGACAGCATAGCTGCCACTTCACGCTGGTCTTCTGTGAGAGAGTGGTACTATACGGGGCGTGCCGGCCCATTCGGCTGCTACCCGAAGGTAACAAGCATGGCACTACCACTTAAAAATACTTTTCACTAATGGAAAGAGAGGTTCTCGAGAAAGGTTTTAGTATATAATAATTTGTCACGTCTTTTAATGTATTTAGTATACAATGGCTAAAATGTCGCAAAAAATACGGACGCGAGAACAAAATGCAAGCGCTGCTTCAAGCCGCGCGGCTTCGCTTGATACAATCGCAAACCCTACCCCGCACCGTCTTGCCTACTGTTTAGCTAATAGCTTTGATTTGGCATCATAAAATACTTATTAAATGTTCAACGTTCTACCACCAGCTCCTATTTTTAGTGGTGATTAGAATGAAGCCGCGGTAATTGTTAGTAATTATATAAAAAAATATAAATCTAATAATTAGATTTCCGATGTTTAGAACATGGACGGAACCGCGCAAAAAAACGATTCTCAAACAAGGTAGGCTCCCAATTTTAACATAAAATACTGTTCTATCTTTTATTCCATTCCCATATTCCCATGGGGTAAAGTAGTAGCGACACGTACGAGCATCCAAGGTTAGCCATAAATAATCGATTTTACACTTACATTTCTTACTTTATCGATTTTAATAATATATGAACGTCTTTGCTTTCTACTACACTAGCTCATGGTGTCAGCTTCGAATTAAATTAAGACATGTTTTCAGAAACCTCTATACTAAAAGTATTAATAGAAAAAGTATGTTGATTTTGTATGTTAGTTTGTAGTGGATAAACTAAAAATTTATAGAACAGATTTAGATCAGATTTGGTATGAATATAGTTTGAACCCTGGGAAGGACATAGGATAGCTTTTCTAAAGAGTGAGTCTGTTTTTAATTTCTCCCCTCTTCTTAGAACGTGAGTAATTCACAGTAAATAAGAACCATTCTGTTTTTCACATTCAAAGAAAATCTCAAAATTTGAATTCCTAATGAATACTTTTCAATTTGTATAATATTTTAATGTTGCTTACATTGAAAATAGATCAAAGAGTATCCATTTTATTTTTGTTTTTATATTTTTATGAGTGAAGTCCATATTTCCTCTAATATATAAAAATCTCGTGTCACAGTGTTTGTTACGAACTACTCCGAAACAGCTTGACCGATTTTTATGAATTATTTGTGTATATTTGGTAGGTCTGATAGTAGGTCGTAGGCTATTTTTTAATTCCCTTTGGTGATAAGGATGGTCCTCTCCAGATATTTTATTTTTTATTTTTAAACCAAATTTTTATTTTTAACTTTTCTATGATTTGGCAACAAAAAATTCTTATAACCCTAAATTTTCATCCTGCTAACAACAATCCCTTTTTGTAATAGTGACTAGAATGCGAGCGTATCCGTAATATTATAAATGCAAAAGTTTGTTCGTCTATTGATATGGTATGTTTTCACCCTTACTTATATGTAAGAAATCTGTACATTAAACATATTTCGAAAACCCTTACTGAAATAAACATTGTTATCAATACAGAGGATAAATCTATAGTTTTTACAATTTTGTCTGTCTGAAAAAAGATACAAGAATGGATTTAAATCACCTTACGATGCGAGCAAAGCAAGAAGATGGCGCTAGTATGCTAATAACCGCTAAGAAAAATTTCATGAATTTGGACTCTTGAAAACAGTTCTTTTACAGTTTATGTAAGATACAGTATATTCGCGAACTTAACTCAAAAAAGGAACTGTAAAATAAAGGTAGGCTTACATTCTAAGCCTAAATACTTGAATAAGAGTCTAACGAATCTGTAATTTATTTTTTTATGGAGGCCTTTTAATTTATTATAGTTCTTGGAAAGCACTGGACAAATTTTGGAAAATGACATTTCTCATTGTTAATAACTGGATATCCGGGTTCAATATAAAATACTTTTTACTGCAGGAAAATATCTCATTCCTGAGCAATCTATATAAATATGATAAAATGTACCTATTCTCCTAATCTATCTATACATATTATAAAACAAAGTCCTCCGCCGCGTCTGTCTGTTCGCGCAAAACTCAAAAATTACTGCATCGATTTTCATGTGGTTTTTTTTTTATGGGACAAAGGGGGCAAACGGGCAGGAGGCTCACCTGATGGTAAGTGATCACCGCCGCCCATGGACATATGCAACACCACAGGGCTTGCAGATGCGTTGCCGGCCTTTCAGTAAAGATGGAGGGAGGAGGGAGAAGGACGGGAGGAGGGATGGGAAGTGGGCCTCCCGGTCTCTCACTCACCGGACGAAACGCGACAGCATAGCTGCCACTTCACGCTGGTCTTCTGTGAGAGAGTGGTACTATACGGGGCGTGCCGGCCCATTCGGCTGCTACCCGAAGGTAACAAGCATGGCACTACCACTTAAAAATACTTTTCACTAATGGAAAGAGAGGTTCTCGAGAAAGGTTTTAGTATATAATAATTTGTCACGTCTTTTAATGTATTTAGTATACAATGGCTAAAATGTCGCAAAAAATACGGACGCGAGAACAAAATGCAAGCGCTGCTTCAAGCCGCGCGGCTTCGCTTGATACAATCGCAAACCCTACCCCGCACCGTCTTGCCTACTGTTTAGCTAATAGCTTTGATTTGGCATCATAAAATACTTATTAAATGTTCAACGTTCTACCACCAGCTCCTATTTTTAGTGGTGATTAGAATGAAGCCGCGGTAATTGTTAGTAATTATATAAAAAAATATAAATCTAATAATTAGATTTCCGATGTTTAGAACACGGACGGAACCGCGGGAAGAATTAAACTCAAAAAACTATTCTCAAACAAGGTAGGCTCCCAATTTTAACATAAAATACTGTTCCATCTTTTATTCCCTTCCCATATTCCCATGGGGTAAAGTAGTAGCGACACGTACGAGCATCCAAGGTTAGCCATAAATAATCGATTTTACACTTACATTTCTTACTTTATCGATTTTAATAATATATGAACGTCTTTGCTTTCTACTACACTAGCTCATGGCGTCAGGTTCGAATTGAATTAAGACATGTTTTTCGAATCAACTATATTTATACTAAACGTATAAAGAAAAAAATAATTTGACTTTGTATGTTGGTTTGTAATGGACAAACTGAAAATCTACTGAACTGACTCTGAGAATGACATAGGATAGCTTTTGTTACTAATTATACACTGAATTTCAACAAAACCGCCTAATTATTGCAGGTCTAAAGAGTTGGAGTATCTACAATATTACATAGAATGTTACATGATATTGAAAAGTTATGTAGTTAAACCTTTAAATGTTAATCATAGGTACATTTAAATAAAATTGTTGTCTGTTTTTAATTTCAAATTAACAGCTTTTCACTAAATGCATATGAAACTATATACAAGGAAGGGTACAGGGGCAAAACAAGGAATGTCACAAAATTATTATTTTTTTAATTAACGTTGCAATCTATAATACGTGGCAAAATTTTAATGTTGCCATACTTTTTAACTTTTTTATTTTTTGTGACATTTCTTGTTTAGCCCCCGTACCCTTCATATACGGTAATTACATTAAAAAATCATTTTTTTTTTTGCCTATTTGTCCGATGGTCAAAGTGTCTTTTCGGCTAACCTCTGGAACGGCTGGACCAATTTTGTTTTTCACTATATATAGATATATAGTAACTTAGGCTACTCTTATTTTATTGAAAAATTATAATGATATAACCCGTTTAATTTATTTTGACTTACGCCCATCGAAGCGGGCCGGGTATGCTAATAAAACTAAAATAAATCTAATAATATATTACAATATTCACGGGAAAACGTGATAAAAAGCTTGTATAGACCTACAAATGCCCCAAAAACAGTGTTATTTATATTTAACCAACAAATCCAACCGTCGGTTTGTGAAACCATAGGTTTACAAAAAATCAACCTGCAGTATATGTCACTACAATTTTCACAGTACAAATTTAAAACAAAATATGTATCGAACGGTCGCTTTCCTTTGAACACTATTGTTTGGAGTAATATCGGCTTACATTTTTAACAAGGGCTACAAATGTCACTATTTTTTTATGACAGTTTACATGAAGTAACAAAGAGTTGTACACGGTACTATATTTTTATATAGATTTAGTTACAATCTATGAATTCTGGTCAGAAATTAAATAATTGAATATGTCGGGACATTAACACACAGCGCCATCTAGTTCTGTGGTAAGCTAGGAGGCTTGTGTTACGGATACCAGATAATTGATACACTACACATATAATATAACTTTAATAAAAAACATAATATTATAAATACCCCATACCCATACCCTTGACTGAAGTACAAACATTCGTATTCAAGAAATAAATGAACCCAGCTGGAGTCGAACCCGCGACCCTTGGCACAGCAAGAAAAGTCACTACAAACTGAGCAAAACGTGTCGTAGCAAAGATTAAAGTGTCATCGAAAAATATGTCTTTTGCACGATATATTTCATTGCTTTGGTTTACGAGAGTCCCTTTTTGGTAGATCGCAACTCACAAACAAACGCAGAAAATACACAGCTTTGGCATAAGTCAGTCTCTGAACTCTATTTGGTGCTGTTTCACTTTAACTACTGCACTATTGCTCACTTTTTAGTTCTTACTTAACTGCGGCAAAGCCCAAAGAACGGTTCCAAATCCTGATGAAGAAGAAGTCCCAAAGATTTATTAGATTTGTTTGTTTGTTTGTTTGTTTAATCATTTATACATTAATTCATTAATTCATTTATTCATTTATTTATTTATCCATTTATTCATTTATTTATTTTTTACATAAACAGCTTAGATTAATGGAGTAGATTATGAGCGGTAATTTATTGGAGAGTCTAACCTGTAAATATTTTATATGACAGAATAAAGTATCGAACAATGAATTATTCGAAGGATTAACTAGGATAACTTTCAAATTTTCATTAAGGTAGAAACTAATACACGAACTTCCCACGCCGTTAACTTAAATTGCTTTAACATCGACAGTGTTGTGTAATTACTTATACTTATAACGAAGTTTAAAGCATTTTTGAATAATATTTAGTAAAAGTCTTTTGCTTTTTTCGCGTATTTACTTTTTTTGTTCCCGTTTGCATTGTTTCGA
Organism: Boloria euphrosyne; assembly: GCA_951802675.2. Classification (NCBI taxonomy): domain Eukaryota; kingdom Metazoa; phylum Arthropoda; class Insecta; order Lepidoptera; family Nymphalidae; genus Boloria; species Boloria euphrosyne. The sequence goes on along the minus strand of OX637900.1, from coordinate 3,557,135 downwards.
ATGCTTTACAGTCAGGGACGTCACAGAACGTCTCAAATACATTTTATAGTAGTCCAGACAGACAAACGGTTTACAAAGTGAATTGAATATATAAAAAAAATATTCCCGTAGAAAAACTATTATATTAATTCAGTTTAAAGACCGTTTTACTTAAAATGTTGTTTCATTGAAAAAGTTTTTCTTAATAGTTTCGCTTTAGAAAGCATTTTTTGCGTTCATAATGAGATTTTAAGGAATTCAAGCTGTCCTAATTACCTGACTGTGGTAAAGCTCATGCAGGAAAGAAACATAAAAATAGCCTGGTAGCCTAGTAGTAACGCGCTCGCTTGGATAGCCGAGTTATGTGGGTTCAAATCCGGGTCTCGTACCTTTGATATTTTCATGTGCGAATCATTTCTAACATGATTACGTTACGATTAAAAATAAACATCATGAGGAAACCTGCATATCTGAGAGATCATAGCAAGTTTTCGAAACACATATGAAGTCCGCCCACACAAGGCCAGCGTCTTAGACTATGGCCTGATCCCTTCCTATTGAAAGGAGACCTGTGCCCAACAGTGAGACGTTAAAAAAGGGTGAATACACAGATATCTAAAAATATGTCGCTGATTGCATAACACTGTGTTCCTTCGTTGGGATAGTTTAGATAAAAAAAAATACGTTGCCAGAAGAGACGAGGAAAAACAAAAAAACTGCCAAAATTAAACGTATCCTGTTAAAACCCCCATTATTATCAATTATTGTTTAGTCCATGCAGCAATGTATAATACGAACACTCGTTATACTAGATGTACTCGTATATATTTTACGACTATAACAAAATTTTTAGACGTCTTCAAGAATAGGTACTATTTAAAATTAAATTTCCTTCTCCATTTTTATGAAAAGAAATATGTTTGTCGTCAATCCGATCTGTCGCCAGACTTTCTTTAGTAAGCTATTAAAATAGATTTTTTATGCTATAAAAAGTACCTGTTGCTGAATTAACATTTTTTTTATAAATAAATATGTTGTGACATTATTACAACAGCGCCATCTAGTTCCGCGGTAAGCTACGAAGTTTGTATTACGAATACCAGATCGTTGATAGACTACATATTTATACATTTTATTATAAATATAAACACCCATGACTCAAGTACAAACATTCGCTCACAACAAATGAATCCCCCAGCGGGAATCGAACCCGCGACCGCTGGCGCAGAAAGTAGGGTTACTACCAACTGAGCTAAACGTGTCGCCAATTGTATTAACTGATTTTACAAATATTTATAAACTTTGATCCTTAGTCTATAAAATATAATTTTAAAAAGGCAAAGTAACTTATAAAATTCATTATAAAAAGCACCATTTAAGTAGTTGTATGGTAAGTTACGAGGCTTGTGTTATGGGTACCAAATATTCTACACTACGCATATATAACTTTAAATACAAACTCCCATAATTGCCTTCAGCGAGATTCAAACCCGCGACTGCTGTATTCTTACAAACTGATCCAAACGTTTTATTTTCAGCATTGAACTAGGTTCTTTCCAAAAGGTTATTTATTTGATACAAAACACTACCTACTCGTAACTAGCGCTTTTTGATGATTACAATTTTATGATCGATATCGCTGAAAGGATACTAAAATACATAAAATGAAAGTGACATGTTCTGGTCACGTGACTCATGTGATCATTTCCATATATAGCCTACTGCTTCGGTGGTGTAGTGGCTAGCATTTACGGTTGCACATCCGGAGGTTCTGGGTTGGAGTCCCGGGTCGAGCCTTTTGTTATTGAGTCTTTCTGTATAGTAAGCCTCAGTAACAGTCTGGGATTGGGAAGTGGACGGTGTTTCCACCACCAGGCCTCGAAGAGCATGTTAAGCCATTGGTCCTGCGCCTTAAGATTTTTCTTATGGTACAACAAAATGTACATTTAAACCACACGTTTATATCAAACATGAATATTTCTCACTGTTTAGCGAAGGAAAACATCGAGAAGGATGTCTGAAAGATTCAAGTATTTTTCAAAAGCCATTATATGAAGTCCGTTAATCTGTACTAGCAAAGAGCCAGTCAGCCAGATCTTTATTTATTATTAATTATTGTATTAGGGACGTCCATTCCTTAGCACTTTTTAATATCCCACTGTTGGGCTCATGCCCAGCAGAAGTGATGTATATACAATATTATCTTAATAGCTCCTTAAATTCTTTTTATGTTATCTATCTGTATAGAATTCCAAATAGAAAGAGGCACTTCTAATAATTGATACGATTGTGTTATTGAAAAAGGCTCTTCTCAATGGTCCTTTGATCCTATTCGACCCTTGATTTTTTGACTTAAAGAGATAGATATCCTTTATATTGTAACTAAAACTTCACTTATTGCAAACCCTGTTCACAACTTGATGTTCATTTAGAATTTATGTTTGAGGTTAGGTGCTAAATGCTTCATTTTAAAAATATGCTACATTAAATACGATCTGCTACGATTATTTGTTGTTAATATATTAAAATTATTTTTACATTTACGTGACTATTGTATGTATTGAATGATTCTGTATTTTCGGTTTATTTTTCGAATTCGTATTTTTTTTAAATATAACCGAACCGAATATTAACAATTAGTGAACTACATAGCGTAGGTACTATAGAAAATATATAAAATTTAACTTTTTCTTCATAGTCCATACGCTATATCCGGTGAACATCTTGGGACTATTTTCTAATAGAGATAGATACCGTCTGAAACGACTTAAGGTGACGAAAGGAAAACTTTCTAAAGAACTAAGCTATTTTGTTGCTGTGAACTCTGAAGATATACATGAAAATACAGTAATAAAACAATTTTTTTTTATTTGAATTGCATTGGGGAAAATAAAAGTTCACAAGTAGACTGTAACTTTTTAAACCTTAAAAAAATACTAATAATCCTAGTGAAACCTTCTTATCTTAGAAGGGTATCGCTGACGCCCTAACCACCCCCCGATAGTATTTTTGCGACTATTAGTAACAGAAATTGCGAAAAGATGGCGCTGCTATATACGATAATATTATCAAATATTAAATGGATTTGCCACCAGCGTGAAAATGTAGGCCTCTGGGATAACATGAAATTCTAAAAAAGATACATACATTAAGCCGGAACGAAGAAAGGTCGGCTCACCAGTTTCACGTTTAAATTGAATTGTATTTATTTCCAACGCATGCATTTGCCTAGACCTGTTTATTCAATTGGTCTAGACACATTGGCGTCTATTACGACATAATATAACCAAAACACGCTTACATAAATAAAATGGGTATATTCTATTAAGAATCACATTGTTTTATCCTAACATTAGCCGCCCGTTGTTTTTGGTATGGGACGTTAGAAAGGGCTAAAATCACAAGACCTAAAGCTACAGGCATAATGTAAATTAGTACATATATCACCGTGATATTGTAAAACGCTTAGAGTATATTCTATGTTGATTGTTTCACTTCGATAGATTATAATCAACCGAAATAATGCTTACTTTGTAAGCAGTATGTTATTGTCACCCAATCTTTCGACAGTTTATAATCTCGATAGATTGCAATCTAAAACTTTGGCGTATTTACAAGGCGGGGTGGGCAAAAGTGTGTTCGTGCGTGCATGCGTGCTAGCATGCGTACATGCATGGGTGCGTGTGTTATTAGAAGTTCTGTTTCTTAAAATTCTTATGATAAGTAAAAATCATAAAAAATCACATTTCCTTTAAAATATATATTCTTTAAAGTAACCTCAGTGTAATAGACTCGATATCAGTAATTAACTTCGAAGTCACCTAAGTGCATTTATGACTAAAAGCCAGTACGAACGTTTAGGGAAGGCAATTCGCGATTCGACGATCAAGTACCTAGTAATACTATAAAATATGCTTACAAAGCTAATGGTATGAGAGATGCTATTTATATAAATATATATAATCGATCGATATATAATCGCCGTTGCTATCTTCAAATTCCATTAGTACGCCATAGAAATGTGCCAGGCAATGAAATTTGCCATCACCTAAAAGGTAGAACTAACTGATAACTCAATTTGTCTCCAATGCATATAACTTGGTTACCAACCACTCCTATCACCGCTATAGAATTAATGGTATGAGAAAGCTTCCATTTAATTATAACATGCTCATATATATTTACTAACTTTATTTACGTTGTACGTGGTGTGGTGGCTAGCATGTACGGCTGCATGTTCCTGGGTTCGAGTCCCGATTCAGTTTATCGGGCTAAGTTTAGTTACTGAGTTTTTCTGTTTAATAAGCCACAGTAACAATCTGAGGTTGGGAAGTTGGAGGGGTTTCACCAACGTGCCCCGAAGAGCATGTATAGCCCTTTGTCCTGCGCCTTAACTCTCACCGGTAGAGTCTAGTCCCACGGGAGTATGTGCGCACACATGCTCTGCTCTATAATATATCCTGCGCAGTTGGCTATTCTCAATGAGATTGCCCGCCGTGGCCGGAATCGGTTGGGGGATGTTATTGTCACATATGCAAATATTAGTGGTGTAAAAGTTGGAGTTTTAATCGTTATAATTGGTTTATTTCTCGGAATAAGTAATAGACCTAAATCGAACCCTTTACCCGAAAACCCTGATATAGTTAAATAGTTTTTTTATTTATATTCTCCATGCCCTTTAAAAAAATCCCTAAATGTATGACTTTATATGTATACATACATATGTATAGATACAAAGGTGTCTTTTTGCCACGTATAATTTGTATTAAATTAAATATCATATCGGTTTCAAGCGACCGCATTACTACTGGACTACCACTTCCTTTTTTAAACATCAATTTATCTATCATCATTTATGAATACCGTCTTTAACTAGGCGCAGAACGAAGCCGGGGAATACAGTTAGTTCGCAATAGTAGCAACACTTGGCAAACTTTGTGCTGCGACGGAGCCTAATACTTGGAGAGTGCTATGAGGGATGGGACTTGCCTTTGAGCCCTGCTGAGGATCAGTACCTTTTCACAATAAACTGTCTCTCGTTTCGTACTGTCTACTAGCTAGCAAACATTAACATTAGCTATCTGCGAGTTAAAATTCCGTCAAAATCGGTCCAGCCGTTTTAGAGATTATCCAGGACAGACAGACAAAATTAAAAAAAATATTTTTTGATGTAAGTACCGTATATACTTTCATGTGCATTTAGTGAAAAGCTGTTAATTTGAAATTAAACTCAGACTCTTCAAGTTTATTTATATGTACTGATACGTGGTCATAGTGAAATGTTATATGATATAACACTTAGTTACTATTATTAGTTTAAAATACAGCTCGGAATTTTGATCTTTATTTGAACCAACACTACTAATGAAAAATTAAGTAAAAGCGAATATCACTATTATAAAACAAAATCCTCCGCCGCGTCTGTCTGTCTGTTCGCGATAAACTCAAAACTACTGCACCAGTTTTCATGCTATTTTCACAAATGAAGAGAGTTGTTTCGAGGAAAGTGTTAGTATTTAATTTGTCAAGTCTTTATATACATTTACTAGCGGAACCCGCGGTTGATTGCGCTAAATTCAGGAACAAACCCGAGCGTAGCGAGGGCAAGTCGCTAGTATTATATTGAAAAAAATTAAAGGAAACATTTGCTAATTCTAAAAAGTAGGAAAAACATCCTAATAACAATTTAATCCATTATCTCGAACATTTTCGCTAAACTCAAAGCAAGAGTAAAAGCAAATTATTTTACTGTACTCCAAAATTCTGTACAGAAATGCTGATTTTCCTCATCTCCATTCACAGAGCTCGTTAAACTTACGTATGTAGAATTTAATATGCCAAGACAAAGGATTTTTGAATATATGGTAAGTTATACCGGCGGTTTTACCTGCACTTTTTATTTATATACTAGTAATTTAAGCGGCTTTGCTAGCGCCCGAAAATTTAAAGTTATAAGAATTTTTGATGCCAAATCAAAAAACAGTGAAAAAATAGGTCTAAAATAAAAATATCTGGAGAGACTGTTATCATCTAGCGGAATAAAAATAGCCTACGACCTATGAATATTATCAGACCTACCAAATGTACAAAAAAATGATAAAAATCGGTAAAGTCGTTTCAGAGGAGTTCAATAACAAACACTGTGACGCATGAACATTATTTTTTTAATATACTTATCGAAGTAGTCATCGATATCGATATAGAGACCGAATCTCTAGTTTCTAGAATTATCGTCTGTCAATGACCGCTTCACGAGAAAACCACTGGACAGATATTGATGAAATTTGGTATGATTGTAGCTGATTAACCGGGTCAATATATTGAATCCTTTTTAATGCGGGAAATATCTAATTTCTAAGAAAATTGTACTAACCGTTAAAAAAAATCACTAAATATATATACATTTATCTATATATAAATAGAAAAATAAAGCTGTTTTTTAGGTTTTTCCTCTTTTTTTTATGTGACAAAGAGGGCAAACGGGCAGAAGGCTCACCTGATGGGAAGTGATCACCTCCGCCCATGGACATCTGCAACACTGCAGGGCTTGCAGATACGTTGCCAGCCTTTCAGGAAAGGGAGGGAGGGGGGAGGGAGAAGGACGGGAGGAGGGATGGGGAATGGGCCTCCCGGACTCTCGCTTACCGGATGAAACGCGACAGCATAGCTGCCACTTCACGCCGGTCTTCTGTGAGAGAGTGGTACTATACGGGGCGTGCCGGCCCATTCGGCTGCTACCCGAAGGTAACAAGCATGGCCTCTGTGTGTTTACCGACTTTTTTTAATAGATAAATCATTTTATAGGCAATTCGTTATACCAAAATTTTCAATTATGTGTATTGGTGTCAAAAACTACCACTAGTCGAAAAATAGCCAAAACATTAAAAATAGAAAAAATATAACAATACGTACTAGTTGCGCACCCCTTTGCTTTTGAAGTCGGTAAAATACACGGTTTATTACCCAACACGTTAGAATATTATTACTCGCTGGAAGCCACACATAAAAGCTAGAAATTTCAGGATGTCAGTACATTTTGAAATATCAACGAAATATGTTTTGCGGGAATTGTGAGTACATTTTCAGGTTGTATTTCTTATTTTAGAAAACATTCCATAAATAAAATGAAGCCAAATCATAAAATTACTACGGTTTGTGAAAGTTGTGCAACTATATCGTTGGTACAGTGGCTAGGATGATCAACTTATTATAAAGACTTGGAGTTTTGTGTCGAGTTAAGCTAAAAATGGCAATATGGTTTTCGTCGAGAAATTTTTATTAGCAGCCAAACGGATTTAGCTAAAATGTTACTAAAAATAATAAATAAATAAATATGTTGGGACATTATTATAACAGCGCCATCTAGTTATGTGGTAAATTACATTACGTGCTTATGTTACGGAAACCAGATAGTTGATATACTACACATATAAATTTTAAACACATACATATTATAAATATTAACACCCATGACTGGAGTACAAATATTCGTACTCAACAAATTAATGCCCCCAGCGGGACTCGAACCCGTGACCGCATTCGCAGAAAGTAGGGTCAATACCAACTGAGCCAAACGTGTCGTCGAATAATATATATACATATAACAGCGAAAGGACATTCCATACTGATTTACATTAGCCGTAGTCTCCACTGGAGAACCTCAGTTCTGTTTTCCTGCAGATATGGCCGACCCACTGCTACCATTTTGCCTTTTCATTTTCTGAGCAAAATAAATGACACTGCATTTCTATCTGAATGATTCATTTTAAATTTTTTAGAGTTCCGTACCTCGAAAGGAAAAACGAAACCCTTATAGGATCACTTTGCAGTCCATCTGTCTGTCAAGACCCTTTATAACAACAACGCGTGAAGGTATCAAGTTGAAATTTATATCAAATACTCAAGTCTACAGTCCCTTCTAAGCTAACGACATCAATACAGCCGTTTTTGCTGCAAATTTTCGACACTCGCAAGGGAATCAAAACCTACAGGGTACCTCCCGTGAACTCAGAATCTTGAAATTTGGTACGAAGCAACGTCTTATAGCGTAGATAAAGGAAAAATTGCGAAACTTGCACTTGAGAGATTTTCTTTCATAGATATCCCAAGCATGGCTCTTTCCATAGCACGCTGTGTTACTTTACTTGTCCAGTTTCAAACAATGAATTATTTAAAAATTATACTACAATAATTATTCAAAGTTATTAAAGGCGTTACGAACTTCTTAGTTAATTAACCAACACCCTGCAATTATTATCTTTTGGATAACGTAAATTTAAAATATTTTGTCGTAAATACCAGTGAAGCAAACAGTTACACATTCCAAACTGATTCTATCGACAACTTTCATTTCATTAACTTATAAAGTCTAATAAAAACTTCTATAAACGACCAATCATCACCCTTATTTTTATCCATTTTATTGCTGAGTAACTCTCAAATGGCTTAAACTTAGTAAGCAATGAAATCGAGCAAATATCTGTAACACCGAATCTTTTATTGAAACCCTTCAGTCTTTAAGCTATTGTTTCTCGTTGAATTTATTTACTTTATCTCTCTTTTTTCAGTTTTCTTATAAGAAAGCGTTTTATTGTGTACTTACGGTTTCTTTATGTAACTGTGATAACCAAGCAAAAAAATATTTTATAATTGTTGTATATATAATATGTATTACTAATAGTTCTATTTATATTATGTATTAATGCAATTCCCCCGGCTCCGCCCGCCTTCTAATTACTTTAAAAAATAGTGGTAGAAGGATTAAAATTTAGGGTTATAAGTATCTTTAATGCTAAATCATAAAAAAATAAAAATTTTGGTTTTTAAAACTAAAAAAAAATGGAAGGTGGCTACCAGAGGAATAAAAATTTCATAAAAATCGGTCAAGCCGTTTCGAAGGTGGATAACAAACACTGTGACACGAGATATTTATATATTAGAGATAAACGCTGTATGTTTTCCTTATAAATAAAAAACATCTCAGGGATATAACATATTTCCGCAGTAAAATTGGTTATACATTTTACTGCGGAAATTTTAGTAGTTAGTTTTCTAGTGATGTGACAGACAGGCAGATAGACACAAAATCTAAACACTATAAATTTGGCATCTGTATCGATACTAATGTACAGATTCAACAATCAGAAAGTCTCTCCCGTGACCATGATTGCTGTAAAGCATTCGAAACGTCAGGAACTAAAAATCAAAATAAATCTGCGACAAAATCCGAAAAGGTAGTTTCATTTATAATGTCGAATATTCGCGTAAATCTAAGAAAGTATTATCAGAATTTTATTATATGTATAGAAATTATAATTCTTTAATTGAAAATGAAAGAAACGGACTTAACTACAACAGAGATTTCTTCCAGTCAATCTATCTATCTATACAATATATTTACCCATTGGGAAAGATATTTAAAAATTAATTAAATAAATATAAGTCGTAATATACCCGGTGCTGTGTGGTCTACCTCGGCAGACCTGCCCGGTCGTCAGGGCGTCTTAGTTGAATGCGCAAGCGATCCTGCGACGCCCCATTAAGACGAGTAAGATAACTTGGGTTTTAGTGGGTAGTACTGACTTTAGGTCAGTGAGTCCCACGTAACCACCTATTTTCTACAGGTAGTATGTGTCAATGCATTTCCTAACTATAAAAAAAATGGGGGATGAAAGTTTCTATTAAAATTACGCCATTTTTAAAGCTAGGAGCTTGACATTTATTTTTTTTTGGCTATTGATTAGATATAAATTTAATTTATATTATAAATAAGTAAGACATTAAAAGTTTGTAAAAATTTTATACTATCAATAGTAGCCAATATTATAAATTATATATACAAAATATAAACACACAGAATACTTTTCCCGCCAATCACATTGAAATTCAACACAAACCCAAGCTACCCTTCCAAACGTGATTCAATCAAAATCGATTCAGACTGAATTGGTGTCACAGCGTGTAAGGGCGTACTCTGAAATATCATATTCACTTCACGTGTGGCTGAATAATTGATGCACTATCTCTTGTAAAGGCGTTTACACACTATTTTTTGTCGCAATTATATTTTGTTACCGACGTTTCGAATACTTTACAGCCAGTATACTTACTTATTTGAGAGACTTTATAAATTTGTTTACACGAATTCAGCCCTTTTTAATATCCTACCGCTGGGGAAAGGCCTCCCTTCAATACGAGTCCACCACGCTGGGCCAGTGCGGGTTGGTGGGTTGCGGGTTCGAGAACTAGCTAAGTTCTCTTAGGCATCATTTAACATTTATTTGATTGAAAATGTTTGTAATTAGAATTAATAGTAAGCAAGCATATGCATTTAAAATCCTAGTTAATTAATAAATATGTTGGGTCGTTATTTAACTCAACGCCATCTAGTTCCGTGGTTAGTTACGGCTTGTGTTACGGATACCAGATAGTTGAACCACTACACATGATATATAATTTTTAAATACATACATATATTATAAATAGAAACACCCATGACTCGAGTACAAACATTCGTGCTCAACAAATGAATGCCCCCAGCGGGACTCGAACCCGCGACCGCTGGCGCAGCAAACACGGTCACTACAAACTGAGCCAAACGGTTATTTGGCTATTTATCGTTATTACAGGCAAGGTAAATCAATATACGTTACAATAAAACTTCATGAAAAGCCCCATTTAGTAGAATTAGAACTCGTCACGTGACCTATTTTACGTGCCTTTATTTTTGTTAGCTTTGGCTGTCAGCTTAATGGCCATTGCATGAATGTGGCTTTGTACCGACGATAGCGGGTTTGATGCTCGCGTTCATTTCATAGATGTTTCTTGTCGTGGTGGGTTCGCGTCCGGCAATCCAGCCTGGTGTGAAGCCAAAAGCCATACTAGAAGGTGACCCATTTCTATAAGCCACGTAGCTTGTGTATCCAGATACACCATCAGACAATGAAATTCAACCAGTTTCGTAGTTAAACTCATTACTCTAATCTCTAATAAAAGTAAATGCATTAGCTAATTTAAAAACTAGCCGATACTCCCAGCTGCCTAATTTAAAACTTGTAGCACAGAAAATGAAGGACTTTCATACAAACTTCCGAAAGCCCTTAGATCTCCTTAATGCGAACCTGTCCCAAAATTCGTTCTTAGCGGACCTCTACTAACTATAATCTACCTTACTGCCAAATTTCATCTTTATAAGTCAAGTGGTTTTCGATTTCGTGATAAGTGAGTGACCTTTTTTTTTTTTTTTTTTATGGGACAAAGGGGGCAAACGGGCAGGAGGCTCACCTGATGGTAAGTGATCACCTCCGCCCATGGACATCTGCAACACCACAGGGCTTGCAGATGCGTTGCCAGCCTTTCAGGAAAGGGAGGGAGGGAGGAGGGAGAAGGACGGGAGTAGGGATGGGGAGTGGGCCTCCCGGACTCTCACTCACCGGACGAAACGCGACAGCAAAGCTGCCACTTCACGCCGGTCTTCTGTGAGAGAGTGGTACTATACGGGGCGTGCCGGCCCATTCGGCTGCTACCCGAAGGTAACAAGCATGGCACTACCACTTCAAAAAACCTTTTTTTATATATTTAATATTTAATGTAAATATATACCTAATATATAAATTAAGATATTTTCTATGAACTAAACTTGATTTAGATCTGATACAGCGTGAAAGAATAACAAATACGCATTTTCACTCACAGACCTTCGCATTTATGATATTGGAATGTGTAATATCAGCTGACATTTCTACTCTTTGTTTTCACGCATATCTATGAACCTTTTGCAAAGGAAATACAATACAATAGGGTATATAAATAAATAAATATGTTGGGACATATTTACAACAGCACCATCTGGCTACGAGGCTTGTGTTACGGATACCAGACAGTTGATATTATACTACACATATAAATTTTTAAAATATATATGATCTTATAAATATAAACACCCATGACTGGACACGAATGCTTATTCGTGCTTAACAAATGAATGCCCCCAGCGGGACTCGAACCCGCGACCGCTGGCGCAGAAAGTAGGGTCACTACCAACTGAGCCAAACGTGTCGTCAATATCAATGTATTCAAGAGTAAGCATTATTCATATGTCACTAAATTACATTCATTTTCTCTATTATTTTTCATTATACATTTCCTAGTCAAGAAGTACTGATCCTCAGCAGGGCTCAGGCAACTCCCATTCCGACCCGTCAAAATATTTTTCTTATTTTTTGTCTGTCTGTCTGTTTGTTTCGGCTAATCTTTAAAATCACTGGACTAATTTTTTCGACACTTAATTTAACAGATAGCTGATGTTATAGGGAGTAACTTAGGCTACTTTTACTTTGATAAAAATTAAAATCTATGAAATTGTAAACAAAGTTCGCTTGGTCTAGTAAGTGTGTGAATAAAATAGGGTCGCTTTTCAGCATCATGTCTTGCTCTGATCTCTGGCTTGCCGCCGCACTCATACTTACTTAATGAACCATTAAGTCGTTCTTTAGTATGGAGATTCTCAACTTAATTGTTCATTAAGTAACTGTGAGTGCGGCGGTTAGAAATCTGATATGTTGCAACGACAGACCAGCGCGTTAAATCATAATATAGTATATCAACAGCTTTTGGTAAAATTCAAATGAAAGTATATATATAAGGTACTTGCATCAAAAAAACAATTTGTAAAATTTTTTCTGTCTGTCTCTCTGTCTGTTTGTTACGGCTAATCTCTGAAATGGCTGGACAGATTTTTACGCGACTTTCACTCGCAGAAACCAATGTATAAGGAGTAGGTAACTTAGCTAAGTTACCTACTTTTATTTCAGAAATTTTATTTATTTTAATTACGGGACGGATTTTTGTGCTGCAATCGTTAAATTTTGCAGAGAGCACCTAGGGCCAGTTCCGAGCGAAGCAAAGGGGAGTCGCTAGTTCATTATATAGTAATAAGTAAAGTAATGTATGTGTTAAAATGTTAGAAAGCTCACTAGTCTGTTATATTACTATTTAACCTGCATAGGAAATATAATTTAAATATTCATAATATGTAAATAGCAGAATTTTCGGGATGGAGACTTCAAACTCTGTGGCTTAAAGAGATGAATGAGGCTGTTCATATTTGCAAAAGATATTACTGAATGTGAAAGCTGTCTCTATTACCTATTTTTATCCGATTACGGCGAAGCTACAAGGAAGGGTAATGATGTAGGCAGTTTATGTATGTATGTATGTATGTATGTATGTATGTATGTATGTATGTATGTATGTATGTATGGATGTATGTATGTATGTATGTACGTACGTACGTATGTATGTTCCACCGTATATCTTAAACTACTGACTACCTTAAAATAAAATAAAAGATAAAGTTTAAAAAACTATAACCCGACTACGTAAAAAAAGTTTCTGATTACATTACTTATTTTACACAGCACCATCTAGTTCCGTAGTAAGCTACGAGGCTAGTGTTACGGGTACCAGGTAGTTGATTCACTAAATATATTAAATAACTTTAAATATACGTAAAATAATACATATTATAAGTAAATTAAACACTCATGACTGGAGTACAAAAATTAGTGGTCAACCAATGAATGCCCCGTGCGGGGAATTGAACTCACGACAGCTGCCGCAGCTAGTTGAGATAAACGTGTCGTCGTAAAAAGGACGAAACAAGAAAATAATTCAAATAAAAATCCAAAAATACATAGGTACCAAAAATGTTGACCATTTAAGAGTAGAGCTTAAACATAATAAAAATCATATAAATCATAAAATAAATGGACTTAAATTCTATTTGAATAATAATACTAGTAGAAATATTCTTTTTCATATTATTTCATAAAAGCAATCCTTTTCAAATTACAACTGTCACAAACAGTTTCACAATAAACTGAAATGAGAGGCGAATGCTATAAAATTGTGCTTTAATTCATTTTATCACTATTTTTTTTAGAATGTCGGTAATTTTTTTTTTATGTTTATAACTAGATAATACGAGTATATTGTCCCTAAGTGGCTTTTTATATTTTCTATAAAAGTTTTTATAATATATTTAACCAGCAACTCACCCTCGCTTCGCTCGGGCTAATCCATCGTATAGTGTAAGCGAAAACGCGAGTTCCGCTAGATAAAATAAATAATAATTCTAAAAAAAAGTATCCCAAGTTGCTCCTTATAACATCAGCTATTTTCGAGTGAAAATCCCGTCAAAATTGGTCCAGTTGTTTCAGAGATTAACCGGAACAAACAGACAGACCGACAAACAATAATTTTTTTTTTATGTAAGTACTGTATATACTTTCATATGCATTTAGTGAAAATCTGTTTATTTGAATTGAAAAACTGACATTTATATGTATAGATAATTTTTATATGTATATAATAAATTAGAGAAAATATATATTTGGCGACATTTGGTTCATTTTGAAGTCTACCAGCAGCAATTCCTTGCTGTGCCAGCGGTCGTGTGTTCTATTCCCACTGGGGGCATTCATTTGTGTGAACAGCACGAAGGCTTGTACTCCTGTCTTGCGTGTTTATATTTGTAACAATATGTATGCAAACGATTTAAAGTTATATTTGTTTAAAGACAGATGAAAATATATCTGTTATTAAATTTGTAGAATTGTAATATGGGCACAAAAATGTGCATGGTTTTTCCTAGAAGTAATATTAAGCGAACCTAAACTTTTAATATTATTTTGTTACAGAGGCATTTAATACGACCAGATTCATATATAAAATATTCGAAAAGCTTCTATTGCAAGATTTAATTAAATTCAATAATGCTTAAAAAGCTTGCCTGTGCTTTCATTATACTCGTATAGAAAATATTCTAGAAATTTTTTTGAAAAGGTATTCTAGAAAATGGGGTACAAAATAAAATAACTTTGCGGTTCTCCTAAGACAGGGATATTTTTTCTTATTTCTGACAGTTTTTTTTTTCACAGTCGGTCAAATAGATCGAAGTCAACAGGAGTTTGAATCTCTCACTAATCAATATTACACAATATTCATAGTGTAAGGTAGTTGAAAATTTATACACTGTTAACGTCGAAGGGTGTGGCCTATTGAAGGGGTATTTACAACAGTGTCGTTGTCTATTGAGTCTCAGTTCTTCATATTTTTCAAAAGCACTATACTAAAATTGTGATAGAAAATATTAAAATAAATAATTTATGTTAAACAGTATTTTTTTCTGAGCTATTTCCTTTTAATAGATAGAGAAAATAATATGCCAAGCCTGACTTCTGCAATCTTCATACTTCTTCTCACTTCTCATGTTATTAGCACACATACGTTTGTTGCAATCTTTCAGATTTTACTTAACCTAGTTCTTCTAATGAATAATATTAATTGTAACTAAGGATATGACCTTCAAAAACAAATTTTAAATCTCCTCGTTCTTTAGAACTTACCTTTCCACTTCCAGTCTATTCCTTCTACTTCTACCTTTCAATTTTGACTATTACCTGTAAAACAAAAATATTGTTAGAATACATTCAAACAAACACAGTGACACAAAAATACAACAATAACTCTCCGACCTAAAATTTTATTATAATAATTATAAGTCTTGCATGATGTGTATGATACCTTGATCGTAATCTATATCTACATGTAAAAAAAAATACTAACATAGTCGCATCTGTACTTAAGTATATTAAATATTTTTAAAGAATATTAAAAAAAAATGTAATGAAATTTTATTGAAATAGTCATTGTTATAGAAAAAAGGCCTAAGCTATAGTTTTTAGTGGTTTGTTTGTCTGTCTGTGACCGCATCACAAGAAAATCACTCACGCCACGGAAAAAATCACGCCTCTGTTAACGTTAAAACGTGCCCAGGGAACGAACCTGAGCTGAACGAGGGTGTGTTACAACTTACAACTTACAAGTCTATATAATAAATAATATCATTATTATTGATAAGTGAACATTATTATTAATTAATGAAAGAAAAATGTATACTCTTTTTCACTTTGCCCTCTTAATAAATATTAATGAATAATAATTTTCAGGGTAATTTAAAACCAGTTCAGGAAATAACAATAACATGTATACTACAACATTACCGTAACCGGCTATATCCGGTTGACACACTTTCTGCCTAAGAACTAAATCTTACAGATATGACATTTTTACACTAAACTACTATTAGTAAAAAAAAAATACCAAAATGAAAAATATGCAAACTCGAAGCGAAGGTATATCTACAAACAGAACAACATTCGTATTATTTGACATAGGAACCGAATCTAAAGTTCTTTTTGTTTGTCTGTCTGACTCTCTGTCTAGGAACGCATCACGAAAAAACCACTTGACATATTTTGATTTTGATTATGATGGATGGTGAACGCATAAGATATAATATTTTACTGCGGAAAAAATCGCATTACTGAGAAATATGTATATATTAACCGCTAAACGCACCTAGGGATTAAAGGCAAACCCAAGCAAAGCGAGAGAATGTTGGTTGTTATTATATAATATGCAACACGAAAAAACAATATAAAACATAAATTCAACATTAAATAATGTATTGCTAGTAGGTAACACAGGGTCGTACTTAAACAAAGCGAGGATTAGTTGCTTCTTAAAATTATTTTAATTCAATACGAGTAGTACCTACTAATAACACTTCTAAGTTAAGTAATCTAAGGTTCGCGCTACTGTTTTGAAAGGTGTTAGTCACGGTTGGTTGTAAAATGTCATGGAACTTTCCCTTCTATAAGCGCGCGTTTATTTTATTATTTGTCCCTAAGAAAAAATATAATTTAAATCTATTTATAGATATAAAAAAATAATAAGTAAAAATGTGTTAGGATATTATTACACACAGCGCCATCTAGTTGCGTTGTAAGCTGCGAGGTTTGTGTTACGGATACCAGATAGTTGTTGATCAGATATTATATTATAAATATAAACACCCGTGACTGGAGTACAAACATTCGTGCTCGACAAATGAATGTCCTCAGCGAGACTCGAACCCGCGCTCGCTGTAGCTGCATGTAGGGTCACTACATACTGAGCCAAAAGTATCGTCAACTCTAACTGAGTTGAATCTGTATAAAAAAATTATATTAATAAGTTCAAGTATACTTTTATATATGTAATAATATAAAAGTATACTTGAACTTAGCACCTCTTATGGCGTATAAACTATGAATTGATCAAAAACAGCGAAATATTAAAACGCTCTTTCTATTAATGTAAGCTCTACCTAAGGACATATTGAACTGTCGCGTGCCATTGTACATTATTGTATTATACCAGGGAGTTTTTGCGCTATGATATATATTCGGTTAATGACCGTCGCGATGAATTACTATTTTGTTATCTAGTAACTTAACCTCGCTTTTCTCGAATTTGTATGTACCGCATATGCAATTCCAGTTTTTAGTCTAATTGTATACAAAATTTCATCAAAATCCATCGAGCCGTTTTTTCGTGAACGAGTAACAAACGCAATTTAAACTGTCGTTAGTAAAATTGTAATCCATTGAGTGGTAATAGACCACATGTAACACGCGTTAAGAAACCTAGTGAAGCGGTTTAAAACGTGGGTCTTGCATTTCTGATATTTTGTGTGAAAATCGTTCCCAAACTGATTGCCTGATCCCCTCTTATTGAGGGTTGAAAGCCCATAGAAAGCTATGTTAAAATGGGCAGAAAACAAATTCACATATGACGATCTTCGTGACACAAAATTTTGAGAAATTTCGGAACCAAAAATTGAAATTTCGCAAGAAATCTGAATAGGTATAGGTATAATTTAAAAAAATCGGTTAAAAATAAAGTATTATTGCCACAGCTATGATTCAGAGTATTGAATTGAATAAAGGATAGTGAGAGCGGTAACGCGCTCGCTTGTATAACCGAGTGATGCGGGTTCTAATTTGAATCATTTCTATCCTGTTTGCCACTTGTCTTACGGTGAAGGAAAACATCATGAGGAAATCTGCATGTCTGAGAAACCTAGCAAGTTTTCGTAAGACATGTGAAGTCCGCCAACACGCACTAGGCCAGCGCGGTGGACTAAGGCCTGATCCCCCTCGCACTGAGGGAGGCCCGTGCCCAGCAGTGGGACGTTAAAAAGGGCTGAAGACAAGACAATCGTGAGAGTAACAGAAAAAAATAAAGTCGATTTGAATATTTTTTCTGAAGTTCAGTCATAAACAAGACGTATTTTGACTAAAATCCTTAAGCTCTATAATAAATTAAGCCCTTGTATCGATTTTACATCAAACTGCCGGTTTTGCAAACAATTTACATAATAACAAACTCATAAATCTTAACCAAAAAGAGTTTTTACTAACTTTTACTCATTTACATAATAACTGTTGCATATCTAATAAGACCAAAATATTTTTATCCGCTAAGCCTATAACACAATTTGGCACTATTTACCCTTGAGTTCATGGGTTCGATTCCGGGTGGGGAAAGTTTTTGTATTAGTTTTATTACATATAGTAAAATTAAGTTCTCCACCGCGTCTGTCTTTGAGTTTGTTCGCTATAAACTTTTAAACTACTGCATCGCTTTTCAGGCTATTTTCACCAATGGATGGAGTGGTTCTCAAGAAAGGTTTTAGTATATAATTTGTCAAGTTTTTGCATACATTTACTTCGCTCTCGCTAAATCTAGTTAAAGTATATGTTTTTAATATAGTTAACACTAGTGACTAAACCTCACTTCGCTCAAGGAAATCTAGATTTAGGTGCTTTTGTGTTACTCCAAGTCGAAGTCTATCTATAATCTACGAGTATGTACTAAATTTCATTAAATTTCGTCTAGTCATTTCGGCAGAAGTAATAAATATAGGCACTTTGACATAGAAGTAAATATTTCATCGTCTTTCTTTTAAATATATTTGCTTATACATGGAATAGAGACATAGGAGAAAGATCGTATTTGAAAGAGCTAAAGATATATTTATAATATGTATGTATTTAAATTTTTAAATGTATATATTAACTATCTGGTATCAAGTGGTAGTGCCATGCTTGTTACCTTCGGCTAGCAGCCGAATGGGCCGGCACGCCCCGTATAGTACCACTCTCTCATAGAAGACCGGCGTAAAGTGCAAGCTATGCTGTCGCGTTTCGTCTGGTAAGTGAGATTCCGGGAGGCCCACTCCCCATCCCTACTCCCGTCCTTCTCCCTCCTCCCTCCCGCCGCCTTTCCTGAAAGGCCGGCAACGCATCTGCAAGCCCTGTGGTGTTGCAGATGTCCATGGGCGGAGGTGATCACTTACCATCAGGTGAGCCTCCTGCCCGTTCGCCCCCTTTGTCCCATAAAAAAAAAATTCTGGTATCCGTAACACAAGCCTCGTAACCTACCACGAAATTAGATGGCGCTGTGCGTAGTAATGACCCAACGTATTAATTACTAGCATTTCCCACGTGTAATGTTTTGCAGCCAGTTTTTAACGGTTAATTGAGATTTCTCAGAAATGAGATATTTTCCAGCATATCCTATATACTGACCAGCTATCATTGTACTAAATTTCATCAAAATCTGCCCAGTGGTTTTCTCATGATGCGGTCACAGACAGACAGACAAAAATTCTAAAAACTATAGATTCGGCCTCTGTATCTATAATAATTACTATTCCAATAAGAATTTCCAAAAAATATTCATTGTACAGATTTGACTAAGTTAGTATTTTAGTATATGTATAGATGTATAGGTAGATTGTATGGCTTTTGTCAGAAGGACTGTATGGTGAGACAATAGTGACGACTATCTATCTATACGTAGAAGTTTAGTTGGTAACATAGACCAATGAATGGACACAAATAGACGCATTTTGTTACAATAAAAATAAATAAATATGTTAGGACATTATTACAACAGCACCATCTAGTTCCGTGGGTAGCTACGAGGCTTGTTTTACAGATACCAGATAATTGATATACATAAACACCCATGACTGGAGTACAAACGTTCTTGCTTAACAAATGATTGCCCCCAGCGGGACTCGAACCCGCGACCGCTGGCGCAGAAAGTAGGGTGACCCCACTGGGTCAAACGTGTCGTCGTTATAATAAAAATAGAATATCGGTTATTTATGACATTATCTATACTTACATATAAAAAATTCTAAGTCGAATGTGAATATTACTTAAATAGTCATTGTTATTGATGTAGAGATTAGAATCTATAGTTTTATAATTTTTGTCTGTCTGTTAGTTTGTCTGTGTGTATGACGACACGTTTGGCTAAGTTGGTAGTGACCCTACTTTCTGCGCCAGCGGTCGCGGGTTCGAGTCCCGCTGGGGGCATTCATTTGTTGAGCACGAATGTTTGTACTCCAGTCATGGGTGTTTATATTTATAATATGTATGTATTTAAAAATTTATACGTGTAGTATATCAACTATCTAGTATCCGTAACACAAGCTTAGCTTACCACGGAACTACACGTAGATAGTGCTGTGTGTAATAATGTCCCAACATATTTATTTATTTCTGTAATTACGAAACTACTGGACAGATTTTAGTGAAATTTGGTATGGTGATAGCAGATTTTCTGGGTCGACATATAGGATACTTGTTACTGCGGAAAAATCTCATTTTTTTGAGAAATATTGTATAGATACTGATTGTTAAAATGTACGTAGTGACGAGTCGGAGCGTAGGTGAGATATAGAGCGTAGTTATCTATATATAGGTATATGAATAGACGGACGAAACAGTTCAATACTTTTTTATTAAATATAGATAAATCTAAAAAGTATTTGACCAATTTGCTTGCAATTTCATGCATTCACCATCAGACGGACGTAAGTAGTTCATGATTCATTTATTAACGTTTTGTAGTATAAATATTTGTATATATATTTTTAAATGTTCCCACTATTGATATTGATAATTCATAATTGATTTCATGTAAAAGATCACTATAAAACTTTTTATTTACCCAAAAGTTACTCTTTGGAATCGAACCCACAACTTCCGCCTAAGTAAACTGTAAACAAAACTAATTTAGTCATTCACCAAAGTTAAAAGTAACTATGAATAATATTTAGTATTAAGGTTCAATCCCTACTTAACTTAAGTAAACTAACTACTAAGCTGACCATCAACTTTGCTAACAACTGTTGGTACACGTGTAATCGATACGACCAAAGCAAACAATGTCTAACTCCAACTTCTATAGCTTAAACATTTTTTTAGTTTTACTGTAGGACAGTGTCCTATGTCTTTCTGTAGCAAAGCATTAGTAGATTCGATTCCCGTCTATACAAAAAAATGTTTAAGGCCTTTTATAAACTGACCTGTTAAAAAAATGTAACAAAAAATTGCCTCTTTTTAGACTTATTAGAAAATGTGATAAAAAGTACACAAGCTATTTCTTAAAGTAACACAGTTCTTACTTACGGAAATCATTTTTTTTTACTGTAGTACAGTGTGTCTCTAGCAGAGATAGATTCGATTCCCATTTAGACAAAAAAAATTAATCGTTCTTAAACTGACCTGTCAAAGTAATGCCTCTTTTTAAACACATTTTTGATAAAATTTAGTTCACAGACTTATTCCTAAAGTAACACGGCTTTTTGCTAGATATTTAAGGAAGCAGCCAAGCAAAGCCAGCGTAAGTCACTTGTATGTGACAACCTTAGTATTTAACAATTTAAGCTCTCTTATCTAGAACTTAACTTGATTAGTTAACAAAAGCTTTGGTCAGCGATAAACTTAGAAAATCTATAGCGCTCGAGTCGGTTTTGTTTACTTATGTTACTTTATATAATATCGGTTAGAGCGAACAGTTTCAAATTAATTTTGAACTAGAGTCACTTTGTTTGGGCTATAGAAAATATATAAGGTAGTTTTCCCATTACTAGCTATCGTACCTAAAATCCTATAAGCGGTAGTCTCGGGTGGATTTTTTGTGGTGTTTTTTTTCCACTACCGCCTAGAGCCCCTAAGATATAACCTAACCTAATATCTATTGTTCTCAATAGGGGGCCCCTATTGAGAACAATAAACAAACGGCAAAAAAAAATTAAATTCCAACCAGTAGTTCCTGAGATTAGCGCGTTCAGACAAACAAACAAACTCTTCAGCTTTATAAATAGTATAGATATAGATACAGATTGATATCAAAAGTAATCTGATTTTTTATTTTTGTCTATTTATCACCCTTTGAAATAACATCCGTTTTCAAAGGACAAAAGCTCTGTGAAAGATATCCATCTAAAATAATGGTTTCTTTGCCGTTTTCTTATTTCCACTGCTTTTAAAAGTTTCCTTTAACTTCTTTATTTAACTACGACGAAGTTAAAAACTCATTTTTATTTAATGGTATAGTGAAAAGTTATTCTGTTTTAAAGCTATAATTTTAAGAATAACAAATTAATATATAGTTTTGTAGCCCATTATTGAAAAACCAAGTAAGGCAACTGTAGTGTATGCCCGGGCGCATAGGTGGGGGGCAGTTGCTTACGAACCGTTGACGAATGTACACGTATTTCACTGAATATATCTGAGTGTTATAAAGTGTGTGTTTTATTGAGACATTACAAATGGCGACGAGGATTAAACAAGGAAGAGAGAGAAGTACAAGTTATCAAAAAAAAAAGAAAGACAAGAATGAAAGAGGAAAAAAGGTAACAAAGAATAAGTTATAATAATAGGTGACTCCAGCTGTAACATGTACATTACGTTACGATTGATATTATAAAAAATAATATAATTATAATTAACATTCATTTTACATTGAGTTATACCTAAATCAAAATCACTTAAAGGATCACCAAAAGGAGTCAATTACGTAAGCAATTGATATTGATTTTATTCCAAATGGCCATGCATCGTATCAGATGAAAAGAAAAAGGCCACGTGATCTCAAAACTATGGTTATATTAGAATACTCATAAAAATATGGCCATGCATCGTATCAGATGAAAAGAAAAAACGCCACGTAATTGTTAAAACAATTTCATAAGTAACCCTATAATTTTATACAGACAGACAAACTAAGAGTATCAGAAACTATGCTTTAAGCTTTATTTTATAACTGTGTGCGTCACTTAACTATTCGTTTTACCATGTAAGATAGAAACACATTTAAACACAATTTTAAATTAAATTGTTATTATTCACGATTTCTTATTATGAATATTATTTTATTACAAAGAATTTCAGGTTCATACGAAAGCTAGTTTAACATAATCTCAAAACTATGATTATATAGAATACTCATAAAAATATGGCCATGCATCGTATCAGATGAAAAGGAAAAGGCGACGTAATCTCAAAACTATGGTTATACTAGAATATTCATAAAAATATGGCCACGCATCGTATCAGATGAAAAAAAAAGGCCACGTAACCTTAAGACTATGGTTATATTAGAATATTCATAATAATATGGCCACGCATCGTATCAGATGAAAAGAAAAAAGGCCACGTAATAGCAAGACTATGGTGATATTATTGCATTCATAAAAAATAATGTGCAAATATGCAACTTAACCTTAAGAACCTAACCAGAATCAGTTAAGAAATAAACCTAATATATAATTTAAGCTTGTTAAAATATGCTATTTAAGCATGTTAAAATTATTAATGATCATTGTAATGAGGAGTACCTTTATAACAAAATACTATAGAATATCTATATTCTATATTAGTAATAAATGGCGAGACGTTTTCATTCGCTCTAACTGCAAAAAGTACAAAATGAGTAGACTTGGAACTTATTCCAAGGTTGCAGCGTGTTTCGGAGAAGATTTAAGTACATAATATTATATTGATGATTACTCAAGAAGAACATATATTTTAGGTTTGAAAAAGAATTAATTTTCACTATAGATTGTCATTTGTTTCGATAAAATTTGAAAATTGTAAATAAAGTGCTATCAGTGAAAGGAAAGACAAGGAATTGATTTATTATCGACTTATTTATTACTTATATATCGACTGATTTGCACCTGAGAAACATTGTAACTATTCGTTACATTACATGAAGTCTAATCGGTTATTATAAAATTAGTAACCTTTCTTTTGATTCTGAAAATTCACACAGTGTATATAATTATATAAAGTAAGCAAAGTAAATGTTCCTAAATGAAAAAGTAGTGAATACGGTTACATAATCGAAAAGATCATATTATATATTTCAAAATGTAATTGAAATGTACAAGCGAGCTTAATTATTTATTTAAAATTCCTAATAGTTAGTAAAAACATGTAAAAAATATATTCATATTGATTATTAATAAAATAATATTATTGTTGTAAATATTATTGTCATTAATAAAATTATTATCATTTTTAGAATAATGAAGTATAATAAAAGTATTCATCGCTCTAACTATGACTATAATAGGAATCAATTATATATCTATCTAAAAATATTATCCTACAAAATCCAAAAAAAAAAAAAAAAAACAAAGGAGATTGAGGAGATTGATTGAAATTAATTTAAAATAAAAGGGTTCTCAAAAAAATAATATATTAAGTCTTCTTAAACCAATGCCTAGCGAAGCGGGCAGGCATTGTGTTAAAGTGGGTTTTAACTGAATACTGGGGCGGACAACAAATGACTTATTTATTTGAATTTCAGAAAAAAGTATATTTCGTTATAATAAGTACATTATGTATGTATCGCTTGGATATAAGTTTAAACTCTAAAGTTAGGAAGTGAATGGTGAATGCGCTCGGGCGACGGCCGGTCGACGCATTATATATGGTCGCCCCTCTGTCCCCGCTCCCGCTCAGGTGCATGATGCATCGTAGACATTCTCCCTCCCCTCGAATATGTCTGATATTCGAGAAAAGAAGACGAACAGATTGATTCATGGTGTCAGCGGGCAGACTTTGTTGATAGCTCGGCGTACTATGCCCTTTGAGGTCCTCACGTCGACCACTCTTGAGACACCATCAGTACCAGGATATAGTGTAGAAATCCGTCCCATACGCCATTTGAGTGGAGGAAGATTAGGCTCCTTCAGAAGTACCATGTCACCTTCTTTTAAGCTTTGTTGATTGGCCTTCCATTTGCTTCTTTGTTGTAATTCGTTTAGATATTCGAGACGCCATCGCTCCCAAAAGTGTTGTCTCATTTGTTCAAGGAGTCTGTATCTATTGAGCTTGCTGGCCTTGATATCTACAAGTTCTGGCGAAGGTAAAGATGTTAGTGCTCTGCCAATTAGAAAGTGGCCCGGGGTTAAAGGAGAGAGGTCATTCGGATCTGAAGAGAGAGGAGTTAATGGTCGGGAATTTAGGATCGCTTCTATTTGAGTGAACAAAGTGGACAATTCCTCAAAAGTTAAATGTTGATTGCCTAGAATTCGTGTCATGTGATACTTTGCAGATTTGACTCCTGCCTCCCAAAGCCCACCGAAGTGGGGAGAGTAAGCGGGTGAGAACCTAAATTTTATACCTTCAAGAGCAGCAAAGGCAGATATTTTTTCATTGCTTGTTTTTAAGAAACTATTTATTTCATTGTTTGCACCTACAAAATTTGTCCCGTTATCACAATACAGTTCACTTGGTTTTCCTCTACGAGATATGAAGCGCCGCAAACAAAGAATAAAAATATCGGTTGTAAGGTCACTTGCTACTTCAAGGTGTAAAGCCTTTGAAGCAAAACAAACAAATAGACATAAGTAACATTTACTTATTCGACATCCGCGGCCCTTACGGTCCGTAATATAAAATGGTCCAGCAAAATCTACGCCGCTAACATAAAATGGAAAATTAGGAGTCACCCTGGCAGGAGGTAAGTCACCCATTATAGGATTTATGCTTTGTGCTCTTAATGTTTTACATAGAATACAATTATGAACAGTGCTTTTAGCTAAATTCCTACCTCTTAATGGCCAATACTGTTGTCTTATATTATTTAATAAAAATTGAGGCCCACAATGTAAAAGAATTTTATGTTCATGTATAAAAAGTAATTTTGTAAAATGGTGATTTGATTCTAGTAATGCTGGGTGTTTTTTTGTATATGTTTCAGATGAATTCCCGATACGACCACCAACACGAAGAATGCCTGATTCATCTATGAAAGGATTTAACGACAAAATATGTGACTTGCTAGGTAATGGTTTTTTATTATTTAATATTGATATTTCTGTTGAAAAACATTCCCTTTGATGTAGTTTAATTAAAGTATTTAACGAAGAATTTAGTTCATCTACT
Source organism: Boloria euphrosyne (assembly GCA_951802675.2). Lineage (NCBI taxonomy): Eukaryota > Metazoa > Arthropoda > Insecta > Lepidoptera > Nymphalidae > Boloria > Boloria euphrosyne. The sequence goes on along the minus strand of OX637900.1, from coordinate 3,531,009 downwards.
GTGATATATCCGACTATTCTAGATTTAGGGTTACGTAGATTGTGGATAAAACGTAGGACATAAACCATTGTGCGTTGTAGTGTAGTGAACTTTGAAAATCGATTGAGTGTTATATATGTATTAGTAAAAGTAGGTATATCTTTAGTAGTATTAGTAATTGTAGATGTAAGATTAGTAGTAGTAGTATTGGTATTTTTAGTAGATAGTTTAGTAGTTTTAGTGTTAGATTTAAGATTAGTGTATTTTCTTTTAGTATAAGCTTTTTTTTCAGGTACGTCAGCTATAACTTGAATATTTTGTGGCCAATTTTCAGTTGTCAATTTTAAAAAGTGTGGTCCATCCCACCATAAAGTAGCTTTATCTATCTGTTTAGGATCCAAGCCTCTTGACGCTAAATCAGCCGGATTTTGTTGAGAAGGAACATGTCTCCATGAATGAGATGATGTAAGTTGCTGTATTTCACTAACTCTGTTTGCAACAAAAGTTTGAAGCTCACAAGGTTCAGTTGATATCCAACTTAAAGCCACTGATGAATCTATCCAATGTACACTTCGAGATATAGGACAACGAAGTGCTTTAAGAACCTTTGAAGCAATGCGTGCTGCTAATTGAGCCGCACATAGCTCTAGACGTGGAATTGTCACTGTCTTCAATGGTGCAACTTTAGTTTTTGCACATAGTAATTTTACTTTAACTTCATTTGATGAATTGATAGATCGTAAATAAATACATGCTGCATATGCGTCTTGTGATGCATCTGAAAATGAGTGTAATTCGATAATTATTGGATCATCAATTATGACACACCTTGGAACTTGGATCTTAGATAACTGTTTTAAGCTGGCAATGAAATCATTCCATTTCTTCTCTAAATATGGTTGAATTGGATCGTCCCAATCTAAATTTTTTAACCATAGCTTTTGTAGTATTATTTTGGTCGTAATTGTGCATAGGCCAAGTAGTCCTAGGGGATCAAAGAGCTTTGCTGAGCTGGATAAAATCGATCTTTTCGTTAACTGTGGAGGATTTGGAATGTCCACTGGAAATTCGAAAACATCATTAGTAGGATTCCATATCAATCCTAATGTTTTTGATTCTGAAGATACATCGAAGTCCTTAGGTGTGGAGATAGAAACGTTATTTTCGAAAATTGTTGGTGCATTACTTCGAAATTTATGAAGGGGAAAGCAAGCTGTACTCAAAATCTTAGTCACTGAATTTAATATATGCCGTAGTTCTTCCTCGGTTTGTGCTCCAGATAAAAAGTCATCCACGTAAAAATCTTCTTTAATTAGCTGTGCTATTTTTGGATCTGATGACTCTTTTGACAATTGCAGAAGACAACGAGTGCTTAGAAATGGTGCTGATGCGGTGCCATATGTGACTGTATTCAACTGATATGTTTTAATCGGTGATGAGTCGTGGTTTCGCCAAAGTATCATTTGTAAATGACGTTGCTTAGGATCTACCAAAATTTGACGATACATTTTCTCAATATCTCCCGACACAACGAACTTATGCTGTCTATATCGCAAAAGAATTGAAAAAAGGTCATCTTGTACAACGGGACCAACGTGTTGTATGTCATTTAGGGATTTACCTGAGGTGGTCTTTGCTGACGCATCAAATACCACCCTTATCTTAGTTGTTTCACTTTGCTCCTTGATGACAGCATGATGAGGAAGATAATATGCATTAACTGGTGGAGAAATTTCAGTTAAATGATTCAGCTGCTCATATTCTCGAATAAAATTACCATAGTCCTGGCTCAATTTTGGTTTATTTCTGAATTTTCGTTGAATCTGTAGCAACCTTTTCTCAGCTGTGTTATAAGAATCACCCAGAATATCTGGTGACTCTCGAAATGGAATTTGAACGCAAAATCGACCATTCTCGTCACGAGTAGTTGTTTCAGTAAATAATTTTTCACAATAATTATTATTGTCCTTTACAATGAATTCTTCCCCATGATTAACTCTTGTTCCCTCAAGTTCCCAAAATTTAGCTATTTGTTGTTTAATATCGACGCTAAAATGACATTTAGACTTTTTTGAATCCTGTTGTAAGCTCCCTCCCATGGAACCAGCGACTATCCAACCTAGCTCGGTTTCTTGGAGAATTGGTTTATCATGACCTAATTTTATTCGCTTCAGGCCCATTAAGTCCCAGAATACATCAGCTCCTAGGAGAATATCAATTTCAGATGGTTGATAGAAGTTAGGATCGGCTAATTTTATATTGTCTGGAATTCCTAAATCGTAGTATGATAATTTCGTATGAGGAAGCCTATCAGTAATACGAGGAACAATATAGCATTTAATAGAAATGTTGAATGAGTTATGTAAGGATTCTAATTTTAAATTACAATGCTCAGTAATATTGGTTATGTTATTGTTTAAGCCAGATACGCAGTGGTAATGACTTTTATGTTTGTAGCAACCAATTTTCCCTTGAGCCGCTGCACTTATAAACGACGACTGGCTTCCGCTATCCAGTAACGCTCGTAACATAATAGATTTGCCATTGTTTGTAACTTTCACCAAGGCCGTAGACAGCAAAGCTTGATGAGAAGAAACAGCAGACAGAGTTACAGACGACGTAGGATTTGCCACTGCGATGGCATTATGATTAGACTTAGAATTTAATTTATCATTTGAATTTATTGTTAGTAGAGAATTAGTTTGTAGTTTTTGTTGTTGTTGTTGTTGTTGTGTTTGTTGTTGCTGTTGTAATTGTTGTTGTTGTTGTTGAGGTTGTAATTGTTGTTTAGGTTGTTGTAATAAATGTTGCATATGTAGTTCTGATTGTTGTATTTGTTGTTGACTTTGTTGAATATTTGATTGTTGTTTATGCAGTAATGTGTTATGTTTTCTTTTACAGATTTTGCAGCCACCTAATCTACACTGAAAAGCTTGATGGCCTGCACGTAAACAGTTAGCACATAAATTTAATTGATAAACCTTTGAATTGCGTTCAATTACAGGTAACGTTTTAAATTTTAAGCATTCATGTAATTTATGATTTTGATTGCACAATATACACTGATTATGTTTTGAAGTTGAATCAAAATAAGAAATAAATGATCGTGAATTATTTAAGCCATAACGTCTTTCATTTTTCACATTTACAATAGAAGATTTACCTGCATTGACTGTTTCTAAAATAGTAGCTCGTTCTCGAAGAAATGTATAAAAATCATTAAGAGTAGGAGTAGGTAACCTACTTCGGTATTCTTCCCAATTTCTTGATGTAACTGTATCTAATTTTAAAGAAGCCATATAAATTATAATAGTATCCCATTTTTCCGTGGGTTCGCCTAGTGAATTTAAAGCACATAAATTTTTTGATAAAATATCAATTAAGTTGCGAATACCTTTATCAGATTCTTTAAGTAGCGGTTCTATTGCAAATAAACATTTTAAATGTTCATTAATAAGAAGGCGCTTATTATCATACCGATCACAGAGCAAAGACCAAGCGATACTGTAATTGTTTGCACAAACTGTAATAGATTTAATGACCATGCTTGCAGAACCTTCTAGATATGATTTCAAATAGTGAAATTTACTAATTGCATCAATTCTGTCATTATTGTGTATTAAAGATAAAAACATATCTCTAAACTCCAGCCATTTACTAGATGTACCATCAAAAAGAGGTATTTTCAGAGGAGGTAATTTTAAATTATTAGTATTGCTATAACTTTCATATATTGATTCATTTTCCACTCTTTTGTCAGACCCGGTCCACAAATCGAGAAGTTGCTGAGCTTGAGCTAATAGTCTAAAAAATAAATTTTCTGTTATTTCTCTTTCCTCGATTTGTGCACTAGGATCCGGATCAAAATTTTCAATTTTAGTTTGAATTTCATCGAAAGTGCAAGAAAGTTCCTGTGCTTTATTAATACGTAAAGATAATTCATTAATTTGTATTTTAGTAACTAATGTGGTTTTAACATCTAATAACGGTTTTAAAAATTTCTCAAATAAAGTTAAACGGCAACGTAAAGAAGCCCTTTGCTTTATTAAATCTTTTAATTCACTCATTTTATAAGTGCAAACAATAAAATAATTAAGTAATTAAGTAATAAGATAACCTCGCAAATAATTTACGTACACTTTTATAATTTTTCAAAAAGAACAAACAATGATTGTAATATTTACCTTTTATGATTGAATATGTATTAATTATTAATACAAACTTCTAAAAATGAAGAAACGTAGATAACACGTGGCAGGTATAAAGGTTATGTAAGTAATATGACCTCTTCAATTATTCAATAGGTACTCACACGCATATTCCCAGAGAATCTGAAATCATCGGCAGATACTAAATATAAATCATTAATAACCCTTTTGTTGCAGTCGGGTAAAAAATAAGATGTATTTATAGGACGTATTTATATGCATTTAAGCGAAAATAATATAACAAAGAAGTTTTTTTTTTATTATTATTACGAGGGTATAAAATAAAAAGTTATGTACTAAAAATTGTCCACCTCATCACTAAATAGAAAGCTAAAAACATAACAAGGACAGATAGGAACGGGCTCACCTCCCTTTTATCATAATCTTGTAGCATGTAGCAATAATCTCCTTTTATACTTAATTTTGTTCTATCGGGATTGAGTTCGCCTTCCAATGTTTGCCTTATATTTCCTTGTTATAACATCACATCACATCACGTCGGGGTCACCAAATGTTAAAGTGGGTTTTAACTGAATACTGGGGCGGACAACAAATGACTTATTTATTTGAATTTCAGAAAAAAGTATATTTCGTTATAATAAGTACATTATGTATGTATCGCTTGGATATAAGTTTAAACTCTAAAGTTAGGAAGTGAATGGTGAATGCGCTCGGGCGACGGCCGGTCGACGCATTATATATGGTCGCCCCTCTGTCCCCGCTCCCGCTCAGGTGCATGATGCATCGTAGACACATTGCTTATTAGCAAATTAATATTGCTTCTATATATATATACATAACTTCATCATAATCTGTAAATTATGTTATTCCTATACTAATGATATTTTAAATTTGGGTTTTGTTATTGTAAGTAGTATATTACTAAATACGGTTTAGGTAAAGTACAGTCAAATATAAATTCAATAATTGAGTCTATAGTTACTTTTAATATTCAATGCAATTAACAATAGTTGAATATTTATTTATTTAACATTTGTGTTGATATGCTTGCATAATTCACTTTAAAATAACCATAGTTATAATAAAAAATTCACTGAAAGGCCACGCAATGAATAAACAACTAATGGCTATGCAAATGAATTAAGAATCTATTCAAATGGACCGTATATATTATGTTCAAGTAACGTAATTTAAAAATATATACCGAATTAGGTCCACGCAATGAATACTTATAACATGGGCTACGCAGTTTTGATACTGTTACTGATATTCAGTAAAAAGCCACAAAAAAAAAACAAAAGCTAATATTTTATTTCAGGTTGATCCGAAATGACTAAGGCTTCATTCACACTTCTAAACTTAGATCATTTTGATTGCGAAGGCGACCCGACATTCGTTGGCACTCGCTGGGAGAAGTGGAAAAGGGCGCAAGAATATGGTGCATATACCCACTTGTCGACACGGCTCAGTTTGTAGTGACCCTACTTGCTGTGCGGGCGGTCGAGGGTTCGAGTCCCGCTGGAGGCATTAATTTGATGAGCATGAATGTTTGTACTTAAGTCATGGGTGTTTATATTTATAATATACATGTATTTAAAAGTTATATATGGTTAGTGTATCAACTATCTGGTATCCGTTACACAAACCTTGCAGCTTAACACGGAACTAGATGGCGCTGCGTGTAATAATGCACCAAGTGCCAATATATTTATTTATTTAGTTATTATAATATTATTATAATCTACCTGGAGCTGAGGCTAAATATGAAGAAGGTATAAATGTTTATGAACTATTCCTTAGATAAATTCGGCTGCTACTTTGCTCCTAAACATAGTCCTGTTCATGAAAGGTACCCGTTTCGACTTATGAAACAAGAGGCAGGAGATCAAATTGAAAGATTTTTATTAAGCTTAAGAAATCAGGAAGAGAAATGTCAATTCAACAATAAGGAGGAGACACAAAGGAGCAGTGCAGAACTCGACAGAAGAGACAAAGAGTCTAGCAGGATAAGGTTAGGGCCAGGGGCCCCAAAAGGACATTTTCATGTTGGCAAGGTACAAACTTACCATTAACACAATTTCAGCTTCACATGTCGCTGCGTTTTGGAGATAATTGAAAATATACGCTAGAGCGGGTATGTTTAAAAATAACTATTTTTGAAAACCATTACAGCTACACTAATGAAACAAAACTATTCATTAGAATAAATATTTGTGTACATTATATATTTTATAGCTTTTTCTATCGTATTTGCTATTTGGAAAAAAATAAGATTTCATAATTTTATTTATAGTTCACGTAAAGGCATAATCATAGAAAAAATATATAATGTAGCTCTTAGTAGATGTATCTGCCTCGTTGGTGTTGTGGCTAGCAAGTACAGCCACTCATCGAGAGGTCCTGAGTTCGAGTCCCGGGTCGGGCCAAATTTAGTTTTTAAGTCTTTCTGTTTAGTATGTCTCGGTAACAGCCCAGGGTTTGGAAGTTGGTGGTGTGTCACCCCCTGCCTCGCAGTGCACGTAAAGCCGTCGGTCCTGCGCCTTAACTCTCACTGGTCGTGCCAAACAGTCGTCCCATTGGAATATGAGTGATAGGAACAGAGAGTGCACTTGTGTCTGCGCGTACACTACACTTATGCACTATAATATCTCCTGCGCAGTTGGCTAGTCTCATTGAGATGACGATGACGATGATGATGACCGCCATGACCGAAATGGATCGGAGAACATTATAATAATTATTTTCTGGTAATTACTACCAAAAGGTGATGAGCTGAGGAAGATGCACTGAACACTTCCGGTTCAACCACCCTCGAGTTTTGTGAGAGTAACAAACGTCAATTAATTTAAAATACATATATAGATTAAACTTCTCATTATCACAATACTTAAAGTGAAATTAAAATATTATTTATTTTATATTACATAAACTATATTATTAAAATATAATATTAATCTTAATCACTGTCATTGATGTATTCACATCAGAAGAGACTTACGCAGTTCTTTATTATTTATCATATGCCCGATATTTTCTCATGCCTTACGTCCAGTACAAGCTTTATCTAATGTATTTACATCAGACATCATTATTATTATTAATATTACTGAAGTATGGTGTCTGGTGCTGAGATCGACCATAATGCTAAATCGACCATTACTGATCCATTATTTGTTCTCCGCCTAGTTCTGTGAATTCCAGGTACTTTCAGAATTTCTGCGCGGGGAGCTCCTGTATCTCTTCCAGTTGCATGATAAAATTATACTGCCTTTGATACTTACACACATCGGCGCTACATGAGTGGTCCGCACAAGACTTATGGCATAGTCTACACATTGCGGACTGACTGAGGCCGAAGTGCATTGAAAGTTGAGGAAACTGAAAGATTCGGACCAATGTTATCACCAATGGTTTCAATTCTTAAAGAATTTTGGATCATTGGAGTGTGAATAAATATAGCGCATAGGACAAGATTTCCATATTTGGCATAACTTCCTCGCCGAAACTAAAAAATTATATTAACCAAATCGTAAGTTACAGCAGACGCTGTTTCGTTGAATGTAGTCGAAGGATGTTCTGCTGGAGATGAGAAAAAAGATTTAAAAGTCAAAGGCGGGGTTTTAATAAAAACTGGAACGATTCCGTAAAAAAAAATTATAACCATTCAGAATCAACTCTGTTTCCATAGAGATATTCTGCTTCGTTGAACCAGGCAAATCTTCCTAGGAATTACTCTGACATGCAGTACAAAACAATAAATCAAGAGGTGAGAGACAGAGGTGTGCGAATGAAGGAAAGGAAGGAGTATGGAAACTGCAAATGGGAAGCCGGACATGCAAGTTGGAAAAGGAGAAAAAGTATTATTGAAGGAGAAAAAGGAGAAAAAGTATTATTGTGATCATAGATAATACAAGCTCTAATTTTAAGCCCACTATGCACACAGTAGCTGACGTGACTGGTATTGGTGTTAGCGTTCGGAGTGATAAAACCGGGAAGAAATGCCGCAGAAATGTATTCCACTTGAAGAAAGTCAATGATACAGGGACTGTGGTCAATTAGAATAGTAGTAATAATGATTTACAAAAAATGGTGAACTAGAGTAAATTCTTTGCGAGTTTTATATGATTAATACGCAGATTTAAAATTAAGGTTAAGTAAAGACTGTTTATTTAAATGCGCTTTACCTAATAATGATATTTTAAATATTTGATAACTTATTCACCATCTTACAGAGATTTACGAAAACTTATTGGAAGTTTAACTGTAATTTTATAATATTGTTAAAATATTTTAAAAGGAGCAAGTGTAGAGTTTCTTGCCGGTTCTTCTCTGCACAAACTGCCTTCCGAACCGTGCAGTAGCTTTTCTTTCAAATTACAAAACAAAGAAGGGATGTAGTGTATGCCCGGGCGCATAGGTGGGGGGGGGGGGCAGTTGCTTACGAACCGTTGACGAATGTACACGTATTTCACTGAATATATCTGAGTGTTATAAAGTGTGTGTTTTATTGAGACATTACAGCAACCATAATTTCAGATCAAATACCTCAAAATTACTACGAAAAACTAATTTTTCGCACTAATTTCTGTTACTGTAGAGAAAAATGGTAATTACTGTTCATCTCCATGATGCAATCTGCCTAATTTTATCAAAATCGGTTCAGATAGCATAGAAAATCACATTTTTGATCTAAATATACAAAAGCGGAAGGTTACTTACTTACTGGCTCGTTACGAAATATCGAAATCTGTTTGACGTATAAAGATGAAATTTGGCAGGTACGAGTAGTTTATAGTTTGGCAGGGAGGTAGTTTATAGTCCGCTAACTACAAATTATGCCACAGGGCCGTATTAAGGAGGTTTTAGGGCTCTCGCAAGTTTGTATGAAAGTCCTTCATTTTGATTTCTACAAATTTTAATTTAGTAGGGAGGGACGAACTTAAGCAAAGTGAGGGTGAGTGGCTTGTATATGTATGTATAAATGAAATTATGGCGAAAGCTAGTAAAATGAAAAAGCGTTGTAAAAAAAACATTAAAATACATTGCCGAGTAGATTTAGTTAGCCGTGAGCATGAATAACTTAACGTTATGTTGGAATCATTATATTATATAATACTAGCAATTCCCGTGGCTCCGCCTGCATTCTAAAGACAGAAAACTAATTTTCTTACATATTTATAAATTACTCGTATAGCTCTTTTACTGTTCACAGTAATATATAAAAAAATGACAGTATATAAATTGCAAAGCCTCCCTTATTACCTAGGGGAAAAAGTAGCGTAGCCTATAATTCTCAGACCTACCTATACAAAAAAAATCATAAAAATCGGTCAAGCCGTTTCGGAGGAGTTCGATAACACACACTGTGACACGAAATTTTTATATATTAGATAATATAACCTTTAAAAACTAAAATTACATTTAAATTACTGTTTATTTTTAGTATAGAGTAATAAAGAATAGCATATATGTACGATTGTAAAAGTACTTCTTTTTTTTCGTATTTATCCAATAGAGCCAATTGCTAAGAGTCTTCAGTATCAGGTTGAACTCTAAAAAAATTGATAAAACCCAAAACGAAAACCTACACTACACACACACTACACTAAATTATCTCTTTTTTAGTATAAATAAATAAATATAAATAAATATATTGGACATTATTACAACAGCGCTTGCGGATACCAGATAGTTGATATACTACACATATAAATTTTAAATACATACATATTATGAATATAAACAACCATGACTGGAGTACAAACATTCGTGATTAGCAAATGAATGCCCCCAGCGGGACTCGAACCCGCGACCGCTGGCGCAGAAAGTAGGGTCACTTACTAAATAAGTAGTAAATATCAGTGAAAATATGAGCGGAATAAAAAGTATGCTATGTTGCACCTAGTTTAGATGATGTTTTATGGGAAAACTAGCATTAATAAGCAGGCTCACTTTTTTAAATTTTACATACAATTATTATACCATGTGATGTTATATTATAGCCTATAGCCGTCCTCGACAAACGGATAAACGGGTTATCCAGCTTATAGCTTTCTAATAAGTATAGATGTGGAGCGGTTTAATAATAAAAAAATCCTTTCCATAATAGAAAATATAGTGCACATTTTAAATTAAAAATGCATACTGGGCTTTAAGGTCGTGATTCGCTTGCACGTCTATGACCTATTCAATATTAAGTATAAGAGCGCAGAACGTGAGGTGGAAGCAAACATGAGTCGTAACGTGCATGCTAATAAACCTGGCAACACGCAACTGCATTTTTGTAATGAAAAATTCTAACAAACTCGCATTAAATTAAAAAAAAAAACGTAACAAAAAATTTACCGACTACCCTCTAATTATAATGTAAATCTTGTTAGTTTAATACTGTAGCTTTTACTTGGTTTTACTCCATACAAATGGTTCTAGACACCAAAAGATTTACTTTTTCGGTATAAAATAGCCTACTCTCCAAAAATCTCTAATAACGAAGAAAACTCCACTAAAATTGATTCAGGCAAGTTAGTACAAACGATTTTCAAACAAACAGACCAACAATCAAAAAATATTTTTATGTTTTTTACAACGAAAATAACTAAATTTTGAGCTGGCTTACGTTAGCTGGTATTTCTCCATCATGTGTTTTTTCGTGGTGTGAACTCATGTGAGATACTGGAAACGCCTTATTTAAGTGTAAAAAAATCATGTTGAGATTTTAATATACAGCACAATCTAGTATCGTGGTAAACTACAAGGCTTGTGTTATGGATCCCAGATAGTTGATAATCTACAAATATATTACTATACATACATAAGTACATATTATAAATACAAAAACTCATGACTGAAGTATAAACATTCATGATCATCACACAAATGAGTGTCTTCCAGCAGGACTCGAACCCGCGACTGCTGGCACAGCATGTAGGGTCGCAACAACAGTAGGGACACAAACTGAGCCAAACGTGTCCGAAAAGTAGATATTGTACCATTTCCTTTAATCCCACCACATCTTTGATCAGAGTCCGCGGCAACCATGGCTTTTGGGATTTTTTTCTTGCGACAGGCTACTTAAAGGGTCTTCATAGTTAGGTATTGGTTTTTTTTTTTTTTTTTATGGGACTAAGGGGGCAAACGGGCAAGAGGCTCACCTGATGGAAAGTGATTACCTCCGCCCATGGACATCTGCAACTGCTTGCAGATGCGTTGCCGGCCTTTTAGGGAAGAGGGGGGGGGGGGAAAGGGAGGAGGGAATGAGGGGGGAAGGTAGGAGGGATGGGGAGTGGGCCTCCCGGACTCTCACTTACCGGACGAAACGCGACAGCATAGCTGCCACTTCACGCCGGTCTCCTGTAAGAGAGTGGTACTATACGGGGCGTGCCGGCCCATTCGGCTTCTACCCGAAAGTAACAAGCATGGCACTACCACTAGTAATGGTGAGTAGTACTGTCTTTTTGACGATTAGTCCTACATAATATCTACGTGTAAGCAAGTGATATGTGTAAATGTATCTTCCAAAGTTCATAAATTAAAATTATTCATTTATTACGTATATAATAATTAATAAAGTTTGGACTAAAACTTGAACTATAGTTGTTTTAAAATAAATCACTTCTGAAATTCAGCTAGAAAAGTTATTTTAATTGAAAAAACTTTAGTAACAACTTCGGCCACAGCCGCATTCTTAAAGTTGAAGTTTTAAAACTGATTTATGAAGTTCAATTTGAAATATTTTCAATTTCCGTAAAAAAATAAGAAAAGAAATAATTTAGTAAATGTATAGAATTATGAATAGTAGATATTAGTTTACGCGAATATTTGACATTATAAATGAAACCATCTTTTCAGATTTTGTCGCGGATTTATTTTCGTTTTTGGTTCCCGACGTTTCGAATGCTTTACAGCAATCATGGTCACCGGAGAAATATAGTTTCATTAATAAGTAGATATTATATTTAACAGATGTGCGAATCATTTTCTTACATGATAACTTGTCTTACGAGTTACGGTAAAAGAAAATATCGTGAGGAAACATGCACGTCTGAGAGAACCTAGCAAATTTATGAACCGTTTACGAACCGAAAGATATGTGAAGTCCGCCTACCCGCACTTGACCAGCGTGGCGGACTATGGTCTGATCCCCACGTATTGTAGGGAGGCCCGTGCCAAGAGTTGGATGCTAAAAAGTGGTGAATTCAAGATAGACTGACTATAATATATTAACATCTCTTACTTAAGATATAATTGATTCGTCGTACAAAAGTTTTTTTCATTCTTAAGGGATGCACTTCGGGATAGAAACTATCCTACTCTTAATATATCAAATATCCATGTTTTAACGATACATTTGATTCAGGAGTATTCACCCTACTTTCTGAGCCAGCGGTCGCGGGTTCGAGTCCCGCTGGGGGCATTCATTTGATGAGCACAAATGCTTGAACTCCATGTCGTTTGTCGTCATGGGTGTTTATTTTTATAATATGTATGTCAACTATCTGGTATCCGTAACACAAGCCTCGTAGATTACAATGGAAGTAAATGGTTCTATGTGTTAATGTCGAAAATATTTATTTATTCATATTTATTTTATTTATATTCAATATTGATTATGGACTCCAAAACGGTTGGAGCAATTTTGACAAAAAAATTCAGCTGTCTAGTCCAGCGGGTAATGGAGGCGGATCCAGGATGTGGACTAGATTGTCTGAACAGACAATCTAGTCCACATCCTGTAAACTTTGGTAGCAATCGGAAGTTTGAACGCTGGTTAAGCCACGCGTATTAGTATACATAGATTAGTAATCGATACATTCGATATTCTCATGTGACCTCGTACAAATAAAACTTTAATCGATAGTACTAAAATTTCACGGCGGTCACGGCACTGCGGACAATTATTCAAATTGAGTATCATTAAAAAGTACCATAGAGAGCACGCTATATGAATACTTATTATTTTGTATGTATCAAAACAAATGTTATAAACAACCAACTTATGCGTCTTTTCAAAAGGTGGCGCCATCTTTTGGAAAATATTATTACTAACATTAGCTTAGCAGGTACGTTAGTTTCTCATAGTTTATCTGTGTCTGAAAATTTCATCAAAATTAGAAAAGCCGTTTTAGCCTGAAGACATTAAACATATGCTTTTAAAATACAATAATATTGCGTCCATCGCCAACCAATTTTCTTACCAAAATTGGAACAAAGTATATTAATATTGATGTATTTTAGATACTGTAATATTTAAATTTTGTAGCGAAAATTTTTAAATTCTTGTAAGCTTAAGCGATCCAATTTCTTATACAAAAAGGTTTTATAAGAAGAATTATAATGGAGACTAGCTTCCTCTAAATAAAGTTACCAAAAATAAAATTACAGAACCCTTTTTATCGTCATTAAATTATTTATCGCTTGAACAGAAGTGAGACTAAATGTGATTTACTATAAATTCCTAAAGGGTCGGGTGTTTTCATCAAAATAAAGCCTCTTAAATTTGACGACAAGTTTGGCTCAGATGGTAGTGACCCTACTTACCGCCCCAGCGGTCGCGGGTTTGAGTCCCGCTGGGAGCAATCATTTGTTTTTTATATTATTATCGATAGAGAGACTGAATCTATAGTTTTTAGCAGTTTTGTCTGTCTGTCAAACTGAATAGATTTTGATGTGCCAAAATCATAGCTGATTATCCGGTGCAATATATAGGAGTATTTTTACTCCAGAAAAATATTCTTCTAAGAAATCTATGCTAAAATTTAAACATACATAGAGCCTAAACGGATTGAAGGTGGGTCGCTATTAAGCTCCATAATACGCGATTGTTACTAAATTATGTATACTACTCGAATAAACATTATTTAAACCAAAAACTAATGCCAAAAATAAAATGTTAAAAAACGCTGAACAAGAACTAAAAACGAAACGACACTGTCAATCTGGTTTTCACTTAACAAAAAGCTCAATCTCTAGGGATCTCAGAAAGCATCATTGCCTTCATCCTTCTAAATCCGATTCGTTTTTAAAGAGATTCGAAAAATGTTACACGCTTGCGATACTTATATCATTGTGGAACAATGTAAAAGAAAATTAAGTATTTATGTAGATATATATATACATGTAAATAAAATTGAAGTGTCTGTTTTTAATTTCAAATAAACATCTTTTCACTAAATGCATATGAAAGTATGTACGGTACTAACATCAAAAAATCTATTTTTTAAATTTTTGTCTGTCTGTCTGTTTGTTTCGGCTAATCTCTGAACCAGCTGGACTGATTTTGACAGGACTTTCACTCGCAGCAAGCTGATGTTATAAGGAGAAACTAAGGCTACTTTTATTTTTAAAAAATATTTATTTGAACTAGTGGAACCATGGCTTCTCTCGTGGTACATCTATATCTATCTATCAATATAATCTGGACCGCAAAGAAAAAGGGTCGGTTAGAATATCTACAATATCTCATAAGTACCTAGTACAAAAGCTACGCATTTTTATTTATTTTACATTTATTAAAAATAAAAAGCGAGATTTTTTTTTATTTTCATTTAAGGGCTTAATAAAATTTTCTTTAATTTATTCTTTATTTCATAAAACTGCCTCGGTGGTGTAGTGGCTAGCATGTACAGTCACACACCGAGAGGTCCTGGGTTCGAGTCCCGGGTCGGGCCCGGTAGTTATTGAATCTTTCTGTTTCGTTAGCCTCAGTAACAGCCCGGAGTTGGGAAGTTGGTGGTGGTTCACCCCCGTGCCTCGGAGAGCACGTAAAGCCGTCGGTCCTGCGCCTTAGCTCTCACTAGTCGTGTCGAGTAGTCGTCCCACCGGAGTATGAGAGTGATAGGAATAGAGAGTGCACTTGTGTTTGCGCGTACACTTGTGCACTATAATATCTCCTGCGTACTTGGCCAGTCTCAATGAGATTGGCCGCCATGGCCGGAATCGGTCGGAAAACATTTATTTTATTTATTTTATTTCATAAAGCTAGGTCAGGTACTTTTCTAACTTAAAATTTTGAAACAGACTTAATTTTTTTTTCGAACTGAAAGTAGCCTTTACTAATCCTTATGACATCAGATAGCTGTCAGTACAAGTCACGTAAAAAACTAAACAGCTGTGTCATAAATTATCAGGAACAAACGTACAGACGGACAAACCGAATTCTTATCCAAGTACCACACAATATAATAACATGATTGTATGCATTTAGTAAAAATATCTTGCCTCGATGTTACAAATAGACACTTTAATATTATAAATCAGTTAGAAATTCTTCTCGAAAATCCTGTTTCCTATTTTTAGTTGGATGAAACGAGCCAAAAACCGCATATTTGCACCAGCTTATCTAAGGAAGGAGTAATATAATTTTACTTTTACTGACAACGGGCTTAGAAGGTTTAGGATTAAGATAAGTTGTTCAATGGTATTATCATATAAATAGAGGATCGCGTGGGAAAAGGATTTCGAAGAACGGATACATCAGTTTTCATTTATGCTACTTTTCATCCCACAGGAATGAATATATCCAGGATTAGAGATAACAAACAATGAAAAATCAAATATATTGTGAAATTAACTTGTATTAACTTATTCGTATATTTATTAATAGGAAGTAATCTCTACTTCACTTGGTCATATGCTGTATTTTGCGTTTATTTTTTATTTTGAAAGATATTATTTTAAGCAGTTTTGCTTCACCAGATAATTTATCCGCAGTTTTTCGCAATTTATCTTTACCAACTTTACATACAATGAACATACATACACTAAACACACACACACACACACATACACACACAAACACACACACACACACACACACACACACACACACACACACACACACACACACACACACACACACCGCACACACATGCACCACGTATTTTTTATAAACGAATACAAAAGCCATATTACATTAAAATAAACTATCCTATAACTTGGCCCCACAACCAATCTCATTGGCAGTCCAAAAGTTTTTCAATTATCTCCTCTTATCGCTCGGTTGTAGGGCTGTCGATAAATAAAAAATGGAAAGCGAGCTATTCTATCTAAATATAGACTTATAATTTCATTAATAGTTTTTTTTAGTTTTTTTTTATATTCTGAGGAATATAAACTAATACCTACTATGAATAGATAAATTCTGTAACTTTTTATAAATCATTTTAGAACTAAGAAACTTCTGACTTGATATTTAAAGTTCACTCGGGATTAAATAAAATGGACCTTCAGAGTGACTAAACAGGCATAGTGTAAGAAAGAGATAGATACTACATACAAAAATATCAACAAAACACCCAAGAGAAATATAATATGTACAATCATTCCTTTAAAATTAAAGGGTTTTTGTATGCACGAATATTATAAGGAGACTTGACGAAAAAATCTCTTGAAGTACGATTTGTTAACTGCTGTCTAGATATGGATTATCAATTGGAAAACACTAATATTGTTATTCCAAATATAGTACTATATACATATTTGACCTCTTTTTATCAAATTTTACACTCCTTTCGAATCAGTTAACCCACACCCACAGTTATCGTTAATAATATTAGAAATGATTCGAAAAATCGACAGCCCTACTAACCTCTCGCATCGAATAAGTTCAATCACTTGGAATTAGGCAAAAGATTTATTGAATAGTATATTCGCTAAAGTTTTCGGGTAAAATGTAAAAAAGCAATGTGAACTTTTTAAAATTAAAGCTTAGGTTTTCTTGGATCAATACCTCTTGCTAGCTTTTGCCCACGACTTCGTCAAATTCAAATAAATTTAAAATTCAAATATTCTTTATTTATGCATACCACAAATTAACATAAAAAAAATTATTAATTAAAGTAAAAGTAGCACAAAAGGCGGCCTTATCGCTAAGAGAGCGATCTCTTTCAGGCAACGTTTGGGCAGAGAGAAAGAATAAAAAGAAATATAGGGGAGGGGTGCAATACAAAGTTTTATAAGAGTATATTCATATAAATAAATAAATATAATGTATATACACAAGTAAATTCGTCCCCTTTTATAATTTTTTTTAACTTATCGCCGTCCACTGCTGTACGAAAGCCTCCCCCAAAACCTGCCACCATTTTCCAATCCTCAGACCACCTCCTCCTACACTACGTTGGTCTAAATGTGGTCTTTACTATATAAGGTAACTAGTGACATAAACGCGCTTTGCTCGTGTACGTCCCTGGGTGCTTAGGCGAAGCCTGTGTTACTTCAGTCATTTTTATCTACTCATGTCATATCTATCCATCCACTTATTCCAACACAAGGGAGTAACAAACATAATTAGAAATCGCAAACATTCGCTCTTCCACATAATAATGGTCCGACGACACAAGAATTTCGATGTACCTGTAAAAAGTAAATCATTATATTATGTTCCATGTATAAGTCTAATATATAAAAATCTCGTGTCACAGTGTTTGTTATCGAACTCTTCCGAAATGGCTTAACCGATTTTTATGACATCTTTTGTGTATATTTGGTAGGTCTGAGAATAGGTCGCGGGCTAATTTTTATTCCTCTAGGTGATAAGGGTGGACCGAATTTTAATTATTTACTTTTTTATGATTTGGCATCAAAAATTCTTATAACCCTAAATTTCCATCCTTCTGGCGCGGGCGGAGCTGCGGGAAGTTAGTATCTTTATATGTCATAATATGCAGCCCTTATTAAGATAGACTCGAGTCTCATTTCGATGTGAGGGAAGTCAGGTCAGTTCGGCCATACTCCGACAGTTCATGGATTTCACACGCCTTATTAAAACTTGCTTCATATCCTGAAGATTTTTTGTTTACCATAAGACAAGTGGTAATCATGTAAAAATGATAACCACAAGAATTACAGGGGCAAGACCTGAGTTATGAGCCCGAAGTGGGTTAACTATATACACTTGAATGGTTCTATGTAATGTTATATAAATAAAATAGTAAGTTTTTTCTTAGAACATTTTCTCGAACCTTAGACTTGAGAATAAATAAATAAATAAAAAAATTGTTGGGACATTATTACAACAGCGCCATCTAGTTCCGCAGTAAGCTACGTAACGTGTTTGTGTTGCGGATACCAGATAGTTGATATACTACACATATAAATTTTAAATACATACATATTATAAATATAAACATCCATGACTGGAGTACAAACATTCGTGAGTAGCAAATGAATGCCCCCAGCGGGACTCGAACCCGCGACCGCTGGCGCAGAAAGTAGGGTCACTACCAACTGAGCCAAACGAGTCGTCAAAAAATGAATCGAGGAAAAAAAAGTTTCACCTAGAAAGGGCTTTGTGCCTAAATATTATACCTAAAAATGGATAGAAAAGGATAGAGGTAAAAAAATTGTATGTTCATCCTTTAAATTTTAAGTTACAGCGACCAAACTTGAATGTAATCTTATTGATAGAAAATTTCGACTATTCCAATTGAAGGTACTCTAGAAATATCTGATATAGTACGATTGGAGACAAAGCTATGAAAAGTGGTTATTAGTATTATAAAGCGTAAGTTTACAATAAACAAAACCTTCTACCTTTTTTAAATATATTGCTATGCGTTCTTATTCGAAATCCTAAATTTAATCACGTCTTTTGTTATACGCCTTGAAATATAATGATAATCAAACCAGCATTTCTTAATGTGTTAAACAGATAAGAAAAATTATAACTTTTTCGAATACTAGTGACTCACCCTCGCTTCGCTCGGGTTCGTCCCTAGGTACCCCCTTTAGCATAATTTTTTTACAAATTTTGTATGTCTTACTTATTTATATCTAATCAAAAGCCTAAATAATAAGTTTCAAGCTTCTACCTTTAAAAACAACGTAATTTCTATATAAACTATGAGAGTTTGTATTAATTTTCAATAATACAAACTCTCAACCCCTATTTCAACCCTTTACAGCACTTTTTCGCCTTTAAAAGTAGCCTATGTCCTTTCTCAGGCTTTAGACTATCTGTGTACCAAATTTAATTAAAATCGGTGCAGTAGTTTTTGAGTTTATTCGTTACATACAAAAATACAAATCGTTCCTCTTTATAATATTAGTATAGAAGTATAGATATAGATAATATTATAAGTACAAAATTCATCAGAGCTAAGCGAAGAAAGACGTCTATATATTTTTCTCTTTCATAGAAACACATTATATGTAAAAATTCTAACAGGCACACATTACCGTACAAAAGGTTCAAAGGGTTCGTTACTAAGTTAGAGTTAGGACAGACGGCATCGGCTTAATAATAGGGTCCAAACCCAACCCTTCACATGCAAATCATATAAATGAGGTATCTATATATTTCATTCACGCCAAAAATATCGTACTAAGTTGAGGATAAGTACTAACTATATGTCGTAAAAAATACAGACGAATTGAGAACTCCGTTTTGGAAGTCGGTTGATAACTGATGTTTTTAAAAATAAATGGTTCTGATATAAAAGACTTTTTTAGCAAAATTCAATAATTTAATGAATAATCTATACATATAATAAAACTCTAACTAAGTCGAATCTGTACATTGAATATTTTTTGGAAAATCGCGGTAAATGCTAGTACTATTATAAATGAAACTATTTTTTTTTGGATTTGAAACGGATTTATTGTGATTTTCAGTTTCCAACGTTTCGAATGGTTTACATCAATCACGGTCACGGGAGAGATAAAGTATTCGCGTAAACCTAAGAAAGTATTATAATATGAACCAGTACGGACTCAAATAAGATACACTTCAGTCTTACAAGAAAAGCCAGAGGAAGTAGCTAGTCATCTATAAATACACTAATTAGCAGTAATACTCAGAGGCGTATTTTAATGGCACCCCGGGCCAGTTAGTCTTGCCACCTCAGTGACGGTAAAGTATGTCATTAAAGTTTATAATATATAAAATATTTCACTAAAAAAGTTTTTATTTATTAGTTCATTAACCACATTTCAAAACAATGAAGTAAATAAATACAATAAATAGATATTTCAAAAAAAATAAAAAAATATTAACTTACTAACTAATTTAAAAAAAATGTTAACATATCGTGCGCCTCCGAAGCGCATGGTTATCTTTTGTGACAGTCAAAATATGGTTATCTTTCTAGGGTTAAAGAAAAATAAATCAACATGGTATAACAATTATTGAACGCAAATGTTTTTTAAGTACCTGTTAGTATTGTCGGTATTGAAAATATGTGTTCGAAGCGTTCGTTTTTTTTAATTTAAATGTCATACAAAGTCGTCCACCGCGTCTGTCTGTCTGTCTGTCTGTTCGCGATGAGCTCAAAAAACGACTGCACAGATTTTCATGCTGTTTTCATCTATGGATAGAATGGTTTCGAGGAAAGTTTTAGTATATAATTTGTCAAGTTTTTGTATACCTTTACTAGCGGAACCCGCGGCTTCGCTCGCGCTCAATCGCTAGTATAATAAAAAATATTATACGCTTCGCCGCCCCTCAGAGCCTGTAGTCTCGCGCCATAATTTATATCTTATAAGTTTAAAAGAACGTTACACTTACTGATTGGAAACTTTAAAGAATTAATATATTTAAACACGCTTCAAGCCCAAATTCATTGTCAAAAGAGCAAGTTATATAATAATTACAACACGGGAGCAGTAAAAATTAAATTTAAAGTTCCTCCTGAAAATGAACATGACTAAGAAAATTTTGGAGGAAAAGTTTCAAACCACAGATTTATTTAAGGTGTTTTCTTTTATACTTGTGGATCTAACAGTTTTTTAATTTCTTTCTTCTATATATACTTAGAGTCTAGACATTATTAATTTGGCCGATATAAATATGTTGGGACATTAAATAATATCAAGCCACTTTATTACACACAGCGCCATCTAGTTCCTTGGCCAGCTACGAGGCTTGTGTTACAGATACCAGATAGTTGATACACTGCACATATATAACTTTAAATACATACATATAAACATTCGTGCTCAACAAATGAATGCCCCCAGCGGGACGTGAACCTGCGACCGCTGAAGCAGAAAGTAGTATAATATTTTCACAATCAAACCGTTACATTTAATTCCATCCAATCGTAGTGGCAATGAGAGAGGCAAATATTATAGCTACGTAACAACTGTATCACGAACTCTAGCCGTAACTTCCTACCATTTTGCTTGTATAGCGTACTAGCATACTCGACCCGGTAAGTTAAAATAAATTAAAGAGTTTTTATAACTTTCTAATAAAATAAAAATACCCTAAGTTCTTATTAGTCCTTATAACATTAGCTATCTGCAAGTCAAAGACTATAATAGCTCAGATTGATTGACAGTGAAAACCGGGCGGTCTCTAACCAGAAGTCCTCGGTTCGAATCTAGGTGTTTCCAGTCCGATTATTATTTGTTTCTTTTTTTTAATTTTGTCCAAAAAAAAACCGAGTGAAGCTCGGTCGCCTGATATTTTTATTTATATGTATTGATGTACTGAATTGCTGGGAAAATTTCGAGTAACTCGAAGTCAATATATTAAATATATTATGTTACTTTGGGCGTTTTATAATCTCCCTGCACACCACTTGTATACAGTGTCACCCACATACACACTAAAATGGTTTTATTCAAACGTACAAAAATATTACACGTCAATGTTATCCGATTAACATCACAAACGTTTCGAAATATTGTAATATTTCTCTCTGTCTTACTAATATTTATTTTAACCTATCAATATACCAAAATAATATTATGATAATGGCTTCTCGATCACTTCTGTTCTAAGTTTAGCCTTCAAAGGAGCACTCGGTTGGAATAAAATTTCCACACGATTGCTTTTCTGATCGGCTCATCTAAAATAATACAACATATAAATGTCAATGTATCGTATAATCTAAAAATGTATATAAATTCTAATTTTATTAAAATACGTGTTCTCCTAAGAAAACCTATTTTCGCAATATAAAAAAACTAAGTGTATTTTTTATTATAATAACAGTAATGTTAGGTACTCAATAAAATATCGGTCGACAACAACAGAGAGGAAAATGGTTCTGAAATACTAAATACATGACCCGGGAATAGAATCCCGGACCTCAGGGACATCAGCTGTTCCAACTACTTCCCACTACTACAACAAATTAGGTAGTTACGTTACAAACATAATGATTATGTTTTTCATACAATTTTATTTTGTAATAGCAGTACCCGCGGTTTCATCTGCGTTCAAACGTCCAACAGCAACCAAACTTAGCTAATCTGAAGATTGCCTGAAAATCTTATCAAAATCACTGCAGCCATTTTAGAATCTATAATAAATTAGAACCATTAAATTTATGTCTTAGGTGTGCATTAAAAAAGGATTTTGAGGATTGAAAATTCAACCCCTAAGAAGATGAAAAGGGGGTTGTAAAGGTTGTATGGAATAACGTGTTTTCTTGGTCTGATGAACTTGAAACTTGGCATTTATATTCTTTGAAATATTTAATTAAACACTTGTTTTATCGTTTCTTAATATTCAACCCCTAAACTGAGAAAGGGGGTTGCAAAATATGTAGAGATTACCACGTGGACGAAGTCGCGGACAAAAGCTACTTACTATACATAAAGATAAATGTTTATATTACATCTTTTATTTGGAGTGCCAATTGACCTCAATTTAATACACTGTTAAAACTAATTAAAATCATTGTTAAGTCAACTCCTGTTTATTTTCAAGAAAATTGTCGCTGAATATTTCAAACTGACGTGATTTCATTTACGAGCTTCACACAGATTGGCTTAAACGAACCGTGTAATGTTATGTTAATGCGTCAATATTATTCTAATACTAGCGAATCACCCCCGCTTCACTTACATTACGTTACTATACATTTCTCAATGACATCTTCAACAAAAAGTATCCAATATGTTGAACCGAATAGTTAGCTCATTATCATACAAAATTTAATTAAAATCTGTCAAGCTTACCTATGATGCCGTCACAGATAAACAGACAAAAATTCTATAAACTATAGATTCGGCCTCTGTATTGACAATAATGACTATTTCAATAATATTGTCCAAAAAATATTAAAGTTACAGATTCAACTTAATTACAATATTATCACTACATATTATAAAACAAAGTCTTCCGCCGTGTCTGTCTGTTTGTTCGCGATAAACTCAAAAACTACCGCACCGATTTTAATGCTGTTTTCACCAATGGATAGAGTGGTTCTCCAGAAAGGTTTTAGTATATAATTTGTCAAGTTTTTGTATACATTTACTACCGGAATCTGCGGCTTTGCTCGCGTTAAATCTAAGGACGAGCACGAGCAAAGCGAGGGCGAGTCGCTAGTTATGGGTGGGTTATGGGAAAGTGTCATTTTATGTTACGACACATTTGGCTTACTTTGTTTCTTTTTTTGTTTACCTTACTTGCTGTGCCAGCGGTCGCGGGTTTAAGTATCGGCTGGAGCATTTATTTTTGTGATAAGCGCGCTTGTACTGAGTCTTGGGATTATATTTATAATATGTATGTGCAGCCGTCACTGCTTCGGTGGTATGTACGGTCATACATCGAGAGGTCCTGGGTTCGAGTTCCCGGGTCGGGTCAAGCCGGGTCGGGTGTGTTACCCCCGTGCTTTGGAGAGCGCGTGTCGCGTCGGTCCTGCGTCTTAGCTCTCACTGGTCGCGTCGAGTAGTCGTCCCACCGGAGTAGGAGAGTGATAGGAACAGAGAGTGCACTTGTGCGCGTACATTCTTACACTTTAATATCTCGTGCGCAATTGGCCAGTCTCAATGAGATTGGCTGCCATGGCCGGAATCGGTCGGATAACATTACTATTACTATGTACGGCTGTACGGCTGTACATACTAGCCGCTATACTACCGAGGTAGTTGATAACACTATACTATAAAGACTAAAACCATCGCACTCTTCAACTTCGACGATGAACTGTCCCCCTTTACCAAGGTACGCATCGTACTTAACCAGCTCCCAAATCAGGAAATAGACTCGAACCATATCCCCTGAACAATAAGTGTTATGTGAACGGGATGTGAAAAGGGTACTGTGCCGGATCTTACTGGGTGTTTAAATAGCTCCACCAAATACGACGTAATTGTATATGAAGACAGTACCTTAGTTTTCTTAAAACAAGGCAACAGGACGACGAGAAGTAAAAATTATACATTTAAAGGACATGCTCTAAAAAAGGCACGGACTGTCTGTGTTGCTAAAGAAAAAAAAACACTATACCATTACAGATGCCCCATTCCATAAAAATATTGAATAGAGCTGATTAGAGGTAATCACAAAGCTATTTCCGTTTACATTAAAAGATGACATATTTTTTCAATAATCAGTCACATGAAGTGAATTAATTTACTAGCATATTAAAGGCCTTTCAGAGTTTTTTATCTTAGTTCTTGATGAGGCCTGTGGGACCCATGTATATGTATGTACATCTATCTATCTATTATAAATGTGAATGTAAGTTTGTTTGTTACGCTTTCACGCGAAAACTACGAAACCGATCATCATGAAACTTTGTACACAAATATTAGAAGTAACATAGGATACTTTTTTATCTTCTCTAGCGGAACCCGCGGCTTCGCTCGCGCGAACAATGAACACGAGCGAAGTCGCGGGTACTGCTAGTACATTATAAACAAACAACACGCCTTTGCTTTGTTTTTTGAAGTAGATCCTGTGTAAATATTTCATTTTCATTCCGGAGATTCCTATCTTTCTTTGTTCTTGTGAAAATTACAGGGTACCAATAGATAGACGTGCAAAATCAACGGTTTCAATTCAACGGTTATTCGAAATTACATACGTAATATTAAACTGTATAGCTTTCCCGAAGGGAATAAACAACGCGTCTGCGAAATTTAAGTTCTCTTAGACAGGTTTTCTTCCCTGATACTAGCGAGGGTGGTAAATATTTTCGACGACACGTTCGGCTCAGTTGGCAAAGACTCTACTTCTGCGCCAGCGGTCGCGGGTTCGAGTCCCGCTGGGGGCATTCATCTGTTGAGCACGAATGTTTGCACTCCAGTCATGGGTGTCTATATTTACAATATGTATGTATTTAAAGCTTATATGTGTAGTATATCAACTATCTGGTATCTGCAACACAAGCACGTAACGTAGCTTACCACGGAACTAGATGGCGCTGTTGTAAAGATGTCCCAACATATTTATTTATTTATTTTTAAAAATGATATTGCAGGCCAAAAATACTTAAATTTCTTTACTCGAGCATTACGTTTTCTAAGTAAACCCTCAACATAAATGATAAGTGACGACGAAATTCTAAATTAACTTTAAATTCAAAATAATTATTATTATCATTCGAGGAACAAATTACGACGCGTTAAACGGTTAGAGGGAAGATGTAGTACAAGATATTTGCCGTTTGCTTTACGATATAGCGGCTTATTACTTGGCTTATAAGGTTTCTTTTTGTATTGCAAAAGAAATAAGCAAAATCCTTATCTAATTATTATTAAAGAGAAATGCTTAATTGCTTGCTTAGTATAATTCAATACAAATGAGGTTTTTGTGCCAAAAACGAAATTAATTTTAATTTTAACAATAAAGTCTTTATAAAAGTAAAAAAGGATGTAGTGTTATACTGCTATGCCAAAAATATGTGAAAAGTACGTGTCATCTTAACTTCGATGACTGGTAAAGAAGAAAGAAAAAGAAGGAAACACTCGAAGCGGAATACTTTTAAGAAGAAGATAAGGATATTTTCGTGTTATGTGTAATATCTTTATACTCAGCGTGACTTTCACAATTAATACGAATCTAACGACAACTCTCAAGCTAAAATCCATCGAGCCGTTCAGGTCGCAGAGCGTGCCAAACAATTATGCATAATAATAATATTGTGCTATATATGCTATAAGCTCACTACTGGTCTAAATTCACAAGAATATATATTCTGTAATACTAAAGCGCTGCAATGAGACACCAATCGACCAACAGATCAAACGCCGAAAATGGAATTGGATTGGCCACACACTCCGAAGGGACCCTAACCACATACCGAGGCAAGCCCTTGACTGGAATCCCCAAGGAAAACGAAAACGTGGCCGCCCAAAGCAAACCTGGCGTCGTTCAATCATTGCAGAAATGAAGGCAATAGGGAAGACCTGGAACGATATGAAGCGCGAAGCTCTCGACCGACCGGGATGGCGACGCACTGTAGACGCCCTCTGCCCCATCTAGGGGAGATAGGATTCCAATGATGAATACTAAAGCAGCCTAGATATAATCTCATAATAACAATTCTCAATGCAGAAGCTAGCTCGCTTCTATAAAACCATTTGTTGTATACATTTACTCGTATGTATCATTATCTCATGAACGTTCCTTACGAAGCTTTTCAAACGTTCTGGCATCCTGTTATAAAAACGTATACCTTGTTCATAAAAGAGAAATAGAAGATATCCTATTACATACGGAATTTGCGGTTTGAGGGCACGCATTTGGCGTATTGTTTAAGAACATTTTCACGGCATAAAAAATTAAATCTATACATATAAAAAAATCTGTACATCGAATATTTTTTGGAAAATCGTATTAAAAAAGTCATAATTATCGATAGAGAGTGCGAAAGTGTTTAGAATTTTTGTCTGTCTGTCTGTTTGTGACCATATCTTTAGAAACCACTGGACAGATTTTGATGAAATTTGATTTTTAAGCAACATAAGTAGTTTTTACTGCGAAAAAATATCTTATTTCAGTAAACAGTAAACGATACAATTTTTATATTCAGTTTTTACCCACAAATTAGAAGAAAATATAATGCTCCTTATTCTGGTAATGTTCTTCGACCGACTTCGGTCATGGCGGTCAATCTCAATGAGACTAGCCAACTGCGCAGGAGATATTATAGTGCACAAATGTACACGCAGACACAAATGCACTCACTAGTCTCTATTCCTATAACTCTCATACTCCGGACGACTACTCCACACGGCCAGCGAAACCTAAGGCACAGTACCGACGGCTTTACGTGCTCTTCGAAGCACGGCGGTGATACTCCGCCAACTTACCAACTTCGGGCTTTTACTGAGGCTTACTAAATAAAAAGACTCAATAACTAAATTTGGCCCGACCAGACTTGAACCCAGGACCTCTCGATGAGTGGCCGTACTAGCTAGCCACTATACCAACGAGACAGTTAAAGGTAACCTTATCCTGGTAAGTCCATATGGACTCTCGCACTCACAATTTGTTATTGCATACAAGTTCCACATTTGTAAGTCCCTATAACAGCTATGAGGCTGCCTACTCTAACAGTACATGGCCTTAGATGGTTAACATGAGGAAAAAGTTTGACAAAGGACCCCAATTTATCAAAGGACAGCGTACGTAAACTCAACGAGCGGTCACGTTTTGTAATATTTACTCATGTCACCTCGGGATAATAATCCTTACATTATAAATGCGAAAGTGACTCTGTCTGTCTATTACTCAATCACAGGTAAACTACTAAAGATTTAAATGAAATTCGGTACTGAGGGTTGAAATAGGGGATGAAAGTTTGTAAGGAAATTACGTAATTTTTAAAGCTAGAAGCTTGACATATTTTTTAGGCTTTTGATTAGATATAAATAATTAAGACATTCAAAGTTTGCAAAAAAATATATTTGGCAGGGAGCACCCAGGGATGTGAACCCTAGTGAAGACTCACCCTAGTCGCTAGTTCTACATATTTCCTTGCATGACTTTTGCTCTTAATATTATAATTTCATCATTTCATATTAGGTTCGGCCCAGTAAGTTTATCGAATAAAATTTATAACATAACTTCAAAACTTACTTATAGACTAGCGGGCTCGCCTGCCTTTAAAGTTTGTAACACAAAAAATGAAGGACTTACATACAAACTTGCGAGAACCTCCTTAATCCGGCCCTGTTACCCCCTGCCAAGTTTCATCTTTATATATCAAGCGGTTTTAGATATTTCGTAATGAGCGACCGTCCATTTTATATAGGTATTTATTTAGATAAATAAAAAAACTGTTATACGCAAAAATGTAGCTCTTAACAAAGAAACACCTTAGGGAGTTTTTTTAAATATTCAACGTACATTCACAATCTCTGAACAGCTTTATTATACATATAAATTATTCCCTCCCGAATACCGCTGTTTCAATAAAGGAGCGTACACGACAGGTCATTGTTGGTTGAGCTAAAATAAGATTTAGTATTGACACTCGTATTTGTGTGAAGAGAAAATTGTGTAATTGTTGTACATAAACAAATGTGGAGACATAATTACACAAACGCCATGTAGTTCCGTGGCTACGAGGCTTGTGTTACGGATACCAGATAGTCGATACAATACATATATTATACTTTAACTTTATATAAATAATAAAAATAATTTAAGCACCCATGAGTGAATTACAAACATACGTGCTTAACAAATGAATGCTTCCAGCGGGACTCGAATTGCGACCGCTTGGCACAGCAATTACAAACTGAGTCAAACGTGTTGCCAAAATCATCAAAAAAATAGTATACTATTTTTGATTATTTATTTCCTGAAGACATAAAAATATAACCTACTAGTGAAAAGTCAAACCCAACTGATTAAGTTGTGAAGATTAATTCGAAAACTCAAACTTGTAGCCTCATTGCTACCTGAAGAACGTACCAAATTCACCAATTTACGTTCCTGAGAAGGATGATATAAGAAAAGACATACAAGCAAATGTATTTTGGAAATAGTGATTTTTTATATAGATGGGTAAAGTCTATTATATTTTCGTATACAATAACTATTTTAATAGAATTTCAATCACTAGGCTAATACTTGTAAAAATAATGTACAATCGCTAGATTAGTGATCTTATAATAATGTTCTCCGACCGATAGCGGCGTACGCAGGAGATATTATAGTGTACGCGCAGACACAAGTGCACTCTCTGTTCCTATCGCTCTCATTCTCCGGTGGGCCGGTTAAACTTGGCCCGACCCGGGACTCGAACCCAGGACCTCTCGATGTATGACCGTAAATGCTAGCCTCTAGACCACCGAGGCAGTCAAGTGATCCTATACGTGATAACTGTTTTCACTGTAGGCACTGTAACAAGTATATAGACCTCTGAGACGTCAAATACCTTAGTCTCGCCCGTGAACATGTGCGCTGTAAAGCATTCAAAACGTCGTAACCAAAAATAAAAATAAATCCACAACATAATCCGAATAGATAGTTTCATATATATAATGTCGAATATTCGCGTAAATCTAAGAAAGTATTATAGTAAATATTATTTACGAGAATCAAACCCACGATCTATAATACAAAAGATAAAGCTAAAAGTATACCCAACATCTGTTTTTCATGTCTTACATGAAATTGTACGTAAGAGAGGATCAAAGCAATAAATTGTCAGCGTTCTCTTTGCTCTCTTTACATCGATCGTGTCTCGAGCTACTACTGTTTTCACAAATCCTATATTTAATGTATTATAAAATTTTGTTATAATTTCTTTCTAATATAAATTTCTTTCAAATACAAAAATTATTCTACAAAAAATTAAGTTGAGTATACTTTTAGCATTTTTTTATATACTAGTATCAAGAAACCCGGACAAATCTGAGCGAGGCCAAGAGACGTACTAGGAGACTGCTTATCACGATGGGCGGAATGTCAGGCATGTTGCTCATAATACTTCTGAGTAGAGACTACTGACTTTTCTGTCAAGTTAGCCTACACGAGCCCTTGTTTTAACGTCCCACTGCTGGGCTCAGGCCTCCGTTTAAGATGAGGGGTATCAGGCCATAGTCCATCACGCTGGCCTAAAACGTGTTGGCCTGATATAAGTATACTAAATTAATTACCCAACAATAAATAAAGGTATTCTCAAAATAAGTATCATCAAATTCGTCTGAGGCATAAAACCCAAACAGAAATACAAATAAATTGATTTGGACGACACGTTTGACTCAGTTGGTAGTTTACCTACTTACTGCGCCAGCGGTCGCGGGTTCGAGTCCCGCTGGGGGCGTTTATTTGTTGAGCACGAATGTTTGTACTCCAGTCATGGGTGTTTATATTTATAATATGTATTTAAAATTTATATGTGTAGTATATCAACTATCTGGTATCCGTAACACAAGCACGTTACGTAGCTTACCACGAAACTAGATGGCGCTGTTGTAATAATGTCCCAACATATTTATTTATTTATTTTAATTAAAATCAATACGTTACCTAGAATTGTATTATAAAAGCTTCGTAAAAGCACTAAATGTAAGGATTAAGTATAAAATATCGAACGCTGATAAAAGATAACAACAGTCGATATTTCATTAGGCGAGTGCAAGAACGCGTTTTCATCAAAGATAACGTACATTATGGAGTGATGACGTCATGGAAAAAAGTACAACTAGTAAAAGCCAATTTCAGTGCTATAGTTTCAAAGTAAGCATATCAATGCTTATGTTGTTAGGACATTATTACACACAGCGCCATCTAGTTCCGTGGTAAGCTACGAGGCTTGTGTTACGGCTATCAGATAGTTCACACACTACACATACTTTAACTTTAAATGCACACATATTGAAAGTAATTTAACTGAAGTACAAAAATCGGCGCTCAACAAATGAATTCCTGGATCGGGACTCGAACCCGCGACCGCTGGCATAGCAATATATATAGCACATGAATACAAACTGAGCCAAACGTGTTATCTGAACTATTATGAATGAAAAAGTAACTCTGTCTGTTTGCAAGGTTTTCAAACTTAAGAATACCTCTAGATACAAACGGCTGAATAGATAGATTTTGATGATTCTTTCTTAGGTTTAAGCGAATATTCGACATTATAAATGAAACTATCTTTTGTGAGACTGAGTCTCTCCCTCGACCATTATTGCTGTAAAGCATTTTGAAACTTCAGGAACCAAAAATCAAAAAAGATAGTTTCATTTATAAATATTTTGATGAAATTTGGCAAAGAAATAGATTGTATCAATCGTTATCACGATTTAGATTAACTTTGTTACCTGTTAAAACTTAGTGGTGTACATGATACTGAATTTGTTCAAATATTAGAAAAAACAGCCTTTTCAGATGCTGACATTAAAATGAAATTATTTGAATAATTGGTTTAAGAAATTTTACTAAAATATTCGATTTATTTTACTGCGGAGCACGTAATGCTGCTCTCTCCAGTCGTGTCAAATAACCGTCCCATCGGACTATGAGATTGAATTTTTCTGAAAAGAATTATATGGACTTATTTTCCAAATTCAATTATAAGAGCGAATTTAAAGAACACATTTTTAATATTTCTTACTTATTAAAATTTTATAAAAATAAATATCTTGGGACAATATCACAGCACCATTTTGTTCCAAGATAAAACTTGTGTTATGGATACCAGATAGTTAATACGCTATACTGTATATAATATACTTGTAACATCATATGATTATAAGCACCCATGACTGGAGTACAAGCACTTGCGC
Organism: Boloria euphrosyne; assembly: GCA_951802675.2. Taxonomy (NCBI): domain Eukaryota; kingdom Metazoa; phylum Arthropoda; class Insecta; order Lepidoptera; family Nymphalidae; genus Boloria; species Boloria euphrosyne. The sequence continues at coordinate 3,499,438 of OX637900.1, read as the reverse complement.
TCACAAACGAATGTCCCCAGCTGGTCTCGAACCCGCGACCGTTAGCCGAGCAGGATCACTACAAACTGAGCCAAACGTATCGTCTATAAAATGTATGGAGTGTCTGTATCTTTAGTAATTAAAACCATGGATATTCACAGATTATTGGGAACCGCTATTAGTGAAATTGCTTGGCGTTTTCGAATATCATATGACGTCATTATTTATTGACCAACTTGAAAAGGTAGAAGTATTGTATTTTGACTATTATACAAGTTTTTTTGTTTTTCGAGATTAAAAGTGGAATAATTACTTTCAATTTTTAGAGAAAGAACTTTAGACTTACACTCGCTCCGTTGGGGTTCGTTCCTAGATATTTTTTCAAAAGTTAGCATAGGTTTTTTAGAAATTAGATATTTCCTTACAATAAAAAGTATTTTATATGTTAAATCGGATAACCGGCTATCGTCATACCAAATTTCATCAAAATCTGTTTAGTGGTTTTCTCGTAATTCGGTCACAGACAGACAGACAGACGAAAATTCTAAAAACGATACAATTCGGCTTCACTATCAATAGTAATGACGATTACAATAAAATTTTCCAAAAAACATTAAATGTACAGATTAGTTAGAATTTTGTTACAAATGAAACTACCTATTCGGATTTTGTCGCGGATTTACTTTGATTTTTAGTACCCTGGGTACTAAAATTCGAAAGAAATCCGCGACAAAATCTTTTTTTTTTTATGTTGGGACATTATTACAACAGCGCCATCTAGTTCCGCAGTAAGCTACGTAACGTGCTTGTGTTGCGGATACCAGATAGTTGATATACTACATATATATACATTTTAAAAACATGCATATTATAAATATAAACACCCATGACTGGAGTACAAACATTCGTGATTAGCAAATGAATGCCCCCAGTGGGACTCCAACCCGCGACCGCTGGCGCAGAAAGTAGGGTCGCTACCCACTGAGCCAAACGTGTCGTCAAAAAAATCTGAAATGGTAGCATCATTTATAATGTCGAATATTCGCGTAAACCTAAGAATGTACTAGAATTTTGTTAAATGTAAAGAAGATACCAAATAATATTATGCAAATATATACTGTATTTAACTTGTCCATTTAATATTAGGTACAATCATTTCCAAGGTTTCTCCACGAAGTTCTCCAACACCAAATACGAGATGAATTGTAAATTGAAATTATGCATTTCGAGAATCGGGGAAATGTTCGCTCGAGCCGAGCATCTGTTTGTAGATCCATTGATTTCTATCGAATTTACTTCTACATCTATCATTATGGACGGTTTCAGAATACTAATGGCGTAAGCGTACAAGTTTGTTATTTTACTGTTTTAGTAAGACTTTATTTCTTTCACTTTAAAAGTTATTATTTTTATATAGAAATTTAATGTTTTTGGACTTATGACATTCTCCTTTGAAATAAATAAATATGTTGGGACTTTATTACAACAGCGCCATCTAGTTCCGTGGTAAGCTACGAGGCTTGTGTTACGGATACTAAGTAGTTGATATACTAAACATATTATATATAAATTTTAAATACACACATATTGTAAATATATACACCCATGACTGGGGTACAAACATTCGCGCTCAGTAAATGAATGCCCTCAGCGGGACTAGAACTTGCGACCGCTGACGCGGAAAGTACACTGCCAACTGAACCAAACGTGTCGTCCTTAAGTACAATATGTTAATATAAACCGTTAAAAGTTAAAAGTTATGTCAGTAATATTCTAATATTAGAGTATTTTCGGTTACATATTTGGCTAATTCAGTGGGAAAAAAGATTTTTTCACTTCTAACAGTACGAATTATGTGCCTAAATTAATCAAAGTTATATGTCATACGGAACTACCAAAGCCAATAAAATTCGGATTCGACCAATTTACGCAAGCAGAGCAACGGTAATACTCCACTATTACAAAAAGGTGTAATTTCGATTTCCTTTATATTTAATCAATACTGAACTCGAAAAGTTCATGTGACACTTTGTCCCCGGAAAGTTACTACTTGAATAATAAATGACTCAACGCGAAGTCAATACACCAAACTTTATATTTCTAAGGTTAGGGTACAAAAGAGATTGTATTAATAAAACATTGAATCTTCGTCTTTTGAACTATGTACTTTTACTAATATTAATAAAAAATAAGTTTGTTTGTTATTTTTCAAGGAATTTTGCGTAACGATAGATCGATCTTCCTTCTTATTATTTATCTGAGTGCTATGATAATATCGGTCTCTTCAAGAGTCATGACTTTCGGTCCTTTAAAGGTCAGTAACATGTTTGCAACTGATCTTATATGCAAAAATCTATGATTAACGTAACATTTGGTGTATCGTTTATGTGTTTCTTACATTATACATACTTGAAAACTCGGTTTGTATTGACCCTGTTTGTTGTACCAGCGGTCACGGGTTCGAGACCCACAGGAGGCACTTAGTACTCCTGTCTTAGTTGTTAGCTGTAGCTTACGTTGCGATAATCAATAAATATTGATAAAAAAATTCATATGTATAATGTACCCATATAGAATCCATAAAAATAATGTCATTTTTTCCAGTGTCAGACACAAGCAGTCGTTTAAACTTACACAAATCGATGAAATCATAATCAGTATGTTATCAAATATGTACTAACAACATGTATGAAAAATGCCCCTAATAGCCAATAAATGCCCCTCATTATTTATTTAAAGCGAGGTCATGTCAAGGAAAGTTATTTTAAATACTATTTTATGTAAATTAGAGTCCATTGAATGATATATCATAATAACTAAATCAGTTATTATAAAGTTTTGTGTTTTGTGTTCCAACAGTAATATTACCAAAAAAGGCAAAATGTGTAAGTTTGTGTCAATGATATTATAAGTAAAAAGGTGTAGATACGTTACCTAAACGACATTCTACCTTCAAAAACGGCACACTAACGCACACATGAATAACTAAAAATATTGCAATAACACTGAACACACTACATTACGATTAGTTGTCAAAATAGGATGGCATGATTCAAGTATCGCCAGTGAAAAAGAGACAAATATAATTCGCGACAGTGCGTCGTCAACGCGTGAATATGTTCAGGTGGGCCAATTAGCCTAGTTTTAGTGTGCCGCTTTTTGAGCGCGTATGACTTATCTACACCTTTTTTCCTAGTATATCAATGGTTTGTGTATAGCGGGTAATCTCTGATTACTGATATGATTTTAAAAAGTCTTTGACTAATAGCAAGCTATATTATTATTGCGTAAGCTGAATATCGAGCTCAGTGGTGTGACATCGGAGAGGTCTAGCAGACCAGGGACCAGGGAATTAAGCCCTTTTTAACGTCCCACTGCTGGGCATATGTCACCCTTCAATGAGAGGGGGATCAGGCCATTGACTTCACATATCTATCGAAAACTTGCAAAGTTCTCTTAGACTGGCAGGTTTCCTCATGTTTTCCTTCACCGTAAGACAAATGGTGATCATGTAAGAAAATGATACGCACATGAAAATATCAGAGGTACGAGACACGGATTTGAACCCGCATCCCTCGGTTATCCAAGCGAGCGCGTTACCACTGGGTCACCACCACAGCAGATCCAGCAGTGGACGAATATAGGCTGAACATGATTGATGATGAAGCTTCAGCTGAGCGAAGCCAAGCGCAAATGTATAAGTACGAGTGACACTATAAAAAGGACTTAGGCAGTTATTTATATTTTATAGGGTAAATCCCTTATGTATTACGTAGACTTTGTCATAGAATAACACAAAATAGCCATTACCCCGATGGGAATTTACCGTTGAAAGTCAAATATTAGTCGAGAACTATCAAAATGGAATATTTTTTTTAAATAACAAACTAACCTAAGGTACTAGCTTTCGTACTACATTATGTAAATGTAAGACACGTCATTATAAATTATTACTTTTTTATTTTTTATGGGAAAGAGATGTTTTTCCATTTACAAAATTAGTTTGCGTGTATTACATAAATATATCACATAGTCATAGAAAGACGAAAAATGAAAAATATTTTAAGTAAGCATGGAGAAACCACTAAAATGATTTCGACGTAAACATTTTATTTTTTATATAAAAAAGCAGATCTTTCAATAAAAATAGAAAATTGTATCGTAGTTTGTTATTAAATCAACCTCCTTATCTAATGAATAGATAAAGATAAAAGCATATCGACTACATTTACGTATTATGTACGATGTACATACATATTTTTTTATTGAAATATCATTTTCTGATTCTGATACACGAATCTTCATGTGTGAATCATTTTCAACATGATTACCTTACGGTGCCTTACGGTGAAGGAAAACATCGTGAGGAAACCTCGAAAGTCATGCATGCTCAGTCTGCCCCTTCGTATCGAAGGGACGCCCACTCTCAACAGTGGAACGTTAACTAGTCAGTGTAATTTAAAAAACTGTAAAACCCGTCTGAGTTTATGTGTAATTTGGAAATGAAGAAAACCTCAAATATGTATTCTGATTTAAAATTTATACCCGTTGTCACTTTCAAAATTGACACCAATCTAACGACACCTTCAAAAATGATATTCATCGAGCGGTTCAGGCGTGCCAAACATTTGAATTTGACGCCAAAAATCCGCCATTTTGTTTTTTTTTTTTAATTTGATATACCCAGTGTCACTCTCACAGTAAATACTGTTAAAGATATAATTTTATTTAATATATTTAAATAAGTGATATTTGGTTGTATTCAGTTTAGTTTAGTAATACATAAGTTAAGTAACTTTTATAGTAAGTTTTTATAATCTATGTATTTAACTTCCTTTATGCATTTTGTTATCTATGGTGATTGGTGAACGCTCTGCTCTGGCCTCTGTTGGAACTTGTATTTTGTAAAAAGAATATATCGTGCTAAAGAAAATCTCAATTTCATTGAAGTTCATTATTTTACATCCCATATACATTAAAAGTCAATAGGTTATGGGCCCAGAAAAACTCTCGAAATTGAAGATCAGTAAAAACATCGTGTAAAATACTACTAGAAAAACTAACCTCTAAAATGGACACGCGGTCAATGAGTGTCGAAAAATTCGACGGAAACAATTTTCGCCAATGGAAGTTTCAAATTAAATGTGCTCTTAAAGCCAAAGGTATAGACATAACTCAGCCAAAGCCAGAAAGAGACAGTTCCACGTGGCTAAAAAACGATGGAATGGCGATGTTCATCATAACGTCAAACATGGACTTGAAACAGATAACCCTAATAGAAAATTGTGAAACCGCCAGTGAGATAATGTTGAAACTTGAATCAATTTACGAACAAAAAAGTGAATTGAATAAAATGATAATACAGGAAAGATTTTATCAGTATAGAATGTCACCTAATGACACAATTGCTCAACACATTTCCAAAATTGAAAATTTAGCCAAGCAGTTGAAAGAAAGTGGGGAAATCGTAAGTGAAACAGCCATTATGACCAAAATACTTAGTACTCTGCCCCCAAAGTATAGAACACTTCGCCAAGCGTGGTTATCATTGGATCCTTCAATGCAAAATATCATAAATTTAACTGCCCGCTTACTTGATGAAGAAGCAAGTTTAACATGCGAGGAAGAGCAAGAAACTGCTTTGTTAGTGACTAATTCTAAAAGCAAAGGAAGTTTTACACCAAATGAACATGGTAATGATACAAAGCAAAATCAATATATCAAACATCGCTTTGAGTGTTACAATTGTGGAAAGCGAGGTCATTTTGCTAAGGAATGTCGTGCATCAAAGAGATTTACAAAGAAGCCTGATAATATGCTGGCATTTAATATTGAAGACAAAATTGTAATTAATGATGAGAACATTTGGATCTTGGATAGTGGTGCATCGGCTCATATAACATTCAGAAGAAACATATTTATTGAAATAGAAGAATGCAGTCAAAAGTCATTGACACTTGGTAATGAACATTCAGTTGAAGTATGTGGAATTGGAAAAATAAGGATAGAAAGGTTTATCAATGGACAATGGCATCCCGGAGTATTGAATGATGTACTCTATGTACCAAGTTTGAGAAGAAATTTATTTTCTGAAGGTGTAATAATGCGCCAAGGTTATTCACTTCTTAAGAAAGGAAATAGTGCACTAATTTATTTGAATAGAGAAGTAGTAATGAGTGCACAAATTAAGACAAATAATTTATATGAGTTGAATATTAAAACTATCATTCCTGAAAAATGTAACTTAGTACAAACCAGTATTGATATTAAAAAGTGGCATGAAAGACTAGGACACATAAATCTGAAAGAAATTAAAAACATGAATCTCAACAATGTGGTTGAAGGATTAAAAATACAAGGTAGTACAGAAGAAAATTACACCTGTGAGGCATGCGCATATGGTAAACAACATCGTATACCATTTCAAAAATCTTCTAGAAATGAATTACAACCAGGTGATCTGGTGTACAGTGATGTGTGTGGTCCAATGAGCTACACATCAGTGCGAGGTATGCGCTATTTTGTATTGTTCAAAGATGCCATGACAAGCTACAGGCATGTATATTTCATGAGAAACAAAAGTGATGTATTAGATTATTTTAAAATATATAATGCTTTAATAAAGAACAAATACAAGCACAGTGTGAAAATTTTACACACTGACAATGGAAAGGAATATGTCAATACTGCATTCAAAGAATATATGGAAAAAGAAGGCATAGTGCATGAGTACACAGCACCCTACTCTCCAGAACAAAATGGGCGTGCAGAGAGGGAGTTTCGGACCATAGTAGAGAGTGCTCGCTCTATGTTATATGCTCGAGATGTGCCATTATACTTATGGGCCGAAGCTATCAATACAGCTGTGTATTTACTAAACAGGACTTCTTCAAGTCAATCTCCCAATAAAACACCTTTTGAATCATGGACTGGTGTCAAACCACAGTTGAGTCATGTGCGGGTATTTGGGAGTGAAGGATATGTACATATTCCAGATCAACTAAGAAAGAAATTAGACAAAAAAAGTGAGAAGATGATATTGGTAGGGTATGACAACAACAATTACAGAATGTATAATGCAAAGAATAAACAAATTAAAATATCAAGAAATGTAATTTTTGATGAAGATAAAGCACCAGAAATCAGAATGAATATATCAAAACTTTTAATAGATGAAGAAGACACGGACAAGACTGAAGAAGAAACTCAAGTAAATGATAAAAATCTCAATGACACTTTATCAACAGAAAACTCAGCTGAAAGTCTGCACAGTTGTCAGGATGATGATGATCCCAATTATGAACCATCTCAAGAGATAGATGACTTGGTAGAAAGGCAAATAAATCTAAGACCTCGATACAATAGAAATTATGAAGCTAACGTTGTGGAATTTACAGTGCCATCTACATACGAAGAAGCCATGAGGGATCCTCAAAAGGACGAGTGGTCGAAAGCTGTGAATGAAGAACTTGAAGCACATGAAGAAAATAAGACCTGGACGGCTGTTAAAAGAACAAATCAAAGAACTATAACAACTAAATGGGTCTTTGCAATAAAGAGAGATGAAAATGGGGAGGTCACAAGATATAAAGCTCGTTTATGTGCACGCGGATTCAGGCAAGTTAAAGGCATTGATTATGAAGAAATATTTTCACCAACTATCAGGTATGACTCAATTAGAATTATTCTTTCACTCGCAGCTAAATATAATTTTATAATTCAACAGTTTGATGTCAAAACAGCCTTTCTTAATGGTGATCTGGACGAGGACATATATTTAGAAGTCCCAGATGGAGTGTCAGTGAGTAAAGATTATATTTTAAAATTAAATAAAGCTCTCTATGGTCTTAAGCAAGCATCCAGATGTTGGAATAAAAAATTTACAAATTTTCTAAAAGAATATGGTTTTATACAGTCTCAGGCAGATAATTGTATTTACATAGGAGACTTCAATGGCATTAAAATTTTCTTATTAATTTTTGTAGATGACTGTCTTGTGGTTTCCTCAAATAAAGAATTAATTAAGCAAATTATAATATATTTAAAACAAGCATTTAAAATTAAAGAATTAAATTTAACTTATTTTGTTGGTATGCAAATAGTAAAAGAAAGCAATTACATTCTCATTCATCAAAGAAATTATATTGAGCAGATCATAAGAAAATTTAATATGAATGATGCCAATTCTGTAAAAACCCCATCTGATGTAAATGTAATAATATCAAATAATTTAGACGAAGATGTTGTAAACTTTCCTTATAGAGAATTAATAGGTTCACTTTTATTTTTATGTTCTGTTTCTAGGCCTGATATTAGTTTTATAGTAAATTTATTGAGTAGATATGTAAACAGTCCTAAAAGGCAACATGTAAATGCCGCTAAACGCATTGTAAGATATTTGATTGATACAAAGGATTTATGTATTTTTTATAGAGAGAGCAGCAGTCTTGTAGGATACTCTGATTCTGATTTTGCAAGTGATATAGACACTAGAAAATCTACCACTGGATACATTTTCTTGTTGAATGGTGGACCAATCACATGGTCCAGTCAAAAACAAAAGACTATTGCCCTCTCTACAACAGAAGCGGAATATGTAGCCGCTAGTGAGTCTGCTAAAGAAATTATATGGTTGAAGCAACTATTATCTGATCTAGGTGAAACATATGATTGTATTACTCTACATGTAGATAACCAGAGTGCAATTAAGTTGATAAATAATCCCATATATCACAAAAGAACTAAACATATAGATGTCAAATATAACTTTATTAGAGAAAAGGTAGAAGAAGGTATAATTAAAATTAAATACATTTCAAGTTCGAATCAATTAGCAGACATATTAACTAAATCATTACCAGCTCAGGCATTTATATTTATAAGAAATCATTTGTTGGCCAAATATTAATTTAAAGTTTTTTTTTGATTGTGTGTGGTAAATAAAATTATAGAGAGGGTGTTAAAGATATAATTTTATTTAATATATTTAAATAAGTGATATTTGGTTGTATTCAGTTTAGTTTAGTAATACATAAGTTAAGTAACTTTTATAGTAAGTTTTTATAATCTATGTATTTAACTTCCTTTATGCATTTTGTTATCTATGGTGATTGGTGAACGCTCTGCTCTGGCCTCTGTTGGAACTTGTATTTTGTAAAAAGAATATATCGTGCTAAAGAAAATCTCAATTTCATTGAAGTTCATTATTTTACATCCCATATACATTAAAAGTCAATAAATACGAACGTAACGACACTTCTCTAGCTAAAATCCGTCGAGCGGTTCAGGCCGCATAGCAATTATACATATTATACACATAATATACTCTCGAGAAACATAACTGTCCTTCTAGCGCAGTCGGGTAAAAAGGGTGGGATACCCTATACAAAATAATGTTTATAGTATATCTCGTTTTGTTAGGAACGTCTCTAAGAAATATTAGCTAAGTCAAACAAAAGAGAAGACGCCAACATTTCATTCATTGCGTACTTAACCCAGTTCCTTGCTAAGCACTTTAGGACTAGCTTTCGCCTACAGCTTTATTAAATTAATCTTTATTCTATCTTTATTATAACACTTTCTTAGATTTGTTCGTCTAGTATTTGAAGTTTTAGATGCATTTTTGTTTATGGATTATTTATTTACATGTTTTTTTTTTATTTTGGAGGGTAATAAACATTTTTTTAATTAACAAATAATATTTTTTTCTATTAGATATGTCGCAATTTTATTTTTTACAAAAGTTTATGCCAAAAAATACTTTATGTTTAATGGTTGTCTGTTTTAATCTGCTTCTATTATTATCGCATAGATTTTAAATTATTTAAGTATCTACAATTTAAATAACTATAAAATAATGTCTGATCAAATCTAATAATGAAACTAGTAAATTTATAGCTTTCCGTATTTTTAGTTAGTAACACTATCCTTATCCTTACTAATATTATAAGTGTGAAAGTAACTGTGTCTGTGTCACGTAATTTCACGCCATAACTACTGAACTGATTTAAATGTAATTTGGAACACAGATAGGCAAGAGCCTGAGAGAGGACGTGTATAAGTAAGACATAAAAAGTTTGTAAAATTTTATACTAAAAAGGGGAACCAAGGGTACTAGCGAGGATGAGTCACGAGATAAAATAGTTTATTATAATAGTGCGAAAATATCTAGAACTTACAAAGAAACTTATTTCTCATTTAATACTACAAATAGATAAGAAGTTAGAGCACCAATCTTGATGCCCCTCTTAGAGTTTCGTACCGGAAGGGTTGAAAAGGTCCTAAACCCTATTATCCAGTCTGCTGAATTTATTTGATAATTCTATTATATATTTACTTCTATTTAAAAAAAGATTTATTTTGAGAAGATTGTAAAAGTCTTTTTATATTTGATAGCGAAAGGTTTAGCATAAAATGTTTACAAACTTTGAATCTCTTACTTATTCATATCTAATCAAAAGCCTAAAAAATAAGTTTCAAGCTTCTAGCTTTAAAAATGGCGTAATTTCCATACAAATTTTTATCCCCTATTTCTATCCTTAACAGTACTTTTTTCGCCTTAAAAGGTAGCCTAGGTCCTTTCTCAGGCTCTAGACTACATGTGTACCAAATTTCATTAGAATCGGTCCACTACTTTTTGAGTTTATCCATTACATACAAAAATACAAATCTTTCATCTTTATAATATTATAGTATAGACGACACGTTTGGCTCAGTTGGTAGTGATCCTACTTTCTGCACCAGTGGTCGCGGGTTCGAGATCCGCTGGGGGCATTCGTTTGTTGAGCACGAATGTTTGTACTCCAGTCTTGGATGTTTATATTTATAATATGTATGTATTTCAAATTTATATGCGTAATAATATATCAACTATCTGGTAAACGTAACACAAGCCTAGCTTACCACGGAACTAGTTGGCACTGTTTTAATAACGTCCCGACATGTTAATAATTTAACTAATTAATTTTATTTATTTATTTATTCATTTATTCATTTATTCATTTATTCATTTATTCATTTATTCATTTATTCATTTATTCATTTATTCATTTATTCATTTATTCATTTATTCATTTATTCATTTATTCATTTATTCATTTATTCATTTATTCATTTATTCATTTATTCATTTATTCATTTATTCATTTATTCATTTAGTCATTTATTCATTTATTCTTTTATTCATATATCCATTTATCCATTTATCAATATGTCCATATATCCATTTATCAATACATATAAATAAAATTAAAATTAATTTAATTTCAAATTAAAAGCTTTTCACTAAATTGATATGAAAGTATATACGGACGGTACATACATAAAAAATCTATTTTTAACATTTTTGTCTGTAAGTCGTCAGTGTATTTGTTCCGGCTTATCACTGAAACGGCTGGACCTATTTTTGCGGGACTTTCACTCACAGATAGCTAATGTTATAAGGAGTAACGTAGTCCACTCTTATTTTATTAGAAAATTATAAAAACAGTTTAATTTATTTTAACTTTACCGAAGCGGGCTGGGTTTGCTAGTATATAATAAACGTTAAGGCGTTCCTAGAGACTGACACTATAGGTCAGGGATAAGTCGCTAGTCTCATATAAAAAGATTTCTAATAAACCGAACATAAATGTCACATTATGTTTATCATAACGCGTCAGAAAAGTCAGTCGGCATAAGAAACGAAATAAGTTAAAGAAGCAAAATTAAATCAAAATAGAATACCAACTTGGTTTTGTTTTTTAGAATTTATTGTCCTATAAATGTTCTATCAATATGTCTTTATTCATTTTTTAAGAACGTATAACTTTTATTATACGTACATTAATTATTATAGGGGAGTTTAGCTGTCGTCCGGCAAAGCAGCCGGATGGAGTGCTTTTCGGATTGGTCCTGGTACTTCTCTGATCGAAGATTGAATGGGATGGGATCGTGGGATCAACCCCATGGTTGTTATGGTCTGATTCAGCAGGTCGGCCTTTGGGGTGTCGCGGTTGAGTGCTTAAGCGATCCTGCACCGCCCCATTAAGACGGTTAAGGTTCTATTGGGCTTAAGTAGTACTGGCTTTACCAGTCTCATAACCATCTGTATACATTGCAGCTTATAGGGATGCGTATGCGCATTTTTCTACATAAAAAAAATAATTAACCATTGGACTATTTAGTGTACGTACGTATATCATGTCGGTGGTCAAACATATCACTACATATTATGAAACGAAAGTTATCCACCGCGTCTGTCTGTCTGTCTGTTTGCGATAAACTGCACTGATATTCATGCTGTTTGCACCAATGGATAGAGTGGTTCTCGAGGAAGGTTTAAGTATATAAAGAACCTAAGCGAAGCGAGGGTGAGTCGCTAGTTTTTAAATAAACAGTATGAGTTAATTTCGAGCGTTAATCGTTTAATATAGGTCGTAACGTGTGACACAGGATATTTAAATAAGAGGTAAAGACAAAATAGTTCAGTTCCTTTTTCTTCAAAAGTTATGTGTACATTTTTTTAGTGGCTATTGGCTAGCTTTCTTATAAATAAAAAAAACGATTTTAGGTTGTCTTTTTTCTTATAAAGATAGATCATAGAAATTATATTCAAATACATCTTCCTTAAATCTTTTGTAGGATCATTTTCACTGCGAAAAAATATTTTATTGTAGTCGCTAGTCGGCACTAAGTCTTTAGTCTTCGTAGTCGTACTCTTCTCTCAGTCACGATTTAAGAAAGTTTACTTTAAAATACTTTTAAAATATTTCAAAGACTACTTAAACTCGGCTACTTAAATTAAACAAACGACTATTCTATACAAATTCTAAGCTTCTAATCAAATTTTAGAGCAAAAGTTAATCTAGCTACAACTAAACCAGTACTGTTACAATATAAGCGGCTTTAATTGATAACTTCAAGTTTCACTTTGTTGCTGTGAATACAAAATGTAATATTTTTGTTAAATACATTTTACAGTCAAGGAATTATTATTTCTTAGATTTACGCGAATATTTGACATGTATATATATTATCTACTGCGACTTCGTCCGCGAGAGAACAAATGAATTTTATTAACATGTAAATTCGTACAATTACTTCTTTTATACCCAATTCATTGATATTTCAAAAACGTTACTCGTAAGACATAGAGTATAACAGTTCGACGTGGTTCCTTAAATAATTGGCATACCTTTTATATTTATAAACCGATTGAAATGAAAGAATCACTAAATGTTAAGGGAAGCATACTACAAAGTCATCGTACTTTTCTTACGCTGTAATAATAGTGAAGGCTATATCTAAATCGGTTAAGCTGTTTCTGAGATGAGCGTGCAAAAACGTACAGACAAACAGATAAGCAGACAAACAGATAAAAAATCTATCAATCATTGTTTCAGGTACTGGTAATATTAGAGTTAACATAAATAATACGTTTTATAGCAGAAACATATTTTATCTACGAGAAATAATATATACGTACATAAAAATTAAATAGCTTTTATAATTAATTAAAAAAAATTGCACTTAATACGATCATAACCTTATTCTAGTAAGCCTCACATGCTCAGATTTATGAGTAAAATGCAAAAACTAGTTTGAAAAACTCGGAAAGCCAAACATTTAATTAAGGCCCAAACCACTTATCCGATGCAATCATTCGGCACAACGCAAATCGATATCGACTCGAGTGTAAAATTCCCCTGAAAAGCACCTTTTTTTTTTCAAATTCAAAATATTTTATTCAGCATAAAATTATTACAATTTTTTACTGAACGTCATGAGTCTACTACCAGTTCGGAAAGAAGAAGCCACTGACCTGAGAAGAACTGGCGAAAGAAACTCAGCGGGACTAATTTTTTTTTTTGTCTGTTTTAATATTTTTTTAAATGGAAATCGAAATGAACAATCATTCTATTGGTTGAAATAGCCTGGAGGCGATCACATCATTCCCAAGGCGTACTGTCTTCTAAAAAATCGTTAATCGAATAATATCCTTTACTACACAAACGTTCTTTCACAATTTTTTTAAATTTGGCAATAGGAGCTTTTTGAACGTTTTCTGGGATCCTGTTGTATAAGCGTATACATTGTCCATAAAAAGAATTACTGACTCGGCGTAAACGAGTCACAGGCATTACAAGTTTATGTTTACTCCTAGTATTAATGGTATGCATGTCGCAATTCCTGGGAAATTCGTGTATATTTTTATGAACATACATAACATTTTCGTACACGTATTGAGAAGCAACAGTCAATATTTTTATTTCTTTAAACTTATCTCTTAATGATATTCTAGGACCTAAACTATAAATTGCACGAATAGCTCTTTTCTGCAGGACAAAAATTGTATTAACGGTAGCTGCATTTCCCCATAATAAGATTCCATATGACATAATACTATGAAAATAACTAAAGTATACTATGCGAGCTGTATCTACGTCAGTAAGAAGTCTAATTTTTCTAACCGCGAACGCTGCAGAGCTAAGCCTATTCGCTAGCTCCTCAATATGGAGATCCCACCGCAATTTCGAATCTATGATAATACCTAGGAATTTGGTAGACTGTACCGGTTTTAATATTTCCCCGCCTAATACTACACCATTATCAACAAGTTTAACATTAGGTGTTGTGAATTTTATTAATTTTGTTTTTTTGTTATTTAATAATAGATTATTCGAATCAAGCCAATAGACAACCTTTGAGAGAGCATCGTTTACATCGTCATACACAAGTAAATTACGTTTTACCTTAAAAATAAGTGAAGTATCATCAGCGAACAATACTATCTCATGTTTGTCCTGCACAAAAAATGGCAAATCATTTATGTAAACTAGAAAGAGAAATGGACCAAGAATGGAGCCTTGTGGAACCCCCATATCTAACGGAGCCCCAGGAGATCTCTTACCATTTACATCAACCCACTGTATTCTATTACTCAGATAGGAATTCAGAAGGTTGAGTGCCTTATTTCTAATCCCATAATGATGCAGTTTCCTGATCAACGTCACGTGATGCACACAATCAAAGGCCTTGGATAAGTCACAGAATATCCCAAGAGCATCCTGCGACCTCTCCCATGCCTCAAAAATATTTTTAACTAGCTCAACACTAGCATCTGCTGTGGAGCGACCTTTTGTGAAGCCAAACTGTTTCTTATGAAGTAGATTGTGTGCATTAAAATGCAATAACATTTGCCCGAGTATGATTTTTTCAAAAATTTTACTAAATGTTGGGAGTACTGAAATTGGTCTAAAATTATTAGGGTCTAGGGTACTACCCGATTTAAAAATTGGAATAACTTTACTATGTTTCATTAGATCAGGAAACACACCACGTTCTATACAGTCATTAAATATAGTAGCTAAAAAAGGTGCAACAACATCGATTACCGAACTAACAACTTTTACAGATATACCCCATAAATCAGCTGTTTTCTTGACGTCCAGGCTTCTGAAGGCTACCATTATATCTTTGGGGCTTACAGGTTTAAATTTAAATATTTCATTACATTCTTTAATGTTTTCCTTTAGCAAAAATTCAGCAATGTCGGGAGATGAATTAAGTGATTGCGTCGTTGAAAGTGGAATGTCAGTGAAAAATTTTTCAAACTCAGACGCAACTTCTCGTTCTGAGGTAATATAATTATCATTAATATTTAACTTAAAATCGAAGCTGCGATCTGTGACTCTTCCACTTTCACAAGCAATTATGTTCCATGTCATTTTGATTTTATTTTGCGCATTTCTTATTTTGTCTTTAATATACAAGGATTTTGCCATGGAACATACTCTTCTAAACATTTTTGAGTAGGCACTTACAAAAGAAGCAAAAGATACACTATGATTATAGGCTCTTTCACTGTACAATTCATATAGCCTTTGCCTGCTCTTACATATGCCAGGAGTTGCCCATTCACCAAATGTCAAGAGACCCCCTGAATTGACTGTTTTAGAAGTGAATATTGTAGAAAATTCAGTTTTTACTAATTTAAATAAAGAGTTATATAAGTAGTTGGGGTCATTAATATAAGATAAATACGGAAGCTTAGCCACAATATTACCTCTAAACTTCTCCATACGTGTAGTATTTATAGGTACAAAAGTCTTTTTTGAAATATTTTTCTTGGCATTTAATAAAGAATAAGAAAAGGAAGCTAACTGGCCACAATGGTCTGAGCTTAATTTATTAATAATAGCTTTAGAATATGGTTTACAATTTGTAAATATATTATCAATACATGTAGCACTAGTAGCAGTGATTCTAGTTGGTTCAGTAAATAAGTTATGTAGGTTATATGATAGAAGCATAGATTTAAATCTGAGACTTATATTAGAATTATCTGATAAATTAATATTAAAATCTCCACATACAATAATAACCTTTTTAGAAATATTTAATTTTAACAAAACTTCTTCCAATACTTTTTCAAAGTACTCATATAACCCACTAGGAGGTCTGTATACGCATACAACAATGAGGTGCTCAAGCTCTACGCAGGCTAGTTCAATAGTTTGCTCAACAGAGAGGCTCACAATATCTTTACGTTCTTTATATTTAAAAAGTTTACTAATAATTATTAAAGAGCCACCGCGTATAGCTTTTTCTCTGTTGAACATACTAGCTACCCGGTGACCGCTGAAGTTAAATATGGACTGGGAGAGGCAAAGCCAGTGTTCAGTTAAACATAAAATTTGAATATTTTCACCATTCATAAATAACTCCAGTTCAAGTTCCTTACCTAACATGCCCTGTATATTTTGGTGCACCAGGTTTACAGTATTTAATTTTTTACAAATATGGGCATTTCTTGCTAAATTATTGTGAAATTTATGTGATTTAAAATCATGATTTGCTAATATGCTAGAGGTATTCTCTGTTGTCTTAATAATTAATTTAAATTCTTATTTGGAACGGGTTCCACATCACAAAATGTCAAAATATTACAATTTTGCTCAATAGGAGCAGATGTCAAAGTAACCAGATTATTGGCTATGTCAGTTTGTATATAATAAGATAGCACAGATGCTATCTGTCGTTTAAAAAAATATGGTAGGCTCAGCCTACTATATGTCAACATATAATTATTATTTTTCCATAAATTATTTATGTCAATAACATCAATTTTGTTACTTTTTTTAATATTTAAACTTAAATACTTACAAGTAGTCAAAGTGTGCATTAGATTATTTATGTCATATCTTAACCTATTTTCTTGTGGCAATTCAGCTAAATAAGGTAGTGTAAACAATAAAATTTTATTTATATTTAATTGTTCCAATTTGTTTAAAATATTTTTCATTGAATGATTGTTTACAGTACCCCTTCTCCCAATTAATAAGATAATGGTTGTGTTGGGACAGTGAGCCTCACTCAAAACGCTATTAACTATTTGATTATAAGTGGCTCCGGGCATGCAATGATTGATAACTCTCTGGCCCACACAAAAATCATTTAATAATACACCCATACCTTTTCCCAACTCATCACTATAAATTTTAATATATTTATTATTATCAGGAATAGACATGGACTGTACAGGTTGTTGAACATTATAAAATTGGTGGTCGGTATGAGTCCCCGCAGGCTGAGTAAGGGATTCACTAGTTAAGCTAGTATTTATCTGCCCTGTTTGACCTAAAGATGAAAGATGACATTCACAATTATGAGTTTTAATAAATGAGTCAAAACGCTCAAGGTTATTGTTGCTAAGTTTTACCAGGTCATCCATGGCAGATATGTGTTCAGCAATTTCTTTCTGAGCAGTACTGTATTTAGATGTTATTGTTTCTAATCTATGCTTTAAATTTCCAATCTCAGACTGCAGTGAGCTAACATCGGCCTCATAGTCATTTTTTAAGATATTTATTTCTTGGCAGTACGCTATCATTTTTGTTTTAATTGCTATTTTCTCTCTACAAATATTCTTATACATTTTATGTATATTTTTCGTTTTTAAGAATTGGGCACATTTTTTGATTATTTTATTAATTTTAATATATTTTTTTAGTTTATTTTTACTTGGCATGGGGATGGTAGTGCTCGAGTCATCACTTGTCAAATCTATTACACTAATATTCTTTTTCAATTTTGGGGCAGAGGACACTAAGTTTGGTGCATTTTCAACCAATTCATTATATAGACATTGGGTTTGAGAGGCTGTCAGATTATAGTTAATATTTTTAAGATCCTTAATTTGTTTGTTTGCCTCATGCAGTTGATGTTTTAATTCACTGTTAAGTTTCAGGGCTTCCTCATACTCATCTCTGCACTGGTCAAACCCATTGACTATTTTGAGAAGTTTTTCATTTTCATACATTACATTAGTGTATTCAATATGCATTTGTGACATTTCATTTTTTAAATCAGTATTTCTTTTGAAAATCTTCTCTAATTCCTTCTCGTTGTCATCTCTTTCCTTTAATAATTGTTCACACTGTACCCTGTATGTCTTTAGCTCCTGGAGCGTCAGCTGGAGTTGTTCCTCCGCCTGGCGCGCCTTGGATCCACGAGTCATCATTTTGAAGTTAAAAAAAATTAAATAAATATACTATATTAACAATTTCTACGTATGTACAGGTAGTGTGAACGATGTAATGTAACTACTGTATTAATTTACTTAATAATTTATGACAAAATTAAGGAAAGAAATTACAATGATAAAGATTCAATTTAAATCTTTAGTTCGTTACCTGTACGATGACAGCTGACGAACACAACTTATCTTTTGGATAATCCTTTTATGAATATATATCACAAATATCACAAATTTGACACTTAAATTAAATAATCACTTATTTAAACTATGCTAGTTAAACAAAATTTATCAAAATTAAATAAAATAATTGGGAGAAGTTATTATCTGATGAGGAAAATAATATATTATATTATAGCTGTTCAATATTTTTAATTTAATGAAGTGTATAAAGTATTGGGTAGGTATACGTAACACAAGCCTCGTAGCTTCGCATGAAACTAGATGGCGCCGTGTGTTAATTTTACAACATATTTATTTATTAATAGTATTGATAAATATAAATAAACGCTTTTAAATGTGTCATTTTTCACAAATACAAGTGCATTTATCAAAATTCATGGTCACCATTTTTAGTTTAAAGTTTACTTTTATACACACTTTTGACTGAAAAACTTAATAATTCAGGTATTTTGAGGCATTGTTACATTCTAGCATTAAATGTAGGCATTAAGTAAGGTATGTACAGTCACGCAAAAATGTAGCTAAAATGTCAGTCAGAATTTGCTTATTCCACACACGTCTTATTCAAATATTAGACATGTAATAACAGCATATTTGTACAAGCCCTAAAACCATGTAATAATGCCGTAGTAGACTCTTGTATCTATACATCTACGTATACATCGTATAACTATTTATACATCTAATATATAAAAATCTCGTGTGTGATAGTGTTTGAACTCCTCCGATTGGCTTGACCGATTTTTATGTTTTTTTTGTGCATATTTGGTAGGTCTGAGAATAGGTCGTAGGCTATTTTTAATTTACCTAGCTGATAAGGGTGACCCTCTCCAGATTTTTTATTTCTTATTTTTAGACAATTTTTTTATTTTTTATATGTTTATGATTACGCATCAAAAAATACCTATATCCATAATTTTCATCTCCCTACCACCAATCCCTATTTTAATAGTAATTAGAACGCGAGTGGAGCCGCGGGAATCGCTAGTATTTTATGAAATACTAGGGACTAACCCTTTTTAAAATATTTTTTTTGGAAAATCCTAATAAAAAAGTAATTATTATCAATATAGAGATCGAATCTATAGTAACCTAGTAGAATTTTTTTCTGTCTGTCTGTACCTGTCTGACCGCATCACGAGAAAACCACTTATTTGCTGAAAATTTGAATGTTAGCTAACCCAGACAACGAAATATGCAAACTCACGGATAACCATACCGATTAGCATAAATGATACTTTTTAGTATGAAAACGAAGTGAAAGTGACTCACTTATAATTAAATATTATTAAGAAGTCGGTAAATATATACACTAACTCGAAAGATAAGCTCAAGATGAATGACAAATGGACTAATTTGTAAAAACGCCAATATATTACATACTCGACACGTGAGAGATTATAAGCAGGATTGATGGCTTTACGTGCTCTCTGAAGTAAGGGGATGAAACACCACAAAGTTAATATAATTCCGGTCGTTATCGAGACTTTCCTAACAAAAAACTTATAACAAAACGTGGCCCAACTCAAGATTTGAACCCAGTACCTTTTGCTGTTATCAACCGACTTCCAAAAAGGAGGAGGTTTCTAAATTGAACTGTACTTTTTTTATATTTGTTATAAATAAATAAATATAAATAAATAAATATGTTGGGACATTATTACAACAGCGCCATCTAGTTCCGCAGTAAGCTACGTTACGTGCTTGTGTTGCGGATACCAGATAGTTGATATACTACACATATAAATTTTAAATACATACATATTATAAATATAAACACCCATGACTGGAGTACAAACATTCGTGATTAGCAAATGAATGCCCCCAGCGGGACTCGAACCCGCGACCGCTGGCGCAGAGAGTAGGGTTACTACCAACTGAGCCATACGAGTCGTCAACCTTACTTACCTCAGAACTTTGGACTGGGTGAACCGATTTCGATTATTCTTTTTTTATTTGCAAGCTAGTGCTTCCACTATAGTCCCATTTTAATTTGGTCCATTTCTGACAATGGAATGCACGAGAAATCCATATAATTTTAGCCACTAGACCGAGTCAGTTTCACTGAAATAATATATATACTACTACATGTAATGCCTCATAGTGCCTTATACATGTAGGAAAAGATCATTAGACGAAATTTCAAAGGGCGTAATGATTTTAGCCTGCAAAGTGAAAATTTAATATGTAACTGAATTTACTTGCTTCGCGAAATGCTTCTGAAATACGTATCAAAATTATAATGTCATCTACAGATTCTATTAATTCTTACTTTGTAACGTGGTATACGGATGTTATATGTAATTTTAACTATTATAGTAACTATTATTTTCTATACTAGTGACTCGCCTTCACTTCACTCGGGTTCGCTCGCAACTATTTTTTTTATGGGACAAAGGGGGCAAACGGGCAGGAGGCTCACCTGATGGTAAGTGATCTCCTCCGCCCATGGACATCTGCAACACCACAGGGCTTGCAGATGCGTTGCCGGCCTTTCAGGAAAGGGAGGGAGGGAGGAGGGAGAAGGACGGGAGTAGGGATGGGGAGTGGGCCTCCCGGTCTCTCACTTACCGGACGAAACGCGACAGCATAGCTGCCACTTCACGCCGGTCTTCTGTGAGAGAGTGGTACTATACGGGGCGTGCCGGCCCATTCGGCTGCTACCTGAAGGTAACAAGTATGGCACTACCACTTAAAACTCGCTCGCAACTAACGTTAGTAGAAATTCCTTAGGGACATAATATTTTCCCGCAGTAAAAAGTATTTTATATGTTGATTCGTATAAACAGCTATCACCAAACCAAATTTCATAAAAATCTTTTAAGTAGTTTTTTCGTGATACGTCAGACATGTCTGTATGTATGTCTGTACAGACATTTAAAATAAAACAAAAATGCTATAAACTATTATATATTATTACTTAAAAACTTATGTATTTATGGCCGGTTCCTGCCAAGACGGCCAATCTCATTGAGACTAGCCAAATGCGCAAAAGATAAAATTATATTTATAGTGCATAAGTAATAAGTATACGCGCAGATACAAGTGTACTCTCTATTCCCGTCACTCTCTTACTCCAGTGGGTTGACTACTTAACACGACCGGTAACAGTCAGCTTACTTAAGAAAAAGACTCAAAGACTGCCGTACAACCGTAAATGCCTGCCACTACATCACCGAGGCAGTTAAACCTTATGTATACAACTTCAGTTCATATTCAAAGGTTCTGTCACATTCACGTTTTACATACTGTTTACCAATTTGTATTCTTATAAGTTCTAAAATTATTATGATAAGGTTCTAACGTTCCAATTGCTACTGTATACAAAAGCTCGTTAGCAAATTTGTTTATGGTTTCCATTGAAATTAAATGAGGGATAAAGTTCGCAATTTACAATATCTTTTTAATTTGAGATTAGCAAAGTATGTCTTTGTCAGATTTAAACTTAATTCCTAATCGAATAAATATAAATTTGTTGGGACATTATTACAACAGCGCCATCTAGTTCCGCAGTAAGCTACGTAACGTGCTTGTGTTGCGGATACCAGATAGTTGATAAACTACACATATACATTTTAAGCACATACATATTTTAATTTGAAGTTTCAAGTAGATGTTCCAATTTTATTTACATGTATAGATGTATAGACATATTATAATTGAGCATTACTATTATCAATAAGAACATTATGGTTAAATTTAAACCACTGGATGAAACAAATTATTTCTGGATGAAATAATTATTATACATATTTCTTATATAAATTAATTAAATGTCTATCACATTTAATTTTTAATACAACAAAATGTAAGCGTTCAAACAAAAAGAAAAGTTTAGTTCAGAAAAAAGCTTGTTAAAAATTGAGTGGAATAAAATTGTGGGTTCATTATAAAATATTCAAATGGACGCCGCGCTTGGTAAAGTTTGAAAAATGGACTCAATGTACCAAAAACACGAAAATATACCATGTTTTTTTATATTTACTAAGCTCACTTCACTCTTTCATAATATTTGACGATACGTATGGCTCAATTTGTAAGTACATAAGTACTTGCTGCGTCAGCGGTCGTGGGTTCGAGTTCCGCTGGGGACATTTATTTGTTGAACACGAATGTTTGTACTCCAGTCATATTTATACTACATGTATTTAAAGTTATACTATACACATATGTATTTAAAGTTATACTCGTTTATGTAGTGTATCAACTATCTGGTAGCCGTAACATAAGCCGCGTAGCTTACCACGGAACTAGATGGCGCTGTGTGTAATAATATTCCATCATATTTACTTATTCAGCTCTCTTAGATAGTATAATAAATTAGTCCGCGTTTATTTTGCCGCAATTTGTTGGATTTCTTTTTTTTTACGCAGAACTCTAATTATTTTATAAATT
The DNA here is from genome assembly GCA_951802675.2 of Boloria euphrosyne. NCBI lineage: Eukaryota > Metazoa > Arthropoda > Insecta > Lepidoptera > Nymphalidae > Boloria > Boloria euphrosyne. The sequence continues at coordinate 3,476,364 of OX637900.1, read as the reverse complement.
AAGATAGAATAAGTTCCTTATAAAATAAGCTATATGCAAGTGAAAGTCCTATAAAAATCAGTCTAGCTGCTTATGAGATGAGCCGGAACAAACAGACACTCAAATGAAAATTTTAAAAATCGTGTTTTTCTTATACGTACCTTAATTATATTTTAATTTTCAATTCCATTGTTACACATGCTTGTTACATAATGTTGAAACGACTGGACAAATTTGGATGGAATTCAATGCACAATGATAATTTATGGAGCAAGGTGTACGCATGTATAATAAAATTCCACAGCCCATATTGAGCTTGCCTTTGGAGCAATTTAAGTCTAAAATTAAAAATAAATTATTGAATAAAGCTTATTAAACCATCAGTGAATACTTAGAAGATGTAAATGTGTGGGATTAATGTCTTGTTGTGTTTCACGTAGGATAAATAGATAAATATTGTAATGCAATAAATTATATTGTAATCAAATATTTTTTGAAAAGAGCAACTGCTGAGTTTCTCGCCGGCTCTTCTCGGCAGAACAGCATTCCGAGTCGGTGGTAGCTTACTCCCAAGTCCCAGACTTACAGCTGACATTTAATTTAAAATCTATATAATAATGTAAAAGTGACGATTCAAAAGTGCTTGTAAAAGTCTATTTGAATAAAGAATATTTTGATTTTTTTGATTTTTTGCACAGATAGATCATTAGCTGGAATAGCACATAGGCTATTTTAAGACACTAAGAACGCTTTCGAGGAGCAAAATTAAGTATTTTTTATATAGTTATGATTTTATTATATAAAGATAAACAAACTTTGTATAAGTAAAGTTAAGGATAAAACCATGAAAATGACATTGTACAAACAAACTGATGAACAAAAAGATTTGTCATAGTTTAAAGTATTAACAATAATATATACTGTGTTACATCGATTGACCCACTTTATTCTGTCTACGACATAGTGAGTTTAGGTTACTTTTAAAATCATAAATTATTAGTGACGTGACTTGCTTTGTTCTAGAAAATACCATCCTCCTCCTCCCCCTCCCAAACCCATCTTTTTTAATTATGCTAATAATTATTAAGTAAATTTATTTAACAATTATTAATAATTCTAACAACTATACGTACGACTTGGACAGTTGTAATGTTGAAATGTATATAATGTTTTTTTTTCAGTGGTAGCCCAGCGGTAACGCGTCGCTTGTATAACCGAGTGATGCGGGTTCAAATCCGGGTCTCGCACATCTGATATTTTCATGTGCGAATCATTTCTATCCTGTTTACCACTTGTCTTACGGTGAAGGAAAACATCGTGAGGAAACCTGCATGTCTGAGAAAACCTAGCAAATTTTCGTAAGACATATTGTGAAGTCCGCCAACACGCACTAGGCCAGCGCGGTAAACTATGGCCTGATCCCCCTCGTACTAAGGGAGGCCCGTGCCTAGCAGTGGGACGTTAAAAAGGGCCGATAATGAACAAAAAATTTATTATTGTTACAGGATTCCACACCCGGCAGTAGTAGTCCAGTGGTAATGCTTGGGTAACCGAGTGAAATAATCTCAAAACCCAGGTTTAGCACCTCTGCACTGATGTTTTCATATACAAATAATTTACGTGATTATCACTTGTCTTACGAAGAAGAAAAACATCTAGAGGAGACCTGCATGTATGAGAGAACCTAGCAAGATTTAGAAAAACGTGTGAAGTCCGCCTTTGGCGAACATGATGGGCTTGATCTCCCTCGTATTGATGGGAGGTTCATGCCCAGCAGTGGGAGGTTAAAACGGCTTAAATTCGGAACGGAAGATTTAATAAAATATTTATTTCTAGACCATACAAGTGTTACCACTTTTCTTACCCTCGCTCCCATTACCACTCGAACACCCAAGCAAAACTAGGGTAAAACACTGTTTAGAACATCATATTAAAGGAAAGACAGATTGACAAGAAAATAACTTCACAGTTATTACTTTAAGCAGAGTAGCGTAACAATATTAAGAAAATTCTCGGTACGTTAGCAAATACGTGTTTAATTTAAATTCTCATGCATGCATAAGCATGATATATTGGCTACTGTTGTTTACTGCTAAAATCGATTCTTACTTCAACTTATATTACAACTATCAATTCCCGCGGCTCCGCTCGCGCCCAAGGTTTGAAAATTTAGGGTTATAAAAACTTTTTGATGCCAAATTATTAAAAATAAAAAAAATAAAAAAATAGAAAACTAAAAAATCTGGAGAGGGCCACCCCTATCATCTAGGGGAATTAAATAACCTTCGACCTATTCTCAGACCTACCAATATATTATTCTACAAAGGTCATAAAAATCGGTCGAGTCGTTTCGGAGGAGTTCAATAACAAACACTGTGCAAAGCAAACACACACAAACACGAGCTTTTTATGTATTAGAAGATATTACTATAATATGTTTTAACTGTTAGATTTCTCATAAATTAGAATCCTTCCTTCCTGCAAAGAATATCATACATATTGACCCGAATAAACAGCTATCACCATACAAAATTACATCATTTACAATGGTTTTCTCGTGATGTGTCAAAAAGAGACTACAATTAAAAAAAATTCGGCCTTTGTTTAAATAATAATAAGTATTTCTTTCTTAGATTTACGCGTATATTAGGCACTATGTTAAAGGAAACTATCTTTTCGGATTTTGTCGCAGATTTATTTAGATGTTTGGTTCCCGACGATTCGAATATTTTTGTTTAGGCATGAGCATAGTGTAGAACACCCTGCAGCACGATGGACCGATGACTTAAGAAAGGTGGCGGGCAATGGATGGATGCAGACTGCTCAAGACCGAGATGGTTGGCGCTCATTGGGCGAGGCCTTTGTTCAGCAGTGGACAACGGTATCCTGATTGATTGATTGATTGATTCGAATGCTTCGAATTGCTAAGTCTCTCCTAAAATCCGAAAATATAATTACTATTTCAATAACATTTTCCAGAGATTCGATTTGGTTAGATTTTTATATACATAATAATATGTATTAATTAATAAAGATATACTAAAAGCTAAAGGAAAATCGGTATTGACTCTATTGTTAGATTTTTGTATTTACACATAATTTCATACTGTTTACGCATAGAATATAATCTGTAATAATTTCTGACAGGCCCATTTCCTCTTCACTGAGCGTACAGGGTCGTACTTGTGCAGACTCTTTAACGCGAGAGCTCTCAATGAGATATGCTGAGAGCACTTGGACGAGAGTGTAAAGCCGCCTATGTTTTTGACAATCGATTGATTTTTTTTAATACTTTTTAAATTTTTACCGATTTGATAATACATTTAATCCCATTCTATAATATAACTAGCGACTCATCCTCGCTTCGTTTTGGCTCGTCCCTAGATTTAACGCGAGCGAAGCCGCGGGTTCCTCTAGTAAATGTTACAAAAACTTGACAAATTATATAGCAAAACCTTCTTCGAGAACCACTCTATCCATTCGTGAAAACTCAATGAAAATCGGTGCAGTAATTTTTGAGTTTATCGCGAACAAACAGACAGACAGACGCGGCGGAGGACTTTGTTTTATATTATTATGTAGTAATGATAGTCACTGCCCCCGCCGCCGCCCGTGTGTCAACACTTGTTCTTTTGTACTCGTTAACTAAAAATTAAAATGTGTGTAAATAAGCAACGTTTGACCTAAAGTCTTATATTAGTGTGTGGCCTATGGCACAGGCAATATAGTGCGTGTATTCACTTCACAACAACCTATGTAAAAGTGATAACAAAAACAAAATACTTTTCAATATTGTGAGGCGCGTGAGTTTTAGCGAGTGAACAAAGCGACCGGTCATTGCGTGCAAGTTTAATACCTACTTCGTTCCGCCGGTCGAGACGTTTGGAGTTGTAAACGAATTGTTACGAAGACTTATGACGGACAACTATTGCAACCGTGACTAATCATAGTAAAGTGAGTACTGCAAATATAATAACTTACTATGAGTGATACATAATATTTGAATATCACCGTGTTCTAACGAGAAAAACTATAACATTTTATATAATTAATGGTTTGAAAACAATATCTGGAATTAGTCGATATTAAGTAAAGTTGTTTATAAACATTATTATTAGAAAAATAACCTTTTTTATTTAATATTACTTTAAATATATAAACAACAACCTGCCATGCCTTTAAAACGTACTCCACCACGAAATATACCTAACGAAGATACAGTCTCGCACGCTACTTCTGAACCGATCTTAAATACTCCATCTGATTCATTATCCTCTAATGAGAGAATTACTTTTCGTAGCAAGCGTAGGCATGATACGGAGTTTACTGAGGAAATTAAGTCTCTTCGGGAAGATATTTTGTCTATGTTTACGAATCTCAGGCAGGAGCAGAATGATAAATTTCGTCATCTAAATAGTAACTTGGAGGAAATAAAAAAGCAAAATACGGAACTACGCGCTGACGTACAGTTTATAAGTGATAAATATGATGAACTTCTTGAAAAGATCAGGCAGATGGAGTTAGAAAGAAAGAATCGTAGTGAGTACGTGAAATTGTTAGAAGACAAAATTGAAAATATGGAAAAATCTCTTAAGTCCACAAGCATTGAAGTTAGAAACCTTCCAAAAAAATATACCGAAACAAAGGATGACCTTGTAAGCCATATAAAAAATATTGGCAAAGCTATGAATACGGAAATTGAGACCAATGACTTGAGGGATGTATTTCGTCTAAACAGCAAGAACCCTGAGATTAGAGCACCTGTGATAGTGGAGTTTAACAGCTCCCTGAAAAAGGACAAACTAATTAAAAGTATAAAAAATTATAATAAACAAAATAAAGTGAACAAGCTTAATACATCCCACATTAAATTAGAAGGTAATTCACCTATCTATATTGGTGAATGTCTGACGGCCAAAACTAAGAAAACTTTCTATCAAGCTCGCGAATTTTCAAAAGCTAATGGCTACTCGTACTGCTGGGTTTCACATGGGAAAATATACTTACGTAGAAAGGAAGGCGAAAAGGCAATTAGAATAGAAGACGAAGCTGACCTTGCCAAATTCGACCAGGAAAAATGACTAGCGCATGAATATTTTCTATCTCCACCACATTTTTATAATTTTTGTCTTATTGATTTTTGCATTGTTACTAATCTATCTTGTACCTTCATATTTGTCAAATTATTTTATTTATTTAAACGAAAAAATATTTTGAAAGAATCTTTACAAAAATGTTATCACTTATCTTATTTCATAATTACACTACAACACAATCTACACTATTACATACCTACCTCTACACAAAACACAACAAAAATACTTATTAACTCTAAATTACACTACAAAAAACATTTTCATATAATTTACCTTCTATACAATTGCATTTTATTTTTAACCCTTCGAATGAAACTTAAAGTAATATTTTTCTATATTTTATTTTTTTTACCAGCACAAAAATACATATTTCTTATTACAACTTTTTTTTTAAAAAACCTACATTGTACTAATAGTAATGTATTATCTTTATTAAATATCTTAAAGTCGGAACTTATATATTATGTTAGCTTAACTTTTAAGACCTCAGAACAGAACCCTTCTCTCACATTTAAAATTCGACCAAACAAATAATTTTATTTCTAATGAAATTGACAACAGCGGAAGAGTTGAGTGTATTTCTCTAAGTGATTCTAAGCAATGCTCGCACATTCTTGCAAACGGTATCAAAAATAGCAGAGATTCACTATCCATAATAACATTAAATATAAGAAGCATAAATTGTAATTTAGATCTCTTCCTGGCTTTTTTAACAGCAATAAATATGCACTTAGATGTTATTGTACTAACGGAGTGCTGGACAAATGTATGTAACCCCCCACCATCTATGAACAACTATAACATGTTTTGGACCAGAAAAACACTCAATCAAAATGATGGTGTAGTGGCATATGTATCCAAAGAACTTGGTGTGTCATCTTGTGAACCTGACTTTTTAGAAGGCAACTGTCTTACACTTACTTTAAGCACTAAATACACGATAGTCTGTTCATATCGCCCACCTAGCTTCCGTAATACAGATGCGTATCTCTCTTCACTGGAACATGTTATACGCAATATCAAAACACCAAATATAATTTTAACTGGGGATATAAACATTGACATCCTAAATAACATTTCAACAGGTTCAACGCAAGACTATCTTAATCTAATGGCAATGTATGGACTAAGACAAGGAATTGATCTGCCTACCAGAAATAATACTTGTTTGGATCATTTCATGGTAAAGTGTTGTAACCCTTTCAAAACAGTTGTCTTTGAACAGCAGATAACAGATCATTCACCAATACTGCTGTACATTTACAAAGCGAAAGTACTTAAAAAAGACCTGACATATCAAAAAACACAGATAGACCATGAAGCTATTAAACAAAAACTATGTATTGAAGGCTGGGAGGATCTTTACAGAACCACTGATATAAACATTGCATGCAAAATACTTATTGATAAATTGTTAACACTCATCAATGATAATACAAGATTACGAAGTGTCCCAAAACGTAATCGGCCGCTTAAACCATGGATAACACACGGAGTAGTCAAATGTATAAAAAAACGAGACCGTCTGCATAGAAAAGTTAAGAAATATCCTAATAACACTTATATAAAACAAAAATATATCACATACAGAAACTCGTGTAACCATCTCATAAAAAGTCTTAAAGCTAAATACTATGAAGAAAGGCTGATCAGTGATGCTGGTAATACAAAAAAACAGTGGCAAACCATTAAACAAGTATGTAATATTAACCAGTATAAGGTTTCTCCTGAGGAGCTTCTTCGTATAAATGATTCCCCTTCAGAGTCTCTTGCATCGGTTAATTCTTATTTTACTTCAATAGGAGGCACACTTGCTAAAAGTGTTCTTGAACGACTGAACACAAAAGAAAATGATTTGGCACGGCAAGCCAGAACAACATCTGGACCTCTGTGTTCAATGTCTTTTATCCCAACTGATCCACATGAAGTGAGAAACATTGTTTTGGGACTTAGATCGCATAGTGCCCCAGGATGGGATAATATAACGACAAATATTCTTAAACAAAACATCTCATCAATTGCGAATCCTATAACATATTTGTGCAATTTAAGTCTGGAGGCAGGTATCTTCCCAGAGGCATTCAAAAGAGCTGTTATATGCCCAATCTATAAATCTGGTGACAAAGAAGATCCTACCAACTATAGACCCATATCTCTACTGTCATCTCTATCAAAAGTTCTGGAAAAAATTGTTAATAAAAGGCTTATCAGTTACCTAGAAAAAAATGGTCTCGTTAATCATAACCAATATGGATTTAGGATAGGAAAATCGACAGAAGACGCAATCCTAGATCTTACGACAACAATAACAAAACATCTTGATAAAGGTGATAGATGCATGGGCGTTTTTCTTGATATACAAAAGGCGTTTGATACCGTCTCTGTACCTATCTTGCTCAGCAGAATGGAAAATGCTGGAATAAGAGGAATTTCGTTAGACTGGTTTAAGAACTATTTGTCTGGCAGAATACAGAGTGTACGGGTTGGTGAATATGAGAGTGACTCTGCTTCATGTACCTACGGAGTCCCCCAAGGCAGTACACTCGGGCCGACTCTTTTTCTTATTTATATCAATGAATTATGTAGTACTTCCTTACCTGGTCTTGATATAACCATGTTTGCAGATGATACAGTCCTAGTTTTCAACGGCAGCACCTGGGAGGAGGTTTTCAACCTAGCGGAAATAGGCATTGCTAAAGTTACAGCGTGGCTGGAAAATAGTCTTTTATCCATCAACAACAATAAAACCAAATACATTTGCTTTAGTAAATCGGCCCCACGTAACCTTGGCGATAAACCAGAACTAAAAATTCATGGATTTCCTTGTAACCGTGATATGAACTACAGCAAATGCATCTGTCCAACTATCTCCCGCGTTAGCAGCGTCAAATACCTCGGAGTCATTTTGGATGAAAAACTGTCCTGGAACATGCACATTACATCTCTTGCGGCCAGAATTAGAAAAACAATTTATATATTTAAAAACCTACGTACAGTCGCAAATAAAAATCTACTGATCCAAACTTACAAGGCGCTGGTTGAGAGCATCATCAGGTACTGCATAACTGTTTGGGGTTGTGCACCCAAAACCTACCTTATTGCGGCTGAACGGGCACAGCGTGCTGTACTTAAAGTGCTATTGCACTTACCTTTCAAACATCCAACCACCTCCGTATATGAGAAGTCTGGAGTACTAACCGTAAGACAAATATTTATCTATGAAATAATCCGGAGATACCATAAGAAAATAGTGCCCACCTTACAGGATGCCTTGAAGAGAATTGACCGTTGTCCAATACCTAAAGTCAATTCCTCCTTTGCTAAGAAACATTTTACTGTTGTTGCTCCGCGTATATATAATGTTTTTAATAACAAATATAAAGTCAAGAAGTATTCTAACAATAAATTGAAACAAACTTTACTCACCTGGTTGAAAAGTTTAGATTATGATGAGACAGAGGTAGTTATTAAATGTGCTACATAATATTTTTAGAAACACACTCACACACACACACACACACACACACACACACACACACACACACACACACACACACACACACACACACACACACACACACACACACACTCACACACAAACACACACACATCCCACATCTTTTTTTTATATATATATAAGTATTAACTTTTTTTTTTTCTTTCATTATAGATTTCCTTTTATTGTTAACCACATTTACTTAAATTGTATTATATCATAGTGTTGGCATAAACATGTCATTATTTGTATATGGGGTAGTCACTGGCTCCTGCAATACAGTTATACTAGCGCAGGGGCTCAGGGGTCTCATTTTTTTTCTGTACACACAAATTATGCCAATAAACGTTTTTTATTTATTTATTTATTTTATTTAATGAGTAATAAATGTGTGTTTGTAGATCACCCCAAAACGGCTGAACGAATTTTGATGAAAAGCACAGAGATAGATTAATATAGTTTGGAAGAGCACATAAGTTATTTTTTATTCCGGAAAAATATACAGTACCCGTCTGATATATTTGTTTTTGTTTTTCTTACGGACGATAATATAAATCTTAGAAGTCAATTTTGACCTAGTTCTATTTGTCGTACGGAATTAAAACTCTGAAAATATCAAGATCTACGAAGTTAAACTTATTTCGTCTGCTTTGAAGTTTCGTGCCTTATAGTTTAAACTGAATATTTTGTTACTTTATATTTTTAGTAATATTTACGGCTTACGCGAATATTTGACATTATAAATGAAACTACTTTTGCGGATCTTGTCGCGGATTTATTTTGATTTTTAGTTCACGACGTTTCGAATGCTTTACAGCAATCATGGTCACGGGAAAGACTGCCAAAATAAATCCGCGACAAAATCCGAAAAGGTTGAATTTCTAATTTTAGTGTTTATTTTTAGTATTGGGATGAAAGGAACCCTAACAGAACCACTTTGTTAATCATATATTTGTTTCATTTTCTGTCTGTTGAAATTTATGAAACTTATATGTAGGTAATAAATCATAATAATTTATTTATTTGACTATAGTTAAACTATAGTATACTATAGTTATTCAGTGTTGTCTATTCGAAATCATATTTGTAAAAAGTACGATTATTTGCGCTTAATTTTTAAAGTAGCAGGTAAATTATGGCACAGTGCCTTTTCATCTAATTTTTTTAATAAAATTTACCAAGCTAGGTATAATTATTTTCATATATTGTTAAAAATAGTAGGTGGTTGTAACAAAAATAGGGTTGTCTTCGTACATGTAATTAAGGGATGAAATAAAATTAAATCACTGTATCAATCTGAATACTCATCAGCAACTTTTTTACAAAACACTTGCTTTAAAACTTAAGTAATCTGGTATTTATTTTATGCTACGGAACCCTCGATGTATGAGTCTAACAGGTCAAACGTGGCTGATTTTGACATACGTCTATACATATTATAAATAAAATTGAAGTATCTGTTTTTAATTTGAAATTAACAGCTTTTCATTAAATGCTTATGAAAGCTACGATACTAACAACAAAAAAACAATTTTTTAATTGTTTGTCTGTCTGTCTGTTTGTTCCGGGTAATATCTGAAGCGGCTGGACCGATTTTGTCGGAACTTTCACTGGCAGATAGCCAATAGTGTAAGGAGTACCATAGGCTACTTTTTAACCGATTTCAAAAATCCTTTTTTGAAATAGGCTATGTTTTAGAGGAGGAGGCTATATTTTAGAAATATTATATATTTTAACTAGCAGAACCCGTGGCTTCGCTGCCGTTAATATTAAATCGCTTGTATTAAAATATGTTCCTAAATTTCCAACCGCATATGTATATTTCTTTACATTTTATCATTACTTTTTAAAGCATACTGTATAGTTCATATAAGCGTTTGCTAATTAATTATGTATAGAGCATTACAATGATTACTTTTTGAAGTCACGCAATACTTTAGGTGTGTCCACATTTGTTTCTTAAGGCCTGATAATATTATTTGACGACACATTTAGCAGTTTGTAGTGGACTACTTGCTGCCAGGGGTAGTCGGTTGGACTCCCACTGGGGGCAATCACTTGTGTAATGCATATGTGATATTCTAATTTGAATGTAATAATTACAATATTTTTTGAAAATTCTTATTTTGTTACAAAGGCTGAAATTGTGATATTATATAAAGCTGATCCAGGTCCATATATAGGAAAAATATCTAATTTTCGAGAAGTCTATACTAATTGTTAAAATGATTTTAATCAATACGTCATATAAATAAAAAAAATGAAGTGTCTGGTTTTAATTTTAAATTAACAGCTTTTTACATGAATATACGGTACTAAAATCAAAAAGTCTACTTTTTAATTCTTGTCTGTCTGTCTTTTTGACTGTCTGTTTATTCCGGCTTATCTCTGAAACGGCTGGACTGATTTGACGAGACCTTCACTCGCAGATAGCTGATGTTATAAAGAGTAACTTAGGCTACTTTTATTTTATTAGAAAATCATAAAAACCGCTTACTTTATTTGAACTTACGCCGAGCGAAGCAGGCCGTATTTGCTAGTTTCTTATAAATAATCTTAAATATTCTCAAATTTTTAATAACGATTGCGATCGAAATTCGTAAAAAGCAGAAATAAAAGTATGATCGAAAAACAGTATTAATAAAATAAAACTGTAAATTTTATACTTCACCACAATAATGGAAAGCATTCTTCGCAATAAGCACTAAAACCTGCCGTAAACCTTGCTTAGAGATTTAGATATCAGAGATTACATATTCTCAGAATATTCTATGGAATATAAAGTAGCGTATTTCATTATAATACTAATTTATGATATAACTGCTTAGTGATTCAACGATAACAACAAAAATTTAAAAAGCTATAGATTAGGCTTCTGTATCGATAATAATGAGATTGTTTAAAAAATATTCGATGTACAGATTCGACTAAGTTACATTTTTTTAGAAGTAGGTAAAATATAGTTGTCTCCTTCTTTTCTTCACTATCTATCCTTTTCCCTCTTCTGACACAATAACGTACTAACGAGTATTATTTATGTATACTAGAACAAAAGCTACGCGTTATACATTTAAATTAACATGAACAAACAAAATATCAACCAAATGTATACATATAATAAAATTGTAGCTCTATGAAATCCGTACATTAAGTATTTTTAAATATTTATTGAAAAATTTCATTGAAATTGTTATTATTATCGATATAGGGGCAAAATCTATAGTTTTTAGATTATTTTGTCTGTCTGTCTGTTTGCATAACGAGAAAACCGCTGGATAGATTTTGATGCAATTCTATTTGGTGATAGCTCTCTCTGGTCATCATATAGAATAATTTTTACTTGCGGGAAAATATTTGATTTCTAAGAAAAATGTACTAACTATCTAGGGACGAGCCCAAACACAGCGAGGGAGAGTCTTTTGTTTATTAAATATTTAATTAGCTAAAAACCTAAAAGTTTATTAAACCAATCCCCTTTTCATTTTTCAATCCTTTAATAATCTTCATAAACATTCATGTCATGTAAATTAACTAAAACAATTAATGTAATGCTAAAACTCAATATTATTACATAAATATTTATTTTAATCTTCGCTTTAAAACGTATTCTTTAATATGTTATTTATATAGATATATTTATAACAAATCAATATTTTTTTTCATAAAAAAACGTTTTTAAAATTTAAAATTAGCTACAAGTACAAAACTATGGTAACAAAGAATTTTTATCCTACATACATACATAATTTTTATATATATATATATATATATATATATATATATATATATATATATATATATATATATATATATATATATATATATATATATATATATATATATATAATTTTTTTTAACCTACCTTTTTAAAAGCCGGTTAGCATATCACAGAACACACACTCAACACAAAACAAAGCACTGCGTACCAATAAACTTTGTAGCCGCGTAGTACCGACCGTCCGCTACGAAAAGCGTCGCGATACTAGCAGGATATGCTACGAAATATAAGGGCACCTTCACATTATACCGTTCCCAATCATATAAATAAAATTGAAGTGTCTGTTTTTAATTTCTAATTAATAGCTTTCCACTAAATGCTTATGGAAGTATATACGGTACTTAATATATATAATCAATTTTTTAAATTTTTGTCTGTTTTTCTGTTTGTACAGGGTAAACTCTAAAATGGCTAGGCCGATTTTGACGGGACTTTCACTCGCAGATAGCTCATCTTATAAGGAGTAACTTAGGCTACTTTTACTTTATTAGGAAATTATAGAAACTGTTTAATTTAATTATTTAACTTAAGCGAATCGGGCCGCGTATGCTAGTTTAAAGTAAAAAAATGTATAAGATCCATTGCAACTTGCGTACGTTTATGTCCTATTTGTAATTTAATATTTTTAATAAATTTCATCAAAATTGGTGTCGAGATTCTTATTTCATCCCCAAACATAAAATAATCTTTTCCCAAGGACCAGTCTATCTTTGTACCAAATTTCATTGAAATTGATTCACTGGTCTATGCGCGAAAGCGTAACACACAGGCAGAGCGAGCTACTTTCGCATTTATAGAAGTACTAGCGACTCACCCTCGCTTCGCTCGGGTTCGTCCCCAGGTGTAACCTCTTTAGTATAGTTTTAAATTGACGTAATTTCCATATATAATCGCGTAAGAAACACTTTCATTCGACCGTTTTTTCTCCGATTCACTTTGCAAAACGGACTACCACGTAAAAGCCTTTTTATTTTTCGGTTTTTTATATAACCTATGACACTCAGCAATAATGTGGCTTTCTATTGGTGAAAGAATTTTTAAAATCGGTTCAGTAGATCCCGAGATTACCCCTTACAATTTAACAAATATACAAACACACAAACTTTACTTCTTTATAATATTAGTATAGATATAGATATAAGTATAATAGTAGGGAGTAGGTGTGCGTTACACCTTGACATTAAAAAGCTGATGAACTTGGATCGAACACCGATGAACTGACCTAGAGAAGAACATAAACAATAACATTTTTACTTCGGTATATTATACTAGTGATTTACCCTCGCTCTTCTTAGGTTCTGCTCTACGTTTTGACGATTATTAAAGATTTTTCAAAAATTAGATATTTTCTCGACTTTTTTCTACTATAATTAATAGTATTTAAGCATTCACCTTGAATGACCCTGTCTATTGATGAATACAAAAAAAAATACCGCATTAAAACCCGTTGCGTCGTTTAAAAGGTCTGAACGTTCTGACTTTGTTTTAGAGTATACTAGCGATTCCTGAGGCTTCGCTCGCGTTCTAATCACTATTAAAAATAGGAACTGGTGGTATAACGTTAAAAATTCTTCAGAATTTTTAAAAAATTATTCGCTTCTTGTAAAAGCTATTAGCGAAATAGTAGGCAAGACGGTGCGGGGTAGGGTCAGCGATTGTATCAAGCGAAGCGGCGCGGCGCTTGCATTTTATTCTCACTTTTTTTTGCGACTAAAGCCAATGTATACAAAATAAATTAAAATACTTTACAAATTATATACTAAAACCTTCCTCGAAAACCACTCTTACCATTAGTAAAAACAGCATGAAAATCGGTGCATTACTTTTTGAGTTTTGCGCGAACAGGCAGACAGACAGACGCGGCGGCGGAGGACTTTGTTTTATAATATGTATAGATAAAGGTGAGACCGCACTAGGCGTAACTACACTGCACTGCAGCGACGCGACACGGCACTGCAAAATATTCTTTGTATGAAATAGTATGAGGCATACCGCACTACGCGGCAGCAGCACTACGCGACACGGCACTGCACGACAAACTTGACCAACTCGCCAAAAATGCCGCGGCGTGCTGCGTCGTGTAGTTCCGCTGCCGCTAGTGCGGTATAGCAAGCGACGCGACACTGCACGCCAATCAAGTTCCTTGAACCTTTTTAATAATAAAATGTAAAAAATATGGTGGGATATTTAAAGTATTTAATTTTTTTTCTAATTAATTTCATTTCATAACATTACATCTAAATAAAAATATAAATACAGTTGAACAAACAATTTGATTGATCGAACAGTATAAAAAATAATCTATCGAATAAAAAACATTACATATGAGACATAATACGCTAACTTGTAAAAAAATTATTTTTATTTTTTAAAAAGAAACATTTATCGAACAAATAATAATTTTAGAAGACCAAACGATTGGTATAAAAAATAGTCGAAATATTTTTTCAGCCACCAGGTTCAAGGAATTCGCTAATAATGTCATAGCATATTTAATGCGTAAAACGAAAGGTTGCTTATAAAAATGGCTCTATACGAAGAACGATGTTTACTTTTACTTGTTGGCCAATATCCAAAGATATAATATTATGATCTCCAAAATGACATTGAATGAAAAATACCAGTAAAAATGTTAGTTTCATCCATCGTGCTCAAAGGTTGCCGAACTACTGAAAAGCAAAATCTGTCGCGTAGTGCCGCGCTAGTGCGGTATACCTGTTTTTGCAGTGCCGTGTCGCGTCGCTGCAGTGCAGTGTAGTTACGCCTAGTGCGTTCGCACCTTAAAACTACATTTAAATTATGTCAATGCAAAAATGACATCTTTAAATAGTATAATGCAAAGTAATATCTACGTTTGCTTTTCCACTTATTTTACCTTATCCACGTGACGGATTTTAAAACGGTTTTGACTAATACCTAGCAAGAGCAATGAGTGAATAAAGTTTCTGTATAACATTTGTTTAGTTTTGTCAAAAAAAGCCAACATATAAGTCTGCTTTGAAATGTGTCCATCTAATCCGCAGTTGCAGGTTCGAGTCCCGCTGAGGGCATTCATTTATGTGAGGAGTACGAATTTTTGTACTTAATAATAGGTGTTTCTGTTTATATTTATAATGTGTATATGTTTAGTTATACATGTATACAGTGTACTATCAACTATCTAGTGTCCATAACACGAGCCTCGTAGCTTACCATGGAATTATGACGCTTTGATAATGTCCCTTCATATTTATTAATTATCTCGTAAATACGCTCACAGTAACTAATTTGATCAATATAAAACCTAGTTCATATTATTAGTAATTATAAGTGAGTCGAGTTTTTATTTATTGCTCTCTACAAAACCATATTCATTTTATCGTTTTATACATCGGTACGAATTTGCCATGCAAAGTACCCTACTTATAATGCTACGAAGTTGTTTAGCAATATTACGGTTTAAGCGGTACCGGTTTGAAAAAAAGATGCTTTCAGTTTGGGTGCTTTATTCTTAAATACCTATACGATATGTTTGCCTTTTGCAAAGCGATTCAAATACTTTAAATGATTAGCCTAAACTAAAAACTTCATGGCATAATCTACCAACTCAGAAAGCGAAAGAATAATTGTTTTTTTTTTCATGTTGTTATAGTATCATAATTACATACTACAATAATAATTACACAAATCAAAAAGAAATAATAAAAAAAGTATTCTATCCTTAATGCTCCTAAATATTGGTATTTCCCCTAATACTCGTATTTGGCCCACTACTCGGCACTAGTAGGCTTCACTTCAATGCTAATACCTCTTTTTTTTAACGTTGGCGAATGTATATACGCATACCACCTGCACGCGAACATGTTTGAAAAGTCAGTAGTCCCCACTCAAACTATGATGCCCCGATGATGCTAGGTTTTTCAAAGTACCACCACGATCACTACGAATGGGTTGCTCCACTACAAGTGGACTGCCATTCATCAATCAGACGAGTATCAGGAACACCCCGCATAGTACTCCTAATAATCATGTTGAAAATGTCTAAAACATTAGATATCAGACATACAAGACCCGGGATTTGAACCTAGTAACTACCACTACCTTAATCCTTACTTTTAATATTATAAATGCGAAAGTAACGCTGTCTGACCAAAGGCTATGAAACATATAGTCGGCCAACGGATGTCACTGCCGGCCCAAGCTGCCATACATTCGCTTGGGACATTAGTGTATCGCAGCTTGGGCTGTCACGTCCGTTGGCCGACTAGATGTTTCACAATTCATAGGCTTTGGTCTGACTGTCTGTGTGTCGCGCTTTAACGCTAAAAATACTGAACCAATTTAAAAAAAATTTGGTACACTGTCTAAAGCCTGAGAGACAAGGACAAAGCGAAAAAGGCTTGTAAAGGGTTGAAATATGGGATTAGTTTGTATGGAAATAACGTCATTTTTAAAGGTAGAAGCTTCAAACTTATTTTTTAGGCTTTTAATTAGATATAAATGAATAAGACATTCAAAGTTTGTGAAAATCTTATCCTAAAGGGGGTACCTAGGGACGACAGAGCGAAGCGAGGGTAGATCGCTTGTTGTATATACAATGTTAAGTATCCAAACCACTAAATCTCAAATTAATTATATATCGATACAAATCGCAAGCCACTTATCGTACTAGCAGAAACCTTTGTGGCTACTAACATAACAACGCTCTGAAATTCCATTGTTATCGAATAGATAGAAGGCAACATTTGTTACATACAAGCATATATATAATATTTTCTAGATATATGACAACATGATTTCTATACTCTATACAGGTAAATAAAAGTCTATTTTGTAATCTTTTCGGACATGTTGCGAATTTATTTAGATTTTCAACCGACTTCTAAAATGGAGGAGGCTCCAATTCGTCTGTATTTTTTTTTTGAATACTGACGTCACAGGATAGTGTTCACAATTGTATTTTTAAATAAAAGATATTTTTGATCGATCGTACTAAATTATAAATATATCATATTTCGAGGTAAAGTTAAAGTTGTATGATGTAGAACTGCAGCATTGTAGAACTTAGAATGCTATCTTCAACAAAACACAAC
This sequence comes from Boloria euphrosyne, assembly GCA_951802675.2. Taxonomy (NCBI): domain Eukaryota; kingdom Metazoa; phylum Arthropoda; class Insecta; order Lepidoptera; family Nymphalidae; genus Boloria; species Boloria euphrosyne. The sequence continues at coordinate 3,458,943 of OX637900.1, read as the reverse complement.
TGTTCTAGATAGTAAATAGCAAAAATAAAATTAAAGAAGTAAGATACTCTTGGGAGAAGCTTTCATTGAAATATTGATTCTTGAATTCTTTTTACTTACTTATTTCTGGTTTATATTTAAGACATGTCTATAGAACAATAGTTCACAAACTACGCATAGCATAAGCATGTCATATATTTGGGTGGCTCTGTAAGTAATTTAATCATAGTATGGACTAGCGACTCACCCTCGCTTTGTCCTAGATTTTCTGAGGTACGTTTTATTATATTTTAAATAAAGTAATGTACTTTTTCTAAATCCGTTAGAAGAAGCCATACTTACTCCTCGTAATATCAGCTATCCGTCAGTGAAAGTCCCGCCAAAATCGGTCCAGCCGTTTCAAAGATTAGCAATTTCAAACAGAATTTTAGATTGTGTTACTCTAATATATACTACATAAACTTTTACATATGCATATTGTAAAACTTGTTATTTAAGCATTACAAACATACACTTTAATTTTATTTATCTATATGTATGTATACATGCGTATTATAGATAATATTGTTGAATAAGACTTAAAGAATAAGAAGCCTGTCAAAAGGAGATTGCTACACTACGTGAGGAACTTGGCACTACAACTTTCTATCCTAGGTTCAAATCCAAAACTACATGGAAAGATGCAGTATGAAAGGCTATGAAGTGCATGCTTTCCGAAGACGAAAACTCTGATAGAGCTTAGTGGGAAAGAAAATTAAGGAAGGCTAATCCCACCACCATGTGGGATAAATATACAGAGAGAGAGAGAGAGAACAGAGAGAGTTAGCATGTTTGTTTAATTTAAATATAATCCTACGATTCAATGAAAAATAATCTAAATGACATCTAAAAGTTCTTACATAAGCCTAGTATTCTGAGAAAGCTAAAGTCTGTCAATAACGATTGACCAAAGCTATAAAACCGCCTCTTCATTATAGTTTGTCAATGTTTGCAAGCAAATTATCGTTCGAATAAATTGGGTTTTGTTTTGTTAATTACTTGGGAAGTATTACATCGTGACTAGATATCATAGGTTTTATGAGTGATTCTAACCGACTTTAAAAAGAAAAGTTCTCTATTTCACTCAAATTAGTACTAAATGAATAAAAATTTTACTAGTCTGTATTTAGATTTTTTTAACATCCTACTGAGTGAACAGGCCTCCCATTAATACGTAGGTTGTCAGGTTATAGTCCACCACAGAGGTCAATGCGAGCGGACTACACATGTCTTTAGAAATATTGCTTGATTCTCACAGACATTCGATTTCCTCACAATGTTTTCCTTCGCTGTAAGACAAGCGGTAACCATGTTGGAAATGATTCGCGCATGAAATTAATAGAGGTGCGGGGATTTGAACCTTTCGAGCTTCATTCAATTGTCTTCAGCCCTTTTTTAACGTTCCACTGCTGGGCACGGGCCTCCCTCAGTATGAGGGGGATCAGGCCATAGTCCACCACGCTGGCCTAGTGCGTGTTGACGGACTTCACATGTCTTTTTTAAAACTTGGTTGGTTTCCTCACGATGTTTTCCTTCACCGTAAGGCAAGTGGTAATCACGATAGAAATAATTCGCACATGAAAATATCAGAGGTGCGAGATCTGGACTTGAACCCGCATCACTCGATTATCCAAGCGTGCGCGTTACCACTGGGCTACCACTGCTCAAGTTTATTAATAGCATAAATTATAAATACCTCTGTATTGCGTATTTTTATGCAATAGAGATTTATTTATGCTGGTAATAAACTATATTTGTTCCTATAACTTTACTTATTTCAGTTTTAGAAAAAATAAAATAGTTTGAGGTATTTCAGAAGCTTTATTGCCTGAACTTGTTGACCGACTTTCTTTCCATTTTTTTATTGTTAATTTAAGATTTTCTTTTTTCCAGAGATTTTCGAAAACTGTATTTTTTGTAATTATATCATTTACAGATAATTTCAAGCTATTTTTTGTAACATTATCTAGCAATTTAAACATGAAACACTTATTTTAACATTTAACACCTCGATTCAAAATAAACTCGAACAGGTCTCGACTACTTTTCTTTTAAAAAATATCTGACTGCAATCTAACTGCAATTTCGAGATTTAAGGCAAATGTTACGGAAAGATTAGAATTAAGGCTTTCCGCTTGTTACCTGTCTACTGTCTAGTGTCTTCGCTTGCTAAGACCTTTTTTTATAGTTGGGAAATGCATTGACGCATATCACCAGTAAAAATCAGGTGGTTATGTGGGACTCACTGGCCTAAAGCCAGCACTACCCACTACTTTTTTTTGTACTATTCTAAATTAGTGCTTGACTACGTTCCACCTCATGGTAAGTGGTAATGAAGTCGTAGATGGTAAGTAGCAACTTTCCTCGCTGCTATATTAACCGTAGACTCGATGAACTGCCCGTAGTTCATGTTGGGGGTAATGTCCATCCCCAATAACTGCAGACGGTCAGTGTATTCCAGAGGCACATTTCGGAAAGTAGGAGCTTGACTCCTAAAAGTAAAAGGTAAAAGGAATCCTTATTGTGGTGAACAGGCACGCCTGTGTTTTGGTGGTGTTGAAACTCGCAAGATTGGCATCGCCCCAAGTGGAGACTGCCCTGGGTAAGAGATTCAACCGCTCTACCATGGCCCCTCTTTCGGACTTAATTACTGGTACGAGGATTTGGTAGGTATCTCTCTACAACAGTGCTGTCGTCTGCATACCCATAGATACCAGGTATAAGCAGATCGTTAATATGCAGCAGGAAGAAGGTTGCAGAGAGAACAGACCCCTGAGGAACTCCAGAGTTGGTTTTTAAGAGTTATGATGGCCTCAACCACAACTCTGAGTGATCGGTCGCTCAACAAGTCTTTAATCCAGCCAATCAAGCCAGGAAATATGCCATAGGCTGAAAGCCTTCTTATAAGACTAGTGCCAGACTCTGTCAAAGGCCTTTGAGACGACAAAAGAAACGGCAATCATCCACTAAAACCAACATACCTTACCCATCCTAATGGGGTATCGCAGGATTGCTTGCGTATTTAACTACGACACTCCGACGACCCGGCAGGTCTACCGAGACCTAGGCCGGTAGTCTTGACAAGTTTAGTCATCGATATTATATCGATTTGTGTCGTTACGTTGTAATTATCAATGAAAACAATATTCAAATCATTGATAATTACGACGTAACGACGAAAATTGATACAATATGGTTAAAGTAATTTAGAATTTATATAGAATTTAAATAGAATTTATATAGAATTTAAATAGAATTTATATAGAATTTAAATTAAATCATTAATTTAAATTCTATATAAATTAAATGATGTGGATGAATTGAACAGATGAAGGTGTTGTAAAGGAGCAAAGTGGGATACCATCCACCATGGTATGACCATCTCTGGACACATTTTGAACTAAACTAACAGTGGGTTAGGTTACATAAAATAATGCACGTAAGATCCCAAATTAGATCCACACTCGAGTAGCGTTTCATCTGCCTTCATATTCTTCAGGTTTGTGTGTTCATATCTTAAGTTGAACATATACTTGTTAAAGCCATGTCCCGTGTTGAGTAAATTGTGGGATAATTTAAAAAGTATTCCTTTAAATTACAGTATTTTATCATTTCTTGACCTTTTTACTAAAATAAAAAATTAAAACTGAGAAATTTAACTAAAATTTGTCATCATTGCACACATGTATTATATAAAATTAAGACAAAGTTTAATAATGGAACCTGCTACCACCGAGTAACTTAGAAGCATAACAATCCACGTGTTATTATGGGCATGAACATCATGTTATATTAGGATCTCGTGTGAACTGACTCATAAAACGTTAAAGAAACATTCATAGCTGTCTTACTTAAAATTAAAGAATAATATTATTTTTACAAGCACTATATTAATATACGAATATGTTACGTTTTACCGATTAATATAGATTTTTCAGACATTATATATTATAATATATAATGTCTGAAATATATATTAGATATTTTTTTGGCTTTTTTCTACTATAATATGCATGTCTTATACTTATACACCTTCCTCTTGAATCATTTGTCTTTGATGAAAACCACATTAAAATCCGTTGCGTACGTAGACAGAGAATTTTCTGTCTATGGTTGCGTAGTTTAAAAGATCTAAGGTATGTTATATACCCGACGACACGTTTGGCTCAGTTCGTAGTTACCCTACTTTCTGCACCAGCGGTTGCGGGTTCGAGTCCCGCTGGGGGCAATCATTTGTTAAGCACGAATGTTTGTATTCCAGTCACAGGTGTTTATATTTATAATAATATGTATGTATTTAAAATTTATAAGTGTAGTATATCAACTATCTGGTATCCATAATATAAGCCTCGTGGCTTACCACGGAACTAGATGGCACTGTTGTAATAATGTCGTAACATATTTATTATTTGTTATTAATTTTACGAGTGTTTTGGACAACGAGAAATTCCCTTTATTTCAATATATTTATGGACTCTCTTAACAGTTACATTAACTATAATGTTACGTACCACAAAATGAATTTATCAAGATGTCAAGCCATACTGAACTTTATCTTAAAGACTTAGCGTTCATTTTCATTTAACACGTACTTAGACGATTCTAGATCGTTAATTTATGTCTGTGGAAACGTCAAAAATGGATTACTTTAATGTCCTTCCTTAAACCTACTTTATATATCAAATTTTATCCATGACTTTGCACGCAATTCTTTTATCGCGATAAAAATCATGCAAAATCTTGTGAGAAATAAGTTGGTACTAAAATATGTTAAATAATATGTAATAATATGTTGGGACATAAACACGCAGCTGTATCTAGTTCCGTGGTAAGCTACAAGGCTTGTATGCTTCTCGGGGGAGAGGCTGACTCCTACCGTCACTGCTCGATGGCGAACGTGGTGGGGTGGCAGGGGAAGGGTAGTGTCGGCGTTGTCGCATCCTCGTCTCCTGCTGGCGTTTTTGGTGGGTTGCCCAATTTTGGGTGGGAGGGATTTTTAATTTTATTTATTGCAGGTTGCCCACTTCAGTGGGTGGGGTTTGTTTATGTCTTGTGGTTGTTTTTTCTTCCCATAATGGGGTTGTCCCGCTTGGGGCGGCCTCATGGTGGTGGCTTCGGCCAACCGTCGGGGCGTCGCGGTTGTATGCGAAAGCGATCCCGTGGCGTCCCACATGGCGGTAGGGGTTGGGCAGTTGGGTTTTAGTGGGTAGGCCGGTCTCATACCGGCCGAAGAGTCTCCACATAACCACCCCAGGGGAAGTTGGGTGGTATCCGTAATAGGATTTCCCAACTTTAAAAAAAAAGGCTAGTATCATTCTACTAGATAGTTGGCTGTCATTTCTACTAGATAGTTAATACAGTACACATATATATAACTTTAAATACATGCATATTATAAATATAAGCACTCATGACTGAAGTAGAAATACGAGTGCTTACAAATAAATGCCCTCAGCGGGACTAGAACCCGCAATCGCTGGCACTACAAGTAGGGTCACTATAAACTTAGTCAAATGTGTCGTCTGTCTCGTTCCCTATCTTAGAGCCATCTAAAAAGTTAAAAATCATAATAAAATGATTTTTAAATTAACTCAAGAGGCGTCTAAGACATCAAAACTTTAAAATTTGGAATAACATTACACTGTTACTACGCATTTTATATTTAAAAGTCGGTTATTTTTAATAAGTACTTGTAAAGTAGAATACGAAAAATATTTATAACACAATAACGACCTAAACTGATTTATGCGTTAGTTAACTCGATTATATTACACTATGCAGTGAAACTATGTTCCGTTTAAACTGAATTTATCGATGTAAATGCTTATACAACTCTACACTGTACAAATTCAATCTAAAAATATAAATAGTCTATGCAGATTATAACAACGAATAAAAGAAAAAAATTAAGATGATAAAAATAATTACGAGTAAATTATTACAACAACTTTCAAGACCTTGTGTACAAAAATTAAAGACGCAATATAAGATGAGAACGTAATAAAAAAATAAAACCATAAGAAAGAAGGACTGTGAGTCATATTACTTAGCGAAATTGAAAATAAATATATTAAACTATTAAAAAAACTCCATGATAACAGCAAAGTTAAGACAAAATTAGAGAAAGAAGGCGATGTAATTAAAATAGAAGAAGTACACCAAGGCGATCCCCTTTAACCAAAACGTTAAACAGCAGGCCACGGTGAAAATCTAGCAGACTTCAATTTAGCGAATGATCTGATAATTTTATCACCGAGAAGTAAAAGGCTACGCTAAGGTAAGGCTACGGTAAGGTGATGCTTGATACATTTCTAGATAATGAAAAACTCAAGGTGGGATTAATCATGAATGCCCAAAAAACTAAAGTGGAAATTATTTGGATCAATAACAAACCAATTTAATGTATCAATCAATCACCGTCACAGCGATACATAATATACATATTAACAAGAACAAAATAAAAGTAGTAATAAAAAAATAGTTTATTCAAAGTAATCCTCTGGCCACACATTGCTTTCAATCCAATTTATGAAGCTGGCGACCCTGGTGTACACCCCAGGAGAGTCAGGTTTTGCACATCCGATATAAAATGACGTCACTCCTATAATATTATATATAGATACTTCATTCGCTTCTTGGACATGTATTTTCACTTGCAGAGGGCCTCCAGAATAACTCTGTAATTAAATATAATACTTTAAATTCTAATATTTTTATAATTAAAATTTGCTTCCTCTTTTTATAAGCTACCCCAAAAGTATTAAAAACCTAATGGAAGGCTATAATATAAGACAAACGCGCTAAAAAACGATTAATTTTTACTCATTCATTTTCTTAGTAGACCTTTTCGAATTTTATTCAAAAACAGACTACAGTAACAATTACAACGACACATGAAACTTAAAGTGTAGACAACCAGAGTTGCTAACGATGTTTAAGAATCAAAAATGTAGATTATGTTTACCTGGCATGCATCAAAATCACCAGACAGTTTTCCCCCACATATCTGATGATCCCGAATTTCACACAAAAGTCGGTTACACAAGTGCCATATCGAAGCGTTACATTGTGCCGAATCTATAATATCTACTGTTGCTGCTTGAAGTTCAAGAGATGTTTTTTTGTTCGCTGGAATTAAAAATGTATACAATAATTTTTTAATCTAAGAAGATTAAAACTATTTTTGGCGCTGATTATTTTACTTTTTTGTTACCGATGTTTCTAATTGTTTATAATAAAACCATTTCCAGGGTCTACTTTTAAAAACGACTAATTTTAATTTTTTTTTACTAATAGCAAACCCAGCCCGCTTTGCTGGGCGTAAGTTGAAATAAATTAAACGGTTTTTATTAATATTCTAATAAAATAAATTCAAATTCAAAATAGTATTCAGCATAAAATTATTACATTTTTAACTGAAATTCATGAGTCTACTACCAGTTCGGAAAGAAGAAGCCGCTGACCTGAGAAAAACTGGCGAAAGAAACTCAGCGGGACTAGTAAATACATAATATTGCATAATATTTACCTGTTTCGATCACTGCCCAACCAGTTACGGTTGCTGAAGTACCGAGTTTTGATGTATCTAACTCACTCCAGAGACACGCTGGCTGCACGTTACTTGTGAAACTCTTTATTTCTTCTATCTCCATTAATGCAATATCAAAATACTTCTTTGGTGAAGAATAATTAGGATGGACGATTATTCTTAAAATTTTAGCATCACGTGGAAGTAATCCATTAGATAACTGTTGAAATAAACAAAACATAATGAAAACTAAAAGTAATCTAAGGTTAGTAAAATCTTAATTACAGATTTCTTAAGTTAGTACTGAGAAGTGAATTAAGCTCTTAAGCCCTCTTTTACGTGATGTGAAAGCAAATAAATCACTTAATTCGAAAATCAAATACACAAGAATCCCAAATCAAACCCCAGATACTTGAGACTAAAGTGTTCAAGTTCGAAAGATGCTAATTTATAACATAATCGACCACATAGTTACTAACTACTACTACTACTATACTAGAATATCATTAGTCCTGTCGTATTTGCTTTACTAAAGTTTTGCATCTAATACTTGTTTATTTTGTGATATTACAATTAAATGTATTACGAAATGTAACCCTATAGGATAAATGGAATAGTAGAGAAAAGTACAGAACGGAACGGAACGGAACGAAACGAAAAAGAAACAAAATATATACTTACGACATCAATAATATTTTTGTCACCAAGTCTAACGATTTCTGGTACAGAGTTTTGAACGTTGATATCGCGCGATGGTTTGGTACAATGAGCAGCTGTAAGAGTAAACTTAGAACTGATGAGGGAGCATCCACACCTAAATATCCAAGTTCCTTCTTTAGCTCTCCATCCTACTGCGCCCTAAAAAGCCATTTAATGGATATTTTAAAATATTTGCTCACTGAAGAGAGCCTGTCATTCCAGGTTGTATACAGATAATTTTAGATTTTTACATATTCGTAATCAAAAGATAAAAAATGTACCATATGTGGAAATTCACTCGGCAAAGCATCGCTTTCTCCAACAACAGTTGTTCCAGAACTGCCAATGGCACTGTCCCTACCTGAAAATAATAATAAGGACATATAGTTATATGGTTTAATTCGAAAGTCAAAATCACAGTAACTATGAAGTTTTAACTCAGCGCTCAAAAAATACATATAATCACATGAAAAATATAGCGAAAATACTTACATTTACTTATATTAGCACTTTTATCTTTTCTGTTTTTTCTTTCCCAAATATATTCCATGCATTCTGTAAGAGAAATAAAGAAAATCATATTTGCTAGAAACTACCGAGCCATTTTTGCCAAAATAACCGAAATTGAACAAGGCTATTTAGATCATCTTGTGCCAAAAATTTTTTTTGCTATGTGGTGGGTCGTATAAAGCACAAATTCCCCTGACTACTTCGTTCAAATAGTATAGACATTAGACAATATACTATACGCTACTAAATAGAAATCCAAATACAACATTTCCAAGATACATTGAGTAGAGCCTCAGTTGAAAACAATTATTAATCTATAATATTCAAAAGTGTAACTTACTTACTACACTAGTCCTTCGTATAGGTGTTCTGAAGTTCGGTTTGGGAGGATCCTTAAAATTACATGCCGAATTACTCGAAGTCCTCTCTGTTGTAGTAGTCAAATGATTTGAACCTAATTTGTTCTGTACAAAAATATAAAAGTAATTTATCATCAGACGCAATTAATGTAGACTATATTAATATGTATACAAAATATTAAAAGGAAGTCATGCCGGTCTATTGTTACATGACCATAAAATTTTTATATGTTATACGAGTATCTCTCGTTGTGGCTCTGTTTAATAACTAAGCGATATTTCGTCAGTTAAAAGCGATGCAATCGTGTGCTCAGCCCCTCTAGACAAATGGCAAACGCTCCGTACCGATTCTATTTCGATAAACGCTAACGCCTAAGGAGGACCATCTCGTAAACGAAAAAGTGTCCGTAAAAACGCGTCCAGTAAGAGTGGCGCTGCAGTCAGTCGATAAATTTTAAAGAAAGCGCCAAACGTAATTAGAAAAAAATTACGCTTTCTCTCTGCAGTATTTTGTTTATATTTACTAATACATTTTTTAGACTACGTAAATAGTTGATGTTTTGTATACTAGCATTTTACTAACTACTTGAGTCATTAAAAAATTTAAATATTTGAACTCAGCAAACTTCACTCCTTTTATAACAGCTATGTTCATATTGAAACTATTCGAACGCCAGCGCTGTTCTGGTAGGTAATGAAAACTTTATTTTCAGTATACAGCTGGACACTTTTTCAACTTTCCCCCCATATGAGATGGTTCTCCTTATCTCTACCCATAGTTGAATCTAATCACTAGTCGTAAGCTTATGTCAATCCCATACATTGATTATTCTATTCTACTAGCGTTTTGCCACTTGTCTAGAGGGGCAGGTAATCTATCATATGAATAAATGTATTTAATTGGTTGATTGATGAGATGTTTCTCATTAGCGCTCACAAGCCAGCCCAGCGCGAAGCTATGAAACACACATGAATGAGGCCTACTTCTAGTGGACTATGGAGCAACCCCTTGGCTGTTTGGTCTGCTTCGGCAGACCTGCCGTCGTGGTGTCATGGTTGAATACGTAAACGATCCATCGATTAATTAAGAAGGAGAAGGTTTTGTTGGGTTTTAATGAGTAGTGCTAGCTATTCTAGCCGGTGAGTTCCATATAACCATGTAAACGCAATTTCTAATAAAAAATATATCGGAGTGACATGTTTCAACATGACATTTGATAGCGCTCTGCCATATAAACAATAGCTATGGTGTCTTTTAGTTTTAAATATTGTATAAACTTAAAATTATGGCGTAAAAAGTGGTGAAAATATAATCACCAAAGCTGCCAATGGTATAAAGAAGGCTTTGGCGTTAAAGTGGAGGTAGGCCGGACACGTAGCGCGTCTTAAAGACCACAGGTGGACTAAAAGAGTGACGGTATGGAAAGGCCCACTGGGAAAAAGAAGGAAAGGAAGACCCTACAATCGTTGGGAAGATGAGATTGTAGTAATGGCACTTAAAATAAAAGACTAACTTATCACTTTCGTTTATTCACAACCTTGAATGGTTCTAATTTTCAAAAATAATAATAATTCACAAAAATATCACAACCGGACACGTCTCTACGACGCTCGAGTAAATCCCCATTTAGCATCGTGGGCTCCCCTACTATCGTACTCTCACCGTGGTCGTTACTGTTCTGATTGACATTTGACATCTCACAATGTTTATAAATCAAAATGTCAATGTTACCATCGACTGCATCGTATCGATATTCACCAAATTAATAAACAATCGTTACTTAAGAAGTTATAACTATCGGTCTCTTCATTTAAATTATTAAAAATCGATATTTAACATTAAAAAACGTGGAAATTATGAAGACTATGCTAACACATATAAATCAAATTAATAAATAATCATTGATTATCAAATTATTTCTGCCATATTAATCAATATTATATTAAAAATTAATATTTAAATTAAAAAAAATGTACAAATTATAATGAGTATGCTAACAAGATCAAGAAGACGGCTGGTCTTAGCTGGGTGCAAACAGCTCAATCTCGAGAAAACTGGTTATCTTTGGAGGAGGCCTTCACCTGTAGAGGGGTTCTTGCAGAACAATAGAATAAACTTTTTATTCTGTAAGTTTCTTATTGCAATATTATTATAATTAAATATTATTATTATTTCTTATTATTCAATACAACATTATTACTAACACAAAAAATTAAGATTGCAAATGTAACTTACTTCAATCATCAATGCAAGAAATATAAGGCTTTTTTATTTTTATTTTTATTTAATATCACTTACATGTTGTTCCCCTGAGTTACTCGTACTCTGTCCCCATGTCCATTGATGATTGTACTGAATAAATAGAAATTACAATTATTTTAAAATAAAAATATGTTGTCGGATTTTGTCGCGGATTTATTTTTATAGCTGGTTCTAACGTTTCGAATGCTTTACAGCAATCTTGGTCTCAGAGCTTCGTATAATTGTTACAGACAGTGTCTACTGTCTACCCACTATTTAAACTATTTACTTTTGTGCATTTTTTTGAAATTTTGGGACCAAAAATATACAATAAAAATATTACAATTAAAAATTTATATTGTCAAACAATATTTACGTATGTACATACCTGAACATTCCCGTTTGCGAATACCCAATCTGTGCTGACAATTGATACTGGAAAGAGACGAAGCATATCGTGATTAATATTTTAACATTATTTTATCTCTGTAAGATTCCATATGTTTCTGTATTTTTGTCGTTCTAAAAATATATTTTAATTCGAGAACTAGCAATTTATTCTTCACTAATCATTTTTTTAATAAGCCTAAGCTTACCCATAAACTTTCTGCCAGTAAAAGTCCATCAAAATCAAACAAAAAGACAGACAAACATTTCTTATAGTTTTTTTCTTATAAGTACCGCGCATTTCCATATTCAAGAATATTGCAAAAGAATATTGCATAAGAATATTGCAAAGAGACACTTTGTTATCATTTATTTGTTTTGTATAAAAAAACACGTGGGTCTTACCATAATTCGACTATATTAATCAAACTTTGTAGCGCTTACTACCTAAATGATTGAATGAAATTGAAGGATCCAGAAGTGGGACGTCAAAACAAGAAATTAATCCAGCCGGGTGCGAAGCCAAGAATTCTCAAGGAGGTGGAGGTGTCCGCTTACTTCTCTGATAGCAGAGTGGACTATTGAAGTAACCCCAAAATTTTTTGTGGTGTGCTTTGGCAGACCTACCGTCGGGGTGTCACGTCGTGGTTCACGTTTGGTGGTAGTGAGTAAGTAAGATCGTGCGAACGATTAAGACAGGGTAGCCTCCGGGGAAGGACAGGGAAGTAATTCTCTGAATTCAGTAGATAAATAAATAATAAATAAATAAATATGTTGGGGAATAGGATAGTATTGGCTTTACCGACGAGCTCCACCTGTTTGTACGAAGGTGGTAAACCTAATTAAAATTGCCAATCCTTAAACCTTTTATTAGTATTCGTAATTGCTAAAAAACACTTAATTAAAGAATTCGTACTGGTACAAAAAATTAGTTTTCCTCAAACTAACCGTATATTGTAATCTTTGATTGATACTGTAGTGGCTTATAATAAAAAAATTAAAAAAATGAAAAATAAAAAAAAAAACGATTAATAAAATGCTATTAGAGTAGTACGTCTTATCTGTCTTGGTAAGTGAGACAATTTTCCTCTTATATAACTAACTATAAAATATATTACTTATAAATATAGTACTTTTTTCCTGTTGTAGCCACACACTTAGTTAAAAGGCGCAAAACATTTGCCAGTACTTCGAACGATGACCTCACAAGGTCAATAAACAAATTGAGTGGAAAATGAAAATTTGTTATTTTAATCCAACGAAAATATAAGGTGAGATAAATAGGTGAACTGTTAAGAATTGAGTTATTACTTAGCACATTAACTTCTTTCAACTTATTTCTTTTGTATTTAAAAAAAGTTTTATAAATAAAAAATAGTTATTTAAAATAAATTAAACTTAAAAAGCAAACTTTAACATAATACAAAATGTTATCCAAATTCAAACACAATGTACATATTTTATTTACATATTATATACCTACTACATACATACTTATGAATTATAATTTATACCAGACTGTAATAAAAAAGTTAATGACTTACCCAATAAAATACTAAACAAAACATTTATAAGTAACATTTTAATTTTCACAGCACAGCCTCTTTTATATTTTTTCTCAAACAGATATGTTTTTCATAGACGAGTCGTCTTGTTGAAGATCAAAACCAGTCTGAGCGCATCGTAATACCTAGGACCAAGCTAAGGCATCTTCCGCAGCCATAAAGTACCGTTTCTTGTTTTAGCGAAGGAAATATACTGTTGATTGTGAACTGGCAGAGGACTGATAGAATGTTACTAAAATCTCATCAGAACCCATCGCCGCAATACAATTAGGCATTGCAGGACCCTTTCCGTTCCCCTAAGCATTACCCTAGACATAATTACTAATAATCAAACTTAAGAAATACTAAGGACATATTATTGTCATAACTAAATAATATGCTTGGACCACTGAACTAAAAGCAAGAAGGGCCCTACAGAACTCCGATCGCTCTAAATTGAATTAACATTGAAAGGTGTGAGCGCACACCATTCTCCATTGAAACAATATTCTGTCATTTTGAGTGAAAGAGAACGAAAGTTTAGTTTTACTCGGGAGTAAAAGAAACAACATGTATTTTTTTTTTATGGGACAAAGGGGGCAAACGGGCAGGAGGCTCACCTGATGGAAAGTGATCACCGCCGCCCATGGACATCTGCAACACCACAGGGCTTGCAAATGCGTTGCCGGCCTTTCAAGAAAGAATACGCTCTCTTCTTGAAGGTTGCCAGGTCGTAACGGTTCGGAAAGACCGCCGGCGACAGCTGGTTCCACAGAGTGGTTGTGCGAGGCAGAAAATGCCTAAGGAATCGCACTGTTGTGGAACGCTGGACATCGAGGTGGTGTGGGTGGAATTTACGGTTTTGGCGCGATGTCCGATGATGGAATTTTGCGGCCGGGATCAGTTCGAACAATTCCTCAGAACACTCCCCGTGATAAATGCGGTAGAAGATGCAGAGTGATCCAACATCTCTACGCAGAGCTAAAGTATCAAGCCGATCGGAAAGAGCTTGATCGTCTATAAGTCGAACCGCCCTACGTTGAATGCGGTCAAATGGAAGTAGCTGGTACTGGGGAGCTCCTGCCCAGAGATGAGAACAGTACTCCATGTGCGGCCGAATTTGCGCCTTATAGAGGTTAAGGCGCTGACCAGACGTGAAGTACTGTCTCGCCTTACTGAGCACACCAAGCTTCTTTGAGGCCAATTTGGCCTTATCTTCCAATTGACCACGGAACTGGACTTTGCTCGAAATGTCGACGCCAAGAATTCCGATACTGGCTGTGGCAGACAGGGGAGTGTCCTCAAAGTGAGGAGTTACGACAAACGGCATTGTTTTAGCGGTTAACGCGCAAACTTGTGTCTTTTTGGGGTTAAATTGGACTAAGTTTCGTCGACCCTAATCCGAGACTTTGGTTAACAAAGATTCGACTTCAGACACAAGTTTGTTCCGGCACTCGTCGACGTATTCCCGAGAAATATTAGCACGGCCAGTGTACAGGGCATCCACAGTGCTATCGTCTGCATAGCAATGAATGTTGTTGATTTGCAACATGTCATTGATATGCAGAAAAAACAGAGTAGGAGACAGTACGCAGCCTTGTGGTACACCAGCATTGATAAATTTAGGATCAGAGCAAGCACCGTCGACAACGACCTTGATGCTCGATCTGCCAAAAAGCTGGTGATCCAGTTGCACAATTTCTCGGGAAGCCCATAGGAAGGTAGCTTCGAAAGAAGCGCTTTGTGCCATACCCGATCAAAGGCCTTCGCTATGTCCAGACTGGCCGCAAGCGCCTCCCCCTTGGTCTCAACTGCTTCTGCCCATCTATGTGTCAGGTAAACTAGAAGATCACCGGCTGAGCGACCTCGACGAAAGCCGTACTGGCGGTCACTAATCAGCCGGTGCTCCTCTAGGTACCGCAGGAGCTGGCAGTTGATAATGGTCTCCATTATCTTGGAGAGCAAGGAGGTAATGGCTATTGGCCTATAATTGGACGGATCCGAGCGGTTGCCCTTTTTTGGGATCGGGTGCACTAAAGCGGCCTTCCAGGATTTTGGGACTACGCCTAATGAATAGATGTGCCGGAAAAGACGCGTTAAGACCGGTGCCAACTCCGGAGCACATGTCTTCAACACGATCGGAGGGATGCCATCGGGCCCACTCGACTTATGAATGTCCAAGGAGAGAAGCGCTTTTCGTACTGCGCTTTGCCGGAACTGAACTTCCGGCATCGTAGTATCGCACCGCGGGATTGTCGGTGGTGAGTTTCCTTGGTCATCCAGAGTTGAGTTGGACGCGAAAAGAGAGCCCAGTAGATCGGCTTTCTCCTTCGCGGCATGGGCCAGCGAGCCATCCTCCGTGTGCAGAGGTGGAAGAGAAGGCTGACAGAAATTCCCTAAAACAGCCTTTGCGAGAGACCAGAACGCACGTGTTCCTGAAGGAAGACGCCCCAATCTCTCGCCAATTCTGCTAATGTGCTTCGACTTCGCATTAGCAATTACACTTTTGAAGGACCTAGAGGCAAAGTTATACTCCTTTTTAAAAGCGCTGGTATTTGCATCATTAGACGCTGACGCGACAGCCCAGGCTTGGTAGCATTGCAGCTTTCGGCGAGATGCCACCTTGCAGGAGCGACCAAACCAAGGTTGGGATTTGCCTCCGATGGGCACTGCAGAGAACGGAATAAACAGTTCCATACCCTGAAGTACCACATCGGTGACAGAGTCAGCAACGACGTCTGGATCATCCGGCGAGAAGCAAATCTGCCCCCATGGGTAGGACGCAAAGAATGACCGCATCCCGTCCCAATCCGCTGACCTGTAGTGCCATACGCGGCGGCAGCCCGCAAAGCGAGGTCGTGCTGAGCGCATAACTGGCACTATACTCCGAACAAGGCAGTGGTCCGACGAACCAAGAGGAGGATCGACGGATACCAGGTAGCCGTCCGGATGAGAGGTCAACAGAAGGTCCAACAGGGAAGGTGTATGATCCTCCACATCAGGGATTCGCGTTGGCGAGGTGACCAGTTGTGTCAGACCATATGCTAATGCGAAATCGTGAACAGATCTCCCCGCATGATCGGTGGTGCGTGATCTAAGCCATTCGGCGTGATGGGCGTTAAAATTGCCGAGAATCACGATCTCTGCGGATGGGATCTGCTGCAGCACGGAATCTGTAGCCATTTGCATGTGCTCAATGAGTCGGTCAGTTTCGTCATTACCGCTATGGGACCTATACAGGCACGCGTAGATTCGCGGATGGTCGTCGCAGTCTACACGTAGCCAGAGGATAGATAGGTCCTGCCCTTCAAGGCTGACGAGGCGACGAGAGCAGATATCCTCTCTGACGTACACGCACACCCCAGCCCGAGGTATAAAGGAATGCTCCAGTTTATACCCAGGGTAAGAGAGGAAAGAGGTGTCAGCCGGAGAAGATATCTGCGTCTCAGTGAGGAAGAGCAAGGCCGGCTTCGTCGTCTCAAGGTGGAAGTGGACGGCGTTCAAGTTGGAATTCAACCCCCTAATGTTGCAGAAGTCCACAGCAAGCGTGAAAGGGGTAGCCTTATGATGCCTGCTCCGTTTGCCCCGACCAGAAGATGAGAGCGCAAAATTGCCCCCCCCAGAATTCGGAGGGCAGCCTGGGCATCCACGCTCAGGGAGTGTACGATCTGACCATGGATGCCCAGAGAGGGATTCTCCACCGCGATGTGCGCTGGTGGTACCCTCCTGGGGTAGACTGACCAAATTTCGCACTATCATGGGGAGGGATGGGAAGTGGGCCTCCGAGACTCTCACTCACCGAACGAAACGCGGCAGCGTAGCTGCCACTTCACGTCGGTTTTCTGTGAGACAGTGGTGCTTTACGGGGCGTGCCGGCCCATTCGGCTGCTACCCGAAGGTAACAAGCATGGCACTACCACTGGTTTGCTTGACTGATTGCACTGGTGGAATAATCTCTGTCACTAGATTATCCCACCAGTGGGCGGTGGGGTCGTCACGTCCCGACGCCTACAGTCGTTACTATTTGTCGGTAGGGTTGTGTAATCGCAGTTTTGCCACGTTTTTCAAGGTCATGGCCCTTCTTACTTTTAGTTCGGTGGTTTGGATATTATTATACACAGCCACAGCGCCATCGAGTTCCGTGATAAGTTCTTGTAGCTTAAAACCGGTACCGTTTATACGGTTATATTGCTAAACAACTTCATAGCATTATAAGGATACTTTTATAAGGAAATCTGTCCAGGGGTTTTATTGTGATGACTTCCCGGTCTGTGTGACAGACGGACAAAAATTCTAAATTAATAAATTTGGACTTTATTTCTTTAATCTGCGCGCGTTGGTCTGTGAGACCGACGAAACACATTTTCGTAATTATTTTAAATAACGAAATTCCTTAGAAGTCTAACTTCTTGCTAACTGCCGGATTTGTTGCTTACTTCATTTTCGTGTCCGCCGCTCGTCGAAGCTCGTACGAAGCACTCTTGTAGCATTTGGCGCTAATCGATCCGTGAGACCGACGCGTTTTGTGTGAGTATTAATGTTATATAATTAATGCATTTATGCCCTGAATGTATGCCAATCATAGATAAATATTATATCCTTTGATATGTTATTTATTACTATTTAGAATTAGTATATTTTGTTTTTGAAAAGAAGTACAGATTTTATTTTTGTTTTCCTAGTACTTAAAAAAAATTGACCGATTTGTGATACATTGAAAGTCAGTAAAATAATGAATAAATTAAGTATTATTCATACTTTTTTATTTCATTATATCCTCTTTGAAATATTAATCTCATCTTTTGGGCTCAATAGTAAAAAAAATGTTATAGAGGTGCGACACTAACTGAAGGAACATAATCATGTAACGCAATAACGACCTAAACTTATGCGTTAGTTAACTCGATTATACTACACTATGCAGTGAAACTATGCTCCATTTAAACTGAATTTATCGATGTAAATGCTTACACAACTCTACACTGTACAAATTCAATCTAAAAATACTAAATAGTCTATGCAGACTATATCTTAACGAATAAAAATATGTATATAAATATGAGTAATATCAACTTTTCGACATAATATAAATAATATAATTAATAATAATACAACAACTGTCAAGAACTTCTGTACATAAATTAAAGAAGCAATATAATATGAAAGCAAAAACTACATAACCAAATAAAAGTTGAAACCAAATGTACGTTTAAAAATATTAGAATATAATAAAAAAATATAAAGGACGGAAACCATAAGAAATGATATGACAAAGATAACTAATATAATCAAAGTTATATTTAAAGTATTTCAAAACTCCACGATAAAAGCAAAGTTGAAGTAAAATTATAGAAAAAAGGCGATGTAATTAAAATAAACGGACGCCAAGGCGATTCCGTTTAGCCAAAAGTTTAACAGCAGTCCATTAACGGTGAGAACCTAACGCACTTGAGGTATGATCTGATAATTTTATCACCAACAAGTAAAATTACAGGTGATGCTAAATTATGTGGATAAAAAAAGCTGGAAGGTGGAATTAATCATGAATGCACTAAAAACTAAAGTAATAATAAAAAAAATAGTTTATTGAAAGTAATCCTCAGGCCACACAATGCTTTCAATCCAATCTATGAAGCTGGAGACCCTGGTGTACACCCCAGGAGAGTCAGGTAGTGCACATCCAACACCAAATGACGTCACTCCTATAATGTGATGTATAGATCCTTCTTTTGATTCTTGGAGAGGGATTTTCACTTGCAGCGGGCCTCCAGAATCACCCTGTAATTAAATTTAGTATATTAAATGCAAATATTTTTATCAATACAATTTCCTTTTTTTATTATTTTATAAGACACCTCTATTTAAGGGGCTTGATTCATAGAATATCAGAAACTTAATAGACAGCTATAATATATTTATATTTGGACATTTTTTGATGTTTACAAGCTTTTATTTATTTGCATTGTAAGTTTTTTAGCTGACTGTGCTAAAATTTTGTATACACGTTTGGCTTGGATGACAATGCATGGTCAGCTTATAGTAGCTTGTGTGTTATTCTAAATCAAACATGGCGGAACACCCAAGATGGTGAACTAGTTATTCTTAATGCACTCCTACAATATGGAAGAGCTTGCAGAGAATAACTCGAAAAATAAAGTTACGTCACTCTAAATCCAATATGGCGGACTTTTGAAGATGGCAGACTAAGTTTATTATTCTTTCCTACAATGTGGGTATCAAATGAAACGATTTGCTGTGACTACGAATGTGAGTTAAAAAAGCGATAACTAAAAAGTATAAAATTAATTTAAAAAAAAACAAAAAAAAATTAAATAAACTTTTCCTTTTAAACTTTTACTATGAGCTTGCGATATCATTACACTATTTATATGATACAAAAGCTTGTCGCAAATTTTAAATATTTTAAGCTAAGTAATAATAAATAATAAATAAATATTTTGGGACATTATTACAACAGTGCCATCTAGTTCCGCAGTAAGCTACGTTACGTGCTTGTGTTGCGGATACCAGATGGTTGATATACTACATAATATATAAATTTTAAATACATACATATTATAAATATAAACACCCATGACTGGAGTACAAACATTCGTGATTAAGAAATGAATGACCCCAGCGGGACTCGAACCCGCGACCGCTGGCGCAGAAAATTATGATTACCTGGCATGCGTCTATTCCACCCGACAGTTTTCCCCCACATATCTGATGATCCTGTATTCCACACCAAAGTCGGTTACACGAGGGCCGGAGCAAAGCGTCACATTGTGCCGAATCTATTAGATCTACTGCTCCTGCTTGAAGTTCAGGAGATGATTTTTTGGTCGCTGGAATTAAAAAATGTATATAATAATAATAATCTAAGAAAATCAAAACTATTTTTGGTGCTGATTTTTTTTACTACCGATGTTTCTAATACCTTAAGTATAATAAAACCGTTTCTAGGACCCAATTTCGGAAAACGACTAATGTTAACAATTCTTTAATACTAGCAAACCCGGCCCGCTTTGCTGGGCGTAAATTAAAATAAATTAAACGGTTCTTATAATTTTCTAATAAAATAAAAGTAGCCTATGTTACTCCTTACAACATTAGCTATCTGCGTGTGAAAACTGATTTATTTCAGTTAAGGCCTTGTAAGTACTTAAATGAAACAATGCTTCTTGCTTATGTATTTTATCGTTGTTATGATAAATGAAAGTACCCTATCAAACAAGTTATTGCAAATTTTTCTTATGTTCACTTTCTATTTTTTGCTTGATAGATTATGTGATTTCGTAACTACATAATATTGCATTATATACCTGTCTCGATCACTCCCCAACCAGTTACGGTTGCTGAAGTACCGAGTCTTGATGTATCAAACTGACTCCAGAGACACGCTGGCTGCACGTTACTTGTGAAACTCTTTATTTCCTCTATCTCCATTAATGCAATATCGAAATACTTCTTTGGTGAAGAATAATTAGGATGGATGATTATTCTTAAAATTTTAGAATCACGTGGAAGTAATCCATTATCAAACTGTTGAAATAAACAAAACATACCTACGTAATAAATAAATAAATATGTTGGGACATTATTACAACAGCGTCATCTAGTTTCGTAGTAAGCTACGTCATTATACGACACGTTTGGCTCAGTTGGTAGTGACCCTTTCTGTGCCAGCAGTCGCGGATTCGAGTTCCGCTGGGGTCATTTATTTGTTGAGCACGAATGTTTGTACTCCAGTCATGGGTGTTTACATTTTCAATATGTATATATTTAAAATGTATATATGTAGCATATCAACTATCTGGTATCCGTAACACAAGCCTCGTAAACTACCACGGAACTGGATGCTGCTGTTGTAATCATTTTTCAACAAATTTATATTTATTATAAACTAAATTTAATCTCAGGTTAGTCAAATCTTATTCACTGATTTCTTCAGTTATATATGTTATATTTTAGACTTTAGGTAATAATCAGATATTGGCTGAGAAAAATGACGCAGGCATATTTCTAAGCCTTCTTTTACATGACGTGAAAACAAATAAATCACTAAATTCAAAAATCAAATACCTAAACCTAAATATTAAATTAATTTAATTTAAGAATTCAGATACATGTCAGATACTTGAAACCAAAGTGTTCAAGTTCTCAGTTCAAAAGACGTCGATTTTATAACATAATTGATTTGCTAGTATAAAATCATATTATATACAATTGAATATAATTAATCCTGTCGTATTTGCTTTACTATAGTTTTGCATCTATTAATTGTTTATTTTATATTACAATCGAACGTATTACGAAATGTAACAGCAACTGCTATAGTATAAATGGATTATTAAAGAAAAGTGCAGAACAGAACGGAACGAAACGAAATAGAGAAGAGATAAGAGCAGAATACAAGAGCAGATCAAAAGAGCAGAGCAAAAAACAGAACAAAATAGAACAAAACAAAACAAAATATATACTTACGACATCAATAATATTTTTGTCACCAAGTCTGACGATTTCTGGTACAGAGTTTTGCACGCTGGTGTCGCGCGATGATTTGGAGCAATGAGCAGCTGTGAGAGTAAACTTAGAACTGATGAGGGAGCATCCACACTTGAATATCCAAGTTCCTTCTCTAGCTCTCCATCCTACTCCACCCTGAAAATATAAAAAAATCAATTAACGGATATTTTAAAATATTTTCTCACTGAAAAGAGCCTGCTATTCCAGGTTATATCACAGATAATTTGAGTTTTTTACATAATCGTAATCAAGAGATAAAAAATGTACCATATGTGGAAATTCACCCGGCAAAGCATCTCTTCCTCCAAGAACAGTTGTTCTAAAACCTCCGATACCCACACTGTCCTTACCTGAAAATAATAATAAAGACATAATATATTATATGGTTTAATTTGAATGTCAGAATCACACTAATTATAAAGTTTTAACCCAGCGCTCCAAAAATACATAAAATCATATGAAAAATATAGCGAAAATATGTACTTACATTTAGTTACATTAGCACTTTTATCTTCTCTGTTTTTTCTTTCCCAAATATATTCAATGCATTCTGTAGGAGAAATTAAGAAAATTATATATGCTAGAAACTACCAAGCCATTTTGCTAATATAACTGAAAGTTATAATACGAAGACTAATAATAAAAACTATTTAGATCGTCTTGTGTTAAGCATGGTTTTTTGGAATTTTCGGTCTGTGTGATTATTTACACAGGGTACAAATTCCTCTACCTGCTTGATCCATATAAATATAAAATAAATAACCAACTTGGGCATTAACATAAATTGCTATCTAGTTACCTGGTAAGTTATGAGGCTTGTTTTACAGATACTAGATATCTAGTTGATAAACCACATAATATTATAATACAAACACTCATGACTGAAGTACAAAGATTCGTGCTCAACAAATGAATGCCCCCTAGCGGGACTCGAACCCCAGAGCACCGTTACTATCTGTCCTGTCGTCATTACATAATGCAGAAAATATTATACACTACTTTATAGAGATCATAAATAAAATTTCCAAGATACCACATTGAGTAAAGCTCAGTTCAAAACAATTATTAATCTATAACATTCAAAAGTATAACTTACTTACTACACTAATCCTTCGTCCAGGTGCTCTGAAGTTCGGTTTGGGAGGATCTATGAAATCACATGCCGGATTACTCGAAGTCCTCGCTGTAGTAGTAGTAGTCAAAGCATTTGAAACTAAATTGTTCTGTACAAAAATATAAATTATATTTATTATCAGATGCAATTAATGTAGACTATAACATGTATACAATATATTAAAAGGAAGTCATGTCGGTCTATTGTTGTGACCATGGAATTTTTATATGTTATTTTTATCATTGTGACTCTTTTTATCAACGTCAGATAAAAGCAGTGCATTCATGTGCTCAGGTAATTTATGATATGAATAAATGTATATAATTGGTTGATTGATGAGATGTCTCTCATTAGCGTCCGGCAAGCCAGCCAGACGCGAAGTTAAGAAACGAACATGGATAAGGCCTACTTCATTAGGCGTTATGCTGGCAGGTTTCTCCAGGTACTTCTCTGATAGCAGAGTGGACTGTGGGGAAACCCTCTTGACTGGGTGGTCTGCTTCGGCAGACCTGCCGTCGAGGCATCGTGGCTTAATGCGTAAACGATTCCGCGATGCTTCATTAAAAGGAGAAGGTTTTGTAGGGTTTAGTGAGTAAGCCAGCTGTTCTAACCGGTGAGCTCCACATAAGCATGTAAACTCAATTTCCAATTTAAAAAAATCCGGAATGATATATGCTAGGTACCAACAGCCTTTATATTTTAATAAATATTTCATTACTCACTTGCTGCTGATTAAAGTTCCTGTCTCTAAACTTCGATGGTTGATTGAACTGAAAAAAACGGATCACAATTATTTATTACACAATAAAAAATAGAATTCTAATACGAAATTAAAATAAAATTTAAATTTAAATTGGTTCCAGAGTGATATAACATATGTAATTGTAAGGTACCAACAGCCATTATAATATAACTATTATATTATTACGTACTTGTTGCTGATTTATGTTCTAGTCTCTCAACGTCCTTGGTTGATTGTAATGAAAAAATGTATGTCACAATTATTTATTTACAAATACATTTCTAATTGAAATTTTCTTAAAGACTATTTACTTAATAAAATTGGTTTAGGTTTGGTTGAAATTTTGCACCCAGATAGACTGAAGGCAGTGAAAGCCTAGTTATAACGAGCTGATTTGAATAACCGAGTGAAGCGGATTCAAATCCGAGTCTAGCACCTCTGATAATTTCATTTGTGAATCATTTATATCATGATTACCACTTGTCTCTACATGTCTAAGAGAACCTAACAAGATTCAAAAGACATGTGCAGTCTGCAAACCCACACATGGTGAGCGCGGCGCGGTGCAGTATGACCTGATTCCCTTCGTTTTAAGGGAGGCCCGTACCCAGCTGTGGGGCGTGAAAAAAGGGGCTGAATACAGATAGATTAGGTTCTGGAGAGACATTGTGCGTTGCGTTCACCTTGTCGTAGTGGGGGGCTTAGTAGCGTCCGGCAAGCCGGGCGCGAAGCTAAGAAACGCGCAGGGAGGGCCCAGTTCAATTGGTGGTACAGGGAGGGCCCACTTCGGTGGGCGATGTGTCTTGCGGATTGCTCCTGGTACTTCTATGAATAGCAGAGCGGACTGTGGAGCAACCCTCTTGACGTGATGGGTGCTTGGGTTTTAATGGGTAGTGCTGGCTTGCCGGTGAGTCCCACATAACCACTTGTTTCCTACAAGTGGTAAGCGTCAATGCATTTCCCAAGGATAAAAAAACAGGTTCTGGAGAGACATATAGCTAGATACCAACAGCTATTATACTATCTAATATATAAAAATCTCGTGTCACAGTTTTTGTTATGGAACTCCTCCGAAACGGCTTGAAAGATTTTTATGAAGTTTTTTGTGTATATTTAGTAGGTCTGAGAATAGGTCGTATACTTTATTTTTTGTTCCCCTATCGAGGATAGGGGATCTAAGATAGGGGTCGTCTTCTCCAGATTTTTTTTATTTTTTTTATGATTTGACATAAAATAAGTTATACATTTAACCCTAAATTTTCATCCTTCTACCAACGCGGGCGAAGTCGCTGGAATTGCTAGTAATTAATAAATCATTACGCACTTGTTGCTGATTAAAGTTCCCGTCTCTAAACATCGATGGTTGATGGAACTGAAAAAGACAAATCATTATTATTTATTTTTAACCAATAGAATTATCGATATTAAAATTTGCTCAGATTTGATTGAAATTATGTACTCAGATAGAATACGTTCTAGTGGCATAATATTATTATGGCCGTTATATTAAAAATACTCATAAAATAATAAAAAAGTATTCTACTAGGTAATCCCTTTCATTTGATACCCATATTGAGGGAACTGTGAAAAAAAATGTAATCCACCATTTTGTGGCGGCGGCCATCTTGGAACGATTTCCATGAAACATAGCTAAGTAAACTCTCGACTAATCCACTTTTCAAACAAAAAACATAATCAAAAATGGTTCATCCGTTCGGGAGTTACGATGCCACAGACAGATACGTCAAACTTATAACACCCCATCGTTTTTGCGTCGGGGGTTAAAAATAATAATAATAATAATAATAATCCTTTATTGCACACACACAGAGAGAGACAGAGAAAAAATAAAAACACAAAGTGACAATGTACAAGAGGCGGCCTTATCGCTAAAGAGCGATCTCTTCCAGGCAACCTTTAGGTGTAGGATAGTACAAAACAGGAAGGGTGTGCTTTAAATAAGGAGATAAAAATAGAATATAACTATAAATACTAATGTAAAATACTATATGTATACATACATACATACATACATACATACATACATACATACATACATACATACATACATACATACATACTTACTTACTTACTTACTTACATACATACATACATACATACATACATACATACATGCATACAATAATATTACAGAAATAATAATAATATTTAAAAGTTTGTTTGTAAAAACTAATTAGAGACTTAAAAAGTGCTCCTTTGCAAAATGTATTGCAAAATGTATTGCATTAATCACTTACTTGTTGCTGGTTTAAGTTCCTGTCTCTCCACATTCCTGGCTGATTATACTAAAAAATATAATAAATATTCCATTAAAATTAACAATAATTCTATGGTCAATTATATTTACCTTTACCATTTCGAAATATATTACAATAGTATATTCGGAAATATCTATAACCGAGTGATGTGGGTTCAAATTAGGGTATTTCACCTGTGATATTTTCACGTGCGAATCTTTTCTATCATGATTACCACTTGTCTTACGGTGAAGAAAAACATCGTGAGGAAACTATTAAGAAACTATTTTAATGTGTAATAAAATAATTATCAATTTGTGATACTGGCCATATTGACAAAATTATTAGAAAGTCAGAAAAATAAAGAAAATTTCAAATTAAAATAAACAATAATGACAAGACGAAAAATGGGGATTTATGAAGATGAGTTGATATACGTGTTTTTGAAAGTTAAATAAACTGGTTTTTAATGAGGTGTCCTACCATATTTAAATTCTTATACTAACACCTACATATTGCTGCCTTTGGTTCCCGCTACTCCACATCTGTGGTTGATTGTACTTAAAAAACAAATTAGAGTAATCTATAACCAAAATTAATATATAAAATTCCATGACTACAACAAAATGATGTGCCAGTCGCGGGTTCGAGTCCCGCTGGGGGCATTCATATGTTGCGCACGAATGTTTGTACTCCAGTCATGGGTGTTAATATTATAATATGTATGTATTTAAAATTTATATATTATGTAGTATATCAAATATCTGGTATCCGTAACACAAGCCTCGTAGCTTACCACGGAACTAGATGGTGCTGTTGTAAAAATGTCCCAACATATTTATTTATTTTATTTAGTGATCTTGCAAGGCCTTATTAAGACGGGCTTGATTCTGTTGGGTTTTAGTACTGGTTTTTCTAGTCGGTGAGTCGTTACCACCGTTGGTATGTAGGTGCAATAAAAAGGGTTTTTTTATACTCTGACTTTAAAAATGTTATTTAAAGACTATTTACTTTAGCGGTGGTGTAGTGGCTAGCATGTACGGTCGCACACCGGGAGGTCCTTGGTTCGAGTCCCGGTTCGGGTCAAGTTTAGTTATTGAGTCTTTCTGTTTCATAAGCCTCAGTAACAGCCCGGAGGCCCTGACAACAAACTAGACAGTTTTCGGCCAGGACACATTTGCTAACTTCAGCAGCACTGACCTAATCCGCCATTTTGCTTATTTTTTTTTATAATACTTTACTAACATATATTTAAAATTATATGTATAGATAGGCTAGGTTCGCGCGTTAAAGCTAGGAGTAACTTAGCGTCCTAGAGGAAAACAGCTATTTACCATTTGACAGCGCTTACCGCTAGCGATCGCCATTTTGCTTACAAGCGCTTCCTAGCACTTTTTTCTGCCAAACATAGCGAATATTAATATTCTTGTAAAGTCACTTACATGTTGCTCCCATGAGTTACTCGGACTCTGTCCCCATGATTGTCCCCATTGATGATTGTACTGAATAAATACAAATAACAATTATATTAAAATAAATCTATCTTTTCGAATTTTGTCGCGGATATATTTTGATTTTTAGTTCCCGACGTTTCGAATACTTTACAGCAATCATGGTCACGGAAGAGACTTCAGATTTTGATGTCTCAGAGGTTCGTATATTTGTTACAGACAGTGCCTCCCACAGTGTACAATATTTACTTTGGTGCCATTTTTTTGAAAATTTTGGGACCAAAAATCAATATAAATTTGCGATTAAATCGTCAAATATTCGCATAAACTTAAGAAACTATTACAATAATTTATTTTACAAATTTTCCTTGACCACAACATATATAACTATAAATATAACGGTTAATTTGCGTAAATCAGTTAGAGTGCATACTAACTAGTTAATCTGTAAATTCACTCGTAGACAGATGAAATGGAGAAATAGAAAAGAAATGATATCCTAGATAAGAATTTTAGGTGGGGAAAAAATTATAAATAATTGTATTAATAACTTGAACGGTAGCCCAGTGGTAACGCGCTCGCTTAGATAAGGAAGTGAAGCGGATTCCAATCCGAGTCTTGCACATCTGATAATTTCATTTGCGAATCATTTCTAACATGATTACCATTTGTCTAACGTGAAGGAAAACCTCGTGAGGACATCTGCATGTCTGAGAGAACCTAGTAAGTTTTCGAAAGGCATATGAAGTCCGCTCCGTACTTGGCTAACGTGGTGGACTATGGCCTGATTCCCCTTGTATTGAAGGGAGACCCGAGTGCCCAGGACGTTGATAAGGGCTGAACACATATTAATAACTTCATAGTTGTGGCCCTTTTTTTTTTTTTTTTTTTTTTTTTTTTTTTTTTTTTTTTTTTTTTTTTTTTTTTTTTATAGTTGGGAAACCCTATTACGGGTACCCCCGACTTCCCCTGGGGGGTTATGTGGTGACTCTCCGGACGCATCCGGCATACCCACTAAAACCCAACTCCCAAGCCCCTGCCGCCATGTATGGGACGCCACGGGATCGCTTTCGCATACAACCGCGACGCCCCGACGGTTGGCCGAAGCCACCACCATGAGATCGCCCTAAAAAGGGCAGCCCCATTATGGGAAGAATTACAACAACCATGGACTGCTCCGAAGTCCACCCCGACCATCCACAGGCCAGAGAAGTGCCCCAGAGCAGCCTGAGACCACGAAAGCCCAAAAAGGGGCACCACCAAAATAACGGTACCCTAGGAACCCTACTCCATGTAGACCCCCTAGGGCACCTACCTCCCAAACGTGAGGCTGCTCCCAAGTCAACTCTGAAAACAGAGAAGTACCCGGAGCAGCCCCACACGCCCGAAACACCGCCCACCGAAGTGGGCACCCTGCAATAAGAAAGGGGTGTATGCGTATATAAAACTATACGCATACACCCACAACCGCCCACCCAAATTGGGTCGCCCGAAGGCCCACCAAAAATGCCCGAAGGCCCGCCAGTCTGCCCGAAGGCCCGTCACAAACGGCTGCAGGGGAAGAGGATGCGACAACGCCGACACTCCCCTTCCCCTGCCGCCCCGCCACGTCCGTCATCGAGCGGTGACGGCCCCGCTGGGGCCGCGGAGGGCGGTTAGAACTGTGAATTCTTCCCGTCCCCGCGGCCCCACCCTTACTCCCCACCGAAGTGGGTACCACCCCAAAAACCTAACACCCCCCATGGCACCGAAGGGAGGAGGAGCGCATCCTCCCCAACGTGCCAAACCCCTCACCAGACGCAGGACCACCGAAGCGGCATAGTTGTGGCCCTAAGCTTAGTTTATACTTAACTTAGTCTTTAGAAGAACTGCTGTAAGACAGTCAGTGACCAGTATTTTTTAATTATGAATATTATACAGATACCTATATTTAAACCAATTAAAAAGGTATTTACATACCTGAAAATTCTTGTTCGCGAATACCCAATTTGTACTGCTGGCAATTGATACTAGAAAAAGAAGAAGCATATTGTCATTAATATTTGAACCATGGAGGTTAGAGACCAGGCTTCATACTAAAGCATTACCCGCCTGTCTATGAAAATTTGTAGAATTTATAACGCGCTGTCGTCGGCAAGTAGTATTTGTGAAGTTAGCTGTTTATGAGTATTGTCACTATTGTGACAACGTGAAGTTAGGCATTGAGACAACATAGCGATCGCAGCGCTTCCTTAGTTTGACAATATTTTTGAGACACTACATTCTAGGGCAATGGTCCTCCTGGTCTCTAATCTCCATGATTTGAACATTATTTTACCTCTGTAAAATTACATATGTGTCTGTGTTTTTGTCATTCTGAAAAATATATTTTAAGTAAGATAACTAGCAATTTATTCTTCACTAATCATTTTTTTGAATAATAATTTTCCTAAAATAAAAGTAGCCTAAGCTTACCCTTGAGCTTTCTGCTCAAACAAAAAGACAGACAAAAATTTTGAATAGTTTTTCCTTATATGTACCGCACATGCATTCATTTCCATATCCATTTAATAAGAAGGTTGGAAAGAGACACTTTGTTATCATTTATTTGTGTTTTGTATCAAAGAATAAAACAAGTGGGTACAACAATTCGACTGTATTTATCAAATTTTGTAGCGTTCACTACCTAAATGAGAGAATGAAATTGAAGAGAGAACAGGCAGAACTAGGAATTAATCCAAAGAAGCCAAGAAATGCACAAGGATGTGGCCCATGCGAGTTGTTCCATGTACTTTTCTGATAGAAAAGTGAACTACTGCAGCAATCCCATAGTTTTTATGGTATACTTCGGCAGAACTGCCGTCAGGGTGTCATGCCGTGGTTCAGTGAGTAAGTAAGATCGTGCGATCGATTAAGACTGGGTAGCCTCCGGGGGAGAACAGGGTAGCCTTCGGAGGACAGGGGAGTGATTCTCGGAATTCAGTAAATAGTACTGGCTTTGCCTATGATTTCCACCTGTATGATAATATGTAAGCTTTATTAAAATTTCCAATCCTTAATCCTTTTTAAATTAGTATTTCTTATTCTTAAAAAATTCACTTAAATAAAGCATTCGTACTGGTACTAAAAAAAAATTACAGATAAATTTTCCTCAAATTAACCGTATGTAATCTTTGAGTGATACGTTAAATATTAATAAAAATATAATAGAGCGGTACGATACTCTTGGTATGTGAGGCAATCTTCCACTTATAACATGACTAACTATAAAATATATTACTTATAAATATTGTACTTTTATCCTGTTGTAACAAAAAAACTTCGTTAGAAGGTACAGAGCAGTTTGCCAGTGCCTCGAACGATGACCTCACAAGGTCAATAAACAAATTAAGTGGAAAATTCAATTTTTTTATTTTAATCCAGCGAAATACTAGACGAGATATAGAGGTAAGGTGTTAAAAATTCGATTGAGTATTACTTAGCACATTGATGACAGTCCAGTAAAAATAGAATTTAACTTCGCACTAAATTTCCGATCCAATTTTTTGTTTTTATAAGGTTTAGGGTCACTTAAGCATAAAATCACAAAATGTTGACAAATCTTCAGGTTGAAAAAAGTTTTGCCCGATATCTCAGAAACTATGCACTTTAGAGCAAAAATTATTGTAGAGAATAAAATTTTGCATCTTTTATTTTTTGTATTTTTTTAAAAATATTTCCCTTTCCTTTTCTTTTATTATAATTTAGCAATAGCGACTTTCCTCTTCGTCTCTAGGTGCTAGTTTTTAGCATAAAAATCCACCTCGTAATTAAAATAAATAAAATTTTCAGTCAAAATCCAGCTGTTTCAGAGATTAGCTGACAAACAGACAGACAAAAATTTTTAAAAATAGCTTTTTTGATGTAAGTACCGTAATATACATTCATATGTATTCAGAAAAAAGTTGTTAACTTGAAATTAAAAGCAAACACTTCGATTTTATTTCTATGTATTTAGACGTATAGATCTCAAAGTAATATAATGAATAATAATTACTAAACCTCTTTTAGTTGTACGAAATGCAACATAAAATATAAAAAAGTTCGTTACTATTGCAGGTAAGGAAATGACCTTTCATCAATTCTGTGGATTAATCCAATATTTTGAGAGTTATCGGCCAAGACAGAAAATCTGGTTTATTAAGTGGGCCATAAATCATAAACGGTAAGTTAAAAAAAAATTAACAGGAAATAAAAGATGCGAAATTTTATTTTCTACAATAATGGTTTCAATAACTTTTGCTTTAAAGTGCATAGTTTCCGCGATATCGGCCAAAAACTATTTTCAAGATGGCGCTTGACGCTCCACCTGGATCTTTCAGTATATTGTGATTTTATGCTTAGTAAGTGAGACCCTAAAGTCTAAACCTTATAAAAACAAAAATTATATCGGAAATTTTGTGCGAGGTTGACCAAAAAAAAATCATCTAATTTTATTGTACTAACAAATCTTCTTTCAACTTCCTTCTTTTGCTTTTCAAAAAAGTTTTTTACAAACAAACAAATAGTTATTTAAACTAAATTAAACTTAAAACGCAAACTTTAACATAATTCAAAATGTTTGAAATCCAAACACAATGTACATATTTTATTTACATAATATTATATACTACATACATACATACTTCATAAAATTATAATTATTTATACCCAACTATAACAAA
The DNA here is from genome assembly GCA_951802675.2 of Boloria euphrosyne. Lineage (NCBI taxonomy): Eukaryota > Metazoa > Arthropoda > Insecta > Lepidoptera > Nymphalidae > Boloria > Boloria euphrosyne. Next base: position 3,426,880 of record OX637900.1, on the reverse strand, counting down.
AAAGTTAATAACTTACCCAATAAAATACTAAACAAAACATTTATAAGTAACATTTTAATTTTCACAGCACAGCCTCTTTTAATTTTTTATTAAACAATTATTTTTCTTTCATATACGAGTTGTCTCATTGAAGGTCAAAACAAGTCTGAGCGTATCGTAAGGCCTAGGACGAAGCTAAGGCGTTTTCCGCAGCGATAAAGTACCGTTTCTTGTTTTAACGAGGGAAATCCCCTGCCGATCGTGAACAGTGAGAGGACTAGACTTACCAAAATTTCAGCGGAACCCAACGCCGCAAAACAATTGGGCATTGCAGGACTCCTTGCGTTTTACCCTAGTCATATTACTAATAATCAAACTTAAGAAATAGTAGTCACATATTATTGTCATAACTAAATATGTAATAGTTTTTGGCATTATTACACACAGCCACATCGCCATCTAGTTCCGTGGTAAGCTACGAGGCTTGTGTTACGGATACCAGCTGATAGTTGATACACTACACATATATAACTTTAAATACATACATATTTTAAAGGTAAACATCTATGACTGGAGTACAAACATTCGCGCTCAATAAATGAATATAACATAACCACCTGTTTTCTACAGGTGGGATGCATAAATTAATTTCCCAACATTAAAAATAAAGGATTCTCAGATGTAACGTCATATTTCCCGCAGTAAAAAGTATATTTTACACCGAACTAAAAGCAAGAAGGGCCCTGACCTTGAAAAACGTGGTAAAACTGCGATTACACAACCGTACCGACAAAAACATGTTGTCTCTTTTACTCCCGAGTAAAACTAAACGTTCGTTCTGTTTCACTCAAAATGACAGAATATTGTTTCAATGGAGAATGGTGTGCAGTCACACCTTTCAATGTGAATACAATTTAGAGCAATCGGAGTACTGTAGGACTCTTCTTGCTTTTAGTTCGGTGATATTTTATGTTGACCCGAATAACCAGCTAGTTTCATACAAAATTTTATCAAAATCTATCCACGATAAATGTGATGAATTCGCGGCCTGTCTGCTGACAGACAGACAAAAATTCTAAAGTAATAAATTTGGCCTCAATTTTTTAAAACTTTGAATTTTCCTGTACTGATTTTTCTGAGACAGAACCGGTATTTAAATGAATTTAAAAATTAACCATAATTGCTAGCAGAAGTCCCATCGGAACTCGTTCTTATTGAAATGTATAAAGTCAGATATGACTCAGTAACTCATAATTATAAACTGGCCTATTCGTAATGGCGCAACTTAAAATTATCGATGTAGAAGCTGTCTGTCTGCTTGTAATCGCATCACGAGAAAGCCACTGAACAGATTTTGATGAAATGTAATATAATATATTCCGAGACAAAATATATGTACATGGATGGATACATATTATATCATATTTATAAGAAATTCGAAAACAAATGAAACATTATCGCTCTATTATTATGTTTTATGTACATTTAAAAATAAGATAAAAATTAAGATTTATAATTTTCACTTACTTTGCTATCCTATTATACTTACTTATGTGGACCTTCCACATCCTAAAAATCGTAAAAGGTAGGTACGACATCGAACTATGGCGAGATTTCTCTCGTATTGAAATTTATCCAACGATGACGTTAAAAAGGGCTAAATACTATAATACAAAGAATTTACTATATATAAAATAGATATTAAACGTACATTTTATAGTCATGTCATCTGCTCTTTTTAACGTCCCACTGCTCGGCACGAGCCTCCCTCAGTACAAGGGGGATCAGGCCATAGTCCAACGCACTGGCCTAGTGCGTGTTGGCGGACTTCACATATCTTACGAACTTGCTTCGTTAGGTTCTCAGTCATGCAGGATTCCTCACGATGTTTTCCTTAACCGTAAGACAAGTGGTAATAATGATAGAAATGATTCGCACATGAAAACATCATAGATCCGAGACCCGGATTTAAACCCGCATCACTCGGTTATCCAAGCGAGCGTGTTACCACTGGGCTACCACTATGTAATACCACTATGTAATGTAAAATGTGCCTACAGAATAATCTAGCAGTATACAAAATACGTTAAGTAATGTGAACAAAGCACGTCTAAAAGCCTGTAGTCCTATAACGCAATAACGACCTAAACTGAATTGTGCGTTAGTTAACTCGATAACGCTTCACTATGCAGTGAAACTATGTTCCATTTAAACCGAATGTATAGTTGTAAATAATAATTTATTAAAAGCTTTGATGATAAAAACATTAAATTTTGTACGTCTCAGTGTTATATTATGTACTAGCGACTCACCCTCGCTTCGCTCGGGTTCGTCCCTAGGTACCCTTTAGTTAAGTTTTTACAAACTTTGAATATTTATTTTAGTATTAAAACCTTCCGTGGACCTTAAGGAACATATAAAAAAATAGACGAATTGGTCCAATCATTCTTGAGTTATGCGCTTACCAACTGGTGAAGTAGTGTAGTTATAGGATAAATTAAATATAGAACTTTACTAAACTGGTTTAATATACTACAATGTACAGAGGATTGAACCCGACATTAAGACTTGCGATCGGTAGCGTGAGGGAAGTCGTTCTGGCTGCACTCGCGAACCGCTGTCTCTCGCTGCCAGCGTCCCGCGCCCCCCGCGCCGCCTCGACGGCACGGTGATTCACGCCTGCTTAGGCGCAACTTTGTCTTCACCATATACTCCCCGCGTTGAAGAGAAATCTTCAAGGATTGATGTCGGCAAGGGGCATATAGTGTTGAAGGCTCGCCTGAGGACTCCCTTCCTTGTTCGGATTTCATCGACCCTGGCTACTCCATCCCGTCCAGGCAGCACACGAAGAACGCGCCCAAGTAGCCACATGATAGGTGGACAGGACTTGTCCTTTATGACAACGAGTGTCCCTTCCTTAAGTGTGTCATGTGACCGCATCCATTTTGTCTTCTGCTGAAGTAAAGTAATGTATTCGTTAGTAAATCTGTTCCAAAAATGTTGTTTCAACAGTTGGATTCTGTTGAATCTTGTGAGAGATGAAATTCTGTTGGTGCTGATTTGAGACTCTGGTGCGAAAATGAGAGATCGTCCAATAAGGAGATGGGCTGGAGTCAAGGGATAAAGATCTGAAGGATCATCAGATATAGAAGTAAGAGGACGGGAGTCCAATATTGCTTCTATCTGTATTAATAAGGTATTCATTTCTTCGTAGTCTAGAAATGTTAGGGTTAATACGCGTTTTAAGTGTTTTACAGATTTAACAGCTGATTCCCATAAGCCGCCAAAATGAGGAGTGTAAGCGGGAATAAAAGTAAAATTGATACCTTGCTCAATCATGTCTGCCGGTGAAAGGTGTTTGAGGAGTCTTGATAACTCATGATATGTACCTACAAATGTGGTTCCGTTATCGGAATAGATGTTTCGCGGTTTGCCTCTACGAGATATGAATCTATTAAGAGCTGCTATAAAGGCTTCCTTCGTCAGATCCGAAACAAGCTCGAGATGCAAGGCCTTTGTTGCTAAGCAAACAAACACACAAATATAAGATTTTATATGCTTACATCCCCTTCCCTTGTGATTGGCTATCATCACTGGCCCAGCGTAGTCTACACCAGTATCGAGAAAGGGAAATTCTAGATGAGCCCGCTGTTTAGGTAGATTACCCATAATAGGTTGAATAGTTTTACCTGCAAGCCTTATACATTTGACACAGGAGCGGACGGTGTGTTTCGCTAGATTTGTGCCTCCTAAAACCCAATAATGGTGTCTCGCTGTGGCTAGCAATAATTGAGGACCTGAATGTAAATACTTAATGTGTAGCATTACAAAAAGAGAGCGGCATAAAGGATGTTTAGCACTCAATAAGATAGGATGTTTGACGTTGTAGTCATAATTAGTATTAAAAAGCCTACCACCAACTCTAATGATTTTATTTTTATCTATGAAGGGTGATAGAAGTAAAAGTCTGTTTTTATGAGGTAATTTTTGATTAGTGATGAGCAAATGATATTCATCTTGAAAGGATTCCCGCTGAGCAATCCTTAACAGAAAGTTAGTAGAATGATTAAGTTCACCGAGTGTTAGGTTGCCGCTTATCCGCTTAGACTTATTGCGACAGTTATTTATAAATCTGAATATAAATGAAGTAACACGCTGTAATTTTGAAAATGAGGAAAATTTTGTAATCATATCTGAGAATATATTGTTTTCTTTATTTGTATGAAAACACTTAACCATTTCTGGCAAGTTAGGATGTATTTCCTGCTTAGGTTGGACTGTCCAATTTACTTGATCTAATTGAAGGAAAGAAGGCCCTGACCACCACAATGAAGATTTAGCTAACATATTCGCTCTTAAACCTCGTGAAGCGAGATCTGCGGGATTGTCTTTAGTAGGAACATAGCGCCATTCGTGATTAGAGAAACTTTCCTGTATCTCGGAAACACGATGACGTACAAATGGCTTTAGTTGACTTGGAGAAGTTCTGAGCCAACTCAAAACGATTGTGGAATCGGACCACAATATACAGTTATCAATTTTAAGTGTTAAAGATTCTAAGACCTTGATACCAAGTCTCACTCCCAGTAGTACACTGCAAAGCTCTAATCGAGGAATACTAACCGTTTTCAATGGGGCTACTTTACTTTTGGAAGTAAGAAGACGGGTAGTGACTGTACCATCGACATCAAGGCACCTAATATATGCACACGCACCATAAGCTTTCTCCGACGCGTCTGCAAATATATGTAATTGTATATTAATCGGTGCTTGAGAGGTAATACACCTTGGTATATTAAGACTATTTAATGTTGGTAGTGATGAAGCGAAATCAAACCATGCCTTTTTAATATGAGCTGTAACTGGCTCATCCCAATTACACTTCTTTACCCATAATTGTTGCATTAATATCTTTGCTTCCACAATACTAGGCGTAACAAGGCCGAGGGGATCAAATATCTGGGCAATTGTCGATAAAATAGAACGTTTACTGACAACGTCTTTTAATTGTATGGAAATTGGAAATATGAAGGTATCTGTAGAGCACATCCAATTTAAACCTAAAGTTTTAGAAAGATTATCACTACTAAGATCTACAGAACCAGATAGATTACACTCACCAGAAACCGCTAGTAAAACGTTTTTATTGTTAGAATGCCATTTACGCAAATTCAACTGAGCTGATTTCAAAGCATTACTTAAGCCCTGACAAAGTGCAATTGTATCTTCTACAGTGTTATGACCAGATAAAAATCATCAACGTAAAAATCATGACAAATTGCACGCTTTATATCTGGGGTTGTAGATTCCTGACTTAACTGATACAAACAACGTGTAGCTAGATAAGGTGCTGAAGATGTACCATAAGTGACTGTGTTTAGTTGGTAACTCTTTATAGGGTGAGAGGGGTCGAACCTCCACAAGATTTGTTGAAGTGCACGATCTTCATTAAAGACTTCTGTTTGGCGAAACATCTTTTCTATGTCAGCAGTCACAACGTATGTATGTTGTCTAAACCTTAGCAAGATTGACAATAGATCTTCTTGTAATGTTGGCCCTACTCTTAAAATGTTATTTAAAGATTTACCAGATGATGTAGCTGCCGAGGCATCAAAAACGACGCGTAGCTTCGTTCTTCGTTCATGAATTCAACATATAATTTCTTCATGATAGGATCTCGATTTAATCTACGCTCTAAGGATAAAAACCTGCGTTCAGCCACACGGTAGGAATCTCCTAAGACCGCGGGTGATTCTTTAAGTGGTAGCGAAACCATAAATCGACCATCTGATTTACGCCTTGTTGTTTTAATAAAATGTTCCTCACATGCTCGTTCTTCAGGGGAAAGATTATGCTTGGAAGAAATTGAGTCTAGCTCCCAAAAACGAGTGAGATCAAATTCTAAATTGTTACTTAACATGCATATCGTATTATGTGTATTATTTAAATTATTTTCTATAATAGAACCTGAAACAAGCCATCCCAGCTTTGTCTCAAATAGGGTGGGTTTATTTTTCCCTAGATTAATACGATTACTTGAAATTACATTCCAAAATATTTCTGCTCCTACTAAAATATCAATAGTAGATGGAATATGGAATGACGGATCAGCTAAGCAAACACCTGATGGTAATTGTATGTTCTGTATGTTAACATATGTAGAGGGAAGAAGTGTAGTGATGTTCGGTAAAATTATGCAATCAATGCCTATCCTATAGTCACTTACGTAAGACTCCATTGTAAGAGAGCAAGACTGTTTACTACTGAGAGGTTGATTGTTAATACCAGACACCATAGAATTTGTTAAAATTGTATTAAGTTTTAGCTTACCACAGAAGTCCTGTGTTATGAAATTGTTAGTACTTCCATTATCAAGCAAGATTCTGGCAGCATGCGGCTGTCCATTAACATCGAGAACCTTAACCAAGGCTGTGGAAAGCAAAACAATTGAATTTTTATGTGCATTAGTATGAAGTTCGTTAGCTGAAAGGGCTACATTCTGCGTGAGAGACTGATCAGAAAGCAACAACGTATTGTGCTTTTTGGTGCAATATTTACAATGTGTCAATTTGCATTTATTATCAGAATGACCAAAACGCAAGCAATTTAAGCAAACCTTGAATGCTTTGGCCTTTTGAAGCCTTATATCAACAGGTAACGTTCTGAACGCTTCACAATTGAATAAGGTATGATCTTTATTACATAAGGGACATGAATATGTTTTTTTACTTGATGACAAAGGTTGGAAACCCTTTGGTTTATTAAGATTTACATTTAAATCTGCTTTAGATTTCTCCGCCTTCGAAATATCTAGCGTCTCTAAAAGATCAGCTTTATTAAAAATGAATTTAATAAAATTATTTAAAGTAGGGGAATCCTGTAAGTTGTTCCTATGGAATTCCCATTCCCTGTTTGTGATATTATCCAATTTAATAGACATCATGTAAATTATTAATGTATCCCAAGATTGTACTGGTTGACCTAAATTAGCTAGTGCTCTTAAATTTTTATTTATTGCGTCTATTAACACTAGACTCTTTTAGAATGGGTTCTATTTTAAACAAAGAATTCAAATGGTGATTTTCTAGAAGACGCTTATTATCATATCGCTCGCATAGAATTTTCCAAGCGGACTCATAATTATCTGCGCAAAAATCTAGAGCAGATATAGCTGAAGCTGCATTGCCTTTAAGAGAACAAAACCATCGCAAAATATATGTCCTCCAATACCGTTTATTTTAATGCGCTCTATATGGAAAGGAACATCCCATTTATGTAATAACTCGTGTCTTATTACCGACAGTGAGACACCGGTGTCAATTAGCCAACTACAAGACTCATTAAAAACATTTATATGAACCGAATTAATATTTTCGCAATAAAAATGATCATACACGAAAAAACCAATTTTTGTCCTTGTTACTATTGTCTTGGACCTCAGACTGTTATTTTGAATTATCTCTAATATTCATTTCAGCAAAGTTTATCTGATTCCGTCGCGCCTGACTACGAACCCATGCATGGCCACGAAAACCGCTACTAGAACCGTGATAATTATTTTGTCCGTGGGAAGCGATATTACGACCATTACCACGATTACTCGAACTATAACCATGATCATGATTAGTCAAAATCCGAGGAGTGGGGATCCCTCTAGAATTCCCTCTAGAACCATTTTTATGAAACCCTGCTGGTTGGTTACGGTTATAAAAAGTGTTATGAAAACTAGACCTACCTCTGTTATGATGAAAATTCATCATTCGCTCTTCCCTTCCGCTCGATACGGTCTCATCTAACGCACTTTGAATAGCGTCTTTTAGCGAGCTATAGTTTCTAGCAGCTATGATCGTACTAAGACGACTATTCCGCAAGCCATCGGCAAATCTCTTTATCGCAATACGCTCGTTTATTGGCTTTAAAATTTCATAAGAGCTAGAGTTACCGTTGGCATGAGAAACCGTCAAATCAACAAATAATTTTTCGATTTGCTTACCGAACTCTTGAATACTTGTATTATCCTGTCGAATATATTGTAGCTGAGACTGAATCGCTGTGTCAGATTTTTAGGCAACAATATATCTCACATATCCTTGATTAAGTCTGAAACAGATAAATAATTAGAGCACATGCGCAGCTTGGCGCTTTTTGACAACCTAGATTTTAAAACAAACTGTATCAGTAGCTTTTTACTATCATCATCAATCATTGACTCATACATTTCTATATTAAAAGTTAACTGTTTAGTGACATTCTCATCACCCGTCATAACTGGCAACAGAGAAACTGCAGTTTTTAACTCAAACTTCTCCATAATTGTTGTACTATGATACCTGCCTATGTTTTCAGAACAAAGTTGAAGTATTTTCGAATAAATCGAATTAATTGTATCGAATATTTCACAAAGCTTTTGACTCTCCGAACTTTTTATAGTTTCCACTTGCTTTATAATAGACTTACTTAATAACCAAAATTTATCATATAAAAATTTTGCTTCGGCCCTCTTTTTGTCTCTTACACTAGATGACCTTCTACTAGGCCCTAACTTCGTTAGGTAATCTTTAATATGCTTTAATTCTTTTAATATTTCATTAATTTCATCTGCCATAACCTAAAGATACATAATACATTTTTTTTTTAAATACGATTACATAGGTTTACACTTATATTAGAATGATTACAGATTTATACATAATTAATATGTTAAACTAGGATTACACTAACACTCAATATTTGTTACGCATTTTTAAGAACCATCACGCACATATTACACTCATACTGGTGAATTCCCTGTAGCAGCAGACCCACGTTCTCGTCGCCGCAGCATGCTCATTGACCTTCTCAAGTCATAAGCTTCTATTCCACGTTGGATCCATTCGCCATGGCATTTCCGATAGTGTCGGAACAGTATTATCGCGGCCCCAACAAACAGAAGAGCACAAATTGCGATTAGAGCATAAGATGTAGAGTTGGCATGCCATAATTGCTCCGTGGAGGCTGAGTTCCCAGCTCCGTTTTGAGCGATTATAATTTCTTGCTCCTTGGATTGCTGCTTGCCCATATTTTTATTTTTGGATAAAGTCTTTGCCACAAATTTACCGTCACTCTGGCTGGAATTTCACACTATAATAACGCCATAATTTATAATTATAATTATTGTCTTTAACTTTACAATTCACTTAGTGTTTATTTTATCATTGCCTTATACGGCCGGTCACCGAACTCGCGCACGCACTGGCAGGGTCGCCATATAGAGTTCGGAGCGGGATTGTAATAAGACAACCACTAGGTTCAAATACACTTTAATATCTCTCTAATATAATAAGATACACTAGCTTAAATACTAACTTGAAGTAGGTCAATGAAATCACTCTATTATGACACCACAGTACTTATGTACTTCAACCGGCCCATGTACAACGAAAGAGGTACATTATTTACACAACTTATTCACAATACGATATTATTTATTCCGCACACAAATACCATCACAATAGGGCAATTACCGAGAGGAACAACAACGCGACGTATATTTTAATCAGTTCTTTTTTTAAAGTTAGACTGCCAGCGGATCGACGCCGGCGCATTGACAAGTGACAAGTAAAAAGATGTGACACAGACTATATAATAGTTTGGTTTATAACATCTACCCGCCTCGGCCAGCACTACCTGGCCGCTAATTTACTGGCGGTCGTCACAAGGTTGATACCGCTCTCTTCAGAACAGTGCCGTCCACCCGGACCTCAGCAAAACGGGGCACTCCATCTGCTCCAAAGACAAGGTTAAGAATGCGCCCTCTGCGCCAACACAGTGGCGGTGAGTTAGCGTCCTTAACCAGAACGAGGTCACCAACATGAGGTGGATCAGTCTTTTCAGTCCACTTAACGCGCTGCTGGAGAATGTGCAAGTATTCTAAATTCCAACGCTTCCAAAAGCTCTGAGTGAGTTGTTAGATCAATTCAAACCGCGAGAGACGATTGGGTTTCACATTATCAAACGGGTATTCCGGCAGGGCATTCAGTGGCTGTCCAATCAAAAAATAGCCCGGTGTGAGGGCTTCCAAGTCATTAGGGTTTGAAGAGATCGGGCACAACGGGCGTGAATTCAAAGCGGCTTCAATTTTGCAAAACACACTTGCGAGCTCTTCAAATGTCAATACAGACTCACCAATTACTCGTCGCAAATGTGTCTTGGCAACCTTTACCACGCTTTCAAATATTCCTCCCCAGTGGGGACATGACGCGGGACTGAACTTCCAAGTTATTCTGCGACTAGCTAGTCTAGATGCAATTTCAGTCTTGTTAGACTCCAAAAAATCACATATCTCTTTTAAATAGTGGTTTGTGCCTTTGAAGTTGGTGCCGCAATCTGACCGAATCAAGGATGGTAGTCCTCGTGACACGAATCTATCTAACGTTGCAACAAAGGCCTCTGTCGAGAGGGCTGAGACGAGTTCCAAATGTACCGCCTTGGTGGATAGAAAGTGCGTATTTGGGTACTGAAATCGAGTACCTACGCCGTACGTCGGTCATACCAGCACATCCTTCAGCTTCTTCATCCTGCCAACTTCAGTTGAGTATAATCAGTTAGCATTAGACGTTGTGATTGGCCAATTATAGTTAAGTGTTAATTAGATTTATACATAAGGCAGCGTCATTGAATGAAGATTAAAATTAAGTTTAGAATCATCATATTACTTAAATATTTGTTATAGACAGGAGCTCTGTGTATCGCAGACATATATTCGTCCCTTTTAAACCTGTAGACATTTCACGCTTCCACTCAAAACCCCCAGGTCGGATGTAACAATTATTATTATTATTATATTTATAAAATAAAACAGTTTAAGTATTTTCAAATCAACGACATCTATTATCTATTCAAGCTAACAAAAACAGTCCGAAGAATAGCCGGAATTAGCGATGTCCAATTTCTTTATGTGGTATGAGGTATCTGTACCAGTAAAGTATTATGCGATCTGTGGTTATACTTATTTTATAAGTAAGAATACATACAATTAAAATAATAATTTAAAAAAAAAAGTTTATTTTAACTAGTTTCCTGGCCACACAATTCTTTCAATCCAATCTATGAAGGTGGAGACCCTGGTATACACCCCAGGAGAGTTAGGTAGTGCACATCCAATACCAAATGACGTTACTCCTATAATATAATACATGGATTGGTTCTTTGAGATCTCACTTGGTTCTTTGAGAGGTATTTTCACTTGCAAAGGACCACCAGAATCACCCTGGAATTACAAATATTATGTTTTAGGCTTAATTTGTTTCTACATTGTTCTTATTTTAGTTTTTTTTTTCTATTAAAAGAGATCGATTCCAAGAATATGTAAAGCTAATAAACTTGAACTGTGATAAAAGTTAACGTGAAAAGGAAAACTTAGATCGAACCGAGAAGAATCGAATACTTGACTCACCCCTGCTTCGCTCGGGTTCATCCCTAGATTTATCGCAAGCCAAGCCGCGTGCTCCGCTAGTTAAAATAAATGAAATTTCTAAAATAAAAGTAGCCTAATTTCCTCCTTATAACATTACCTGTCTGCTAGTGAAAGTGCCATATAAATCGGTCTGGCCAATTCAGAGATTAGCTAGAACAAACAGACAGATAGAAAAAAAATGATTTTTTGATGTAGTACCTATATATACTTTCACATGCATTTAGTGAAAAGCTGTTCATTTGAAATGAAATGAAAAAACAAACACTTCAATTTTATTTATATGTATAGATCACCTGACATGCGTCTACACCCCCGGACAATTTTCCCCCACAAATCTGATGGTCCTGTATACCACACCAATTTCGGTTACACGAATACCGGAGCAAAGCTTCACACGTTTCCGAATCTATAATATCAACTACCGCTGTTTGAAGTACTGGAGAAGTTTTTTTTGTTGCTGCAATTATTAAAAATATAAAATTCGTATTATATAATATATAAGGCCAGTACTGATAATTTTTGAGACTAGATATAACTATAGTAGCATGAAACCCATTGGAGAAGGAAGAGAATATAACAAAAATGAAAAAATAATAATTTATTGGCGATTATATATATTTTTTTTCACTTTTTACCATTTTCAAAGGTCTTAGCACTAGTCTATATCTACTTACTTAGATTTTGAATTAAATATGGTTATTATATTTTTTAGTTTCCAACAAAGTTTAACTTTTAATTATTATGTTATTTCTGCATTATAATAAACTGGCAGAGTAGAATGGTGCCACCCCTTCCTATCCCGTGGGTGTCGTAAGAGCCGATTAAGGGAACTGGGGAACCGTTTATCTCCCCGAAGTATGGGGAGCTGACCACAAAAATAGCCCCCTCAGAGACTTGAGTGGACCCTGAGTGATGTAACAACCGTTCAAACCCCCAAATGAGCGATTAGGGCTGCTATCTGGGGGTCGCCAGGATGCGCCTGGAGCTGACGCTGAGCGTGACAGCATATGGGCCGCCAGTACCACCAGTCGGCCGGCACTACCACGTCACCGGCCGGCACATCCATCATCCCCACCAGAGGGCTTGGGACCGACGGGATCCTCTAGGACCGAATCATCGGGGCCCGCCACTGGTGGTGTACGCCGCATGAGATGGACATCTCAAATGAACGAAAATGTCATGCGTGCGTACTACAGGGCAGTTCGGGCTCGGTTTATTCAGCGTTCGAACATCTTTGACGCTACCGAGCTCGAACAATTACGACGTGAGGCTGTTCCTGAGGTGATTTCAACAGCAGAACAAATCGTGTCTCCAACTGTTTCTACCCGGGAGGACATGGTTACCACCATCTACGATTTGCCTGTTGAGGAAAGCACCCAGGGAACAGTCTCCCTATTTATCTTTTATATATAAATAGGGAAACTGTTCCCTATTTTATATATTTAGAGCGGATAAGAGGGATTCTAGAAGAGGCGATTTTTGAGATTCGGAGCACTCCTCTGGAGAATCGTATGCGGCTCTCCCGAATCACATTGAATGTGGCGACGCGGGATGTCATTGAGGCCATTAACCAAATGCTGCCGCAACATCTAGAGAGCAGCACTGGTCTGGATGATACGGCTTCTATCCTCTTTAGTGCGGCCTTAGCCGTACACCGACTTATCGGAGCTGGGACCCCGGGTCCGGGAAGCGATGCTGCTGCAAGGCGCAAAGCGGAACCGGCCTGGAAGAGGAGGATAGAACGCCGTATCAACCAAACCAGAGGTCTCGTTGGCAGACTGCAAAGTTCCAGGTCGGGCAATACCAGGCCAAGGATTGTGCGCTCCGTTAGAGTTGCCTTCAACGGGCTTGGAGTTAAGTTGCATCAGCCCGACATAACCCAAAAACTAACGGAACGCATCGACGACCTGAAGCAGAAAATCGCCGCATGGGGGAACCGCATTCGAAGATATTCGGAAAGAGTCGAGCGCTTCCAACAAAATCGTCTCTTCTCGAGTGATCAAAAAAGGTTCTTTAAAATATTGAAATGTTCGGCAGTCTGCTCTACCTCTCAACGGCCGAGTCCGGCCGACCTCGTCACCTTCTAGCGAAATGTATGGTCACAAGAGGTGGAGCACGAAGAGGGCCCTTGGATTGCGGTGGTAGAGGAAGCTTGTGCCGTTATTGAACCGATGAGCCCGGTAGCCATCTCTTCGGAGGAAGTAGATTATGCAGTACGGCGGGCCCCGAACTGAAAAGTCCGGGTCCTGATGGGCTGCATCACTACTGGCTTAAGGGCTTTTCGGTTTGCCATGCGAGCCATGCCATGAAGCTCTCGAGCAGAGGACGCTGCAAAACCTTTTCACCACTGGAATCACTCACCTAGCTCCAAAGTCCACGGATGCCGCTGATCCGGCTAAGTACCGCCCCATTACGTGTCTTACGACCATCTATAAGATACTGACATCCGTTCTGAGCCTCAAGATATCTCGTCATGTAGACGAAAATAACATCATATCTGGGGCTCAGAACGGATGTCAGGGATGTCAGGATAGCCGTGGTACTAAAGAGCTCCTTCTCATCGTTGCGAGGCAACTGGTCAAGCGCAACCGCCGAAACTTCTCCGCCGCCTGGATCGACTATAAGAAGGCATTCATGGCTCTTGAGGGTGCTCGAGCTGTACAAAGTTGATGGTACATTTCGAGACTTCCTCGAGAAATGCATGGTGCAATGAATTACGATTCTTTGTCTCCATGGTGAGCGGATGACGGCTGCTGATGACCGGATAAGGATACGGCGGGGTATCTTTCAGGGTGATTGCCTGAGCCCGCTTTGGTTTTGCCTGTCTCTAAACCCGCTCAGCTTATTGCTGGAGAGTTCGGGGTCGGGCTTTCAGTTTCGGAGAGGAGGGACACGAGTACCTCACCTTCTCTACATGGATGATCTCAAACTGCTGGCACCCAACGCCACCCGCCTTTCTTTCATTCCTGCAGGAATTACTGAAGATCACCACTGAGTTCAGTAATTCTATCAGGATGGGACTTGGGCTGGACAAGTGTGCGGTCTTGCATGTGATGAGGGGGCAGGTTACTCATTCGGCCGAGATGAATCTCGAGCCATCGAACATAAGAACCCTTTCCGAAGCTGAATCGTACCGGTATCTGGGTATGTCGCAATCGATTGGGGTGAATGAGGCGGACATGAAATAGTCTGTTTGCAAAGCCTTTTTTTGGCCGTCTGACAAAAATCTGTAAAAGCTTTTTGTTGGGTGCCAATAAGGTCCGAGCCTATAACGGCTGGGTTATGCCCGTTCTCATGTACACCTTCGGCGTGCTCAGATGGACTCAGACCAAACTTGACACCCTGGATAGAAGGGTCCGCACGACTATGACTCTCTATCGCATGCACCACCCAAAATCGTCTGTAATGAGGTTGTATTTCCCCCGGAAATGCGGTGGTCAGGGCCTTTTGAGCGTCAAGACCACGCACAACCGGGAGACAGCCAACCTCAGAACATACTTCGAGACGAAGAGGGAGTCGCCCATGCATAGAGAGATCATAGAATGTGTAAAGGACTCCCCCCCCCCCTATCCTTAGCCAAAACCGAGTGGCAGGCCCCGATGGTACTTAGCACCTCTGACCGGGAGACCGTGTGGAAGGAGAAGGAGTAGCACGGACGCTTTTTTAAAGCTCTTAATGAGCCTCACGTAGATAAGAAAGCGTCCGTGCAATGGCTGCGCTTCGGTGACCTCTTCGGGGAAACCGAGGGTTTTGTCTGTGCGATACAGGATCACGTAGTTAAGACGCGAAACTACCGAAATGACATCTGTCGAGCCTGTCGCCATCCCTATGAGTCACTCAGACATGCAGTCATGTGGACAGACGTGCTTTCAGGATGTTCGGCGCTTGCTAACACTGATTATCTGCACAGGCACAATCAAGCAGCCAAAATCCTTCACCAGGAGCTTGCTCTAAAACACGGTCTTCTAGATGAGAGGCTGCCGTACTACAAGTACACGCCAATGCCTGTACTCGAGCGTGACGGAGTCCGGCTCTTTTGGGACCGGTCCATCATCACGGACAGGACTATTCTAGCGAATAAGCCTGACATCGTGCTGATGGACCGGGCACAGTCGCGGGTGTTTTTGGTGGACATTACTATTCCATATGACGAAAACCTTGTGAGAGCTGAGACGGAGAAGAAACGTAAGTATCTGGATCTGGCTCACGAGGTTTCCGCTATGTGGCATGTGGCGTCCACTGAAACCATCCCTATCGTCATATCTGCCAATGGTTTAATCCCAGTTAGCCTCGCTCACCATCTGAGGCGACTGGGGTTCCGTGACAGTTCATTCGCAGCCAGGATGGAAACAGCGGTGCTGTTGGCTAGGATAGTCCGCCGGTTTCTCAACCTGTCGCCCTAACCCCCGGCCGTTTGGTCTCCCCTGCCGGACGGACGGACGGACGGACGGACGGACGGACGGACGGACGGACGGATGGACAGACATACAGACAGACAGACAGACAGGCAGACAGATAGCATATTATTTATCATTATATCAATAGCATAAAAACAAACAAAAAGTTAAAATTTAAGTTTTTATTTTCTAATTCATAGCTCGTAATTCTAAATATAATATCATCATCAGCCCTTTTTAACGTCCCACTGCTGGGCACGGGCCTCCCTCAGTACGAGGGGGATCAAGCCATAGTCCTCTGCGCTGGCCTAGTGCGTGTTGGCGGACTTCACATGTTTTTCGAAAACTTGTTAGGTTTTCTCAGACATGCAGGTTTCTTCACGATGTTTTCCTTCACCATAAGTCAAGTGGTAATCATGATAGAAATGATTCGCACATGAAAATATCAGAGGTACGAGACCCGGATTTGAACCCGCATCACACGGTTATCCAAGCGAGCACGTTACCGCTGGGTTACCACTGATAATATACTAAATTCTAATTTGTTACCTGTTTCCACTACTCCCCAACCAGTTATAGTTGCTGAAGTACCAAGTCTTGATGTATCAAACTGACTCCAGAGACACGCTGGCTGCACGTTACTTGAGAAAGCTTCTATTTCATCTATCTCCATCAATGCAATATCAAAATACTTCTTTGGTGGAGAATAAAGTGGATGGACGATTATTCTTAAAATTCTAACATCACGTGGTATAAAAGAACTCTGTAGAAGAACAAAACAGAACGAAAACCCAAAGGTTAAAATCTAAAGTTAGTCTACCAGCAATTTTTCAGTCCATCTTTGATAATATTTTGAAACATGGTAAGTAATATTAAATAATATTTTAAATGATAATCTTATACTCTACGAGAAAACTTAATAACATACGAGATGACTGATTCGTACAGACATTTCTAGGATGGACATGGACTTAAAAAGGTTTATAAAGCACTGTTTTAATTAAGTATACGTACACTTTAAGCCAGATCTGACTTACTTTACCTAAATTAAAATGTCATATTTTATATCCTAATTATACACTTACGTCATAAATAATATATTTGGCACCAAGTCTAACCCTTTCTGGTACAGAGTTTTGCACTCTGGTGTCGCGCGGTGATTTGGAACAATGAGCAGCTGTGATAGTAAACTTAGAACTGATGAGGGCGCATCCACACTTGAATATCCAATTTCCTTCTCTAGCTCTCCATCCTACTCCACCCTGAAATTGAATATACAAAAAGTCATTTAACTGTTCACAAAAGGTTACACTGTAAGAACACTGTATACATGTGTAATAAACACGATAGCTGCTACTGCCTTCGGATCTTAATTCACCCATCTTACGTAATTAATCAAAAAAATCTGTACCATGTGTGGAAATTCACCCGGCAAAGCATCTGTTCCTCCAATTAAAAACCCTCCTCCTCCAGAGAATTTACGCAAACCTGTCAATAATAAAAAAAGTCTAAATATCTATACATATATAAAATGCTTTGTCCTGAATGCCTGACTAACGGATCAACAGCCTAAACCACTGATGTTTTTTGATGTTGTAGGCATCCGGTAAGAAAGGATTTTCCGAATTTCTACCTCTTAGAGATTGAAAACCGGAGGCAAAGATTACATTGGACAACGTGATTCCATGGTCCAATCTACTTCAAATTTTGCATAAACATTCTCTTACAAAATGGATGGAAGACGTGTTTCATTCATACTGTATTAAAACTTATGGCCTAACGGGGTTAAAAAGGGTAGAAAGTTATTTTGGGGTGATTTGAAAACTCAATCCGATTACATATTCTTTTATATTCGACATTCTAATTAGACAAACCGATATTAAGTAAACTTTGTGCAATGATAGATTATTAATAGGGTCAATATTTAGGATATCTTTTACTACTAGATAATGTTTTATTCCCACAGGAATACACAGTAACTGGTTCTACAAAGTAGTTCTCATAAAGGGAGATGAAATTTAACTAAACTAAATGGGGAATCAATCGTTGGTACATTTTAAGTAATAGAATAAAGCAAAAATATTTTTTGCACTTTTAGCCGCGGACCCGTCTGTTAACCTGCACAGATAGATAATATTTAAGTGTCAGTTTATAACATCGAAAATTAAGTAAATACTTACATTTATCGATTGCAGTATTTATATCTTCTCTATGTATTCTTTCCCAAATGTATTCGATGCATTCTGTAAGAGAAGAAAAGAAGACTTGATTTCCCTGACAAACACATTGGATGATTGACTAATGGGCTTATAAGAACATTTAACAAGCCAACGAGCATTTTAAAATCATGCGATTGCTCGCAAAATATTATGATATCCTCCTGAATGATTAAATGTGATGTTCCATCTCATGGAGATCCATTTGCACAGGACATATTATAGTGCACAAGTGTACGCACTGACACAAGTGCTAATTCTTGACAAAGTCATACTAGACAAGTGGAACCGTTCAAAGATAACAAAAGCGAGAGTGCGACCACCTCCTAACTCCGAAGTCATACTTATATTCTTAGCTCAACAGATACCAAATAACTTAACTCCCACGCGAAATTAAACTGAATTAGTTTGAAAATCCTTTCCCAATTATTCAGTTTCAGTTCAAAATAATTCATCTACAATGTTCAAGAGTAACATACTTGCTTCACTAATTCTTCGTCCAGGCGCCCTAAAGTTCGGTTTGGGAGGAACACAGTTCATCTGTCCGACCGTTGAAATCCTCTCTGTAGTAGCAGTTAATTTATTTGAAGCCACGGTGTTATGCTACAAAAAGAAATGTAGACAAAATATTTACAAAATAAAAACAAAAGTTTATTAGTTATAATGATAATATTTAAAATTGATGCCAAATCATAAAAAAATAAAATTTCGTCTAGGAATAAAACAAAAAATCTGTAAAAGGCCAATCACCTGAGAGAATGCAAAATAGCCGACGACTTATTTTCAGACCTACCAAATATATCCAAAAAAACATAAAAATCGGTCAAGCCGTTTCGAAAGAGTCTAATAACAAACACTGTGACACGAGATTTTTATATATTACATTATATTACAATCTATCTGAGTACAAAACGTGTAATCAACCATGTTGATGTAATATCTAAAGCTCAGGAGGATCTTAACACTTTATATAACTGGTTCCGATATAATTTATTAACCATCAACATATCGAAAACATGCTACGTCATTTTTAAAGCCAAAAATAAACGAATACCTGCATTTCCTCCTCTTACAATCAATGATAAGCCTATTCAACAAAAAACTCACGAAAAGTATCTCGGTCTTCACATTGATAGTCAACTAAATTGGAATACCCATCTAAAACAAATTAATACAAAACTAATTTCACTGCGCGGCTCACTCCGTAATATTACAAAATGCATCCCTCATACCCTAAGATACACAATTTACAATGCCTTAGTTAAACCACACTTGCTATATCTTATCGAGATATGGGGAACCGCAGCCAAAACTAAATTAAACAAATTGCAACGTCAACAAAATAAAATAATAAAATTACTTTTTAATTACCATTTCCTAACGCCAACAAACAAAATATACGAAAAAACTAAAATAATGACCATAGAAAATTTATACAAATACAATATCTGCATTTTTATTCGAAAGAGAACGATTTAATCGAAGAAACAGTCAACGGAGCGCGGCTGTTTAACAGTATACCCTCACATATAAAAAATGTAAACTCATTTCATACATTTAAAAAACAATTGTCTGATTATTTATTGAACAATAACTAATTTTAAATTAATTTGAATGTATGAGGTGGGACAAAATAGAATATAAATTGTATTTGATTTTTGGTGTTGTTTTTGCATGTAAATTATTTAAGTTTACCTACATTACAATATGTACTATACATAGGTAATTATAGTGGCAACGACGATGAATTATATGTAACTACATTAGTTTATGTTATCACATAAGTGACAATATCTGTCTTTGTTGATAATAAAGTTCTTTAAACCTAAACCTATATAGACTCTTATTTAAATAGTGTTGGGACAACTCAATGGATTTTTGAAAACTATTAATTAATTAATTTGGAACGACGCAAAGGCTACTGTTAGTAGTATACCACTTACGCGTTTTTGATTTACGTTCCCCTCTCCCCAGATCCATCGTTCATTGAGCTGTGAAAACACAAATTATAATTTTTTTTAATTAATTTTACATTAATATTGGTTAATTTACGTAAATCAGAGTGGATATTTTTTTTTCGGTGCATATCTGCGATCAGCCGTAGGCTATGAGCGGATTTGTTGTAAGTTGTTCATGTCTTGCAGAAGAGGCTCCTTATCAGGAGACCTTTCATCCCTCACCATCTGTCGCCAACTCCCGGTATATCATGGCGTTTCAGTCGTTTAATGAAGCTAATGTTTGTCAATGCGGTAGCTAGGGAATTTGGGTGATTTTCCAATCGAGTTCTGTACTTTTCCCTGTTAATTTTATCTCCTCCTTAACAGATCTTATGTTCATCGCTTCATGGATCTCAGTGTTCGCCGTAAGCCATGGTGCATTTACTATGGTTCTTAAGATGCCATTTTGCATTCTTTGTATGATGCTTAAACTGGAGTCGCATGCACCTCCCCACAGTTGCAATCCGTAAGTCCATATTGGCTTCAGAATCATTCTGTAAATTAGGAGCTTATTGTCGATAGAAAGTTCGAGTTTCGTGCCATCAGCCAGTAAATTTTTCTGAATCGTATGTTGAGCTTGTCTCTTTTTGCTTTGATGTGTTTTTTCCAGGTCAGTCTTTTGTCCAGGTGCATACCGAGATATCGGACTGTATCGCATTGTGGTAGGGTGAAATCGCACATTTTTACCGATTCGCAGTTCCCTTTTACAAGCGTAAATGTTATGTGCACGGATTTTGTGGCACTTGCCTTTATTCGCCATTTCTGGAGCCATTCAGTCACTTCGTCAAGGTTATTCTGCAAAGTAGCAGAAGCGACAGTTGGGTTCTTGCTGCTTGCAAGTAGTGCAGTGTCGTTGGCAAGTGTAGCCGTGGTAACACCTTGTACTTCAGGGAGATCAGCAGTGTAGACGGTAGCAGCAGTCAAGACGGGTCCCAGAACAGATCCTTGTGGTACTCCCGCCATTGTATCATGGATATTAGATAGTTCACCGTCACCTCTAACCGGGAATATTCGATCTGCCAAGTATGAATCCAAAAGTAGATAGAAGCTATAGGGTAGAAATGCCTTAATTTTGTATAGTAGGCCTTTGTGCCACACCTTACCGAATGCAGCCTGAATATCCAAAAACACAACGTATGTTAAGCTAGCAAGGTCAAGTGGGCAGAACCACATAACACACTTGCAGTAATTAAGTGCTCATTTAGTGCTAATTAATGCTGCAAAAAGTAAATTTTACGCTGCAGTAGATTGATCAAAAATTAGAAAACTGCCAGCTTTATATTGTCTGCCTCTTACAACGCTAACCGCATAGCACAGCATTAAATCAAACTACTATTAATTTAGTGCCTAATTAGTGCTGGCCATTCATGAAGACAAATATAAAATTTTATAGTTTTTTTCTATTTTTATAAAACAAAATTTGCAAATTTAATTTAGCGCCTGATTTTTCGAAATAGCAATTGATTTATATATTATAATATGTAGAAGGCTTTATGATATTACTTATAATGTTACAGTTATAAGTAATATCAATTATCAAAAGCCTTCTACATATATATTATTAATAAATAATAATATAATATATAAATAAATTGCTATTTCGAAAAATCAGGCGCTAAATTAAATTTGCAAATTTTGTTCTATAAAAATAGAAAAAAACTATAAAATTTTATATTTGTCTTCATGAATGGCCAGCACTAATTAGGCACTAAATTAATAGTAGTTTGATTTGATGCTGTGCTATGCGGTTAGCGGTGTAAGAGGCAGACACTGCTAGCTTAATATAAAGCTGGCAGTTTTCTAATTTTTGATCAATCTACTGCAGCGTAAAATTTACTTTTTGCAGCATTAATTAGCACTAAATGAGCACTTAATTCCTGCAAGTGTGTTATGTGGTTCTGCCCACTTGACCTTGCTAGCTTAACAAACGTAAAAACACAGCAGAACAGTAGTCCTTGTGTTCAAAGGATGATCAAATTTTTTTACACACTCTATGCACTTGTTCTATGATTGAGTGCTGTTGTCTAAAGCCGAATTGATGTTTAGGTACGACTTGGTTTTCATTGAGTATGGGTAAAATTCTTCTCAAGAGGATCATCTCAAATATCTTTGACAGCACAGGCAACAGGCTTATTGGTCTTTATGATGTGGCTTCCTCTGGGGGCTTCCCATGCTTGTGGATCATTGTCACTATGTGTACCTTTCACAATCTGAGAAAATGTTGTACTCTAAGCACAGCATTGAAGAGCGTTAGCTTTTCTGGGAAGTTGTGTGATAATTTCTTTGGTGATGAGGTCAAAACCAGGGGCTTTTTTATTTTATAGTTTATTTATGACCCTTTTCAGCTCATGTACCGTAACTGGCCTTGGCGGTGTGGTTTTTTCTAATAGGACATTTGAATTGTTATGGTCTTACCAGTGCCTTTGTAAATTTCCGGAATGAATAGTCTGTTGATTTTGTGGCAGTTAGATTTTCCACATTATTTTGAATCGTGTCATTATTCACATTGTCTATTAGGATTTTCAGTTCATTAATAGCTTTGTTTAATGCTGTCTTGTCCCTTTTGTGTCTAGTTTGATACCATATTTGACGCAATCTTCTTTCCTCTAATATTTTGTATTTGACTTCAAGAGGAAGAGACTCTAATTTTTCGTTGGAATGGGTGTGTTAAACCAGCAAGCATTTTGAATGAGGTTAGCAATACAATGAGTCGCTTCATCTACTTCGTCAGGCGTCTTTAACGATACTTTTAGCTCGATATTTTATAACCGGAATGCGGCCAGCCGTCTGGCTAACCGCACGCTCCGGTTGCATTTGCGGTTAGCCGGACGGCTGGCCGTGACGGCTAGCCTGCCACGCACTAAGCCAGCATGGTGGACTATGGCCTGATCCCCCTCGTATTAAAGGAAGGCGAGTGCCCAGGACGTTGATAAGAGCTGAACACATACTAATAACTTCATAGTTGTAGCCTAAGCTAAGCAGTTTATACTTAGTCTTTAGAAGAATTGCTGTAAGATGTGACCAGTATTTTTTATTATGTAATATTATTATACAGATACCTACAGTTAAATTATTTTTATTATGTATATTATACAGATACCTACAATTAAAAATTTATGAAGGGACCGAAAAAATGTCTGGAGAACTTTTTACTATATATTGTATAGTATATTACATACAATATGTACCTTGTGCGTATGTACATACCTGAAAATTCTTGTTCGCGAATACCCAATTAGTACTGCTGACAATTGATACTGGAAAGAGACGAAGCATATTGTGATTAATATTTTAACATTATTTTATCTCTGTAAAATTCCATATTTTTCTGTGTTTTTGACGTTCTAAAAATATATTTTAAATTAGAGAACTAGCAATTTATTTTTCACTAATCATTTACTGAATAATACTTTTCCTAAAATAAAAGTAGCCTAAGCTTACCCATGAGCTTTCTGCCAGTAAAAGTCCATCAAAATAAAACAAAAAGACAGACAAAACTTTTTGAATATTTTTTCTTATAAGCACATACTTCCATTTCAATATTCATTTAATAAGAAGATTGCAAAGAGACACTTTGTTATTATTTATTTGTATTATCAAATTTTGTAGCGTTTACTACCTAAATGATAGAATGAAATTGAAGGAAGAACAGGCAGAACAAGGAATTAATCTAGTCGGGTGCGAAGTCAAGAAATGCACAAGGAGATGGCCCATGCGAGTTGTTCCATGTACTTCTCTGATAGCAGAGTGGACTATTCTCTGGGTCTCTCTCTGGGTCTTCGGCAGACCTGCGTCGGGGGTGTCACGTCGTGGTTCAGTGAGGCAGTAAAATTGTGCGACCGGATAGACAGGGTAGCCTCCGGGGGAGGACAGAGGAGTGATTCTGGGAATTCTCTCGGAAATATAATACTGGCTTTGCCGATGATCTTCACCTGTATGTATGCAGGTGGTAAGCTTAATTAAAATTTCCAATCCTTAAACCTTTTACTAGTATTTCTGATTCCTAAAAAAGACACTTAAATAAAGCATTCGTACTGGTACTCAAAATTAAGTTGCCGATAGGTTTTCCTCAAATTAACCTATGTAATCTTTGATTGATACGTTAAATATTAATAAAAATCTAATAGAGCGGTACAATACTCTTGGCATGTGAGACAATTTTCCGCTTAAATAACTAACCATAAAATATATTACTTATAAATATTTTTTTAAATATTTTAGGACATTATTACAACAGCGCCATCAAGTTCCGTGGTAAGCTACATTACGTGCTTGTGTTACGGATACCAGATAGTTGATATACTACACATATATAATTTTTTAAATACATACATATTATAAATAAACACCCATGACTGGAGTACAAACATTCGTGCTCAACAAATGAATGCCCCCAGCGGGACTCGAACCCGCGATCGCTTACGCAGAGTAGGGCCACTACCAACTGAGCCAAACGTGTCGTCAAATATTGCACTTTTTTCCTTTTGTAGCAAAAAACTAGTTAAGAGACGCAAAAGACTTTGCCAGTGTCTCGAACGATGACCTCACAAGGTCAAGAAACAAATTAAGTAGAAAAATAAAATATATTATAATTTTAGTCCAACGAAAATATATAGGTTAACATAATATATAGAGGTAAACTGTTAAGAATTCGATTGAGTTATTACTTAGCACATCGATGACAGTCCAGTGAAAATAGAATTTAGCTTCGAACTAACTTTCCGATCCAATTTTTTGTTTATATAAGGTTTAGGGTCACTTACTAAGCATAAAATCATAAAATGCTGACAGATCAAGGTGGAGCTTCAAGCACCATCTTAAAAAAAATTTGCCCGATATTTTGGGAACTATATATTTTAGAGCAAAAGTTATTGAAACCATTATTGGAGAGTATAAAATTTCGCATTTTTATTTTCTGTAAGCTTTTTCGTATATCTTACCCTGAACGATTTAATGAACCGGTTTTCCAGTCTTGGCCGATACTTTCAAAATATTTAATTAATCAATAAAATGCATCTAACCTTAATTAAAGGTCGGTTTATTTGTTTTGAACTTTTTTTTATAATGCCCATATTTTTTGAGTTATAGGACGATTAACGTTGTTATGCTGGGCGTAAAGTCAAAAATTTCAAAGAAAAAAATGAAGAAAAATATCCCAATTGTTTATGTACTTAAAAATTGATCGTTAATTATCTTACCTGCAATAGCAACAACCTTTTTTTATATTTCATTTTATATTGTATTTCGTAAGACTAAAAGATAGTAAGTAGTAGATATCGGCCAAAAACTTTTTTTCAAGATGGCGCTTGAAGCTCCACCTGGATCTTTTAGTATTTTGTGCTTTTATGGTAAGTCGCCTAAACTTTATAAAAACAAAAATTGTATCGAAAATTTAGTACAAGGTTGGTCAAAACAAACGCCCATTTTTACTGTACTTACAGAGCTTCTTTAAACTTCTTTGTTTTGTTTTGAAAAAAGTTTTTTTATAAACAAACAAATAGTTATACAAACTTAATTAAACTTAAAAAGCAAACTTTAACATAATTCAAAATGTTATCCAAATCCAAAAAGGGCAGAAGACAAACACGTATTACAAGCACAAAATATATATTTTATTTACGTATTATATACTACTTACCTATAATTATAATTTATACCCAACTATAATAAAAAAGTTAATAACTTACCCAATAAAATACTAAACAAAACATTGATACGTAACATTTTAATCTTTTATGTTTTTTCTCAAACAGATATTCTTTTCATAGACGAGTCGTCTTGTTGAAGATCAAACCGAGTAAGGCGTTTTCCGCAGCGATATTTCTTGTTTTAGTGAGAAGAATCCCCTGTTGACCGTGAACTGGCAGTAGACTGACGGACCTTTACTAAAATCTTAGCGGAACCCACAAAAATACATTCATATTTAAAAATTCTAAATTATTAAATTTGGCCCCTTATTATAAACTTCTTATTTTCTGTAATGATTTTTGTGTGACAGAACCGGTATTTAAATGAATATAATAAAATCAACAATAATTGCTAGCAAAATTCCCATCGGAACTCGTTTAAATTATTAAAATGTATAAAGTCAGATATGATTAATTAACTCATAATTATAAACTCGCCTATTCGTGATGGCGCAACTTAAAATATTATCGATGCAGAAGCTCTGTCTGCTTGTAATCACATCACGAGAATGCCACTAGACCGATTTTGATGAAATTTAGTATAATAAATAAATATTCCGAATCAACATATATGTACATGGATGGATACATAATATATCATATTTATAAGAAATAAGCAAATAAAACATTATTTATTTGCTATGTTATTAAGTTTATTTGATGATAAAAACTATTTTACTATTTAATGATAAAAACATTAAATTTTGTACGTGTGTTTACTGACCAATAACATAACTAATGGACAACATCACTGGGTTGGTTTTTTTTATGCGACAAGGGGAGCAAACGGGCAGAAGGCTCACCATCAGTGATGGTAAGTGATCACTTCCGCCCATGGATATCCGCAATACTGCAGGGCTTGCAGATGCGTTGCCGGCCTTTCAGGAAAGGGAGGGAGGGAGGAGGGATAAGGGCGGGAGGGATGGGTAGTGGGCCTCCCGGATTCTCACTTACCGGATGAAACGCGACAACAAAGCTACCACTTCACGCCGGTCTTCTGTGAGAGAGTTGTACTATACGGGGCGTGCCGGCCCATTCGGTTGATACCCGAAGGTATCAAGCATGGCATTACCACTTTAAGAAGCTCCTCCATAAACTTCAGAAGTTTTTCGGGCTTCTTGAAGATCTCCGGAAGAGCCCTCGGGACGCCAAGATGTTGTGCCCGGTACACATTGTCCGATGGACAATTTAAAAGTACTTGTGTAGCCGTTTCATCTTTTCCCATGCAAGTTCTGCACAGGGGACTGTCTGTAATGCCTATATTAAATAGATGTTTATTGTACGACCCGTGTCCAGTCAGAGCCGCAATTATTTGTCTAATTTGGCGTCTATCTATATTTAATAGATTTTTTTCATCTCAGGGTTAATTATGCATTGACACGGGTCTCATCACGAACAAAGAAAAACCAATTCCATTAAGTTTTTGGGTGACGATTGCTATTAAAGTTGTGTTAAATTAAAAAAAAATAAAATAGGTTCCAAAAAGTAATTATTAGAATAAGAATCAATCAGATTTGTAGTGTACATTCTTAGATGGCGCTTTCACGTTATAGGAATGGTTTATCAAGGTTACAAATTGTTAAAATGGCTTATTTTTTTAAATCCTAATGCAGAATGAATTTAACGACATTTACCATTCATTACTTGGCACAAAATAAAATAAAACAGTTTAGCTATTTTCTAATCAACGACATCTACTATTTATTTAAACTAACATAAATAGTTCGAAGAATAGCCCGAATTAGCAATGTCCAATTCCTTTATTCCGATCTGTGGTAATAGTAAGAATACATACAATTAAAATATTTTTTAAAAACTAGTTTATTTTAACTAGTTCCCTGGCCACACAATGCTTTCAATCCAATCTATGAAGGTGGAGACCCTGGTATACACCCCAGGGGAGTCAGGCAGTGCACATCCAATACCAAATGACGTTACTCCTATAATATAATGCATGGATCCCTCGCTTGATTCTTGCAGAGGTATTTTCACTTGCAAAGGACCACCAGAATCACCCTGGAATTACAGATATTATGTTTTAGGCATATATTTTTTACCTTCATTTGTACATTGTTCTTATTTTAGTTTTTTTTTTCTATTAAAGGAGATCAATTCCAAGAATATTTGTCATCAACCCTTTTTAACGTCCCACTGTTGGGCGTCCCACGGGTCTCCCTCAGTACGAGGGGGATCAGGCCATAGTCCACCATACTTGCCTAGTGCGTGTTGGCGGACTTCACATATCTTTCGAAAACTTGCTAGTTTTTCTCAGACATGCAGGTTTCCTCACGATGTTTTCTTTCACCGTAAGACAAGTGTTAATCGGGAGAGACATGATTCGCACATGAAAATATCAGAGGTGCAAGACCTGGATTTAAACCCGCATCACTCGGCTATACAAGCGAGCGCGTTACCGCTGGGCTAACACTGCCCTGCCAAGAATATTTACAGTTAATAAACTTGAACTATGAAAAATGTTAACGTGCCAAAGAAAACTTAAATCGAACCGAGAAGCAACTGTTAAAGGCATTATTGTGTGCATCGGCCTTTATTATATACTCGATTCACTCTCGCTTCACTTGGGTTCATGCCTAGATTTAGCGCAAGCGAAGCCGCGTGGTCCGCTAGTTAAAATAAATGAAATTTCTAAAATAAAAGGACCCTAAGTTACTCCTTATAACATTAGCTATCTGAGAGTGAAAGTGTCATCAAAATCGGTCCAGTCATTTCAGAGATAAGCCAGAACAAACAGACAGACAGAAAAAAAATGATTTTTTTTGATGTTAGTACTGTATATACTTTCACATGCATTTAGTAAAAAACTGTTAATTTGAAATAAATAATAATAGACACTTTAATTTTTTGTATATGTATAGATCACCTGACATGCGTCTACACCCCCAGACAATTTTCCCCCACAAATTTGATGGTCCTTTATCCCACACCAATGTCGGTTACATGAATACCGGAGCAAAGCGTCACACTTTTTCGAATCTATAATGTCAACTATCGCTGCTTGAAGTACTGGAGAAGTTTTCTTTGTTGCTGCAATTAAAAATATAAAATTCGTATTATATATAAGACCAGCGTCGATAATTTTTGAGACCAAAATTAATTATAATAGGATGAAACCCATTGGAGAAGGAAGAAAATGTAATAAAAATGAAAGAAAAAATAATTTACGTGCGTTATTATTATTTTTTTGTACTTTTTACCATTTTGAAACGTATTCAAAAGTACTAAAATCTCAGTTTTTATTTGCTAATTAATAATATAAATAGCTCGTAATTCAAATTATAATATACGAAATTTTAATTTATTACCAGTTTCCACTACTCCCCAACCAGTTAACGTTGCTGAAGTACCAAGTCTTGATGTATCAAACTGACTCCAGAGACACGCTGGCTGTACGTTACTTGTGAAACTCTTTATTTCCTCTATCTCCATTAATGCAATATCGAAATACTTCTTTGGTGAAGAATAATTAGGATGGACGATTATTCTTAAAATTTTAGCATCACGTGGAAGTAATCCATTGGAAAACTGTAGAATAACAAAACAGAACAGTTAATCTACCAGCTTCAGTCCATCTTTGATATTTTGAAACATGGTAGACTTATATTAAATATTCTTTAAAAATACTCTATGAGAAAACTTATTAATGTATGTGAGATGCCTGATTCATACAGACATTTCTAGACTTAAAAAGGTTTATAAAGCACTGTTTCACTTAAGTCACACTTTAAGCTAGATCTGACTTACTTTACCTAAATTAAATTTATGTAATATTTATATCGAATAAAATGGATGTTATAACATATTAGGCGAAAATTCGGTCATCTTAATAGTACACTTACGACATCAATAATATTTTTGTCACCAAGTCTAACAATTTCTGGTACGGAGTTTTGCACGCTGGTGTCGCGCGGTGATTTGGAACAATGAGCAGCTGTGATAGTAAACTTAGAACTGATAAGGGAGCATCCACATTTAAATATCCAAGTACCTTCTCGAGCTCTCCATCCTATACCACCCTGAAAATGAATATATAAAAGTCATTTAACTCTTCACACAAGGTGCGATAGGTTATGCGATAGCGATTAATCAAAAAAACTGTACCATGTGTGGAAATTCACCCGGCAAAGCATCTCTTCCTCCAATTGCAGCCGTATGAAAAATAATTTGAGTCTCAGATAATTTACGCCTACCTGTCAATAATAAAAAAGTATGACGCAGGCGTATTTTTTGTATGACGTAGACATCCGAAAGAAATAATTTTCCGAATTTCTACCTCTTAGAGATTGAAAAACGGGGGCAAAGTTTATATGGGATAACGTAATTCCTTAGTCCAATCTATTTTGCATAAACATTCTCTTACAGAATTGATGGAAAACATGTTTCATTCATACTTTATTGAAACTCATGGCCGGGTTCAACTTTTTTAACGGGGTTGAAAAAGAGTAGAAAATCATTTTGGGGTGATTTGTATATAAGTTGATATCAATGCTCCTCAGTGCTTTTAATCTAATTTACTTTTTTTATTTTGACTCATTTTTGAAAACTCAATCCGATTTAAATATTTTTTTATATTTGATATTCTAATTTGACAAACCGATTTAAACTAAACTTTTTGCAATCATAGGTCAATATTACTAAGGTCAATATTTAGAATACCTTTTACTACAAGATAATATTTAATTCTCACACGAATACTCAGTAACTGGTTCTACGAAGTAGGTCTCATAAAAGAGGGATAGAATTTAACTAAACTAAATGGGGAATCAATCGTTGGTACATTCTAAGTAATAGCATAAAATCAAAAATATTTTTTGCACTTTTAGCCGCGGGCCCCACTAGTTAATCTGCACAGGTAGATAATATTGGAGTGTATGTTTGTAACATTAACATATTAACATAAATATACTCAGGAAAAAAACAACATTTTTAACATTTTTGTCATTTTGTCTATCCGATCCGGCTTATTACCGTTTCTCTCTCCTTATCCTTAATCTCTTAAAAGGCTGAACAGATTTAATTAACTAGACTTTCACTGGCAGCTGATAGGTGAAGTTATAAAAGAAGTTACTCAGACTACTTCTATTTTAAAGAAAAAATCCTAGGACAAGTGAGCGAAACAGGGTAGTGTAAGCACTTGAACAAACGGATATCATGTTGTGAATATTACAAAGTAGATGGAAAATTTAGTAAATACTTACAATTAGCGATTTTAGTATTTTTATCTTCTCTATTTTTTCTTTCCCAAATGTATTCGATGCATTCTGTAAGAGAAGAAAAGAAGTCGTGATTTCCAGGTCATACACAATGGATAATTGAGTGATGGCCTTATTACTAGTGTTATTTTACAAACCAACGAGCGTTTTCAAACAGATGAGATCGTATTTAAAATCATGCGATATGCTCGCAAAATATCATGATAGGATATCCTGAATGATTTAGACCACGGCACGGCGTGATATTCCATCTCATGGAGATTAATTTGCACAGGACATATTATAGTCCACAAGTGTACGCACAGACACAAGTGCTCATTCTTGACAAACTCATACTCCGGTGGAACGGTTCAAATAATATAATAAAAACGAGAGTGTCACAACCTCCTTACTCCGAAGTCTTACTTATATTCTTAGCTCAACAGAGACCAAATAACTAAACTTGATCCCACGCGAAATTAAACTAAATCAGTTTGAAAGCCCTTTCCCAATTATTCAGTTTCAGTTCAAAACAATTCATCTACAATATTAAAGAGTAACATACTTGCTTCACTAATTCTTCGTCCAGGCGCCCTGAAGTTCGGTTTGGGAGGATCATCAAAATTACAGTTCGTCTGTCCGACCGCTGAAATCCCCTCTGTAGTCGCAGTTAATTTATTTGAAGCCACAGTGATATGCTACAAAAAAGTAGACAAAATTATTACTATAATAGTAAAAAAAAGATAAGGATTTTCGTCCCAATAGTTCTCGTACTGTGCAATGATTGATTGAGTGAATCAAAAATGGGATATCATTTATTACATATAATCGATTCGCTTTGCAACATTTATTTACCTTTATATAAGTTTTAACTTTCTACTTTGCTGTAAAAGCACAAAAATTGTAGAAGCATTTTGCCAATTTTCTTTACAAAACAGGTTATATATTACTAGCAATTCCCGCGGCTTCTCCCGCGTTCAAAATAGAGATTGGTATTAGAAATAAGTTTATTAGTTATAAGTATTTCTGATGGCAAATCATAGAAAAATAAAATTTCGTCTAAGAATAAAACATAAAAAAATCTGTAAAGGGCCACCCTTATCACCCTATTCTCAGACCTACCAAATATACAAAAAAAATCATATAATTCGGAGGAGTCCAATAACAAACACTGTGACACGAGATTTTTATATATTAGATTATATTACAGTCTATCTGCGTACAAAATTTCATGTAATCATGTTGATGTATTATAAACTCGTCTTTACATAGTGTTGGGACACCTCAATGGGTTTTTGAAGACTATGATTATATAATAATATTAATTATACTCGATTAAATTAGGAGTGACGCAAAAGCTACTGTAAGACACTAACATCACTAATATTAAAATTAATATCACTTACGAGTTGTTGGTTTACGTTCCCCTCTCTCCACATCCATGGTTGATTGTACTTTGAAAACACAAATTAAAATTATTAATTAATTTAACACTAAAATATTGGTTAATTTGCGTAAATCAGAGTGCATATTAACTAGTTAATCTGCATAATAAACGGTAAGGTAGGCAGATAATGTGAGAGAAAGTAAAATAAACTATTTTATCAATTTTATTTAGTGATGTTTCAGTCCTGTAACAGTTGATGATGCTGCAATTATATACAGTTTGTGATGGAAAATTTTAATGGAGTTAGACAAGGTTTAGTTCAATTTCAAAATTCATTGTACATACTATATAGTCAAAAATAAGCTCTTCTGACATATTAAAATTATAAAGTAGTTATCTCTTACATCAGCTGTTCATCTGTTTACAAACTGTTAAATACCAAGAAGACTGAATTAAAAAAAAGGAACTAAACCTTGTCTAACTTCATTAAGTAATAAATAAATAACTTCATTAAGTACATACCTTAAAATATCTGTTGGAGAAAATCCTATTTGTACTGTAGACATTTGATACTGAAGAAAAAAGGATAATAAATATGTTGCGGACATTATTACAACAGCGCCATCTAGTTCTGTGGTAAGCTACGAGGCTTGTGTTACGGATATCAGATAGTTGACATAATACATATATAAATTTTAAATACATACATATTATAAATATAAATACCCCTGACTGGAGTACAAGACATTCGTGTTCAACAAATGAATGCCCCCAGCGGGACTTGAACCCGCGACCGCTAGCGCAGAAAGTAGGGTCACTACCAACTGAGCCAAACATGTCGTCAAAAGGATAATATTATGATTAATATTTTAATGTTATTTTACCTTCATAAGATATTGTATGTTTAAACTATTATTATCGTAGTTCTAAGATGAATTTTGTTAAGAACTAGCTTACGCTCATATCGCTTGAGTCGTGGGGTCCCTAAATACGCGAATATTCATCAAAAACTTTTCGTTCCAATTGAAATCTTCGAACCCTGATTCTGTTTCCAAATTAATGGCCTAAGTTACTTCTTATAACATCAGTTCTCTGCCAATAAAAGTCTCGTCATAATCTGCCTTGCCATTTTAGAGACTAGCGAGAACAAACTAATAGTCAAAAATTTTAAAATTGTTTTTTTTTGCTGTGAGCTTTACAACGCGTACTCGTTTGTCTCCGACCGCATAATATTATGTTACTTTGTTAACTTGTTTTTTAATCTCTGTTGTACTCTCATTAATTTTTGTTTTTTTGGAACTTAAAAGCTTTAAAATCGCAGTAGTTATAAGTTGTAGTAACTCTATACAAAAAAATGACAAATTAATCAAATATTATTTGAAACTAGCGACTCACCTACACAACGCTAGGGACGATCTAGGTACCTTTTTTAACAAAACCCTAGGTTTTAGTCTAAAATTAAAAAATAAATAAGTCCCGCATTAGCTATCTGGCAGGGAAATTCACGTTAAAATCGATACAGTTGTTTCCGAGATGAGTCTGAACGAACAGACAGACAAATTAACCAGTATTTTAACAGTTTTCTTTTTGAATTTTAAACGCACTGAACTTTTAAAAAGCTGTAAGTTAGACGCTACAAACAAACACTTGAATTTTACTTACCTGTACTGTATTTTAACGATTTTCGTCGACATACCAATCTATGAACGGTACTTTAAAATGATTATCACAAAAAAGCTATTAGTAGTACGATGCTCTTGGTGCGATTATGTGAGACCATCTTATATTTATAATAATTTATTAGTCTTTATAAAATACGAAAAAATATTTGTATGACTTGAGTTGTAGGTTTCATTCAGCCCTTTACATTAAAAAAATTGATTTCTTGACGTAGAAAGTGTTAATAATTAAAAAAATTAAAAAAATAATAATATTACTAGCAAATATCCTTTATCCAGATCTGGATATCTATCATCATTCCAAATTTTATCAAAGTCTGTCCAGTGGTTTACTCGTGATGCGCATGCGCACAGACAGACAGACAAAAATTTTAAAAACTATAGCGGCCTCTTTATAACATACTTATATTTTGTTTTACAAATTATATTTTATCATATCCATTTTTATATCTAATTATATTATAAAGTAAATGACTTACCTAATAAAATACTTAACAATACTTTAGTAACTGACATTTTAACTTCAAAAGTAACACTTTTTAATTTTTTACATATTTTTATACAGACGACTCGTCTTGTTGGAGATCAAAATAAATTTGCGCGCTTAAAATATTTTATTATGTTATATTTAGGAACAAACTGAGCGTTTTTACACGCGCATTAGTTAACTGACGCGCGTTTTTCACAGCGGTAAAGTACCTAGGTTTTCTAATGTTAAAAACTAACTATTACTAACAATTAAACTATGACAAATACTTGTCACATATATTCAATATATACCTATGTACTAGGGACTGACCCTCGGTTCGTCGCTTCGAACATTTAAACAGTTGTACTTTGATCAAAGATGATATATTATTGTACTACCTATACCTTGACCTGCATAATCAGGTATTCCATTAAAATATTACAGACAGACAAACGAAAATTCTAAAATCAATAGATTCGGCCTCTGTATCGATATTATTGACTATTTCAATAAAATATTTCAAAAAATAATCAATGTGCAGATTAGAAGAAGTTTGAATTTTATAAGAGGAGTGGGTGGTAAGACGGGGTAGCAGTTAAGGCGGGGTATCCAGCAAATATCGCGGTTAAAACTAATAAATCTTGAAAATCAAAATAAATCCGCGACAAAATCCGAAAAGGAAGTTTCATTTATAATGTCGAATATTCGCATAAATCTAAGAAAGTATTAAATCTTGATCGTTTAGCATCGTTCGATGCGCTACCATGACACCAGTCAGTAGCTCGGTTATTGTAATATATAAGTGTACATTGTTAAAATTGTCTTAAAAAAACTGTTATTCTGCAAAGTGCTTAAAATACTTCTTTAAGTTTGACACGTGGTTGTGGCTTATTAAATAATGCTAGCTAAAGATGTGTGACTTTTATTGACGCTTAAAAAACCCAAAATAAGCTGCCCATTGTGCTCTTTTAAAATTGATAACAGTTTATATTATTTTTTTCAATATTAATACTACAAAATAATATGATGGGGCGATATGGGGATGACGTCTTACCACATTATGAGAATGATAATCATTTCTTTTTTTTGCATGAAATAGCTTCGTGTTTTATTGCCAGAATGTGTACAGCAGTAAATAGATTTCATAGATATAATAATTTGAATATGTTCTCTGGAACAGATTTTGTCCCTTCCTTGACTACAGAGATCCAGTTCAAGAGATCAACCATAAACTGAGGAGCATATCAAAGCTTAAGTAACATCATTGTTATCCCAACAATTAAACATACCCCAACTTACCAGAGGGGTACCCCATCTTATCACCACCTAAAGTAAAATTTCTTTTTATTTTTATTTTTCTAAAATATATAACAAATAGCTCCTAATATAAATATTTGAACATTATCAAATAGTTCTTCATCTAAAAATGAATACAATTCTGTTTATATGCAGGTTTTGCTTTTATTCAGCTTCAAATCTTACCACATCTTGCCACACTCTCCCTTATAATATGATGTATAAAAGATCGTTCGTTCATCGTACTGAAACGTGAAGTGCACAGCCACCCTTAAGTATCGTCTTAACTTTTTTTCCAAGAGTAAAGGTAATAAAGTAAATTGCAATGCCTTAACATACATCCACACAAACAGGTGTATGAAGATTGCATCAAGTCACTCTTGTTCTAAACTGGGTCTTATTTTTATCTTATGCTTTAAGGTTCTTCATACAAAAACTAACTGCTGTG
Source organism: Boloria euphrosyne (assembly GCA_951802675.2). Lineage (NCBI taxonomy): Eukaryota > Metazoa > Arthropoda > Insecta > Lepidoptera > Nymphalidae > Boloria > Boloria euphrosyne. Next base: position 3,390,660 of record OX637900.1, on the reverse strand, counting down.
GTGGCCCTTGCAACGCACTTGCTTAGATAACCGAGTGATGCGGGATCAAATCCGGGTCTCGCACCTCTGATATTTTCATGTGTGAATCATTTTCTAATATGATCACCACTTGTCTTACGATTAAGCCAGCGCGGTGGACTATGGCGTAATCCCCCTCGTATTGAAGGAGGCCCACAGCAGTAGGACGTTTAACAGAGTCTATTACATACATACAAATGGAACTATGCAAGGTTTTATATTATATCACCATATAGCAAAACAAATATATTTTATTCCATGGAGTTCCATGAAGAAATTTAAACAGAATTTCTGAACAATTAATTAAAATAAATATTAAAAGTAGGTACCTTTTTTAATATTAGGAAATGCGCACAATTGTTTATGTGGAACACACTGGCTAGAAAAAATAGTGTTACCAACAAAAATCTCTCCTCCTGCCTTTTACCATTTTTTACTATTTTTAAGGACGTAACAGCCAGCTCAAGCTGCCATACACTCGCTTGGGACATTAGTTTATGGCAGCTGGACTGTCACCTCCGTTGACAGACTATATGTTTCATAGGCTTTGTTAATATTATGTATGGATGAAGTCTGAAGACTTGACACATAAATATCAACTCGCAAAATCGTCGCAAAGACGCGATTTAGAGATCATTACAACGGGACTTTCCCGTCTGTCTATCTGTCTGCGACCGCATTACGAGAAGACCACTGGAACAGATTTTGATGAGGTTTGGTATGATGATAGCTGGTTATCTAGGTCATTATTTAAGATACTTTCCGTCCTTCACTTTGAATTTAAATACATAAGATGTTGGTTAATCATTTTTAATCAATCTCGTATTTTTGCAGCGTAGTTTTTTCAAGTGCTAAGTTTAATATTATGTGTATTTTGTCCGTAAAAAATGCAGAATGGGCTTAATAATAATCTACTGGTAAGTGATGGTTAAAAAAATGCCTATTTGGAACCCATTAGCTGTTAAGATATAATCATTATAATTTTAAAATATGCTTTTATGTGCATTTCATTTTTCATTTTCCCTGAGGAAAATCTAATATATAAAAATCTCGTGTCACAGTGTTTGTTATCGAAATCCTCCGAAACGGCTTGTCCGATTTTTATGAAATTTTTGTGTAATTTTTGTTTTATCGATAACAAACATATATTTTTATATTACAAAAAAATTATGTTGTACTTAAAAATATACAGAAAAAATAAAATAATACAAATTTCAATAATAATCATATATTTCTTTTCACAATCTTGTATTATCAGTTCTCAAGCCAAACAATGTTTTCAATCCAGTCTATGAAGCTAGAGACCCTGCTGTAGACCCCGGGCAGGTCAGGTAACCCGCAACCGATACCAAATGATGTCACTCCTATTAGAAAATGCATGGATCCTTCACTTGATTCTGGGAGAGGGATTTTCACTTGTAGTGGACCTCCAGAATCACCCTGGAAAAAAATGTTTGATATTTAATTATTTTTTTTGTTTTTAGCTTAAAAAACGAAATAAAAAAGAAAAATTCAAATATAATTTGAAATACCTACATTATTATAACAAATTAACTGACATATAAATTGATTTTTTTAATTAAATTAAAAATATTATGCTGATATCATGTTACGAGAGCTAGCAACGTCGGGAAAACAAGAATTTCAGTAAGGCCAGTTTTTAGATATTATGTAATCCCTCCCACTCTCCCGGAATTAATACGGGCTATCTGGCTGGCGGTAGTGGTTGCGTTCATCAGTGCGCATCGTATCTGGGCAGTAAAATATCAATTTTTCAAAGAATTTTAAGAAGGTTTCGTTTTGTTAATTATGTTAATTGAACTTTTTCCAACATTAATTTTTGCCCGACAGTTTCATTGTTGTTTTAACTGTGCCATTATACTCGTATGTGTGCCATGCCAGACGATTATATGTGTAAAAGTTTGTAAAGATGGATAGATGGATGGATGTTTATTACTCAAAGACGCCAACGGCTGAATAGACTGAAATATCAGCTTCTTATTTCTACGTAATTAAAATTGATGTTTTGTTTTTGACAAACCTGACATGCATCGACACCCCCTGACAGTTTTCCACCACATATCTGGTGCTCCTGTATTCCACACCAATGTCTGTTACAACCCGAACGGAGCAAGGCGTCACATTGTTCCAAGTGTATTATATCCACTACAGCTGCTTGAAGTTTTGGAGATGTCTTTTTTGTTGCTAGAATTATAAAATTTATTAAAATATACAACATTTTAATTAAAACCATATTTTTCTAAATACATTACAAATTGACGACACGTTTAGCTCAGTCGGTAGCGGTTCGAGTACCGCTGGAGGCATTCATTTGTTGAGCACGAATGTTTGTACTCCAGTCATGGGTGTTTATATTTATAATATTATGTATTTAAAATTTATATGTGTGGTATATCAACTATCTGGTATCCGTAACAGAAGCTTAGCTTAGCAACGGAACAAGATGGCGCTGTGGGTAATAATATCCCAACATATTTATTTATTTATTATTTAAAAATGAAAACCAATGTTACCCACTTTATACACTGGAACTTATACTGCCATAAAAGGACGCTGTCTGAATCACTGAATCGGTGATCTAATAGATTCTCGTCTAATTATTTATTGGGTTTGTAATTTCTATAATTTTGTTCCATCCATCCCTCTATCGAATTGGTATGTCAAATTACCGGCTTCATACGACATATTCATTAAATGCTATAGTACTAACTAGTGTTTACATAAATTCGCATACTACGATGATTTGCTTTACGTTTGTAGAACGATATCTTGTCTTAATGGCATGATTCATTACCTGTTTCCACTACTCCCCAACCAGTTAACGTTGCTGTAGAACCGAGTCTTGATGTATCAAACTGACTCCAAAGACATGCTGGCTGAATGTTACTTGTGAAGATCTTTACTTCCTCTACCTCCATTAATGGAATATCAAAATACTTCTTTGGCGGAGCATACTGAGGATGGACTATTATTCTTAAAATTTTAACGTCTAGTGCTACCATTAGGCCTTCGGAAAACTGTTGGACAAGTAAAAGAACCAATTAAGATAATAGCATGTAGATGTAATACTACTGTCCATACAATTAATATTTTTTAACTTTAATTTCACGTATATCGGAAGTGAATCTACAACATGCTCTTCATAAATTTAAGGACTTACCATTACTTACCATTCTACTGTTGAAATTTGCATGGCTATCGCTTGAGCAACACTACATGAGTACTTTAGCAAGCTTTAATAGTATAACCAAAAGTATTTTTTAATCGAGTTAAAGTAGTCCGAAAGATTCTAGATTAATTTTGCCTAAGACGGCAATCATGGGCTAGCCGACGCGACAAGTTTCATTTTAGTAATTTTGTAAGACCACCATTTCGGGTGTTTAAGCGCTCATCCAGGCTCTGCCAGATACGACTGTCTAACAGCACCTTTCCTGATTTTTTAAGTATTTTCTAATTAGAATTTTTGGGCAAAGAAACAATAATTATTCTTAGTTTAACATGGAACACGCTCTCTTGACCCTAAATTTTCTAGGGTAAGCTAAACATTGCACGAGCTTATATTCTACCAAACCCATCTACACCACCAAATATTATGTTATAATGTTCTATTATTGAATAGTAAAAAATACTTACGGCATCAATAATATTTTTGTCGCCGAGTCTCACGATTTCAGGTACAGGGTTTTCTAACCTACTGTCGAAGGGAGACTTAGAACAATGAGCAGCTGTGAGAGTTACCTTAGAACTGATGAGGGAGCATCCACACTTGAATATCCAAGTTCCTCCTCTAGCTCTCCATCCTACTCCACCCTAAAAGAAGCACCATATTGAAATTATAAATAAATGTATTTTCCTGTCCCTAGATTTATCGCGAGCGAATCTTTGGGTTCTGCTAGTAAAGGTATACACAAACCTTGACAAATTATATACCTACTTAAATTTTCCTCGAGGACCGATCTATCTATTGGTGAAAACAACATGAAAATCGGTGCAGTAGTTTTTGAGTTTATCACGAACAGACAGACAGACGCGGCGGAGGTCTTTGTTTTATAATATGTAGTGATTCGTTTATAATATATACCTTTTGATCAGTGGGTACTGGGTATTGTATTTTGCTTTGAATTTCAAGATTAAAAAAGTGGTTACGTCGAAAATTATCAGCAAGGAAAAGTTAGATCTCTCTCGTCTTATCCAAAAATAATTAAAATGTATGTTACTTAGACGAATCATAAAAAAATATACCATGTGCGGGTATTCTCCAGGTAAGGCATCTTGTCCTCCAACAACGAAGTAAGGTCCTTTAGACCCTCGGGTCTTAATTAATTCTCGATTACCTATATAAAAATGGAAATTTTGTAAGGTCGTGACGTGAAATGTCACAGAATTAACATATTTCGAACTTTAAAACTATTTTGGTAATATTTTTAGTTTCGGTATCAATAGATAGCGTGAAAAAATTTTTCTTATTTTTATTGATGTTTTTTTTCTATAAAAGTATTACCAGTGGTGTTTTAGTTCCTTAAATTACACAAGCCGTAATTGCTACTAAAATAGTAATATTACGAGCAATGGAATAAAACCAAACAAACAACTTGCGCTTGCGCATACAAACCATTAGCTTTGTCAACACTAAAGTGTAGATCACCTTAGTCCTTACACTATAGTCTATACAGTATATTATTGTAAATATATTATGTACTTACAATTAGTGACGTTAAGATTTTTGTCCACTCTGTTTTTTCTTTCCCAAATATATTCTAAACATTCTAGAAAATAAAGAAAGATTCCATTTATAATCGTAGTTAGACGTAATTTTATTTGAAATTTTTAAACTACATTTTAATAATTAAAAAAAAATATACTACGCAATGTCCTTAGAAATATTTGGTTTGTTATAAATTTTTTTAATATTTTTTTACTTGAGACAGCAGCTAAATTGCTTTATAAATCTCAAAATACTTATAAGTTCGTGGCTAAAAAAAATGTTGTGATAATGGAAAAATACGCACTTGCTGTACTAATCCTGCGTCCAGGCGCATTGAAGTTTGGTTTGGGAGGATCAGCGAATATGCATGAGGAGTTTGATTCTGTTGTTGAAGGCTTTTCTGTTGTCGATTTATTTGTTTCGAAATTGTTATTCTGGAACTAGAGCACAATTAATTTATTACTAGCAAACCCGGTCTTCGCTGGGCGTAAGTTAAAATAAATTAAACTATTTTTATATTTTTTTAATAAAATGTTATAAGTTATTCCTTATAACATTAGCTGTCTGTGAGTGAAAGTCCCAATCAATCAATGTCAATCTAGCCGTTTCAGAGATTAGCCGGAGCAAACAGACATACAGGCAGAAATATAAAAATATTAAAAATTGATTTTTTGATGTTAGTACCGTATATACTTGCATATGAATTTAGTGAAAAGCTGTTAACTTGAAATTAAGAACAGACACTTCAATTTTATTTATATGTACTGATAACAACACTTATTTAAATTTTACTCCAAATAAAAATATCGTAATGCCATCACTTGAAGAGGAGTTTATATACTAAAATATTCTTTTTAAGTATAAGAAATTAAACATATATAATTGAGTAATGACAAGTACCGAATATTGACTTACATTTGAACCATTGTCGTCCCTATCTTTCCATACCCATGGTTGATGTTTCTGAAATTATAAGTAAAAAAGTGGTATATGAGTAATTTAATGTAAGAGAATAAGAATTCAGTCCTTAGAACGCGGACGAAGCCGCGGGAATTGCTAGCAGTTTCTATAAGATTTGTTTATGGTTGGTTTGATTTTGCTTCGTTCTTCTGCCACAATTTCTTCTTGCCTCAGTATTTAAGGTCATTGGGAAGTACCCTACAAGCTTGGATTTTCTTGCGAATGGTCAAATATGTGGCATAAATAGACGTATATATTGATTTTGTTGGCTAGAAGTTTGATTTTTTGTTTTGTAGACCTGAATATTTGATATTTATTTCAAATTGCTCCTGAGAAAAGGGTCTTGACAGACACACGTTCAACGAAGTGATCCAAAATATAGGTTTTTTTCCTTTTAAGATAAGAAACTCTAAAAACAGCAAAATAACATGCAAGAATTTTTAAAAATATATTTAAAAGGAAAAGTATTAAGTACATACAAAAATAACTTTCTTTATATTTGGTAAGTATGAATTTTGGGCAAAAAATATTTTTCATCATCTTCTCCTACGGCGGGTATGGGTATCCATATATTCTTCTTCTACCTTCTATATAAATAAAAATGTATGTTGGTAAGCGCATAACTCAAGAATGGTTGGACCAACTTGGCTAATTTATTTTTTTGTATGTTCCGTAAGTCACACGGAAAGATTTAATAATGATAACAAAAAACAGTTTGTAAAAAACTACTACTAAAGGGAACCTAGGAAAACCTAGAAAACTAGCGACTCGTAGTTTTATACAAAAATACATATTGACAGCGTGTAAACAGTCAACACACATCAAAGTGTTATAAATGTCACGAACCAATTCAAATTATAATAACATAACAGTATTTTATACGGACCTGCGTACATCTCCTGGAGATAATCTTGTCCGTACTGAAGACGTTAGAAACTAAAATGGGAGAGTTTACAAAATTCTATATTAATTATAAAAAAAATACAAAAATAAATTGAAATACTGATAGAACTAGTAAACAGATAGAACAAGTAATATATTATTATGCAGTCGAAAATACATAAATTCACAGATCCAGAGGTTCTAGGTTCAATGACGGGTCGGGTTAAGTTTAGTTATTGAGTATTTCGATCAATAAATATTCCATTCCATAAAGAGGAGGATTAGGCTATAAGCGGTATGTCTTTTACCTACAAATTTCTACTACTACATTGTTTTGATGTATCTTTTAAGATTTATACACCGCTAGTTTTCTAGAGACGACTCAATAAAACCAACTATTTTTTTCTGTTAAAATAATATATTTTCTTATAAAAAGTAGCGTAAGTGTTGGCCCAAGTAATAAGTTAGCACTACACAAAATTTGGTTAAAATCGGTCGAGTACTTTTCGTGACGATAACATACAAACATAGAAACAGACAAAATTTTAATAACTATTGTTTTAGGTTTATATTAAATACACAATACGTTAGTCATTATTTTTTTTTAATAATTCTTGCATAGATTTTACGAATTTACTATTATAATTTTATCCCAACATATTTATTTAATATACGTTTTACAATAAGACTAGCGATTCCCGCGGCTCCGCCCGCCCGCGCCCGAGGTATGAAAGTTTAGGGTTACCTATAAGAATTTGATGCCGAAACATAAAAAAGTGAAAAATACAAATTTGTTCTTAAAATAAAAAATAAAATATCTGAAAAGGGCAACCCTGATCAACTAGTTACTAGGGGAATAAAAAATAGCCTACGACCTATTCTCAGACCTACCAAATATACACAAAAAATTCATAAAAATCGATTAAGCCGTTTCGGAGGAGTTCGATAACAACCACTGTGACACGACATTTTTATATATTAGAAATACGATTTTAAACCAATACTAATATAATAAAGGGTTAGCTTTTTTTGTATATTTGAGGAATTACAGAACTTTTTAATAGACTAGGGATAAAATAATTAACTTACCTAACAATATGGCACATAAACATCGCATTGTAAGATTCTAAATTGGCCCTCAACGTTATTATAGTTATATATTTTGCAAATCGATTTATTTGATTACTACTAATTATCATATTTTGATTAAAACGTCTCGTCTTGTTCGAGAGCGAAAAAATTCTGCGCTTCACATCAAAAGAGCATGTAATTACCTACACTAATTGTCTTAGGTATAAGTTCAGACCGAGCGGTTTTATCGACAAATTCACCTTTTTTTTATACTTTTAAAAATACATTTACCAGCGGTAGTTCATTGGTAACGCGTTCATTTGGATAACCGAGTGATGCGGGTTCATTTGCGGGTTTATCATATGCCAATAATTTCTACCATGATTACCACTTGCCTTACGGTGAAGGAAAATATCGTAAGGAAACCTGCATGTCTGAGAGAACCTAGCAAGTTTTCGAAAGATATGTGAAGTCCGCCAACCCGAACTTGACCAGCGTGAACTATGGTCTGATACTCTTCATACTAAAAGGAGGCCTGTACCCAGCAGTGGGAAAAGGGATAAATATATACATACCAGCTGCATACAAACAGGTGGTTAAGTGGGACTCATCAGTTACCACAAAGTCAGTACAATTCACTAAAACCTAACGGAACCTCCGGTGTTCAAGGGCCATTGCAAGACAGTTACGAAATTATCCACGACGTCCCGACGGCAGATCTGCCGAAGCAGACCACAGTAATAATTGAATTGCTTCACAGTCCACTCTGCTATCAGAGAAGTATCAGGAGCAATCCGCATCTTACACCGCCCTCTGACGTCCACCTCCCTGTGCGTTTCATAGCTTCGAATCCGGCTGGATTTCTGAACACTGAGTCTCCGCACTACAAGTCAGATAAGCACCTGTCAGTCTATTTTTAAAATCGTCATTTGCAAAATATGTAGATGCTTAATATAGTTCTGTAACTTAATTTATTTCTGTAAGAAAATTAACAACAACATCAATATGCAGAAACCTTAGAGCTAGCTTAGGCTTCGTTTTTTTTTGGATTTTATTCGTAAGATTGTCACAGTCCCTTATAAGTAGTTAGCAATTATCTGTAATTATTATAAAACATGAGCGAAACCGCCAGTTCCGCTAGTTAAAATAAATAAAATTTCTGTAATAAAAGTATCCTAAGATACTCCTTATAAATTTAGCTATCTGCGCGTGAGTCCCGTCAAAATCGGTCCAGCCGTTACAGAGATTAACCGGAACAAGCAGACATAAAAAAATTTAAAGCACCGTATATACTTTCATATGCATTTAGTGAAAAGCTGTTAATTTGAAATTAAAAACAAACACTTATATTTAAATTTATATGTACTTATGTAACAATGTTCGTCCCAAACGTCTAGTGTGTAATGCACCATATGCGAGTAGTTTTTAACATTTTCTACAACAATAAAGGTAATAAGAATAGATTATATTATAGTGTACCTACATACAAGATTTTAGTGATTCAAATACAAAGTACCATTGTTAATTATACCTACTTAATTATACCTAAAGCTAGACCTCGCGTGTGGAAAGTTAGCTCCAAAACTGTTGACATTGACGGCAATATAACCGGGCGTAGAGATTCAATTGATAGGCGGAAGGAGTTTCATACAGATTGCTCCTGGTACCTACTTTATCTTAATATAATATGTTGGGACATTATTACAACAGCGCCATCTAGTTCCGTGATAAGCTACAGGGCTTATGTTACGGACACTAGATAGGAAACACTACACATATATCACTTTAAATACATACACATTATAAATATAAACACCCATGACTGGACAAACATTCGTGCTCAACAAAAGAATGCCCCCAGCGAGACTCGAACCCGTGACCGCTGGCACAGCGGATCACTACAAACTGAGCCGAATATGTCGTCATATCTTGGTATTCAAGTACTCTGATAGCAAAGTTAAATGTAAGAAAAACTCCCGGGTTGTTGTAGTTTGCGGTCCGTTGAGGTCTTCAGGTATTTTCTGTACAAATTTATTTAAAATTTTCTTTATTTATTTATTTAAATAAATAAATAAATAGCGATGTGTATCTAAAAAATTACACTTAGCGTCTCGTACGTTTTGATTTTTTTCACATGGTCCTAATTCATTAACATCAGCCCTTTTTAACGTCGCACTGCTGGGCACGGGCCTCCCTCAGTACGAGGGGGATCAAGGCCATAGTCCACCGCGCTGGCCCAGTGCGTATTGGCGGACTTGACATGTCTTACGAAAACTTGCTAGGTTTTCTCAGACATGCAGGTTTCCTCACGATGTTTTCCTTCACCGTAAGACTAGTGGTAATCATTTGATTTTATTTTTTTTTTATTTATTAGGGTCCACAAACAGTGTTCACAATAAGCTTATCTTATTAACTAAATTAAACTAAAACAATGATATTTTAACTATAGATATGTTATGAGCGCGCAATCGTGAAAATTCGAAAACATCCTAATTAGGACGTATTGCCTTTAGTCTGTGTCACCGCATGGCGACGAGTGGTACGCTGCTACAAAATTAAAAAAAATGCCATCCTGTGTATTTAGGAAATGCACCAATTATAATACCAAAGTTAATAAAACACAAGGGATCTCATACCACATGTAAGAACGCAGTATACTTCGATTTATTAATATATTTCAATTATTTGCCTAATATTCTGATATGTCATCGGTCGCTAGACTAATGTTTGTTTACATTGACGCGCAATTGACAACATTAGCTGTCTCTTTTTTTCTTATTGATTTTATCGACTATCCCCTTTCTATCATTTTGACATGTACCTTGAATGAAAAGTGTGTATGTGTGCAGCGCGGAACACTTTTTTCGGTTGTTTAGTGAGCGTATAACATATCTGTAGTTAAAATATCATTGAACTAAAATATTAATTATGACACCAGCATCGTTGACCACAGGTTACTAATTGATATTGAAAAGTGGTAGTGTATATATTGAAAGATATAATGTTATGCTCCCCTCACGCAACCTCACTCCCTCACCCCTTCTCAACCTCATTAAATAATGGATAAAATCAGAATAAATAAATAAAAGGATGAAATAGAGAAAAGTTGCATAAAAGGAGTAAATCATGATATAAATGATTCGCACATGAAAATATCAGAGGTCATCATCACTCGGTTATACAAGCATCGCGTTAAGCTGGGCTACCACTGCCTCGGTCCTAATTATTTTTCTAAAATGAAATTACCCTTAGTTACTCTTAATAACGTCGTCAATCTGCCTGTGAGAATTCCATCAAAATCAGTCCAGCCGTTTCGTTAATTAGCCATAATAAACGATAGACAAACAGAGAGGTGCCGAGAAAAAAATTAAAAAATTAAAATTGTTACTCTTACCGTTTATAAATTCAAAAAAAAGTATTTATTTTGACAAACAAACATTTCATTTTAATTGATTTGTAGCTGATATCATCACGTGTTATACTTATTATAGGTAAATATTTTAAAGTAAAGATACTTAATAGCCTTTTTGCGTGAAACGCCAACATCCAATAAGACAAACAAACAGACAAAAAATTTAATAAATTCATAGTTTTTGGGTCTATATTCTGGACACAACACGTTACAGTCATTGTTTTTAAAAATATTAATTAATGTGCAGATTTCGCCGAGTTTTTGTTATAATATTATTTGTAATTATACATTTTTGTTTAAATTTTTCAAGTTAAAAATCTTTAAAAGCTCTAAATTAAATAATAAACAACGATGAGGGAAGTCCGTTCGTAATTGCTATAGGTTGAGTCATTTAAAACAAGTTTGTTCGAAGAGACGGCGGGACTTCCCCGTGGCATTTGCCTTCGCATTACTAGTTTGTAGACCCCTTATTTATATACAGAAAAATCACACTTATTTATTATTGTACAATTAGTCGCCTTTTGTAACAATAAATATTTAAAAAAAATCAAAAACCGACTGCATAAAAAGCAATAAAAATAATAAAAACGATCTACCAATTACGAAACCCTTTATTTTGGTACCCCATTCGAATTTTATGTAGGATAGTGCGAAGAAAGCCACCCAAGGGAACCTCGGGTCGTGGGTGTCCACAAAAATGTTTTGAACAAACACATTTGGTGAACATGAGTGCTGTGGATAAAAAAATAGAGGTTTAAACTAAGCTTAATGTTACTTTCAATAAAAATATATGGGACGAAAAAAAAATTTATCCACATAATAGGGTAAAGTACAGACCAAAAAAAATTACAACGCCGAATTAAATGCAGCCATTTTAAGAGCCAAAATAAATCAAAATGACTTCGAATGAAATAAATCATTTATAATTTTCATTATTTTTTTTTTATAAATATTTTTTATTTATTTTATAAAGTTCGATTCGATCGAAGTAGAAGTTGCTTTAAAGACTTTTCAAAACAAGTTATTTTGTATTTAGCTTAAATATTAAACTTTAAATAATGAACATTACTTATTATTACATGAACAAACCAACGAACGATAGACTCGATAAAAATATATAAATATTTAAATTAATCAAATGAATGAAAGACTGAGAAAATGTATGATGACTGATATAAATGAATGAAATGAATGATATAACTCACATTAAGATATCTGCCGATGTTGCCTTGGACCTTGGCATCCATAGTTTTTCAAAGTGGTAGTGCCATGCTTGTTACCTTCGGGTAGCAGCCGAATGGGCCGGCGCACAGTGGAATATTTGGGTCCTTTTCGGATCAAAAATCTATAACTTCGTAAATATTATAGATAGAACTATCAAATTTTGTTTTAAAATAAAGTAATATATATAGATTCACATCAATGAAGTTTCGTTATTCTGGGTTCACGCGTTATTTTTTTTTAAATAAATAATGATTACAATCTGTTAAAATTGTATATATTTCTTTAAATGTGTTTTAATTTCGATAAATTTCGTATAATATTTCTTAAAAGCAGTTATACAATAAAGATTACTAATATTGGATTATTATTATGAATGGTGCAGTATGCATATATTACGTTAAATATAAAAAAATATCGCAATTGATATCGATTTCCGTTCCCAGACTCGAATTACATTTTTTCAATATCTTGTCTTTGTTAGTCGCAAAAAGTCGCAGCTAATTTTTTGATATGTTTTTCAAGAGTATCTAAACTATAAATAAACCTTAATTTCAAAGCATCGGGAAACGTCGGTAAGTGTTAAAAGCTTCGACGAAATTCAGATATTTCTGATTTTCCTCCATGTGTTGTTTCATCGTAAATACATACATAATCCATAAATAATATATAGATAAAAATTTTTTTACGAATCTCCTAAAAATGAGCTTTTCAAAAATGTATAATAGTCAATACTTTTCTTTTCAAGATTTTTTACTATATCTTTTTGAAAACTGTCAACAAAGACGTTGAATTTACTCATTAGTAAAAACGGTTAACATTACTTCATGTAAAACAATTTATTTGCGCCAAAAACACAATTAATTCTTACATAATATTAAAGTCTGACTATTGAACTATTAAATAAAAATAATAAAGTAGCCTATTTCTGTCATTGGTAAAACTGATTTATGATATGCCTTTGTTCAGCCATATTCCACTGTGCGGCGCGCCCCGTATAGTATCACTCTCTCACAGAAGACCGGCGTGAAGTGGCAGCTATGCTGTCGCGTTTCGTCCGGTAAGTGAGAGTCCGGGAGGCCCACTCCCTATCTCTCCTCCCGTCCTTCAAAGTCACACAAAATTTTGTGTTATTATATGTTATTATACGAAGCAATATTTAAAGTACCTTTAATTGATGAAAAATCTTTTATTACCCACCACGGAACGGAGACGGTATATGCGTTTAGGGTGAGAGATGTTTGTGTGTGCGCTTGTGTAAAGAAATGTTCCCACCTATCTTCTAAACTAATGATCCGATTTTAATACAGTTTTCAGTTATGGGTTCGGGTTAGATTGCTGCATGTTCTTAGATAGGTATTACGGTGATCACTCATTAGAGGGCGCTGCAGCAAACATTATTTGTGCAAAGTAATGTTCCCACCTATCTTCAAAACTAATGATCCGATTTTGATGCAGTTTTCAGTGATGGGTTTGGGTTTGATTGGTGAATGTTCTTAGACAGGTTTTACGGTGACAACTCACCAGATGGCGCTGCAGCAAACACAAATAAGTGCAAATCCATGTTGCCGTTTTCCTTCAAAACTACTTGTCCGATTTGATGCAATTTTCAATTATGGGTTTGGGTTTGATTCGTGCATGTTCTTAGATAGTTATTATAGTGACAACTCACCAGGGGGCGCTGCAGTAAACAACTGTTAGTGCAGAACCAAAACTAGTCCTAGTAGTTTGATGCAGTTTGTGGTTGATAAGTGAGGGTTCTTAAATAGATGCTACGGTAGTAACTCACTAGAGGGCGCTGCAGTAATATATTTTATACTATTAGCTATTTCAATATCCCAGGGCCGCCAGAACGTAAAGGATTCTAAATCTAGACTTACCTAATATCACGGCAAATATTACACAAAAATAACGCATTTTAAACATTAACGCCACAAAATCTGTATAAAAAGTTATAACAACCTTTTTTGTGAAACAATTTACTTTAATATATTTTAATTACGACGAATCGTCTTTTAACTAAAGAAGTCGAAACGGCACTGCGTTTTCGAATATTATTACGTTTTATTACATACATACTGTTTAAAATAAAAAACAAAATTAAAAATTTTGAAAAAACCCACGACGGTTATTAAAAAAGGATAAAATAATAAAAAAACTCCTGACTTAAAAATAAACGTAATGCGAGATAAAAAAACCAAGAATATCCGTCGCGTCGGGGGCTGCCATTGAATGAACTAGTTTTGAAGGTTTATAGTAACGTGAATAATTAGAGCTTTTAAGCGCTATACTTACATCCTTAATGGGTAGGCCGTGCACCTACTGTGAGGCCCTTTAGGAGTATATTTACGATCAAAATTTAAAATAGTGATGGCAGCCCGCGACGGATATTCTTGGTTTTCTTTTTTATCTCGCATTACGTTTATTTTTAAGTCGGGGGTTCTTTTATTATTTTATCCTTTTTTAATAACCGTCGTGGGTTTTTTCAAAATTTTTAATTTTGTTTTTCCTATGTTCATTCCTACGTAAAACCGTTATTGTTTAATTTTTCCCAACATATAGGTACCAACATATTTTTCTCCTAGGAAATTTTGCGTACGACCATAGCGTTTAAGTGAAATTTTGGATATCATTTTATGAATTTTTGCATACATGGCCCGTATCATTGATACGGCTGATACGGCGGAAGCTACACCCGTGTACACCATACATTATTTTAGATACATTTAGTTTGATAAAATATTGTGCAAGACCATGAGGATGTATTTAATTACTCAGTGTGGTCTAACCTATATATATATATATATATATATATATATATATATATATATATATATATATATATATATATATATATATATATATTATGTTTCAGAACAAAAATTTAAGTTCAAACAGAGCCAATACAGAAAGGCCTACAACAACTAATGAATGCGTATTCGATGATCCTCCTAAACCTAACTTTAAGAGGCACGGATTAAGGCTTAGTATGTCAAGTACGTAATTATTTTAAATAAAATTATTTAAACATAGATTTCTCATACACGATATTTTCCCCATTGTAAAAAGTATCCTATATGTAATCCGTTATCCGTTATTCGTTATCCGGTATTATATTATAAAACCGAGTCAAATCTGTAAATTAAATATTTTTCGGAGAAAATCATATTGAAATAACATTATTATCGATGCAGGGACGGCATCACGAGAAACCACTGAACGGGTTTCGATAAAATAATTATAATGATAGCTGGACCTGGATAACCAGGTCAACATATAGGATACTTATCATTCCAGGAAAATATCTCACTTCTGAGAAATCTACACAAACCTTGAAAAAACCCCAGGAGGGAGATTGAGTCGTTAGTATAATTACAAGATTTACATTTTATATATATTTTTTTACAGAGTGTCTAGAATATATTTGGGAAAGATCTAACAGATATAACAAAACTAAACTGAGGGATGAATGTAAGTATTTAGTTTATTTTTGTGTGTCTCTTTTATTTATTTGGTACACTGACAATATCCCCACTTTATAAGATGGCCTGTAACAGAAAGTTGTGCTAAATTTTATTCAATAATATGAATCATTTATTCAATAAAAGTTTTTAGTAATACTTATAAGTTATAATAGAATTCGATTTTTTTTCCTTTTCGAATATTTATATAAATATTTTTCGATAAGCCTTTAAATTTAAAAACTAATTTCCCTACTATTATTTCGGAAATCGTCTAAATTAAATTGTCATTATTATCGATACTGAGGTCAAATTAATGGAAGTTTTGTTTGTCTGTCTGTGATCGCATAACATATTTACGTAAAACCACTGGACAATTTTTTATGAATTTATAAAAGGATAGAATAGGGCACTGCTTCTATTATAATTAATTAGTATTTCAATAATATTTTCCAAAGATATTTTATATACAAATTCGACTCAGTTAGATTATAATTGATTTCAAATGTAAAGATTATAATTGAATTTTCGTTTTTTTTTTTGCGTAAACAGGCGAAAGTAAAGCCCCCGTGCGATACTTCGTTTTGGGAGGCAGAGATGCGTTGCCGGGAGAATTTCCGCACATGGTATACTTCTAACTTCTTTAGGATGTTACTTTACTTCTATTCCTTTATTTTACAATATACTCGAAATATCAACGAAGAAAATGTTTTTTGAGGTCATCAATATATCTATACAGAGTCTGTTGGCTTGGAATTATATACAGTACTTGTAAGAAAAACAATTTTTTTTTGTCTGTCTGTTAATTTTTGTTTATCTACGAAACGGCTTGAGAGATTTTGACAGGACTTTTACTGGCATATAGCCAATGTTATAAGGAGTATCTTATCCTACTTCTATTGTATAAAATGAAGGTTTTCGCACAAAGTGTACATTTACTAGTAACGAATAAAAGAACTCTTCTTCAAAGGAATAATAATAATATTATTGAATGTAAATTGTACTATGTATATAAGTCGCGCAACGAATTAAGAGCGCTGACCTTGAATGCGCAGAAGTTAATTTTTGGGTATATTTTACGGGGAACCAAATTTAAATCACATGCATGTTCGCTAATAAGAAATAAAAAATAATTAATACACACAAAGAATTTCTGTGCGTGATTGTACACATGCGCCGATTGCCCCCACTACTTTCCTCGAGCGATCTTAAACCATCGCGCGACCTATACCATAGGTACTAATCTCTACATCACTACATTTTATAAAGCAAGTCCATGCCGCATCTGTCTATCTGTCTATTCGAGAGAAACTCAAAAACTACTTCACCTATTTTTATGCTGTTTCCACCAATGCATAGAGAGGTTCTCGAGGAAGCTTTTAGTATATAACTAGCGGAACCCGTGGCTTCGCTCGCACTAAATCTAGGGACAAACCCGCGCGAAGTGAAAGTGAGTCGCTAGTAAATTGATAAGAACAAAATGACAGCAAAATACAATAACGATATATGAAATTGCCTCATGCTATTAATACATTCCAGGGTGGAATAGGATGGAAAAGTCGAGAAGGAACTTGGTTATTTTTGTGTGGATGCTCCCTCATCAGCTCTAAGTTTACTCTCACAGCTGCCCATTGTACCAAATCTCGGCCTGACACAAGATTAGAAAACACTGTGCCCGAAATCGTAAGACTTGGTGCCAAAAATATTGTTGATGAAGTAAGTATACAAATAATAAATAATAATGTTCTCCGACCGATTCTGGCCATGGCGGCCAATCATTATTTAGACAGACCAACTACGCAGGAGATATTATAGTGCACAAATGTACACGCAGACTCAAGTGCACTCTCTGTTCCTATCACTCTCATACTCCGGTGGGACGACTACTCGACACGACCAGTGAGAGCTAAGGCGCAGGACCGACGGCTTTACGTGCTCTCCGAGGCACGGGGGTGAACCACCGCCAACTTCCCAACTCCGGGCATTACTGAGACTTACTAAACAGAAAGACTCAATAATTAAACTTGGCCCGACCCGGGACTCGAACCCAGGACCTCTCGATGTATGACCGTACATGCTAGCCACTACACCACCGAGGCACATACAAATAATAGGTACAGAAAAATAAGTCCTTAGTTACGGTTTAACGATTAATACGGATTTTACAGAGAGTTGTTTTCTCGCAATAAAAACAATTCTAATATTGAGCTTGCCTTTAGAGCAATTCAAGTCTAAAATTAAAAATACATTATTGAATAAGGCTTATTACACCATCACGGAATACTTAGAAGATGTAAATGTGTGAGATGAATGTCTTGTTGTGTCTCACGCAGGATAAATAGATAAATATTGTAATGTAATGAATATTGTTATCAAATATTTTATTAAAAGAGCAACTGTTGAGTTTCTCGCCGGCTCTTCTCAGCAGAACAGCTTTCCGAGTCGGTGGTACACCGATGTGAGAATAGAGAATAGAATTTCTTACATGATTACCACTTGTTTGAGGTGAAGGAAAATATCGTGTGGAAACCTTGTCCGTCCGTGTGTCCTTGCCATGTCCGTGAGAACTTATTTAGTTTTCTATAGACATGCTCAGTCCGCCAACCCGTACTTGTCCTGGTGGTGGACAATGTCCTGATCTCATTCGTAATGAACTAGGCCCGTGCCCAGCAGTGGAACGTTACTAAAGAGGCTGGATACAAAATTGCAAAAACCAATGCATTTTTTTTTTGCCCAACAGTATTCCAACGGATATTACACATACAATGCTAAAATTTTAAGGATAATCCTCCATCCTGGTTATAAGCCACCAAGGAAATATTTTGATATCGCCTTAATGGAGATAGAACCTTTGAGGAAATTCAGAAAAGGCCTACAACCAGCGTGTCTTTGGGGACAAAATGACATTTCAAAACTCGGTACTTCAGCAACGTTAACTGGTTGGGGAGTGGTAGATACAGGTAATTAAAATTAATACTCATATCCTCCTATTTATCAGTACTTATAAATAGAAGTGTCTGTTTTTAATTTCAAACTAACAGCTTTCCACTAAATGCACGTGAAATTTTATACGGTACATACAACAAAAATCATTTTTTAAAATTTGTGTCTGTCTGTATGTTTGTTCCGGCTAGTCTCTGAAACGGTTGGACCGATTTTGACGAGAATTTTCACTCGCAGATAGCTAATGTTATAGGATCCTGTGTTTTAACTCTCACTGATCTTTCAATATATCTTTTTATTATATTTGTTTGGAAATTATTAAAGTGGCTGACGCCATAACTCCCACTTAAATTTAATTTTTAGTTCAATTATATATTTAACATTTCCAGTAACAAAAAAAACATCTCCAAAACTTCAAGCGGCCGTCATTGATATCATTAATTCGGAATACTGTGATAATTTACTTCGAGATTCATGTAACAGACATTGGTGTGGAATGGCCGACCATCAGATGTGTGGGGGAAAGTTGTCTGGGAGTGTGGATTCGTGCCAGGTAAAAAAACAGTCAATAATTAACTTTAACGAATAGTTGGCTTCAGTTTGTAATGACCCTACTTGCTGTGCCAGCGGACGCGATTTCGAGGCTCACTGGGGGGTACAAGGTATTCATTTGTTGAGAATGTTTGTACTCCAGTCATGTGTGTTTATATTCATAATATGTATGTGCCTGTCAACTGTATTGGTGGTGTAATGGCTAGCATGTTTTGCCGCACACCCGGAGGTCCTGGATTCGAGTCCCATATCAACCAATTTTAGTTATTGAGTCTTTCTGTGTAGCTTCAGACATATCTACCATTATTCATAATATTAGTTTTCGTGTTCAATAGTTTTATAATATAGTATATTCTAATAAATTCCAGGGTGATTCAGGAGGTCCTTTGCAAGTCAAAATTCCTCTCCAAGAAAATACTGAGGGATCCATGCATTTTATTATCGGAGTGACATCATTTGGTATTGGATGTGGACGTCCTGACCAACCCGGTGTCTACACCAGGGTATCGAGCTTCATAGATTGGATCGAGAGCATTGTTTGGAAAGATGATAATTTGTAATAAGAATATTGGTTACTGTTTCTATAACATCTACACAAATAATAAAATTCTAACTTAGTCGAATCTGTGCACTGAATATTTTTTCGTAAATCTTATTGCATTATAGTCATTATTATCGATGGAGACGAAAAAAGCACTGGACATTCTGTCGAAACTTTGTATAATGACATCTGATCCGGATCAACACGTGACGTTGAGTGGGCCTCCCGGACTCTCACTTACCGGACGAAACGCGCAGCATAGCCGCCACTTCACGCCGGTCTCCTGTGAGAGAGTGGTACTATACGGGGCGTGCCGTATAGTACCACTGCCGTATATATATATCCAGGCGGGTAATGCTTTAGCATGAAGCGATCGTCCTCAGGGCCTAGACAATGTAACAATCGATTAGCGAAAGCGCTAGTAGAAAAGTCCAAAATGTATGGGTTTGACATATGCCTTAGATATGTCACGTGATCTGTTGTCAACGAATAGATGATGGTAGACAATGTAAATTCATTTCAATTATTAGTGATTTAAAGTTCAAAATACATACGCTGCGTTTAAGCGATGACGATTGTAGAAATCATGGAGATTAGAAACCAGGAGGACCATCGCTTCATACTAAAGCATTACCCGCCTGTCTCTGAAAATGTGTAGAATTTACAACGCGCTGCCGTCGGTAAGTAGTATCTGTGAAGTTAGCTATTACCTATTTTACCTATATTAGCTGAGACACTACATTCTAGGGCCTTGGTTCTCCTGGTCTCTAATCTCCATGGTAGAAATCGAATCGCTTCATAACGAATGCCGGTTGGCTATAGGCCCTGTTCTCTGACCTCCATACTCCATAGATACGAATCTATCGACACTTCTTGAGTTAAAATCCATCAAGCCGTTATTACTACAGAGCGGGTCAAAGAAATAATACACACATACTAAAAAACATAACCCTCCTTCTATCGCAGTCGGGTAAAAAAAATACCCGTTTGAATGCTAGGACAGACTATAAAAAATAAAATTATATTTAGCTACCCTCTTTTTGCGTCGGGGCTTAAAATAAAACACAAATGCATATTAAACACACCATTTAATTCAGATCGTATTTTATTCCATACATTTACAATGACTAATTGTATACATTGAGAAGAAACAGTCAAAACCTAGATCCTAATTTATATGATCAAATAACGACACGAGGTAATTCTACTGAAAGAGAGGTTCAATTCCCAATTACCAAATATATGAAAATATTATTTTATTTCCTATTGTTTAGGCCTCCGTCTTAGTGTAACGTAGGCAATTTCTTAAACCTTGTTATATTAAAAAAATAAAAGTCGGGTAAAATTGACTAAAAACTTCTGTCAAACTTATCTTCAGTATTTTAAGCGGTAAATAATAGTAGTAGTTCTTGATAGAAATATCTACTAACTTAATCACTTTTTGCTTCAGACAGGATTCAAACCTAGATAGAACCTATATATCCATAAAGTACAAGTAAGCTAATAGACCAGTGACTGATACCATACCACCGTGACACTAAACAATATATCAATCTAGGGCGTGAAAGAAAAAGTTTTTGTAACCAAATGTGACACTTTTTTTCTACTAGAAGGAAGTTAGCGCGAAAATTCGTTTTTTATTCAAATAATTTTGAATAAAAAAACGAAATTAAGTATTCGATAAAGGGTTTCTAAGAAACCTCTAATAATTAGTGGAGCATTTATGGAGCAATTTTTGGGGTATAATTGAATTAAGAACATTTTTTTTGAAGTCACAAGTAGTAACTCCTTTAGTGATAAAGAAACGTGCCACCGTAGACACAAAGGTACTGAAGACAACACTATAAATTAGTGAATAACAACTAGATGGACAATAAATGACAAAATAAATTTATGAATTTAGATAGTTAGACAAAAATATTATCCAAACATATACAATAGTAACTACCATACAAACACAAATATATAAATTTAAAAAAATCGTTCATGGTAAGATTTTTAATCTGTACAATTAAGGCTAAATAAATTCTAAAATTTAATAGGATACCAAAAAGGTGTTACATTACGTATTTACAACAAATTACTAAAGTATTTTATTATGATTTTCAATAAATTCGCTGCGACACCTGAAAACAAATATATTAATTACTTATTTTATAATATAACTAGCGACTCACCCTCGCTTCGCTCGTGTTCGTCCCTAGGTACTTCACTTTTTAAACCTTCTTTGGACTTCTACAAATAATTAAAGATCAAAATTAGCCAAATCGGTCCAGCCGTTTTAGAGTTTTAGCGAGACTAACGAACAGCAATTCATTTTTATATATATAGATGTGTTTACTAGGGATGCACACGCACTTCTGACAATATCGATCGATATTGATATTTCGGTAGTATCGATACCATACAAAATAAAAACGCACATTGTTTCGATTAAAAAAATACTTTGTATGGAGTGCGTTAGGTTAAATTTTAGTTAAGGAGAGGCTGACTCCTACCGGACGCGTCCCCGGGTGGCGGATAGGGGAATGCCACGCCGGCAGCCTGCACCTCCTAGTCGAGTGCGGCGGGGGTGGTACTCCTCAGTGGCAAGCACCTTAATTGAGTGCGGCCCTGAGTTGTGCCACGCTGGCAGCCTGCACCTTCTAGGTTGAGTGCGGCGGGGGTGGTACCGGAGCAATCCGGCGCGGACCAACAGCCAGGGGGGGGGGGGGTTTAGGGAGCGGCGTCAGGCGGGCGCCGAGTCTCCCGCGTGGTGGTAGCCGGTGCCTCTGTCGTTTACGCTGTAAACGGCGGTTAGGCACTGTGCGGGCCGTACTGGCGGGACTAGCCTGTCGGTACGGCGGCTGGAGCGGGGCCACTCTGGTGGTCCTGCGTCTGGCGAGGGGTTTGGCACGTTGGGAGGGGTAGGACCCCCCCTCCCTTCGGTGCCGGGGGGGTGCCCACTTGTGGGTGTTAGGTTCGCACCGGGGACTCTTTGGCCAGTGGGTGGTCAGGGAGGACTCGGTGCTGGTGGGGCTGGGCTGCGGGGGGTGGGTGGAATTCACAATTCTCCCCGCCCTCTGTGGTCTAGTTCAGGCGGGGGAGGGGGAGTGTCGGCGTTGCCGCATCCTCTTCTCCTGCTGTCGCGGTTTTTAGGGCTGTTCCAGGGACTCTCTGGCCTGTGGATGGTCGGGGTGGACTTCGGAGCAGTCCTTTGTGGTTGTAAATTCTTCCCATATTGAGGCTGCCCTTTTCAGGGCGGCCTCATGTTGGTGGCTTCGGCCAACCGTCGGGGCGTCGCGGTTGTATGCGAAAGCGATCCCGTGGCGTCCCATTCATGGCGGCAGGGGTTTGGGAGTTGGGTTTTAGTGGGTATGCCGGATGCGTCCGGAGAGTCGCCACATAACCCCCAGGGGAAGTCGGGGGTACCCGTAACAGGGTTTCCCAACTATAAAAAAAAAAAAAAAAATTAGAATTCATAATTTTGAATTTTATCTTTACTTTGAATTTACGTCACATCGACTCCATTTTTGCAGAGATATTTGGTAGGAAATTTTAATATATCAATGACTACATTAAATAAACATTTTAGTATCAGAAGATACGTACAATATTTACAGTAAGCGTCCTCTACAGTTGAGTGATCCGCATTTACAGACTATGGACTTCCCGGGAACCGAACCCACGTCATAATTGTAGTTCCAGGTCAACTCTGTACCGGATTTTATGTAGGATAGTGCGAAGAAAGCCACCCAAGGGAACCTCGGGTCGTGGGTGTCCACAATTAAACGTTTTGAACAAACACATTTGGTGAACATGAGTGGTGTGGATAAAAAAATAGAGGTTTAAACTAAGCTTAATGTTACTTTCAATAAAAATATATGGGACGAAAAAAAATTTATCCACATAATAGTGTAAAGTACAGACCAAAAAAAATTACAACGCCAAATTAAATGAATGAAATGAATGATATAACTCACATTAAGATATCTGCCGATGTTGCCTTGGACCTTGGCATCCATAGTTTTTCGAAGTGGTAGTGCCATGCTTGTTACCTTCGGGTAGCAGCCGAATGGGCCGGCACGCCCCGTATAGTACCACTCTCTCACAGGAGACCGGCGTGAAGTGGCAGCTATGCTGTCGCGTTTCGTCCGGTAAGTGAGAGTCCGGGAGGCCCACTCCCTATCTCTCCTCCCGTCCCTCAAAGTCACACAAAATTTTGTGTTATTATATGTTATTATACGAAGCAATATTTAAAGTACCTTTAATTGATGAAAAATCTTTTATTACCCACCATGCGTTTAGGGTGAGAGATGTTTGTGTGTGCGTTTGTGCAAAGTAATGTTCCCACCTATCTTCTAAACTAATGATCTGATTTTGATGCGGTTTTCAGTTATGGGTTCGGGTTAGATTGCTGCATGTTCTTAGATAGGTATTACGGTGATCACTCATTAGGGGGCGCTGCAGCAAACATTATTTGTGCAAAGTAATGTTCCCACCTATCTTCGAAACTAATGATCCGATTTTGATGCAGGTTTCAGTGATGGGTTTGGGTTTGATTCGTGCATGTTCCTAAATAGTTATTATAGTGACGACTCACCAGGGGGCGCTGCAGTAAACAACTGTTAGTGCAGAACCAAAACTAGTCCTAGTAGTTTGATGCAGTTTGTGGTTGATAAGTGAGGGTTCTTAAATAGATGTTACGGTAGTAACTCACTAGAGGGCGCTGCAGTAATATATTTTATATTATTAGCGACTATATATTAATGATGCGGTTTTCAATAATGTTTGATGAGTTCATGTTTTTAGACAGGTGTCATGGCTGTAACTCACTAGGTGGCGCCACAATATTAGTGCAAAACAATGTTGCAATATAATCAAAACGAAATGTCCGATTACAATTCTGTTTTCAGCTATGTGTACGTGGTAACTTAATGCATGCTCCCAAATAATAAAAATGTCGTATGTAACTCATTAGAGGGCGCTACAATATTAGTGCAAAATAATATTGCAATAATATTAAAACGAATTGTCCGATTTCAATGCGGTTTTCAGCAATGGGTTCGTAGTTGATTGTTAAATATTGATATGTTCTATATTTCGTGTCATGTAAATGTAATTTTTTACCCACGACGGAACGGAGACGGTATATGCGTTTAGGGTGAGAGATGTATGTGTGTGCGTTTGTGCAAAGTAATGTTCCCACCTATCTTCTAAACTAATGATCCGATTTTGATGCGGTTTTCAGTTATGGGTTCGGGTTAGATTGCTGCAAGTTTTTAGATAGGCGGGCGCGGTCGGGCGAACGCCCGGGTCAGCGTTATGTATATAATATTTATGCTCTCTAAAAAGTTTAAAATAAAAAACAAAATTAAAAATTTTGAAAAAACCCACGACGGTTATTAAAAAAGGATAAAATAATAAAATAACTCCTGACTTAAAAATAAACGTAATGCGAGATAAAAAAAAACCAAAAATATCCGTCGGGGGCTGCCATTAAATGAACTAGTTTTGAAGGTTTATAGTAACATGAATAATTAGAGTTTTTAAGCGCTATACTTACATCCTTAATGGGTAGGCCGTGCACCTATTGTGAGGACCTTTAGAAGTATATTTACGATCAAAATTTAAAATAGTGATGGCATTTGGTCACGCCAAATTTCATCAAAGACGTTCAATGGTTTTTACGCGATGGGTTCCCAGACAAATAGACAGACGGACAGAGATTCAAAAACTATACATATCTGGCGTTTTTAGGTCTTTTAAACGCCCTACTGATGGGCCTTCTCACAATAGTGCGTTTATACGCGTCCTTCGAAAACTTGCTTGATTATCTCAGACATGAGACATGTAGACTAACCCAATATATATGATATTTATTTTTATTTTTCCTTATTCTTAGCAATTTATTGTTTCAAAACAAATTAAAGCTGGCTTACGAGTGAATACACACTCAGCGTTAAGGACGCACATTTATTATTTATTAGTACATAAACAAAATTGAAGTGTCTGTTTGTATACGTGTCTGTCTGTTTGTTCCGGCGAATATCTGAAACTGTTGGGCCGATTTTGACTTTCACTCGCAGATCATCGCAGCTAATGTTAAGAAAGTAACTTTGGCTACTTTTATTTTGGGAATTCGGGAAAAGTCTAATTTTTGAGAAATCTAAACTTATCTTTAAAACGTACATAAAAATGAAACCGAGCAAAGCGAGTTGAGTCGCTATTTATTAAATAATTTACAAACAAACAAAATTTATCAAAAAGCTTGTAAAAATAAACTGTTACACTTCTAAAAAGGTCGAACAAAAAAAAACGCTCGACTCGTATGAAACGCGCGTGTAAAACTGCTCGATATGTAAAATAATTTATAATATGTATGTATTAAACCGAAATAATATTCGAAAACGCAGTGCCGTTTCGACTTCTTTAGTTAAAAGACGATTCGTCGTAATTAAAATATAATAAAGTAAATTGTTTCACAAAGAAGGTTGTTATAACTTTCTATACAAATTTTGTGGCGATAATGTTTAAAATGCGTTATTTTTGTGTAATATTTGCCGTGATATTAGGTGAGTCTAGATTTAGAATGCTTTACGTTCTAGCGGCCCTGGGATATTGAAATATAAATTAAAATCACAATTCTCCCTTTCCAGTATCAAACGTCTGCAGTACACAAAGGAGCCCCTCTACAAGAAATAAACAGGTATAACATCATGATTTTAACTTTAGTGTTATAATATGTTTTTACAATTTACACTGTGCGTGAATGTGACTTTCTGCAAGACGTCTGGACCAATTTTGAATTCGAGAATGGTTTTTTGACTTGCAATTCCATCCCATATATATATATACAACGACAACATAATATATATATCCCATATATTATGTTTCAGAACAAGAATTTAAGTTCAAACAGAGCCAATACAGAAAGGCCTACAACAACGAAACGATCTAATGTATGCGTATTCGATGATCCTCCTAAACCTAACTTTAAGAGGAACGGATTAAGGCTTAGTATGTCAAGTACGTAATTATTTTAAATAAAATTATTTAACCCTTTTTTCGAATTTGTACGTCCTGACGGACAAGTACTTAAAAAAAATCTACTGTCTTTTCTGTTTTTATTTTCAACGCTGAATTTCTACCAAACTGTTGGTAGGTTTACCACGCTATAGTATAAAAGTAAAATTTGTGTGTGGCAATGCTATATTAGACAGTTGTCAAGAAAATATCGGGAAAACCGCGCTCTACGATAACTTTCCAGTTATTTTACTTAAAAAATATTATTTTTGTTTATGATGCGTAGTTTTTCTGTGTGTTTCATATAAATTAACTTTTTAACGTTCTAATAACACTAACCTTATTTATTTTTCCCTTTTCATTGTATATAAATAACGGTTTGTTTACTTGTCCCCCACACCGAACCTTGTCGATACACCTATAATTAATGTATTATTCACCTTGTCCGTCACAGCGGACTTTGTCGAATAGGTACTAGAACTAATTTTGACTTTTACATGGTGTCTGAAAAGTAATCTTACCTACATCTATTTAGATTTTACGTACTATCATACTTGCATGTAACGACCTATTACCTACTAACTAAACTACCCTTAATACCTAAAATAACTACGTAAAGTCCCTACTAGATCTTAAACTTACAATGTTAACTATAAGACTCGAAAATGTTAAACTGTATCACGGATTAAAACTCCTTACCTGTACGTACAAGTAGCTATGTGCTTACCCTTACCCTATGCTAAGAGTTTCTTTTCTTTTGCTTCTTCCTTTGCTAACGTACAAATGCTAACGGAGTGTCTTTTTGTAAAGAGCTTAAATACAAGATACCGTAGCAGCTGAAAATCTTCCTGAAGCCCGTTTGTCTTCACAATATTTTTCAATGTTTTCACCGAAAATATTATGACGAATATTTTTCACGAAACAAATGCACATTCTGTGCAAAAAACTGGCCGCTCCATAAATTTGACTCAAGACGAGTTCCGCGACTTCCTTGAAGTACATATTCTGATGGGTGTAATATTATTACCGTTATATTTACATTACTGGAGTATTAAATTTAGGTACTGTAAAATTGCAAGTATTGTGCCTCTAAAAAGATACGAAAGAATCCGGAAAGCCTTACATTTTGCGGGCAATAACTTTGAGAACTTCGACCGGTATTACAAAGCACGCCCATTACTTGAAGGTATATGAAAAAACTGTTTGGCTCAGGGAATCTTAGTAGGTAAACGTGTTTTCAGCATAGATGAAATGATGAATTCTTATGAAGGACGTAAAGCAGTCAAAAAGCGTCAATTCATGAAAGACAAGCCAATGAAATAGGGTTTTAAAATATATGTTCGAGCTGGAACCTTGGGCATGATAAAGTAAAGGATATCCTTCTGTAAAAGATTAAGATCCGTGCATGAACTGTAATAAAAAGACTGTTGTGTATTGCCTGAAATGCGACACTCGTCTATGTTAAGATACAGCAAAACATTATCGAATCTGTTTTTTAGGTTTTCGTGTTAAATAATAATGCATTATAACTGAAAAAATCAGTTTCGAGCATGTTCCAATGCATGAGGAATACCTGCATGTACCTACCATATTTTTGTTTTTGTTTTTTCTTTAATACAAATAAATGGCTTTTTATACTATTTACATAAATTTTTATATTACATATACTACTTATATGTATACTGCTTCTACTACTTATTGGCTGGAGTCCGCTAGGGTGGACAAGTCATTTTGATACTTTATTACCATAAATTCGGCAGTGTCCGGAGTGGCGGACACCGATTTTTTTAAAAACGGTGGGTGGTAGAATTTTATTTTTATTTTTTAGGGCCTCTGATAGATCATGAAAATAAGGTTATTCAATAAAATTTACAATATTTAACTACCAACTTCTCCGTCGAAAAAAGGGTTAAACATAGATTTCTCATACACGATATTTTTCCCATAGTAAAAAGTATCCTATATATAATATGTTGATCCGTTATCCGGTATTATATTATAAAACCGAGTCAAATCTGTAAATTAAATATTTTTCGGAAAAAATCATATTGAAATAACATTATTATCGATGCAGGGACGGCATCACGAGAAACCACTGAACGGGTTTCGATAAAAAAATTATAATGATAGCTGGACCTGGATAACCATGTCATCATATAGGATACTTATCATTCCAGGAAAATATCTCACTTCTGAGAAATCTACACAAACCTTGAAAAGAACCCCAGCGGAGGGAGATTGAGTCGTTAGTATAATTACAAGATTTACATTTTATATATTTTTTTTTACAGAATGTCTAGAATATATTTGGGAAAGATCTAAACGATATAACAAAACTAAACTGATGGATGAATGTAAGTATTTAGTTTAACTTTGTGTGTCTCTTTTTTATATTTGGTACACTGACAATATCCCCACCATGGAGGTTAGATACAGGAGAACCATCGCTTCATACTAAAGCATTACCCGCCTGTCTCTGAAAAATTGTAGAATTTATAGCGCGCTGCCGTCAATAAGTAGTATCTGTGAAGTTAGCTATTTATGAGTACTGTCACTATTGTGACAACGTGAAGTTAGGCATTGAGACAACATAGCGATCGCAGCGCCTCCTTGGTTTGACAATATTTCTGAGACACTACATTCTAGGGCCTTGGTTCTCCTGGTCTCTAATCTTCATGATCCCCACTTTATAAGATGGCCTGTAACAGAAAGTATTGCTAAATTTTATTCAATAATATGAATCATTTATTCAATAAAAGTTTTTAGTAATACTTATAAGTTATAATAGAATTCGATTTTTTTTCCTTTTCGAATATTTATATAAATATTTTTCGATAAGCCTTTAAATTTAAAAACTAATTTCCCTACTATTATTTCGGAAATCGTCTAAATTAAATTGTCATTATTATCGATACTGAGGTCAAATTAATGGAAGTTTTGTTTGTCTGTCTGTGATCGCATAACATATTTACGTAAAACCACTGGACAATTTTTTATGAATTTATAAAAGGATAGAATAGGGCACTGCTTCTATTATAATTAATTAGTATTTCAATAATATTTTCCAAAGATATTTTATATACAAATTCGACTCAGTTAGATTATAATTGATTTCAAATGTAAAGATTTTAATTGAATTTTCGTTTTTTTTTTGCGTAAACAGGCGAAAGTAAAGCCCACGTGCGATACTACGTTTTGGGAGGCAGAGATGCGTTGCCGGGAGAATTTCCGCACATGGTATACTTCTAACTTCTTTAGGATGCTACTTTACTTCTATTCCTTTATTTTACAATATACTCGAAATATCAACGAAGAAAATGTTTTTTGAGGTCATCAATATATCTATACAGAGTCTGTTGGCTTGGAATTATATACAGTACTTGTAAGAAAAACACATTTTTTTTGTCTGTCTGTTTATTTTTGTTTATCTACGAAACATCTGGAAAGATTTTGACAGGATTTTTACTGGCATATAGGCAATGTTATAAGAGGGCCTAGACAATGTAACTATCGATTAGCGAAAGCGATAGTGGAAAAGTCCAAAATGTATGGGTCAACATTTGCCTTAGATATGTCACGTGATCTGTTGTCAACGAATAGATGATGGTAGACAATGTACATTCATTTCAATTATTAGTGATTTAAAGTTCAAAATGCATACGCTGCGTGTAAGCCAAGACGATTGTAGAAGTCGAATCGCTTCATAACGAATGCCGGTTGTCTATAGGCCAAGGAGTATCTTACTACTACCCTACTTTTATTGTATAAAATGAAGGTTCTCGCACAAAATGTACATTTATTAGTTACGAATAAAAGAGCTCTTCTCCAAAGGAATAATAATAATATTACTGAATTTAAACTGTACTATGTAGGTATACAATTATTAGGTACTAATCTCTACATCACTACATTTTATAAAACAAAATCCATGCCGCATCTGTCTATCTGTCTGTTCGAGAGAAACTCAAAAACTACTTCACCGATTTTCATGCTGTTTCCACCAATGCATAGAGAGGTTCTCGAGGAAGCTTTTAGTATATAACTAGCGGAACCCGTGGCTTCGCTCGCGCTAAATCTAGGGACAAACCCGCGCGAAGTGAAAGTGAGTCGCTAGTAAATTAATAAGAACAAAATGACAGCAAAATACAACAACCCACAGCCTGAACGATATATGAAATTGCCTCATACTATTAATACATTCCAGGGTGGAATCGGATGGAAAAGTCGAGAAGGAACTTGGTTATTTTTGTGTGGATGCTCCCTCATCAGCTCTAAGTTTACTCTCACAGCTGCCCATTGTACCAAATCTCGGCCTGACACAAGATTAGAAAACACTGTGCCCGAAATCGTAAGACTTGGTGCCAAAAATATTGTTGATGAAGTAAGTATACAAATAATAAATAATAATGTTCTCCGACCGATTCTGGCCATGGCGGCCAATCTTATTTAGACAGACCAACTACGCAGGAGATATTATAGTGCACAAATGTACACGCAGACACAAGTGCACTCTCTGTTCCTATCACTCTCATACTCCGGTGGGACGACTACTCGACACGACCAGTGAGAGCTAAGGCGCAGGACCGACGGCTTTACGTGCTCTCCGAGGCACGGGGGTGACACACCGCCAACGTCCCAATTCCGGGCATTACTGAGACTTACAAAAACAGAAAGACTCAATAATTAAACTGAGCTCGACCCGGGACTCGAACCCAGGACCTCTCGATGTATGACCGTACATGCTAGCCACTACACCACCGAGGCACATACAAATAATAATAGGTACAGAAAAATAAGTCCTTAGTTACGGTTTAACGATTAATACGGATTTTACAGAGAGAGTTGTTTGTTCGCAATAAAAACAATCCTAATATTGAGCTTGCGTTTGGAGCAATTGAAGTCTAAAATTAAATATACATTATTGAATAAGGCTTATTACACCATCACGGAATACTTAGAAGATGTAAATGTGTGGGATTAATGTCTTGTTGTGTCTCACGTAGGATAAATAGATAAATATTGTAATGTAATGAATATTGTTATCAAATATTTTATTAAAAGAGCAACTGTTGAGTTTCTCGCCGGCTCTTCTCAGCAGAACAGCTTTCCGAGTCGGTGGTACACCGATGTGAGAATAATTTCTTACATGATTACCACTTGTTTGACGGTGAAGGAAAACATCGTGTGGAAACCTTGTCCGTCCGTGTGTCCTTGCCATGTCCGTGAGAACTTATCTAGTTTTCTATAGACATGCTCAGTCCGCCAACCCGTACTTGTCCTGGTGGTGGACAATGTCCTGATCTCATTCGTAATGAACTAGGCCCGTGCCCAGCAGTGGAACGTTACTAAAGAGGCTGGATACAAAATTGCAAAAACCAATGCATTTTTTTTTGCCCAACAGTATTCCAACGGATATTACACATACAATGCTAAAATTTTAAGGATAATCCTCCATCCTGGTTATAAGCCACCAAGGAAATATTTTGATATCGCCTTAATGGAGATAGAACCTTTGAGGAAATTCAGAAAAGGCCTACAACCAGCGTGTCTTTGGGGACAAAATGACATTTCAAAACTCGGTACTTCAGCAACGTTAACTGGTTGGGGAGTGGTAGATACAGGTAATTAAAATTAATACTCATATCCTCCTATTTATCAGTACTTATAAATAGAAGTGTCTGTTTTTAATTTCAAACTAACAGCTTTCCACTAAATGCACGTGAAATTTTATACGGTACATACAACAAAAATCATTTTTTAAAATTTGTGTCTGTCTGTATGTTTGTTCCGGCTAGTCTCTGAAACGGTTGGACCGATTTTGACGAGAATTTTCACTCGCAGATAGCTAATGTTATAGGATCCTGTGTTTTAACTCTCACTGATCTTTCAATATATCTTTTTATTATATTTGTTTGGAAATTATTAAAGTGGCTGACGCCATAACTCCCACTTAAATTTAATTTTTAGTTCAATTATATATTTAACATTTCCAGTAACAAAAAAAACATCTCCAAAACTTCAAGCGGCCGTCATTGATATCATTAATTCGGAATACTGTGATAATTTACTTCGAGATTCATGTAACAGACATTGGTGTGGAATGGCCGACCATCAGATGTGTGGGGGAAAGTTGTCTGGGAGTGTGGATTCGTGCCAGGTAAAAAAACAGTCAATAATTAACTTTAACGAATAGTTGGCTTCAGTTTGTAATGACCCTACTTGCTGTGCCAGCGGACGCGATTTCGAGGCTCACTGGGGGGTACAAGGTATTCATTTGTTGAGAATGTTTGTACTCCAGTCATGTGTGTTTATATTCATAATATGTATGTGCCTGTCAACTGTATTGGTGGTGTAATGGCTAGCATGTTTTGCCGCACACCCGGAGGTCCTGGATTCGAGTCCCATATCAACCAATTTTAGTTATTGAGTCTTTCTGTGTAGCTTCAGACATATCTACCATTATTCATAATATTAGTTTTCGTGTTCAATAGTTTTATAATATAGTATATTCTAATAAATTCCAGGGTGATTCAGGAGGTCCTTTGCAAGTCAAAATTCCTCTCCAAGAAAATACTGAGGGATCCATGCATTTTATTATCGGAGTGACATCATTTGGTATTGGATGTGGACGTCCTGACCAACCCGGTGTCTACACCAGGGTATCGAGCTTCATAGATTGGATCGAGAGCATTGTTTGGAAAGATGATAATTTGTAATAAGAATATTGGTTATTGTTTCTATAACATCTACACAAATAATAAAATTCTAACTTAGTCGAATCTGTGCACTGAATATTTTTTCGTAAATCTTATTGCATTATAGTCATTATTATCGATGGAGACGAAAAAAGCACTGGACATTCTGTCGAAACTTTGTATAATGACATCTGATCCGGATCAACACGTGACGTTGAGTGGGCCTCCCGGACTCTCACTTACCGGACGAAACGCGCAGCATAGCCGCCACTTCACGCCGGTCTCCTGTGAGAGAGTGGTACTATACGGGGCGTGCCGTATAGTACCACTGCCGTATATATATATCCAAGCGGGTAATGCTTTAGCATGAAGCGATCGTCCTCAGGGCCTAGACAATGTAACAATCGATTAGCGAAAGCGCTAGTAGAAAAGTCCAAAATGTATGGGTTTGACATATGCCTTAGACATGTCACGTGATCTGTTGTCAACGAATAGATGATGGTAGACAATGTAAATTCATTTCAATTATTAGTGATTTAAAGTTCAAAATACATACGCTGCGTTTAAGCGATGACGATTGTAGAAATCATGGAGATTAGAAACCAGGAGGACCATCGCTTCATACTAAAGCATTACCCGCCTGTCTCTGAAAATGTGTAGAATTTACAACGCGCTGCCGTCGGTAAGTAGTATCTGTGAAGTTAGCTATTTATGAGTACTGTCACTATTGTGACAACGTGAAGTTAGGCATTGAGACAACATAGCGATCGCAGCGCCTCCTTGGTTTGACAATATTTCTGAGACACTACATTCTAGGGCCTTGGTTCTCCTGGTCTCTAATCTCCATGGTAGAAATCGAATCGCTTCATAACGAATGCCGGTTGGCTATAGGCCCTGTTCTCTGACCTCCATACTCCATAGATACGAATCTATCGACACTTCTTGAGTTAAAATCCATCAAGCCGTTATTACTACAGAGCGGGTCAAAGAAATAATACACACATACTAAAAAACATAACCCTCCTTCTATCGCAGTCGGGTAAAAAAAATACCCGTTTGAATGCTAGGACAGACTATAAAAAATAAAATTATATTTAGCTACCCTCTTTTTGCGTCGGGGCTTAAAATAAAACACAAATGCATATTAAACACACCATTTAATTCAGATCGTATTTTATTCCATACATTTACAATGACTAATTGTATACATTGAGAAGAAACAGTCAAAACCTAGATCCTAATTTATATGATCAAATAACGACACGAGGTAATTCTACTGAAAGAGAGGTTCAATTCCCAATTACCAAATATATGAAAATATTATTTTATTTCCTATTGTTTAGGCCTCCGTCTTAGTGTAACGTAGGCAATTTCTTAAACCTTGTTATATTAAAAAAATAAAAGTCGGGTAAAATTGACTAAAAACTTCTGTCAAACTTATCTTCAGTATTTTAAGCGGTAAATAATAGTAGTAGTTCTTGATAGAAATATTTACTAACTTAATCACTTTTTGCTTCAGACAGGATTCAAACCTAGATAGAACCTATATATCCGTATAGTACAAGTAAGCTAATAGACCAGTGACTGATACCATACCACCGTGACACTAAACAATATATCAATCTAGGGCGTGAAAGAAAAAGTTTTTGTAACCAAATGTGACACTTTTTTTCTACTAGAAGGAAGTTAGCGCGAAAATTCGTTTTTTATTCAAATAATTTTGAATAAAAAAACGAAATTAAGTATTCGATAAAGGGTTTCTAAGAAACCTCTAATAATTAGTGGAGCATTTATGGAGCAATTTTTGGGGTATAATTGAATTAAGAACATTTTTTTTGAAGTCACAAGTAGTAACTCCTTTAGTGATAAAGAAACGTGCCACCGTAGACACAAAGGTACTGAAGACAACACTATAAATTAGTGAATAACAACTAGATGGACAATAAATGACAAAATAAATTTATGAATTTAGATAGTTAGACAAAAATATTATCCAAACATATACAATAGTAACTACCATACAAACACAAATATATAAATTTAAAAAAATCGTTCATGGTAAGATTTTTAATCTGTACAATTAAGGCTAAATAAATTCTAAAATTTAATAGGATACCAAAAATGTGTTACATTACGTATTTACAACAAATTACTAAAGTATTTTACTATGATTTTCAATAAATTCGCTGCGACACCTGAAAACAAATATATTAATTACTTATTTTATAATATAACTAGCGACTCACCCTCGCTTCGCTCGTGTTCGTCCCTAGGTACTTCACTTTTTAAACCTTCTCTGGACTTCTACAAATAATTAAAGATCAAAATTAGCCAAATCGGTCCAGCCGTTTTAGAGTTTTAGCGAGACTAACGAACAGCAATTCATTTTTATATATATAGATGTGTTTACTAGGGATGCACACGCACTTCTGACAATATCGATCGATATTGATATTTCGGTAGTATCGATACCATACAAAATAAAAACGCACATTGTTTCGATTAAAAAAATACTTTGTATGGAGTGCGTTAGGTTAAATTTTAGTTAAGACAATTAGAATTCATAATTTTGAATTTTATCTTTACTTTGAATTTACGTCACATCGACTCCATTTTTGCAGAGATATTTGGTAGGAAATTTTAATATATCAATGACTACATTAAATAAACATTTTAGTATCAGAAGATACGTACAATATTTACAGTAAGCGTCCTCTACAGTTGAGTGATCCGCATTTACAGACTATGGACTTCCCGGGAACCGAACCCACGTCATAATTGTAGTTCCAGGTCAACTCTGTACCGGATTTTATGTAGGATAGTGCGAAGAAAGCCACCCAAGGGAACCTCGGGTCGTGGGTGTCCACAATTAAACGTTTTGAACAAACACATTTGGTGAACATGAGTGGTGTGGATAAAAAAATAGAGGTTTAAACTAAGCTTAATGTTACTTTCAATAAAAATATATGGGACGAAAAAAAATTTATCCACATAATAGTGTAAAGTACAGACCAAAAAAAATTACAACGCCAAATTAAATGCAGCCATTTTAAGAGCCAAAATAAATCAAAATGACTTCGAATGAAATAAATCATTTATAATTTTCATTATTTTTTTTTAATAAATATTTTTTATTTATTTTATAAAGTTCGATTCGATCGAAGTAGAAGTTGCTTTAAAGACTTTTCAAAACAAGTTATTTTGTTTTAAGCTTAAATATTAAACTTTAAATAATGAACATTACTTATTATTACATGAACAAACCAACAAACAATAGATTCGATAAAAAATATATAAATATTTAAATTAATCAAATGAATGAAAGACTGAGAAAATGTATGATGACTGATATAAATGAATGAAATGAATGATATAACTCACATTAAGATATCTGCCGATGTTGCCTTGGACCTTGGCATCCATAGTTTTTCGAAGTGGTAGTGCCATGCTTGTTACCTTCGGGTAGCAGCCGAATGGGCCGGCACGCCCCGTATAGTACCACTCTCTCACAGGAGACCGGCGTGAAGTGGCAGCTATGCTGTCGCGTTTCGTCCGGTAAGTGAGAGTCCGGGAGGCCCACTCCCTATCTCTCCTCCCGTCCTTCAAAGTCACACAAAATTTTGTGTTATTATATGTTATTATACGAAGCAATATTTAAAGTACCTTTAATTGATGAAAAATCTTTTATTACCCACCATGCGTTTAGGGTGAGAGATGTTTGTGTGTGCGTTTGTGCAAAGTAATGTTCCCACCTATCTTCTAAACTAATGATCTGATTTTGATGCGGTTTTCAGTTATGGGTTCGGGTTAGATTGCTGCATGTTCTTAGATAGGTATTACGGTGATCACTCATTAGGGGGCGCTGCAGCAAACATTATTTGTGCAAAGTAATGTTCACACCTATCTTCGAAACTAATGATCCGATTTTGATGCAGGTTTCAGTGATGGGTTTGGGTTTGATTCGTGCATGTTCCTAAATAGTTATTATAGTGACGACTCACCAGGGGGCGCTGCAGTAAACAACTGTTAGTGCAGAACCAAAACTAGTCCTAGTAGTTTGATGCAGTTTGTGGTTGATAAGTGAGGGTTCTTAAATAGATGTTACGGTAGTAACTCACTAGAGGGCGCTGCAGTAATATATTTTATATTATTAGCGACTATATATTAATGATGCGGTTTTCAATAATGTTTGATGAGTTCATGTTTTTAGACAGGTGTCATGGCTGTAACTCACTAGGTGGCGCCACAATATTAGTGCAAAACAATGTTGCAATATAATCAAAACGAAATGTCCGATTACAATTCTGTTTTCAGCTATGTGTACGTGGTAACTTAATGCATGCTCCCAAATAATAAAAATGTCGTATGTAACTCATTAGAGGGCGCTACAATATTAGTGCAAAATAATATTGCAATAATATTAAAACGAATTGTCCGATTTCAATGCGGTTTTCAGCAATGGGTTCGTAGTTGATTGTTAAATATTGATATGTTCTATATTTCGTGTCATGTAAATGTAATTTTTTACCCACGACGGAACGGAGACGGTATATGCGTTTAGGGTGAGAGATGTATGTGTATGTGCGTTTGTGCAAAGTAATGTTCCCACCTATCTTCTAAACTAATGATCCGATTTTGATGCGGTTTTCAGTTATGGGTTCGGGTTAGATTGCTGCAAGTTTTTAGATAGGCGGGCGCGGTCGGGCGAACGCCCGGGTCAGCGTTATGTATATAATATTTATGCTCTCTAAAAAGTTTAAAATAAAAAACAAAATTAAAAATTTTGAAAAAACCCACGACGGTTATTAAAAAAGGATAAAATAATAAAATAACTCCTGACTTAAAAATAAACGTAATGCGAGATAAAAAAAACCAAGAATATCCGTCGGGGGCTGCCATTAAATGAACTAGTTTTGAAGGTTTATAGTAACATGAATAATTAGAGTTTTTAAGCGCTATACTTACATCCTTAATGGGTAGGCCGTGCACCTATTGTGAGGACCTTTAGAAGTATATTTACGATCAAAATTTAAAATAGTGATGGCATTTGGTCACGCCAAATTTCATCAAAGACGTTCAATGGTTTTTACGCGATGGGTTCCCAGACAAATAGACAGACGGACAGAGATTCAAAAACTATACATATCTGGCGTTTTTAGGTCTTTTAAACGACCTACTGATGGGCCTTCTCACAATAGTGCGTTTATACGCGTCCTTCGAAAACTTGCTTGATTCTCTCAGACATGAGACATGTAGACTAACCCAATATATATGATATTTATTTTTATTTTTCCTTATTCTTAGCAATTTATTGTTTCAAAACAAATTAAAGCTGGCTTACGAGTGAATACACACTCAGCGTTAAGGACGCACATTTATTATTTATTAGTACATAAACAAAATTGAAGTGTCTGTTTGTATACGTGTCTGTCTGTTTGTTCCGGCGAATATCTGAAACTGTTGGGCCGATTTTGACTTTCACTCGCAGATCATCGCAGCTAATGTTAAGAAAGTAACTTTGGCTACTTTTATTTTGGGAATTTGGGAAAAGTCTAATTTTTGAGAAATCTAAACTTATCTTTAAAACGTACATAAAAATGAAACCGAGCAAAGCGAGTTGAGTCGCTATTTATTAAATAATTTACAAACAAACAAAATTTATCAAAAAGCTTGTAAAAATAAACTGTTACACTTCTAAAAAGGTCGAACAAAAAAAAACGCTCGACTCGTATGAAACGCGCGTGTAAAACTGCTCGATATGTAAAATAATTTATAATATGTATGTATTAAACCGAAATAATATTCGAAAACGCAGTGCCGTTTCGACTTCTTTAGTTAAAAGACGATTCGTCGAAATTAAAATATAATAAAGTAAATTGTTTCACAAAAAAGGTTGTTATAACGTTTTATACAAATTTTGTGGCGTTAATGTTTAAAATGCGTTATTTTTGTGTAATATTTGCCGTGATATTAGGTGAGTCTAGATTTATAATCTTTTACGTTCTGGCGGCCCTGGAATATTGAAATATAAATTAAAATCACAATTCTCCCTTTCCAGTATCAAACGTCTGCAGTACACAAAGGAGTCCCTCTACAAGAAATAAACAGGTATAATAACATCATCATTTTAACTTTAGTGTTACTCGAATAATATGTTTTTACATTTTACACTGTGCGTGAATGTGACTTTCTGCAAGTAGGGCTCGGATACCGGTATATTTTTCGAAACGTTTTCGACTTAAAAACCTAAGAACGGATTAGTAATGGTTTCGTTTGAACAGAACGCTATATAAAACGTTTTTGAAGAGGAACAAAATTTAAATCGTTTTTGGTTAATAAAACGTTTTTAACGTTTTTTAAACGTTTTTTTTTTCACTTTAATAAATACAGCATAAAGACCAGTGGGCCTACCATGAACTCTTATAGCATGAATACTATAATCTTACTTTGGCTTTTCGTACCATGACGTCCTTATAGCAAGGGTATTAACATTCTTACTTTTCTAGCCGTTTTGTGACGTCACGACACCAAAACTGCTAAGAAAATGATAATATCATTTATTCAATTCGTACCATGAAGTGAATTTTGACCAGGGCCGTCTTTACCAGGGGGTGCAAGGGGTGCGGTGCACCCGGGCGCGGAGCGCCCGGGGGCGCCTGCCGAGCGCTGAATATTTAGATATTTCATTGAACTTAACGCCATTGCACAACTTCATATACTTGTTACGACAAAATTATACGTATGCGCAAAATTAAATATATAAAAAAATAGTCATCAACAATAATCAATGTTTACTTTTATTACGCTTTCGGCGCTTGTCATACCGCTCATGATGTGCAAGCTAAAATGACTTTTATTACTACATAAATATCAATTTTATTTAATACAACACGCGCGCGGCAAAATCTCTAATTCAAAGACAGTGTCTTAACCTTTGACACATTGCCGCCCGGTTGCCCGCACTTGAAGCAAAATGATCTTTAAGTCAATAAATTGTAAGTTCATTTGAAAAGGGCGCGCGGCGGCGGCGCGGCACCTGTGCATCTCTCATAGGCGAGTAATTGCGCCCTTTGACATAGCCGTCCGGGCGCTCACACTTACAGAGAAATTATCTCTAAATCACTACAATTAGGTGTAAGTTCATTTGAATTTATAGCGCGGCGCGCGGCGCCTATGAAGCGTCGGTCAGTGATTGATCTGATTTCTTCTTTTAAGTAATTAAATTATTCGTTAGCTCATTTATATATGGAGCAATATACTCTATGCTCATTTCATTTGCGACAACCGCCGAATTAGCACAGAAGATCTAGCGGAGAAACCATAGTGTAAGTTGTAAGTGCATGGAATAAATGGAATTTATTCGTCATAAATAAGAGAAAAAATATCAAGGTAAGTCAATTTTATTTTTTAAGGTACAATACCGATACCTGAAAGTACTCATACCTAGCTAGAAAAATGCATCATTGACGCCATCGTGTTGGAAGGTCCTGCCTGGTTCGAATCCTAGGTTGGGGAACAAATTTTTTGTATGTATTTATTTATGAGAGAGAGTCGTGATTGTTTATTTGTTTTCAAAATAAATACAAATACAAATTCTTAATGTTAGTGATTGATACAATACAAACCAAAGTAGGTTTTTATTAAATTCTATTAAATTTAGAATAATGAAAGAAAAATTAAATATTAAATTAAAATTTGATTTTATTGTAGATGGCCGAATTAGTGGATGGTAAAAAGAAACCATCGGGTGCTCAAAACAGAAAAAGGAAACTGGAGAAAGAAGAAAAAATTAAAAAGCTAACTTCTCCGATTGACTCTTTTTTTCGACCTGGTAAGTTCAGTTAGTTCATTGGTACCTTTAAGGTACCTACCAACCAACTAACTCATAACACAACACAATTCGCT
This sequence comes from Boloria euphrosyne, assembly GCA_951802675.2. Classification (NCBI taxonomy): domain Eukaryota; kingdom Metazoa; phylum Arthropoda; class Insecta; order Lepidoptera; family Nymphalidae; genus Boloria; species Boloria euphrosyne. The sequence continues at coordinate 3,349,268 of OX637900.1, read as the reverse complement.
GTCTGGGTTCGATCCCTAACTAAGTTCCTACCTACTTATTATTATTACATAATACATATCTTATTTTTTATAATCAAGAAAATTACAAGAAAACTTAACAATTATTATATACAAAGCCAATGTACTCTTAATTATTACTGTACATAATTTTGGGCGAAAAATGAGCTCTCCTGTCACCACTTATCTGTAACTGTATACCTAATGACAATATCTAAATTCTAATTAATTGTTATTTTGCGGATTGCGCACCGGAAGGCGCAATGGTTAGTAACAGTGACTCTTGTGCCAAAGGTCTCGGGTTCGAATCCCGGTCGGTGCAAATATTTGTTTAAATACAAACCTTCTTTTGGGAATTATGTTTTTTCATGAAATAGCCGCAGGCGAGAACCGCCAATTGCAATTAAAGTAAATTGTAACGGATTAGACTATGCCCGCCTTAACTTTCAGGTACTGTTTTTATTGTCCTAAAATATTATTGCGTGGCCCTGTTACCACTCTTGGTTACACAAATTGTTAACAATATTATTTTTTAGGTACATCTTCGTCAACATCAACCCGACAGTTAGAAGAGACAGTCAACTTAGAAGAGAGTATTTCACAAGTTCCAGCTCACACTAGTACCAGTACCTCGCCTACTCCAAGTGAACCAATTGTTAACCAACCAGCAACAGAACCAAATGTACGATTTTGTGAAAATGTCGTGAATGATCCTGCTCTCTGGCCGCAAGTAATACCTGATAATTTAAGATTATTTTTAACAGAACGTGGACCAATTCAGATTAAAAAAAACAACTATCCTTCAGATAGTAATATGAGGTCGTTTTCAGATACATATTACAGTAAAAAGTTACAAAACAACGAAATTATTCATCGAGTTTGGCTTGTATATTCAACATCTACTGATTCTGTATTTTGTTTTCACTGTAAGCTTTTTAATATTAATGTCACTGCATTTAATGGCCCTACTGGTTACAAAGACTGGGGGCGTTTGTCGAGAAATATAGAACGACATGAGAAAAGTTCAGGGCACATATGTTCTTTTAAAAAATATTTGGATCTAAAAAATAACTTATTGAAAGGGCAAACAGTAGACTCGGTAAATCAAACTGAAATAGACCGCGAGAAAAAGAGGTGGACGGCAGTTTTGGAAAGGATAATCGAAATTATAAAATTTTTGGCAGGTCAAAATATAGCATTTAGGGGCACAACTGAGAAGTTGTATGACCCAAATAATGGTAATTTTTTAAAGTTGGTGGATTATATCTAATTTTGATAGTACACTATCAGAACACATTGCTCGAATTCAAAGAGCTCAGCATCGCATGCCACATTATCTTGGTCATAACATTCAAAATGAACTAATTAGTATAATTGCTGAAAAAATTAAAACGACTATAATTAGTCTTTTGAAGCAATGTAAATACTACTCTATAATTCTAGATTGCACACCTGATATCTCACACCAAGAACAACTTACTATTATTGTGAGGTTTATTTATTTAAATCCATCGACAAAACGCGCTGAGGTACGAGAACATTTTTTAGGTTTTTTACCTGTAACTGATACTACCGGACAAGGGTTGAAGACTTATTTGTTAGATTTCTTAAAATCATGCAATATTGAATTAGATGATTTGCGAGGCCAAGGATATGATAATGGGGCCAATATGAGGGGGAAAAATATAGGCCTCCAAAAAAAAATATTGGACATGAATCCTCGTGCTTTTTACGTACCGTGTGCTGCTCACTCCCTTAATTTAGTAGTAAACGACGCTGCTAAAAGTTCATTGGAAATTACAAACTTTTTCTGTATTGTCCAAGAAATCTATGTATTTTTTTCAGCATCCACCTCACGCTGGGATGAAATTATGAAACAGATACCTACTTTGACATTAAAACCTCTTTCAAATACGCGTTGGGAAAGTAGATTTGATGCTCTTAGAACACTACGTTTTAACATGGATAAAATTTACGATGCATTATACTCTATTTTTACAAATAACAAGTATGATAGCGACACAAAAAACATAGCGAGTTCATTAATAGCCAAATTAAAGTCTTATAGATTCATATGTTCAGTAGTTATATGGTACAATATTTTACTGAAGATTAATATTGTAAGCAAAAATTTGCAAAAATCAGATGTAATTATTTCAGAGGCTACCAAAATGATTAATCTGGTTAAAAAAGATTTGGAACAATACCGCACCGATAGTGCATTTGAACAGTTGCTATCTGACGCAAAATTAATTGCTGAAGAATTAGAATGCGAAACAGAATTCAAAGAAACTGCTCGTCCACGTCCCCGAAAAAGACATTTTGATTACGAGGCTGCAAATGAGCCCATTTTAGACCCAACCAAGAAATTTAAAGTATGTTTTTATTTCTTTCTACTGGACACTGCTATCTCGAAATTAAATGAGAGATTCGATTTGCTGACGGAACACAATTCAGTTTTTGCACTCTTCCAAAACATTGAATGCTGGAGGAAATTAGAGATGCATGAAAAAAAATCTCAATGTTCTCGGCTACAAGAAAAACTAACATTTAAAAATAGATTTGATATTGACGGGGAGGATTTATACAATGAATTAGAATTGTTGCCAATATTTTTTCCCAATGCATCAACAAGTACTCCCACTGATATTTTAAGTTATATATATTCTAATAATTTAATCTCCTCATTTCCTAATATCGCAACATCTCTACGTATATATTTAACACTTCCTGTTACAGTAGCTGAAGGTGAACGATCCTTTTCAAAATTAAAATTAATAAAAAATTATCTTCGGTCAACCATGACCCAAGACAGACTGACTAACTTAGCTATTATAAGTATAGAATCCAAAATTGATACAAAAATAAATGATTTAATTAAAATCTTTGCCAACTCAAAAGCAAGAAAAATTGAGATTGTTTGATGTATATACATACAATAAATAGATATTTAGCAATTAAATAATAATATAAACGAGCGTTGGAACTTGGATTGCTGGTGTTTTTCGCCATTACGATCACTGTTAATTGTAATTAATATAACTCAAAATTCTATTGATTTCTCAACTAATAGGTTCCTTCCTTTTTGGATTTTTGCATCATGTTCTAAGTTCTTTTTCATGTTAAAATAAAAGTATAGTTTTAGAAGGTTCATCGAAAAATCTTCCCTTTTTTTTAAGTAGGTAACTTTTCCAGAGTGTTAATTCCATAAAATGGACATAATGTTTCAAATGGAGAATAGTTTTGTTTTTTATTTGTATAATTGGGTTTAATTTGTATAATTTAAGTTTAATTTTAGTTTTGTATTTTAGAGAAGTAAATAAATTAATTATCAAAATAACGTGTATTTGATATTTCTTGGTTGACTGGGTTCTAGGACCCCTTTCACACTGCAGTGTGTCGTCGGTCGCGTGCCACGCTTTAGTGTAAAAGCAAACTAGGGCGCAGGCTAAGCTCCGCACCCCGGCGCCGAATAGGGTTAAGACGGCACTGATTTTGACAAATAGCATTTTTACTCTTATGTCATATTTAGGAATCTTATAAAAGTTGCGAATACAAGACGGATATATTAATATAATTTTGTAAAATAATTACATAAAACAATTATTGTGTTCAATAAAGTAAGTAAATCTATTAAATAAATGATATATATGCCCATAAATATTGTATTTTAGTATATGTCTATAGTTATTGTCTCATTAATTTATAGATGGCTAATGAATATGAAATTTTCAATTTTATTGAAACCGAGCAAGCTTTCCGAAAGAGGCGCTGTTTGCTACGAAAAAATTACAATCCATTTATTATTCTTGATGAAGCGTAATTTGTTAATCGCTATCGTCTTAACAAAGACTTAGCGCTTAAACTGTGTGATGAGGCCACTTATGAAAGTCCCTAAAAAATCTACAGAATTGTCTATAGAGACTAAGGTTAACACTCTTTTTTATACTACAAATGACACACAAGGACTATATAAATAATACGATCTTAACTATTTTACAATTGATTGCCTAACCGTCAACATTTTACCTACTTTTTAAGGTATTAATTGCACTGTCATTTTATGCCACTGGATCATACCAGCGTACTATATAGACATTAATGAGGGCCTGCATGCTCGTTAGAGTATAAGTGTTCTGTGCCTGCATGTTGCTCAGCAGACGGTATCCTCAGTCATCGCACAGATTACTCAGTGTCTGAATAAACCGGAATTTCGGCAAAAATACGTTAAATTTGTAACTTTTTGCTTAAATATCTTACATGAAGTAAGCCCTAATCTCAATGATGAACACTATCGTGTGACGAAGATAACGCTATACAATATATATAGCGCTATTTCTTTTCTTTTATAGGAGGAAATAGAAAAATCAGTCGTTCAGTCGCATCACTGAGCAGTTATAAAACAATCTTGTTTTTTAAAGCTCATGGTACGAATTAAAGTAAGTTTATTGTAATCTTGAAATAAAACAGTCTTCTATAGAGACTAAGGTTAACACTCTTTTTTATACTACAAATGACACACAAGGACTATATAAATAATACGATCTTAACTATTTTACAATTGATTGCCTAACCGTCAACATTTTACCTACTTTTTAAGGTATTAATTGCACTGTCATTTTATGCCACTGGATCATACCAGCGTACTATATAGACATTAATGAGGGCCTGCATGCTCGTTAGAGTATAAGTGTTCTGTGCCTGCATGTTGCTCAGCAGACGGTATCCTCAGTCATCGCACAGATTACTCAGTGTCTGAATAAACCGGAATTTCGGCAAAAATACGTTAAATTTGTAACTTTTTGCTTAAATATCTTACATGAAGTAAGCCCTAATCTCAATGATGAACACTATCGTGTGACGAAGATAACGCTATACAATATATATAGCGCTATTTCTTTTCTTTTATAGGAGGAAATAGAAAAATCAGTCGTTCAGTCGCATCACTGAGCAGTTATAAAACAATCTTGTTTTTTAAAGCTCATGGTACGAATTAAAGTAAGTTTATTGTAATCTTGAAATAAAACAGTCTTGAAATAAGAATGTTTTTAAATAGTTCATGGTACGCCCCCAGTGCCAAACCTTTCAAAATATCGTAAATAAAATCTCAAAAAAACGAGTACAAGCCCCTAATAACATGTATATTACCACCCCCACCTTCCAGCCAGAACTTTTTGAGTCTGGACAATTTTGTCCATGCGCGGTCGCGGTCGCGGAATAAACCGGTTTTTGAAAATGTTCTCGTATCGGTTTCGTTCCGAACAAAATGTTGTATAAAAAATTCAAAGAACTGTTCGGAACATTTTAAAAACGGTATTTTAAATAACGTTTCCGAGCCTTGTCTGCAAGACGTCTGGACAAATTTTGAATTCGAGAATGGTTTTTTGACTTGCAATTCCATCCCATATATAGTTATATATAATGTTTCAGAACAAGAATTTAAGTTCAAACAGAGCCAATACAGAAAGGCCTAAAACAACGAAACGATCTAATGTATGCGTATTCGATGATCCTCCTAAACCTAACTTTAGGAGGCCCGGATTAAGGCTTAGTATGTCAAGTACGTAATTATTTTAAATAAAATTATTTAAACATAGATTTCTCATACACGATATTTTTCCCATAGTAAAAAGTATCCTATATGTAATATGTTGATCCGTTATCCGTTATTCCTTATCCGTTATCCGGTATTATATTATAAAACCGAGTCAAATCTGTAAATTAAATATTTTTCGGAGAAAATCATATTGAAATAACATTATTATCGATGCAGGGACGGCATCACGAGAAACCACTGAACGGGTTTCGATAAAAAAATTATAATGATAGCTGGACCTGGATAACCAGGTCAACATACAGGATACTTATCATTCCAGGAAAATATCTCACTTCTGAGAAATCTACACAAACCTTGAAAAGAACCCCAGCGGAGGGAGATTGAGTCGTTAGTATAATTACAAGATTTACATTTTATATATTTTTTTTTACAGAATGTCTGGAATATATTTGGGAAAGATCTAACAGATATAACAAAACTAAACTGAGGGATGAATGTAAGTATTTAGTTTAACTTGGTGTGTCTCTTTTTTATATTTGGTACACTGACAATATCCCCACTTTATAAGATGGCCTGTAACAGAAAGTTGTGCTAAATTTTATTCAATAATATGAATCATTTATTCAATAAAAGTTTTTAGTAATACTTATTAGTTATAATAGAATTCGATTTTTTTTCCTTTTCGAATATGTATATAAACATTTTTCGATAAGCCTTTAAATTTAAAAACTAATTTACTATTATTTCGGAAATCGTCTAAATTAAATTGTCATTATTATCGATACTGAGGTCAAATTAACGGAAGTTTTGTTTGTCTGTCTGTGATCGCATAACATAATTAGGTACGTAAAACCACTGGACAATTTTTTATGAATTTATAAAAGGATAGAATAGGTCACTGCTTCTATTATAATTAATTAGTATTTCAATAATATTTTCCAAAGATATTTTATATACAAATTCGACTCAGTTAGATTATAATTGATTTCAAATGTAAAGATTTTAATTGAATTTTCGTTTTTTTTTTTTTGCGTAAACAGGCGAAAGTAAAGCCCACGTGCGATACTACGTTTTGGGAGGCAGAGATGCGTTGCCGGGAGAATTTCCGCACATGGTATACTTCTAACTTCTTTAGGATGCTACTTTACTTCTATTCCTTTATTTTACAATATACTCGAAATATCAACGACGAAAATGTTTTTTGAGGTCATCAATATATCTATACAGAGTCTGTTGGCTTGGAATTATATACAGTACTTGTAAGAAAAACACATTTTTTTTGTCTGTCTGTTTATTTTTGTTTATCTACGAAACGGCTGGAGAGATTTTGACAGGACTTTTACTGGCATACAGCCAATGTTATAAGGAGTATCTTATCCTACTTCTATTGTATAAAATGAAGGTTTTCGCACAAAGTGTACATTTACTAGTAACGAATAAAAGAACTCTTCTTCAAAGGAATAATAATAATATTATTGAATGTAAATTGTACTATGTATATAAGTCGCGCAACGAATTAAGAGCGCTGACCTTGAATGCGCAGAAGTTAATTTTTGGGTATATTTTGCGGGACGCGCGGGTGAGGCGTGCGCTATTGGCCCGATCAGTTCCCGCCGCTTCCCTGCACCGCACGAACGTCCCGCTTACCCTTTAGTACAGTCGCGCGCGCAACTACCTTAGCAAACTTTTTACATTACGTAATTATATGTAATATATATAATTTTTTGTTTAATTATTAAGACGCCGAAAACCAAGATTTTAACTCAAATGGTGTACGAAGTTAATAAATTTATTAAAACTGAGTCACATGAATTTATATGTGATTTAAAAGAAATAAAAAAATCAATAATAGGAACAAATGTTTCTTGGAATTTTTTATACATTTTTAACTAAATTTATTATAATTAACGTTGAAAATGTTCCAGTTCCATAAAAAAATTGAATTAAAGCATAGACTTTAGCAGTGTTTACCTATTAATTTATGCAATTAAAAATTATCTAAATGATAAAATAATAGTGTAGATATAATACCTATTCGAAAATTATTAGGAAAAAATGAACCAAATTTAAATCACATGCATGTTCGCTAATAAGAAATAAAAAATAATTAATACACACAAAGAATTTCTGTGCGTGATTGTACACATGCGCCGATTGCCCCCACTACTTTCCTCGAGCGATCTTAAACCATCGCGCAACCTATACCATAGGTACTAATCTCTACATCACTACATTTTATAAAGCAAGTCCATGCCGCATCTGTCTATCTGTCTATTCGAGAGAAACTCAAAAACTACTTCACCTATTTTCATGCTGTTTCCACCAATGCATAGAGAGGTTCTCGAGGAAGCTTTTAGTATATAACTAGCGGAACCCGTGACTTCGCTCGCGCTAAATCTAGGGACAAACCCGCGCGAAGTGAAAGTGAGTCGCTAGTAAATTAATAAGAACAAAATGACAGCAAAATACAACAACCCACAGCCTTAACGATATATGAAATTGCCTCATGCTATTAATACATTCCAGGGTGGAATAGGATGGAAAAGTCGAGAAGGAACTTGGTTATTTTTGTGTGGATGCTCCCTCATCAGCTCTAAGTTTACTCTCACAGCTGCCCATTGTACCAAATCTCGGCCTGACACAAGATTAGAAAACACTGTGCCCGAAATCGTAAGACTTGGTGCCAAAAATATTGTTGATGAAGTAAGTATACAAATAATAAATAATAATGTTCTCCGACCGATTCCGGCCATGGCGGCCAATCTTATTTAGACAGACCAACTACGCAGGAGATATTATAGTGCACAAATGTACGCGCAGACACAAGTGCACTCTCTGTTCCTATCACTCTCAAACTCCGGTGGGACGACACGAGACACCACCAGTGAGAGCTAAGGCGCAGGACCGACGGCTTTACATGCTCTCCGAGGCACGGGGGTGACACACCGCAAACTTCCCAACTCCGGGCTATTACTGAGACTTACTAAACAGAAAGACTCAATAATTAAACTTGGCCCGACCCGGGACTCGAACCCAGGACCTCTCGATGTATGACCGTACATGCTAGCCACTACACCACCGAGGCACATACAAATAATAGGTACAGAAAAATAAGTCCTTAGTTACGGTTTAACGATTAATACGGATTTTACAGAGAGAGTTATTTTCTCGCAATAAAAACAATCCTAATATTGAGCTTGCGTTTGGAGCAATTGAAGTCTAAAATTAAATATACATTATTGAATAAAGCTTATTACACCATCACGGAATACTTAGAAGATGTAAATGTTTTGGATTAATGTCTTGTCGTGTCTCACGTAGGATAAATAGATAAATATTGTAATGTAATGAATATTGTTATCAAATATTTTATTAAAAGAGCAACTGTTGAGTTTCTCGCCGGCTCTTCTCAGCAGAACAGCTTTCCGAGTCGGTGGTACACCGATGTGAGAATAATTTCTTACATGATTACCACTTGTTTGACGGTGAAGAAAAACATCGTGTGGAAACCTGCATGTCCGTAAGAACTTTGCTAGTTTTCTATAGACATGGTCAGTCCGCACTTGTCCTGGTGGTGGACAATGTCCTGATCTCAATCGCAATGAACTAAGCCCGTGGCCAGCAGTGGAACGTTACTAAAGAGGCTGGATACAAAATTGCAAAAACCAATGCATTTTTTTTTTGCCCAACAGTATTCCAACGGATATTACACATACAATGCTAAAATTTTAAGGATAATCCTCCATCCTGGTTATAAGCCACCAAGGAAATATTTTGATATCGCCTTAATGGAGATAGAACCTTTGAGGAAATTCAGAAAAGGCCTACAACCAGCGTGTCTTTGGGGACAAAATGACATTTCAAAACTCGGTACTTCAGCAACGTTAACTGGTTGGGGAGTGGTAGATACAGGTAATTAAAATTAATACTCATATCCTCCTATTTATCAGTACTTATAAATAGAAGTGTCTGTTTTTAATTTCAAACTAACAGCTTTCCACTAAATGCACGTGAAATTTTATACGGTACATACAACAAAAATCATTTTTTAAAATTTGTGTCTGTCTGTATGTTTGTTCCGGCTAGTCTCTGAAACGGTTGGACCGATTTTGACGAGAATTTTCACTCGCAGATAGCTAATGTTATAGGATCCTGTGTTTTAACTCTCACTGATCTTTCAATATATCTTTTTATTATATTTGTTTGGAAATTATTAAAGTGGCTGACACCATAACTCCCACTTAAATTTAATTTTTAGTTCAATTATATATTTAACATTTCCAGTAACAAAAAAAACATCTCCAAAACTTCAAGCGGCCGTCATTGATATCATTAATTCGGAATACTGTGATAATTTACTTCGAGATTCATGTAACAGACATTGGTGTGGAATGGCCGACCATCAGATGTGTGGGGGAAAGTTGTCTGGGAGTGTGGATTCATGCCAGGTAAAAAAACAGTCAATAATTAACTTTAACGAATAGTTGGCTTCAGTTTGTAGTGACCCTACTTGCTGTGCCAGCGGACGCGAGTTCGAGGCTCACTGGGGGGTACAAGGTATTCATTTGTTGAGAATGTTTGTAGTCCAGTCATGTATGTTTATATTCATAATATGTATGTGCCTGTCAACTGTATTGGTGGTGTAATGGCTAGCATGTTTTGCCGCACACCGGAGGTCCTGGATTCGAGTCCCATATCGGACCAATTTTAGTTATTGAGTATTTCTGTGTAGCTTCACATATCTACCATTATTCATAATATTAGTTTTCGTGTTCAATAGTTTTATAATATAGTATATTCTAATAAATTCCAGGGTGATTCAGGAGGTCCTTTGCAAGTCAAAATTCCTCTCCAAGAAAATACTGAGGGATCCATGCATTTTATTATCGGAGTGACATCATTTGGTATTGGATGTGGACGTCCTGACCAACCCGGTGTCTACACCAGGGTATCGAGCTTCATAGATTGGATCGAGAGCATTGTTTGGAAAGATGATAATGTGTAATAAGAATATTGGTTACTGTTTCTATAACATCTACACAAATAATAAAATTCTAACTTAGTCGAATCTGTGCACTGAATATTTTTTCGTAAATCTTATTGCAATTATAGTCATTATTATCGATTAATGGAGACGAAAAAAGCACTGGACATTCTGTCAACTTTGTATAATGACATCTGATCCGGATCAACACGTGACGTTGAGTCGGCCTCTCGGACTCTCACTTACCGGACGAAACGCGACAGCATAGCTGCCACTTCACGCCGGTCTTCTGCGAGAGAGTGGTACTATACGGGGCGTGCCGTATAGTACCACTGCCGTATATATATATCCAGGCGGGTAATGCTTTAGCATGAAGCGATCGTCCTCCTGTTCTCTGACCTCCATAGATACGAATCTATCGACACTTCTTGAGCTTAAGTCCATCAAGCCGTTTATACTATAGAGCGGGTCAAAGAAATAATACACACATACTAAAAAACATAACCCTCCTTCTATCGCAGTCGGGTAAAAAAAATACCCGTTTGAATGCTAGGACAGACTATAAAAAATAAAATTATATTTAGCTACCCTCTTTTTGCGTCGGGGGTTTAAAATAAAACACAAATGCATATTAAACACACCATTTAATTCAGATCGCTTTTTATTTCATATATTTATAATGACTAATTTTATACATTGAGAAGAAACAGTCCAAACTTATATCCTAATTTATATGATCAAATAACGACACGAGGTAATTCTACTGAAAGAGAGGTTCAATTCCCAATTACCAAATATATGAAAATATTATTTTATTTCCTAATGTTTAGGTCTCCGTCTTAGTGTAACGTAGGCAATTTTTTAATAATAATAATAATAATAATAATATTCTTTATTTGCTGAATGCAGGTGTACATAGCAAGTTACAGGTTATAATATTAAGTATCCATATACATTCTGCCATTGGGCATGCAAATATATACATTTTTTTAACTTAAAAATTTAATAAGGACAGAATAGGCAACATTTTTATATATCAACTTCATGTATTTCAACAATATAAACTTTTAAACTATTTAAGCTGTGACTTGTCATTCAAGAACTCATTGATAGTATAATAGCATTTGTTTATTAATAAATTTGATAATTGTTTTTTAAATTTACTGATTGGTAGCTCTTTGAGTGATATAGGTAATCTGTTATATATGATCGGGGCCATGCTTAAAACACTTTTTTTCAATAATGAAGTTTTGAAGCTGCCTGTAAACAATAAGTTTTTGTTTTGAGACCTTAGATTTAGTCTACAATTTCTGCTGTCCTCTAAAGTCAGAAATAGATGTTTATTTCTGTGTACAAATACAGATATTTCTAATATATAAATGCAAGGAAATGTTAACAGTTTATATTTTTTAAAAATTGGTACACAACTATCAATAACTTTTAAATTGAAAATAGATCTAAGGCACCTTTTTTGCCCCTTAAAAATATTTTCCCTTTCACTACAATTACCCCAAAATATGATTCCATATCGTAAAATAGAAATTACTAAGCCATGATATGCAAGTATAGTTGTATTGATATCAGCCTTTTTAGCTAAATTATATAATAAATATGCAGATACATTAAGTTTTTTACAAATGTTTTCAGCTTGAGGTTTCCATGTTAATTGACTATCTATCAAAATACCAAGAAATTTGGCAACACAGACTTGATTGATTTTTTGATCATTGTACTTTATATCTAAATCCTGAACATGTAATCTTTGGTAAAAATGCATTATCTGAGTTTTTTGTAGGTTTATACGTAGATTATTATTTCTTAGCCAATTAATTATTGTTTGGATAGCACTATTTATTTCATGTAGGTATGTTTTTTTATCGTAACATTTAATTAGTGCAGTACTGTCATCTGCAAACAATACCATCGGATGAATGATTTTTCGAGGGAGATCATTTATATAAAGTAAAAATAGCAATGGCCCGAGTACGCTTCCTTGGGGGACGCCAAATTTTATTTCTTTATGTGATGACAAGTATTTTTTTTCAATCTTTTTTTTGATGCTTATGTTATTGATTATTGATTAAACCTTGTTATATTAAAAAAATAAAAGTCGGGTAAAATTGACTAAAAACTTCTGTCAAACTTATCTTCAGTATTTTAAGCGGTAAATAATAGTAGTAGTTCTTGATAGAAATATCTACTAACTTAATCACTTTTTGCTTCAGACAGGATTCAAACCTAGATAGAACCTATTGATCCGTATAGTACAAGTAAGCTAATAGACCAGTGACTGATACCATACCACCGTGACACTAAACAATATATCAATCTAGGGCGTAAAAGAAAAAGTGCTCGAAACCTAATTTAACGCTCTTTATTCTACCAGAAGGAAGTTAGCGCGAAAATTCGTTTTTTTATTTAAAATTAAAATTAAGTTTTCCATAAAGGCTTTCTAAAAAAACAATTATTAATTATCTAATAATTATAGCAGTGGAGCATTTATGGAGCAATTTAAGCAATTTAAGAACATTTTTTTGAAGTCACAAGTAGTAACTCCTTTAGTGATAAAGAAACGTGCCACCGTAGACACAAAGGTACTGGAGACAACACTATAAATTAGTGAAGAACAACTAGATGGACAATAAATGACAAAATAAATTTATGAATTTAGATAGTTTGACAAAAATATTATCCAAACATGTACAATAGTAACTACCATACAAACACAAATATATAAATTAAAAAAAAAGCGTTCATGGTAAGATTTTTAATCTGTACAATTAAGGCTAAATAAATTCTAAAATTTATTTATTATCTGTCGACGTATAATGTGTCTGTATTTCTAATAGGATACCAAAAAGGTGTTACATTATGTATTTACAACAAATTACTAAAGTATTTTATTATGATTTTCAATAAATTCGCTGCGACACCTGAAAACAAACATACTAATTACTTATTTTTATAATATAATGTGTTTACTAGGGATGTACACGCACTTCTGACAATATCGATCGATATTGATATTTCGGTAGTATCGATACCGTACAAAATAAAAACGCACATTGTTTCGATTAAAAAAATACTTTGTATGGAGTGCGTTAGGTTAAATTTGAGTTTAGATAATTAGAATTCATAATTTTGAATTTTATCTTTACTTTGAATTTACGTCGCATCGACGCCATTTTTGCAGAGATATTTGATAGGAAATTTTAATATATCAATGACTACATTAAATAAACATTTTAGTATCAGAAGATACGTACAAAATTTACAGTAAGCGTCCTCTACAGTTGAGTGATCCGCATTTACAGACTATGGACTTCCCGGGAACCGAACCCACGTCATAATTGTAGTTCCAGGTCAACTCTGTACCGGATTTTATGTAGGATAGTGCGAAGAAAGCCACCCAAGGGAACCTCGGGTCGTGGGTGTCCACAAAAACGTTTTGAACAAACACATTTGGTGAACATGAGTGCTGTGGATGAAAAAATAGAGGTTTAAACTAAGCTTAATGTTACTTTCAATAAAAATATATGGGACGAAAAATAAAAATATTCATATATTAGTGTAAAGTAAAAACAAAAAATTACAACGCCGAATTAAATGCAGCCATTTTAAAAGTCAAAATAAATCAAAATGACTTCGAATGAAATAAATTATTTATCATTTATCATTAATCTTTTTTTTATAAATATTTTAAAATCTATTTTAAAAATTTAAAGATCGAAGTAGAAGTTGCTTTAAAGATTTTTCAAAACAAGTTGTTTTGTTTTTAGCTTAAATATAATTAAATAATGAACATTCAATAAATGAACAAACTAACCAACAAATAGATTAAAAAAATATATAAATATTTCAATAATTTAATGTGTATGGTGATTGATGAATGAATGAATGAAATGAATGATATAACTCACATTAAGATATCTGCCGATGTTGCCTTGGACCTTGGCATCCATAATGTAACACGCCTCGTCCTCACCGAAGAGAGTGCGGACTGACCTGCATTATTTATATAAAAAAATGAATGTATGTTTGTATATACGTAAGTTGTACACCATCAGGGGCGCAGCTTGCCCTTGATGGGCCCTGTATCAAAATTTGGTCGAAGGCCAGGAACCACTCAACATTTCAATTTTTTTCAAAATCATCTACATGCCATTCTGAATCAAATGACACCTCGTTCTTATTTTTCTGAGTGTCTAGTCATCAAAAGTCCTGGACTGATAAGAAAACCCCAGCCATGCAAATTTAACGATCAACGAATTAACCTAGCTATTCAAATTTAATTTTCAAATGTGTATAATATGTTCATTTTTTTTCTGGGAAATTTTTCGTACGGCCATAGAGTTCAAGTGAAATTTTGGATAGCATTTTATGAATTTTTGCATAAATGGATTGGCCCCGTATCATTGATACGGCTGATACAGCGGAAGCTACGCCCCTGTACACCATACATTATTTTAGATACGTTTAGTTTAGATACGTTGAGGAACGCGAGTGAAGCGACGGGCAATCACTATAGTATGTTCGCGTTTAGAATGCAGTAAGTTGTCAGTGCAACTACAGGGTAAAGGTGCATTAAGATACGTTTAGTTTGATAAAATATTGCGCAAGACCATGAGGATGTATTTAAATACTCAGTGTGGTCTAACCTTGGAATCTATTTTAATTGTAAACAGCCTCTTTTTAACGTCCCACTGCTACTACGCCGTGTGAGTTGGCGGATTACGAATGTTTTTTGAAAATTTTTAGGTTCTCTCAGACATGCAAGTTTCGTTTCTGACCAAAATTCTACCAGTCCTCTGGGTTACCTACTTACTACCCTATAGGGTATACAAAATATTTTAATTAACTTAAAATAAGCTTTATGGACGATTTTTGTTTCTTCGGCTTGTGGGAATCGACGGATAATTGAATTGTACTTTTTCAACATGTACGAGTAATAAGCCCACCACAACTTACGGTACATACGCACTATGCGGTTAGCCGGAGTGCGGTCAGCCGGACGGTTGTCCGCAACTAAAAATATGTATGAGAAAGTAGTTTCTATACGCACTATGATGCGGCTTTCGGCCGACCGCTCCGGTCACTCTGAGCGCTGCGGCCCGACGACGGCTAGCCGGACGGTTTCTATACACACTACGCGGTTAGTGCTAGTTTACGGTGGCCCGCCATTGACGGTGCACATGTTTCAAAAAATAATTCAAAATATTTGTTTTCATCGCGTGCTCGTAAATAAGGATGCATCCAATACCTATTTCTCTGTTTCTTTTTTTTATATAACGCAAGTAAATATAATACTTCCATCTTTTCATCACGACGGTTGCTCAACCGCACGCTCCGGTTGCGGCTGCGGTCGGCCGTCACACGGCTAGCCGCAAGTGCAACCGCATCCTGCGGTTAGCCGGATGGTTGGCCGCATTCCAGTTCGCCGCATAATGCGTATGAGGCCTTAACCTGATGCGCTCGAGTATTTTTAACTTATTTTTTAATAATTTAATCGACTGCCCTAGACTATCATATTAAATTTAATACAAATACGTATTAATATTTACCGGTATTTAGAAACAAATTCATTAGCGCCCATCCCAGCGGCAGCCGTGAAGCATGATGGCTCTCGAACTGAAAAAAGTATAGTATGTACTATATGTTTTATAATATATTTTTATACTTAAACCACCCCGGACAAAACAAAAAAATATATTTTTTTTTTTTCGGTGGGTAGTCAATAAGTGTACAACGGTTTTCGTAGCTCTTTATTAAATATTGGTAAAATTAGTATTTGTGTAATCTAATTATTATATAAATGCACATGTAATATTAATTACCTGCCAGGAATTGATATCCTTTATTATTCTCAACAATTTGCACATAATAAACTTATCCTTAAAAGAAACTAATAACAATGGAAGCTATCAAGGACTCTATTACTGCCTTGGCTGAAATTTTTAACACTAGAATGGATGAATTCCAAAGGAACCTAAATACAACATCTACACCGGTAACAGTAACTTCAATAGCTGCAGAATAACCTTATTTAAGAATTTTATTCACACAGCGTTAACTTCCCTACAAAAGCAAGTGGAACTGTTAACCAGGAAATTTGACAGGATGGAAATGAGCAGGAGACGGAAAATGCTTCTTTTCCATGGTGTACAAGAGAAGAAAAATGAAGACACCACTACTGTTATCACCCGTGTAGTGGGAGACCATCTGGATCTCCCTAATTTTTCTAGTGCTTACATTGCAACTTCTTATCGTCTGGGGCGTTTGTTAAGTGACAAGCCAAGACCTATAGTGGTAAAGTTTACCAACATTCAGGTTCGTGATAGTGTGTGGTACGCGAAAACTAGACTTAAAGGCACTGGAATCACTGAATCTGAATTTCTCACAAAATATCGCCACGAAGTCTTCCTAGAAGCAAGGCGCCGGTTTGGCATCGGTAAGTGCTGGACGCGCGACGGCTCTGTGTACGTTATTGCTCCTGACGGGTCGCGCCATCGAGTTGAGGGCGTGGGAGATCTCCCGAGTATTCCTGAGGCATCAGCTGAGCAATCACCTATCACAAAATCCATCCAGGATACTAAGGTGGCTTCTAAAAGTGATAATAAAGTGGTAATCCAGCGCGGAAAACGTGTTGTTAAGAAAGTGTGATTTTCTTAAAACTTTTAACAATGTTGTCGTTTCATAGTATTTAATGTATTTTAGTATATGTTGTGATATTTGTGCTGTACAACATTTATTTATATAATTTTATTGCTTATTTTATACTTTTAATATTTTATTTTCGTGTGATCGTACGACTGTTATTATTATTTATTACTTTTATCTTTGAAGTTAGTTTTTACTTTACTAATCGAAACGCCGAATGCGAAGTTTTAACTACAATATTTATTAAAAAATCACAGGCGACCTAACAAAAATGATAGTGGACCTATACAGACCGAACGTAGACCTATCGATTCAGGCCATTTTGATTTCAAAAATCCTTCGATGGGGTGCTAAAATTGTGTAGGTGTTTTAACTTAGTTACTACCCACTACTGTCAATTGTCATAGCTTTAGCTTTGACAGTTGACACTGTCATATTAAGTCTTTTGACATCTTGTTTATATTGGTTTTTCAGCATTAGCTTCTTGTACTTTGGCTGTGATTTTTAATTTCATATATACTGTAAATTGTAGTAATTCTATAATTATTATAATTTAATTTATTTTGTTTTTGTATTTAAGTATTTTTTTTTGCAGTCGTACTATATTATGTTTGTAAGCTTTATTTATTCTTAATTTTTTTTCTTCTTCTTCTTTTCATACTTTCAATTTTTGGATTTCTTTTGTGCAATATTGAACATTTATAATTTTGGTGTATATTAAGGTTCCTTTCTCGTAACTGGCAGGTGTTTAGGTATTGTTTAGGTATTGTTATTATTATTTAACGTAAAATTTAGTATATTTTTATATTCTATTTATTTTTATAATATAGTTTATTTGATTTGTTATAAATGGCAAGTAACAGTAGTGACTACAATGACTCCTTTCTGTCCTTTTCATCCTCATCCTTTGGATCGAGCAGTAACGACAGCTTTTCCAGTATTCCTTCATTGGGCGATACTTTAAATTCTACCTTCTTAGATGTTCTAAAAAATTTCAACGTTGTCCATATAAATGCACAGAGTATTCCTGCACATTATCCTGATTTTTTAGCTTCTTTTGACATTAAAAATATTCATGCGGTATTAATATCGGAGTCGTGGTTAAAGCCCTGCTTACCTTCGACTTCCTACTCTCTCCCAGGGTTTCATTTGATACGTAATGATCGTACTGGTCGTGCAGGAGGTGGGGTTGCTATCTACCTGCGCTCCCATATTCCGTTCTCCATTGTTGATATCTCTCAACACCAGTCAAATGTTGGACCAGAGCACCTGTTTCTTGAAGTAGTCTTTGGGCACACTAAGGTCCTGCTGGGAGTATACTATAATCCATGCCTTACGATCGATTACTTTTCGTCATTTGAAACCCTGTTAGAGCGTTTTAAACCACTTTACAGCCATACCATAATTATGGGTGACTTTAATACCTGCTTGCTCAAGGACGACCATCGCTCTTGTCGCTTGAAGTCTGTAGTTAGCGGTGCAAACTTAAATATCCTCCCCCTTTCGGCAACCCATAATTTTCCAAATTGCTTACCATCCCTTCTCGATTTAATATTTGTTTCTTCTGTTGACCATGTTGAAAAACATGGCCAATATCCTGCTTCGGCGTTTTCCTATCATGACCTCGTTTACTTGTCTTATAAAATTAAGCCCCCTAAAGCTAAATCAAGAATTCTTCTGCTACGAAATTTTGGTGGGATAGACGTTGAGCGTCTTCATGAAGACGCAGCTCAGATTGATTGGCTTGGAGCGATGAATGGCCTAACTATTGGCGAACAAGTGATGGTTTTTAATTCCCTTCTTACTCAGCTGTATGACCGTCACGCCCCTATGCGTCCGGTTCGGATGAAGCATCTTCCTGCTCCCTGGTTAACCGATGAAATTAGAAGTCTACAGCACAAGAAGAATCAGGCTAAGATGAAATTCAGTGCGAACCCTAACGATAAAAACCGTCACAAGTACAAAAAAGCTCGCAATCTATGCAATAGGGTGTGTAGAGATAATCAACGACGCCATATCCATAATTCCGTGGTTGAGGAGAATGACTCATCCAAAGTTTGGAATTTTCTTAAGTCCATAGGAGTAGGAAAAGCTCTCAGCATCGTAAATCCTCTAAATACTAATTTAAACGAGCTTAATAAGCAATTCTCCTCTTCTAGTGCCATTGATGAGGCTACTAAGTTAACAACTATTAGTCAACTTTCAGCTACATCCTCTCCTAATAATAGTCAGCGATTTTACTTTAGTCAATTTACAGACAGTGATGTTAAGAAGAATATTCTCGCCATCAAGTCTGATGCAGTCGGTGCTGACTGTATTAGTCGTAAAATGATTATTCCAATCCTTGATATCCTAGCTCCCGTCATAACTCACATCCTCAATTACTCCATTGATGCTAATGAATTTCCTTCTGCGTGGAAAGACGCTCAAATCATACCGCTGCCTAAAAAGTCCAATCCTGCTGCTTATAGTGATTATCGTCCTATCTCAATCCTTCCTTTCTTATCCAAAGTCTTTGAGCGTCTTGTGAAGAGCCAACGAACCCAATTCCTTTGTATTCAAAATCTTCACAATCCTCTGCAATCTGGCTTCCGTCCTGGTCATAGTACGACTACTGCATTAGTTAAGATTACTGAAGATATCCGCGAGGGTATGGATGCGCAGAAAGTTACCATATTAGCATTGTTAGACTTTAGCAATGCGTTTGGCACGGTAGATTTCGATATTCTGCTTGCTTCCTTAGGTTCTCTTAACATATCTCCTGATGTAATTGACTGGTTTCGTAGTTACCTGTGTGAACGCCGTCAGCGTATACGTGTCCAAGATGCGTATTCGGACTGGCTACCAGTCAAGACTGGTGTTCCGCAGGGTGGCGTGTTGTCTCCACTTTTATTTTCAATCTTTATTAGCAATATCTGTCAACATATCTCTTCTCTCTACCACCTCTATGCAGATGATCTGCAAATTTATCGTCAGTCCAAAATTACTGAATTACCCACAGCCATAGATGACATCAATGAAAACCTGTCTAAAATTACAATTTGGAGCGACTCGTTTGGACTGAAATTAAACCCATCTTAAACCCAAGTAATAATTATCGGCAGTTCTAAACTCATTTCTAAAATTAACTATATTACTCTTCCTCCTATAGTTTTGAACGGCGTGATTATACCATTCAGCAAAACAGTTAAAAATTTAGGCATTCTTATGGACCAAAATATGTCATGGGTTCCGCAGGTGAGTGAGGTGAGTAGGAAGATGTTTTCATCGGTTGCATCCCTTCGGCGTTTGCGTAACTTTTTACCTATTTCCACCAAAGTTAGCTAGCACAATCACTCCTGTTACCAATTCTTGACTATGCTGATATTTGTTACCTTGATATTACTGAGGAGCAAATAAATAAACTTGAGCGGCTTCAAAACCTTTGTATTCGGTTTATATTTGGGTTACGCAAATATGACCATGTTTCTGATTTTCGTAAAAAGCTCAAGTGGCTCCCTGTCCGCCTTCGCAGAAATACTCATATTCTTCACCTTCTTTACTGTGTTCTGTTCGATCCATGTACCCCACCTTACCTCAAAGAGCGCTTTTCATTCCTCGGTCACTCACATTCTCGCTTACTTCGCTCCAATCATAACTTAATTCTAAAAATTCCTTCTCACTCTTCTTCCTTCTATAGTAACTCCTTTTCTGTCACTGCTCCTCGTCTTTGGAACTCCCTTCCCCAAAATATCCGGAATGCAAAATCGCTATTTGTTTTTAAAAAACTTTTAAAGGACTACTTTTTTACGCTATAACTATTCCCTGGTATATCATTTTACTTTTATGCTTCTTATATCTTAATCTTTTTAATTATAATAAGTATTTGTAAGACTTGCCTTTTATATTGCTATACATATTACATAGTTATAATTAATTGTTTTAGTTTAAAACCTCATCATAATTTATACAGCTATTTTGTACACTTTAATTAGGTAAATATATATTATATGTATTAATGTTTTATTTATTAGTTTATAAGTATTTTATTTATTTATTATTATTATTTTTATATTATATTTAATATTAAATGTATATTTATATAATATTAGTATATGTAAGCATATAGATTAATATACTCTTTTTTATCTCCCATTTAAATTGCGCCCCTTCTATCTCAGTACTATTTCCTACACCTTAAGGTTGCCTGGAAGAGATCGCTCTTTTAGCGATAAGGCCGCCTCTTGTGCATTCCAATACGTTTTGTATTATGTATCTCTTACTTACTGGGTGTACAATAAAGAATATTATTATTATTATTATTTCGTATGGAAATCGTTCACGTACCTACGGGACGAACGCGAGCGAAGCGACGGACAATCACTAGTCATATATACTACCAAAATTACACTTATTTATTACATTATAAGTAATAACTAATAAGTAATTTCCGCATATAATTGGGGGAAAATGTTAACCGCAACTCTCTGCGGAATGGTACTACATTTTACATTACTCTATGGACACTAGAAGAAACGATAACACGAGGTGGTATTTCTTAAGGAACTAGAAAATATAAAAGATTTAATATATTGGTGCCTTCATTATATTGTCAGTTCTGGAAAACTCCAAAACTCCAGTTTAAATAAACCCCCAATAGGGGTTACAACCCCTTATTTCAAAATTAATTTTATACGAAAGTACCTTAGATATATAAATGATACCCTGTGAGATTCTTGAATGCTTACTTATCGTTTCCAATTTGCAAAAAATATATGTTTTTCTCAAGCTAAATATTTCGTCACTTATTTTTATATGTGCAAAATTTTTAGATGTATGTCTGTTTATAACCCTTTCACTCTAAAACTGCTGGACTACGAGTAATATGGAACTAAAACTAGTATATAGGCTACCCACAAATGATAAATATTGCGCTATATATATATATATATATATATATATATATATATATATATATATATATATATATATATATATATATATATATATATATATGGGGGAATAACAAATAGCCTACAACCTATTCTCAGACCTACCAAATACATACAAAAAAATTTCGGAGGAGTTCGATAACACGAGACGACGAGATCGTTAGTAGAAACATAAATTCATAACAGGTTTGAAATACTTGGCTCGTTAAAAATAAACATACGTCGGTCAGATAGAGGAAAACGCTGTCCAATAATCAATCAATAAATGAAGAAGATATCCTTATATAATGTGGAAAAATTTTATTATTATTCATTAGCCATCGGGGTTATACCATAGTTTCTACAAAAACGAAATAATTGGGTTTACGATATATTATATCATGGTACACAAAAAATCAAAGAATTTCCTCGAGACACCGGTTTTATTAAGTAAGTATTCTGCTCGTCCCTGGATTTAGCGCGAGCGAAGTCGCGAGTTCCGATGGTAAATGTATACAAAAACTTGACAAATTATATATGAAAAAATCTTCCTCGATAACAGACTCTATTTATTGATGAAAATAGCATGAAAATCGGTGCGGTACCTTTGAGTTTATCGCGAACAGACAGACAGACGCGGCGGAGGACTTTCTTTTATAACATATAGTGATTACCGACTCACTCTCGCTCTGAGATCGTGCCTAGATAGGTTTTAACGTCTAATATAGATGTCTTACCGCCGCACTCAAGAGTCACTTAACGTGTTCAGTGCAATCGACTCGCCCTGCAGGTGCCGGGAAACTGGCAGGGCAGGTCAGTGACACTGAATGTGCTTTAGTATGGAGATTCTCGACTTAATGGTCCATTAAGTGACTCTGTGTGCGGCGGTATTCTATGTTGACTGGGATAACTAGCATAATATAAACTATCATCATGCTAAATTTCATCAAAGACGTTCAATGGTTTCCACGTGATGGGTTCCCAGACAAATATACAGACGGACAGAAATTCAAACACTATAGATATCTGGCGCTTTTATTAAGCTCTTGTAAACGCCCTACTGATGGGCCTTCCCACAATAGCGGGTTTATACGTGTTTTTCGAAAACTTGCTGGATTCTCTCAGACATGTAGACACACCTAAATGTATTGTTGTGTATTTTTTTCTGTAAAAACTTTATATGATATTTATTTTTATTTTTCCTTATACCTACTTAACAATTTATTGCTATAAAAAAATAAAGCAGACTGGCTTACGAGTGAGTACACACTCAGCGTTAGGGACGCACGTTTATTATCTATTAGTGCATAAACAAAATTGAAGTGTCTGTTTATATACCTGTCTTGTCTGTTTGTTTCGGCCAATCTCTGAAACGGCTAGGCCGATTTTGACGGGACTTTCGCTCGTAGATAGCTAATGTTTTAAAAAGTAACTTGGCTTTCAACCGTTAAAGCGTAGGTACATAGGGATGAAACCGAACAGAGCGAGGTGGGTCGCTATTTATTAAATAAATTAATAATCAAAAAATAATCTAAGAACAAAAGTTATCCAAAAACTTGTAAAAATATAATGTTAAACTTTTTAGAAGGTCGTACAAAAAAAAACGCTCGCCTCGTACGAAACGCGCGTGAAAAAACTGCTCGATATGTAAAATAATTAACATGTATATGTAATAAAACGTAATAATATTCGAACACGCAGTGCCGTTTCGACTTCTTTAGATAAAAGACGATTCGTCGTGATTGAAATGTGATAATAATAAAGTAAATTGTTTCACAAAAAAGGTTGTTATCATTTTTTATACAAATTGTAGCATTAGTGTTTAAAATGCGTTATTTTTGTGTATTATTTGCCGTGATATTAGGTGAGTCTAGATTTAGAATCCTTTACCGTTCTGGCGGCCCTGGGATATTGAAATATAAATTAAAATTACAATTCTCCCTTTCCAGTATCAAGCTTTTGCAGTACACAAAGGAGCCCCTCTACAAGAAATAAACAGGTTTAACATCATAATTTTAACTTTACTGTTATAATATGTTTCTACATTTTACACTGTGCGTGTATATTATATGCGACTGAACTTCTCCAAAACGTCTGGACCAATTTTGAATTCGAGAATGGTTTTTGACTCGCAATTCCATCCCCTACAATTGTATTGATGATTGATAATTTGTATTTTTTTAATTAATATAACTTTTTTTATAATAATATCAAATAATGTCAAAACTGTCCAAATTATTACAGGTTATTTAAAAAAAATGATATTTTAAAATTTATTAAAAAAAAGTTTGATATTTTCGTATTTAACACGTTCAATGCCTCCGGCTTGCCGGTTAACAGTTAACTCGCAGGTTGAATCAGTGACGTCTGTAGGAACCGCTACAAAAAATATTTTTATATCATAAATTATAATAATTATAAATTCAATTAATAACAAGGTTTACGAGAAATAAATAAAGTATTTACGTTTCAGAACAATAATTTAAGTTCAAACAGAGCCAGTACACAAAGACCTACTACAACAACGAAACGATATAATCCATGCGCCTACAAAGATCCTCCCAAACCTAGCTTTAAGAGGCAAGGACTAAGGCTTAGCATGTCAAGTACGTAATTATTTATTTTTTTGTATAATATAGATTTCTCATACACTATATTTTTCCTAGTAAAAAGTATCCTATATGTAATATGTTGATCCGGATAACCTGTGATAATAGCTCGTTATCCGGTATCCGGTATTATATAAAACCGAGTCAAATCTATAAATTAAATATTTTTCGGATAATCATATTGAAAAAACATTATGTGTATCTATATACAGGGACGGCATCACGAGAAACCACTGAACGAATTTCGACAAAATTTGGTATAATAATACTGCCTTTATAATAAAGAATGCAGTAATCGACATTTTTGGGATTTTCGCTTTTTCACATAGAAAAAAGACATTTTCTTAAAAGAAATTCACTGGAAGTATGTTTTCTAACTAACGATTTTCGCAGTTCTAACATGAAAATTGTATCAATGCTAAGGAGAAGTGCAACAATTAACATGTGCTAAAAAAGAATGCAGTACTATCAAGAATACACTACAGCTAAATGTAGTAATTTTTTGATATACTTTTATGACCATTCAATACGAACATCATGCTCAGATATCTAAAAATATATTCGCGTTTTTCTCGAAATCGCTATTTTGCAAGTACTGCATTCTTAATTATGACTGCAGAATAGCTTATCCAGGTCAACATAATATAAGATACTTATCATTCCAGGAAAATACCTCATTTCTGAGGTATGTACATCCTTCAAAACGAACGGAGGGAGATTGAGTCGTTTGTGTAATTACAAGATTTATATTTTATTTATATTTTTTTTTACAGAATGTCTAGAATATATATGGGAAAGATCTAAAAGATATAACAAAACTAAACAAAAGACTGAATGTAAGTGTTTTTTTTAACTTCGTGATACCACCTCCTGACAGTATCCCCCTTCATACGAAGGCCTGAAACTTTTTTAAGTAATACTTGTAATAGAATTCATACTTTTTCGAATGTATATAATATGTATATTTTTCGGAAAAATGTAAAAATATAAAAAAAAAATATTAGCTTTTCGGAAATCATTTAAATTAAATTGACATTATTATCGATACTGAGGCCGAATTAATGAAATTTTTATTCGTCTGACTGTCCATTACGTGAAAACCACTGGCTATTTTTTTACAAAATTTTTAAATAGGCCTTATAAAGTATAAAATTGGCTTTTTATTTTATATACAAATTCGCCTCAATTATTTTGTTAGTGTAGATTTAATACAATTGAATTTTTGTTTTTTTGTGGGCAAACAGGCGATAATGCCAACGGGAACTACTACGTTTTGGGAGGAAGAGATGCGTTGTTTGGAGAATTTCCGCACATGGTACAG
This sequence comes from Boloria euphrosyne, assembly GCA_951802675.2. NCBI lineage: Eukaryota > Metazoa > Arthropoda > Insecta > Lepidoptera > Nymphalidae > Boloria > Boloria euphrosyne. The sequence goes on along the minus strand of OX637900.1, from coordinate 3,323,233 downwards.
TTCTTACTTCTATAGGATGCTAATTTACTTCTATTATTTTAATCATTTAATAAATGTCTATATATCAGTAAGAAATACAGATATTTATTAAAGAAAATGTTGTTTGAGGTCAATACATCTATAGAGTCTGTTGGATTGGAATTGTTTTATTTAGACGACTCGTTTGGCTCAGTTGTTAGTGAACCTACTTTCTGCGCCAGCGGTCGCGGGTTCGAGTCCCGCTGGGGGCATTCATTTGCTAATCACGAATGTTTGTACTCCAGTCATGGGTGTTTATATTTATAATATGTATGTACTTAAAATTTATATGTGTAGTATATCAACTATCTGGTATCCGTGACACAAGCACGTAACGTAGCTTACCACGGAACTAGATGGCGCTGTTGTAATAATGTCCCAACATATTTAATGCCCCAACATATTTATATTATTTATTTAGTTAGGTTTGCTAGTGGTTATTACATAAAATACATGAGTTAAATTAAAACTTAAAAAAATACAATTATGCATAACCGTTTCAAAGCAAACTGAAGCAAATTAAAAAGTAACTTGTTACTTATTTTGTTTAGTACATAGCTTTTATCTCGTATGCTTTGAATGAGCCAAAGTTTATATTATCTACTATAACTTATATACGGTACTTGTAAGAAAAACTCATTTTTTTGGCTGTTTATTTTTGGTTAATCTACGAAATGGCTGGTCATATTTTGACAAGGCTTTTACTGGCATATAGCTAATGTTATAAGGAGTAACTAAGCCTACTTTTATCGTATAAAATGAAGTTTTTCGCACAAAATTTACCTTGAAACGAACCCAAGCAAAGGTATGGTCATTTACTAATTTACGGATAAAAGAAAGGAATCATAACAATATTATTGAATGTACATTGTACTATGTATACCATAGGTACTCATCACTACATCACTACATTTTATAAAACGAACTCCACCGCCGCGTCTGTCTGTCGGTCTCGCGAGAACTCAAAAACTACTTCAAAGATTCATGCTGTTTTCACTAATGGTTAGAAAGGTTCTCGAGGAAGGTTTTAGTATATAACTAGCGGAACCCGCAGCTTCGCTTACACTAAATCTAGGGACAAACCCGAGCGAAGTGAGGGCGAGTCGTTAGAAAATTAACAAGAACAAAACGACAGCAAAATACAACAACACACAGCCTTAACGATATAACGACACGTTTGACTCAGTTGGTGACCCTACTTTCTGCGCCAGCGGTCGCGGGTTCGAGTCCCGCTGGGGGCATTCATTTGTTGAGCACGAACGTTTGTACTCCAGTCATGGGTGTTTATATTTATAATAATATGTATGTATTTAAAATTTATATGTCTATTTGGTATCCCTAACACAAGCACGTAACGTAGCTTACCAGGGAACTAGATGGCGCTGTTGTAATAATGTCCCAACATATGATATTGCCTCATACAATTAATACATTCCAGGGTGGAATAGGATGGAAAAGTCGAGATGGAACTTGGATATTTATGTGTGGATGCACCCTCATCAGCTCTAAGTTTACTCTCACAGCTGCCCATTGTACCAAATCTCGGCCTGACACAAGATTACAGAGCACTGTGCCAGAAATCGTGAGACTTGGTGCCACAAATATTATGGATATAGTAAGTATACAAATAATAGGAACAGCAAAATAAGTCCTTAGATACGGTTAAACGATTAATGCTGATTTTACAGAGATGAGTTATTTTCTCGCAATAATAACTATAGCTTGCCTTTGGAGCAATTCAAGTCTAAAATTAAAAATACATTATTGAATAAAGCTTATTACACCATCAGTGAATACTTAGAAGATGTAAACGTGTGGGATTAATGTCTTGTTGTGTCTCACGTAGGATAAATAGATAAATATTGTAATGCAATGAATATTGTTATGAAATATTTTTTTAAAAGAGCAACTGTTGAGTTTCTCGCCGGGTCTTCTCAGCAGAACAGCATTCCGAGTCGGTGGTAGCTTCCTCACAGACTTACAGACTGACATTTAATTTAAAGTTTAATAATGTAAAAGTGACGATTCAAAAGAGCTTGTAAAAGTCTATTTGAATATAGAATATTTTGATTTTGATCCAATATACGGACCTATGTAACCGACCAGATAATTATACTACTAAAACTAAAATTCTAAAAACTATACATTTCGGCCTCTATATTTAGTAACTAGCGACTCATCCTCGCTTCGCTCGGGTTCGTCCCTAGGTACCCTTTAGCATACAATTTTTACAAACTTTTCATGTCTTTCATATTTTGGATAATGTATTTTGGACTCACTGGCGGTTAGGTAAGGTAAGAGAAATACAACAGTTGCTCTTTGAAAACACATTGGATTAAAATAGGCAGTGGTAGCCCAGTGATAACGCATTCGCTTTTATATAACTGAGTGACGCGGATTCAATTCCTGGTCTCGCACTTTTGAAACTTTCATGTGCGAATAATTTCTTACATGATTACCACTTGTCTGACGGTGAAGGAAAACATCGTGAGGAAACCGCATATCTGTGAGAACTTAGCTAGTTTTCTAAAGACTTGCTCAGTCTTCCAACTCACACTTGTGCTGATCCCAATCGCAATGAACTAAGCCCAACAGTCATCTTCAGCCCCTTTAACGTCCCACTGCTGGGCGCGGGCCTCCCTCAGTACGAGGGGGATCAGGCCATAGTCCACCGCGCTGGCCTAGTGCGTGTTGGCGGACTTCACATGACTTTCGAAAACTTGCTAGGTTCTCTCAGACATGCAGGTTTCCTCACGATGTTTTCCTTCACCGTCAGACAAGTGGTTAATCATGATAGAAAATGATTTACACATGAAAATATCGGAGGTGCGAGACCCGGATTTGAACCCGCATCACTCGGATATCAAAGCGAGCGTGTTACCGCTAAATACAAAAACCTATACAATTTTTTTGCCCAACAGCATTCCGACGGATATAACGCACACACCGCTAAAATTTTAAGGATAATCGTTCATCCTAATTATAAGCCACCAAGCAAATATTTTGATATCGCCTTAATGGAGATAGTGTCTGTGTGGGAATTCAGAACAGGCCTACATCCAGCGTGTCTTTGGGGTCAGTTAGACACTTCAAAGCTCGGCACTTCAGCAACGTTAACTGGTTGGGGAGTGGTAAATACAGGTAAATAATACTTTGACGACACGTTTGGCTCAGTTGGTAGCGACCCCACTTTCTGCACCAGCGGTCGCGGGTTCGAGTCCCGCTGGGGGCGTTCATTTGTTAAGCACGAAAGTTTGTACTCCAGTCATGGGTGTTTATATTTATATTATGTATGTATTTAAAAACGTATGTGTGTAATATTATATCAACTATCTGGTATCCGTAACACAAGCACGTAACGTAGCTTACCACGGAATTAGATGGCGCTGTTGTAATAATGTCCCAACAAATGTATTTATAACTCTTACTTAAATGAAAGTTTTAAACACTTATTAAGTAGTTAAATTATATATTTAACATTTCCAGTTACAAAAAAATCATCTCAGAAACTTCAAGCGGCCGCTATTGATATCCTTGATTCGGGATATTGTAATAATTCACTTCGGGATTCATGTAACAGACATTGGTGTGGAATGGCCAACCATCAGATTTGTGGGGGAAAATTGTCTGGCAGTGTGGATTCGTGCCAGGTAAAAAATACAGTCAATAATGAACTTTAACCCTAGTCCCTAGACCGTAGTAGTGATCCTACTTGCTGTGCCAGCGGTCGCGGGTTCGAGTCCCGCTGGAGTATTCAATTGTTGAGAATGTTTGTACCCCAGTCATGAGTCAACTGTATTGATGGAGTAATTGCTAGCACGTACGGCCGGAGGTCTAAATTCGAGTCCTAGATCGGACCAATTTTAGTTATTAAATCTTTCGTTTAGTCAGCTTCAGACGTTCAATTTTTATAATTAGTTTTAGTGTACGATACAATCTATCTAATATATAAGAATCTCGTGTCACAGTGTTTGTTATCGAACTCCTTCGAAACGGCTTGGCCGATTTTTATGAATTTTTTGTGTATATTTGGTAGGTCTGAGAATAGGTTATAGGGTATTTTTATTCCGCTAGGTGACAAGGGTGGTCCACTCTAGATTTTTAATTGTTTATTTTTAGAACAAACTTTTATTTTTTACTTTTTCTGATTTGGCATCAAAAAAAATTTATAACCCTACATTTTCATAAAAATTGTTATTAGTATTATATAGTATATTCTAATAAATTCCAGGGTGATTCAGGAGGTCCTTTGCAAGTCAAAATTCCTCTCGAACAAAAAAGTGAGGGATCCATGCATTTTATTATTGGCGTGACCTCATTTGGTGTTGGATGTGGACGACCTAACCAACCTGGCGTTTACACCAGAGTATCGAGCTTCATAGATTGGATCGAAAGCATTGTTTGGAAAGACGATAAATCATAATAAAAATATTGCTATTATTATTTCTTTTCTAAATAATACTAAATAATAAAATTCTGAATCAAATCTGTGCAATAGTCATTACTAGCGACTCACCCTTGCTTCGCTCGAGTTCGTCCCTAGGTACCCCCTTTGGCATACAATTTTTACAAACTTAATATCTTACTTATTTCATATTCTGTATTTTGGACAGTTCACACAGTATCTTTATAAATTGTAGCCTATGTGTTATTCTGATGTATAAGCTATATTATTGTAACGTTTAATTAAAATCCATTTTCAGTAGTTTTTATCCATATTTACAAACTTTCGCGTTTATAATATTAATAATCCTATTATTAATTAATGGAGACGAGAAAAGCACTGGACATTTTGTTGAAATTTTGTTTAGTGACAGATGATCCGGAGCAACATAATACGATACTTCTTTGTGTAGGAAAATACCTCTGAGTAATGTATACAAGCCGTTTAAAGGGTCATTCGCTAATAAAAAATAGGTAATAGAAATCACTTCGATTCATTTCATTGTTATGGAGTTTCATTTACGGAGTCCAAAACAAACATATATATATATATATATATATATATATATATATATATATATATATATATATATATATATATATATATATATATATATATATATATATATATATATATATATATATATATATATATATATATATATATATATATATATATATATATATATATAAACATGACTGCGTGTAACCTTTACGCGCGGTTGAAGTAAAACTTCTTTGGCAAATATCGCAATTAAATTAAAACAAATCAATAATTAAATACTAATATTACAATCACATGTTTAAAGAATAAAGAATATATTATTATATCTCCATTGTTCCAAGTATTACATACTTGTCAGACAATAACAAGGGTTACCATGGCAACATAGGAATGAATTCTATCTCATTCTTTCCTACACATTTTTGTATTTGTGTCTCTTACCTGTCGTTTTTACCGTTGCATCCGGTTTGAAATCACAACGATTCTAAAGAAGTTTCACTTCAATAACGTAAATAAAATCAAAGTGTCTCAAATTAATAACTTTTCACTGAATTCATATGAAAATATATACGGTTTTTACATGAAAAAATCATTTTTTTTAATATTTTTTTTTGTTTGTCTGTCTGTTTCTTTTGACGTTATTTTGACGGGACGGGATAGGTAATGTATAAGGAGTAACATAGGCTACTTTTATTTAATTTATTACTAGCGTAACCCGTGGGTTCGCTCGCACTAATTCTAGTTAAGTAATAACCTTACCTTCTTCATCATCACTGATTGTGATGCACTCTTCTTCTGGATTCGTTTCTTTTTCCTCTTTCTCTTTCTTTTCCGGCTCCTTCTCCTTCTCCTTCTCCTTGTCCTTTTGGTTATTTTCGTCTTTGTCTTTTTTTGAATCTCTTCTACGCAGACGTTTACTATGGGATAAAAATAATTGTAATAAAACTATCTCTCATCTTTTATAGAAAGAGAGCAGTTAATTATTTAATTTAATGTAAGTATTAATTAAAAATGTATCAAAATTTTAAAAACAACATTCTAACGGATGATTTGGCGAAGGAAAAAATATCAAACTCAAAAAGGTTTCACTTTATTGACAAACATGTCAATGTCAGCTGTCAAATTGCCTCGCATAACTTTTTTTCGGAAAACAAATTCTCTTTAATGAACATATTCTTCCAGCCAATCCATTTGCAGTTGACATTGAAAAATCTACTGAAACCGAGTTGTTCGACTTTCGAATTAAGGTATCGAAATGAATAAAAATTGAATGTATTTGCTTTTTCACGTTAAACTGGCTATAAGCCAGTTCGCGTTAAGAATGCAGTAATTGGCACATTGTTTACCGGCCTAGCCACGCCCCTTAACCAATGAAGTCTTCTCAAATTAGAAAGTCGCGTCCACAGTAACCAGTTGAAGGCATAGATATTTCACACGCGACATCGTGCCTGTCCTTTGATTGTTAATAAATTTAAGTTAAAAAATTAAATTTTAAAAATGTATACCTCATCTATTCGTCAAAATAAGTGGTTCGGTAATTCAGCGGAGAAAGAAAACTAATTTACAATGTTTTAAGTAGTTTAAACACTGTGATTTAAATTCGACTGTGGACAGTATAGTAGTAGTAATTTTGTAGTTGCAATGACAAATTACTGCATTCTTAACGCGAACAGAATATAGACTACTTTGAATGAAATTTATTTTTCTATTTATTTATGTACCACAGAAAAAAGCGGAGACATTGTGTACAACGGATGACTTATTTCTTTAAGAGATTTCTACCAGAAACCCTTTAACATGAGTACGAATAATGGAGAACAATTAAGTGCGGTGCGCCGGTGATACACAAATTTATAACACAAATAGGCTATAGAGTAAGATAAAAAGATAGGTTACGGTTAGGTAACAGAAATCTAAACGAAACCATGCTTTAATAGGATAACTTCAACTATACTATTTATAAGGCTGAAGAGTTTGTTTGTTTGAACGCGCTAATCTCAGGAACTACTGGCTGGAATTGAAAAATTCTTTTTTGTTGGATAGTCCGTTTATTGAGAGCAGAGCATCATTGAAAAATGTTGCAAAAACGGGAGAAAAATATTCCTTTTGAGAGCTTCTGTTGCGTGCGCGGTGTACCCGGTTAAAGTTATGCAAAAATCATGTATCATAAGATTGATGTTCTTTAAGTTTTAAAAAAAGTCCGCGATGGCATTTGTCTTTTATTTAAGGTTGACTCGCTTTAACGTTTTTACACGCTTTTTATTAGCTTCACCTGTATGTTTGTATGTTTGTATGTTTGTAACCGACTTCTTTGGGCGCGATTTTGACCCACTTTAAACGACCAGATTTCGTTCAAACTTTGTAGATTTATCGAGGACCGATGACAATACACTAATTTGATATATAAACCAAGCTAAAAAGTAGAAAATAAATAATAGTTTAAAAAAACTAATTTACAAACAGCTCCCTCTAGTATTGTATAAAGATTACATATTGTATTCAATAGATGGCGCTTTTTAGAAACTAAAAAGTAAAAAATAAATAATAGTTTAAAAAAACTAAAACACGCTTTTTATTGTGGGTGGGGTGCTTTTTAAGATATTATCAAAATGATAATCACTCTACTCATATCTGTCAATAAAATATTTATAACTATTGACACCATGCACCCCACGCTTTTTTTAAAATCAAATAATTAATTTAAATTCATTAAAATTTATTTTCTATTTTTTAGTTTGGTTTTCTATAAAAAGCGTGTTTTTAGTTTTTTAAACTATTATTTCTTATGGTAATCAAATGTTTTTAGATAATACATTATTTGCGAAGGTGTTTAATTAATACGATATTAATCCTTATCCAAATAAATAAGTTATTCATTACAATTATTTAATTTTGAACAAGATTGTTCTTGGCATCACTTGATTTCAATAAATTTAACTTACGTGATATCACAGTTTTAACATAACTTCGCAACAAAATCACTGCGTGCAAGACAGACGGACGGGCGGGACGAAAGAATTTGGTTTCCAGCCTTTACAACGCGAGCGTAGCCGCGAAAAAGGCTAGTTTTACTATATTTTTTAAGCGAGGGTAGACAAAAAAAAATATTATTAACATTTTTATTTTTTACCGTTTTTCCATACTCACTTGAACTCAGATACCGCGTTAGATATATATCCGGGTTGGAAATCGTCGTCTTCTTGATCGTAATTACTGTTATTCGACTCTCCTTCCGATTCCGACAGTTCATCTTCCGCCTCTTCCGAAGGCTCTTCGGGAGACTCTTCCTGTAATAATCAAGTTACTTTTAAAATTACATACTAACTGCTATTGGATGTCCATTTATCACGTGAGGCTCGAAAGGGCTCCCCCCTTTCGTCGTGTCCATAAAAAATCATGAAATATCACAAGGGGGAGGGAGGGTGTAGTAATATATCACGTGTATTTTGCTATAATAAAAGTAGATAATACTTATACCTGTATTTTAAAAATAAAAAAAAATAAGATTCTTTGTAGGTACTAAAAATACACGTGATATAGGGGAGGGGGGGGTTTATAGTCTTTAGCCTCACCATATATCACCAAGGAGGAGGGGGTTTAAAAAATGAGAAAACAAACATCACGTGATTAATGGACGGCCCCTAAATTGATTTGTTTTCCTTAACTATTTAAAGTTCAGTTAATGTCTGTAATTAAACTTTTTTGGGTTTTCGGATCGAGACCTCTCCCGTGACCATGATTGTTGTAAAGCATTCGAAACGTCGGTATCAAGAAAATGAAAATGAATCCAAGACAAAACCCCAAAAGGCGAGAAAAATAAAACTATTTATTAAAAATGTGTAATATTCTTTTAAATCTAAGGAAGTATTATGTTATGTCTTTATAAAAAATCTAAATGAGTACATATAAATAAAATTGAAGTGTCTGTTTTTAATTTCAAATTAACAGCTTTTCACTAAATGCATATGAAAGTATATACGGTACTTACATCAAAAAATCTTTTTTTTTAATTTTTGTCTATCTGTCTGTTTGTTCCGGCTAATATCTGAAACCTCTAGACCAATTTTGACGGGACTTTCACTCGCAATTGCTAATGTTATAAGGAGTAACTTAGGCTACTTTAACTTTATTAGGGAATTATAAAAACTTTAATTTTGTTTTTAATTCTTCAAATAACTTTATTTACGTTAAATGACTATTATAACATACCTTGTCTAATTTCTTTATTTTTTCTGGTATATCTTCTTCGTATCCCTCTTTCATTTGCTCGACCACCTCTATGTAATCTAATTCGGCCAAATACTCATCGCCTTCATTGAGACCGTCCTAAAATAAGTAAAAGCATCAAAAATTATCAGTCGTAATTCTCTTAAATTTTCTATATCGATACATATAATAAAATTATAAATTAGTCGATCTGTATATTGTATTGTATATTTGAAAAATCTAATTGAAATAGACACGGTCTTAACGATACAGAGGCATATTAATTTTTTTTTTTTTAATTTGTGTCTATGATATTTACTATTTGTGTATATGATAGCTGGTTATCCGAATCAACATATAGAATACTTTTTACTGCGGGGTAATACATAATTTCTAAGAAATCGAGACTAACCTTTAAAACGTACCTAGAGTTATATTAAGGCAGTTGAAAAAGAAATGATCGAAACCAGAAGGCCTCCCTCAGAGGCCTCCTTCACTCAAATACGTTCCGATAAACACATAGACAATATATATACCTTATAAACATCGATGTTTAAATATTTTCGCGTGTTATTATTATACATTGTAGATAGCTAATGTTTTGATAATCGTTATAAGTGTAGTGCAATATTTTCCAGTTGAGTTCCCGTAGTATAATAAAAATAATAATAATAATGAACACCCAAAAATACACAGTGAAAAGAAACACATATACATACACACACACATACATACATACTCACATACATACATACACACATACACAGTGTTAAGGCGTCAGAGCGCCTTTAGTTGCTAGTTTATATTATCTGTGTAAAGTGTAAATTATTATCTATAAGTAATAATAATTATCTGTAGTAAAGTGTAATTTATTATCTATTGTAATATCTATGGTCAGGGCTAGCCTATATAAGTCGATGCACGTAATGTACTCTCTCTCTTTTCCTGCCGTAACATCCGCTAGCCTGACGGTCGAAACGTTTTGCCACCACCTGGGCGATATGTAAGTTTGTCTCATTAAAGTCAAATTGTAGCTGTCTTGGCAGTTTCATTTCATATCGCTCCGACGTACATCCCGAAGAGTGTACACACACATACTCACATACATACACACATACATACACACTTAACACATACATACATACATACATACACACACACACACACACACACACACACACACACACACACACACACACACACACACACACACACACACACACACCCACACACACACACCCACACACACACACCCACACACACACACACACACACACACACACAATATTCTAACTTACCAAATTAGCTGTAGCGTCAGTCAACAGATTCCCCGCGTACACACATAAGAAGGCCCCCTTAGGGATGTCGTTTAGGGCGCGTATTCCCCAACCTCGATTTGCCGTTTTGAATACCTGAAAAGTTTTTTTAATGTATTTATTATGCTAGAAAAATAAAAGAGGTCTAAACTCGATGCCTTTGGAAACCGAGTGTAATGGGTTCAAGTGCAGGTCTCGCACCTCTGACATTTTCATGCGAGAATTATTTCAGAACAAACTTAGTGGCGACTCGTTTGGCTCAGTTGGTAGTGACCCTACTTTCTGCGCCAGCGGTCGCGGGTTCGAGTCCCGCTGTATATATTTAAAGTTCTATGTGTACCTAGTATATCAACTATCTGGTATCCGTAACACAAGCCTAGCTTACCACGGAACTAGATGGCGCTGTGTGTAATAATGTCCCAACATATTTATTAATTTCCAATATGATTACCTACAACTTTTCACACGAAGATTGTGGTTTTGTAGCGGATTATTTAGATTTTTGGCTCCCGACGTTTCGAATGCTTTACAGCAATCATGGTCACAGGAGAGACTAAGGTACTTAACGTCTCAAAGGCAATACATGGTCGTTACAACCGCAGAAAAATCCGAAAAGATAGTTCAGTACAAAATCTAATATTCGTTTTAAATCTTAATAAGAGTTACAAAAATTATTCAAGGAAAGCATTTGCAAATAATCATGTAAAAATCATTGTTATGCATACTCACTTGTAGTTTTAGTTGCAAGGGATGTTGGGCGACGCGATTTAGACACGTGTGTTTACATTTACATCTGAAAAAAAAAACATTTATAATTTACACTAACACACAAAATTAAAATAAAATACCTACACAAAAACAAAATTGACAATTCTAGATCAACCGGAAGTACCCTGTAGGATATGGGTCGAAAATCTATATGCTAGTTCCCATTGACCTCGAATCATGAAATTTCGCAAAAAGCAAGGTCTTACAGCACAAATAAAGAAAAAAAAACAAAAAATAAAAAAAGTTGAAAACTCAAGGATATCCTCGAGTTGTATGGGCGCTCATACAATTTAGAGAACTAGCTTAATCGTTATAAATAATGGTGCGGAACCCTTCGTCCGCGGATCCGACTCGCACTTGACGAGAATTTTTCTCGTGTACATTCTAGAACATTCTGAACACTTACCTAGAATTACACTCGTATATGCCAGACGGTAACGGCTCAGGAAGTCTCTTGTAGACGTATCCGACATTCTCTCCTTCTAGACCTATAGTTTTGGCACCTTCTAGAGTCATCTTCCAACACGCACATTTTGTTTTATCCTGAACAGAATAATAAACAAATAATTTATATATAGTACATAATATAATAAAATATAAATAAAATTGAAATGTCTGTTTTTAATTTCAAATTAACAGCTTTTCACTCAATGCATACGAAAGTGTACACGGTACTAAACATCAATAAAATAACTTTTAAAATTGTCTGTCTGTCTGTTTGTTCCGACAAATATCTGAAACGGCTGGACCGATTTTGACAGTATTTTCACTCGCAGATAACTAATGTTATAAGGAGTAACTTAAGTTACTTTTTTAGTTTACTTTTACTTAAAAGAAAATTATTTTTTTTATTTTTTGCCCGATTTGCCAGATTTGCTAGGTATTAATAAAATCGATGAAAATACCGATACAATAGTGTATATACCTCACAATCGTCTTCACAATCACACCCACATAGAAACTCGGGATCCAAATTCAGGGGAACCCCCGCTGTGGGAGTTCTCTCAGTGTTATAAGAACAAAATTCTGGTAACGACTCGTCATAATAATTAACACAGGGCACTGGCACGTTTTCTTTGCCATGTGACAAATCCTAAAATTAAAAAAAATATAAGGTTTTATTATCTGTGTTCAATTAATTTTATAATATACACTCACTTTTAATTATAAAGCGAATTGACAGAAGAAATGATGAATAGGTATTTAACTTTGATCATTAAAAGTCAATGGATACTGTTGTTTTCGAATGTACAAAATGGCTGCTTTTAAATATATTATACCTCGTTCGCGTTAAGAATGCAGTGAACACATTATTTACCGGCCTAGCAACGCCCCTTAACCAATGAAATCTTCTCAAATTAGAAAGTCGCGTCCACAGTAACCAGTTGAAGGCACAGACATTTCGAACGCAACGTTGTGACTGTTAATAAATTGATTTTTTAAAATGAATACCTCACCTATTTGTTAAAATTAAAAGTGGTTCGGTAATTCATAGCGGAGAAAGAAAATGAATTTACGAGTTTTTAAGTACTTAAAACAGTGTGATTTAAATTCAACTGCTGACAGTATAGTAGTAGTAATTTTGAGACCACTGTGAATGCACCTTTACCCTGTAGTTGCACCGAAATCTTATTGCATTCTTAACGCGAACAGACTAATCTAAATTTAATAATGAAAAGTATTTTATTCTTCTTTTAAATTATAAATATCGCTTAGCTATTGCTTGATATTTTTTTGTAATTTATACAATACTGGCAAAGGACTGATTTATTCTGCCAGAATATATTGATAGATAATATTAGATCGTTTCAATTTTTAATTGTTTCAAGGTTTTTTAATTATAATTGTTGTTCATAGACAATATTATATTATATAAGCAAATGTACCTTGTATATCTGAAAGACATGAGAAACAAAAGATGATTAGACATTAATAATCGATTTAAAGGAAATTAAATATTAATATTGAGTTTCTCGCTTTTTGTGTATTTAATATTTTCATATTCAATTGGCACTAAGTATTTAAATTGGTTGCTATATTATCATTCTATTAAAATTGTTAAAAAATTGCCACTTAATGACATTGAGAATGTAAAACCACCCCAATATATATGTATCCATAGAAAAAGATGAACAAGTCCACAAAATCGATATTCCTAAACAACAAAAAATCGATATTAATACTCACCTTTTTGCCAACAAAACACTTATCTAGGACGAATTCGGCCAAACAGTGTGTATTGGGTGAAAAATCAAACAAATCAACAGCCATGTCTGATTGTATATCACTTAAATACTTGTGCAGCTCTCGCATATTCCTTAAACGGCGGCCACATGGGGATCTATACATAACTTCTTTATGACATTTCCATCTGACAATTTGTCTGTAAATGAAATGAAAGTACACTAATATTATATGTGTATTCTTAAGTTTGTTTGCACCCCTCCTTCTCTCACTTTTTTTTCTCACTACCCAAAAGTTGCCTAGAATAGATCGCTCTAGCGATAAGGCCGCCTATTGTACTATTTCTCTTTGTTTCTACAATGTTATGTTATATAATGGTGTGCAATAAACAATATTTGATTTGATTATAAAAAAAATATTGTGTAAAGGCAGTGGTAGCTTAGTGGTAATGTACTCGCTTGGATAATTCGGATCTGATATTCTCAGGGTCGAATCATTTTTAACAAGATTGACATTTGTCTTACGGTAAAGGAAAATATCGTGAGGAAATATCTGAGAGAACCTAACAAGTTTTCGAAAGACATGTAAAGTCACCAGCCCGCACTAGGCTAGTGCGGTGGACTATGGCCTGATTAAAGAAAGACCCGTGGCCAGCAGTGGGACGTTAAAAAAAAAGGGCTGAACAGTTCGAAATGACGAAATTTTCGCTTCACATAGTGCCACATGATTATAAATGATCATTTACGTACAAAATCAAAAAAGATACTAACCGGGAACAAAACCCGCTACTAAAGCTTAACAACTCACCTTTCCCATCCACTAAGTAAGGGCTTAGCCAACGGATTGTACGTCCTTAGATCCTTTAACGCTAACACGTCTTTCCTTTTACATTTCGGTGAACAGGTGTGTGGAACCATTTTGAATGGTTTCACTGCATTCTTGGGTGTATAGTACTAGGGAAAAAAACTAAATATATAAAAGGGAAATGTCATTCACACACTCACTCACTCATTCACTCTCTCACTAACTAACTCACTCACTTATCACGAAATATCGAAAACCGCTTAACATATAAAAATAAAATTTGGCAGGGAAGTAGTTTATAGTTGGTAGACGTCCGTTAAGAACTGATTTTGCGACAGGGCTGAATTAAGGAGCTGTAAAGCACAGCAATCATGGTCACGGGAGAGACTTTGTCATGGTCACAGTCTCTCCTGTAAACATGATTGCTGGAAATCATTCGAAATGTCGGGAACTAAAAATTTAAATAAATCCACGACAAAATCCGAAAAGGTAGTTTCATTTATAATACTGTATACCTCTAGCTTTGATACTTCTCTTGAGCAAGCTCATAATAAAAATCGAATCATGTACCTTTTTCCAAGACAAAACTTGCTTAATTTATTTCTACATAAGTCCTGTCGTGACTATAATAGTTACTTCAACCATAATATAATGAACAGTTCCGTTTTAAACTTTAAGAAAACTATTAATAGCATAGACCACTATTTTTTTTTTATTTCAACTTCCTTTAATTTATATTCATACGTTCTTTTAATTTTTCTTTTTATTACCAATAACTATTTGTGGAAACTTAATTATGAACTGCAATACTGTTTGTTTCCCTAAATAAAAAATTAAAAAATCAAAAAAAAAAATCTACACGTAACTTACCACAACTCTACTGCAGACGCTATCGAGATTCGTATTGGTATGCGTGGGTGTATGTACCGGGACACTGGTCGATTTCTTTGCTACGGCACGTTGACGGCGTAATTCCTGAAAAATATAATTATTTTCAATAGTTTCATATTTTGTGACATTATTATACAGCGCCATCTAGTTCCGTGGTAAGCTACGAGGCTTGTGTTACGGATACCATATAGATGATACACTACACATATATAACTTTAAATACATGCATATTATGAATATAAACACTCATGACTGGAGAACAAACATTCGTGTTCAACAAATGATTGTCACCAGCGGAACTCAAACTCGTGACCGTTTAGTTGAAAAATATCTGTAATTTTTTCATCTAATTCATCAACAAAGTAGGTATCGAATAAAGGAGTGAAGGAGATGGAGGGCCAATTAATGTTCTGTTAACTTTCGTTGTTTCTATTCGGTTCTATACATACACTTACTAAGTGATAATCGAAAGAGAGAGAGACATAGTGAGAGAGTGAGAGAGGGGAGGAGAAAGGCGAGAGAGAGAAAATGGCAACTCATTGAAAACGCAATACGTTGAATGACTTTGTAAGAAAATTAAGGTTCAAAAAAAATATTCATATTTACTAGAAAGATTCTAGATCAGGAAAGAGATTGACACAGAAAAAAAATGGAAAAATAGTAGGAAAAAAGACAAAAAATATTAAAACAAATTACCTCATTTTGTTGCTGTATAATTGTTTGTTGATGTTGATTGTCAGACGTCTTGTTTTGATCGTCGGACCGCGTGTACTCTACATACGGCATGTTCGACTGAAAGAGACAAATTACATCAGTACATAATAAAATTAAAATGTCTGATAATTACAAATTAACAGCTTTTCACTAAAAGCATATGAAAGTACATGATGATGATGATGTCCTCCTGAACGATTCCGGCCACGACGGCCAATCTCGTTGAGACTAGCCATCTGCGCGGGACATATTATAGTGCACGAGTGTATGCGCAAACACAAGTGCACTCTCTGTTCCTGACACTCTCATACTCCGGTGGGACGACTGCTCGACACGACCAGTGAGAGCTAAGGCGCAGGACCGACGGCTTTACGTGCTCTGCCTCGGCTCGGGGGTGAAACACTGCCAACTTCCCAACTCCGGGCTGTTACTGAGGCTTACGAAACGGAAAGACTCAATAACTAAACTTGGCCCGACCCGGGACTCGAACCCAGGACCTCGCGGTATGCGACGTACATGCGAGCCACTACACCAACAAGGCAGTTATGTGATGAAAGTACATACTGTAGTAACAACAAAAAATTAGAATTTTTGCCACCACTGGACGATGGAGATTTTGATGAAATTCGGTACGATCATAGTTAAGTATCTGGATACAGGATACTTTTTACTGCTGTAAAATATCTCGTTTCGGAGAAATCTCAACTAACCGTAACCGTAAATCTAAGAATTTGGTTTCAGCTCTTTGAGCCGCGGTAAACACTTACTCTAAATCTAATACCTCGTTCGCGTTAAGAATGCAGTAAATGACACATTGTTTACCGGCCCAGCAACGAAATCTTCTCAAATTTGAAAGTCGCGTTCACAGTGATCAGTTGAACGCACAGACATTTCAAACGCAACGTGGTGTCCTATCCTTTGATTGTTAATAAATTTTATTTTTAAAATGAGCACCTCACCTATTCGTCAAAATAGAAGTGGTTCGGTAGTTCATAGCGAAGAAAGAATACTAATTTACAATGTTTTTAAGTACTTTAAACAGTGTGAATTAAATTTGACTGCGGACATTATAGTAGTAGTAATTTTGAGACCACTGTGAATGCACCTTTACCCTATAGTTCCACTGACAACTTACTGCATTCTTAACGCGAACAGACTATAGCACAATACACAAAATATGTATGTCAGTCAGTCATCAGCCCAATTATATTGCGAAAAATGGCAACATCGGTTATTTTAACGTTACATTACTGGTAACCATTTCAGTATAGTATTTTTTAAGTATTTTTATTTTATCAGCAGCCCTTTTTAACGTCCCACTGCTGGGCACGGGTCTCCCTCAGTACGAGGGAGTAATAAAAATAAAAAATATGTATATTTTTTTATATTTCAGACATTCCCACTCACCCTTGATTGTGGTTGAGTTCTAGGCATAGCCCTAGTTCTATGTCGTTCTGCCGCTTTTAATTCTAGATATAACGGCGCCAATCTCGTAGAGCCACGGTATATCCATTCTCTTCTCGCTAATGTCAGATATTCCACTTCCACTAATGAAGCGTCCACTCTTAACACTCGACATGACAGCCATTTTCCTTGTTTAAAAAAATACAATTAAAATACATATTATAAATCGAACCCACTACCATCTCTTCATAAATTAGTGCAAAATAATAATATAATTATTATAACAATAAATACAAATAGATTTGAGATCATAAGTCATACACTTCTTCATAATTTATTAATTATATACACTTAAAGGACTTCAACCGAGTTTCTTTTTTACATGGACCATATCTTATGGAAACTGGACTATAACGCATAACACACTTAGTCTTCAGATTCTGTCATCATGAAGACGGACCATGGCATGTTTAGAGTAAGCCAGCAAGTCCAGTACTTATGAACTCTCTACTATAAAACAAAAACATAGAAAAAGAACCACAGACTATTCAATATTAAGCTCACCTCGCCATTCAGTCTTCATATGCTGTCCAGGATGAAGTCGGACCATGGGCCGTTCAGGGTAAGCCGCGATATACTGGCGGAGGAACTCTCGAGAGTTGTCCTGAACTTCCTCCCATACATGATTCGAGCACTCGCATACTAGACGTATGTGTCCGTGCGGTGCGTACTGAGCGTAGCCGTCGTCGAAGAAAATTAAGTATCTTAAAGAAAGAAAAATTTATATTATAGTAAAAAATATATTTTTGGGCTTAGTTTGTTACTTTACTGTGCCAGCGGTCGCTGGTTTGAGTCCCGCTGGGGGCATTCAATTGTGTGATGAGCACGAATTTTTGTACTTCAGTGACGGGTGTCTGTATTTATTTTGTTTATGTATTTAAAGTTAAAGTTATATATGTGTAGTGTGTCAACTATCTGGTATCCGTAACACAAGCCTCGCAGATTACCATCTTACAAAATAATAATAATTGAACATTCTCTATACTAATAAATGGCGAAACGTTTTCTTATTCCTCCTAACAGAAAAAACTACAAAACAGATAGACATGGAATTAATTTCATATGACGCAGCGTGTTTGAGTGAAGGTTTTAGCAAAGCCTATGAAACATGTAGTCGGCCAACGGACGTGACAGCCAGCCCAAGCTGCCATACACTCGCTTGAGACATTAGTGTATGACAGTTTGGGCTGTCACGTCCATTGGCCGACTATGTGTTTCATAGGCTTTGGTTTTAGTATGTGTAAGACTTGTTCCCGGTGTTTAGAACACAGACGAAGCCGTAGGAAATGTTAGTATATTCTTTATTGCACAAAAAGTAAACAGAACAGTAATAATACAGAAAAGTTGTGACCAAAGGTGGACTTATCTCTCTCTCTCTATCTCTATATCTATGAGAGATCTCTTCCAGTCAACCCTGCATGTGAGAAATAGTGTTAAGAGCGAGACAAAAAGAGAAAGTGCACAGAGAAAATTAAAAATATGTTTAAGGGTAAAACATACATAAATAAAATATATACTTAAATACAATGAATATACAATTATATACATATATACATACATACATACATACATACATACATACATACATACATACGTACATACATACATACATACATACATACATACATACATACATACATACATACATACATACATACATACATACATACATACATACATATATACATACACACATGTGTGCTAAATACAAGTGATTAGTTTAGTATGAGAAAAATACAAAATGAACTAACCTGTACGAATTCACTGGATTTGGAAACTCAGCGACAATGCCCGAATAGAAAAATTCACGTTTATTTACATCTTTGAAGAGTGCTATTACACGACGACCTGCAAAGAAAAAACTTTTTTATTATTTTTTTTATTACTATCGACATTTACTTTGGTCGGGATCAACCTTAGGTACGTTTTAATTGTTTGTGTGGAAAAATATTCAGCCCTTTTTAACGTCCCACTGCTGGGGGCCAAT
Source organism: Boloria euphrosyne (assembly GCA_951802675.2). Classification (NCBI taxonomy): domain Eukaryota; kingdom Metazoa; phylum Arthropoda; class Insecta; order Lepidoptera; family Nymphalidae; genus Boloria; species Boloria euphrosyne. The sequence continues at coordinate 3,303,933 of OX637900.1, read as the reverse complement.
CTCATTGAGACTAGCCAACTGCGCAGGAGATATTATAGTGCACAAGTGTACGCACAGACACAAGTGCACTCTCTGTTCCTATCACTCTCATACTCCGGTGGGATTACTACTCAACACGACCAGTGAGAACTAAGCAGAACCGACGGCTTTACGTGCTTTGTCTCGGCTCGGGGGTGCTACACCGCCAACTTCCCAACTCCGGGCTGTTACTGAGGCTTACTAAACAGAAACACTCAATAACTAAAGGCCCGACCCGGGACTCAAACCCAGGACCTCTCGATGAGTGGCCGTACGTGCTAACCACTACACTAACGAGTCAGCAGTAAATATATAATACTTGCGGACCATTAGTACGGAATTCTATGAAAACTCAGCCTATGACAGACCAGAAGTATTTCACATTTCTGCCACATCGCGGACTGTGATTGATTTGACAGTCCCTACCGCTATTTACCCTACGTATTTTAAATATTTTTCTTACCAACATTCAACCTGACGTCCGGCGGTTCGTAGTACGCCAAATGCCTTGCCGGTAACGTCTTGAAGGGCTGTTTAGTCACATTGTGCTCGAATTTGACTCGACAAGCTGTGAACGTGTTCTGAAAAATGAACAGACGTACTAATATAATATATATAATTAATAAAAGTGAAAGGCTTTTGTATACATTTACTAGCGGATCCCGCGGCTTCGCTCGCGCTAAATCTATAAATAATAAATGTATTATATTTTAATACTCACAGCTCCGCTTTTTGGTATGATTTCCACTATTTTCGCTTTCAACCATGAACCACTTATTGCATTTTTCATAGCGTACACCGTCGTGCCAATTTTAAGGGGGGCAAAGACCACCTCCCCGGGCATGGGAAGATCTTTTGGGATAGATACTACGGATGAATCAACATATGCCAGGTCTGGGGACTGTAATAAAAAAAACTATATAGTGGTTCGAAGGACCAAATAAATAAATCTTTTTTTTTTCTTACTTTCTTGTGAAATTATATAATACAATTATTTTAATTAACATCAAAATTAATTTAGCAATTGTTTATTGTTGTTGAAGAAACAAAGTGTAAAATTAATGTTTTCGGATTTTTTCTTTTTGATTTTGATTTGATTTTAGGTTGCGCAATGTTTTAATTTAACCTATTATTATTACTATAGACTTTAATTTGAAACGATTGTTTTATTTATAACGTCAAATATTCGCGGAAATTTAAGAATAAATTCAAAATTGTAATAAATTTTACAGCTTTATCACAGTAGGGTATTTTACTCCATATCAAAAATAATCAAAAATTTATAATTGAGATAGCTTAACCAAAAAGCAGTTGGAAAATATTAGCATTAGTTCATAAAGTAACAAAAATTTTTTTAATTTAATTCAAACATTACAATTTTTTATCTGTTTTTGAACACCATGAGTCGCCGCAATGTTATTACATCATAAGGCTGTGTAAGCAAAAATCAACCATAATTTGTTCGGTGTCTTTACACTAGTATCAGGAACATTCTTTGCATTCTTTCTTTACACTAGTATCAGGAATATCTCGCATTCAGGAACAGCACACAAACAATAAGTAGAATAATAACTCATTTTTTAATTATAAACAATTATCAATTTCATACAAATTATCAGCGCATTGGTTTACAAAGCCAACTGACGTCATAACCACAGAACAATATGGCGTGGTTAAGCATTACAGAATCTAATTGAGAGACTTTTCAAAAATGAGTGTAATACCTCATTACTTCAAATCAAATTAAAATATACTCTATTCAATATTTTAATCAATTTCAAAGTCTTTTACTAACACTTTAAGCTATTAAGCACTTGTTAAGCTATTAAATTTGCTTCTAAGTGGCCTTGACCAGTATTCGTTTACAGAAAAAAAAGAAGAATTATATATAATACTTACTTCGTCATCCAGACTGATACTTTTTGGTTCAGCTGTTTCCTATAATAAAAAAAAATTAAGTTAAAAACTGACAATACATTGAGGTATCTGTATTATTATTTTTTTTTGTTTTTCTTTTTAATTTCATAACTCCGTTAAAGTTATATGTTATGAACATACAACCTCTTAAAATATAGATAATAATAATATTACCCCTTTTAGCCCAGAAAACAAACCCAAATTAAAATGTACAAAATATAGGAATAACTTGGACGAGTTATTAAATAAAGCATGGAGGTTAGAGAAGGAGAACGAACTGTCCCTGAAAATTTGTAGAATTTATAACGCGCTGCCGTCAGTAAGTAGTATCTGTGAAGTTAGCTGTTTATGAGTACAAGTAGATGAAGTTAGTTGAATAATGTACAGATTAATATAAAATAATAATAATAATAAATAATTTCGTTATTTTCTTTTTTTTTCTTTAATTAAATTGAAAAAACGTTTATAGATCATTTCAAATTAGCGCACAATAGCCCGCTTTTATTGACACAACTAAGCAATCGCAGCGCCTCCTCATTCTGTTCATATTTCTAGGACACTACGTTCTACAGCGATCGTTCTCCTCTCTCTAACCTCCATGAAATAAAGAGATAGTATTAAAAATTATTCAGCCCTTTTTTATGTTCTACTGGGCGTGGGCCTCCCTTCAATATGAAGGGGATCAAGTCATAGTCTAACACGCTGGACTATTACACGTCTTTCAAAAATTTCTTAGATTCTCTCAGACATACAGGTTTCCTTACAATATTTTCCTAGTACTAATCAAGTTGAATATCATTCGCAGACTCGCGTTTTGAACCTACACTCGGTTTTCCAAGCAAGTGCGATACCATTGCATTGGTAATAAAATATGATGAATGATATAAATTTTGATTAATATTTCTATAATTACGCCATTAATATCTGCAAAAATTTTTTTAACTGTTATTGCTATTTCAAACCACAATACTTACTACATTGGGTTTATTTTCCAATGGCGTATATCCTAACGGTATGGCGGGACGTTTAGGCGGAATCTCCTTCGATGGTGAACGACCCCGTTTCAATTTCGTTGATGCGTTGTCTTTATTTTGTTTTTCCTGTACATAACATTATCTATACTATTTAATATTATAATGAGGAAAAATTTGTATTTTTGTATGTAACGAATAAACTCAAAAACTACTGGACCGATTTTAATGAAATTTGGTACACAGATAGTCCAGAGCCTGAGAAAGGACATAGGCTACTTTTAAAGGCGAAAAAATGGCTGTAAAGGGTAGAAATAGGGGATGAAATTTTGTATGGAAATTACGTCATTTTAAAGCTAGAAGCATGAAACTTAGATATAAATAAGTAAGACATTCAAAGTTTGTAAAAATTGTATGTTAAAGGGGGTACGAGCAAGGTTCGCTTATATATGTTAATAATTCATTTACTTAATTTTAGTATAGATTTCTAAGAAATAAGAAATAAGATAATTCTTACAGTAAATAGTATCCTATATATTGATAAGGATAACAAGCTGTCACTATAAAAAAATATATGAAAATCTCTCCAATAGTTTTCTCGTGATACAGTCACAGACACACAGATTGACAAAAATTCTAAAAGCTATAGATTCGGCCTTTGTATCGTTAACAGTTACTATTTCAAATATATTCATTATGCAGATTCGACTAAGTTAATTTAGAAATTTATTATATGTATGTATGTTTGTTTGTCACTCTCTGATTTGGATGAAATTTGATGAACTATGAACTGGAGTAATAGTATCTATAATCAGCCCATTTCTAGCATCCCACTGCTGGGTATGGACCTCCACTCACACTGGTCAAGTGCGAGTGGACTGAACATGTCTTTCAAAAACTCATTAAAATGTATGTTACACTGATTAAAGGAACCTATAGTCATTATATTTGTGATTTGGGTGACTTCTATGTATGAAGATATCTTTTACCGACTACTGTAAAAAGGAGGTTACCAATTTTTTCTCCTATACATCAATACATATAAATATACTTGGTCATATACATTATACATGTTAGAGAATGATTTATAATAATTATCTGAATTCAATTCAATTATTTCCTTTAATGGCTTCCAGGAGTGCCAGTTGGGCACAGTTGACTTCGCCAATGTCGCGTAGAATGGAGAATACACGTTATATATAAACTGATCGCTGTGTTGCCGTGTTCGTTATTTCATACATGAATGTGGGTAGTTGATAATAATGTTTGACACGTGTCATTGGAAATGTTATAAAGCGTGAGTCAATAGCGCGAGTGGGTCCACTTTATCGTGAACACTCGACTGTGCCGTATGAGCACATTGACCATGACGGAAGGATATCGTGACAGTGTAATATTAAATCCATAGGCAACCCTAAAATACATTTTTTTTTATTAAAGGCAACACTACCCATATGGGTACAGGAATACGACACTGTAAATTAATCAGTACATATAAAAAAATTGAAGTGTCTGTTTTTAATTTCAAATAAACAGCTTTTCACTAAATGCATATGAAAGCATATATAGAACTTACATAAAAAAAGCAATTTTTAAAATTTTTGTCTGTCTGTTTGTTCCGGCTAATCTCTGAAACGGCTGGACCGATTTTGACGGGACTTTCACTCACAGCCAATGTTATAAGGAGTAACTTAGGCTACTTTTATTTTATTTGAAAATTATAAAAACCGTTTAATTTAACTTACGCCCAGCGAAGTGGGCCGTTTTTGCTAGTTAAAAATATAATTCTTAAGTATATTAAGAATGAAACTCACGTCTGGGTGTTTTGAAACATTCGTGCACATATACTGAAAAAAAACTATACGGTAGAGTAAAAAAATTAATACGTAGAGAATTTTAGATTAAGTAAGTTTGATTCTCATTCGGGATAAAATATAAATTGTATCTTTTCAAATTCAATGTAAACTACAATTAAAGTAATTTTAATATAAAATTAAAATTGTAGAGAAAAAAATATGCTATAAGAAATACATTAATGAAAGAGAAGTAGATTTTTAATATTTTTAGTATGGGCTTAAAAGAAACAGCCTGAAACGATACTTATAACGTAAGTAGTGTATTAATCATCTATAATCTATTTATTAATTACATAATTACAAACACCCATAATATATATATTTTTTAAATATTCTAATTACTTATTAACGCACTAATTACAAAAAAAAACAGCAAAAAAAAAAGAAATATATACTTACAGAACAATTAGGTGTATCGAACACAGTAAGTGTGGGTAGTTCCACAATTTTCGGTTCAAACGTGGAATATACATCATTCCTTAGTTTATCTGTGACAACTTCACATTGGTTTAAAAGTTCATTCAACTCTTGACTTTCCTCTGAAATTGTAAATATTGAATTTGGTTATAATATTCTTCATTCCTTCGTTCCTCAATAATTGCTATCCAATCGCAAAATCGTATAAAACTTAGTAAATTCATTGGTTTTTGTATTAATTGATTTGGTAATTGTTTGTACATATTTTATTAATAGTCTGTTAAACATAGGAAAAAAAAGCATTTTATTAAAAAAGGCTCTTTTTGATTTTAAAATGAAGTGGACGCAAATTAGATTAAGCAAGTTTTAATACGATTTTGCGTTTGGACAACCAGCCGTTCTTCAGAACACGAGCGGAGACGCATGAAATGCTAGTATAATATAAATATTAAGAAAAAAAAACTACGTCCATATTTCCATGATATGGTAACTTACTTTGTATTCTAGACATTTCAGCTTGCATTGCTTTCTTTGATTCCTCCAAACGGGCGTCCATTTTGTATATTACCCACGTTTCATTGATCATGGCTGCCAATCGCTCTTCTATCAATCTGAAAAAAAAAAAAAGATTTGAAATAGTACCTGCTCCGCGACTTTGGTTTACCATACAAACAAACAGACAAACAAACAAGTAAGTTCCTTACTTAGCTCCACTTTCTCCTATCATCTCCTCGTCCTGCTCAATGTCATCGAAGTCCAATTCTTCTTCAGAATCCGAGTCAGATATTTCCACCAAATCTTCTCTGAACTTTTTAAAACCCAACTCCAGCAGAGGACTGAAATTTTTGACGCCCGCTATAATCTCCTGCAATAAAAAAACAATATATAATCTAGACATACGTATTAATAAAATTGAAGTGTCTGTTTGTAATTTCAAATTAACAGCTTTTCACTAAATGCATATTATGAAAGTATATACGGTACTAACTACTTACATAAAAAAACAATATTTAACATTTTTGTCTGTCTGTTCGTTTCTTCTGGCTAATCTTTGAAACGGGTGGAGGACTTTCGCTCGCAGATAGCTAATGTTATAAGGAGTAACTTAGGTTACTTTCATTTTAAAATTTTATTAATTTTAATTACGGGACGGATGTTTGTATTACAAAGTTTTTTGCCAGGGAGCAGCTAGGGATGAACTAGAGCGAAGCGAGGGTATGTCGCTAGTAATAAATAAATATGTTACGACATTATTAAACACCTCCCCATTAGAACAAGACAGACTGTCTGTCTGTCTTGTTCTAATGGGGAGGACATACAAGAATTTTGAAATTGATTTTTTTATGTAAGTACCTACCGTATATATGAATCTGTTATTTTAAAATAAAAATAGATACTTGTATTTATATGTTTAAATAAAAGATTTTTTTTAATTGCCTCTCCGCAAACACGCTGCAATATAATATCTCCTGGCTCGTCTCAATGAGATTGGCAGCCATGTCCAAAATTGTTTTCAAAGGCATTAATGATACTAAAATAAACAAAGCTTTAATTCTATAACTCAGATGCCGTCCATCATCAGCTCTCACCTGGTTCTTTTCCTCCACAGCATCAGCACAATTCTGACACATGTACATACGTTCCTTTGCTTCCGCCTCGTAGAAGTTAATAGCTTGGACATTCGCTTTATAAAAATTACGCGACGTTCGCTTGCATAATTTGTTTATACATTTTGGTGCATCGATACTAGGTTGCTCAGTTTCTTTCTTATCTTCTGAATCTATAAAAAATAATTAATCTTCATATATTAAAAGGTAATTCAATAAAATTGTAACATTTTTTTTAAATGATTAAAATTGAAAATATACTTGAATCTGCAAATTATATATTTTTTGAAAAATCCTCTTTCTTAGATTTACGCGAAAAGTCTCTCCCGTGACCATGATTGCTGTAAAGCATTCGAAACGTCGGGAACTAAAAATCAAAATAAATCCGCGACAAAATCCGAAAAGGTAGTTTAAGGCAATAGTTATTATTATCAGAGGCCGAATAATAATTTTACAATTTTTTGTAAAGCGTCGGAAACCAAATATCAAAATAAATCTGCGACAAAATCCGAAAAGATAGTTTCATTTATAATGTCGAATATTCGCGTAAATCTAAGAAGGAATTAAGCGTCAAATAAATTAAAAAATCGACCTACAATAGTTTCATGCGATGTGTAACATCTGACATTTCAAGTCAAGAAAAAACATTAATTTCACAATTATATTGCGAAAAATGGCAACATCGGTTATTTTAACGTTACATTACTGGTAACCAGTTCAATATAGTATTTTTAAGTATTTTTATTTTATCAGCAGCCCTTTTTAACGTCCCACTGCTGGGCGTGGGCCTCCCTCAGTACGAGGGGATCAGGCCATAGTCCACCGCGCTGGCCTAGTGCGTGTTGGCGGACTGAGCATGTCTTACGAAAACTTGCTAGGTTTTCTCAGACATGCAGGTTTCCTCACGATGTTTTCCTTCACCGTAAGACAAGTGGTGATCAGGATAGAAATGATTCGCACGTGAAAATATCAGAGGTTCGAGACCCGGATTTGAACCAGCATCACTCGGTTATACAAGCAAGCGCGTTACCGCTGGGCTACCACTGCCTTATTTTTATTTTAACGCATCAAAATCCATTGTATCGTTTAGAAGGTTAGTACCATCTGACGGTTAATTCTAAAACACGCTTTCTCTTCCGGATTACACACTTCCGTCCCTAACCACGAACTTGCTCCCACAGAATACAAAAAAGCGAGAAGTAAGATGTTACACATCAGTAAATATATTTTTTTAATATTATTGATTAACAAACTATTACAATAATGAAAACTGACCTTTATTGTCCATTTCCTCTTTCTTCTCCACAGATTCTTCTTCATCAGAATCAAGGTTGTACACTTCCATATCCATTTGAGATTTCTGTCAAAATATAATATACTAAATTAAAATACAATAAATATTATGTGATTTATAAAAATAAAAAAGTATGTGTATCTGTGTGTGTGTGTGTGTGTGTGTGCGTGCGTGTGTGTGTGTGTGTGTCAAGTAAAAAATTTAAAGTTAAATATATACATTATACATACATACCTCGTTTTCATTTTCATTGACCGACTCCGTCTTATCTTTATCTTGCGCTAATTCTGTATCCTAAAGCAAAAAAACTAAACTTAATCTATATATGCATATAAATAAAATTGAAGTGTCTGTTTGTAATTTCAAGTTAACAGCTTTTCACTAAATGTGATAGTATATACTGTATATACTAAGATTAAAAAAATCAATTGTTAAAATGTTTGTCTGTCTGTCTGTTTGTTCCATTTAATCTTTGAAACGTCTGGACCGATTTCTACGAGATTTTTACTCGCAGATATAATAAGATTATTCTTTAAAAATCATGTTTTCTAAACATTTTTTTTTTAAATTCAATTCAATTTTTAATTAATTATTTTCATATGAAAATATTAGATCAACTAAATTGTAAAATAACTTATATCTCTTATTTTATACATCAAAATCGTGAAGAGCATCACAACTGCCGCTACAGAAGTCACTACGTGATGACCACGACCGCTCTGTCAAGAGTGTCACGAAGAAGAAGAATACATCAAAAAAAGGGAAAAATAATAATTTGGTCTAAAAATAAAAAATAAAATATTTGGAGAAGACCACCCTTATCACGTATGGAAAAAAAATAGCCTACGACCTATTCTCAGACAATTTCAGATTCTCCCAAATATACACAAAAAAAATCATAAAAATCATTCAAGCCGGAGGAGTTTTATTGCAAACACTGTGACAAGAGATTTTTATATATTAGACATATACTTATTGATACATATTAAAAACATCATTTCTTTATCTATATCTAAAAAAAGAATAAAAAAACTAACAATACTTACAGATTTTTTAGGCGATTTCTCCGTTTCGATTTGAACACCTTTATTATCTGTGGTAGTGTCTTGGATCTTGGTTTCTGTTTCATCTGTGCTTGTTGATATCTCTTCAGTAATCTCTTGATCACTTTCTTTTTCTAGAAAAAGTGGACAGACTTAAATTTCTTTAAAATTGTTTTACTTCAGCTCATAATCAAATCCAAATTACATCAAAATCGGTCCAGACGCTTCAAATATTGTTCCATAATACAAATTTTTTAAAAATGTATAAAACTTCAATAAGTTTTATACTTGAATATTTATGTAATTTTAGCTGTCATTGTTATAATTATTACCATTAAAAAAAAACACTTTATTAATTAATTTTATTTAGTGTTGCTATCATTAAATATTTATAATACTAAGAAAAGCTTATTTTTTAAAAAGAAATTTTATTTTAACCTTAACATTATAAGAAGAACCATATGTATTAAAAGGAAAGGTTAATTTAATATTATAACAAAAAATATAAAAATACCCTCATCCGAAGAACTTCCGTCCAAATCAACGATATTCACATCGTCTTGCGTCGTCGTGTTATCTGGTACTTCTTTGGAAGCCGTGGGTTCCGCTAGTAAATGTATACAAAAACTTGACAAGTTATGCACTAAGCCCTGGCTATCCAATGGTGAAATTAGCATGAAAATCGGTGCAGTAGTTTTTGAGCTTAACGCGAACAGACAGACAGACGCGGCGAAAGACTTTGCTTTATAATATGCAGTGATACAGCCAATTCTGTAGTTTTTTTTTTAATTTTTGTCTGTCTGTCTATCTGTGACAGCACCACAAGAAGATTTTGACGTTTTTTTTTTAAAATAGCTGGATATCCGGATCAACATAAAGGATACTTTTTTACTGCGAGAAAATATTTAATTACTGAAAAATCTAACTGTTTAAACGTACATACATATATAGCGACGTCGCTAGTACTAACTGACTGACTTTGACGACTCGTTTGGCTCAGTTGGTAGTGACCCTACTTTCTGCGCCAGCGGTCGCGGGTTCGAGTCCCGCTGGGGGCATTCATTTGTTGAGCACAAATGTTTGTACGCCAGTCAGGGGTGTTTATATTTATAATATGTATGCATTTAAAATTTATATGTGTAGTATATCAACTATCTGGTATCCGCAACACAATCACGTTACGTAGCTTACTGCGGAACTAGATGGCGCTGTTGTGATAATGTCCCAACATATTTATATTTTATAACCAAGTTAAATAAAACATCTTACCATCATTATTTATAAGCAAAGTCATCAAAATATTTTCTGCTATGCCATCGACCTTTGTGTCACATACATCAGACGCCTGTTCTATTCCTGCATCTTTTGAATCTCCTTCCATTTTCTGAAACGAAATAGTTAATGTATTGTGTTCAGCCCTTTTCTACGTCCCACTTCTAGGCATGAACTTCCCTTCAATACAAGTGGGATAAGGCCATAGTCCACCATGATGGCTAAGAGCTGGTTGGCGGACTTCACATATCTTTGTAAAACTTACTATGTTCTCTAGAACATGTAAATTTCCACACAACGTTTTCCTCCACCATAAGACAAGTCATGTAAGAAATGTATTGCATATGAAAACAAAGCAAGACCCGTGACATGAACCCGCTTCCCTCAGTCTACTGAGTGAGAATGTTACCAATGGGATACCACTGACAAAAATTGTTATACATATAAATAAATAATTTTAGCACTTACACATTCATTTAAGGTTTCTTCTTCTTCTTGGTTATCAGTTTCGTTTACTTTTTGCTTCTCTTCAACTACTGTCTGCAAATAAAAAAATTAAGATATTGATTAAAATTTTCTGTCGATAAATGTACATAATTATTTATCTAATAATATAGAGTTTGTAAGTTTGCATGTAGGGTATAATGTCTGAAATTATCTAATTCACAAAATAATTCCATTATGCATTAATTTTCATAAAAATATATTAAATATTTTTAAATTTTTGCATTTCAAAAATGAAGATACAGATCTGTTGGGTTTTAGTGGGTAGTACTAGCTTTCTAGCCTATGCGTCCCACAAGAAAACTTGTGGTATGCGTCAATGCATTGCCCAACAAAAACAAAAATTCTATTCTAACATCACTTTCATTTAACACCAAGAAGTCAGTTTAAGGAAAATTGAGTTAGCAGTGTAGAATACTTAAGTGACAACCAATGTATGGTAAAAAACAATACCTCATTACTCTCATCTGGTTTTTTGTCGTATGTTCCACTGGTGACATCACTAATAGTAAAATCAAAGTTGCTCTTATCAGCTCCTAACTTTATATCACTCTCCGAGTGTTGTGCGTTAGAATCCTCGGAATTTTCAGCTGTCACTTGGAAATTGCTCTCTAATGGGTTAACAATGATATAGGAATTAATATATAACATAGTAACAATAAATTGTAAATAAAAAAAGTGAAAATATTCTGTATTTTTTTTTATAGATGTTTTATGAAAAGTCTAAGTTGAAAATTTTCTACAGGTTGTCTTGAAAGTTAAGTTGGGGAAAACTAAAAATGCCTTTTTTACAGTTTTTGCTTCATCTCAAGATAGCAAAATTAAAATAAGGACAAAACACATTTTGTCACCATAGTGGTATTTGTTTACAAACCAATACTCATATTTTGCAGTAGTAATTTCTTTCTCTTTTTTTAAATACTTACATAATATTACAATATTAATAAATTTATTTTTTATAGTCAGTAAGTTAGAATTAAAAACTCTTTGACTAAATAAATTGTTTGGACATGGCACCTAACACAAAAAATGAATCTCAATTTAAAAAAAAAAGAAATGTGAAATAGACTCAACAGGCATTCTATTTTTTTAAGGAATCTATAAAAAATTACCATCTTCAAAATTATCAAATTCATCATCTTCATCACCATCTCCATCACCATCTTCATCATCCTCATGCTCCTCATCATCTTCAACAACCCTGGAAGTTTCAGCCAATAGTCCAAGACTGTCGGACATTTCTGACACATCATTTTGAGCCATAGACGAACCAAACATAGAATTTTCATTGTTAATACTAAATGATGTACTAGGTTGAGGGCTATTTGATTCTACATCTCGATTATCATCAATTCTATCTTCTTCTTTCTTAATATCTTCTGAGAAGTTACTCTTTTCTACTGCATATGAAGTCGATGGTTGCGGCTCACTTATTTCCATAGCTGTACTTTGTAATTCAATGACAGAATGTGTTGTGTCTGTTAATTGATGACCTTCATTTGCATTTGATTTATCTTTTCCAAGTGATTTTTTTAATACTTGATCCTGATCTTGTGATTCCTTAGATGTGCTATGGACTTCAATTTTTATGTCATTTATAGAATTGTTTTCAAAGGACATTTCTTCAATTTCTTCTTTTACATTAATATCTATGTTAGTTTCATTTTTACTATCTTCTCCTGTTGATTTAGGATCTTGTATATTTGATGAAATTGGTAATACAGATTCTTCTTGTTTGATTGATTCTTTGATATTTTCAACATCATATTCCATTGCTTCAATTGATGTTTCCGGAGCCTCATCTGCTATGTCTTCTGCTTTTATTTTATCTATGTCACTTTCACTATTATCAAAATCTAACAATTCTTTATTATTTTCCTTTTTTTTAATTTCTTCATCTGCAGCAATTTCTGTAGAAGCTTGCAAAGTTGTGTGTTCGTTCGATTGTTTAGGTTCAGAGTCTTTACTTTCTGCTGTATCCATGGAATTATCACCAAGTAGAAAACTTTCTTCTTGTTCTGTAAGAGTATTATTATAAGATTCATTTAACTCTTTTGTAATTATATCTGCGGCTAATTTAGTCTCTGCTTCCGAATCTCGTTCTTGTACTGATTTAGTAATGTCATCACTGGTTTCAATGTTTTTACTCTCTGTCAAGTTCCCATTAGAATTTTCTTCATCAGTACCCAATAAAACATCTTCATCAACATCTTTTGAGTCATCATTATTAACTTCTAAAACCACATCTGGTGACATTTCAAGGTTAGTCATCTCCTCTCCTTCATCATCGCTACACTCAAAGAACCCTTGTGTTGGTATTTCTAACATCATGTCAGGCTTATTAAGACCATGTGCGGTTTTTGGAAGAAATGGAGTCTCAGCCACAGATGATGGCACAGAATCTTCATCCAAAACATCCAAAAATGTCTCTTCTTCTTTTATAGATTCAATAACGTCCTCTTGGAATGTTAAGTCTATATTAGAACTTTCGGCAATTGTTTTATCTGTTGGATTTCCCAAAAGGGTAGCTTCCTCTTCAAGATCATCTTCCCATCTTAACTCCAAATCCTCATCTTGGTTGTCACTGTCTCCAATCTCTGAAGCTTTATCACCTAATAAGATATCCTCCAAATTTTTTTTTTTAACTTCGTCAGCCTTTTTGGATTGCTCCCCAGCTTCTGAAGTAATATCTGACAGTTCCTCATTCAAAATCGATTCTTCCAAATCCAACTCTTTTTCTATTAAACTCTGAATGCGCGCCTTCTCATTTTCGTCGACATTAACAGGGCTGTTTCTTTTCTTCAATGAAGAAGACATATTCGCATTTAAATTGGATGGGTTTGCCTCTTTCTATTGGTAAGATTAGACTTATAAACAAAACATTAAGGATTTACTTAAAGTTAAATAAATTAAATGAGTAACTAAAGTCAATTAGAATAGTTTGGGACTTCCAGAATGCGCATTTATATTTAAAGATGCCGTACAAAACATTTCGAATAATAAATTATTGTTGAAATGAGTTTGTCTCAAAAGTCAAAACCACCGACAACGACAAGCGACAATGTTTTTTTTGTTTGACATTGGTGAATTGTGATTTGACAATTGACATATATAAACTTATTGACTCTATATTACCGACCAATCTCCTTCGTGTCTTCTCCATTCTACGTGACATTGGCGAAGTAATCTGTGCTCAACTGGCACGCTTTTAAGCCATTAAACAAGAGAATTGAATTGACAATTGACATTTGAATGTTGATTTTATTTCTCATCTATGGTTGATATCTTTGAGGTGAGAAATATATCTATGGTTGATATCGATTTTTATTATTCCTTCGTTATAGTCATAGAGAAAAGTAATATATACCTAATAGTTATAGTCTTTATTTTTCATATATGGTTATAGTTATGGAGGGTAGAGATAAGGAGAACTGTCTCATATGGGGGGAAAGTTGAAAACGTGTCCAGCTGTACATACTGAAAATAAAGTTTCCATTACCTACCATAATAGCGCTGGCGTTCGAATAGTTTCAATATGAACATAGCAGCGGTAAACTGAGTGAAGTGTGTTTAGCCCACTTGCACCGTGGTGCCACCACGAATAAGATTTTAAAAATTATCCATTAGCAATGTGGCGCCACCCTAATTTACCGCGTTTTACTGCTACTTGTTCGTGTACACTGTACGTGTTGGTCCTCCTTATCTCTACTCTCCATACCTCCATGGTCAAGACTTTGAGTTTGAACTTTGACCATAGACTATATTGCTACATATATAAAACTTTGACAGTTGACACTTCTATTTTCAATTTGACACATTGATTTGATCGTGTATATTTTTGCAAATAATATTGGATTTAGAAATTATAATAATAATACTAATTACTAAGTTTACATACTTATTTATTCTTACACTAAAATTACAGTACAATTTTAAACGCTATAGCAATATAAATATTTCATAACATTGAAACAAAATAATCATACTTAAATCTTGTATTTACTAAAGAGCAGTCTTTGTCGTGAAATTTTCGGTGTATTATCGATAAAGTATTATAACGAGTGAGACACATAAATCAAAAAAAAGAAAAATGAATCTAAACAGCAATGTCACACCTCGTCTGATGGTGGGAGCTGCTATTGTCGGTCTCGTTGGTGCAGCTGGAGTTATCATATATGAAAAACTGTATGCAGAAAAGCGAAGAGCTATGCTAGGTAAGAAATTTATCACTATATACTCCATTATTATATAATAGAATAAACCTTACATGGTATTATAAACAGCATATTATTCAATATTTGTTTTTTAACATAATATGATATAATATTTTTACCACAACTCAAATTATCAATTTGAACTAATAAGAAATCAATTTTGTTAATATGAATAACAATATCTCTTGTTTGTTTATCATTGAAAGTATCAATAATAACTGTTGCTTTAAATATATTATGTAGAAATATCATTATTGTTATTAAATATTATCAAGATGTCCACTCTATATTATAAATTTGATTTTCAGTAAGTGAAGTGGCTAGATTAGACAAACAGTTGGCATCTATGAAGTTGGAGGTGGAATCTTTAAGGGAATTACAAAAAGAAACGTAAGTTATACACAATTTGATTCATTTAGAAAGGAGATTGTTTGGTTTGAGAAAGTAATTCAAATAAAACTTAATACAGAAGAAATAATACACTAATGTCAATACCAAAATTGTTTGAAATACTCCAAAAAATTAACATTTAGTGAGACTTGGACCAAAACTGTCATCATTTAAGTCAGGTCAATGTTATAAATTAAAGCAAAGGTTCTTACTATATTTTTTTTTATTATTTTCAGTAGTTCTTAAATGTACCTAGCAAATGTCTTTGATATCAAATAGATTTTTTTACAGTTAATAAATATGCTATCTGCCTAACAAAACTTAAATATTTCTATTGTTCTTCATATGTAATAAACCCATAACCTTCAACCTCAAAGCATACTCCTTATGCTTAACACTTGTAAATATTTATTAAAATCTACTATTTGCCCATCTATAGGTATGAAAAACAACAAAATTCATCGTTGCGTGTTCGGTGAGTCTATCTAAATTCAGAGTCAGTGTTGCAAATGCATATGTATGCCATTGCTATTGGTTACATTCTCGCTAAATTCAACTTCTATTAAGCATGTAATGCATGAAACCAGATGTTGGTTTTACATGTGTTTGGAAGATGAAAATCTCAGTGAAAATCTAATCTTGTCTATTGCTTCAATGATAAATTGCATGAATAAATATTAATTGCTAGCGACTCTCCCGCACTTTGCTCGGGCTTGTCCCTAGGTGGGGTACCTACCTTTAAGATAATTTACTAACTTTGAATGTCCTTTGTAATAATATGAAATATCTAATCAAAAGCCAAAAAATAAGTTTCAAGCTTCTAGCTTTAAAAATGACGTAATTTCCATACAAACTTTCATTCCCTATTTCAAAAGCCCTTTTTCCGCCATGAAAAATGTGCCTATGTCGCTCTAGACCAGTATTTCCCACTTGCCGGGTCGCGACCCGCTACCGGGCCATCAAAATAAAATACCGGGTCGCAAAAGTCCCACCTTGTTTTAAAAAATAATATCTATTAATAAGAATTATTGAAATAAACTATAAACAGTTTATATATAATGAAAGAAACATTCTTATGCCTTTATATAAGAAAAATATATTCGATACTATTCTAATTTATTATATTGGTGTAAGTATCTTGTAAGATACTTTTTTTGGATGAGATCCAGGTTTTAAGTATTCAGCTGAATTTAAAGTTGATCGAGAGCCATCAAGATCAATATTAAGATCAAGTAAATATCACAAAAGAAGCAGTTTCTTGATGGGCTATATGTTTTGTGTGTCTGTGTGTGCATTATGTGATGTTTTTGCTAATCCTGAAGTTGATCACTTTCATTTTCATTGAAAAGGCTTTACCAATTATGGTGCTCCCTATTAAATTAGAAAAGGATACATATATTAGGAATAAATTATTTTTAACAAAAAACAAAAACCGACTTCAAAACTAAACAAATCTAAACCAAAAAGTAGAAAATAATACTTTTAATAACTTCGTTAATTTTGAAGTCGGTGCCAGCCAGGACGGACAAATTTATCTTGCCTTTGCAATGGACTTTCGAACGGTATTTTGATTATGTTTACAAATTTATAAATTAATCGAATAATAATAATAACTATTTATTGTACACCCAAAAACAAGAAAATAAACAGAAACAGAGAACAAAATAGGAAAAAGTACAAGAGGCGGCCTTATCGCTAAAGAAGCGATTTCTTCCAGGCAACCTTTAGGTGTTGGAAAATGTTATAAGAAAGAGGGGGTGCGAAAAAATAAATAAAGAGAAAGATAGAGTATAAATTTATAGATACTTAACATACAAATATCAATAAATAGAAAATAAATATAATTAACCAATAACTAGATAAAATACTACTTAAATAATTAATATACTTATAATGTATATATATATATATATATATATATATATATATATATATATATAAAATATAAGAAGGCAAGATTTATTAATAACTATAGTTGATTTAATACAGAAAATAACATTTTAGTAAGAGTTTATTCAGGATTCAAAGTGTAAAAAGTGATCTTTTAAACGTTTTTTGAAAATTTTTAGCGATTTCGCATGCCTGACAGTTTGAGGAAGAGAGTTCCAGAGACGAGGAGCTGTAATGGTGAAGGAGTTACTGTAATAGGCAGAAGAGTGAGAAGGAATTTTTAGGGTTAGGTTGTGGTCAGAGCGAAGAAAACGGGAATGGGTGGCTCCAAGGAATGAGAAACGTTCCTTGAGGTAAGGAGGAGTGCATGGATCAAACAAAATACAGTAAAGAAGATGAAGGATATGAGTATTTCTGCGAAGGCGGATAGGGAGCCACTTGAGATGTTTACGAAATTCTGAAACATGGTCATATTTACGTAAACCAAATATGAACCGTATACAAAGATTTTGGAGACGCTTAAGTTTATTTAATTGCTCCTCGGTAATATCGAGATAGCAAATATCAGCATAATCAAGAATTGGTTATAGGAGGGATTGTGCTAACGAAATTTTGGTGGAAATAGGGAGAAAGTTACGCAAACGCCTAAGAGATGCAACCGAAGCAAACATCTTCCTACTCACTTCACTTACTTGAGATACCCACGACATGTTTTGGTCTATAATAATTCCAAGATTTTTAACAGATTTACTGAATGGTATACTTACACCGTTTAAAACGACACTAGGCAGAGAGTTGAAATCGATTTTGGATATAAGTTTAGGGCTGCCAATAATAATGACTTGAGTCTTTGAAGGATTTAATTGTAGCCCAAATGACTCACTCCAAGTGGTAATATTTAATAAATTGTGTCTATTTAAGGTTATTTAGCTTTGGCTGGCACCGACTTCAGAATTAACGAAGTTCTTAAAAGTATTATTTTCTACTTTTTAGTTTAGATTTGTTTAGTTTTGAAGTCGGTTTTTGTTTTTTGTTAAAAATAATTTATTTTCAAATTTTTTGCGGAAAGTAGATACTTATTTTGTTTATGTAAAAAAAAAATCGGTCCAGCCATCTTCGAGTAATGGGGAACATACATATAAAAAAAAAGTCCCCGACGAATTGCGAACCTCCTCCTTTTTTTGAAGTCGGTTAAAAAGTTTTTTTTGATATATCGATACTCAAAAGTCGAAAAATATTTTTTTTATTACCTACTTCTACTACGGTATTTCTACAAAACAGCAGATACAGTGCTGAGGAAAAGAAAAAATAGTATTTTTAATGTAGCAGTGTCTGTACTATTTGGCTGCATTCTGTGAAGTGTCAATGAGGGCGCTAGAAGATGAACTCAAACCATTCTACTCTCATTTCTCTTAACTCCTTCAAAAGCTGTAACAGCAGAATGACCTTGACCTTTTAACAACTCATTGACTCAGTTTGTGGTAACCCTACTTTCAGTACCAGCGGTTGTAGGTTCAAATCCCGCTGGGGGCGTTTGTTGAGCACGAATGTTTGTACTCCAGTCATGGTTGTTTATGTTTATAATATGTATGTATTTAAAAGTTATATATTAGTAGCGTATCAACTATCTGGTATCCGTAACACAAGCCTCGAGCTTACCACAGAACTAGATGGTGTTTTGTGTAATGTCCCAACATATTTTTCAAGCTCCTATAAGAATATCTATAAGATCCGTTCGCTGTATTTTAGCATATTTTTTTCTCCAAACAGGAATTTACGACGACTTCGACAAAAACCTCGCGCAAAACGAGAAGCTATTGCCTCTGGAGGTGACGCCACAGATTCAGAATATTTCACTGATTGCCAGTCTTTAATTGGTACGTTAAATTATCTGTAGCTTGTTAGAAATTAGAATGAAAACAGCTTTTTTTACAATAGTCACTAGTGTAAATGTAATGTATATTATAATATATTTTTTATTTTGTAACATAGAAATGTAAATTTTCTAATGGTACCTTTCTTCTTTGCTTTGAAACTCTAAATATGTATTATTTTATAGTGATAAAATAGCTGAATGAAAACCTTCTTAGTTTGTTTTTAATTCTTCTTAACACCAATAAAAATAATATCAATACGAAGAGGCAGTGTTATTTAGCAAAATATATTATGAAAAGAAATATATTTTTTAATTTAAATTGTGTTAATAAATAAAGTGGCTTAAATAATAATTTAATAATAAAATGGCGTTACATATTTTTTTATTATGCCACCTCTAGGCACAGATATTGAGATGGACAGCGAAGAGTTTTATGATGTGCCATCAGATGAAGAAGACACCCTTCGAGAACCAGTCCAGAACGGTCATGTTGCTATGGATAGTCAAGTTAGTAAAACATTTGATGCTAACTTTTTATATCTTAGTATATTTTTTTATAATAGGCAGTGGTTAGGCTCGTTTGGGAAAGCCAGTGAAGTGGGTTCATATCCTGATATGTCCAATAACATCAGAATTTGTTTTTTTTTTGTTATCACTTATCTGTAATCTCAGATATTTTCATACGAGAATCTTTTTTTCCAACTTGATTACCACTTGTCTTACGGTGAAGGAAAACATTGTGAGAAAACCTGCATGTCTGAGAGAATCGTGAATTTTTTTTATGAGAGATTCTTTATTTTCAACCCTCAAATATATTATGGTGTATCACTAGGAAGGGTTAATAGAAAAGTGTAAATTAATCCAGATAAGTAACTAACCCAGTCTCTAGATTTTGCCCGCATATAGTGTCTAAAGCAATTTTTTTTGATTCTACCTCTGACCTCCAAAGTTGTTAACATATTTCATTATAATATTTAATGTACATGAAAAAAATATGACATAATTTAATTATTTTTATTTCAGAATAATACAAAATCTGAAGAAACAAAATCATCAAATGGCAGCACGTAGCTGTCGCATTTAAAGCGGTACGTATAATAAGTGTTATAACAAATATGAATTATTTTGTATCACTACTGACTCACTCTCGCTTCGTATGGGTATATCCGCTGGGTGCGTGACTCTAGCGCCATCTAACGATACAACTCACGGTGGCTCTTTTGAGAAAATATACATGTATTGTATGCCAAATAGCTATTGAAAAAATAAAATAAACATGAAAAAAAAATGTTTTCAATGTTAAATGTGATATATTACACAGAGTGTACATTAAATTATTTTTTTTTTCGTGGGTCAGCTGAAAACAGTAAGTAAAATAAATACAACAACTAAAACAAGTCTCAATAAGTGAATTAGGTTGGCCCAACTTTTTTGATTTACGGATTTTTTTTATTTTTAATTATTTGTTCGTCGTTTGTTCGTTAATGTTCGAATGTAGAAATTGTTTGTACGTCTTTTATTTATTTATAATTAATTAAACAAATGTTCACCCTTAAGTTGGCCCCCTTTACTAGATATCTTTATTTTTATCGCTCAGATTAATTAATTTTGATCAATTATTATCGTTGGTTCGACTATTGGTGATTGTTCGATCATAAAAACAATTAAATTCCCAATTATTAATCATTTTATATCTAATAAGCAAACCATCACTTCATTGTCTGGCAACCGGAAACTTATAAAATTTACAATTACTATTTCTACTAGTATTTTTGCAATCGACTACACAACAACTCTGATGACCCATTTTATTTTATTTATTTAATTTAACTGACACACGTGTTATTTTTATGGTCATAAATAATAAAGAGCCACTCGTAGTTCTGTTTTGGTCCGCAGCGGGCGCTGACATCACTTTTGTTTCCCCCACCATGCCTTACGCACCCAGCGGATAGGAGGATATATTTTTCAGATATAAGTTATTTTATAGCAGTAAAGAGTATCGTATACATTGACCCTGATAATAATAATAATAATGTCCTCCCGGCCGATTACGGCCACGGCGACCAATCTCATTGAGACTAGCCAACGGCGCGGGACATTTTAGTGCACGAGTGTATGCGCAAACACAAGTGCACTCTCTGTTCCTTATCACTCTCATATTCCGGTGGGACGAATGCTCGACACGACCAGTGGGAGTTAAGGCGCAGTACCGACGGCTTTACGTGCTCTCCGAGGCACGGGGGTGACTCACCGCCAACTTCCCAACTCCGGGCTGTTACTGAGGCTTATGAAACAGAAAGACCCAATAACTAAACTTGGCCCGACCCGGGACTCGAACCCAGGACCTCCCGGTGTGCGACCGTACATGCTAGCCACTACAACACCGAGGTAGTTGACCCTGATAACCAGCTATCATCATACCAAATTTCATCAAAACCTGTCCAGTGGTTTTCTCGTGATACCGTCACAAACAAACAGACATAAATTCTAAAAACAATAGATTTGGCGTCTGCATTGACTATTTCAACAATTTTTTTTTTATATATACTAATCTCTAAAACGGCTGGACCTATTTTGACGGGACTTTCACTGGCAGATAGCTAGTGATGTAAGGAGTTTTTAACCGACTTCAAAAAAGGAGGCGGTTAAATTTTAGAAATTTTATTTATTTTAACTAGCGTAACGCGTAGCTTCGCTGACGTCAAACCTAGAAACTAACCCGAGCGAAGCGAGGGTGAGCGCTAGTCTATTAAAGTATGTAAATTACTTTTTTATTTTGTTTTTTTTTTTAAATACTTGTTTTTTCCAGGTATTATAGGAAATATTTAGTCTTGGTGATAGCCGGGATGGGCATAGAATAGGCTGTAGGGACTTACTTTGATCTATCTACTTCACTACTAGTTTTAAAGTTGACTATAACCCTGTATATTTTTAGGTTATGGGGACGATGTTATGTAAAATGAGCCAATATATAATTATAATTAATATTCAATTGACAATATAATCTCTTGTGAATGAAAGGAATTGATTAATTCAAATATCTATTAGCATTTCTTTTTATATTATAATATTTTATTAGTTGAAATTTTGACATAAAAATTGTTTTCTATAGCATAATACCATCCATTTTGACATTTTTTCTTCGTCTAGGTGTAATTTTAAACTACCAAAAACAATTTTTATTTAGAATTGACTTCCAAATAATATAGTTTGTACTAAATGTAGGGTCTGTTTTGTTAATTGTTGTGTTTATAATTATTGTAGAGCAATATATAGAATTAAAAATAATAAATTTACTAGAAAATCTATTTAGATTTTCTTCGAATTTGAAGAAAAACATTATTTTTTTGAATAAACTCACTTTATATAAACTGTCTTCAATAGTTTATGATAGAATGCTACACATATACGTATATTGGTTTTAGTATTTCTTCAATACTGTAACGTCCCACTGCAGGGCGTGAGACTCCCTTTAATATGAGGGATCAAGCCATAGTCCAACAAGCTGGTCAAAATCGTACGGACTGAACATGTCTTTTGATGACCATCATAAGAAAATTAGTGGTATGTTACGTATTTCAGTATATCAGAGGTGTTACACTCAATCTTCACTAAAAATTTGCTTTTGGGGCTGTATGTGGACTATTCCCACACATTGAGTAAAGTCCACCCCCAGCAGTGGGACGTTAGGGGCCGATTTATTAATATTAAAAGTTTAAACATTAAAAATTAATTAATAACATTTTTCTTGAACTCTTGTATTGGTATGAATTTTGAATAAAATGAATGACATTACTCTGTAATATTGTATTACAGAATATTAATAAAAAAAAGTAAATCTAAAAAATAACAAACGCACAATAAAACATAATGTGACATAATGTGATGTACATAATAAGTTATTAAATAAAATTATTTTTATCTACATTTTACTGACTATAGTTCATAATAATGTATACTTTGCTGTAGATTTTTAGGTAATAGATAAATTCTGAGTCTAGACTTCCTTGAAAATGACTGCTCGTCATTTTTCTATGAACTGTCCCACCAAATTTAGTTTTAGTTATGACATGTAAAAATCTAGTCCCAAAGGACTTTACCTCGGGTGCGTTTAATAATATCTTTTTAACAGGAATAATTTATAGAATTATTAGCAGAATGGTTTCAAGCCCACTAGAAAAAAAAGTAAAAAAGTATCCTATGTTACTTCTAATACCACCAAGAATATGTGTACAAAGTTTCACAATGATCGGTTAAGTTTTCGCGTGAAAACGTAACAAACAAACTTACATTCACATTATAATAGTATAATATATAGATTAATAATTAATACTTTGTTTTCATATAACTTTATTTAAAGATTATTCTTTCATATTTTAATGAATTAACACAAAACCTTGTTGAATTATACACCCTAAACCTTCTCATCGCTTTGTCTCGCTCACACGTTTCAGTCCATTAATTAGTAAATACATTTTGTAAGAATATGAAGTGTAATCAAGATGTGAATGATTGAAGGTGATAATGTCGCATTTTCGAATTTTCGCTGTTTTAAATATAGTCTTTGTTATGGTTGTATTAATAGTTTAGACTATAACAACTCAATTAACAATATACATACACACATACTTCATACAAATTTTTAACTAAATTTTGTCAAAATTAGAATTTTGCTACACATCACCTTCATAGCTTTTGTTTAGCACTTTTGAGAAAGTGTCATGGAGTGAGTGAGACAGAATATAGTTAGTTTTTGTCTCTTTTCTCACTACTGGACCGATTTAATTCTATCATGGTATTTGTGATATTATAATATGTGTGTAATTTTGGTAATTTAAAATACAATTATTTGCTTTTCTTTCAAACCATGCATTTTTTTTATGATCGATATATTTTCCATTTATTTATTTTTGTACAAATCGATAATAATCATTCTGTTTTTTTTTTAAATTATCAAGTATTTTTTGCGTTTTTTTTTTCATTTTTCCTTATTAAATATGCAAAACTTGATCATTCCTAAATTGTTTTGGATGTGTGTGGTAATACCATGTTAATAATTATATATTCTATACCGCTGTATGCTTATTTTGGGAAGGGCTCAATTTTATATGTAAATGTTAACTTTTAAAGTTAAACTTAAAAGAACATTTTTCCCTTTTTTTCAATAAATAATAATAATATAATAAAATATTTGGCTCAATTAACAAATTCAAAATTGCCTTAATTAAGTCATTTTTAACAGTTAAATTTCTATATAAAAGTAGGCATTTTGTATCGAAAATTCTAGAACGTAGAATAGAGATTTGTACTGTTCATGTTGATAAAAAGTATGATAATACATAGTACAATAATTAAATTAATGTTATATTCAATTAAATTCAAATTATTAAAATATTCTAATATTATTCGTTCGTTCACCGTATTATTATTTTATTTTGACTTGTATTTGTTACTATGATATATTAAAATATAAATATAATTCAATGTCTTCTTCAAATATCAAAATAGAAAGAAATCAAAGAATAGTTTTCTTCGTATTCGTCCATAGAAATATCATTATATTTTAAATATAAGAATATATTAAATTATTATTGTAATAATAAATGCGAAACTCTCAAAGATTTTTTTTTCAAATCATGATATTTATTTTTCGGTTAACAAATTGTATCTTAATATAATTTATTCTGTATCGTGTTATTTCAATCATATTATGACTTTGACGTTTATAGTTCAATGACACATGACAGTGACATTTTTTGTGAAAAAAAAATTCCATTCAATTCTTGCAACGAAACACACTGTTCGTAAATGTAATGTAGGGGATTTTTCTTTTTTTACTGGTCAGTTTTTATACATAACGTGTCTTTTCCATTCTATCCAACATTGGCCAAGTAGAATGGCGCCCCAACTAGCATTCCTAGGCGCCATTGAACAAAAAAAAATAATTCAATCCGTGCCTGTTGTAGTGCCACAAACTTATCTGGCCCATTGGCCAAAAGAGCAACTAACTACGCCATTTTAAAATGTCAATCTGCCTGCCATTCGCTGATATATCTACCATTGGTTTTATAGTAATGGTTATAATAATGGTTGTTATAATAGGTCCGTGTGTTTAGTGATAATGAAAAATGCCGAAAGTTTTAAAAAGTAATGCGAGGAACGTTATTTTACAAGTCTTCGATTTTATAAAGGAAGAAAAGCGCCTTCAGAAGCATTATACTTTTCTTTTTCTTGCTTACCCAATACCCACTTTATTGGAAAACTTATTTTTACTGGCAACACCAAATGCGATAACAGTGTCTCTCACCGGGCCAGATAAGTTTGTAAGTCTATAAGGATTTTTTTCCCAAAAAATGTCATTGGCAAATAAATAATATATAAAATAGAATTACCTCTACTATCAATGTAATTAACGTAAAAATTGAAATCTTGTGTTATAGTTTTTACGATGAAGGTCGCTTAAATAAACTAAATAAGGGTGGTATTTTTACTGTTTCTATTATTTTTTAATAATGTAGTTAACAATAATTCAGGATAAAAGTGACGTCACTTCCATACTTACAATATATGAAAGAAACACCATTTATTAAAGACATCCTGTTATGTATGTATGTATTATAAAACATGTTTGTATGTTTAAAAATCAAATGTCTAATCAACTAATGAAAAAATTTGGCTTATTTTTGCGGCTTTATTTTAATTTTTTTCTATACGTTTTGAATGCCACTTAACATGGCAAGGGTGTTGGGAACGATATAGAAATCTTAAACCGCAGAAAAGTCCGAAAAAATTGAATATTCCCGTTTAAGTAAGTTGTTTTATATTCAAAAATACATGACTTTATTTGAACGAAGATACAAAAATTGAAAACTATGTAATACCTTATTTCCATAAATTATGTGTTTTTTTTAAAAGGTGAAATGGTGTAGTAAATATTGTATTTATTCTTTAGTACATTTATTATGCATGTCGCATTGTGAAGGATAATTATTTTGGGACGTATTTTTCAGTTTTATTTTGTTATTAAAATGTTTCTTCGATAAGCGTTTTTTATTTATATTTTTCCGATACATTTAAAAAAACTTATCTTGATTATGAAAATTTTTATTCGCATATAACGTCCGAGACCTGACGCCATTTCATCCATCCCGCATTCATTCTATTATAGTCTGTCCATTCGTTTATTTTCTTTTTGACACATTAAGAATAGTGACGCCCTCACACGTTTCCGATTCGGTTTGAATATTTTATCGATGTTATTTAAGAATAACTTTTAATCGATTTACACATACATATTTTTAGTACAAATATTAATTTAAATAAAATCGAAACGTCAATCGAAGAGATACGTCATCGATGAAATGGCAGCGGAATATGGACATAATGTAATTAGAATCCCACCATATCATTGTCAATACAATGCCATTGAATTAATATGGGCACAAGTCAAAGGAAAGGCAGCAAGAAATAACACAACGCCGCCGTTTACAGCAAATAAAATGATGAAATTATTAAATAATGCGTGTGATGATGTGACACCTGAAAACTGGGCGAGTGTCGTGGACAGGACTAGAAAAATATTATTGTCTGATTGGGATCGGGACGTTGCAATTGACAACAAAATTGAAGAACAATTGATAATTCATGTAACAGAGGACTCAACTGATGAGTCTAGTGAAAATTATGACTCTGATGAATCACAATAATAAATAATATTAATAATTTTACTTGTTTCATTTGTATACTCTATTATCTATAATCCTATTACCTATACCTTATAGCTAGTTTTTTAAATAAATAAGTAAATATGTATGTGATTTTCCAAGTATATTAAATACGTATATTTGTTCATTACTCTTGATTTAAACTTGACATAGACTTTATTCACCACGCCTTTTAGAGTTAAATTTTACTAACGCGTGCATAGTTATAATCTAAGGCAGCTAACATAAGAAAAGAAAATAAATTAATGGACAATGTTATTGTTCTTCATATCTCACTCCATTCATACAAAATTCCAAGATTTCGACTTAATTCCTTGCAAATAATTAACTATAAACTCATAGACACTATTTTTATATTCTAGTTTTAAACTAAATTTACAGAAACAAAACTTACATAAAGGTGATTTATTATTGTATATGATCGATTTATCTTATTTTAAGACCTGTTTTATAGTCTGTGGTAGTTTCTTATGCATAGGGCACTTCACTAAGTGGGCGTTACCCGTCAATAAAGTACGACATTACTGTAGTACATTATTACGAAAATAAAACCGGTAATTCATAGGCGTGAGCTGTCAAAAAGAAAATAAACGAATGGACAGAGTATAATTATCAAGTCTCGGTCAATATTGCCGTCGTTTTGAACGAGTGAACCAAGGTACTGCAAATCGGAGCCGTCCGGTAGGAGTACACCTTCAGAGAAACAAGAGAGGCCACCAAAGTCACAGAACAGATGTTCTATGTTCTATCCTCAGGCCAACGCTCCAATAAAAAATCATTTATAAAACATCAAATATATTTTCTTAGCATTGTGAGTAACTTCAGTTACATACGGTTAGTCTAATAGTTCTAAATAAATATTATTATTAGTGATGCAACAAATACGAATAGTATGTATTTACCGAATATCGGCACGAATATTAAAAGAAATGATATTTATAAATGTAAGAAATCTGGCAAGTGAAATTTGTTGATAGCTTTATTTATTCGTTTTATATTAGGTATAAAGATTAAACGGATATCGGTTTGTCCGCATGACTTGTTAGTGAACTGTACCAGATTTAAATTTGCCGAGTTAATTTTGTAAATAAACTAGTCAAATAGTCTTTAAAGTTATAGTTATACGCAGAGCGCATACCCCATGCCGAAGACCCCGCTAGTGCATAGTATAAAGAGTAGAAGTAGGGCATCTCCGGCCCAATCCGCGATATAATTACCTACTGTACTTGCCTGTTACAGGGTTGTCACTGTAGCTAAATTTTAATTCAGTGCTCAGAAATTGGCAAGGGCCGGGATGTGTGTTTTTTACTTGTGTTGTCTGGGTTTCATTGAGATCTACAGCATATATTTTTTTAGATTTTACACTCTTATTTTAAAACATAAAGAACAATATAATATATTTTGTTTTTTATTTTTGACTAAACAAACATAAAATAACACAAACACATCTATTGAATCAAACATTTATTACAAAATTACAAATTAACTACAGAAAAATACTTTTTCATATATTTCATTTGTTAGCCTTGACTGGCGCACTGATAAACGGTTCGAGATTTGTTTGAGTGAGCGTGCGGCGACGTAAAGATACTATGACCCACACATACAAGCCGCGCGCGGTGCGTTTGTATGAAGATGCTATACTATATACTTCCCATTCTTTATACTATGGCTAGTGGGTTCACTAGTAATATGTACGGCGGCATGACGTTCCCTATATACACTGTAGTCTTTGATGACGTTTGAGTTGCAATGTAATGCGGTAGACATGAATGGGTTAAATAAGTTTAGGCAATTAATACAATTATTATTTCTTCTTTATTGGTATCTGTTTGGTGCTTTACTTGAGAACGGTATTTATGTACATATATATCCTGTTGCTTGTTTGTGTGTTTGTTGCTCCTTTAATGCAAAACGGCTGGACGGATTTAAATGAGTCTTAGAACACATAGACTAGAGCTATGAATATAAAAGGCGCTTGATGTCGCACCCGATCTAAGTAAATGTCGCTAGTAAAAACATAATCGGTCAATTTTAATTGCTCGAATTAACCAAAAAATAAATTAACTTGTGCTTGGTAGTCTTGAACCGTCACTGTGTAGTAAAGAAATTAGACATCGATGCTGATAAATATTTCGATAATAACTAAAATAATTTATAATGACTCAAATAGGGCTGTCCAATTTCTTAGCATGAAGCATATCGATTATATAAATATTCGACGAAGGAAACATTGTTGAAAAAAAAATTTCATTACTGGCAATAATGTTCAGTATTGAAATAGACAACAACTATATCGAACCTCCCACAGGAAAATAAAATACTCTGATAATAAAATTTCTTTAAATTTTTTTAATTACTGCTAAAAGGGTAGAAAATAAAACAACTAGATATCAGCCACATTTACTAAGGATACAATAAATAATCTATTTGTCCCTTAAAAATAGTAATACTGTATAATATATAAACCATCCTCACTGTATTCGTTACAAGTTACATCGCTTCAAGCGCAGTGTTACTTTATTGCGGAATTATATACTTAGGGAATTCGATAATTTTTATCAATTCATATCTAGTTTTGTGCCTGGCTCTGCTCTCATGGTGTATGGTTTAGCTTAATATTTTGTTTTTACTATCCTATCAAAATTTCATCGAAATCTGTTCAGTGGTTTAAGCATTTTAAGGTAACAAACATACAGAGCATTTTTATTTTTTTATTACAATTATAATAAATAGTAAAAATGTATAATACGTACATAATATTATTTGTAGTGAAACTACCTTTATAACTTTCGCACAAATATATAATAGTAGGCCAAAAATGTGCGTATAACGTTGTAATACATTAACATTTTAAACTAAGTTTAAATTGCAATGGAACTAACATATATATTTAAAAATCAAATCAACTTTTCTATAAAATCTCTTTGAAGGAAAAATACTTCGAAGACATCATGATATTATAGATTTAGCTTTGCCATTTTACTGATTGAATTACAATAATAAAAAAAGCACTATATTAATTGTGACATCACTATTTGAGTTTCATCGTAAAAGTGGCCTAACACTAAAACGCAAAGAAAAACAAAATGTGTAAAATTTTCATCCATGTCAAATTATGAGTTAGGCCACTTTTCCTC
This sequence comes from Boloria euphrosyne, assembly GCA_951802675.2. NCBI lineage: Eukaryota > Metazoa > Arthropoda > Insecta > Lepidoptera > Nymphalidae > Boloria > Boloria euphrosyne. Next base: position 3,273,797 of record OX637900.1, on the reverse strand, counting down.
TGATGGCTAATTTTAAATTTAAAATAAGATCTACGGAACATCAAGCACAAACACTATACATAACTTAACATATACGTTTTACAAATGTAGAAATTAAATATAAACAGAAATAAGAAAAAAAAACTTAATTTTGTACAATTTTTGTAAATTAGTATATCATATTTTAATGTTGCTTAAAGCAGTCGATACTTTTTGAGGCTTTAGCGGTGGGAACATTAACTTAGCGGTTTCAGATCATGATATTTGTAGAGCACATACATTTTACAAAAGAAACCTTTTTGTCGTTTTTTCTGAAATAAGAGTACAAAATTAAATACCGACATTATTGAAAACGGACATTATCAGTAACTTTATAATATAGTACATATTATTTAAATACAGGTGACTTTCTTAGAAACATGTATACATTTAAAATTCAAATACTATTATATATTTTATTCTATAAAATAGTTAAAAATTGGCTTGTTTATATTAACTCGATTTATAAAATGACAACACTTAGACTTTTTTAGGCGTTCTAGATTAAAGAACTAAAAAACTACACATTATTGAGAATTAAAAAGACACATTTAAAAAAAAGTATAAATATTATATAATATAAAAAAAACTATTAATGGAAAAGGACCTTATTCATAGTTTTAAATTCTAATACTCGAAATTTCAATTGCCGTGATTATCATTATAAACCAGTAATTTTCCTTATATTTATTTGTAAGTTTGATATTTTTCTCCTTTACATTTTCATTTAAAAAAAAACAATAAAATTATTTGCTCATTGTAAAATTTGAAGATGTCATATTATATAATATATTTTTAATGGTTATTACTAACAATAAATAATTATTAAATTCCAATTTTGATCACAATTTTACGTAAAAAAAATAAATGTGACCTTTTCAGAATTAAATTCTCAACTCTTTAGTATAGTCATTAACCTCTTAAAAAATAATTATAAGTAAAAAATATTATATTTAATACAACAATAAAAACAATGTATTTTTTTTTAATATTTTAAATACTTAAATAATTAAAGCATTTCTAAATTTAAATTCTAGTTTTAATATTTGAAATTCATATCTGCCAGACAATTTATTACGCTGTTGACATTTATTAAAATTAATTTGTACTATTTTTTAGGCACGCTAATTTTTCATAAGCAAAAAAAATACACATAAGAACAGTATTATCTGTGGATAATATTATAAATACTTCAAAAGATAAAAACAGGAACGCAACGGACTGATAGCATCCATAAAGTATTTTACTTGCTAAATCAATATTGGTTTTACTTTTAATTTAGTAATAAAAAAAGCAAAATCTTATTATGTTTGCAAATCTGGTGAATGTCAACAGATTCAATAACTTTCTTGTGTCAACACCAGATAATATGAAGTATGGATATCATTTTTTAAATAATAATATTTTTTGTGTAACAGATTAAATATGCATATAATGAACGGCTTTCTAATTGATATTTGCTATAATTTCTATTTTTTTATAAGCGTTCATATAAAGAACAATTATGTTATAGCAAACAAATTGTAGGAACTACGAGTCAAAATAATATGGATATTTTTTTGTTTAAAAAATATTTGTATACAAAACTATCTTTTTTCGGATTATTTTGTGGATTTCAAATGTTGTACATCAATCATAGTTACGGTGAAGACTAAGGTTTTATGTCTCAGAGGTCATTATATAGTGGTTACGGAAAGACCCACAACTTTAAAATCGAATTAAAAAAATAAAAGTGGCACCAAAATACTTTAAAATATTTGTAGATTTCTAGTCTAAAAATTTTTGAAACGTCGGGATGAGTTACCAATATCAAAATAAATCCGCCAAAAAATCCGAAAAATATATATAAATATTTTTATTAATCGTACGAGAGCTAGCAACGTCGGGAAAACATGCATTTCAATAAGGCCAGTTTTTAGATATGCTATCTCTCCCACTCTCCCGGACATAATACGGGCTGTCTGGCTAGCGGTAGTGTTTGCGTTCATCAGTGCGCATCGTACTTGGATAGGTAAGATATCAATTTTTCAAAGAACTTTAAGAAGGTTCCTTTTGTTTTTATTATGTTAATTGCATCTAACTAACTGGAACAAACTTTTTGCAACATGAATCTATTATTGCCACAGTTCCATTGTTGTTTAAATTGTGATTTTAAATATAATTTTTGTTAAGGCTGAACTTCAAGTAGCAATAAGTATTTTGTTTAAACCAGTAATTGCTTCATTTTCCTGTTAGGCGCATTGACAAATGTATGTAATTATCGTAGTAAATTGATATTTTACGTATCCAAGTACGATGCGCACTGATGAACGCAACCACTACCGCCAGCCAGATAGCCCGTATGATGTCCGGGAGAGTGTGAGAAATAGCATATCTAAACACTGGCCTTAATGAAATGCTTTCTCGAAAACGTTACTAGCTCTTAAGCTATAATATTTGCGTAAATCTTAGAAAGTATTGTGAGAGATATTTTTTTAAATGATAGTTACAAAAAACTTTTGAATTCACATTCTCCTTTTTATACTTAAGGTTACCTTAGGAATCTACTGTTTAAATTTTATAATTTTCGTGTAAATATAAGGTAGGTACATAAGTTAATTAAGTGGAAGCACAACATCAAAAATTTTAAATTGTGCGATTTTAATATGTCTACAAATGCGAATTTTAATCACATCTATGACACCTTGGAATATAATGTGTCATTTTTCAATGAACAAGATATAACAATATGACACTATGCGTAAAAGCAAAAATGGACTAACTTTTTAATAAACAAATCAACAATTAAAATGTATTAATTTGTATGCATTAGTTGACAACTTACAAAACTAAAAAAAACTGTTAAATCTTCATCTTTTTTTCCAATGTGAATGTATACGCGAGTTAATATTAACACTTTTTAAATATATTGGAGTTAGGCCATTTTTGCACTGACGGTTTAATATTACTATATTATGTTAATATTAATAAAGATTCGATTAATAAATAAGAAACTATTAGTGATGTATCCTACACATGATGTAAGCGTACTCTAATGAAGATTTTAATCTTTTTTTTCATTTTTGTGCATATATCATTTAAATATATATATTATGGTAGATTATAAGAATACATTTTATATATATAATAAATAGAATGGAATGGGCATATTTTTAGAAATTTTAGTGTGTAATATGATACTCTATAGCGAATACGATATGATAACCATGATAGGGAACGTGCACAACGAAGGTACTTACTAGTGATAATTATTATTCTAGCTAATCACAATGTATTGTTGCATTTCTGGATGTAACGATACATCCACAAAAAACGAAAATAAATCAAATAAAAATAAAGCGTAAAATTTTATTACTTTCCACAGAATAGTATTCTCATGCCTTGGTTATGTGAAAAACGCAAAAAATGGATAAATGCAATAATTCAGAAAATTATTTCCCATTATTTTCCCGTCGTCACATTGTATATTTTAATTTGTGCGACAATTTTGTCCGTTACCACGCTGCCTCATTTTTTTCATCTACTATATTCAACCTCTACATGGCCGGCCTCGAAGCTTTTGATCATTACTGTTAGACCTATGTTTTATAACTTATATCATATTCAAAAATAATATAACTGAAGAGATAATTTTGTTTACATAATTAAAAGCCTAATGACAGGTTTAATAAGTTTCCTTTACTGTCCGCATCGTTTCTCTTTTGTCTATTTAGTACTACCACCTATATTTCCTGCACGTTCCCTATAAATAATATAGGAAGACGTGAATGAATTAGGGTGATATGTCGCATTTTCGAAATTTCGCTGTTTTATGCATAAATGTCAGTGTTATAGCAGTATAAACAGTTTCAAACATTTTAAACAGCCATGTTTATGCTTGTTATGGTTAATTTACGCCACTTTATACATGCACTCAATACAATACGCAAAACTTCGAACTCAATTATCTTGAAATTAGAATTTTGCGATATATCACCTTCATCCATTCATGTCTTCAATTAATTTATTTAAGACATCATATAATAATAATTCAAGCTAAAATATATGAATGAGATAATGTATAGTTTAATTAAAGGGATCACAGTTCCTTTTTGCCTGTTCCATTCAAAATGGTTTTTGAAACTACATATACTTTACGAACAACAACATCGATATTTTATTAATGAAATATTAATAATAATTAGACAGTATAATTAGATATTACTTATAATGAAAAACTTTAGACAGAGAAGATTCTTCTGAAAAATCACTTCGCTTCTAGCAAGTTTGACAACAGGCCAGATTAAATTCCTGAAACACAGAATTACCCACCATACATTCATAAATATAAGTTAATTTTTTAACTATGTTAGTACATTATAGCATGGAGGTTAGAGAACAGGAGGAAGATCGCTTCATACTAAAGCATTACCCGTCTGTCCCTGAAAATTTGTAGAATTTATGACGCGCTGCCGTCGGTAAGTAGTATTTGTGACGTTAGCTGTTTATGAGTACAAGTAGTTGAAGTTAGTATTGAGACAACGTGAAGTTAAGCATTAAACAACTTAGCGATCGCAGCGCCTCCTTAGTTTGTCCATATTTCTGAGACACTACATTCTACAGCGATCATCCTCCTCTTCTCTAACCTTCATGCGTTATAGCTTAAATGAAATATGTGTCATTATTGACATTGGTTTTGAAATGGTTCTATCTGCATTTGAAACAAATAAATAAATAATATTTTTTAAATGTGAAAACAACCAAAATAATACATTCATCAAAAAACAAAGTTATGGATTTAGCATAAGCTGGATGAAAAAAATTGGTTGTGGATGGCTGGTGCCATTGATAAGTAAAAGCCCGTTTACTGGACGCACTAGGGCCGGTAGTGTCAACATTGTAAATAATTGATATTGTATCGATTTCTGTCGTTACGTTGTTATAATGAATGATTTTAATATCGTTTTCATTAACATTTATGACGTAACGATACAAATCGATACAATACCGATCAATGTCTCTGGACTTACAGAATCTGTTTATAGTCAATGATGCACAAGATAAATAGTATAAATGTAGTGAGTACGACGATAGCACTTTTTGTATCTAGATATATAAAACTAGATATACAAAGTTGAATTATTTTTTATTTAAAGTTAGAATATTCCGATTTTTTTAATGCAATTATAGTAATTTAAAGTATTAAGGGATAACTAGTGAAACCTATTGTAAATTAATGGGCCCAAAAAGACAAAAATCTATGACAAAATGATGTATTGAGGAGGATGGATGTAGCAACAAGCAGATTGGAGAACCATTCATTAAATGTTTTGCCCGTATTGCCTAGCAACAGTAGCCAAGATGATTAAACTTAGATATTGAACTCAAAGCCTAAGACATAGACTAAGCTTATCATAGACTGTAAATTTTATAGGATGGATACAGACGAGGCTTAGATTATAATATGATATATGACTCTCTGGGCACGTTCAACATGCAAAAGATACTTTTTTTACACTACCCATGTTGTTATGGCATAAGTTAAAAGCGATTGACATAAGGTCTAGATAGACTACTTTTATGATTTAATAAAATTCTAATTCTAAAATTCGAATCTATTTCGTAGAATTTTTATATGTCGGTCTGTAATAATTAGTATTGAGTACTGATGTCGATAATATTCGTGATATTTCGGGATTAATATACGAATTTTATTAGTTTCCTAACACTATTCTGCGATATGAAGGTCAATCAAATGACAATTTTAAAATTCGGACTTTGTTAGTCGAAGTTGAATAAAAGCATTGATGTTTTAAAGAAACCCATAATGATTTCTTATATCCCATGCAAATATTTGACGTTTTACAAAATCATTTCGGATTTTGTTCCAGTCTCTCGTCGTGACCATGATCGTTGTAAAGCATCCGAAATTTCGGTAACTAAATAATGTTATAAAATTCTAAGTGTCGAATATGTACATTAAATATGTCCTGGAAAATGTTATTGTAATAATCATTATTAACGATTCAGATGCCGAATCTTTAGGTTAAGAATTTTTGTCTGTATGTCTGTGACCGCATCATGAGAAAATCACTAAACGGAATTTAAAACACTTCTTCATGACGATAACTGGTTAACCGAGTGTGCCTAATATGTACTTATAATAATATTGTACTGCATCATCTCGGCACCTTCCCTTATTTCGATAGATCTTAGTAATATTTTATTAACACAAGAGCAGTCGCTATTCGCACATTGTCATACAATATATAATATATACTTAAACGTGTTTCTATTATCTTCCGCACGTAAGTCAGGGATATTCATATAGGTACATAACGAGCACAATTACATGACATACTACAAAGTGGTATACGAGTCAAGATACTTTTTACTGCAAGACAATATATCATTTTTCAAGCAAGTGTGTTATGTGATACACAACAAAATCCGAAAAGATAATGCTTTGTATGAAGTGAATAAAACATCCATTAGAAGCGAATCCTATATATATAATGAAGTAAAGATATATGTCTGTACATACATCAGAACTTTGCTATGTGTCTTGTTTAGAACAGTACAAATTGGTCTGGCGAAGAACACCTGAAATACATACAATACTATGTATGTACTATATGTGAAAAAAAATGTTTGTACGTATGTGGAAATTTGTGTTTAAAATTAGTATATAATATGGCATTAACTAAAGTCTGCTATATTAAAATCATTATCATCGGAAAATCTATTTATCAGCGAATTTACAGCCTCATATAAAAACAAAAAAAAAACAAATTTGTATGGAAACGCGTTAGAAGTAAAATTTCATTGGTTATATTTCTGTAATATTAATATTTTCCGCTCGTTATAAATATTAAGTTTATTTGATAATAAATTACTTAAAATAGTGATATTTAAATAAGCAATACAAAGTACTACTTTACTTTGTTCATGGTTACTATGGCAACGTAATACAAGCGTCATGGTCATGACCGTTTTTGACGCAGCCTCGAAATTTTACTTTTACACGCTCTATTATTTTTTAATATAATATTTAGAAATCTAGCATTTGCTTTAATAGATCATAAATTAATTTTGAAGACAAAAAATATTTTAATATGGCTGACTCTGAGAGAAATCACTGAAACACAGTCATAAATTTGAGCGTAAAAGTGTCATAATACAAAAACACATCTAATTTTAAGTTTTATACAATTAATGAAACCACGGCTTTAAAAAAAACTATCAAAATTTGAGTTAGGCCACTTTTACACTGACCATCCTTAATTAAAGATTACCTGCATATCGTTCTTCTAAGTCGCTTTTATCCCGATCACTCCTGTCTCGGTCGGACCGGTCAGACCGGTCCGGTCGGTCAGACCGGTCTGACCGGTCCGGGCGGTCTGGGTCTGGCGGCGCCTGGCGAGCGCAGTCGTCTCCCGGCAGGCAGGTCTCCACCATTGCCTCTAGACAGTTCACAAACAGCTCGCTGCTTTCCGCTGTACGAGCGTTCTGTTGACATTTTTTTTTTAAATAAATATGTAGGGACATTATTACAACAGCGCCATCTAGTTCCGTGGTAAGCTACGTAACGTGCTTGTGTTGCGGATACCAGATAGTTGATATACTACACATATAAATTTTAAATCCATACATATTATAAATATAAACACCCATGATTGGGTACAAACATTCGTGCTCAACAAATGAATGCCAGCGGGACTCGAACCCGCGACAGCTGGCGCAGAAAGGGTCACTACGAACTAAACCAAACGTGTCATCCAACATTATATGAAGATAACTTATTTCTAAATAATTAAAAAAGTCCGTATAAAAACCATAATTCCCAGCAAAATGTAGTAACTGTAATAATAACAGGTAGTCTCGATTAGACCTTAATAATTTAAAAATACGGTAAATTTGTGTTTATTGCTAAAAATCCTGTCTTACGCCACATATAATAAAAAATGGTTGTGGCCCATACATTTAACTGAGGGTTGATTTTTAAAACAAGCAATAGTTCCTTAATGAGAGTTTTAATTTACAAAAATTCAAGACACAAATTATTTTTTTTACTGATACAATTAATAAAACTCGTGTTGGTCAGTAAGGTACTATGCCGTATGCGCTTTATTAATGAACGACATGGCCTTTTATAGTAAACACCACAGACAATACAGAAATTAATCATAGACAGTCTTAAATACATACAGGTACATCGGCTGCCCAATTTCAAAACACAGTAACTAACATTTAAATTTTTTTTTCAATTTTTCTTATTAAAAAAAAGTTTGCCCGCCAAATTGATGAAAAATTTGATTTATGAATAGAAAATACTTGAATATAAATATTTCTAGCAAAAAATACTTAAAATTAAGGTCTTAAAGTTGTAAAAAATGCAGCAATACTAGAAAAAATCAGGTATAAAAATTTTGCAGTTACTGTGTTTTAAAATTGGGCAGCCGACATGACATGGCAACATTATGGATAACATTATTTTTATACTTACATAGATTATAAATAACAATAATGTCACTCCATGTGTTTGTTACCTTACCTTATAAGCTTTCGAAGAGAAATGACAAAATTAAACTAGTTAAAACAACATTTACCTTAGTGAATGGCCCTGCGAATCTCCACAGCCCTCCGAAGCCACAACTTTGCATATAATGCAGTTGCTGTTGACTTGCATCTTCTGATGCTATCATGTTCTGAAAATATATAGAAGGACAAAAATGATAATAATTGAGGTTTTTCTCATAAGTACTATATATATAAAAGCAGTGGTAGCCCAGCGGTAACGCGCTCGCTTGGACAACCAAGTGATGCGGGTTCAAAACCGGGTGTCGCACTTTTGATATTTCTATCATGATCACTACTTATCTTACGGTGAAGGGAAACATTTTATGGAAACCTGCATGTCTGAGAGAACCTAGCAAGTTTTCGAAACGCATGTGAACCTGCACTTTTCCTGGTGGTGGACTGAGTCCTGATCCCTCTTGTATTGAAGGGAGGCCCCCAGCAGTGAGATGTTAAAACAAGGCTGAATACATGCTGTGTATAATTTCATAATAATTATGTTCTCCGACCAATTACGGCTAAGACGGCAAATCTCTTGCTAACCAGCCATTAGTCGTTATAATAGTGCAGTGTGTGAGGGAGAGCGCAGACAAGTGCACTCTCTATCCATGTTATTCTCATATTCGAGAGAAAGAGAGGGAGAGGGAGAGGGTGAGGGAGAGAGAGAGAGCGAGAGAAAGAGACGACTATTTAACTGATCCGACGATTTAGCATGCTCTGCCTCGGTACGGAAGTAGAATAATTCCGGGATGTTATTTGACTCGAACCCAGGACCTCTATATATTAAAAAAATAAAAATATTTTTAATTTTTTTTTCTTTCTCTCTGTTCCGTTTAATCTAAAACGGCTGGAGGGATTTTGACGGGACACGTCACTCGTAGATAGCTAATGTTGTAAGGCGTAACTTAAGCTACATTTCTTTAATAAATTTTATTTATTTCAACTAGCAAAACCCGCGGCTTCGCATGCGTTAAGCGCACTAGGTACGAACCCGAGCGAGGGCGAGGGTGAATCGCTACTCAGAGAATAAGATTAGAAAATAATTAAAATTGTTAAAGTTTTTAGTAGATATTGTTCTTTTGTGTTTATAGTATTTTAATTGCAAGAATACACATACTCAGGGCTTTTTTGTGGGGGCACACGGAGGCACGCCGCGCCGTGCCCCCCCGAGCAAATTCCAAAACTATGGATGTACAAAAATTATGGACTTACTTCTTTCGAAAATTAGCCCCCAAAAAAAAGGCCTGCACATACCTGTATAATACTTTGAACAGCACTCAGTATGACTTGGTCGTGGCAGTGCATCAGCACATGATTGATCTTCATGTCCAGTAGACTGTGGCTGTAATTTTATACATTATTATGATATAAATTGTAATTATTAATTAACTATTACTATGTTTTATTTTTTTTATTAAGAAACATAATATATTATATAAAGTTTTGAAAAATAAATTTTGTTATATACTTAATTTTTTAAAAGAAAAATTCAGGCATTACAATTCGCTCGTTTTTATTAAATTTTTGTGCTAATTATTATCTAAAATTTAGGTAAAAAAATATTTTTAAATAAATAATTAAAGTTTAGGTTTGCTAGCGGACACGGCAGTGCATTCGCCAAGTTCAATACTTACATGACTGGGAAAACTTTGGGAAACACTACGGAACCTTCCGCTAGATATTGATATAGAATCCTTATTTCATCTTCATCTGTGAACAAAAATAGCATATTATTCAATATCACGTGATGTTTTTTTCTAAATTAAATAAAAAATATATGTACATTAATTATTTAGAAAATAAATCTTTTTTTGCAGTAAAAAGTATATTATTTATTGACCCGGATGACTATCATCATACCAAATGTCATCAAAATCTGTGGTTTCCTCGTGATGCGATCATAGATATACAGGCAGCAAGATATAAATTACCATCTACAACTGCGTTACCACTTACCATCAGGTGGAACGTAGTCAAGCACTCATTTAGAATAGTATAAAACAAAATACAAAAAAATATAGCTGATTTATTCACGGGTGAGACTGTCTCTTTTATGACCATTACTATTATAGTCGTGTTAATACCTCGCTGCAGACTCGGCTATAAATCATAATCGGACTAGGGCCGCAAGGCCGCTATCGATAACGGAATCATCAAGGTTACGACGTAAACATACTGCATTCATTAAGTATGCAGGGTAACTAATGGGTACTAATGTGATTAACTAACTAATTATTAAAAACTAAAAAGGGTAATTAGCAAATATGTTTAGCCTATTTAGTATAACTATTTTAGTTGTGCTGTGCTATTAAGTATATTTAAATCGCTACAAAAATAAATTAGACCATTACGTGTCAAATAAACATGTTTTTATTTCTATCGCCCATTTATAAAGATACAAAAAAAGAACTATCGATATCACTCATCGACTGCAGTAATGCACAGCGCAGTAATGCACAATGCCGTGCCATAAGGCCCGTGAGTGGGAAAGAGAGCGAAACACTCGAATGATTTATGGCCGAGTCTGCAGCGAGGTATTAACTCTACTATAAGCATTCGAAACTTCGAGAACTAAAAATCAAAATTAATCCACAACAAAAATCCGCAAAGATAGTTTCATTTATAAGAATTTGTATCAAAAATTCTCAACAAATACCTAGAATTAGGAAACTGATAATAACTTTTTATGTGGCAACCCTCGATCAGACTAACCATTCATGGGAATCATTTAACGTATAGGAAATCCAAATTACTTATACCAATACTTACCCGTAGTATATTTAACTAGTGTTGCCAAAACCGTCAGCACAAGAGCTTGAGTTGTAAAGTCATTCAAAACTGATGGATCCAAAAGGGAATTACACTCGGGACTGCTTGAATCTTTATCTTGGGATGATTGCTGCGAAAATAATAATAATGTGAAGTCTATTGACCTTTAATTTTAATAGTAGAAAATTACTACTTATGTAGGATAGTAAGAAGCGTCTTGGCTTTATTACATACTAGCGACACGCCCTTGCTTTGCTCGGGTTCGTCCGCGGGAAGCCGCGGTTTTCACTAGTAAATTTATACAAGAATTTGACAAATTATATACTAAAACCTTTTTCAAGAACCACCTTATCGATTTGTGAAAACTGCATGAAAATCGGTGCAGTAGTTTTTGAGTTTATCGCGAACAGACACAACAGACAAACAGACAGACGCGGCGGAGGACTTTTTTTGTAATATGTAATGAATGATATTTAAAAATGTGCAGTTAAACTATATTTACATATAAACGAAACACATTTGATGCTTACTTTAGCAGAATTTTCGGGATAGTCGCTATCCCCAGACTTTGTAGACGAGGGCCTCTCAGAATCATCCATACTCCCGGGGGATCCCCTGCCATCGTCATCCACCACCTATTTTGAAGGTCCATAATGAATAAGAAAGTGTCCGGAAATGTATATCCCAGTGGGAAGTCCCCACGTACGTATAAGAAACGTTTTAAACTTAGTCGTATGTGTTTTATCGTAACATCAGAATTTTAAATGTAGTATGTTAAATAACTTTTGATTTTTGAGACAGACTTTAATATATTTAATTTTAATAGACAAAATGGTTTCACGTACTATAATTATATTTTTCGAATAAAAAAATCGGACAAGTGCGAGCCGGGCTCGTTCTCCGAGGATTCCATACAAATTTAAAATATTGAAGAAAAAATGATACTACCTAAGGACATCCAAATCTGAAATTAAATGAACATTTTACTTCCTAGCAATTTTCATTTGCAATTATTCAACATAGAGCATATTATGTTTGCAATTTTTTCTAACAACATTTTTATGTATGGAAAGGTGTTGTTCCTGACATTCACCGAATTTTTAATCTAATTACGATTTTTTTCTTTATTTATTAGACTCATAGTAATACAATTTTTGCTGTATCAAGTCAGTTAGACACATCTGAATCTGAAAAACTTCACGAGAGCATCAGTTCCTTTAGTTCCTGTTTTTTTTTTGTGAAGATACCTATGGTGTCCACAGGCATAAATAAATATATGTTGTGACATTATTACAGCGCCATCTAGTTCCGTGGCAAGCTACGTTACGTGCTTGTGTCACGGATACAGATAGTTGATATACTACACATATACATTTTTAAATACATACATATTATAAATATAAACACCCATGACTGGAGTACAAACATTCGATTAGCAAATGAATGCCCCCAGCGGCACTCGAACCCGCGACCGCTGGCGCAGTAAGTAGGGTCACTACCAACTGAGCCTAACGTGTCATCAACCACTTTTTACACTTTCTTATACAGTAATACTTACATCCAGCCCGCTATCCGCGTCCAACTCCCTGGCTGCGTCGCCAGCCGCGCCGTGCTGCACGCTGTGCGCTCGACCTTCGCTATCCTGTATGTATATGTGTATGTTATGTTGGTGTCTGTGTAACAGTGCCGGATTTACACTTTTAAAGCCCATTTAATTTGTGCCAGTCCTATTCTCATTTTCATCAAGTTTCTTTTTTGTGCGAGTTTTTCAACCAATAAAAAATACTTAAAAAGATAGAATATTTAATCCACAGTTAGTAACGTAGTAACGTTTTGAGAACTAATTTAAAATCAAGCAAAAACTTGGCTTTTTAATTTGTCATATCTTATCGGCAAATCCAGCACTGATGTAAGTACGGATCCGAAATACTATAACGACAAAAAGTGTTTTTACATATGAATAGTGAACGACGTTTCAAAACTGTGTTCGTGAGATAAAGCGATGTGGATTTTGAAAGTCTAGAACTATTCAATGTGATTTAGGTGATAATATTTTTATATTGCATATTTTTTCAGTACTTTTCAAGTCTTCGTAAGTACTTTTCAAATTTTATAATACGACTAATACGTGAAAAAATGGGGTTATTTATTAATACTGCGTGATTTTCTTTTTTAAGGTTTTTGGATCCGCACTTGATACTTAAAAAGGGAAATTCGCCAGCGGGGGAACTATTAAAAAAAACGGATTTTATTAAGGGGGTAAGTTGTTTAATGTAGGCTATTTTTGGGGGTTTAAGCTTCCTAGAAGATGCAATAAAATGCGTTGATTGTTCTTTAAAATTAAAAACGAAGCTTAAATGTCATGTAGTGAAATATAATTAGCTTGTATTTTAAAAGAAAAATAATCGACAGCTTTATTATAATGCATTTATACTCAATGTACAAATTTGTGTAATTTAAATCCATCATTCATATTTTCATTAAGGTTTGTATTAATATTTACCAGAAACAATATTTTTGTTTATTATTTCTTTAACTTTTAGCATTTTTAAAACCAATATAAGGTAGAGAATATAAATCTTCCATTGAATTTAACCTTTAAATCGACAAAGAGGCCTCCAGGATTCTACAAGAAAACCAAATAAGATTGTAATAATTTTTAAATTAAACATTTTAGAAAGACTTAACATTTATTTGAATTTAGTAATATTTTTCGTATAATAAAGCAAGTAAATCAGAAAATAATGTATTTTAATATAGTAAAATTTTAATTTTTGTCAATTTAAAAGTTAAAATGAAAATGAATAGAATACATCACCCTCGGCGGCCCGATCGTATCTTTGGATGTTGGTACAGAAAAAGAACGTTGAGTCTTAAAACGCATTCTAGCGGACGACTAAAAGCGTGCAAGCGATCAAAAGGGCAGACATGCAGACATGATTAATGTGTAGTACGACATATTCGTTTTATTATTATTATTAAAATATATTTTTTTAATATTAACATATTTTTTTATATATTTCAAAGGAATAAAAATATTTACGATTTATTATATTATTTTTTAATGTAATAAATGTGATTTTTTTGTGTAAAAAACCCAACGAATATGCGTGTGAGCAGTAGGTGTGAGATACAAACGCATACAGACGCAACACGATAAAGTCCATACAAGTTGCATGAAAGAACATGATAGAATGATTAGTTGTAACTGGAAATAGAAGAAATGTTTAATTTGTAATGATTTTTGGAAGACTTTCTTCTAAAAAAAAATTTAAATCAAAGTGAAAAATAAATTTGTGTATATTTTAAATATTAAATATATATATATATATATATATATATATATATATATATATATATATATATATATATATATGACGGCGCACTCAGTGCGCCATCTGGAGATGTTGGGTAAGCTTATCGGATAAGAATATAATATAAGAAATAAATATAAGAATATTATATATATATATATATATATATATATATATATATATATATATATATATATATATATATATATATATATATATATATATATATATATATATATATATATATATATATATATATATATATATATATATATATATATATATATATATATATATATATATATATATATATATATAATATATATAAAAAAAATCGATAAGATATATATATATATATATATATATATATATATATATATATATCTTATCGATTTTTTTTTATAAGTCATAGTAGTGACTGTTATGAACTTGGCTTACATAGGTACTGCCGAGCCCTCAACTATGCTAAGTAAATATAAAAAAAATGTAAAATAATATATATATATATATATATATATATATATATATATATTTAAAACATTATTTAAAAAACAATAAGTTATTGGAATACTCTAAAAATGAATAAATATCTTCCATAAACCATGTCAAGAAATACAAAGTACCACAATATTTAATATGATATAACACTTATCACTAACTATAAGAAATACTATCGTACAGACAAATTATAGTGACAAAAAAATAGAAAACATTTACCAATTTGTCTAACAATTTGTACCTTCTTAGATTTACGCGAATATTGAACATAATAAATGAAACTATCTTTTCTCTAGAGAGACTGGTCTCTCCCGTGACCATGATTGCTGTAAAGCATTGGAAATGTTGGGAACTAAAAATCTAAATAACTCCCAAAATGTAGTTTAATATCTTTAATCTTGATATGAAATTATTAAAAATACCATTAATTATAAATTTTCCTTTAATTTCCTTTCTAATATCCAAAATTTTAAGGCGCCATTTTTTGTATTTTTGAATTAATTTTGCAAATTTCTCTCCCATGACATTGTTTTAGTACGACTGTAAAGATACCAAAAAAAAATAATAATATAAAAACCACAAAAAAATAAAAAAAAAAATTAATAATATGCCAAATATTTGCGTAAGTCTAAGAAAGTATAACAAATTTGTCTGTACGTTTGTTTGTACGATGAGAAGAAACACCATGAGTTTATCAAACGACGACGATACATATACCAACACAGTCACAAGCCGCTCTTACTGTATATACGTATATAATGTTGCCAATAAGCCGTTTGCTTTTATATTAAAAAGGATATATTTATACAATATTAGAAATATACTCGAAACTTAACCTGGCTTTGCTCGGGTACGTGCCTTGTGAATTAGAAAGTATTCAACGGAATTCAATTATGTATTTCTGTTTCAAGTTTCATACAAATCCGTTTAGCCGTTTTTGAGTAATGGAGTAACAAACATACATGTAAAGCTTTTATATTATATTTTTTATTTAAAATATTTTGCCATTTTAAAACACTATCCTGTTTGAAGTATATATAGGTTGCTGTTTTTAATGAATTATATTTTTTTGCTTATTTGGTTTAGAATATATTATTATAAGTAATAAAATGAAACTTATTTAATTAGTTAAAGTCAAAATTTATTAAATAATTCATAGAATTTACATCAAAAATATATCCTCTTTAATTTTTTTTGTTTCACCTCAAACTAAACACACATAGAATACCAAGTTCTAAAAATATATAATTTTTTAAAATCGTAACATATATGTATGGATGTATGTATGTACGTATATATAAAAATATGCATTACCTGATGTGTGATATGCATCAAATGTGGACTATGGCTGCCGCTGCTCGATTGTTGAAACGTTGGAGATTTACCTACATTTAAATTTTAAATTATGTTCTTTAATCTGTGGCTTCCAGAAGTGCCATTTGGGCACAAAAAATTTTAAGTTACATATATATACTTTTCGCACTTGGTTCTGCTCGCAAAGTTTATAAGTCCCCTATATTTTGAAGAATCTTATAATGGTAATTATAGACTTTTATAAATGAGATATTATTCTGCAGTAAAAAAATGTCCCTTTAGTTGACAGATTTTACCGTCTAATGGTTTATTCGTGATGCGGTCACAGGCAGACAGACAAACATTCTAATACTATTCGGTTCGGCAACTATACCGATAATAATGACTATTTAAATAAGAATTTTAAAAAATAAAATTAATACACAGACTCAACTCAGTTAAAATTGTATTATAATATGTAGTAGTATGTAGTGTAGTGTATTATAGTATGTAGTAAATAGAGTATGTATGAGTGTAAAATAAAAATTGAACATATATGTATGTATGTATGTATGTGAGTATGTATGTATGTGTGCTAGCGTGTATGTACGTATATATGTGAGTACGCATCCTCACCACCATGAGCGGAAGACAGCGAGGCCTGGTCCAGCATGTCCCAGGACTTCTGCCGGCGGCTCTGGCACGACGAGTGGGAGGACTGAGGTTGAATCAGAATTGACGACTGTGAAACACAATGTATAATACTCTTTTGGATTTTGGTCAATATTTAACATAATTAGTATGTATGCGCGTGCGGTGACGTCATCACTTGTCGACGACGTCATTGTACGTATAACTTGTTTATATTTCGGGGGTGCGTAATTTATATTAACCTGATTCTGCTCGAGTGCGGGACAATAGTGGTCACAGTTGTCCGGCAGCCATTTTGGTAGGGAATGCTTCACGTTGCACCTCGACCGGACTTCTTCACTCACGCAGACTAATGCTGGGAATTATAATATAAAATCAGTAAAGTGTGAGCTATGTTGGACTATTATTTTGTAAGTGTGCAATGTGTGTGTTTGTGTGTATACGTGTAAAATATGAAAAATAACATATTTTCATATAAAGCACGAAAAAAAGAATAATTTTTGCGCCATTTTTGTGTTCATGTTAGACGACATAATATTTTGTTAAGTTTTTAGTGACCCTACTTGTTGTGCCCGCGGTCGCGATTAGAGTCCTTTCGGAAGCACTCATTTATTTGACGATCCACGAAAATTTATACTTCAGTCACGAGTGTTCATATTTATAATACGTATGTATTCAAAGTTATATACGTGTCAACTATCTGGTATCTATACAGCAATGTTGTAGCTTTCAATGCAACTAGATGATGCGTATACGTGCGTGTGTATGTATATATGTGTTGGTGGTGTAGTGGCTAGCATGTACGGTCATACATCGAGAGGTCCTGGGTTCGAGTCTTGGGTCGGGTCAAGTTTAGTTATTGAGTGTTTCTATTTAGTAATCCTCAGTAACAGCCCGGAGTTGGGAAGTTGGTGGTGTTTCACTCCCGTGTTTCGGAGAGCACATGTCGCGTCGGTTCTGCGCTTTAGCTCTCTCTGGTCGTGTCTTGCGTCGTCCCACCGGAGTATGAGAGTGACAGGAACAGAGAGTGCATTTGTTTGCGTATACACTTGCGCAATATTATATCTCCTAGATGGCCACTTTCAATGAGATTGGCCGCTGTTGGTTTATATAAAAACAATAAGGAAGTAATACATCTACGAGTAGCGCCACTTAGAGTGAAGTATGTAAGTCACATGTAGCAGTTTTTTTTTTCAATAAATCAGTTCGTTCGAAGTCGAATAAGTAAGCACATTATTTTATTAGCCGCCATGGCCGCCATCGGTCGGAGATCATTATATCGATAACTCAATTCGCAAATCGGTTAAATCCCTCCCCACAGTTTTTTCAAAGGCTATCAAAATCAAGAAATACAATATTATTTGTTACAAATTTGACACAGCAAATATTTATTGCACTAACGTAAACTATTTAAATACTCAAAAAAATTCATATTTCACGAGTTTGTAATACTTATTATTGAAAAAAATATTATTTTTGTGTCGCTTTGAAAAGTACACATAAACGGAGTTGAACAATTTGCGAATTACGGTATCGATATGTGTGCGTGCTGTTAGGAGGCCGATCCCGAAAGTCTTTTTAAAAAAAAACCACAAAATAAACTTAAAAGTTTATTATAAAGTTCACACACACAAAACTGTTATAAACACTGACTTCCGAACTTTAACGCGTATCGGAATCTATGTCCGATCTATCCGGGGCTCTGAGTCTAACTGGCTTTAAAAATGAAATTATAATTAATGTTGAAAAAGGAACAATGCAATAGCTGACTAAGGATATTATACTGGAAAAATACTTTGAATAAAATAAATGCTTACTAAGGTTCAACTGCCTTGTAAAAAGGGATATAACAGTGCGTGCGTGCGGTTACCGGTGAGGTATGCGGCGGAGCGCGGCGTGAGCTGGAACTTGTCGCGCAGCGGGCGCGCGGCCAGCGCCAGCAGCGCGGCCAGCACGCGGCACGCGCGCGCCACCGTGCCCGCCGCCGGGTGCCGGTAGCCCTTGATCAGGTGCCCCGCCAGCGCGAAGTGGAAGTTGGCGCGGAAGCTGCGCACACCGCACACACCACACACATCACAACCCGACTGTTTGCTCATATTATTCATTTTTCAAGTGGTAGTGCCATGCTTGTTACCTTCGGGTAGCAGCCGAATGGGCCAGCACGCCCCGTATAGTACCACTCTCTCACAGAAGACTGGCGTGAAGTGGCAGCTATGCTGTCGCGTTTCGTCCGGTAAGTGAGAGTCCGGGAGGCCCACTACCCATCCCTACTCCAGTCCTTCTCCATCCTCCCTCCCTCCCTTTCCTGAAAGGCCGGCAACGCATCTACAAGCCCTGTGGTGCTGCAGATGTCCATGGGCGGAGGTGATCACTTACCATCAGGTGAGCCTCCTGCCCGTTTGCCCTCTTTGACCCATAAAAAAAAAAATATTTCATATATTTATCTTACATCTAATTAGAATGGCAGTGCCTCTTACACTAACTAAATTATATGTTATCAGCTCTTTTCAACGTCCCACTGCTGAGCACGGGCCTCCCTCACTACGAAGGGGATCAAGCCATACTCCACCGCGCTGGCCTAATGCGTGTTGACGGACTGAGCATGTCTTTCGAAAACTTGCTAGTTTCTCTCAGACATGCAGGTAATCAAGATAGAAATAATTCGCACATGAAAATATCAAACGAACGCGTTACCGCTGGGCTACCACTGCCACCTAGATTATATATTATAAATTATTAACAAACATAAGAGAAAAGTTAGGTTTATAAAGTAGGTTCATAACGTAGGCTCACTTAGGTTCATAAAGCACGTCACACTAATTTCATCATTTTTGACCATTCCCCCCTTCTTGTCGCAGTTGTGATAGCCACAATCGCTATCTTTTTGCTTATATTTCAATAATAATCAGTAATTAGTGTCCGACCGAACATTCGGTTTCGGTTTCGGTTTCGGTCGAGTTTCGGCAAAAAACGGGGTTTCGGTTTAGTTTCGGTTTCGGTGGCAAACCTGCCGAAACTACGACCGAAACCGAAACTGCATTCGGGAGTTTTCGCGCTGTGATCGGTCATGTTCGGCGAGTTGATTTCCATCCAAGCGATTAATCATGTCGTAACTGGCTTGTGTTTGCAGTTCATTTTGTATGTTGTCAGTTTTTGTGTTATTTATTTTCTGTAAGTTTTATCACGTGATATGGCATAAGAGTAGTCATCAAAAAATAAATCAATATAACAAAAGCCCTTTTTAGCGTTCCACTTCTGGGCACGGGCCTCCCTCAGTACGAGGGGGATCAGGCCATAGTCAACCGCGGTGGCCTAGTGCTAGGTTTTCTATGCACGTTTCCTCACGATGTTTTCCTTCACCGTAAGACAAGTAGTAATCATGATAGAAATGATTCGCACATGAAAATATCAGAGGATCCGAGACCCAGATTTGAACCCGCATCACTGGGTTATCCAAGCGAGCGCATTACCGCTGGGCTACCACTGTCTTAGATTAACCTAACTATCTAAATATTTTTTGGTTAATTTAACTCTCTCCCTAATGCTATACCTAAACAAAAATTAGTGTACTTGGTACTTACTATAGTACACTAGTGGTGATAATATTGTGAATTCAGAGTTTCAAAGTTCCCTGTCAATACACAAGATTCCCATATAGGAACCGTCATGTGGCCAATCGAAATACTACTTTAAACGTTTTTTTCACTAGAATAGAGTGCATTTGCTTGGACAACTTTGTTCATTAGGTTGAATATAAAATTTTACAAGCGACAACAACAGATCGACGTGAAACAAAAGATAGTGGCGCT
Source organism: Boloria euphrosyne (assembly GCA_951802675.2). Classification (NCBI taxonomy): domain Eukaryota; kingdom Metazoa; phylum Arthropoda; class Insecta; order Lepidoptera; family Nymphalidae; genus Boloria; species Boloria euphrosyne. The sequence goes on along the minus strand of OX637900.1, from coordinate 3,252,889 downwards.
TTCAAAAGAATAATAACGTTTTCTTTATTTTTTTCTCAAAACATGATCCTGGTAAGGAAGTTTCGGTTTCGGTTTCGGTTTCGGCCGAAACTGAGAGCGTTGCCGAAATTCGGTTTCGGTTTCGGTTTCGGTCGTAAAAACCAGTTTCGGTCGGACACTATCAGTAATATTACACTTCCGTTTGGGAAAGGATCATTTATTTTCATTAACATTATTTTTCTTTATAAAATTATTTACGTTTCTTTACGGAATATAATTTATTACCTTTTATTAATTAAACACAACTTTTAATAACAAATGTAACATCATCTAATGACATTAAATATAAACTAATTTTCCTTCTTCATGATGAAACCCCATGCTAGTTCTACACGACCACGATATAAAAATCCATATAAAATAGAATCGATATTATTTTTGATAGAAATACTGTCAAATACAATAGTAGAAATATTTTTTTTATAAAAAAGAGGTAGAATTAAATTTAAAATAACTACCATGTAACTTTTACGAAAATTATATATTTAGTAGATGAAATAAATAAAATATAAATAATTTTACATATAACTATGTGTATAAGTAAAAATAAACAACTAACCTCAAACCGACAGCGTGATCCAACTGTTTGAAATGCCACTCCAAAGGTTCCCTAGTTTCCATCAGGACTTGTTCCAGTGTCTGTAGAGTTAAAATAAAAAATAATTACTTACAAATTGCATAAATTACTATATAATACGAACAATGCTCCTTGTATCATCATACAAAATTAAACCAAACAAGTCCACTATTACGAGAAAAGTAAAATTTTACATTTTTTTCAACAATAACTTTTATAGGTTTTGGGAGAACAAAGAAACAGATTTATTTATTTATATTTCTATTTCATTTACTGTTCATCCACATTAAGCCTGTTTAAAGTATTATCAGTGTGTCATATTCATACTACATAACGCGGATATGTTATCCGCATTAATACATCCGTGTTATCATAACGATACCAATATATCCGTAATAATAAATCCCTAAATATTGCCATAATAGTAGTTTATCAATATTGACTAAAAAAACAGATGATTCAATTTCGTTCGTTCGTTCAACCGTCAAAAAACCTATGTAAAATCGATACCCGACGCCATCTACTGTCATTTTTCTGAATTAATACACATATACGTTAAAACTTACTTATTTCTTAATCAGAATACTAAATGAGACTTACCTTGTTATCAAAAGCACCTTGAGAGTCTAATGTATGCAGGTTTTGTTCCATCAAAGCGAGCCCAGCCGCGTACAACGTCGGGTCGTCCAGCTGTAGGACCGATAACGCCACCCAAAACAGCGCTTTGTGTATAGGAGATTCCTAGAACAATATACTTATTGAGCTTGCCTTTAAAACAATTTAAATCTAAAATTAAAAATACATTATTGAATAAAGCTTATTACACCATCAGTGAATACTTAAAAGATGTAAATGTGTGGGATTAATGTCTTGTTGTGTCTCACGCAAGATAAATAGATAAATATTGTAATGCAATAAATATTGTAATCAAATAATTTTTTGAAAAGAGCAACTGTTGAGTTTCTCGCCGGCTCTTCTCGGCAGAACAGCATTCCGAGTCGGTGGTAGCTTACTCCCAAGTCCCAGACTTACAGACTGACACTTGATTTAAATTCGTATAATAATGTAAAAGTGACGATTCAAAAGTGCTTGTAAAAGTCTATTTGAATAAAGTATTTTTTTTTTTTTTTTTTACCGGTTTATATAATTACCGGTATGGTTATGTATACGTTTTAAAGTAAAATCAGATTTTGAAAACTCTTCATTAAGGCCGAATGCAAAAATCTGATAAAAATTACTGTAATAAAGATCTAGCCCAACGCGTAAACTTGTGAACTTTGGTAACGCAAGAAGTTTAAATGCGAGCCAAATACCATACGATATACAATACCGAAAGTCTTCAGAAGGCTGAACTTCCTAGGAAGTTGACTAGCAAAATTAACAAACAAAACATTGCGAGACCCCAAAAATAGGCGCAAATTCGTGGAAACCTATTCAACCACACCATGCATTTTTAGGGATCCATACCCAAAGGGTAAAACGGGACCCTATTACTAAGACCTCTCTGACTGTCTGTCTGTCCGTCTGTCTGTCACCAGGCTGTATCTCATGAACCGTGATAGTTAGATCGTTGAAGTTGTCACATTATATGATGTATTTCCGGGGCCCCCATAAAACAGATATGGTTTTTTGCTGTATTTATAGATAAGTGTAAGGAAAAAGTAAGGATGTATTCAAGTGGTAGTGCCATGCTTGTTACCTTCGGGTAGCAGCCGAATGTGCCGGCACGCCCCGTATAGTACCACTCTCTCACAGGAGTCCGGCGTGAAGTGGCAGCTATACTGTCGCGTTTCGTCCGGTAAGCGAGAGTCCGGGAGGCCCACTCGCCATCCCTACTCCCGTCCTTCTCCCCCCTCCCTCCCTCCCTTTCCTGAAAGGCCGGCAACGCATCTGCAAGCCCTGTGGTGTTGCAGATGTCCATGGGCGGAGGTGATCACTTACCATTAGGTGAGCCTCCTGCCTGTTTGCCCCCTTTGTCCCATAAAAAAAACCCCCCTTTGTGCGCGAGTCCGACTCGCACTTGGCCGGTTTTATTTATATTTTCAAACTCACCGGATGCAAAAGCGGCTGTAACCTGGTGAGGCACATGATGATAGCCTCCAATAATGCTAGGTCATTGAACGACTCCAACGCCTTCACTAGGATACGAAGGAGTTGCTTCATATCGCCGTCTGTTACGTTCTTACCTACAGAAAACAAATTAGATGTTGTAAAACACAAAAAAAAAGCTATTACGATATAGTTTTATATAATCTGTGAAAAATAATATAAATGCTCTCAGTTATTGATTAAAAATATTCGGAAAATTCAGAATAAGCTGAAAGATTCTGTTATATTACTTTTTAAGTGCAATAAAGAATAGTCTAATATATAAAAATCTCGTGTCACAGTGTTTGTTATCGAACTCCACCGGAACGGCTTGACCGATTTTTATTATTATTTTGTGTATATGGTAGGTCTGAGAATAAATCGTAGGCTATTTTTATTCCCCTAGGATCTAGGTGATAAGGATGGCCCTCTCCAGATTTTTTATTTAATTTATTTTTAGACCAAGTTATTACTTTTTATTTTGTTATAATTTAGCATAAAAAAATACTTGTAATCTTAAATTGTCATCCTTCTACCACCAATCCCCATCTTTTAATAGTGATTAGAACACGGAAACGCGGGAATTGCTAGTATACAATGATATTCTAATAGACAGATATGTTATACGCTCACTAAACAACCGAAAAAAGTGTTCCGCGCAGCACACATACACACTTTTCATTCAAGGTACATTTCACTACAAGTCAAAATGATAGAAAGGGGATAGTCGATAAAATCAATAAGAAAAAAAGAGACAGCTAGTGTTGTCAATTGCGCGTCAATGTAAACAGACATTAATCTAGCAACCGATGACATATCAGAATATTAGGCAAATAATTGAAATATATTAATAAATCGAAGTATACTGCGTTCTTACATGTGGTATGAGATCCCTTGTGTTTTATTAACTTTGGTATCATAATTGGTGCATTTCCTAAATACACAGGATGGCATTTTTTTAAATTTTGTAGCAGCGTACCACTCGTCACCATGCGTGACACAGACTAAAGGCAATACGTCCCAATTAGGACGTTTTCGAGTCTTCACGATTGCGCGCTCACAACATATCTATTGTTAGAATATCATTGCTAGTATATCTATAAAATAATAGCAGCGATGTGAGTGTGTTTTAAATATTACTTGTACTAAATAAATTCGAACGTTGCATCATATATGTATGTAAGTAGGGTTATAAAAATAACAATGTAATAAAAAATCATTTACCATTAGCGATAGACAGTTTTAATCGACTTTCAAAAAAAATGTTATGTGTTTCCGGTATTATGGTTATATTTAACATCTTAGTCTTAGGTATAATTCGTACCACTAAAGATGAGACTTGACAAACCACGTGATTTAACTTGCGCAGAAGCCGATTTATAGGTATCCTTAGCGGTAGGGGTGAGAGGCGGGAAGGCCTCGTGTCACATCGGGCCTTCGGAAAGAGCGCGGGAGGCGCGGTACCGGTTGCCTGTCGTTCTCCTCGCCCCGTACACGCCCCGCTGGACCCCGCAGTACAGACGAGTGCAACTTTAAGTGTTTATTTTCTATTTTGTTTTTTTGTTCTTGTAGAATTATTCTACAAGAGTGTAATATTGTTAATTTTTATTATGCTTCGAGGTAATACATTAAAAAGACAAATTAGGAAGATGGTTTACGACGTGAACACTTACATGTTAAAACAAGTTGTTTTAAAACACATCAGTTATTGACAGTGACTAGTGAGAGTGATTAAATAATAATATGCCATTTTTTATATTAAACTTTTTCATTTCGTAATAAATATTGTTACTTAATAATTTTCTTCCCGCTGGCTTATCGACATATTTTAATACTTAAACTTTATCATTTCGTAACAAATAATGTTAATAATTTTAATATAACATTGTTTTACAACTTATTAAAAATGTTATCGAAAAACTCCTAAATAGATATTGAAATTATACATAACAATTTCTAACACAACTGTACCTGCGCAGACCCCCCACTACTGACGTTTGACAAGTCTCATCTTTCGTGGTACGGACTATAATTCAATTATGGTAACTTACTGATACATCCAAAAACAATTAGCGCTCGCGGTTGAAGTGCCGGGTTGAAGCAGAAGGCGAAGCTTTTCGCTAAAGATGTCCTGAAATTAATATAATCTTATTATAGGATTACCGATGGTAGTGGAGGTAACGCGCTTGCTACCGAGGGAAGTGGGTTCGAATCCCGGGCCTCGCACTTCTGGTATTTTCAACATGTTTACATTTATTGAGCATCTGGCTTTAGCGAAGTTTAAAAATTAAAATATTATAAATATGTTAAGGTTGTACCGTACAGAAATGACATACTGGTTTATAAGAATAATAATTATCACACCCACCAAGTATCGAGCCAGTCACAGTCAGGTATATCCCGCATACAGGCTTCCATGATCTCCAGTAGAGCATCAGCTATTGTCTCCAGCGACTGCAGCGGCAGCCGCTCGCGGTCCGACTGACCCCCAACACCCCCCACAGCCCCAACACCCCCCAGACCTCCAACAGCCCCCAGACCTCCAACAGCCCCCAAACCTCCGGACGTGCCGGACCCCGACACCCCGGACACCGTGCCAGGGCACGAACTCATTTCACAGCAATTGAAGGAATGGTCTGAATACCTAGAAAAAATATCGAAAATAAAATATATTGGTACAATCGCATACATCCCTAGCAAGCAAAAAAGCAAAGCAAAAAAAAAAGAGAGAAAATGAAATAAAAATAGGATATGGATTGGATAAAAAAAGGGCAATGACTCATTTTCGCCTCAGAATAATGTAGGATGTGAAACTTTAGCCTCAATTTGATATTCGTTTAAAATGACACATTTTAACTATTGGCACGATTGAAGCAGAACACTATAATTTTTAAATATATTGGTGTCGAAAGAAAGAGGAATCCAACGTATAACGTAACTATAATCATATAGTCAATACCCAAATCGCAGTGATTTTCATTACGTGCATATAAAAAAAGCAATCTGTTTGTTCCGACTAATTTCTAAAACGGATGAATCAATTTTAACGGAATTCTCATTGTCTGATTGTTGATTACAACGAATAATAATTTCAAGTCCAAAAATAAATTAAAATGTATCTAAATTTTAAGCACTAACTGAACTGAGTGAAAGAGAGAGAGAGAGAGAGAAGATAGACTTTCTCTCTTCACTCTTCTTCTATTGAAATAAAACAATTCTCACCAATCTCCTGTATGTCTGTTGTAGGGACTCCTGAAAGCGGTGACGGCTGCTGACTTTACTTTGGAAATACCGAACATCTGATAGAACTTCGGTAGAGCGAATTCGTCCAACGACAACATTAGGACTCGTTGAGTTTCCTCTAAAAATAAAAATTACAATGTGTTCTAAGTAGTTTCATATTCATTATTATTATCTCATATACATAATAAATTACACAATAAACAGTAAATATACAGAATTGGTTGTCATTTTGGATTTATTTTTAAACTGTGGGTAGGCGCTGTCTGTAACAAGTATATAAACCTCTGAGACCTCAAATACATTAGGTCTCTCCCGCGACCATGATTGCTGTAAAGCATTCGAAACTCTGGGAACAAAATAAAAGAGTATAAAAACCCAAGCCCATTCTCTCTCTCTCTCTCTCTCTCTCTTACTCACCAGAGAATGTGGGAGAGTTGCATGTGCACAGTGAGTGTATGATGTTGATGACGAGGCCGTGCGTGGCGGCGCGCATGGACACCGCGCCGGAGCACACCAGGAAGGTGACCGTGTGGAACAGGTAGGGCAGGTGGCGCGCCACGTCCAGGCAGTTGTTGAACGACAGCATCAACTGCGGGGCATGTGGAGTTTAGAAGGTATGCTGGTAGATGGTAAGTTGGTAGAAGGTATGCTGGTAGATGGTAAGTCGGTAGAAGGTATGCTGGTAGACGGTAAGTCGGTAGAAGGTATGCTGGTAGATGGTAAGTCGGTAGAAGGTATGCTGGTAGATGGTAAGTCGGTAGAAGGTATGCTGGTAGACGGTAAGTCGGTAGAAGGTATGCTGGTAGATGGTAAGTCGGTAGAAGGTATGCTGGTAGATGGTAAGTCGGTAGAAGGTATGCTGGTAGACGGTAAGTCGGTAGACGGTAAGTCAGTAGAAGGTATAGACGGTAAGCCTATTATAGAAGGTAAGCCGGTAGAAGATATACATATTCATACTAGGATTGATAAACAGAAGAAAGTTGAGTTCAAAGTTTGTGGTATGAAATAGCTGTCAAGTGGTGTGAACCATTTTAAATCTTAAAACAGCTATATTTATGACTATTATAGTTCAGCGCACGCCACTTGACAGCCATTTTATACATGCATTTAATACATTATTACACAAACGTTAAACTAAATTTGCTCAAAATTAGAATTTTCCGACATATCGTTCAAGTCGACCTTCCTTCATTCATATCTTCAATTATAAATCTAAAAGTTTGTACGGATGGATGGATATTTGTCATTCAATCCATAAGGGACTGAAAACGAAGCAAATTCGCGTGTATAAGGTTCTGGTAAATGATTAATATCTTACCAAATATCTGGCAAGTATGGCGATATCGTCCCACATCATGTGTTGCTCCAACATGGCCGTGGGCGAGTGACATGTCTTATCCACCACCTGAATAAAAATATTATATTAATAAGCTATTATTAATAAAGTAGACAGTTTCATGACTTACACCTGAAAAATACCATTAAAACTAAAAAAAACTTGGAAATATGTTTGTTTATATCATAATTTATTATATTTTAATAAAAAAAAGGCAACTGAAATAAATTACAAATAAATAACAAAAAAAAAAGAAGAGATATGTAACTCACACTTGCCGGGGTCACAGGACTCAGGATATTATTAGGCAGTTTAGAAAGGGCCTGTGGAATAATTGAATTAACAAAAATAAAAATAAATTAAATAAAAAACAAATAAAAACAATAAAAACAAAATAATAAACTAAATTCTATATTAAAACAAAAAAAATCCATTATGATATAACACTGTCCAAAACTAGCAAAGTCAAATGTCATCATGATATACGAACTATTTTATAACTTGATCACAGTTCCTTTTAAGAACAAAAACATTGAAACCTAGTGTTCTAGTAGAGGAACCCATGAATCATGATGCAGTGAATCATGATGCAGAAACGTGCATTTACTCGAGCGTCGCGGAAACATATAAGATATTGTAGATTAGATAATTGGAAGAATAAATGCTCCTATTATATTTCCACTTTTAGCGGTGGGGGAAGTTTCTACAGATTTCCAAAATTGTAAAAAAAAAACAATGACATGGACATACTCAAGCGTGTCAGATATTGATATTTTTCATACTCCAACTTGTATCTGATATGAAATATATAATAATCTGCAGATTTGCGAGGTGGGATTGGCCATACGGGAGAATAATATAAAAAAAAATGAATTTACTTGAACGCGTCAGATTTGCTTGAAAGAGATGCTTCCATTTCTTAAACTGACAATTTGGAAGTGACACCAGCTTGCAGTAAATTGCTAAAAATGTAAAAAATGACATCTTTACATACTCGAGCACGTCAGATTAGCATACTAAAGGTTCCCAGGCATATTGACTAAAAATCTGACGAATATTTTGAGGGGTATAAGTAATCTGATTTCACTCTTGGGCTCACCTACCACAGTTGACTTTCAAAAAACATGTTCGCACTTGTACAGTGTGGTTTGCTATGGCCTGATTCCTCAGAAGAAAGCCCACTTCCAGCAGTGGGACATTACAGATGACTTTATTATTTTATTATTCTCTGTTTTTGGAACCACAAAACTCACCCTACACATCCTGCCGATAACTTTCTTCGACACCAGTTGCACGTTGGCAGACGCGAGCGCGACCGCCGTGTCCGCCATTATTTCTATCATCGGCGATCCGAGGCCTAGAAACACGTTTTAATTTTTATATTATAAAACTAGCTAAAGCCTGATGTGTAGAAATCTCTAGTTCACTAGCGTTCTATCAAGAACATCGACCAACTAAGCGAAATCGCTTGTCAAAAGTGCTGCTTGGCTAGGCATTTGTATGGAAGCAATCGTTTGATGTTGTCGATTGTGAAATGTACATTGTCTACCATTAGTCTATTCGTTGACAACAGATCATGTGACATATCTAAGGCCAACCCATGAGTCAAGCCCATAAATTTTTAGACTTCTCTACTATCGCTTTCGCTAATCGATTGTTACATTGTCTAGGCCGTCAGGTTATAGTCTATCTATGTACGAAACTTCATCCAAAACCATCTAGCAGGTGTTTGAGTGTAAGTTTGACAATAGAGTCAGGGCCGGCGCCGGATAGCGCGGTACGGCCCAGCAGTGGGACGTTAAAGGGCTAAATTACATTACATTTTACTATCCTAACTAGGATCTAGATGTAGTATTATTAACCCTACTCACCCGATGTAACACTCCTCTGCATAAAACTATCCAGCACCATATCTATCAGCTCGGGCACTTGTCCTATAGACCCCCAAATCTTCGCCTGCACTGATGGGTACATTTCAGTCTCTTCTATTGTAAGGGTTATTAATTTTTCCAGTATTTGCGCCACTTGCTTTTGACGTCGCGATTCTTCGGAGGGTTTGCAGAATCTGTAAGATCAACAAAATAAACGGTTAAATTGCCGTTCTGTGCGTTTCCAAAAAACTTGCGAAATTACGAATTTCGAAATTAACCGTTTTTCACCGGTTTTTATTTATTTTTACTATTTCCTTATCCCACGCACAAAGGTTTCTGATCGAGATCTTGTAAAGAGATAACTCATCATTTGTACACAATGTATCTGTTTCTATTATATTATGTATACATATTTCTGTATGGTAAATAAATACAAAAATATTTACCTCACCAAGTTGGCCAACCATGGCGTCATATACTCTAAGCATAAATGCTTCAATTCTATAGTCGATCCTCGGAAACCCTGCAGACATAAAATCATTTTTTATTTATATCATTACATTACAATATAAAAAGTTAATTAATTTTAAGAAAATTTAACGTATAATTATATATTGATGCTTCTATACAAATGATATTTATATACCTTGATTTTATCTTGTATTGAAATCATTACTTTTTAACCAACTTTAAAGGAGTGGTGTTTAAATTGAATCATTCGATATTCCAATAGAGGAAAAAATAATCGAAACCAAAAAAAGTAATGTATAGTACATTACTTTTAATGTACAAAAAAAGTAAAAAAGTAATGTACTATAAAACGCAAAATAACAACTTACTTGTATACATTCTTCTAGAAATTCAAGTGTCAAATGTGGCTCGTTGTGTGCGAGTTTCTCACTCACCGACTTGATGAATATCGTGTTGTTGGACGGTATGCACAAGCCTGAAGAAAAAGTTAAGGTTATTATTGAGGTAGTGGGAGCTCAGTGGTAGAGTGCTGGCTAGGGACCAAGTGAAGCCGGTTCAAATCCCGGATCTCGAATGTTTGATATGTTTATGAGCGAATTATTCTTGACGTTCGAGAGGACTTGGTAAGTTTTTGAATGTGAAGTCCGCTAACCTGCTTTTCGCTAACGTGGTGTTCTACGGATAGGCGACATATTTAAGGCCATGCCTAGCAGTAGGATGGTAAAATAGGGATATATATCACCGTAGGTTACAATCTATCTCGCGATATTGTAAATTGTGACATTATAATCTAATGGTATATACAATTTTTGTAAAACAAGTGGTGATCATGTTAGAAAATGATTCGCACATGAAAATATCAGAGGTGCGAGACCCGGGTTTGAACCCGCATCACTCGGTTATACAAGCAAGCGCGTTACCGCTGGGCTACCACTGCCTACATATACAATTTTATGAAGACAAATACATACGAAAACTTTAGCAATTAACAGTTACCACCAAAATTCTATCAACGAAAGTCACCCGAGCGAATCGAGTTAGTCAAATTCCTAGTAAGTATAAAGTATAAGACTGCATATGTGCACAGGTCCACCGTACCCGAGGTCTCGAGCAGCTGCCCCTCGATCTTGAGGTGGAAGGTGGCGGTGAGCGCGCACAGCTGGTTGTAGGCGGCGGTGCGCAGCGTGGGGTCGCACGAGCCCAGGTTCAGCAGCGCCATGTTGAGCAGCGTGCCCGGCACGTCCTTCGGCCGGATCTTCTGGTGCACCGTCACCGAGTCCTGCTGCGGATCATATCTTATATCTCTAAACGAGATTCTTGTCTTGTATATATATATAATCTGAATCTCGGAAATGTAATTCGTACTTAAATATAATTTCTAAAAAACACAATTTATCAAAAAAAATTGTTCCTACACCTAAAGGTTGTTGGTTCCTACACCTAAAGGTTGCCTGGAAGAAATCGCTTCTTTAGCGATAAGGCCGCCTCTTGTACTTTTTCCTATTTTGTTCTCTGTTTCTGTTTATTTTCTTGTTTTTGGGTGTACAATAAAGAGTTATTATTATTATTATTAAATCGAAAACGGCTCCAACGCCTTTTTTTCTCGACATCTATTGGCGAATTCACGAATTTCACAAATTTCACGAATGTTTGTACTCCATGACTGGAGTACAAACAAACATTCGTGATTAACAAATGAATGCCCCCAGCGGGACTCGAACCCGCGACCGCCGGCGCAGAAAGTAGGGTCACGACCAACTGAGCCAAACGTGTCGTCTATATATTCCTCTAACACAATATATTCCTTTAAGTTCGTGCATTCATTGATTCGTTCATTCACTCATTCATTCATTCGTAATTACTAGCTACTAACTTTTAAACCGGACAAATAATAATAAAAAACGAAATAATGGTTATTTTAAAAAGGAACTTATTTTTAAACTAGTGTTACCCTCGGATTTCTTTAAAAATGTATTCTTAGCTACTTTTTATTATTATTTTTATTTCGAAAGATTACAGATTATATTTTAATAGACCTGAATCATATCACACAACTTGTGTGTGTTGCCACAGAACAAAAAAACAAACAATTCGACTTAAAATCAAAAGAATAGGAAATATAATAATAATGCGATTACGGATAAACACAAATCAAAACACGGATAAACACAGAACTATTTACGGATACAATCATAACGGCTACTTACCGGTTGACTCAGCTCCCATCTGTTCCGTATATGGATGATGGACTGCACGATGTTATCACAGTCGTTGTGTATGAAACTGAGGGGCGTTGCTTCATTGATAATAGACAGGGAAAACTGGTTATCATCTACCAGACACACCTAGAAGAAGATTTTTTAATGTAACCTTATACTTTCTTAGGTTTACGCGAATATTTGACATTATAAATGAAATTATTCTTTCGGATTTTGATCAAAATAAATCCGGGACAAAATCCGAAAAGATTCATTCATTTTTAATGGAAACCCTCTGAAAAACAAGTACTTATTTCATTATGTAGATGTATAATAATTTCAACGTTGGTAAATGCATTAAAGCATACCACCTGCATATAGTATATAAAGTGGGTTTCACCGGCAAAGCCAGTACTACCCACCCAACCAAACAAAACTTCCCCCATTTTAATGGAGCGTCACAGAATCGCTTCACCTAACAATATCCTATATCTTACTCCAGGTTATAATCTCCCTGTGTACTATATTTCATCCTAATCCATTCAGCTTTTGTGTACTCTTATACAATGTATTAACTGTGTATTGTAATAAAATTTCACTAAATGGCGCTATTTATACAAATAGGTACTCCCTGCAAAATTGAAAGTTTGTAGCACAAAAATAAAATTCAAAATTTTTCATACAAACTTACGCAAAATCCGTTCTTAGCGGACGTCTACTAAGTATAAACTACCTCCATACCAAATTTCATGTATAAGTCAAGTGGTTTGCGATATTTCGTGATGAGTGAGTGGCTTTTCGATTTTATATATTTATATATCATAAATACAAAGCCATAGCAAAGCCTATGAAACATAGTCGTCTGAAGGACGTGACAGCCCAAACTGCCATACACTAATGTCCCAAGCGAGTGTATGGCAGCTTGGGCTGTCACGTCCGTTGGCCGACTATATGTTTCATAGGCTTTAGTCATACTTAGACTAGTTTATACTAGCTTAATGACACTAACCTCGTCTATCTCCGAGGCATAGTACACGTCGTTCAGCAACACTGGTAGCCCCAATACTTTGGTTTTCTCCACCGATGTTATTTGTAGAGCCGACGGCCCTACCTTTTATCAAAAATAAAATATCACATAACTATTGCATTTAAATCTTAAGAATAAAAATACGTGAATGAATGAAGGTGAAATGTCGTATTTTAGAATTTTCACTATTTTATGCATAGATGTCGGTGTTATGTCTATGCAGCCATATCTGACTATCATAGACCATACTTCAGTTCATGCCACTTGACAACCATTTTATATACATACTTCATATTTAAAAAAAAATGTGAAAGAACGTTTGTGTAGTAAAGGATATTATTCGATTAAAGATTTTTTAGAAAACAGTACGCCTTGGGAATGATGTGATCGCCTCTAGGCTGATTCAACTTATAGAATGATTGTTCATTTCAATTTTATTTAAAAAAGAAAAACAGATTAAGACAAAAAAATTAGCGGAGTTTCTTTCGCCAGTTCTTTTCAGGTCAGCGGCTTCTTCTCTCCGAACTGATAGTAGACTCATGAAGTTCAGTAAAAAATTGCAATAATTTTATGCTGGATAAAATATTTCGAATTTAATTTTCCCGAAATTTGAATTTTGCGACATATCACCTTCGTCCATTTATGTCTTCAATTAACTATTGTACTAATTCATACAAAATCATAAAAATAAATTACATTAAGAAAAAAGTCTTCACGCAGACGTCATTAAGGTAGTGCTAACTAGTGGCAATGCGTTCGCTAGAGAATCAGATTGAAGCGGGTTCAAGTCCCGGGTCATTTTTAACATGATTACCACTTGTCTTACGGTGAAGGAAAACATCGTGAGGGTATCTGCATGTCTGAGAGAACCTAGCAATTTTGAAACACATGCCCAGTCCATCACTTGTCTCGGGTGGTGGATGATGGTCTTACCCCCTTCGTATTAAGGGGACCAAGGGAGGGACCCTGCCCAGCTATGGGACCTTAATAAGGACTGAATACATGCCTATATTTACTTTGTTTTTATATATGTTTTACATTGTTTTTTACTGTAATAAAAAACCAAATAAATAAGCAAATAAAAAATATAACCCTACAAACCTTTATAGCAACCTTCGTATCTTTATGGGACAACTTCAAAGCATTGTTGAACACTTTGAGATCTTCTTCCAAGGAAAGGGTTGCTCCGGGGAGTTTTATCTGTTCGGGGTCTAAGAAATCGCTTAGACGAGTATGGTTATCTATGAATATCAGCTTTCGGTTGCCCTGGGAATAAAAATAAGACATTATGGTAGCAGCAGTATATTATCGGTTTGATTCCTCATTGGTCTAGTTGTTAGCATGTACAGTTGTAGATTCAAAGTGCTAGGTTCGATACCAGATCGATCAATCGTGCTGGAAATATTTTAGTGCGCCTTAGTGTACACTGTTCCTTTGGGACAATTGTTCATCAATACTCAATAGATCAGACATAAAGCCAGTACCGAGTATTTCTTTACAGAAACTAAACTACTTCAATTCGTCTCAGGAGTCAAACCCAGGACCTTATTACATGCTAATCACTATACCAACAAGGCAACAAACAAATTAAAAGGGCTATGCATTTTATGTGTAATTTTTAATTCTTAATTAATGAATCAATTAAATTTCGATGATCACTGACAATTTTGAGAATTTCCGATGATTCGGCATTGTGTTACAAGAGCTATGGTGGATTTTCAACCTTATATTTAAAATAAACCTTATATTTAAAGAGGGTAGATAGATATGTTTACAAAAAACAAAATAAAATCTACCCCCCAAACTTATCAATACCTCCACAACCATGACAAAGTTGTACTATCTGAAACTCTCCAAGTCGGTGCTAAACTTTTTTTACTGTTTCTAATATATAAAAATCTCGTGTCACAGTGTTTGTTATCGAACTCCTCCGAAACAGCATAAGCGATCTTTATACAATTTTTTGTGTAAATTTTGTAGATCTGAGAATAGATCGTAGGTTTTTTTTTATTCCCCTGGGTGATAAGGGTGGCCCTCTCCAGTTTTTTTTATGATTTTTACCATAAATTTTCACCCATCTTCCACCAACAATACCTATCTTTTAATGGCTACACATACTTGCTAGTATTAGTATATTGGTACGTACCCTCAGAGGGGCAAGTATAGTTTCGTGGAACTTGGTGTACTCCCGCACCCAGCCGTTGCAGTTGTATATGTAGCAAGCGACGGCGTTGGTGTACGCCACCTCCGGCAACACCGTGAACCATTTCTGCAGGAAATCCGTTCTGGGGACACATCGAATTGTTGCAGACGATTGGTTTGGGAGAGATTTATAGTCCATCTATATTCATCTATACTAGTCTATACTTTTATACTAATATTATAAAGACGTAAAGTTTGTGTTTGTATATTTGTTAAATTGTAAGGGGTAATCTCGGGATCTACTGAACCGATTTTAAAAATTCTTTCACCAATAGAAAGCCACATTATTGCAAAGTGAATCGGAGAAAAAACGGTCGAATGAAAGCGTTTCTTACGCGATTATATATGGAAATTACGTTATTTTAAAACTATACTAAAGTAAAGTAACTATACTAAAGTAAAACTACTAAACTATACTAATCTGGGGACGAACCCGAGCGACGCGAGGGTGAGTCGCTAGTACTATAATAAAATTCTAACTTGTAGAATCTGTACTTTGAATTTTTTAGAATTTTTGTCTGCCTGTCTAGCTGTCTCTCTGTGACCGCACTTGACAGGTTTTGATGAAACTTGGTATGATGATAGCTTATCCGGGTCTGGATATAGGATACTTTTTACTACTGGGAAATATCTCTAAGAAATATTTCGTTTCTGACGAAACATGTTCTACAATATAAACAGACACTATCTGTAACAAGAAAATAAACCTCTGAGACATCAAATACCTTAGCCTCTCCTGTGACTATGTGCGCTGTGAAGCATTTGAAACGTCGAGAGCCAAAAATCAAAATAAATCCGCGACAAAAACCGAAAAGATAGTTTCTTTTATAGTCAAATACTCGCGTAAACCTAAGAAAGTGTTAAATATATTCCACAACATCGTACGTCACTTATAATGTTGTTAAAATTAAACTTACTATACCTTTAATATAGGTTATATACGAAAAAGATATTTTTTTTAAGTTTTAGTTATTAAGTTTGTGTATATTTATTGTAGTTGTTAAGCCTAAGGGTACAGTTACACCTGCTCATAAAATGTCACGCTTATTAGCATGCTTAAAACAAGCATGCTCTTCAAACTGACATATTATAAATGTAATTGACTGACACATTATAAATTAAAAACGCTGACGCAATAAATTGAACACACATGCTATTTAAGCACGGGCTGGTTCTTTGGTATTCGACATTCTAGCAAGTTCTCTGCCAGTGTGCAAGTGAAAAATGGAAAACCAAGTGAATTTTCCAGTAGACTTTGACAGTAGCATGCCCAAAAATCGCACGACCGTCGAAATTTGAGCATGCTCGAAATAAGCATGCTCATTATTAGCAATGTTTCGACACACATGCTACTAAGTAGCAATTGCTTTCGTGCTAGTTATGAGCATGTGTAACTGTACCCTTATCCTTACTAATCCTTACTTATAATATTGTACATGTGAAAGTAACTCTGTCTGTCGCGTTTTCACGCCAAAACTACTGAACCGATTTAAGTGGGTACTTTAAAGCTTAGGAAAGAACAAAAGCTACATTTCAAAGCGAAAAAATGACTGTTAGGAGTTCAAATATGATATTAAAGTTTGTATGACAAATACATCATTTTTAAAGCTAGTAGCTTGAAACTTATTGTTTACGCTTTTGGTTAAATATAAATAAGTAAAACATTCAAAGTTTGTAAAAAATTTATACTAAGGGGTATCTAGGGAGAAACCCGAGCGAAGCGAGGGTGAGTTTAAGCGTTAGTTTAATAATGTAATAAATATTAATAAATAAATATAGAAAAATATTATACCTAAATCGGTTATCTGAGCTCGTGTGAGTGAAGTCCACGACCAGCTCGAAGGGTTGCTGCATGAACGGCTTCAGCGTCATTATCACGTGGTAAATTAATAGATCTGCGTTAACTTCACCTATCCTGTTGGAAAAATAGAAAAACTATAACGATAACAAAATTCTAACTTAGTCCAAGCTGTACATTAAATATTTCGACATTATCGATACAGACGTCTAGCGATACAGAAGTCTATAGTTTTTAGTTTTGCAAGATTTTAACAAATAAATATAGTTCCGTGGTAAGCGTAGTAGGCTTGTGCTACGGATACCAGATAGTTGATACACTACACATATATACCTTTTAAATACATACATAGTATAAATATAAACACTCATGACTGGTGTACAAACATTCGTGCTCAACAAATGAAAGCCCCCAGCGGGACTCGAACCCGCGACTGCTGGCGCAGAAAGTAGGGTCATTACCAACTGAGCCAAACGTGTCGTCAAAATATCGGTACGATTTCGTATTTCTGTGAATAATAAAATTATAAAAATAACTTGCTTATATGAAATAAAAAACATATTAATTTCTACTCACTTATATCTCCTAGAAATAAAATAGAAGACGGGGTTCCCCATTTTGCTGGTGCCCGCTTGGTAGAAGATGTTGAGGCTTTTGATGCTTTTAAACTCATCCTTCTCATGCATATTGTGCTTCACTATGAACTCCTCGAAATTCGAAGAAGACATGTCTATTGAAGACCAGCGCGCGTACGAGGCGAATATAATACCAGTTGTGCTGGAACAATAAGTTATTTTATTTTGTAGAATCATATTGATGGGTATCTGGTATAATGCTTGTTTTAGCATCCCACGGCTGGGCGTGGGCTTTAGAAAATTTGTTAGGTCCTTTCAGACTAGGGTTTCCTCACGATGTTTTCCTTTATAAAACAAGTGGTGAATCATTTTAGAAGTGATTCGCACATGAGAATTTCAGGGGTTCAACACCCGGGGCTTGTCTTTATGTCGGTCTCATTAATGTAATTTAGTTTATTAATCATGTAGCATATTATATAGTGCATTATAATTACATTTCCATAAAGAGTCTCGTCAACGTATTGACAAAAAATATTGGCAATATAAAAATTAAGCAAAAGAATTATTTTAAGACAATATAAATGAGTAAAATTAATGGTAGTGTACATAGTAGACTATCGATTTAAGTAAATGGGGGGTGCGAGGGGGGCAGGAGGTATAGAAACAACCAATAAAAGGGTAGAGATTGAAGGCTAACATGAACTGAAATTAATATATCAAAATATGTACTGAAAGAAGTCGCTACAGATTAAAAATCAATATTCAAAGTCGCTCGCTATAGATTAAAAAGCAATTCTTAAAGTCGCTCATGGCACTCGCGTTGTGGTCATGTGCAAACCTAACCTGACCAATCTATAAGCAAGAAAGAGTTCAGCAAAACAACGTTAACTTTTTTTTAAAATAATAGATATATCTATTTTTTTAATTATATTACAAAAATTATAAGTTGACAATAAAAATATAAGACATATTTTATTCAAGTTATTATATCAAAAATGGCGTTGTACGGGTCAACGCACATTGAGCAATATGATTGTCTTGCAACCTCCTTAATTTAGCTTATTTCTCACAACATTATTATTTGAGTAATACAGATTTCTAATGAAATTGTTATTTGTACGAAACGTATGACGTCTGTACTTCTGCATATATATACTGTAAATTTATCTTAATAAACTCAGTGTTGGATCGACTTTCATTGGGTTTGGTTTCCCTCATAAGTCATAACCTTCCCTCACATACGTCATGTCTCACCCAACTTTAACTGTACCATACAGGCGTCAATTTTTCATATTTGTCTGCATAACTATGTCTAATTACCCGCGTACTGCCGGCTAGTGCGGTATACCTGTGTGTGCAGTGCCGCGTCGCGTCGCTCCGCCGTGTAGTTACGCCTAGTGCGTGCGCACCTTTACTGTCGAACATACTCATTTTGACATTTACATAACCAATATAGTATGCAACAGTTTAAATGACATTGTTATTACATACGAATAAATCTATATTTTTAATATTAAAATAAACATTTCATGTCCAATAAAGTAATATTACATCAAAGTTAGTGGAAATCAATAAGTGCGTGTATAGTACGATTCAAACTTAATGGCGGCTCGGAAGTTAGCTGCGAGTGCAGGTACGCGCATGTACAGACAAGTCGACGTCCCGCTGATTGGCTGATACGTAAAAATTGCGATCTACGCATCGGAACGTACGATGTTCGGAGCCGCCATTAAGTTTGAATCGTACTATACAAATGTGATAAGATCACGCACTAAGGTGAAATTTTAAATATATTTTTTAATTTTTTTATTCCGAATTGTGTTATATTATATATAGACTTATTATAGTGATATCTATTTGTGAAAAATATTTTAAATTTCAACTCGCTGGGCCATTATGTACAGTTGAGCCAAATTAATTATGTACTTAAGTGAGTAACTTACGTTTCGACTGGTTTGTGATCTGGCGGTCCCAAATACGCGAGCAGTGTAGCCATCTGCAAATAAATAATTGCTTTAATATATATTATAGTGTTGTATTTTTTAAGGGTAATTTAAAAAATATATTATTATTGCAAGCACAAATCTATCTATCATTAAAATCTCATTATATTGTGTCACTCCAGTACTTCAGGTCAGAATCATTTCAGCAAAATCCGCCGAGAAATTTCATCATTAGAAATACAAACATATTTTTGTCTGTTACATTATTACATCTAAGCCGCTGAACCAAATTTGAGAAGTGTTCGATATAAATGGTTGATAATGTGTACTGAGAATAAATCATTTCTTAAAAAATCCCCTATAATTGAAGAGAAAACAAAGGAAAACATATAAGTGTGAATTTAATAATTTGTAGATATAACAAAACAAAACAATAAAATTAGCCCAACGTCACTTCGTGTCACGTGTTTGTATAAAATTATATAAGAACCTGTTGCTTTTTTATATAATGAGGTTCGTTACTTAGTTTTTACTTTATTACTTCATAAAAATATAGTTTTTTTGGCACTTAGGTCTTAGACTCTTTACATTTACAATACTTCGATTTTGATAAGAAACAATCAAGGTCAAAGAGTGACTTCTCCGCACTTCGCCCACATTCTAAAGACCGGGAACCATGTTCTTATATCTCACAAATAAATTCTTAAATAAAGACTATTTTTTATGATTCAATTACAAATATATACTTTTCATATTTTCCCTGTACTCAAATCAAATCAAAAAAAATTTTTTTTTCCAAATTTTTACATTATTATACTTTCAATTAAATGTCAAGAGCACAGATAAAAAAAAAAAAAACAGATAGTCCACGTCATACAAAAAAGTCAAACATCCTGAACCGGGACTATTATAAGCACTATTTTTTTTACCTAAATCGCATAATAGATGTCGCAAGTGAGATGTGAAAATGAAGCGACATCTAATATCCATTGTTGTAAATAAATTTTAATAAAAACCTTTAGATGGCGCTAAAAGCAAAGGTATTTATCGCCGAGCTGCCGCTGCGCATTATTGTAGCCAACTGCCAACCTTTGAGGCCTCCAATTCTCAAGGCCACAGGCCACTCGTAAATCATAATAGCAATTGGCAATTACTTAAAAAGGGTATATTTAAAGTACCTATTGTAGGTGTAATTGAGTGCTACAAAACGCGCTTACAAATTTCTTGTAAATACATAATATTTTAATGATCTGTAATTGTATAGGTAGTTGTTTTATTTATATTATATAATAAACCTATAGTATTTGATATGTGATTAAACTATTGACTCACCCTCGCTCTGTTTGGGTTCGGTACTGGTACTAAATAGTAAATACCTACTTGACGTTTTCACAGATAGGTATAAATGGATTTCTCAGATGTGTATGTGTATATTCTCTCGCAGTAATATATTATAAAGTATATAAATTAAATAAAAAAATTATGTTAGGTTTGTATGTATAGTCCGGTGGTATAATAAATGCACTGCTAATAACTAGGATGTAAGGTTACTCATTTTGGAGTTGATATTGACATATTATGACGTGTTATGACTGTTAGGAGTTTTACCATATTTATGAATTTTTCGTTGCGTTTTTCTAGTGTAGTGTATGTATGAACACCTACGTAGGTATATTTCTTTGGCATGCTCTGTAGCTTAAACGGCTTGATTTTAGGTGGCGTTAAATTCGTCTCAAGACTCGACTGTGTGTGTGGCACAAGATAGGCTATATAGCCTATAGGTATATATTTATATATCAAAATTATAAATCTTTATAAGATTTTGACTGACTTTTGTATTTTGAAACCTATCAAGGGTTTGAAAATTTTAAATTCCCAATTCAGCTTACACAGTCGTGTTTTTTGTTTTTTTTTTCTTCAACAATTTACATTTCCCATTATTTTTCTATTTATTCTTTACGTACATTTATATAAATTATTGAGAGATGAGATATTTCCCACGGTAAAAAGTATCCTATATGTTGACCCGAATAAACATCATCACAGGTACCTACCAGAATGTGTTCGGTATTTTTCTCGTCATACGGTCACAGACGTACAGTCAAAACTTGTAAAATTTTAGATTCGCCTGTGTATCGATTTCAATAAGAATAATTATTTTATTTAAATTTTTAGCGACTCGCCCTCGTTCCGCTCAGGCTCTTCCCTTGATTTAGCGCGAGCGAAGCCGTAAGTTCCGCTAGTAAATGTGTATAAAATTTGAAAAATTTATACCAAAACCTTTCTCGAGAACCACGTATGCATTGGTGATAACCTCCTCCTTTTGGAAGTTTGTTGAAAATAGCATGAAAGTCGGCGCAAGTAGTTTCGTAGTTTATCGCGAACAGACAGACAGACGCGGAGGACTTTGTTTTATAATATGTAGTGATGTATAGATTATGTAGTTAAAGTAATTAAGATTGTATTAACCACCTGCTGTGCCACCGCAGATATAATTTATTTAAACCTTTACTTAAAGCAGCTTAAGATAGGAATAAGGAAATATTGTTTCCTAAAAGTATTTGTAGGTACGATTACAGTATCGACCTGTGAACACAATAATAACAACAATACTCTTTTTTAAATAAATATATAATAGAATATATATTTCAATTATAAATATAAACACCCATGACTGGAGTACAAACATTCGTGATTTAAGCAAATGAATGCCCCCAGCGGGACTCGAACCCGCGACCGCTGGCACAGAAAGTAGGGTCACTACCAACTGATTCAAACGAGTCGTCAAGTCTTTATTGTACCAGCACAAGCACAAAATGAGTACATATTGTGTACATTATCCTTGCCCTATATAGGGCATTATCCTTGCCCTATATACACAATATTATGTATACGCGGCGGCGCGCGCATGATTTGGTGGTGCGACCGCCCAGGGCGCCGGAGAGGAAAGGGCGCCGGATACGAAAGGGACTTGAGCTTGGAATTTGAATTCGCTTCAGGTTTTCTCGATGGCCTTCGCTTTATTAATCACAGTCCACTGCCAGGTTTTTTTTTTGAACGGCCACGTTTACGTTTTTCTTGAGGGTTCCATTCTAGGGCTTACCTCGGTATATGAAAGGTCTCTTCGGAGGGTGTGACCTATCCAGCTCCATGTATGTCGTTAGATCTGTTGGGCGCGGGTCTAAGTTGTGCGAAGAATATTTAGCAGCTTTTTAGTAGTATTGCAGTGATATAAATATATTTTTTTTCTGGGCAGCTTTTATTTTATCAAACTACTAAACAATAATATCATGTACCTAGGTATCACGTGTACCTATAATAATATCATGTATTTTGAAAAATTTTTAATCTTGATTGTAACGATTTTTTGCGACTTTTACAATAATCATGAATTCTAATATTTTTTAATCAAGTAATCAAAGTGATTTAGATTGTGATATTCTGAGAAATTTACTTCATTTTTTAACCCATGCATTAAATCGGTGATTAAATTAACTTTGTATAAATTTTCAATATTTTTAGAATAAAATTCTAACACATTGTTTACTAATTGATGTAAATAATCACTAGGAGATTTTAGGGTAGGTGTTATAATATTAGAATAGGTCTTGTTAATCAACAACAATTGTTTTTTATCATTTAAATCAACATCACTTTGTAATAAAACCTCCTTGCAATCTAAACAATTAAATTTATCGACACACGATTTACCCAACCACCCAGCAAAATACACAACAGTGTAACATTTATGAAGGAATCATTCAATAAAATAATAATTATTACATTATAATTTGAGTTTCTACAAAACTTATCAAAATGCAAAAAAAAACGATTATCGTTATTGCTTGGAGCGCCATCTATTAACATACAATACTGAGTTATTAAGCAAGATCGATCCATTACAACGTAGTACAAATTAATTCCGCCAAAATAATAAAGCGATATTATCGAATTTTAAAAATCTAAAATAATGCACATTCATCAGCTATTTATTTCTCTCCTACTTTAAGAAACTTTCCGAAGTTAGAACAAATGCTTTAGTCATTAATATTTCTTTGTATTTAACATAATTATAAAAACAAATCGATACATGTAACGCCATCTATTATCATTTATTTGAACTAATTTCACTTTTGTTCGAGTTGCAACCCCATGGTCAAGAGTAAGCTACCACCGACTCGGAATGCTGATCCGCTAAGAAGAGCTGGCGAGAAACTTAATAGTTGCTCTTTTCAAAAAATATTTGATAACAATATTCATTGCATTACAATATTTATTTATTTATCCTACGTGACACACAACAAGACATACTTGTTGTATAAAGCTATATTTTTGCCAAATTTCCTACGGAAAGTACCATAAATATAATTCCCTTCAGAGTGTTGAAATACGAGTTTTTTGCGGAATAAACGGCAGTATCTTTTTTAAGTAAACTTACAAGTTGTAATTTTGACAGCTTCAACAAACGACCTGTGTTTAAGGATTTAATTTAATTAAGATACCTCTACGCGTTCCCGAAATAAAGTGTCTTTATAGACAGACAGACGGACAACAAAGTGATCATATAAGGGTTCCAATTTTTCCGCTTTAGAACGGAACCCTAAATATAAATAATGATTACAAATGAAGGGTACAGGGGCAAAAAAAGAATGTCACAAAAAAATCAAAAAGATGAAAAGTATGGGAACATTAAGATTTTGCCACGTACTATTGATTGCAATGTAAATTAAAAAAAAAATATTTTGTGACATTCCTTGTTTTGCCCTTGTACCCTTCAAATGACAATGCGGGTTTTGCTCCCACGCTGCCGGCGATGCTCCGGCAAAAAGTTAAGCACGCCGTCCTATGGCCCACTAGTCACTACCCAGTTGGGACTCGAAATGATACTCACTTTAGTATCAACGTTGAATTTATTCTCTAACTGCGACAAGTAACAAATAATATCTTAATACATAATATTATACTCAAGCGCCCGATCAACGACCTTAGTAATTAGTATTTAGCACTTTTGTAGGAGGTATTGCGTAAGCCGTAAGCTTCTAGAAAAATGCCACGAATGAAAAGACGCCGCGAGGGAGCGAGAGGCAGATAGCCACGAACTTACTCGAGCACTTCCGAGCTTGCTCGCAGGGTGCGTTCGAAATAAAGTGGCGGGTTATAGTTGCCGCCACAACAATAAGACATCAGCAAACCTTGTCGAATGGCCGCCGTCCCGCGGCCTTGTGGTCGCGCGAGCAGGACATGTAGTCGCCGATCTTCTCCATGTGGTTCCACAGCAGGCGGTGCAGCGCCAGCACGTTGGCGTCGCTGATGAAGGACAGCGTGTGCGACGCCTGGTCCACCGTCTCGCAGTCGGATGCTATCTCGATGAAGAACCTGGATAGATGGACGATCTTGTTTTTATTGGTAGAACATATAAGCCAAGTCACGTGCTAAAGTAGACTGTTTTCAATAGGAGTCTTTTCCAGTCGACCCGTGTTTGAAAGGAACACTTTTATAGGTGTAAGCCAAATAAAGATGAGCGTACGAAAACTTTGACAAGTTTCATTGGTAGAAGAGCATTAATGCACACAGTCTGATGCCATCTCTATGAAGAATCTGGACGGATGGACGACCTTGTTTTTATTAGCAGAAGAAAATATATGCCAAGTCACGTGAAATGTAGACTAGAAATGTTGTAATTAAATCCATATATTGACTTATAAAACTTGAATGATATATAATCATCAGCCGAATTTACCAGTGACTAAAAGTGACATAAGTGGCTAAGTGATACAAAAACCTGCTAACAATGTATGGAGGCAGACCAGGGTTCAGTGATTTATTCTACTTCAACATGTTGTGAAATGGCGGCTAATCTCATTGAGACTAGCCAACTGTAGGAAATATTATCGTGCACTATAGTCCGTTCGCGTTAAGAATGCAGTGAGTCATCAATGCAACTACAGGCTAAAGGTGTATTCACAGTGGTCTCAAAATTCAAACAAATGATATTTTTTGATATTTTTCTTTTTCCGCTATGAATTACCGAACCATTTTTATTTTGACGAATAGGTGAGGTATTCATTTTAAAAATTTAATTTATTGACAATTAAAGGACAGAACACGATGTGTTCTGTCCTTTGCGTTCGTTCGAAAGTATGCCTTCAACTGGTCACTGTGGACGTGAATTTCTAATTTGAGAAGATTTTATTGGTTAAGAGGCGTGGCTAGGCCGGTAAACAATGATGACTCATTGCATTCTTAACACAAACGAAGTGTAGTATACATACAGGCACAAATGCACTCTCTTTTCTTGTCACTCTTACTCCAGTGGGGCAACACTCGAAACCACCGATAAAAATCAAAAAAAACGACCGACGGCTTTATGTTCTGCCTTCGGGGCCGTTACTGAGAATTACTACCTCCTAGACTCGAACCCAGGACCTCCGAATGTGCAGCCGTACATCAGTCAAAGTGATCCCAATAAACCAAGATGGTAACAAAATATTCTATAGCAGCAAGAATGGACAAAAGACAACAAACAACAAAATATTCTATAGCAGCAACAACGGACAAAATATTGCCAACTTACTTCCTCCCAGCTTCAAAATGCTCCCTGAGGAAATCATTGAAGGGCAGCATGTGTTGTTCCTTCGAGAATTCGACGTGGTTCGCGATGTTCTGCAGTATCTTGGACATGAGCATCAGCCCGCGCTTGATGTGGGGAGGGATGGGCCGGTTCACTATACCCATCTCTTGGGGGGACACTGGGGGGAAAAGGTACATGTTTGTAAAATGTATTATACAACAAAAAACTACGTCGATAATATTTAATCCATAAGTATCTATAAGAAAAAAAGGTAGACGTGTCGTCAAATGTTATAATATATTCGCAGTTTACATTTAATAATAGGCAAATCAAATAGCACTCACCTATAGCGGGATTGATGTATCGCAAGAACAAAACCGTGCCGACCGCCCCCACGCTCGTCTGAGGGAACTGGACGAACCTTTTACTTAGCACCTTAGAACAGATTAAAAATCATTTACATATACATCATTGCAATACTTTAACAACTAAAGAGTCTTTATAGTGGTTTAGTTTTTTCCGACAAACAGACAATACTCCTATAAGGGATTTCTTTTCTTGTACTATATAATATTATGTCTGTGTGCATATTATATGTGTATTGAGTACGCATATACTGTACACGTACCACAGTAGTAGTAATATAGGTACACATACCTATATACTTTATGCGTGCGTGCGTGTGTATGTACGTATGCGCGTATTGTGTGTACGTCTATGCGAGTGTTGCATACCTGTGTATGCCTGTGTGTGTGTGTGTGTGTGTGTGTGTGTGTGTGTGTGTGTGTGTGTGTGTGTGTGCGTGTACCTGGTAGAGGCAGTGGCACATGCTGCGCAGCTGCGAGGGGAAGCGGTCCGCGGAGTTCACGATGCGCTCGAACACCTCGCGCGTGAGGTCGCGCAGGTTGTTGCGGTTTATCATTATGTCCTGGCTCGGGTCCAGTCTGCGAGACATGTTCAATACATACAATATACATTCACATTCATACAATTATAGTTCACTGGAATACTATGAAGAGTTGGTAGAAAATAATTAGCTTATAATTTTAAAAATATAATCTATGCCACGGGAACTGAACATGTTTGCGGGATAAAAGTAATCTACGTAGTATTTCAGACAGAATTTCAATTTTTTTGAAACAAACTTCACACAGATCCATTCAACCATTCTTAAGTAACAAACATCCATCCAAATTTACGCATGCATATAGGGTGGCCCAATATAACGTTGACAAGTGACTTTTCAAATAATTTTAGTAACTTTAAACTTAAATGAAATTATGCCATAAATTATAAAAATACAACTTATTTTTTACAAGAATCCTTATTTATCTTCAAAATAACCTCCTTTAGCGCGAATGCATAGATTCAAACGCTTCAACCATTCTTAAGTAATTGAGCAACAAGCATCCATCCAAATTTACGCATTCATAATATTTGAATATGAAATCATAATAATATGGTATAATTATAATTTATTATAATAATAATAATACATAATTATTATGGGCTAAGTAGATTCCTAAGAAATATAGAATTATGTAAAATAAAATTATTTTACTTCTTTGCGTTAAACGTTTAACGCAACCTTGTTGGAAGTCGCATAAGAAGTTTCACTTTAAAAATGGAATAAATATTATGATTTTGGTAGCTTTTGTTAACTGAGATGGGGTTAGCCGACTGCGAATAAATGTATGTCTCACCTAGCAGGGTCGACTTCAAAGCTTAGATTAGGGTTGCTCTCGGCCTGATTCAGAAGGGTGGTGATCAATGGCTGAAGCAAACCCTGCAGATACGCAAATCCGTATATTTTAAAGCAGAACGCCATTATTTTGCTGCCTAACGAGTTGCCTCGGAATAATGTCTGCATGCAATCTGAGACCTGGAAATAAAATAGTTATTATTAAATCTTCTTTCTTGCCACTTCTATCGGCCTATCTTAGTAAGAGCAGCGTCACTATATTTAAGCCAATCCGGGACTCAAACCTAGACCACTAGATATATGTTGTATGATTAAGGATTATATGTAAGTATTTTGTAAGATATATGATTCCTTTAACTCGTAGTAAAATCTACAATTGCATCAATTTTCACTCATTCATTTTTTTAAAATATGAATTATAAAAAAAATATTGGAGCAATTATATTAATAAAACTAATTATCGAGTAAGACACACGGTGAAGAAATACGTGGCAGAATCTAGCAAGTTTCCAAAAGACGTCCCAGCTCAGTCCACCCACAATAGTCCAAAGGACGTTAAAAAAGGACTTCATTGTAGTATTCTAACGTAACTGCCTCGGTGGTGGCTATTATGTACGGTCATACATCTAGAAGTCCTGGGTTCGAGTTCCGGCTCGCGCCAAGTTTAATTATTGAGGTTTCTGTTTAGTAAGACTCAGTAACAGCCCGGAGCAGTCGTCGCATCAGAATATGAGAGTGATAGGAACAGAGAGTGCACTTGTGTCTGCGCGTACACGAGCTGCACTATAATATCTCCTGCGCAGTTGGCTAGTCTCAATGAGATTGGCCGCCATTGCCGCAATCGGTCGAAGAACTCTATTTTTATAACTCGAAGGCAACTCACCGCACAAACTTCCACCTCCCTATAGAAGATGTTCCACAGCAACGGTGCCAGCAAATGCTTGGCATCAAACAGGGAGACCAGCACACGCGCCAGTTCATCCATCTGGGCGGATCCGACCACGTTGGCTAGGGCCATGGCTATTGGCAATTCCCCCTGGAAATGTATGGCATTTGAGTAAATTCACCCTCACTTCACTCAGGTTCGTGTCTAGATTAATTTTGGCGATTAAAGAGTATCCTATATGTTGACCTGCATGATAAACTATCACACATCACAGTCACACAGACAGACAGACAGACAGACAGACAGACAGACAGACAGACAGATAGACAGACAGACAGACAGACAGACAAAAACTCTAAAAGCTATAGTGACTATGGACAATTTTCAAACAAATATTTTATATACAGATTTAACTCAATTAGAATTTTATGTTTTGATTTAAAATAATACTATTTTATTACATATTTTGCGAATTTATTTTAATACGGTCAGTCGCTTGTTTTTAAAGAACTGTATCTGTAATATTCTTTAATTATTTTAAAGCTATCAAAAATACTTAATTATTGAAATTTTAAATTCACGCCTAATACCATGGACAATAAGACTGAATAGTTCTATAAAACATGGATGGACGGACAATAAAAATAACTAAATAAATTCTATAAATACCTTGTCAGATATCATGGTGACGAGTTGGACGAGTTGTTCAAATCGGTCAGCCAGAACTGTCTCTGCCAGGGTATCGAACTCGGTACCCTGCTGGAGTATCTTCGTCAATACTTCCATGAACGCTGCACGCGTCTGGAGATCGCGGTGATAGCCCAAATCTGATTGAACAGGATTATAAGCATAGTTAGCATAAATATTTTAAATATTCATATATCTTTTTCGACCATATTAATGAATGTGTGTAACAGAAACAGAGAAGCGGTCAATTCCCTGGTCTTGCATATTGATATATTTATGTGCCAATTAGCAGGTTTAACACTCGTCTTACGGTGAAGGATAACATCGTGATGAAATCTCAGACCAAGAGTTGTCCAACGTGGTGGGCCATGGCCTATTCCCCCTTTTATTTAAGGGGGGACCCCCATATAGTTAAACAACATCTTCAATATGTAATGTCACTTACCGATACTATGCATGAGTCCTGAATCAATGTTAGCAGACAGCAAGTTAGACATAGCCTGTATGGTCGCGTTTCTCAGCGTGTCCAAACGACCGGGCCCTTCTGATATGTCCACCTCGTTACAATCGTTGAGGAGATTCATAAAGAGTGTGAAATATCTGTGAAAAGTATTTTATTATTAAACTAGCTGTGCCCGCGACTTCGTTCGCGTGGATGTCGGAACTTAACAATGTATTTTTTAGTGCGAAGCGCTGTTGGAGGATACCGATACAAATATTTTTTTTTATTTATATATTGTTGTTTATATTTATTTTTATAAACAACATTGGCTGTGGAATCATCTGGAGCGTACACAAAAAGGTTATTGGGGTTGTTTACGCGGGAAAGAGCTACGTATAGTTGACCATGAGAAAAGCATCCAATACTTATATATAGGTCCACCCCCGCAACGGAAATTCGAATTGCTGTTAGCCTCACTTCACGATCTTCTTCTGATTCCTGGGACCTACTTAGTCTCTTCCTTTTCGCATCTCGGCTACGATGCGAAAGGTTTGTTTTTTTCTAGAAGTCATTTTCAAAATAAAAACTGAACCAAACAAATAAAATATTGAACCAAATAAATCAACAATTTACAACAACACAAACTTTCAAAATGAGAATGAAGACTAATAAAATTTCAAACTACGAAGTAAATAAAACTACTTGACTCAAATTGCAAGTTATTATTTACTTCGCACTTCGAAATTAAGACCGAATCTAACTAACCAAAATTTTTTGAAAGATAAAACGAAATAATGAATTAACGAACGAACGATTTACGATACTATCAATTTAATTCAAGACGGGACCTTTACATAGACAAACCTCTTTAAAGACAGAACTTTAATGACTCCTACAAAACCCCAGTATATTAACTATACTCTTTGACAAAACTCAAAGATAGCCGGCAGACATGGCTACCCTACCCCAGCCTGCAAATTTATGATATTTGCAATGAAAAAAATACTAATCGATAGATTTTCAATAGCTCAATTTAACTACGTAGCCCTTTCAAATTGCTCACCTTTAATTATTTAATTAAAAATCAATAAAGTCTTTGAAAAAAAAATAATTTATCTGTATATTCAAACTCCTATATCTTTTGATGTATACAATATTTCAAATTGCTCAAAGTTCTAAAACACTGCTCAAGTTGCATTTGTAATTGCTCAAGTAGAGTTTTTACCAGCTCCACTTTCGCTGATTATTAAATAATTAAAAGTATAGTTGTAACAAATGTAACGTAGGTTAAGTGAGCGTGCGCATGCGCACCGCGCATTGTCGGTCGGCCTCGGCGGGCTTGGACAATCGTTCCAATTCAACGTCTTAATTCTGTTTCTCGGTGGATTTCTTTAAATTTATTGAATTTATGAATTGTTCACATTACGTGATTCCACTTCAGATATTATAACATAAAGAATAGATCTGGAATCTACCAATAAATGAAAATTAATACCAACAGATAAATTAAGACAAAATCTTATGTTCAAATGCTTATTCTATTAACCCATTCGTTGCTACCAACGCACCATTTGCGTTGATCGAGATTACTACGTCATGCCACCAACGTACCATATGCGTTGAGTGTACTCTAAGAAGTTTTTTGGCATTACATAAAAATGGTAGAAAATTATTTAAATATTTGGCAACATTCACGGTTAGAAACAATTTTTAAATGTGGAAACAGAATTAAGACGTTGAATTGGAACGATTGTCCAAGCCCGCCGAGGCCGACCGACAATGCGCGGTGCGCATGCGCACGCTCACTTAACCTACGTTACATTTGTTACAACTATACTTTTAATTATTTAATAATCAGCGAAAGTGGAGCTGGTAAAAACTCTACTTGAGCAATTACAAATGCAACTTGAGCAGTGTTTTAGAACTTTGAGCAATTTGAAATATTGTATACATCAAAAGATATAGGAGTTTGAATATACAGATAAATTAATTTTTTTTCAAAGACTTTATTGATTTTTAATTAAATAATTAAAGGTGAGCAATTTGAAAGGGCTACGTAGTTAAATTGAGCTATTGAAAATCTATCGATTAGTATTTTTTTCATTGCAAATATCATAAATTTGCAGGCTGGGGTAGGGTAGCCGGCAGACATGGGCGAAGGTCATCCTTTCAAGGAAAATCTTAACACCGCATTCAGAAAATGACTTCACACGCACAACGCCATCTATGGAATATTACTGCACGCAGTTGATCTCTAGTTCGAATACTCGTACTTCGGAAACACTATTATAATTTTATTAATTTACATTTTTTATAAGGTGTGAACTGATTACTATGAAACGAAAAACTTAATGTTACTTCAATTTACGCACATATTGTTGTGTATAAAAGTTACTTGGAGTTGTGAGATCAAATGCACATAGCCCTAATTTTACTTCTGGAATTTCTCTACTTCTTCACTTTAAACTCAAATATCTTTTGATAGACTGAACCGAATTCAATGAAACAAAAACTAAATGTTACTTCAAGTTACGTTCAATCGTCGTGTATAAAAGTTATCTACATTGCTTTCGTACATTTTACGTGATGCCTGGATAAATAAACAGACAAACCGACAAACAGACAAACAGACAAAAATTCTAAAAATGCTGGAAATGGGTTCTATTGGTTGTCCTTTAACACCCTGGCTATTATTTTTGTATTTTTTTTTGATGTACAAAAACGACTTTTCTACAGTTTTATTATATGTATAGATAAATAAATAAAATTATCTATATAGAGAAAAAATTTGAAATGTCTTCGTAATGTCAAAATTAAAGGCATTTTACTAAATGCATATGAAAGTATATACGATACTTACCGCCGCACTCATAGTCACTTAATGAACCATTAAGTCGAGAATCTCCATACTAAAGAACGACTTAATTGTTCATTAAGACACTATGAGTGCGGGCGTTAGAAGAAAATAGCATTTTTATTGTTTTATCTGTCTGACTGAAACATCACAACGGACTTTTTTTAACGGAACGTTGAAATGAAAAACTAAAATTTTTATTTTTTAAAATTAACAGGCATTTATACCAGAAATTTTGGCAAACACAAAAGTACTATTGGTCTAAGATCCGAGCCTACATCGACCTTCACCGAGCTGATAATAGAATAAAACTTATTTTATAATAAATTTAGTATATTAGAAAATATAATAAAAATGGGTTGGCTAAAAAAATCCTGGACAGAATATTTTTAATAATTTTTTAAAAAATGATTTTTTATTGAATTTTGCAACATCAAGATAATAAGAAAATTTTATACTGACTTGAAAGTAAAAAACATATAGAATATGCCGACGTTGGGTTGGCTATTATTTACCTGGACGAACTACTGGGTTGGCAGGTATAAACAGGTATGTCGTACCAGTTACTTTCACATGATTGGATAATAGAAAAAAAATTATATCAACATAAGCGTTGTTTTATGGCGAACACGTTGATATAGAGTTGGCTACAAAAAATTCGGTCCTAATAGAGGTTTGCGAATTTTAAAGATTTAAATTTCAACGCGTGAAAATGTGAGATGGGACCCTAAATATAAGAAAGTGCACACATGTACGTAAACTTACGTGTACGTAAACTATGGAGGGTAGAGGTACCTCTACTACCCTCCATATAGTAAACAGTGTTATTTTTTTATCTAAATAACTTTGATATGGCCTTCTCATAAATACAATAAATAAATGTAACCCGTATAAAATTCAAAGTGTGTTTAGCTAATGACTTAATACATTTTGACGACACGTTTGGCTCAGTTGGTAGTGACCCTACTTTCTGCGCCAGCGGTCGCGGGTTCGATTCCCGCTGGGGGCATTTATTTGTTGAGCACGAATGTTTATACTGTAGTCATGGATGTTAATATTTATAATATGTATGTATTTAAAATTTATAAGTGTAGTATATCAACTATCTGGTATCCGTAACACAAGCACGTAACGTAGCTTACCACGGAACTAGATGGCGCTGTTGTAACAATGTCCCAACATATTTATTTATTTATTAATATTATATTGCATCGAAAACACATGTTATTCTGTATCGTTGTGATAAAAAATGGCTAAATTTTTTTTTGTATGGCTCGGACGATTCTTTAAGTGATTTTACTGATAAAACTTTTAAAAATTGTGCGTTAAATCTAGCTTTTCGTAAAAAAATTTTAAATATTATGAAGTTGAATTAAGAGCCATATTACATCTATCATCATGTGATTTTTGCGTTAGATGGACAATTATGGGACCTTGAGGCTTGATCTCAGAAACAAAAATACATCAACAATTTTGACTTATTGAATAGTATAAAATAGCTCTTGGCATAGGTCGTAGCGGCCTCGCTTATTGTAAATTTTTGATTACTTTTTAATTAAACCCAAAATTGTAGAGACAGATTTTCATAAAATGTGCGAAGGCACTTTTTTGAGCATCTGGATTGAACAACTGTTCTAAACAAATGAATTAAAAAAATAAGAATGATATCTCTTATATAGTCGTAAAGGTCGTAGCGGCCTCTAAATTTTGAAATATCATTGTATAATAATAATATCATTAATATGGAAAAAAAATCTTATTCTAAACCAAAAAACTTCGAAAATCGCTTTAAGTTAAAAATGTGAATTTCTCCTGTCTACGATAATATTATGGGGCAAAATTTGTACCAGAATAATAGTCACATCATGAGGAATAAATATTTAATATTTTTTTTATTTTACGTCTCATAGGTTTATATACCTTAGTCTCTCCCGTGACCATGATTACTGTAAAGCATTCGAAACGTCGGGAACTAAAAATCAAAATATATCCGCGACAAAATCCGAATCATTTATAATGTCGAATATTCGCGTAAATCTAAGAAAGTATTAATACTGATGCATTATAAAGATGTTAAATTGTTTACTATTTTTGTATTACATAAAAAATATTAGACTGTTATGTACTTCATTAATTTTTTTTTTGATATTCATATGTCAGTTGCTCCAACATAACGCGTACTGCTTACTATATGGAGGGTAGTAGAGGTACCTCTACCCTCCATAGTTTACGTACACGTAAGTTTACGTACATGTGTGCACTTTCTTATATTTAGGGTCCCATCTCACATTTCCACGCGTTGAAATTTAAATCTTTAAAATTCGCAAACCTCTATTAGGACCGAATTTTTTGTAGCCAACTCTATATCAACGTGTTCGCCATAAAACAACGCTTATGTTGATATATATTTTTTTCTATTATCCAATCATGTGAAAGTAACTGGTACGACATACCTGTTTATACCTGCCAACCCAGTAGTTCGTCCAGGTAAATAATAGCCAACCCAACGTCGGCATATTCTATATGTTTTTTACTTTCAAGTCAGTATAAAATTTTCTTATTATCTTGATGTTGCAAAATTCAATGAAAAATCATTTTTTAAAAAATTATTAAAAATATTCTGTCCAGGATTTTTTTAGCCAACCCATTTTTATTATATTTTCTAATATACTAAATTTATTATAAAATAAGTTTTATTCTATTATCAGCTCGGTGAAGGTCGATGTAGGCTCGGATCTTCTACTATATATTCTCTAGGCAATCTGACCGGAAAAAAGTCACAAAGAACCTTAGAATCTCCATATCCATAAAAATCCATAAAAATACTTAGTTCTTATATCTCCAATGATATAAGCATATTGTCGCGCGCAACGATTAATGCTCGGGACATGGTGACGTTACATATACCTACCACTAGCGCCATCTAGTGTCGAGTAGCGGAACTAGTAGTCGAGATCGTTCTAGAAATTTCGATCATAGAACTTTCCAGAACAATCTCGATCTATCGATCTATGATCGATCGGGGCCGGTATGTACTCGAACATTCTGGAAGTTTCTGTAGTCGAAGGTTCTAGAACCATCCGAAGCCCCTATATAAGGCCGGGTATGAGCCGCGACTAGTCAGTACGGAATCAGCGATACAAGCGATAACATCGAAGCGATCTACGAGTGCGATTTAAAGTGATCATAGTGCGATTGTATTTTATAATTTAGTGTGTTGTTTTGTAATTGGTGTTGGATAATTAAAGTGTCTATTTTTTAGTAGTTTAATCGGCTGTTTTAATTGTCACGAACCCTAAGTCGTAACAATATCAAAAAACCGGTCAAGTGCGACTCGATTCGCGCACGAAGGGTTCCGTACCACTATCCATAAAAACTGTATATCATTTTTAAGTGCAATAGAGAATATTATATAAAAACGGCCAAAAAATTATGTCTGTTTTATGGGAGCTCCAGAAATACATCATATGTAAAAATGTCAACTGTTTAACTATCACGGTTCATGGGATAAACTGGTGACAAACAGACAAACAGACGGACGGACAGCGGAGTCTTAGTAATACGGTCCTATCTAACCCTAAAAAAGAGAAAGTAAAGAACGACATAATGGTTCATTAAGTGACCATGAGTGCGGCGATAAGAGAAGGAGAGCGGAGACTCACTTCAAGAACATTTGACTCTTGGCTTCCATCAGGTCCCCGCGGTCGGACTCCTCGGGCTGCAGCGGCAGGCCCTTCAGCAGCGCCGCCACCGCCTCCATGCACGCCTGGTCCAGCTCCCTGTACAAGTAATGTCTATCGCCATGTTGACGCGTGCTCTCTTTGAACCCCCCGACGTGCCCACTTTGTCGTGGTGGCAGTGGAAGATAAGTGGTAACCGAGTGATCCGGGTCGAATCCGGGTCTCGCAACTCTAATATTTTCATGTGCGAATCATTTCTAACATGATTACCACTTGTCTTACGGTGAAGGAAAACATCATGAGGAAACCTGCATGTCTGAGAGAACCTAGCAAGTTCTCGAAAGACATGTGAACTCCGTTAAAAAGGGTTGAATACACATAATATATTAATTCATTCACATTATTATATTAATATTAGCAACCAGACCAGTATCATACTGGTTTATGGTTGTCAAACAAACATTTACAATTGAGAATTAACTCCTGATTTATAAACAATGACATTGAAATAAAAATTATCTCTTTACTTGTATAGTAGTTTAAGCCCGCGAATCTCCTCGTACATTTTTATCAATACATTATTAGGTTTGACTCGCACACACACACACACACACGCCCACACGCATACGCACACACGTATATGTTATGTATTTATGACTCGCACGTACACACACACACACACACACACACACACACACACGCTGATACATACACAACACAAAAATCAACATGGCGTTTAACTACCTTGTGATATAGGAGGCGTCTCCTCGCAGCGGCGGCGCTATTTGGTGGGAGGTCCCCAACACCCAGTCGGTCACGTACTCCACCATTTTGTTGCGGAATTTCATTTCCTGTAGAAAAAAATATAAGTCTCCATAGAAAAAGCCATTTTTTTAAACAATGATTATTAGTTTAAGCCATGCCTTTATTAAAGATATCTCATTAAAGATTCCAAATGCTCGAATCATGGGATAGACTTTTATTTTACACAAGCGACTCACCCTCACTTTGCTCGGGTTCGTCCCCAGGTACCCCCTTTAGTACAAGTTTTTTACAATCTTTTATTCTTTTTGAAGTGAAACTTCTTTAGAATTGTTGTGATTTCAAACTCGATGAAACGAAAAAGCGAGTCCATAAAGGCACAAACACGTATTGTATAGGATTCAGCCGGCGAGAGAATGAGATAGAATTCATTCCTATGTTGCCATGGTAACCCATGTTATTGTCTGATAAGTATATAATACTCGGAACAATGGAGATACAATTATATTCTTTATTCTTTAAATATGTGATTGTAATATGCCGGATTTAATTATTGATTTGTTTTAATTCAATTGCGATATTTGTTAAAGAAGTTTTACTTCAATCGCGCGTAAAGGTTACACGCACCCATTTTTTTTATTACTAATATTAAATCCTTCCGTGTGTTACGGAACATATAAATTAAAAATTAGCCGAATTGGTCGAGCCATTATTGAGTTTAGCGCTTACCAACATTCATTTTTATTTATATACACTAGGAACAAGACCTAACAAAGTGCGTCGCTAGTACGTCATAAATTATTAATGTTCACATAGATTTAAATAAAATTACTTTAAAATCAATCGTTTACGAAAAATAAGTTCACAATACCTGTCTAAACGCCAGATCGTCACGTCTTCTCATCATGGCGTCGATAACTTGACACAGCTTTGTCTTTATATGCACTGAAAGCACCGTCATATCGAGATGGCGGACGTACCTGGTATATTAAAATTATAATTATAATATTATTATACCTCGTTCGCGTTAAGAGTTTTAATCAATGAAATCTTCTCAAATCAGAAAGTCGCGTCCACAGTGACCAGTTAAAGGCACAGACATTTTGAACGCAACGTTGTGCTGTCCTTTGATTGTTAGTAAAATAAATTTTTAAAACGAATGCCTCACTAATTCGTTAAAATTAAAAGTGGTTCGGTAATACATAGCGGAGAAAGAAAACTAATTTACAATGTTTTTAAGTACTTTAAACAGTGTGATTTAAATTCGACTGTGGACAGTATAGTAGTAGTAATTTTGAGACTATCATGTAGTTGCAATGACGACTCATTGCACTCTTAACGCGAACGGACTACAGTATATTCTCCACTATTGGGAATGGGCTTCATTGGACAAAATTATGTCCCGTATATATCCGAATGGCGCTATTTCTTAAATACTCATAAAAAATTTTTAGGAAGA
The DNA here is from genome assembly GCA_951802675.2 of Boloria euphrosyne. NCBI lineage: Eukaryota > Metazoa > Arthropoda > Insecta > Lepidoptera > Nymphalidae > Boloria > Boloria euphrosyne. Next base: position 3,214,478 of record OX637900.1, on the reverse strand, counting down.
ATAATATCGCATATAATGTTTTCAGCCAAATAGCACTCTCTAAGTCTTCTTATATATCAACTTTTTTTTCAATAACAGCAACAATTTACAAAAAGTTAGCCCTTTTCCGCTTATCAGGGCAGAATTGCTAAGTTCATTCAGTATAATAATTAATCATGATGCTAGAATCATCATAAACAATATACAAGATACGTCACGTTCATACTACACGCACAACATAATTGTTCCGCGACACACACATACACATTTAATAACACTGTACTACTAATCTAAGCACACGCTATCCGCTGGGTGCGTGACTCTAGCGCCATCTAACGATACAACTTACGGTGGCTCTTTTGAGAAAATATAGATGTATTGTATGGCAAATAGCTATTGAAAAAATAAAATAAACTTGAAAAAAAAATTTTTCAATGTTAAATGTGATATATTACACAGAGTGTACATTAAATTATTTTTTTTTCCGTGGGTCAGCTGAAAACAGTAAGTAAAATAAATACAACAACTAAAACAAGTCTCAATAAGTGAATTAGGTTGGCCCAACTTTTTTGATTTACGGTTTTTTTTTATTTTTAATTATTTGTTCGTCGTTTGTTCGTTAATGTTCGAATGTAGAAATTGTTTGTACGTCTTTTATTTATTTATAATTAATTAAACAAATGTTCACCCTTAAGGTGGCCCCCTTTACTAGATATCTTTATTTTTATCGCTCAGATTAATTAATTTTGATCAATTATCGTTGGTTCGACGACTATTGGTGATTGTTCGATCATAAAAACAATTAAATTCCCAATTATTAATTATTTTATATCTAATAAGCAAACCATCACTTCATTATCTGGCAACCGGAAACTTATAAAATTTACAATTACTATTTCTACTAGTATTTTTGCAATCCACTACACAACAACTCTGATGATCCATTTTATTTTATTTATTTAATTTAACTGACACACGTGTTATTTTTATGGTCATAAATAATAAAGAGCCACTCTTAGTTCTGTTTTGGTCCGCAGCGGGCGCTGACATCACTTTTGTTTCCCCCACCATGCCTTACGCACCCAGCGGATAAGTGCGACAGAAAATACGCAAAGCGTAAGAGTGAAAGAGACAGCTATTCGACACGCGTGCTCGCAATGACAGGTGACAGCTCGACTGACTGGTTACAAATGGAACCAATCCACGGCACGCGTTTGGTGCGTTTGTGGCGTATCTTGTATAATATAACATTGGCTAGAATCATGTTAGAATTAACGCGAAATGAAAATCAGAACGAATTGAACCAAAAAGAATTGAACCTGCTACTACCTCTATAAAATTAAGTATAATTTAAATACCGACCTGACTATGGAAAGCATTAAGGACTCAATGGAGGTCGTACTGAGATGCTCGCAAGGCTGGTCGCTTTTCGTATTGTCGAGGATACTTTTCATTATAAATATCGTGTGTTCTACGAACTGAGTGTTTATATCTGTCAGCATTACCTGGAAACATTGTACTTTTTTAGTAGCGTTTTGGCGAAAATAATTTTATTTATAACTACCCGATGCTTTGTTGACGTTAAAACTTTCGATCAAAAAAAATCCCAACTAATTCATATTTTTCCCAGAGGGATGTAAATACGATACGACGATAAGGGGTGCTCTGGCACTTGCGGAAGTCACACCCACTTTGACACTTCATAAAAAAAATTTAAAAACATAATAAGAATAATATTAAGGAAAAAAAAGAGGTTGTTAGTTTTGAAAAATTTCAACTATTTTTTGAGATATTCGGAAAAACTAAACCCTCTTTTTTCATTATTAGTTTATATTTTCTGCTTTTCAAAAATTATCTGCACGCTATTCCGAATCAAATGATATCTCGATCATATTTTTTCTGAGACTGCTATTTACCCAAAAAGGCACTTGTAGTCTATACTTGCCTGAAAATTAGATCAAAATCGTTCCAGCCGTTTTGAAGTCAAAATCAATAATTCCTTAGAAAATACATACTTGCTGATGTTGATCGAAGAACTTATCAACGATTGCTTTAATCTGGTCGAACAGTATCGGATACAGCGCAGGCGACATCTCGTTACCGACCACCTCTTTCACATGATTTTGTATTTGTACGCCGAATCTTTCGTTGCTGTATAACAATAGTCTTAGGAGCTGGCCGATGAATCTATGAAAAATAAAAAAAAAACAAGTTAGTACTCCATTTTGTAGTAGTGAAGTTCAAAATAGCATAACTGATACGTTTTAAAGTTTTTTGGGTCTTTGTTACAGTTTCAGAAAAAAATCTAGATTATAAAATGCCAATTTTTTTTTATAAATATGTTGGGATAGGCAGGCAGTGGTAGCCCAGCGGTAACGCGTCGCTGGTATAACCGAGTGATGTGGGTTCAAATCCGGGTCTCGCACCTCTGATATTTTCATGTTCGAATCATTTCTATCATGATTGTCTTACGGTGAAGGAAAACATCGTGAGGAAACCTGCATGTCTGAGAGAAACTAGCAAGTTTTCGAAAGACATGCTCAGTCCGTCAACACGCATTAAGCCAGCGCCGTGGACTATGGCCCCCTCGTACTGAGGGAGGCCCACCCCCAGCAGTAGGACGTTAAAAAGGGCTGATGATGATGATGATGATGATGTTGGGATAGCACACAACGCCATCTAGTTCCGTGGAAAGCTACGAGCCTTGTGTTACGGATACCAGATAGTTGATGCACTACATATATATTTGAAATTTAAATAAATATATATTATAAATATAAATTTAAACACCCATGACTGGAGTACAAACATTTATGCACATCACACTAATAAATGTACCCAACGAAACTCGAACCCGTGACTGCTGACACAACAAATAGTGCCACTACAAGTTAACAATATCGGATCCGTAATTCCAGTACACATTAATTATATATTAAAATATAATTTGAAGCAATGAAAATTAAACACAATAAACAAAAAGTAATTTTTAAAAATCTTACTGTGTAACAGGACAGTACTGCACTTCTTGAGAACTATTTGCCAGGACATTATACTTTCGAGTATCTGAAATGAAATAATTGGACCAAAAATTAAAAAAAAAAGTGCGTGCGTACAAAGTACACATGTCAGAAGTGAAACTTCTTTGTTTATAAATTTAACTCACTGCTTACACACTGTATAAATACTAATGATATTGTTAGGCTGTATATTATAACACTTTTGCTACACATAGCGTCACATTAAAAATTAGGGGTCAGTCTGAGGGGTGTTGGCCACTGACCTCTATAATACCACTCCTCTATAAGACCTCTATAATTAGTTCTCGGGACTCTCGCTAGTGGCGCTTCAAATGGACACAACAAAATTGCTGTCAAACGCTTGGAACAGCCAGTCCAGTGGTATTATAGAGGTCAGTGGGTGGTGGCGCTAGCTCTTCCCCGTCTCTGAGTGCCTGGTACTTGTACTGATACTCGTTTATGTTTATACTTATAATCTAAAGATTTAGATTTCCGAGACTTAAAACCCCAAGGTTGCGTTAAACGTTTAACGCAACCTTGTTGGAAGTCGCATAAGAAGTTTCACTTCAAAATACACATTTATCCATACATTCGAAGCTATATTATAAAATTCTACTATTATATACATTTAAATATGGAAACGAACGAAAGTGTACTCACTCACTCGTCAAGAAATATCGAAAACCACTTGACGTATAATGATGAAATTTGGCAGGGAGGTAGTTTATAGTTAGTAGAGGTGCGCTAACAACGGATTTTTTGATAGGGCCGAATTAAGGAGGTTTATGGGCTCTTGCAAGTTCGTTTGAAAGTCCTTTAATTTTGTGCTACAAATCTTAAACTTAGCAGAGAGCAGCTTTAGCGGTAAGTAAAAATTTCTCAAAGATATTTTTCGTAGTATACAGAATACTAGCTATATCAAAGCCTATGTGACAGCCCAAACTGACATACACTAATGTCCCAAGCGAGTGTATGGCAGCTTGGGCTGACTGTCACCTGTCACGTCCGTTGACCGACTGTATGTTTCATAGGCTTTGGCTATATGTTGATAACCAGCTATCATGATACTAAATTTCATCAAAATATGACCAGTAGTTATACAGGTAACAGTTCTTATAATTCGGTTACAGACAGATAGACAGGCAAAAATTCCAAAAATAGTTTCGGTTCTGCATAAATAATAATGACTATTTCGATAAGATTTACCAAAAAATATTCAATGCACAGATTCGACTAAGTTAGAATTTCATTATATGTATATAAATAAATAAATAAATATGTTGGGACATTATTACACACAGCGCCATCTAGTTCCGTGGTAAGCTAAGCTTGTGTTACGGATACCATATAGTTGATATACTACACATATAAATTGTAAATACATACATATTATAAATATAAACACCAATGACTGGAGTACAAACATTCGTGATTAGCAAATGAATGCCCCCAGCGGGACTCGAACCCGCGACCGCTGGCGCAGAAAGTAGGGTCACTACCAACTGAGCCGAACGTGTCGTCAATATATAAACCTTACCGTGAGTATGTAATTGGGACCACACAGGGGTGGGTTTCCTCTGCAGACACACTCCCCCGAGGGCACATAAGAACGACGTTATGTTCGCCCACTCTTGTATTTGCATCTGTTTGGAATAAAAAAAATTTAGTTTTTATATAACACTAGATTTAGCGCGAGTAAAGCCACGGGTTCCGCTAGTTTAATACTAAATCCTTCTTCGAGAACTGCTCTATCCTTTGGTGAAAAGAGCATGAAAATCGCAGCGGAGGAGTTTGTTTTATAGTATGTAGTGAAGTAAATTATATTAATTAATATATTGGACTTCAAACAACTGTTTACGTAATATGCAATCAAAGTTTAGATTGAATCCCGTCGTTCTTTAACCATATATACTAGTAGAGACTAGTGATATTTTTCAAATTTCTTACATTAAATAAAATAACAAATTTAACTGAATATTGAAACGAGCTCAGAGGGAATCAAATGAAGACAACAGTTTTTCTAATCACTTCACTTTTATTATCAGTTATTTATACAATAGTCACGTCACTTCACTGTAATGCTCATTTAAACACAATCACTTCACATTACTTTAATTTACTGACTATTTCGATGTTAACACTACGACAACTCGAATGCGAATAATCCCTACTTGTCAAGCAAACCCTTTTTATACGCTATGAGTGAATGTAGATTCAAACGTCAAATTCAAAATAAAATAACGATCTCTGACGTTGACGTTTGAATATACATCCACCTTACAGACTATAATAGTTTACTTTTATAATCTATATGGGACATGAATTACTGTGCCTGTTACAGTCGGCCATCCTTTATAGAACGTGTCCTCACGTTCATATTTTATACAATCATTATACATCACTAATAATTTCACTAGATCAAGAGAATAGGGCTACTTCCTTCACCACTATTCTCCAACGTTTATCTTTGGGCGGCGATATCCTACGCCAACTCCTGCCCATTTATCACTAATCACTAAGACGTGCTTCTCCTTGGGCGGCTAGTTCATAAGCCAACTCATGCCCACACGTCAAAATCACTTTTGACTATTATACATAACAAATATATTACATAGATGGCATAATAAATACATAAGCAACATATTTTAATTACATTTAGATCACTAATACATTTATATCGTATTAACTATAAACTACTACTCATTATCATTATCACTATCATTGTCGCTACTATCACTACTCATAACAGGGGCACTAAAACTTAACCAAGGTGAAATTTTGTCAATAGAAACTATATTTTCATATCTCTTGCCTTTCCTAGTTAAAGGAGTATCTTCTACAATGAATCGGTCATTAGGTAATACCTTTTTTATTCTGTAAGGACCTTGACATTTCGGTTCTAGCTTCTTTGACTGACCTGAATTTGACACTATTGTTCTTATTATTTTTACTAAATCACCCTCTTTATATTCTGTAGCCGATTTTCTTTTTGAATCGAATCTTTCTTTATTTTTGTCTTGATTATATTTAATCAATTCTTTTGCTTTTAATCTGATTTTATCTAAGGAGTCATTTACAACCCCGTTACCTATATCATCACTTATATTGTTTAGAATACCCTGAGATGGGTTATTGACTTTCCTACCAAACAGCATTTCAGTTGGAGTTCTCTTAGTAACGTCATGAATACTAGTGTTAATACCTAGTTGTACTTCCGGTAATCTTAAGTCCCAAGAATCATTAGTTTTACCATGGTTTAATGTACTGAGAGAGGCAAGGATAGTGCGATTGTATCGCTCTACTTGGCCATTAGCTCGGGGTGTTGCTACAGAGTTCAAAATGTGCTTGATACCTACTGATTTTACAAAGTCTTTAAATTTACGGCTTGTAAAGCTCGTACCTCTGTCTGTTATTAAGCGAGATGGAGTGCCAAACAAACTAATATATGTCTTAAAAATCTTTATACTAGCTTTACTTTTTGTACTACGTACTGCGCCTAAATAAACGTATTTGGTAAAGCTATCAATTATTACTAAAATGTACGTATTACCTTTTTTACTTCGAGGAAAAGGGCCTAAATGGTCTGCGTGGATTGTATGGAAAGGGATCTCGAATTTTTCGATCGGATGCAAATAGCCTTCCTTAGATCCTGTCGAGATCTTATGATGAGCACATTCTAAGCAAGCAGTAACATATTTCTTAACAAATTTTCTCATCTTTGGAAACCAAAAGTTTGCCTGGATCCGGTGAAGTGTCTTTTCGAGACCAAAATGACCTACCTCATCATGGTTAGCTTTTAAAATTTGCCAACGACTTCCCTTGGGAACCACCCAGCGAAGGGTATTATCATCAATAACTCTATATACCCGACCATTTTTAATTTTATACTCTTTGTGTACAGATGCTATTTTTGGGGTTTCGGGATCTTCTAAGATAGTTTTTATACGTTGAATTTCTTCGTCAGTTGTCTGTGCAGTAACTATCCAGTCATCTATATTTATTGATAGAATGTCTAATATATGTACTCTATCGGATTCTGTAGAGACTGGGTTCCGACTGAGTGCGTCTACGTGATTCATGCTATCACCGGGACGATATTCAATTGTACAATCGTACTCTAGAAACTGTATCCACCAACGAGATATACGCGGTATTAAATCTTTTTTTACGAATGTCGACCTTAACGCATTGCAATCAGTTAAAATAGTGAATTTTATCCCAAATAGATATGAACGAAACTTACTTAGGGAGGAAACTACTGCTAAAGTTTCTAGTTCAAAAGAATGGAACTTTTGTTCTTCTAAAGTGGTTTGCCGGCTATAATATGCAACTGGACGCCAAGGATTGGAATCAACTCTTTGCATTAATATCCCTGCTAGGCCTAGCTTGCTTGCATCTGTATGTAATTGAGTTTCTGCAGTGTGGTCATATAATGCCAATATCGGTCTAGTTATAAGTGATTTTTTTAAAGTCTCAAAAGATTCTGTTTGTTTGTCAGTCCAGTTCCATGTCACGTCTTTTTTTAATAGGTTAGTTAGAGGTCTGGCTATGATCGCAAAATTATTAATGAAACGTCTAAAGAAGCTGGCTAATCCTAGGAACCGACGAACATCATGTTGGTTACGTGGTACAGGGAATTTTGAAACTGCATCTGTTTTTTGATTACCAGGACGAATACCATTTTTATCAATTTCAAATCCTAAAAACTCTATATTTTTTTGAAAGAAGTTACATTTTTCTATTTTAAGTGTTAGACCAGCCTCTTTTAATAAGCAAAAAATCTCTTCCAAACGTTTTAAACCTTCGTCAAAAGTTTTCGCGGGAATTAGTATATCGTCCATGTATATAATTACGTAATTGACTTTAGATTTATTTAAAATTTTGTGCATAGTACGCTGAAAAACCGCTGGGGCATTCGCCAAACCGAACGGCATACGGTTATACTCGTATTGTCCGTCTGGCGTGACAAACGCCGTTTTCTCCCGAGATTCTTCCGCTATAGGAATTTGATGATAGCCAGAAGCGAGGTCAAGGGACGAGAATAATGACTGACCACTCAACTGATCTAACAGATCATCAATTCTAGGCAAAGGGTAATGATCTCTTTTAGTACGACTATTTAGCGCACGGTAATCTACGCAAAGACGTTTTTCACCGGACTTCTTTTGAACTAAAACAATAGGGCTCGCGTAAGGGGAACAAGATTCACGGATTATTCCATGTTCGATCATTTCGCGTATGGTATTTTGTACGTATTGACGCTCTGAATATGACAAGCGATAGGGCCTATAAACGACTGGGTTGGTATCTTTAAGGTGAATTTCCATTTCAGTTACAGAAGTATACCCGAGGTCGTGCATGCCACTGGAAAAACAAGTTTTATATTTATGTAAAAGCTTTTCCAAACTCCTAATTTCAACATCGGTTAGTTGTTCACCATACTTTATTGTAGTATTGGGTGTGTGAACAGTAGGATCACAATTAACCGAATTAACTGAATAAATATTTTTACCAATATTCGAAAAATAGGCTCGCGTTAACAAACTCCCTTTTTTATAATAGATTGGTTGTTCTCCGACATTTTGTATTAGTATTTTACATTCACCAGTAATTACTTCGTATTCGCCGGGCAATAAATAGTGTTCATTTCCAGGACCACCCCTAATATTACCCCTGATATATACATAACCGTTACAGAGTTCATCTGATTTTACTAATAATAGTTTCATTTCCCCTACACCAATTTTTAAATCAATCCCAGAAGTCAAGGGTATTTTAGAATTAAACGTGTCACTTATTCTGTCAAATTGTAAGTGTGAGTCAGTCTTAATTATTCTTAAATTTGGCCTTTCAGTGAAACTGTGACCTAATAACACGGGCAAATTGATCATACTATCTGATACGATATATATCTCAACTTGTTTTTCCATGACATCTTGCAATTCTATGTCTACAAATGCACGACCTAATGGTAAATAGGGAATATTTCCTAATCCTCTTAAGTACGGGCTATTTACAGGAGTCCATGTTAATTTTATAGATTTAGCGTCACTTTCTCGTATTAATGTAACTTCACTTCCTAGATCTACCTGACAATGTATAGATTTGTCATTAATCTTTATCATAATCTTGTACTTATCATTTGGAGTCGCGTTAATAGAAACATCTAAAACATTTTTTTGTTCAGTTGTAATTCTTTTTTGACAATGTGTTGCAGTATGTCCGAGAAGATTACAATTTGTACATTTTATAATAGGCTTTGGGCATTTGAAACTAGGGTGACCTACTTCCTTACAGTTAAAGCAGGTTAAAGATTCTGGTTTATGACGGTTTTTATTTATCAATTCACTAGCACGAGAAGAGCTACCACTGTTATTATTTGGGAATCGTAAAAATTTCTTCGCCTCTAAATTTTCTTTTGTCTGTGATTTTATTATATTGAAGAATTCTAAAACATCTTCAGGTCTATTAAACTTCGCGGCTTGAGCGCTGACACGTATACCTCTATCCTCTATGCCATAAACTATACAGTCCACTGCTTGTTTACCAAAAATTTTGCAACGGTTTAATAAATTAATTTTAGAAAAGTAGTACATTTCCAAAGACTCTCCAGAGCGTGTTCTTCTATTAAGCATTTCAGTAAGTAGTTCAGTATAATTTTCATTTATAGGAAAAGAATCCAGTAACATTTGTTTCCACTCTGACCAACTATGCTTAAGAGAAGGTAGGCCCTGATACCAAGATTTAGCATGACCAGTTAATTTTTGTAAAGCATAATGACTAGTTTGTTTGTCACTCCAACTATAAATTTCGGCACATTCATCAATCTTATCTAACCACATTTCGACAGTTTGAGTTTTAATGAGCGGGTCAAATTCAGGTATAACATTATTTAAACTAGAAAATGAATCTCTATCACTAGTTTTGGACTCAATTGCTTTTAAAAAATTATTAAGAAAACTATACGATATATCAGTTTGCTCTTTAGTACGCTTTGGAGACTCTTCTAATGATGTTCGTGGTGCAGGTTCCGCGCGAAGGTGATTATTTGCTAAATTTTGATGGAATTGGATTTTATCACTATCTAAACCTCTAATTTTCTTATGTAATTGATCTTCTAGTTCACGTATTCGTTTTCTTTCTTTGTCTAGACGACGTTCTTTAATATATAAATCACAGTACCTGCTTTGACTTCGTGCACTGTGGTTGGAGTTCCCGGAGTTGACACTTGGGCTGTGGCCACGGTCGCGGCTACGATGGCGGCTGCCATGGCGACTGCCATGGCGACTGTGCCCGAGGTTGCGATTGTAATCGCGTCCACGATGGCGGCTGCGGCGGCTGCGGCTACGGCTGCAGCTGCGGCTACGGCTACGGGTGCGGCTACGATGATGGCGCCGGCTGCGTGCACGGCTTTGGCTCTGCTTTTCTTTTTGTTGCAGTCGCTCAGGAGTCATCAGGCTCCGTCGTTCCACATCGTGCGGCTCAACTTCCATTATCTGAAACTCGATGATAGAGGGTCTTAGTTGTCAATAATAATCAATAAATAAATTAAACTAGTATAGAATGTTAATATATTCGTTCTAAGCATACATTAAATATTCTCAACAAAAAAAAGAAAAAAACATCATTTTATAGAGTAAATTCTCGAAGTTTGCATTATGAAACAATATGAATATGATAGCTATAACTACCTTCATTACTTTTACAATAAAAATAGATATTTTCATTTTATACAGCAATTGGTCTTAGTTGTCAATAATAATCAATAAATAAATTAAACTAGTGTAGAATGTTAATATATTCGTTCTAAGCACAGAACAGTTGTTAAATATTCTCAACAAAAAAGAAAAAACATCATTTTATAGAGTAAATTCTCGAAGTTTGCATTATGAAACAATATGATTATGATAACTATAACTACCTTCATTACTTTTACATTAAAAATAGATATTTTCATTTCATACAGCAATTTCAAAAATCTATCATTATTCTATAAACAACGAAACAACCATAATTACCTTAGATTATTCCTTGCGGGCGGAGCACAAAAATATACGTATATTTTTGCTTATCCCACTTCTGAGCTGAAACGAGCTCAGAGGGAATCAAATGAAGACAACAGTTTTTCTAATCACTTCACTTTTATTATCAGTTATTTATACAATAGTCACGTCACTTCACTGTAATGCTCATTTAAACACAATCACTTCACATTACTTTAATTTACTGACTATTTCGATGTTAACACTACGACAACTCGAATGCGAATAATCCCTACTTGTCAAGCAAACCCTTTTTATACGCTATGAGTGAATGTAGATTCAAACGTCAAATTCAAAATAAAATAACGATCTCTGACGTTGACGTTTGAATATACATCCACCTTACAGACTATAATAGTTTACTTTTATAATCTATATGGGACATGAATTACTGTGCCTGTTACAATATAATGAATCAATTAAAAAAAAATCGTCTTCTATGTTTAAAAGTACCACTTTTAGTATCAGTGCTACCTACATTGGTCTTGTCAGTGTCGAAATATATATGGACTTCTCAGTATTAATCTTTTACAAAAATTACTTAGTACTTAATAATATTATACTCCGTATTCTTGAAAAAAAAAACATGCTATAGAAAAAAAATATCATTTTTTTATTATTATTTTTTTAAACATAATAAAAATTTCACACCCCTATAGATAGCACCCCAGCAAAACTAGGATAAATCATTTGTGATATATATTATGTACGTACCTCCATATCGTGTTCGCTGCTGACGTGGTGCGCCACCCGGCGCTTGGCGGCGACGCGGTGGAGAGGCTCTTGAGCTTCATCTGCACCCACACTCTTCGGGTACTTCTGAAGCAACTTGCATACTGAGTCCCTGTGAACAGGTCATTCTTTATTATATGGGCATATGGAGCAGGCCCCCATAGGCCCCCAACCTGATGGGGGCCCCGAAAAGTTACTAAGTTCCCATGTCAATATTTTTCTTTATTTGAAATACAGAGAAGCTCAATATTTTAGTCTTTAATTTTTTACCACCCAACATTTTTAACTAAAGGCCTCAACGCCTTATTCTTGTCACTAGACGGCACTGTCTCTGAGTTTTTTTTTATGAAGTAGAACTGAGAACAGTAAAAGACCGCTGTTGGGTTGGGACCGAGTTGGCGGTGTTTCACCCCAGAACAATGTACTAATACGCTAACAAAAAGTTCATTACGTATCTAACCTACATCCTTTACAAATGCCACTTGAAGCAACCAACTTATACACAGACGCACACACACACACGCTTAAAAACAGTACATATGTGATAAAAATGTCCTGTCGACAGAATCCGGCGCTGTGCAGAAGATAATATTATAGTGCAGCGTGTGAGGGAGAGAGCAGACACAAGTGCACTCTCTGTTCCTGTCACTCACACACTCCGGTGGGACGCAATCAACACGACCAGTGAGAGCTGTAGAGATGGACCGACGGCTTTACCATCACTATACTGCCTTCTTCCCAACTCTCTCAATCTATAGCCAAACTTAGCCCGATCCGGAAATCGAACCCATGCCATACAAGCCATCCACTACATACCAACACCTGAAGGTCTCCTCCCACACCGGCTGCACGCCGTTCACGCAGTGCTCTATCTTCCTCAGCAACACCATTATACGCTTCTGAAGAGCTGCAGAACCTGCATATACAATGATAACTAGCGACTCGTCCCTAGATTTAGCGCGAGTGAAGCCGTGGGTTCCACTAGTAAATTATACAAAAACTTGACAAATTATATACTAAAACTTCCTCGAGAACCACTCTATCCATTGGTGACAGCAGCATGAAAATTGGTGCAGTGGTTTTTGAGTTTATCGCGAACAGACTGACAGACGCGGCGGAGGACTTTGTTTTATAATATGTAGTGATATTACTAATAATTCATTAAACCGTACATCATTTATTCAATATTTTTTTTATTGACGTAAATATTTAACTTAATAAAATAAAACGTTTTTTTAGAATTTTCTATTTTCATTGACAACATTTCAAATGTGAAATGTTTAACATTAAACATGGTTGCAGGAGACACTCGCTCGAGTTTAAATATAATTGATTTTTTATATAATTTATTACTTTACTAATCAAGTTCCATATTGAATATCTTCTACTGATAATTATATCTCCATTTAAATTACAAGTCAAAGTTAAGTAATTTGACAACATATATACTCACTCAAAAATAAACAATAACATCAAAAAAAATTTTTCAGATTGCGTTCAAACACAAAAATAAATAACAGACAGACAAACAAAACTTTCTTAGACAGATAGACAGACGACAGCGTTGATAAAAATGACTATTTCAATAAGAATTTCCAAAAAATATTTAATGCACAGATTCAACCTAATATTTTTTTTATTTCTTGTGTAGATTTAGCCTATAAAAATATATATAAAAAAATATATACTCACTGTGTATGTTTTTGTAAAAACAGCCCCTGACCATGTCCTGACTAGCTGCTTGAGAGAATTGCGAAAACCTTATTACATACAAATGAAATACTTTTAAACAGTCCTTAAATATATATTTTTATATGTTAGGACATTTTAACAACAGCACCATCTAGTTCCGTGGCAAGCTACAAGCCTTGTGTTACGGATACCAGATAGTTGATATACTACACATATAAATTTTTAAATACATACATATTATAAATATAAACACCCATGACTGGAGTACAAACATTCGTGCTCAACAAATTAATGCCCCCAGCGGGACTCGAACCCGCGACTGCTGGCGCAGAAAGTAGGATCACCAACTGAGCCAAACCAATCATCTAATAATTAGATACATTGAAGAAAATTTTACTCCTTTTAAACGACATCAAAACAAGATAATTGTAGTACGTATATATTTATAAAAAAATATTAATTATGTTAAGAAGTTCAGTAGTAAACGGTTGGATAATCGAGTGACGAGGGTTCAAATCCGGGCCTCGCACCTCTGAAACTTTGTAAGTGAATCATTTGCAACATGATAATTATAAACTAGTCTTAATTTGAACGAAACATCATGCATCGTGAGGAAACTTGCATGTCTGAATAACATTAACTCTGTTGCATTTGTTCGGGGCTTATGTAGGCCATTTTTAAATTGTGCAAAATGGAATATTTAAATCTCACGTTTCTTAATTTCTATTTTTGTTTATTTTGATTATATATTGTTTCTAATAAAAAAAATCATCTGTATCTTATACTAGACTGCTTCTAGAGTCCTTAATTCCATTCCAAACATCTAAATCCATTCAGTTGATTAATCGCAATATACAAACTAACAAACAGATTTCATCTCTCATTTCCAACATCAGTATATCCAGTGGGCACCGGGTAATTTATTATCTCATTGTACAGAGTAAACCCAGTAGTAACCGACTGCTGGTGATCTATATGTTAGCTTAAATTATTTTTAATAAGTATTTTAATTGACTTTTGTTAAATTATTTTTAAAAAGTATTACTATTGATTTTTGTAAAATTATGCTTCACACTTCAGTTGCTGTTTTGATATTAATCAATTATTATAAAAGTCATGATACCACCACGGTGGGGCACTTCTCGTTTGGAGATTATTATGAAGAGTTTCAGTCGCCTTGGCGTTAGCTGTGGTTAATACACGTGTTTTTGTGATTGTGGTGTTTTTTGGCTACTTCTTTATATTGTTTACAGTGTAAATAGTAGATTATTTCGGGTTTTGTGGTTTCATTAACATATATATTGTAGGTAAGTAAGTAGTTAAGTAGGTTTAGTTATATTTTAGTTTAGTTTGTACAAATATCTTTTCTTGAAATGGATCTCGACCGCCCTCCGGACCCTCCGGATCCTGGTGATGTTATGGATGATGTTGAAATTTTAACTGTTTCTCGCTCTCAACAAAATGTACGAAAACGTCCCGCAGATAACGGTCACAATGATAATACTACCAAGAAAACAATTGTTCACCCCTCTACAGCTAGTCCGTCCATTCAATCTGTCTATACCCACCCATCCTTCTCCGAAGGCCCTAAAAGTTATACTGATGACGATATCGGTCCCTTCATTGTCCATGTCGCACGTGAAACCCCAGACCTATCCTCAGGAACTACTATACGAGCTTTAAAGTTTGGCCAGTTTCTACACACTCACAAAATTGGCTCTGTTATTAAAGATGGTGTTAAAAACATAGGGAGAAACAAAATATCTGTGGAATTTACTACAGCTCAAGCTGCTAATGAATTTTTTAAGAACCCTATTGTAACCATGTGTAAGTTCATTACTACGATACCAACTTTCAACATAACTCGAATGGGTCTTGTAAAGGGTATTCCAGTGGAATGGTCCATGGAGGAATTAGTAGAGTCATTAGAGCTTCCATCTGGCTGCGGTGCGGTCATGAAAGCTCGAAGACTGAACCGCAAGGTCACTCAGGAAGACTCACTGACTTGGGTTCCAACTCAAACCGTCTGATTCTCGATTCTCAAGCAGAATCTTTTCCTACCACTCATCCTTACCCGTTGAGACTTATAGGCTACCTACCATCCAGTGTCTCAATTGTCGCCGTTTTGGCCACATTAAGGCACAATGCAGGTCTAAGCCACGGTGTTATAAGTGTGCACAATCTCATACAGGCGACTCGTGTAAAGTCTCTAAAGACAATGCAACATGCTTACATTGCTCTGGTAAGCATTTTACAACTGAAAAGGACTGTCCTGAGTACCTCAGACAACTAAAAATTAAAATTGACATGTCCCAAGACAACATTTCCTACATGGAAGCATCCTCTCGCTACCCTCCTGTTCGTAGGTCATATGCAGAGATGGCAAAGGAAATGTTCACTCCCCCCGTATATACCCCTTCCCCCCCAACACAATCTCCTTCTTCACCTAATTGGTCGTATCGTAAAACGGTAACGCACTCTCCTCGTCCCAGAGCCGCCTTAGGCAAAGGGTTCGATAAACAAGCTCACCAATCCATTGTTGCTAACCTCCCTTCATCTCTTCCTAATGGTTGTGCTCTTAACAACCCTCATTGCCCTGCTCCCTCATATAATACAAACCTTTTAGAAAACCTTATACAAATGATCCTCAGTATTGTTACTTCATGTAGCGATATGCCCTTACCGTCCCACGTTGCCGAATCACTTTCCCGACTCTTCACTATCGTCCAAAATGGCCCCACTCAGCTTCCTTCAGTGGAATTGTAAGAGTATTCGTCCAAAGAAACACGAAATCTTATCCCTAATCAGCCTTCATAATCCTTCCATTATTGCCATCTCTGAAACATTGTTAGTCCCAGGTTCCCGTTTTCGGGTTCCGGGTTTCTCCTGTTTGAGGGATGACAGAAGTGATGGATATGCGGGTAGTGCCGTCCTTATTCGGCACTCAATCCCCTTTTCCCAAATCCCCCTATCCTCCCCCAGCCAGCACATCAATGCTGTTGCTGTTAAATCCTGTGACATTTCCTTTGTATCTCTGTATATACCTCATCCTAATCCCTCCGAAAAAATTTAAACGATAAAGCAAAACTTTGTTTCCTCAACATAATTAACACCTTGTTTATGAAAGGAATCGTCCCGCAATCATGGAAGTCCCAAATAATTATCCCAATATTAAAACAAGGCAAAAATCCCCTAGACAGTAATTCTTACCGCCCCATTACTTTATCGTCTACCCTGGTTAAAATTACTGAGCATCTTTTGAAAAACCGGCTGGAATGGTTAGTGGAAAGTAGAAACTTATTGTCTCCCTCCCAATTTGGCTTCCGGAAGGGTTTCAGCACAACTGACAGTTTGAGTTTACTTACAACAGACATTCGATTAGCTTTTGCTAAGGGAGAATACCTTGTAGGTATTTTTCTGGACATAGCGTCTGCTTATGATAATGTCCTTCTTCCAGTACTCAGGCAGAAAATGCTCCAGCTGAGTATTCCGCCAAGAATGGTTCATTTCATATGTAGCATGTTAACTTGCAGAACAATATCTGTGAGACATCCACTACTTGTACTTCTTCCCAGACTCGTCTGGAAGGGCCTCCCTCAAGGCTCTGTCCTCAGTCCCTTGCTTTACAGTATTTATACTCACGATCTCGATATGTCTGTTGATAGTTTTTGCAACATCCTGCAGTACGCAGATGATATAGTTTTATATTACAGATCCAAATCAATTGAAAATATATCCTTTCGATTTAACTCTGCTTTGCACTACCTATGCCAGTGGCTGTCTGACAACGGTTTATCCTTATCGGTAAACAAAAGCCAGGCAGTCACCTTCACTAGAAAAAGACAAGTCCCCGTTTTTGATTTGGTTTATGCGGGTGAACGTATCAACCTGGTGGACAAGGCAAAATTTCTTGGTATAATACTCGATACTAAATTAAACGGATTTTCCCATATAGAGTACATCTCCAAAAAGTGTGAAAATTCACTAAATGTTTTAAGAGCAGTTTCAGGAGTGTGGTGGGGTGCTCATCCCTACTGCTTAAAATTAATTTATAATTCCCTCGTTCGTAGCCATATAGATTATTGTTTGTTTGTATTAGACCCTATAAGTAAATTCTTATCACAAAAATTAGATAAAATCCAATTCAAAAGCTTACGTATTATCCTAGGTGCCATGAAATCATCACCCACCAATGCCCTACAGGTTGAGTGCGCTGATCCCCCTTTGCAAATCAGAAGACAATTTTTATGCGATCGTTTTGTTATCAAATCATTACAGCTATCATCCCATCCTCTTTGGCCTAAACTTACCAAGCTCTCCCAACTCTGCAACCCAAACTGCCCACGTTCCTTCCTATTGGACAGCTTCATTAAATTTTCCAATCTCCCAAATCCCCTCTTAACCTTCCTTATCAACCCTTTGTTCTCTACATCCTTCAAAGCCCTAACCTATAGTGTTCCCATTATCACAGATCTGGGTCTTATAAAAGGTGATCCTGATACAAAGTTCAAATTTCAAGAAATTGTTCATCAAAATTGGTCAAATCATTATCTCATTTTTACAGATGCCTCCAAACTTTCCCCGTCCAGCTGTGTTGGTGCTGCCTGCTGGATCCCCAAATTCAAAATCGTCTTACAATTTAAATGTCCTCCTGAAACATCAGTGTTTTCTGGTGAGGCTATTGCCATATTGGAAGCCATCCTCTTCGCTCTCTCTCATGACCTAGGACCGACAGTCATTTTTACGGACTTTTGTCTCTTAGCCATTAAGGAAAATCCTTTTCGTAGCAGGTTGAAGATTTCCATTGTTTTTAAGATCAGAGAGGCTTTGCTCTCGTGTAGTCAAAAGGGTCTGCATATCTTGCTTGTTTGGATTCCGGGTCACTCTGGAATTGCAGGAAACGAGACAGCGGATTCATGCGCCAAAGCCAAAACCCACATGGACAAGTCCTGGAGCCTATCGTGGAGTTCATCAAAATTGGTGAAGGGTAAATTTTACTCAACCATTCAACCTGATATCCCAAGACGCCCATGGTTTTTTCTTCACAGATTTGCAAGTCGCTGGGTCACATCTAGTATCTGTCGCCTTCGGCTTGGTCATGCGTGTACACCTGTTCACCTGGCTAAAATCCGAGTTCGTGACCATTCATTGTGTGAATGTGGCCTTGACGAAGGCACGGTTTCCCACATCCTCTTCTCCTGCCCGAAACTCCTTCGTCCTATATACGACATCCTTCCCTGTGATATTCCTCGCCCCATAAATGTTCAATGTTTGTTGATGTTGGTGTTTAGCTCTCACTGTACATTTTTGTGTTAATATTTTGAAATTAATAAAATTAAGTTGTAAATAAATCATGTGTCTGTCCTAGTGTAATTAGTTTAGTTACTAACAGCTGTAGTTTTAGTTTAACATTAAATGTTTGTGTTGTTCTAGGTTAAGGTGTAACAGTGAAAGTCTGACTATTTCATCTGTTCCCAAAATTAAATTGAGACTGTTATTCTCAACCGCACCGATCAATCTCCTCCGTGTATTCTCCACCCTACGCGACATTGGCGGCATCAATCGTGCCTCACTGGCACAACGGAAAGACATTGAACTAGTCAAGTCAAGTTCTGTTATGCTCAACCGCACCGATCAATCTCCTCCGTGTATTCTCCACCCTACGCGACATTGGCGGCATCAATCGTGCCTCACTGGCACAACGGAAAGACATTGAACTAGTCAAGTCAAGTTCTGTTATGCTCAACCGCACCGATCAATCTCCTCCGTGTATTCTCCACCCTACGCGACATTGGCGGAATCAATCGTGCCTCACTGGCACAACTGAAAGCCATTAAACTAGTCAAGTCAAGTCAAGACTCGTTTGGATTTTGTGGAGTACTGAGACTGATTAGTCATATAGTATTTGTAACTATACGAGTGTTGTAGTGTTATTATATAATTAAACGATTGTAATTGGATTCTAATAAACAATGATCAGTACCGGCTGTTTTATTTGAAAGAAATTTTCCCTTCATATACTACATCTAAATCCGTTTATTTGTTGAATCCACTGACCTCTATAATACCACTGGACAGGCTGTTCCAAGCGTTTGACAGCAATTTTTTTGTGTCCATTTGAAGCGCCACTAGCGAGAGTCTCGAGAACTCATTTTGACGTATATTGCAAAAGACAGCGAGAAGTGTTTGTTAACTGTATAGTAATTTTGCATTTTCGTTGTTAATATAACATAAGTAGTAATTATGATGATACGGTTATTGATTAATAAAAATAAAAAAATAAAAATCTTTATATCGACATCATTAGTTTTAGTACCACGAACTCTCGCTACGTCCGACAGCGGCGGACAGCGCCAAAATGGCGAATATCGAGCAGCCACAAAAGCACGTTGACAACAGCCAGTCCAGTGGTATTATAGAGGTCAGTGGAAACCTCCCATCAGACATACCGGTGGTGAGCACGGTGGAGGTGTGCGCGATCTCCTGGAACACGGCGTAGTTGGGCAGCAGGCAGTGCGCGGACACGTCGTCGCAGCCGCAGCGGATGTCCGCCTCCTGGCACAGCAGCGCGAAGCACGACATGGCCACCAGCACCGCCTCCGTGTCGATCGACCACAGGCACATGAAGAACACCACCTGCCCACCACACGCATACATATACATATTACACGACGGATCCGGGGGGTTAGGGCTCAAGCCTCGCTCCCAAAAATATACTAAAGCAGTAGCGGGCCCAGGGGGGGGGGGGCAGGGGTGTGGACTGCAACACATACATATTACATGACAGATCCAGGGGGCTAGGGGGCTTAAGGCTAGCTCCCTAGCTCCCAAAAATTACTAAGCAGTAGCGGGCCTAGAAGGAAAGGGGGGTATGGTCGAAGCTAGGAGTCTCAAGTAATAATCATCTGAGTCCAAACTTGATAATAATATCAAACTACTACTAACAAGTAACTGTTGTTTTTGTTTGAATAATGTAAACTCAACTCAAACAAGTTAAAGAAAAACTTATTTTTATTTTACATTTTTGTCGTCTGTGGCACCAGTGCCTACCCTGTACGCGTATACTTCTCTCCAGTCTCTGTACATTACTTCACTTCCTTTTTTGCAATATACACTAATAGTTTTCTATTTTCGGTGTTTCATTAAGTTTCCCATAGTTTTCAACCCTTTTAACGTCTTACAGCTGGGGGTGGGATTTCCTTCAATACACAAGGGATCAGATTATAGTCAACAACGCTGGCCAAATCCGGGTTAAGCGACTTCATATGTCTTTTAAAACCTGCTAAGTTCTCACAGACGTGCAGGTTTCCTCACGATGTTTTCCTTCACCGTAAGACAAGTGGTAATCATGTAAGAAATGATTCGCACATGAAAATATCAAAATTGCAAGACCGGATTGAACCCGCATCACTCAATTATCCAAGCACGTTACCACTGAGCTATCGCTGCTTAAAAGAAAGTATTAAGTCTCAACTTACCTCCAACTTGATATGGGCCTGCTTGCATATAGGTATGTGGGAGCCAACATTCGCGTACTCCTTGTGTTTGGCCAAGAACTCATTACGGCAAGTTAGAACATCTCTTAGCCATCTCAGTACTTCTCGGTAGTTCCCGATCTGCCGTTGTATTAGCTTTTGGCTGATGTTGTAGAGGACTTGCGAGCTGAGAACAGACAAACATACTTCTAAGTGAGAATATATAGTAAGCATTTCATTAATTAATAAGAAAGAAATATACTAAAGATTTTATTCTACGAAACCGTATTCAATATGAATCACATTTTGAATGTACAGACAGATTTTAATACCGCTGAAGTGAAACAGCATAAAAATCTACAACATCGCTTTTGATTTTAACGAAAATACCCTTCAAATACAAACACTATTAATAGATACCGATTTTCATGGTTACAATTCAAAGTTAAACCATAGTGCTATCTTGAGTTATACTTAAGCCCGTCAACCTTTAAGCTTTTTCCCGACTAGTATATAAAAGTATGATAGTGGGGTGCTCCTTCTATAGCACACCAATACATAACCCAATATATGCCTTCGACTATGTACGCCATACGATTGTATAGAATCACTGACCTCTATATTACCACTGGACTGGCTGTTCCAAGCGTTTGACAGCAACTTTTTTGTGTCCATTTGAAGCGCCACTAGCGAGAGTCCCGAGAACTAATTTTGACGTATATTGCAAATTACAGCGAGAAGTGTTTGTTTACTGTAAAGTAATTTTGCATTTTCGTTGCTTATATAACATAAGTAGGTAGTAATTATGATGATACGGTTATTGATTAATAAAAATCAAAAAATAAAAATCTTTATATCGACATCATTAGTTTTAGTACCACGAACTCTCGCTACGTGCGACAGCGGCGGACAGCGCCAAAATGGCGAATATCAAGCAGCCACAAAAGCACGTTGACAACAGCCAGTCCAGTGGTATTATAGAGGTCAGTGTATAGAATAGTTAATTGTTTAGTTTGTTAAATGGAGTGGGGTGAAAACTATAAAAGTCGATAATCAAGGGGTAGTTGTGTTTTGACACTTGTCGCGGTAGCATTGTTAGGTCGTTACTCTGTTGGTTTATTTTTTAAAATATCATTGTTGGTAGTTTAATTTCTTTTTGGTTAGTTTAATTGTGTTTAAGCGTTTTCAGATTCTTAAAATAAATTGAGGTAAGGTGAGGTAAAAAAAAAAGGTTCACTTCTGGTCTAAATTCACAAGTATATCTATTAGAAATATCAAAAACTGTTTATTTAATACGTAAATTTCACAAATATATAATAAAAGTACTTCACTATTATTCTCCACATTAATCTATCAAAAACTTTTGTGGTGTGCCTCAAGGTCCTATATATGGACCATACCAGGCTTAATTGATTAACCGAAAACTTTTTTCACAAGGTGTTAAGAAGTGTTAAGGGTTTCTTCTAACCTGATATCCCAGAAGGTGTTGAGGGGTGCTTCAGGGTTCCACATGTGGACTCTATCAGGACGGTGCAGCGCCAAGAGTGCGTCCATTGCCTCTTGGGCGATCTCGCCCAAGCCGGTGTTGTGGACGAGCGACACCAGCCCGTTGATCAGTTCTGTGGTCGCGGATTGGATTTCTACTCCGGAACGTCCTGGATTCTGTTTCGAAAATATATCATGACGACTTCAAATAAAAGTTATTATGATTTTTGGAAACTAAACACATTTTTATCACACAAAAATATATCAGTTGAAAGTAATGTAGCCTCAATTAGTAAAATTATTTTCAGAATTTGATCAGGGGGCTTACTCTTGAAAACAATTGCAATAGCAATAAAATTCCAATCCAAATCCAAGGTTAATTTTATAGTCGTACTCTAGAAACCAATGTCGTTGATATTGGATTCAAATCGGAATCGCTCAAGAATTGGCTGCATTCGACATGAAGTTAGCAATGCTAAGATCCGCAGTAGTGGCGAGCCCTAAAGATCGATTAAAAAGTTGTTTTACTATTTTTAATTTAAATTAAAAAATACGGTTACTTAAAGATATTTTCATTTAAAAATTACTTAAATAAAAAGTGATTGTTAATATTCTATTGAATTTCATTAGAAAAGATTTAAACTATAAGATGAAACACAATGTTGGCTGTATGAGTTGCGTTCCTTGCCTACCTACTGCAAACAAATTAAAAATATGTGACGAGTAGGTACAAGATTTGAATTTCGAATTTAAAGTGTACTAAGAGAAAGGTATGTACTATATTAAATGTTTATTAACTATTATTTTTTTAAGTAGGTATTCAAGGAATTAATTATTATTGTTTTTTAGCGAATACCTATTTACTTTCTTTTCTATTATTAATTAGATTAAATTATTTAATATTTAATATTCATAAAAATATAATATTCTAGATTATAACAATATTGTATTTAATAATATAATATATTTAATATTAATAATGTAATATTATATAATCAATTATGTAAGTAACATTATACAAATCTAAGAGATTTACAATGTTACATTTAATAAAAAAAAAGATGTAAACTTTAATAATAATAAATAATAATAACTAGTAAGTGTAATAAAGAAGTGGATGCTTGATATAAATTTAATGTTATGTAAAATTTAAATTGTTAGCTGTGATTGATTTTATTATATTTTGTTATTATTATTAGATAATTTGATTAATTGTTTATAATTTAAGTAATTTTATTATTAATTTATCGATTGTATAAGGTGTCTCTCGCTTTCATTTTGAATTTTTTGCACTATTACAGCTAAAATGAGTGGTCGTCCGTCTATTCCACAATTAGAAGCCCTTGTAGAGTTTTTGGAGCAAAATGTAGGAATAGCGAAGGGTCAGCTTAGGACGGCACATGCCAAACAAGAGACGAAGAGGAAGTGGGCCTCTCTAGCCAGCACATTAAATGTTATGGGTGGAGCAAATAAAGATGGTGCTGGATGGGCCAAGGTAAACAATTTTTCAATACATTTTCAGTGACTAATCTCTCACACTTTGGCTAACTGTCTGTGCTTATTAACAACTCCATTTGCCACATTATTTCAGTATTGGGCAGAAAAAAAGTGTGCATTGAAAAAGAACTGTAGCACACATGCTTCCTCCACGAGGCGTACTGGTGGTGGCTTAGATAATTTGCCACCACTACCACCTTTAGATTTAAGGTTGGTGGAGGTCATGGGTGGTTATGGTTTTGCTGTACGGGACAGTGAACTTGCTGTGGAACCTTTCCCTCAGTCAGTATGTACATAACTATAACATTTTGATACCTACCTTCTTAAATTATATGTTTTATTGTCAGTTAATTAGAAAAGCAGTAAATATACATGGGTAGGTACAGAAAACATAAAACTTTGTGATTTATTTTAATCAGTTTGTCAATTTTATCTTATAAATAAATTATAAAATAGTTTAAATTTATTTATAGGATAAAATTGAGAGACTTCATTAATTTCATTATATATATTATTGTAGAATGAAAAAAATTAATTCACAGATATCTCAAATGGCTACCCCAGCATCATCAGGGGGAACAGAAGAACCTTTTATTTTGAAAGTTCAAAGGTCTCCTACTCATCAAACTCAGCCCATACCTACACCAACACAGCCTGAACCACTAAAATGTAAGTTGTCATACAATAAAACATTTGTTAATATTTTTCAATTTTAGTAATTTATTAGTCACATATCGTGATGTGATATTTCTAAATGTCACTCACTTTTTTTATGACAATCACTTGGGTCTAATTCATGCATGCCACTCAAGTGGATCTCTACCTGACTTTGTGTATCTTTACTGTTGTTGAATTTGTTAAATTTGTATTATTCATACTTATTACTTATTTACAGCACCAAGACGCAGCCTACTTCGCAGCCCGCGTCGTCCGCGTCGAGTAGTACGACCATCACCAATGTCACAAGAACTAGATCGGATGACACGCCTAGAGGAAAGACGAGTCGCGGCTGAGACTGTAACTGCTCAGGCATTTGCTGATGCAACTGTGAGGCTGGACCGGTATGCTGCTGCGTTAGAGCAATTGTCCGAAGCAGTGAGGGAGGGCGCAACCTCTATTGCAAACGCACTTTTAGAAATCGCCAGAAGGGGAACACCACCAACTTAATTTTTTTTTATTTAGTCTGCTCTAATTACATGTACAAATGATACCAATAAATATTTATAATTATACTTATTTTTATTCAATCATTCACAAAACTATCAATTAATAAAAGCTAGGTGTCATTACTTTAGTCCACTGGTAAAAGGGACAACAAACAAACATGCCTTCTATCTTCGAGCCGCCCAGAGCTGCTGAACTAAATTAGCTCGCACTGCAATTCCTCTTCTTAGATCAACAGAAGATCCACCACTATGAGTATGAGGAATAATAGTAGTGTCATCTATGTTTATATCATTTTCGACATCATTGTTGGTACCACCTATCTCTAAATCAAGATGGGCCTTGTTGCAGATGTTGTGCAAGACACAACATGCATTTATTATTTTAGCAGCTACATTTGGGTGATAGTGTAGCTTGCGGTCCACTAATAAACACCTCCATCTAGTCTTCAAAACCCCAATGGTCCGCTCTACAGTGTTACGTGCTGAAGTATGGAGCTTGGTATAGTATTCCTCAGGCGAGCCTACAGTAGCGTCAAGGATGGGAGTCATCATGTACTCCCTCTGAGCATATCCAGAATCACCTGTGAAGAATTATACACAGATTATTGATATAGAAAATAATTACAAAATACTAATCATAAATAATCACAAATCCTAGTATAAAAAAGTATTTATATTATTTTATTTATTTATCTTTCATTATAGGTCATGGATTATGGGTTGCCTTACCTAAGAGGTAAATATTTTCTCCTGTAGCTCTTAATTCTAACATTCTATTTTTTATGGGATGCTGATTCCACACAAAATTATCATGTGATGCTCCTCCAAAGCTAGCATCTACTGATAGAATGTTTAAATCAGCATCACATATCTGAAACAAAAGTGAAGTGGAACTTGTACACCAATAAACAATGAATAATTTGATTAATTTGTGTTATATAAAATTATGACTTACAATCATCACATTCCGTGAATGGAAATGTTTCCTATTAAAAAAACGTTCTTCATTTTCACTTGGCCGCACAATAGCTACATGGGTGCCATCTATACAACCCAAAACTGCTGGAATGCCAAACTTTACATAGAAACTGAAAATGTATAATGTAGTTAGACAAGTAGGAGTACATAGTAAATTCAGATTTTAATCTCTAATATAAAGTAGGTATACATACCTTCTTTTAATACTGTCTCTCTCACTTCTCGATTGAGGAAATTGTATCCATTTATTTAATATGTCATTTTTATTTAGTGCTGTTGTCACTTCATTGATAGCCCGGGACACAGATTGTTGGGACATCAGTGTTCCATAGCCACCACCCACGAGCCTTTGGTAACTACCGGTGGCGAAAAATGACAGTGTTATTAGTAACTGAAAATGTAAAAAAAAAATTAATGTACAAAGTACTTATAAAAAATACAAACAAACGAAGTCGTAGGGCGTACTCTTAGTACCTACGTATAATGATAAAACACACGGTATGAGTTATTAAAATACTTACTTTATATTTCGGTGATATATCGCTTCTTCTTTTGGGGTGCTTCATATGTGGCATTAACTCATTATATATTTGTTCAAATAACTCTTTGGTTACTCTATAATTTGCTATAAATTCATCGTCACCCATAGAAAGCGCACTGTCCATATACCGTGCGATACGACGCTCATTTCTTCTTTGTTTTAATTTATGTTTATGAGCTGTATGAAGTATGAGGTATGGAAGCGCTAGTCGAGCCATTTTTGTGGAACACAACAATTTTCACACACTATATGCACCTTCACAATATCAAAAAAGTAACTGTCTCTAGGCTATTGTGATAATTCCAATAATCACGTTAATTCACACTCAATTTTAATTTCAATACGGAGCTGTCAAAATACGTCAAGAGTACGGTTTTTGTGGAATTTGTCAATCATGTTTAGTTTACTAAATAACCGCTCAATATTGAGCCAATTGGGCGCTAGTATTGCATTCAAGAGTACGAAACGTCATAATCCCAATTCCAATGGATCGGAATTGTTTTCAAGAGTAAGCCTGCAGTAGGGCCCGGATTAATATGTAAATACATATTTTTAATTTACATGATTTTCGGTCTCGAGTGTGTTCCCTATATCGATTATCATATATAGATTGTGAAAAACTAATTTTTATTTTCCATATTTTTCCATATTTCATGGTTAAGTCCATATTTTATTTACAAAAAAATGTTACAATCATCCATATTTTCGATTTTTATATCATAGAACATCAGTTAATTCACAATAATTGATATAATTTTACGTGTTTGCATTCTCGCCGCCACCACACGGCCTCACGTGTTTCATTTCTCTCGCGTATTATTCGACGTAATTTGATTTTTTATTCCTTAACTTCATTTATTTCACATTATCTGCCTCCGCGCCGCGGTACAAGCGAGTAGCAGCAAGCGAGCGCGCGTGGCGTAATAGCGTAATAGGAAAAAAAGTTTTTGAAGCGGAAGGCCCTATTGCTGAAATAGCTAAACAAAAACTAAAGTAAATTTTAGACAAAAATAAAGGATTTAATTGTCTAAAAACAATTAATAAACTTCTGTGCGGAAGTTTTGAGAGTACTGCAGACGTGCCTTACACAATTACGGAACTAAGCGTCTTTAAGTACGCTCCCATTTAATACATCATGTGACGTGGAAAGATCTTTGAGCCAATATAAGGCTATGTTTAGACCAAATCGACAGAGTTTTAATTTCGATAATACTTAATTTAAAAAAGCTTGTGATTGTGTACTGCAATCAATTTAATAAGACAGATTTAGTAGAAGATGAATAAAACTTCATTTTTTAATATGTATTGGGTACCTAAACATTTCGCTATCTTTTTAATTTTTTTAATGGAACTGTTACTGTAGTAATTTTTCACAATAAACAATATTTAATACGAAAGATATTCTTATTTTATACTCCATATTTTTTCCATATTTTACATTTTTTGATCCATATTATATGTACATATTTTGAATTTTTTAATACATATTTATCCGTGCCCTATTGATCAGTAATTTGACCCTTTGTTATTGTTATTGTATTTTTTTAGAGCGAAACCCTAATTTTTATTTCTAAAATAAACTCCTTATAACATCAGCTTGCGACAGTGAAAGTCCCGTCAAAATTGTCCAACCGTTTCAGGGAGTAACCGGAATGAACAGACAAAAAAGTTATTTTCCTTATAAATACCAATGTATATAATTTTATTTGCGTTCAGAATTTCTGTTTTTTTAATTCATTTCATATTTATCTGTGCATAGATATAAAACTTATATTAATCTCTCTCTCACTCTCTCCCTCTCTCTCTCTCAACACTCTCTAGACTTCTATACTCACACTAAGCATGACCATGGGATCGGCATGTATAAGTTTCACAAGCAGTAACAAAAGGTGTCTGTAGACTGGCATCTCCTCTGATTTGTTGAATTTAGACTGAACTTCCTTAGATTTGAGTGAGAGTGAGATCATTCTTAACGGAGTGTGAACTATATAGCCCTGTAATATAGAAATTATTATTAAAAATAATAATAACAATCAACTCGCGCTTGACCAAAAATTTAAAATTTTCTTAAAATCCTAATATTTTTAAAAATAAAGTGAAAAAGTGGAATAAAATATTATTTTCATTTCATTTATGTTTTTAAAATTCAAATACATTCTAAGTGACTATTCATGCTAAAAAAAATTGAAATTTTTGGATTACAACGTTTCGAAAATCCGCCAAAAATGAAAAATCCGAAAATATATTTTTAATAACAAAAACAAACAGCATATCCACCCCATATACATTATACATTATATATATACATTACCTGAGTCGCTTTATTCAATGTATCCGTAAACATAGCCCTTAGTTCCGCCGATCTGGGATACAACAACTCGATCTGAGGCCACCATGGAAGCCTGGGTTGCTTAATAATCCTAAAAATGAACATATGAAAATAATTGTAGCAATAACAATATTATTGGATATTTTGGGCAACTATTTTGTCCTATCCGGGACTTACACCCATGTGCTCTCAATCCACAATGTATATCTTTAGATTATCCTGTGATAACGTTTGCTGTAAGGCAATCGAATTTTCTTAAGTACACAGTTACTTCTATGGTACTAATATGTAAGCAACTTTTTTTATTTTTCCTGTTTGTCTGTTTATCCAAGGTAATCTTTGGGACATATAAATCGATTATTTTATTTTTTTTTATTTTATTTACTCTGCAGTCAGAACCACCAGGAAGCACTAGGAGCAACCAAGAGGGGTTCCTCCTTCTCCACATTTCGGAGGATATAAAACTTAGTTCAAATATAAACACTATAAACAGTGTATACCAACTCACCGGAGCAAGGAGTTGACGATGACATAATGATAGGAGATGTGGGTGTTGAGGTTGAGGCAGACTTTGAGCGCGTCGTTGGAGTGCGGCATGATGCGGAACAGCGACACGAAGCAGTCCGTCAGCAGGTCCAGCTCCGAGTAGGCGGGGCTCGGCGCGCCGCGCGACCACGGCTTGCTCGGGTTGAACAGCAGAGACTGCACACATACATACATACGTACATACATACATACATACATACTCACATACACTCACATACACTCACATACATACATACATACATTGACAGATGATGTATTTCTGTTACAATACATACTAATAAACAGAATAAAATAAATATTATTAAAAATCATAAAAAAAAAATTTTTTTTTTCGCTTGTTTTGGCTCCATATTGATAACCGCAACAGATAGACACTAACTAATATTCACAGAATATTTAGTTATGTAAAACGAATATTTAAAGGGGGCTCCTATAAAACAGACATTTTTTTTGCTATTTTTTTTCTTGCAACAGACCCACAATTTTTTTGTGTATCGTTTAAAGTAATATTAAATAATAATAAACACTTAATAATCATAAAAAACCTGCCGAAAAGATGATACATTTCCCATATTAAATTATAAATTATTTTGCCTACTTTTTACAATTATGGTATTTTTTTTAAACAAGAATATATAATGCTACTCAGGCCTGAGGCTTCTTATTTCCGAACTGATAGTAGACTCATCATCGCTCAGACGTCCAATAAATAATAATAATAATGTAATACCGAATCAAACATTTTGTGAATTAACTTACACACCTTCAAATCATTTATAACCGACTTCACCAAAAGGAATGTGACATTTCCAGAATCAGCTATATTCAAATAAGTGGAGGCTTTACATAACTTGACACAAGTGACTACCGCCGCTTCTGTCATTTGCTTTGAATTGTTCTGTGGACCTGAAAAAAATTATCACTATTACCACAGATGATATAATACCTTATTATAACAGTAGCCTCATACCATACAAAGAAATTCGATAGTGCTGATTTGGGCTATTTTTGTTTGCTTGTTGATTAGTAAATAGTTAAACTTATTTATTTTACAAATATTTGCAACGAATCACTATATATTATAAATAAAACAAAGTCCTTCACCGTGTCTGTCTGTCTGTTCGCGATAAACTCAAAAACTGCTGCACCGATTTTCATGCTTTTTTCGCCAACATTTAGAGTGGTCCTCGAGGAAGGCTTTAGTATATAATTTGTTCTTGTATACATTTACTAGCGGAACCCGCGGCTTCGCTCGCGCTAAATCTAGGGACGGGTGATCCCAAGCGGAACGAGGGCGAATCGTTAGTGGTAAATATTATAAAGTTGTCCTGCATTAGTATAAGAAAATACTGTGATTTTATCAATTTGTACCATTATAAACAATTCATATAAAGTTGAAGCGCCAGCTATTAATGTATTTACACGACAAACCCAGAATCTGATATTTTTTAAACAATCATACACATTTTGGAATCTTTTTTTAATTAATACAGCTTAATATATAAAGAAACTTCTAATTCTGCCGATGCTATTACTACTTATACCAATACTAGGGGACCCTATAGACGTCCTGTACGCATGCGCTAAGCGCCTAGCAACGACTTATTTATAATTGAATGTCATTTATTGTCTAAAGGTATAAATAACTGATTAATTCAAAAAATGCAGTATGTAGTGGACCGAATTGTGGACCTAAACCATTCTCGAATCCACTCGAACACACAAAACATCTCATAAAAAACCGGTCCAGCTGTTTAGGAGCAGTTCAATTACATACACACGCACAGAAGTGCTTTATATATAAAGTATATACATATATAAAAAATATAAATATACAATATACATTATAAATATCGCCGAAAAAACGGTGAGCGATTCACGGTCACCTCCACTGGCACTAAATAATTAATAACTATAATAGAGTATTTTACTCCATATGAAAACCCATCTAAAAATATATTATTAAGATTAATATTAATTTAATAGAAATATTATGAAGATATAAGATTAGCAGTCGGAAAATGTTGGTTTTAGTGCATTAAATAACGAAATAAATGTTAAAATTTAATTCAAAGTTTTCAGATTTTTTAATGTTTTTAAACACCACGAAATAGTACACGCTACTTTATTACGTCATACCGCCGTGTACACAAAAATAAATGATTTGTTCGGTGTTTTTACATTAGTATTCTTGCATTCAGGAAAAGCATACCAACAATAAGTAGAATAATAACTTATTTTTAAACTATAAACAATTATCAATGTCATACAAATCATCTGCGCATTTGTTTACAAAATCCACTGACGTACTAACACACAGAGTAATAATGGTGTCCACTGCATTCAGCGTTTTCGACCAATGAGGCGCAAAATTTGAAAATGTAAAAATTTAAATCCAAAAAATAACACTTATCGATTAAATAAAAAAATGGTGTTTTTTAGTGCTGTATTATGACTACAGAATCAAAATGTAATACCCTATTATCAAAAGAACTCGCTATAAGAGTTAGTAACTTTAACAATAATATTAAACCACTTACTAAGCCCACGTTTGACAGCATCTATGAAGAGCTTCTTCTTAGAGTGTCGCGGGCTGCAGGGCGCGCCACTGTCCGCGTTCACTATCTCTTCTAGAACTTTCTAAAATAAAAAATATAATTATATTCAATAAAACTCTTTCTTTACGAAAATGGTACTCACGTACTAACGCCACCGCACTTTCGTGTTCCTATAGATTTGTGTGAATGTGTTTCTATCGTAAATAACTATTATCTTTAATAGGTTCATAAGGTTAATTTTAAGAATCTTTCTTTCTAGGTTGGTTAGATATATGACCACCATGCCATGCCATAGGCGAAAACTATCATAAAATAATACTATTATAAATCAAACACTTTATTTAAAAACAAAGCTAAAAAAGGCGCCAAAAATTAATTTTAGATGTAGAATGGCGGCACTTAAAAATCGCCGCCATGTTAATAGCTGCGGTGGCGTTAGTACGTAAGTACCAAATAATTATATCAATACCAAAATTCTTTTTGAAATTTTCGCGAATTAATTTAGATTTTTTTGTGACGTAAAAGTCTATTCATTAATCATGAAAGAGATTCGAGGCCATGATTGCTGTAAGGACTCGAAAAGTCTAGAACTAATAATCAAAATAAACCTGCAACAAGATATTATATTAAGATAATCATTTAAAATTTAAAATATTTACAAAATAGACCAACGTGCATTCTCTATTCCTCGCACGTTCATATTTCGGTAAGATTTGTTTTTAAACTAAAATGTTGAAATTCTTTCACTACTATTATTTTTTTCCCGATAGAAACCAATGACTATTTTGACCCAACCCAAGTCTCGAACCCAGAACTCGAGGACTTATTCAATCGTAGCCTGCACCAACATTTGGGAACCATTGACATAAGATATAAAAAAAATCTTTGCATTTTTAAACAATTGTATAGGAAATAGTAACAATAATAATTTAAAACATTGCCACAAAATGTCAGGATCATAATGAACCTTATTCATATACTCACAGGGTTCAAAACGAGCAACATAATTTGCATAGGCCACATGGCCACCCGAGACTTCTTGTTATCTGAGAAACTGTCTTGCAATATATCAAACAGAGTGTCACAACACTTGCTTAGTTCATCGTTAGGCCGACTTTGGACTTCTGCGAATTCCTGAAAATTTATAAATATGTTAAATTATTCATCCCCAATTTGCACTGGTTAGGGACTGAATTTTATAAAATAAAATCTTTTTTAAGTTTTTTCAAATACCACTTTTTATGAAAAATGCTTTAAATTAGTTCCCTTATTATACACTAGCAGTACCCGCGGCTTCGCCTGCGTTAATTTTTTAAATATTAGGAGTCAATCCCGCGGGAACTCCGGGATAAAAAGTAGCCTATATGTTATTCTGGGTCTTCAGCTACCTACACACCAAATTTCATCGTAATCGGTTCAGTAGTATTTGCGTGAAAGAGTAACAAACATCCATACTCACAAACTTTCGCATTTATAATATTAGTAGGATTTTATTTAAGATGTTATCGAACTTTAAATATCTATAATATTTTGACTACATACAAAAACTGAGAGCTTCTTTCTATGGAATTGGTTAAATATATTTAAAACCATCAAACCTGGGGGTATGTGTCCATCCAATTCCAAACAGCTTTTTCTAGGGACACGACTAGTACAATATGCGCTGACTTCCTCAACAGTTTAAATTTTTGTATAGACTCTGCAAAGATAAAAAAAAAGTTTAAAACCACCGACACAAAATAACAATTAGTTTTCATATCTTAGTTAATATTACTCAATCCCTTTCAATGTATAGTTTTGCCCTTTCATATATACCATATTGAGGACTTATGAAGAAATATGTAATCATCCATTTTTGACGGCGGCCATCTTGAACCGATTTTCACGAACTTAGCTAGGACACACAAACACACACCCGCACAAACGCACACTCACGCACACGCACACACGCACTCGCACACGCGCGCGCACACGCACACACACACACACACACACACACACACACACACACACACAAGCGCGCACGCACGCACGCACGCACACAAACACACAAACGCTATTTTATGAGTTATCTGTACACATCTTTAAATTAAAGAATTTACCAGTGAGCAGCCGTATAAGCCGGAGTATATCGACATTCACGTACTGTATTAACTCTATGTCGGTGTAGTCGGGGTTTTCTTCTGAGCTCGACGCTAGTTCCTAAAAAGTTTTTTTAATTTATATAAATATTATTATGTTTTTTTTATGTTTATAGAGTGTAAAATAAAACAAATCATTAAATTATAGCAACATTTATAATAATAAAGATTTTTTAATTGTAATATATGTATGTACAACATCAGTCTCATTACATATTATAAAACAAAGTCCTCCACCGCGTCTGTCTGTCTGTTCGCGATAAACTCAAAAACTACTGCACCGATTTTCATTGTGTTTTTCGCACCAATGGATAGAGTAGTTCTCGAGGAAGGTTTTAGTATATCATTTGTCAAGATTTTGTATACATTTACTAGCGAAACCCGCGGCTTCGCTCGCGCTAAGTCTAGGAACGAGCCCGAGCGAAACGAGGGCGAGTAGCTAAATTATAGTTTTAAGATGCCATGATTGCTGGTAATTATTCAAAAAATTTAATGCCGAAATAAAAAAAAATAACTGCCAGAAAATCCGATTCAACTTATAATGATATATAAAGTTATACTTCACAATATAATTAAATAAAAAAATCAAAGTAACAATACAATATAGCAGTTACATTTTTATTTCAATACTACCCTCTATATTTTTTACAGCTAAATTGTAATAATATCAACCATTTTAATAAAAAATATTTGTAATAAAAAACACAAACCTGTAATCTCGCACTGATCCTATTAAATACTGCATTGAAAAAGTTCAGACTGAGGGCAAACAAAACCTTGCTCGCCAACTGTCGTAACAGAGTGTTGTTGACATTAGTTTCATTTCGGAGATCTGTAGAAAAAGAGAATTTAAAAAATATATATTATTATTGTTACTAATAGCAAAGTGAATAAAACATAAAGTGAGCCAACGGACGTGTCTAGACAGAGCAATCGTGAGGGGTTTGCGGAGGGGGTAGCCGTACCGAGCTGCCATAATTCCGCTCGGTACGCGTTAGCTAGGGTTGACGCTTTTTAATTTGATTGTTCTAAGTGTTTCGTTTGACTTATACTTATGTATAATGGTTCGTACTACATGTACTGTGGGAGACTACATGTCATTATCTCGTTTAGATAAGAATTTAAAATTTCATCAGTTTCCACACACTGAAGAAGGGTAAAAAATATTAGCCCAGCGATATTAGGCTAAATTATGCATATTATTGTTTACTAGATTTTTGTCTTTTCTTAGAACGGTTTTTTGGGTCGATTACGAACATGACAATATATTTCAAAATTCAAGATGGCGGACGCGAATTTTTTCATAAAATCAATATGGGTATCGTTTCCATGGTTTTTGGGGGTGCCGATTACGAATATGACATATTACTAGATTTTTGTCTAGATTCAAGATGGCGGACGCAAATTTTTTCATAAAATCAATATGGGTATCGTTTTCATGGTTTTTGGGGGTGCCGATTACAAATATGACACATTACTAGATTTTTGTACAGATTGAATATGACGGACGTGAAATTTTTTGTAAAATCGATATGACTATCGTTTCCATTGTTTTTAATGTTTGGAAATGCATTGACGCATACCACGACTGGTTATGTGGGACTCAAAACTATGCGCCTGCTTCCCGTCTGTCTTTTTATTAAAATTGATTCTAGGTATGAGAATTTACTATATCGTCAAATTCAACAATCGCAATCTGAAAACTCGTAAGTCCAAATATTGAAAATACCATTCAGTCGCATTTGTGGATTTTAATAGAATAAGTATCTCAGTATCTCACTAATTTGATATATTTTTTTATTTGCTTATAATAAAACTCGTCATATAATTCGTAATTTCGCCATTCAATATTTTTTCATTTTATTCCTGGTACCCTTTTATATACTCATACTACGAATACACAAATGTAGAACTGATATATATATATATATATATATATATATATATATATATATATATATATATATATATATATATATATATATATATATATATTTGTTTATTTATATATTGTGACAACCCTGCAGCAAAAACAAATGCCTACACAAAAGCGGCATTCGCGTGATTTCAAAGGCGTTGAACCACTGGGTCTATTCTTTACACTGTGCTAATAGGAATTACTTCCGTTAACTGTCAAAAAACGGCGCTATTAATTATACGCACATAGATATATAACACCTAGATGGAGTGTAGGTCCAAGCGAATTGTAACCACTTTTTGTGGCTAGACTTCGAGATATGGCTAGATACGTTTCCCGTCGTGTCAATGTCAATTGTCAAGTTACACAACTACATACGTACAACTTAGGTACTTTCTTAGTCTTAGCTCCCGCTTTATTAATTTAAAAGTGACTTGCTGTGCATTGAAAGGGTGTCATAACACGTCACATAATAATACTAAGTAAAAGAAAATCACATTTCACAGGTAGGTACTATTTGGCAACTTATAATTTAAAGTAAAACATTCGTCTATACAGAAAATTAATTTGTAAACAAATCAAATCAGACGCCATTAGATTGTGACACTTACGCACACATTCATACTAATGCTACTTCAATATTGAGCGGAATTATGTATGAAACTATCAGTCTAGGTATTATTAGTCTAAGTATACGCATTTGTGCGCAATCAAAAAACATAGGTTTTAAGTTTTTTGCAGAACCTTTTTCCAAAATTATGTATATAATATTTATGCTCTCTAAAAAGTTTGAAATAAAAAACAAAATTAAAAATTTTCAAAAAACCCACGACGGTTAAAAAGTTATTAAAAAAGGGCAAAATACTAAAAAACCCCCGACTTAAAAATAAATGTAATGCGAGATAAAAAAAAACCAAGAATATCAAGAATAACGCGCCGCCCCGGGCGTTCGCCCGAATGACCCTATGGAAAATATGCCTCTGCTTGTACATTAGGTAAGTATTTGGAAATAAACTTCTCTCGTGGCTTTGTTGTAACTCAACTCGGTATTATAACGTATAATGAAAACAAAGTCGAACTAGTAGTTTTTGAGAAAAGTGGCAACATTGATTTGCACAAATAATGTTTGTTGCAGCGCCCCCTGGTGAGTGGTCACCGTAATACCTATCTAAGAACATGCGGCAATCTAACTCGAACCCATAACTGAAAACTGCATCAAAATCGGACTAGTAGTTTTGGAGAAAAATGGCAACATGTATTTGCACACACAACCTCTCACCCCAAACGCATATACCGTCTCCGTTCCGTCGTGGGTAATAAAAGTCCTTAGATTACTCCTTATAACATCAGATTACTGCCTCGGCGGTGTAGTTGCTAGCATGTACAGTCGCACACCGGGAGGGAGGTCCTGGGTTCGAGTCCCAGGTCAGGGGCCAAGTTTAGTTATTAAGTCTTTCTGTTTCATAAGCCTCAGTTACAGCCCAGAGTTGGGAAGTTGGTGATGTTTTATCCCCGTACCTCGGAGGGCACGTAAAACCGTCGGTCCTGCGCCTTAACTCTCACTGGTCGTGTCGAGCAGTCGTCCCAACGGAATATGAGAGTGATAAGTAACAGAGAGCACTTGTGTTTGCGCGTACACTCGTCCAATATAATATCTCCCGCGCCGTTCGCTAGTCTCAATGAGATTGGCCACCGCGGTCGTAATCGGCCGGGAGGACTATTATTATTATAACATCAGGTATTTGCTAGTGAAAATCCCATCCAAATTCGATGATTAGTGAGTGCAAACAGATACGAGAACATAAAGGTACAGTCAAAAATATTAAAAATTGCATGTTTTTATTAGTACTGTATATAATTTCATATGAATTTTGTAAAAAACTATTACTTATCTGTATAAAAGATGTGCCTTTTTTTAATCTACCCTCTTAAAATGTACAATATAATATACTATTTTTTTTAACATAACATTTAAAAAAAAATATAGTGACAGTTGTTTATAGTCTTTTAAGTTCTAATTAATTAATTGATAATTCTAATTTAAATCTCAATAATCCAAAAAAATGTTTATAGCAAAATATCTCTTACCAATGAACTGACACACTTCACGTAACAAAATCTTAACATTCATGGCTTCCTCATATTTTGCAGTATCTTTTGGTTGTGAACTTAAACATATTTCCAATGTATCTAAAACTATTACTAGGCTGTCATGATAGCCCTTCTCAGTCTCATTCTGGGGCCGATTCACACAGTTTGTTATTGTTGGTTGATACTGTAAATTACATAAACATAGATTAAAATTGTCTCATACAATCTATTGAGGGCTTAAAAACATATCCGGTCCAGTCATTTCAGAGATTAGATGGAACAAACAGACAATAACTTTAAAAATTAATTTTATGGTATAAATAATATACTTTTATATGAATTTAGTGCAAAGCTGTTAAACTGAAATTAAAAACAGATATTTCAAATTTATTTTTATGTACTGATGTACTGATATTAGTAGGATTCTTAACTTACTAATTCATTAACTCTCTGCAAAATCTTTGTTAGGCCAGCTATTACTAGGGAGAATCTATGATGACTGATCTGAACCAGACAGGCTTTACATTGTTCTTCGTTGATACGAGCATGAAGGTTTTGGGCTCCAGTTCTATAGGGAAGCTGTTAGAGGAGATTATTAATAAATTAGATGAATATGTTTTATATAACTTAAATGTATTTTAAATTTTAAATAATATTTTTTTAGTCATAATTAATAAAATAGCAGTAATTTCTCATGTTTCCTTTTACATCAATTTATCAATATGCATTTTGTTAAATAAAAAATATATTATGGATCATTTTAAACGTTTTATAATAGAATTTTCAAATTATCGTCTAATCAGACGATTTATACAATAAATAAAATTGTAAGTTTGTAATACTTATGTTTAAAAAATTGCGTAGGTGGATAAGAAGGATGGAGTTTTATCGACTTATATTGTATAAATTATGAAAATTCACTATCTAAGGCAGCAATTATAATTTATCGCAAGAAAGGAAAGTGCAACATTGTTTACAAAAATAAATAAATCGCTAAAGTAATGGGTAGGTCAACACATACAGTTTATAAAAATAGTACTTATTGTACCTGTTCTTCAAAGCGAGATATAAGTGAGTTAGCCCATTCTCCAGGTTTTTGGGTACCCATTTTGTCTAAATGAAGTGTAAGTTTTAGGGAATAAATTTATAAAGATTTATTTTGCGCGATTCCATGATTCGCCCTTCAAGTTCGATGATCGATCGATAGAAATTTCAATGTGACAAGTTACAAAAATAAAAGATATTGATTTATACTTACTCTAAAAATAAATTCAAATTCCAAATTATTTAGGATATTACAGGTTTTATTTACCATAAATATATAAAGTAAAATTGTTGAATTTCTATAATATTACTATAAAATTAAAAACTAAAAAGATATTAAAAATATACATATAGGTACATATATAAAGAAATAAATTCGTGACGTTTGTATTATTTATAACCAATATTTTTGAATATAATATAAATGATACATAATATTATGTGAGGTATAAAACATAAAATAAAAGCATCGAATTTAAATTGGGGCTGACTAATATTGTACCACTGTTAAAAAACGTAACTTGACGTTTGTCTGTTGTCACTTGTCATTGTCAGCTCAAATCTCAAATGACAATTATTGTTTTCTGTTTTTCGGATTGTAGACGAATCATTTTAGAACAATATAATAATTAAATAATATTTTAAGCTCTACGCAAATCTTTAAACAACTAATCAATTCAATATGATGGTAAGCTATGATTATATATAAATATTTTTGCTCTGTAAGGCATTTTCTTTAAAAAAACCGGGGGGCGTATCCTAAATTCCTGTTGGATTCAAAGTTATTTTTTATTTTGTTATAATGTTATCAACAAAGTTTTTTCTTATTTTTTTCTCAATGTTACTAGATTTTTAAAGTACCATTACATATTACATGTTATGTATGCGAAACCTGTAAAGCAAACAAAGAATTTTGTAAAACCGTGACGTGGTAATTACTTTTTATTAGCTTAGCAAAAGGTTGTTTTCGATATCAGTACAATAACGTTTAGGACAAAATAGAGAAATCTTTTATGATTCATCAATGTAGGAAGCAATATTGATGAAAAATATTTTATTAGGATATGTTTACACTGTGTTATTGTTTATAAATCTATAATTATATTTTTATTGTTACTTATTAAAAACAAAATCTAACATTCTGCATGTAATTTATATTTAAATTTTTAACAAAAAAATAATTAACAAATATGTAGAATCACTCAAATACTCAATAAATAGTCTTTTTTTTCTCATAAAGGACTGTGTAGAAGACAACAATCATGATCCTCTATCTGCACCACCGGTGTCACCCCCGTCAAGTGGTGAAATCAAAGTAGATAAGAAGAAACCGAGTGAAAACATTTGCCTAGCAGATAACAGCTTATTGGTATGGTTTTAAAAGAATCTTTCTATTTCTAGTTTTGTTAAGACCTAATCTAAGTAAATAAATAAATTGATTAATTATATCCTCTTATTATTTTAAGCAAATTTATTCGTGCAAGCTTCAACAATCATAAACATTTAAAAATATTCAACATTGTTAAATATTACTTTTAAGGAAATTATATGTAATTTGACTTGAACTTATAATTTGACATGAACTAAATAGATGTGATTATTTTGTAAAAACTTATGTAAAACCCCAATCTATCTAGGTATTTCAGTTTGACATAGTTATTCAAGTATATTTTGGGCATTTTAAAATATGTAACATATCTGAATATTATTTATAAATTAAGGATTTAAAAAAACCCCAATATAAAATGATAGAAATAGTATTCTACTATACTTGAGCCACATTAGAGAAATAATGTTTAATAACAAAGTGTTGCTAGGCAACCATCTGAAACCATGGGTGAAAAACATTTTTTATTAATGTTTATTGTTGTAAATGCTAATACTTTAGAATGATAATTAATAATAATTGTCAGTAAATAATTAAGTTTTTAAACCTATAAAACTGCTAAAGAAGATAAAATAAAACAAAATGGAAGTTAATTTTTTACATTTATTATAATTTTTATTACTAACAAATTATAATGAAATCTGTGACAAGTTTCATCAACCGTTAGCAAAGCATTTATCCCGTCCAACACTTACCTCACTCCTCACTCAAAGTCTAATTTTACGCGAAATCTGATTTGGCAGCACCACATAACATTGGATATTTTTTTAAGAATCGATAAATAATACGACTAATTTAAAAACCAGTAAACTATTCGGTTAGTGTAGGGTACTTGGTGGTATTTTTCATTTGATCACATTATAAAAATATTATGTAAAAATGTTTACGATATCTTCCAAAAAAGGCAGAAAGCTTTAGGGATGGCATAATTATCCGCCATCACAACCCAATATAATTAAAAATGTAAAAAATAATTACTTACATGTGATTTGAAATGTTTATTAATCATGTATTATCTTTTACGTGTCTTTACAATTAGGTATTATGAAAACTCTGATAGAGATTTAGGGTAAAACTATTGAAAGTGTGAAATCGTGATTTATTCTGAAGTGGGAACCCTAAAAATCAGCTGTTGTGGTTTGTTTACAAACATTATTTCTCTAAAGTGGCTGAAGTATAGTAAAGCCCTTTAATTTGATACCCATATTGAGGGAGTTGTAAAAAATATGTAATCCTACATTTTGTAGCGTTGGCCATCTTGGGCCGATTTTCAACAAACATAGTTAAGAACACTCCCGACAAAAAAAATTGCTTTATCCTCTCTAGTGCTACGGTGCCACAGATACATACACATCAAACTTACAACACCCTGTCTTTTTGCATTGGGGGTTAAAAAAACATTACCATATAATATAACTTAGTACTTTGATATAAGAAAGATTTATATTTCTTTTTATTTAAAAATTTGACAGGTAGACATATCAGATGCACTTAGTGAAAAAGAAAAAGTAAAGTTCACCGTCCACACTAAAACAACATTGCCAGAGTTCCAAAAATCTGAATTCTTTGTTGTGCGGCAGCATGAAGAGTTTGTATGGTTACATGATAGATATGAAGAGAATGTAGAGTATGCAGGGTACATCGTAAGTAGTAAATTTAATAAAGCCATATCATTCATACTAAATAAGACACTTCACTCAAATTTGTGCTTAGATTTAACTTAATAGTTTGGATTTCTCAGAAATTATATATTTAGCGGCAGGATACCTGCAGTAAACAGTATGTTGACCTGGATAATCAGTTGTCATCAGCCCTTTTTTTAACATCCCATTACTGGGCACGGGCCTTCCTCAGCACGAGGGGGATCAGGCCATAGTCCACCGTGCTGG
The DNA here is from genome assembly GCA_951802675.2 of Boloria euphrosyne. Taxonomy (NCBI): domain Eukaryota; kingdom Metazoa; phylum Arthropoda; class Insecta; order Lepidoptera; family Nymphalidae; genus Boloria; species Boloria euphrosyne. The sequence goes on along the minus strand of OX637900.1, from coordinate 3,171,968 downwards.
CCTAGTGTGTTGGCGGACTGAACATGTCTTACGAAAACTTCCTAGGTTTTCTCAGACATACAGGTTTCCTCACGATGTTTTCCTTCATCGTAAGACAAGTGGTAATCATGATAGAAATGATTTGCACGTGAAAGTATCAGAGGCGTGAGACCCGGATTTGAACCAGCATCACTCGGTTATACAAGCAAGCGCGTTACCGCTGGGCTACCACTGCCTTGATAATCAGTAATCATCATACAAAATTTCATTACAATCTGTCCAGTGGTAATGCTGTCACAAACAGACAGACAGACTAATAAAGACTAGAATAATAATTTTTTTTTTTTTTTTTTCACATTTAATATCTTGCAATCAGTCCTTAGACTATAAGCAGATGATTAATATAAATTTTGGGCTTGTCGAGGAAGATCCCCATTGGGAGCCTCTCGTCCTTTAAACGTCAACCGGTATCAGTTCCTTTTAGTTTGTCATTGCTAGATCCATTATAGCTGGTCTTTTCAGGCGATTTTTATGCGCAGGCTTGGCTAAACTGGTGGCCAGACGGTTTGGGTGCCTTTCCAATCTTTGTTTATAACGCCCTGCAAATGAGGCCACTTCCTCTTTAACTGTATTGATTTTTAGATGTTCATGAATCTCTGATGTTTTAATGAACCAAGGTGCATTAGAGATGCTTTTTAGGATGGCATTTTGCATTCTCTGCAGAATGTTTATATTAGAGATGGCACTAGAGCCCCAGAGTTGTATGCCGTAGGTCCATATGGGCTTTAAAATAGTCTTATACACCAATAATTTGTTGTCAGTACTGAGTACAGAGTTCCTCCCTATGAGCCACTGTAGTTTTCTCTTTTTTAGGTTGACTTGGTCTCGTTTGGACTGTATGTGGTATCTCCAAGTTAGTTTCCGGTCAAGGTGCATGCCCAGATACTTGACAATGTCTTTTTGGGGCAGTTCTTCTTCACCCAACTTGATAGGTGGGCAATTTCCTTGTCGCAGGGTGAATGTAACTTGTACGGACTTGTTTGTACTGGCAGTTATTCTCCACTTTTTCATCCATCTGTGTATCTGATTGAGACTGGACTGTACCATTTTAGAAGCTATATTTGGATTGCTGTGACTTGCTAGAACCGCTGTGTCGTCTGCGTATGTTGCTGTGGTGATTCCTGGCCTCTCCGGGAGGTCTGCTGTGAAGATCGTGTATAGGACAGGCCCGAGTACAGATCCCTGAGGCACGCCCGCTAGTATGTCATAAAACTTAGATGTACTATCTCCTTCCCTTACTTGAAATATTCTGTTGGATAGGTATGAGTTACAGAGTTCAAAGAATGTGTGAGGAAGCCATGCCTTGATTTTGTATAATAATCCTCGATGCCATACTCTGTCAAAGGCCTGCTTGATGTCAAGGAATGCAGAGCAACAGTACTCTTTGTCTTCTAAAGATTTTCTGATAGTTTCGTATACTCGGTGCACCTGTTCGATCGTACCATGTTCTGAACGAAATCCAAACTGATGGTCTGGAATTACGAATCTATCAGCAAGTATAGGAAGCATTCTCTGGAGTAGTAGTTTTTCAAAGAGCTTTGACACTATTGGTAAAAGGCTAATAGGTCTATAGGACGAGACGTCATGTGTTGGTTTGCCCTCCTTGTGAACCATGACTATTTGTGATACCTTCCAAAGCTGTGGGTAGTGTTTTGTTCTTAGTATCCCATTAAATAATGATGTTAGGAATATCACTGCTTTTCTTGGTATTTCTCGGAGTACTTCTTTAGTTATGAGGTCGAATCCAGGTGCTTTCTTGTTGTCTAGTTTAGCGATTGACTTTATGATTTCTGAAGGAGTAATGTGTTTAATGGGAAGATCCAATTGGAGGTCTTGGTTCATAACTAGGTCGATGTCTTTGTCATCTGAACTGGGCTGGCTTTCATTGGGAACAAACACCCTCGACAGGTGCTCGGCAAACAGCTCGGCTTTTCCCTTACTAGTTCGACACCATGTTCCGTCCCTGTTTCTTAAAGGTGGTTTTGTTATTTGTGGCTGGTTCATTTTGCGAGTGGCTTTCCAGAGTGAATAATCGGTCGCCAAAGTGGGGGTAAGTGATTCCAGGTTTGCTTGAAAGGCTGCGTTTTCGAACTCAATGAGAGCTTCTCTTACCTCATGTATGGCTTTATTGAGAGCCGTCTTGTCCGCTTGGCATTGACTTATGTGCCAGACTCTGCGAAGCCTGCGTTTCTCTTTTATCATTTCTCTAATTTCGAATGGTGTTTTGAACTTTTTATCTAGATGTTTTTTGTCTGGAGTACATTGCCAGCAAGCTGTCTGAACAACCGTCGTAAAGACTTGCGCAGCATTGTCTATATCTTCAGGTATTTTTAGACGGATTTTTAAGTCTAGGTTTTGCTCTACAAGTTCTCTAAAACAAGTCCAGTCGGTTTTATTATTATACAATGGTGTGAATGTATCATTATGTAGCAGGACTGTGCTTAATGATAGGATAATTGGTACATGATTGGACGAGCCATCCAAGCAGGATTCTATTTTGGAGTCAAGTCCTGATAACCCTTTAGTTATGAAGAAGTCGATTAGATCAGGTTGTTTATTGGGATCTGTGGGCCAGTGCGTAGGTTCTTTTGTTGATAAGGTAGTTAACTTGCCTTTGTCTATGCAGTGTTTAAGTTCGCGACCCTTAGTATTAATAAGCCTGGAACCCCAGTGGGTGTGTTTGGCGTTCCAGTCGCCTCCTGCTATGAATCGCAGTCCCAGTGTTGTAAAGAATTCTGTGTAGTCTGGCTCTTTAATGTTGTGCTTTGGCGGGCAGTATACAGAAGCGATATTGAAGCAGCAGTATTTATTTTCTACGCTTACTAATGTAGCTTGTATATGTTCTGTTTTGAAGCACGGCTGCTCGTGATGTTTCAGGGAGGATCTTATAATTATAGCTGTTCCACCGTGAGCGGTACCATCGGGATGATTAGTGTTGTAGATGTTATAGTTAGGTATTTTAATTAAACTTTTCTCTGTGAAGTGGGTTTCAGATATCAGCAGGACATCAAGCTTATGTAGATCCAGGATCATTTTCGCCTCTTCTTTATTTGGAGCGAGTCCGTTTATGTTCCATGCACCAATTCTAATCGCTGTCATTTTATAAGTTTATCTATCAGTTTAGTCATCAGACCCATGAGGGTACTGATTTGTTGGAGCAGCATATCTATCTTTTCAGATTGTTTGATAAGTAGGTCTTGCACGACCTGGGTTGACTCAACATCTTCATGTTGTTGATTACTTTTAAGAACATTAGCATAAGTTCTTCTGTTGTGTGTTGATTCTTGGCTAGTGTTTAGATAATGTTGTTTTTCTAAAGGCGTCTTTATATTTATGCTTTTAGTTTGGTTTGGTTCTATACTGTCTTTTGCTCTTTCCTCTTTACTCGTTACTCTTCTTTTATTTTTTCTTGCAGATATTTCTTGGTAAACTTCACAGCCCTTGTAATTCGCAGGGTGGCTACCAAAGCAGAGAGCACATTTCGCTGGACTGTTACGATCTTTTTTTGGGCAATCGGCGGTACGGTGAGCTTCAGCACATTTAACACATCGATATGGTCTTAGGCAGTTATTTTTAGTATGACCATATTGCTGACATTTAGTGCATTGTACAATTGTTTTACGTTTTCGAGGATCCTCAATGGTTACGCAAGTGTTATATATATATCGCAGATTTTTAACATCCTTGTTGTTGGCACTGCGTTCCAAGTTCACGAAAAACGTTGAGGTAGGTGTCTTATTGGGACCGTGACGGGCATTGATTATTTCTCCGTATACCTTGTTCCCGGTTTTCTCAATTTCTTTAACTATTTCTTCATGTGGTGTAGTGTGATGCAAGTTCTTGATGACAATACGGTAGCATTTTTCATCTTTATGTGTAAACGTATGGCCAATTAACCCCTTCTCTCTTACTAGTCTCATTAGGTTTTTGTAGGCTTCAGCAGATGTGCAGTTTACCCTGAGTTGGTTTTTGGTGACAATTTTGATGACGTATTGTGTTTTTTCCAGGACAGTCTCGATTGTTTCTATAAGTTTGTTGATATCGGTTATGCCATATAATATTAGTGGTGGAGGTTTAGTTTTCCTTTTGTCTCTAAGTGTGCCTTTTTGGTTTGGCGGTGCAGCAATTTCATCTACTGGTAGCTCCCCAAATCTATTGTTGAGCGGAACCTGCGATGGAGATGGGGGTGAATCAGATGTTCGGAGTCTTTTAGCTCTTGGTACAGGTATGGTTTGCCAGTCAGGAGGACTGGCTACTGTTGAGGCCTTCGCCGTTTCCTTTTCACGGGTGGGTGTAATCTGTATCTCTCTACAGTCGCTGAATCCTGAGCCGCAGTCTTCAGAGGTTGAAAGTGAGGGTGTAGAGTTACTTCTGTAGTTTATAAACATACTTTTATGAAATGTTTGTTGTATCATGTTGGAGTTTGGTTTTTTTTGATTTGTTTGGGTTTTTTCGTTATTTTCACTCATATTCTGTTCCCACGAGTAGGGTCGAAATATTCCGTCGCACCAGGGGTGACGCCCATTCCCCAGTGAAGGCACATATACAACGACGTTAGCCGGGTCCGTCGAGGTTGGCGCTAGTGACTTGCCTCCCGCAAGCCATGCATCCTATCGGCGCGTGTCCCACCTTAGGATTAGGGTAACTTTTTATGGAGGTTTTCTACCTCATGGTCCGGGCAGTTAAGTCAAGACCCCCGATTCCGTAAGACATGACTACGGAGTTGCGGGTTGTGAAGGTCATTTCCTACCTTCAGCGGATCGGGCTGGTTAGGCCGTCATTTTCGGGTTAGTTAACCGTCGCCCGATACTCGACGTTGACCTTTTTACAGCTGGCTAGGTCTCTTCTCTTCAGCCAACCCCATCTGGGCTGGGGACCATCAGCGGCAAGGTGTTGATTTGCACGTACAAATACATACATATAGATACATACACAAAAATACGTACATGTACATACATACATATATATATACCTATACATACATACACACATACACAAGTAATATTTTATGGTAACATAGTATATTATTATACTAGGACTAATTATATATACATACAAGCATACACATACATATACATACACACATAACTAACTCATAAATGTATAAATAAGACTTAGAATAGCAATATAATGAAATGAGTGAGTATAATAATATAATAATGATAAAGCACAAAGCGCTCGGTGGTTTCTGTTGTGTCTATTTCCTAGTGAACTAGACCAAGTAACAGGGCTGGCAACCTCGTGAAGGATAGTCCACCGAACTTGCCTTGGGGATCTTCGCAACCAAAGTGTCACTCTCCCCCAAGACCAACGCCCCCCTACCATCTCTGAAGGAGACGGTAGGGTAGGCCTGCGCCTACACTACCATGCAAAGCATGCCGTATGGGAACCGTGAAAGCATAGATCCAGGCCCGCCCCATAAGAATAATAATGACTATTATTATACTATTCAATAATTTTCAAAAAAAACAATATACAGATTTGAATAAGTTAGAATTTTACTATGCATAGATTTCTATTGTTGTAAATGTGTAATAATGTAATATAGATACCACCGGCCCCACCCAGGCCAGATTTTGATGCGTCTAGAGAAAAATTACAAAGACTTGGGGAAGGAGAGGGTGCTTTAACTAAGGAAGAGTTTCTGAAGATGAAAGAAGAACTGGAAGAGTAAGTTCTTCTTCATTCAACTTATTAAGTTTAAGTCACTTCTGCCCTTTTGGTTTTAGGACAAACTTTAATATGTTTGTTTATATATAAAATAGTTAACCTCTGAACTATTATAGATAGTTAGTAAATATTTTTTTAAATATGTCATTTTTTTTTATTTACTATTGGATAAATATGTATATACTTTTTTTAGTTTTTATTGTTAAACCTATATGTCGGAAAATTATTGTTCTGCACAATCTTTTTATTTATTTATTTTTCAATACTGTGTGCTATCTTGTTAGGCAGTTGATCAGCTATCATGTCAGGCTGCATGTCATTAGGTTGTGGATTTAATTCTAGACCAGGCCAAGTAGGTTGTTTATGAGTGTTGCCTTTTAAGAAACATACAGTAACAGGCCTTAGTACCAGTTTCATTTAGTGCAAACAGTGTACAAAATTGATTAAAATCATTTTGAATGTTTCTTGTAACCAGGGAGTATCTGGCCACTTTCAAGAAGACGGTAGCAATGCACGAGGTGTTCCTACAACGTCTTGCAGCACACCCTGTGTTCAGGACTGACGCTCATCTGCGAGTGTTCTTGGAGTACGACCAGGATCTCTGCGCTAAGCCCAGGGGCAAGATGGAAATGATTGGTGGATTGGTGAGTATAAAGTTACTTAAGAAAGTGGAGTCGAAAGTATTTAAAAAAATTAGTATGTAAAAATTTTATCATCCCACATTTTCATCACTTAGGAGAGTATGTTATTTAAATTTAAATAAGAACTAAAGGTACACCTTAAATAAAAATTATCATCGAAATCCAACTATGAAGTTAATGTTAGTTAAACAAAAAATATCCAGCAGTTTAAAAATCAATCATTCACTATTTTCCAAACTTTTCATGTAGTAGCTTTTGAAAAGTGTTTGTTTAGAAATAACACTAAACCCACAGCGGAACCCGTTGCTCCTGGTATTGCAAGATGGTCGAAACCACCAGTTGATCCCTAGTTTTGATCAATAATAATCATTGTTTTAGGTCCGCTCAATGACAACAACAACAGATGAGATATACCTAGGCGCAACGGTTCGAGATGTGAACGATTTCTTCGAACAAGAAACAGCTTTCTTGCAAGAATACTATTCACATCTGAAGGAGGCCGTCGCCAAAGTGGATAGGATGACCTCAAAACATAAGGGTAAGCAAGTATTACAACAGTGGCAAAAAAACAACAACACAAAAACAACAAAAAAACTAGACAATGTTTTTTTTTTCTTTTAAACTCTTCTTTTAAACCAGAATGCATAAAAAAGTTGCAGTGAAAATTAATAATTTTCCTGTAAATACTATAGAGCTTCAGTATTTTTGTAATAAATTAGGTTTTCGAATTATTTTATTACATTAATCAAAGTAGTTAATTAAGTACATTTCAATGGCAAATATATTATATTTTTAATATTCAGTAACAATAATGAACATTTTAATTTAACAAACAAATTTAGTTTGTAATATCATGATAACTTAGCTAGAATATATTAACACGGATATATTAGACGGATATAACACGGATACGTTAGTCCGGATATATTAGTTCGTAACTTAAGAAATCACAAAAAAAAATGAATATTAGTATACAATTAAATTAATTAAATATAGATTAAAAATAATGGTGGCCCAGTGGTAACGCGGTCGCTTGGATAACCGAGTGATGCGGGTTCAAATCCGGGTCTCGCACCTCTCATATTTTCATGTGTGAATCATTTTCTATCATGACTACCACTTGTCTTACGGTGAAGGAAAACATCGTGAGGAAACCTGCATGTCTGAGAAAACTTAGAAAGTTTTCGTAAGACATGCTCAGTCCGCCAACACGCACTAGGCCAGCGCGGTGGACTATGGCCTGATCCCCCTCGTACTGAGGGAGGCCCACCCCCAGCAGTGGGACATTAAAAAGGGCTAAAGACGAGACGACATTAATATTTTATACAGATGTAGCGGACGCTCATATAAAACTATCGTCGTGCATCACCCAACTCGCCACGAGGGAGGCGCCGCCCACTGAGAGGTTCTTGACTCGCGCGGCGGAAACGTTTGATAAATGTCGGGTAAGTTGTCTTTGGTAAGTTGTAATAAACTTATATTTGTTATAATCTGTAGTAAATATTATAATCTTGTATTCAATGTGGCAACATTAGTTTGTCATGGCATCCCTTTTTGCTCTCTCTCACTTGTCAACACTGCCGCTGACCGCTACTCATTAAAATTAAATGTAAGATTATAAAAATTAAACTAATTAAAAGTATTTTAATAACTTCTGCCTTAATTATTTACCACCCAACATCTCAATAACATTATTTTCAGAAATAATATAACTTCTTATAAAGTATGAAAATATTGCTTATCTAATACCTTTAGCTTACTCACAGCCTTACAGACTGACATTTAATTTAAATTCTATATTTTAATGTAAAAATGACGATTTAAAAGTGCTTGTAAAAGTGTATTTGAATAAAGAATATTTTGATTTGATTTAAACAACCAATTCTTGTATATATATATATAATCTGAATCTCAGAAACGGCTCCAATTTTTCATGAAATTGCATGCAGGGGGATTCAAATGCGATAAATCTATCTAGTTAGGTTTCATTTTTAGAAAACGTAGTTTTATCCGTGTTTACGGCAATGAAACACTGCTATAATATCATTAGAATACGAAGGTAAATTTCGCCACCTACAAGGTTATAATAGCTCATGTGGGAAATCGGACGGTTCCAGAAGATGTTTCCAGTGCGATTACAATTTCCTTTTTTTTATTATTTTTTTTTCTTAAAGAAACCGAGCTAAGTTCCGTCGCGCAGGTACACATGTTTATGCGATTTTTTTTTAGCTTACCAACAACTAGATGGTGCTGTGTATTAAGGCGACATTAACTGCCCGCGACCTTGAGCATACATTGCAGCCCGTCGCCCGCTTCAACGCGCACCAAGATTATTCGAAAAAACAACCCACCTTGATTTATCAAACACAATAAAAATAAAAACCGTATACTAAAATATGGGTCATTAAATTGTCTTTTATATGATTAAAGTTTCATGTAAATACCATAGTTTTTGCGTGATTGTCGTTTTTTTGTCCGCGTTAGACATTACTTTACAAATTAATTACACTATGTTATTAAAATAAAATTTCATATTCTCACATATCAAATTATGAATAAAATTGTCTAGTATAACATATATTTTTTTCAAAGAAATAAGACTAGAAGTTTAGACGTGATGTTCAATATAAAATCATTAAAAGTCGTTTATCTGCGCCTTAATGTCTCTACATATTTGTGTATATTTTTTAAATGTTTTTTTTTTAGAAAATCGAAGGTCGTATGGCATCAGACCAAGATTTGAAGTTAGCAGATACCCTGCGCTATTACATGCGCGATGCGCACGCGGCTAAAGCAGTGCTGGTGCGCCGACTGAGGTACGTGAGGTCGAAATTCGACCTTAATAACTAATATAATATATATTGTAATAAATGAATTAGTTATGCTTATGTTTGACATTCAGTGTGTCAAATACATGGTAGTGTGTGTAAAGTTTTTTTTGTTGATTATATGTATTTTTATGTAATTAAAAAAAATTTGCATTCTGCACTCCTTCTTTATATAAACTAAGAGTGTGAGTAATTTCATACTCCGCCGTCTACGCAATTTTCGTAAAAATGGTACAAATTTTTTGCTTCACGTATTAATACGTAATACTTAGATTTACGCGAATTTTTAACATAAATAAAATATCTTTTCAGACTTTTCTTGAATATCTTTTGAGTATATTACGTCTGCAACCATATTTTTACTTGTGACCGTGATTAATGTAAAATAATCGAAACGTTAAGAACTAAAAATCAAAATAAATAAGTAAAAAACACCAGAAGTTTTATTCATATTATCTAGTCACATATTAAAAAAAAGTCCTTTGCCACGTCTGTCTTTTCGATAAACTCAAAAACTATTACGCCAATTTTCATGGTGTTTTCACCAATGGATAGGGTGGTTCTCGAGGAAGGTTTTATTATATAATTTGTCAAGTGGAACCCGCGGCTTCGCTCGCGCTAAATCTAAGGTCGAACCCGAGCGAAGCAAGGATGAGTGACTAGTATACTATATTATTGAAATGTTTCATCAAAATAACTTATACATATTGTTTATTCATTATAATGTTCGTTATACAATATATATAATATAATATATTCTTTCCAGATGTCTCGCTGCCTACGAAGCAGCTAACAGGAATTTAGAACGATCTCGCTCTAAGAACAAGGATGTACACGCTGTAAGTATAAAAAGGGACTGTTTTAAAAAAAACACTACTACTTGGTACAATTGCAGTACTAGCTCCTGAAGTAGAAATGTTTGTTTTAGGAGCTAGGGCTGTACCTTCCCATGTCAAACAATAATATTCAATGTATTAAAAAAATACGTTTTAATAGACCAAGTTAATGGATACACAAAAAAGAAAGAAAGAGAAAAAAATACAATAAATATATCAAGAGAGAAACCAGAAAGTTTTTGTGTGTGTATGTGTGTGGTTGTGTGACAATATATAAGTTTAAATTTTTGAATTTTAAACTGTGCATTTTTAATATTAAACACAATAAAAACGTCACAGCACAACTTATCACTAATTTGTGTGTCAACATTTTGAAATACAGCACAATATTTCACAGATTGTAAATAAATTATGTCTAAAAAATTAATTTGGATTTGATCAAAATAAAAAAAAAATGTTAAAAAAAGTGCCTATTGTATATAACAATATATTCTTATTTAAATATATAATGTTTATTTTAAAAATATATTATTTAACACACTAATACACTTCATGTCAAAGCACTTATTAACACTAGTATAAGATTCAAAATAAAAAAATCACAATAATAAATTGTTGTGAAATTGTACACTTCAAGTCAAAGCACTTATTAACACTAGTATAAGATTCAAAATAAAAAGAATCACATGAACAACAAAATGATGTGAAATTGTTGTAAGTCTTGCTATTGTTGTTGTTTTTTATTTAAAATTTTCAAATGAATGTCATAAAAATAATCACCATTTTATTTAATCCACTCAGCCGATGGAAGTTAAAGAGGTAATGCACGCTTAAAGAATTTGCACTAACATATATTATTATATTTATATATACAGGATGAATTTTTCGTAACAAATATCAGGCAATAATTTATTTAATAGAAAATTCGGCCTCTGGATCGATAATAATAACTATTTCAATGAGAATTTCTAAAAATATTTAATAATATATCAATTGACTTAACCAAAATTTTTTTACATGTATTATTTTTCTACTGGGCCTCAATTTTTTTTTGTGTCTTTATTGTAACTAGAAATATTTTTTAAAAATTCATCCTGTATGTGCATAGCTTACATATATTGTTAGTTAGTAAATTTAAGTACTGGCGCGCAAAAAGTCTTGTATTTTTTTTAAACTCAACAAAATTATGCTATGGAGCGTCGCGTTTCAGAGATATATAGAGGTAAGATTATACCTAAGTTAAAAACCGTAAAATTGTAAAAACCTTACAATCTCGCGAGTTTGCAAACCGTAACATACTGCTTACATTTTAACGCATAATACATTACTTATAATCAGCCCGCGAGATGCATTTACTAGCATGTTATTTTACAATTTGACGGTATCATTTCCATAGATTATAATCCTTAAATTTTGAGCATCTTTTGATAGTTGACAATCTCACGAGTTTACATAATATAGTAGTGTTCTATAATGGGTTTATTTACAATTTTACGGTGGTAATTAACTCGAGGCGATATTATGTTTATATGCAAATTTAATTTTTAATCTGTTTTATCGGTTTTTAACTTACTTATAAACTATTAATATTTATTGAAGCAGTTTTTGCCTATTACTTATTTAATAGTGCGCTGTAAATGTCGTAAAAAATAAAAATGCCACAGATTATTTATTATTTAAAATGGTTATATATATTTTTTTAACCAGGCTGAACAAGCGCAGTCGGATGCTTGCGCTCGTTTCGAACAACTGTCGGCGCGCGCGAGGGAGGAACTGTTGGACTTTCGCACTAGACGCGTAGCCGCTTTTAGAAAAAGGTATTTGCAAAAAATCTCATCAAAATATTCTTTATTCAAATACACTTTTACATGCTCTTTAGATTTTTTATATTATTAAACTTTCAATTAAATGTCAGTCTGTAAGTCTGTGAGTAAGCTACCACCGACTCGGAATGCTGTTCTGCTGAGAAGAGCCGGCGAGAAACTCAACAGTTGCACTTTTCAAAAATTATTTGATAACAATATTTATCTATTTATCCTACGTGAGACACAACAAGACATTAATCCCACACATTTACATCTTCTAAGTATTCACTGATGGTGTAATAAGCCTTATTCAATAATATATTCTTAATTTTTAACTTGAAATGAAAAATAATATTATATATATTATATTGTATACAAATATGAATCCCTAGAAATGATAATTTTTCTCATAGTATCTAAAGTAACCTCTATTTTGTTGATCCGGATTAACAGCTTTCATCAAAACCTGTTCAGTGGTTTTCTCGTAATGCGGTCACAACAGACAGACGAAAATCTTTAAACTATAGATTTGGGCTCTGTATCAATAATAATGATTATTTTTGTATTATTTTCTAAACACTTTTCAATGTACAGATTTGATTCGAAATTTTATTATATTATGATCGATAATAATCAATGGTTTTTTTTTTATATTTATGTCCATATTTGGCATAGTTGCTTAATATAATATATGTGAAACAACTCTGTCTATCTTTATGTGTTCATGGTTCATCCGTTAAACTGATTTTGAGAGTATTTAATATGGAGATAGTTTCCAATCCTGGATAGATCTTAGGATAGCTTTTTATCCTGGAAATCATGCCTTAAGCATGTGCAAGGGTGCAAGTGTGTATATATGTGTAACCTACCACATCCAGAAGCCCTGGGTTCGAATCCCGGGTCGGGCCAAGCTTAGTTATTGAGACAGGAATAGCAAGTGCATTTGTGTCTGCGCTCTCCCTCACACGCTGTCCTATGTCCTATCTCCTGCGCAGTTGGCTAGTCTCAATGAGATTGGCCACCATGGCCTGAATCGATAGGGAGGATATTATATTATTTTATTATAACCAATAAATAAAAGTATCTTCAAAGATTTTTTTACTGTTTTCGTTTTGACGACACGATTGGCTGAGTTGGAATGGTACTTTCTGCGCCAGCGGTCGCGGGTTCGAGTCCCGCTGGGGGCATTCATTTGTTGAGCACGAATGTTTGTACTCCAGTCATGGGTGTTTATATTTATAATATGTATGTATTTAAAATGTATATGTGTAGTATATCAACTATCTGGTATCCGCAACACAATCACGTAACGTAGCTTACTGCGGAACTAGATGGCGCTGTTGTAATAATGTCTTAACTCCTAACATATTTATTTATTTATTTTATTACATTTCTTACCTAATACTTTTTTTCAGTTTAATAGATTTGGCTGAGCTAGAGATAAAGCATGCGCGCGCGCAGCAAGAGCTGTTCAGGAAATCTTTGCAAGTACTGCGAGAGTGTCAATAAATAATGATATATAATAAATACTAGCCAAAAATGGTATTTATTTTTTTTTTTGAAATTCCATTATTACTTTAATTTCTAAGTACTGAATCAATTTTAATGCAATTTCTCGCATTGTATAACCTGAGTTTAAGTATAGGTGTTGGTTTACAACCTTGAGATTTTTTTAATGTCATGTTCCGATTTTTTTTTATTTTCGTAAATATAGATATTTTTTTATTATTTTTTTTTTCAGTTGCACAGACTGCTTAATTTTAGTATTATTTATGTAATGTATTAAGTTCTGAATTAAATTTATGCCTTTGGATAAAAAAAACTAATTATATTGATATATCTATATTAAAAAAAATTGGTATGAAAATAGACTATATTTAGTAATTATTTAAAAGTACCCTAGTTTTAAACATATTATATTATAAATTGTAATGGTTAGATTTTTTTTCAATTCATTTTATGTATTGTAATTCAGAACTCAGTGGTGCTTGCCCGGGTTTGAACTGGTTATCTTTTTATTGCATTTTATATAATAAAATAAGATGAATAGCATGTATAAAATATAGTTGACTATATTTATTTTATTTACGATATAGCAACGGCTCCCAACCTTTTTACATTAGCATCCCTAATTAAATTACTTTAATAAAATGGTTTTGGCTTGATAATGATAAATTTATCATATATATACATAGACATGGAAATAAAATGTTTATTTTAATTTTGAAGTATATTTTTTTATTTCATTAAAGTTTGGGAACCGCTAGTTTATAATAGAAAGATGTCATTTTTGTTTCAGAACTTATAATAATTTTGTGGTTATATTCATTTAAATAGATATTTGTATTTTGGTGCAACTTAGACATTAACCGACGCACTCATAGTCCTTTAATGAACCAATAAGTCGTTCTTTAGTATGGATATTCACGACATAACGGTTCATTAAGTGACTCTGAGTGCGGCCGTAAGTAGAGTTAGTTACATGTTATTAATGTTTGGTAAAAAAAAATCTCAAAAATATTTTTTTTTTTGATTAATCATAAATTTTGTCTTAAAATTATTATAGCTATTATGTTTTATTCAATTATAGCAATAAGTTATAATATAACATTTCCAATTAGTGTTTTATTCACTTGTTTCGGCTATGTGAGAGTGAGAGGGAGTGTGACTTGGTACTATTGTAAATGTGAATATACGAATTATTATAGTAAATATATTGTTTTATTTTTTTCATTCATCGTTTATCATAATTTACGTACAGTGACTTAGTATTTTTCCATACGACTAATCTATATATTATATTACATAATATATTACAATTGCTATTCGATTCTATCCATTACATATTATTATTTCGGATTTTTTTTATTACTACTAACACTATGCCACAACCTGAGCATTTTGTGGTACATTTTACTGAAAAAATATCAAGCATATAGTTTTGTGCTTTAAAACATAGTAATGTATCTTCATATCTATACTCAGATTTTTAATTCGACGGAATTCTGACAATTTAGAAGGGTTGCCAAAATTCAAACATTGTCAATAAAAACGGAAAGCATTTTAGCAAAATAAAAAATAAACCTTTCTGGAATTTAAAATTTCAATAAGAAAAACTAAGACTTAAAAGATTAGTTATAACTGTAAAATGGTAATTTCATTTTTTATTATCATATTACTACAGTTTCAATAATTATTAGGGAAATTATCTTTCTACTACGGGAATCCCTGTCAAATAATTCATTGGCTGCAAACATTTTTTAGGAAAACCTCTTCAATTGTAAAATCTTCGTTAATCTTTTTTGTTAGAGCCAATATTATAACAAAAATATTTACGCCGCATCATATTTTTTCTGGTCGTGCATCTTATTCGGCTTTTACGGACTACAAATCCACGAATGTGCTCACTGTGTTTATTACGATTTATTGTTAGGCTTCAATTGGCTGTTACGCCTTTTTCGGTTAATTGTTAAAGTTATTTTATTTTTTACAGTTTTAAATTGAGGAGCGTCAGAACAAAATCCGATAAATCACATGTGTTTTTCAATTTTTGTGGAAAAATGTAAAAATATGGCCAAGTTCATGATTTTCTAATTTAGAGTTAAACGAAATCGGACTAAACCTTCTCACCTCAAAGGTTTTTGTTCTGACGCTCCTCAATTATGACCATAAACCAACAGCCTGGCCCGTCACGGAAGTCGGTTTCGTCGGGTGCATAGAGTATATTGCTACATATCGGATGGCTTGCGACCGTCTGACTTTCTCTGAAGAAGAAGGATCTCCTCGCGGTGCTCTATTACGAACGAGTTAATTGACATAATAAAACTTTTAAGATGGCGAAAGTGAAACAATTGATATCAGAGAGCATAAATAATATCACAGCTCAAAAATGGCAAGTATGCTTAAACTATATTACCTACTATTTAAAGAAGAGGATAAAATGTGGTCTCCTCATGATCTGATAGTATGTTTGATTTCTTTCTTTATCATGGGTGATGATGACGACAATGATGATATAAATCACGGAATAGGTAAAAAAAGATGGAACGGTAATGTAAGCGTAACGGCCGCGCCGCAAGTATGATTAAACAATCATACTTCAACCGATTCATGCGATCACCGCGTGTAGTCCGCGTTTAGAGTGCGTCGAGAACGGAGCTCCGATAAATAGTGTTATAATGCCGTGTTGTTCTATTATTACTTGAAAGATAAAAGTCAGACTTCGAGTATCGACCAAGGAGTACATAATCCTTTCATCGATAAGTCAAAAATATCAATAATATACCTTTAGTTACAAAAATATAACAACGACTACCAAATTCATTACAAACGATATTATTACAATAAGCTAAAACAAATAATATACATTGCTTGCTTTGCATGCGCATATTCAAAGCAACGCGCGATCGTTGTCCGCAATGAATAGCGTCCTTTACGAAACCCACACAGCTTCACCTTCATTCGCATTTGCCTATTATAATTAGTGTTGTACTTTTGTTGTAAGACAAAATAATCGATAAGAAAATGTTTTTTTAGTATGTAATTGATTAAAAATGTAATTGACCGCTTTCTATGACCAATATAAAATAATATACAGGGTAATTTAGAAATAAAAATAGATAAACTTATATATGCCTATTACCTAATAATATCTCCTGAAGATTTGGTAATATAAAAAGTCACTTTTAGGTTCCCAAAAAGCTAAGCTAAAAGTTGTTTTCTTAAAAGAAAACATATTGCTAAAATAATAAATTGGGCGATTGCATATTTCATTTTTTTTATAAAACGTAATTAAGAATTTACCTACCACATATTATGTAACATTAAAAAATATTTATTATTATATTAATAGAAGTTAAACGTTGTTTTATTTAATTTATAATTGAACTAATCTAATTCATTTATAATATAAATTAAAAAAAACAAATATTATATAAATATTTTAAATAAATTATCGACAAAAATAACGATAACATAATATTTCTTCATTTGTCAACCACTAACGTTTATTGCTTATGTGTGTGTTGACCAATCAGAGGGCTGTGTTAGAAGCTGCGTATGTGTGTTTATTTGAAAAGTGGCGACAGTGGTTCCCATACAAATTACCCGTGTGGGCCTATCTATTCTCTTCATCTAATCTGTGATATAAATGATAATGATTAATAAATATTTTCATTTATTTATTTATTTATTCATTCAAAAAATATGTTGTTGTACTACTAACGCCCTCTGTTAGAAAACCAAAGAGTTAACATCGCTGTAACATTATTACCCGTTAGAAAAACTACGCGGGCCCTCACAATTTACAAAGCTCTTCTGTTTGCTTAGAACTTGAGGCCGAATCTATTATTCTTAAAGTTTTGGTCTGTCTGTTTGTTTGTGACTGCATTACGAGAAAACCACTGGACAGATTTTAATGAAATTCAGTACAATGATAACTTATCCAGGTCCACATGGAATTTTATGTGGAGATGATCTTTTTGAAATGAAATTGAATCATGTATGTCTGTCATAAAATTGAAAAAGGTTGGTCTAAAAACTGGACCGGTAACAAATAAGACTGAAATTGAAATGCTTACTATCTACTGTCTTCTAAGTTTCTTACATATTCTTTACTCCTTAAAAATATTTTTTTTAATGTCGCGGTCGCGGGGTCGAGTCAATCTGGGGGCATTCATTTGTTAAGCACGAATGTATGTATACTCCAGTCAACTATCAATCTATCAACTATCTGGTATCCGTAACACAAGCCTCGTAGCTTACCACGGAACTAGATAGTGATGTGTGTAATAATGACCCAACATATTTATTTATTTTTTTATTGATTATATATACACCCTGTATATACTTTAAATTATAGGAACGCATGTATGACGCGTTACCATGGAAACGGATATCACAACAAGCGCTCCAAAACAAATTTCTATAGCGCGTTGGTATTAGTGATAATATTTGTTAGAAAGCATATTAGACGAATAAATAGACAATAGAATAAAATGAAATAGGTAAGGCTCAAACTTTATTTATACATATTTATAAAAAACAAGATAAAATGAAATTTAATTTAATAATTAAAGTTTTAAAATTAATACTTTAGCGTGCGTAGCTCAATTATGTGGTCATTCTATGGGATTTAGTATTTAGGTACTTAAAATTATGCATAATTGATAATGCATTGCGTCGTAAGTATATATTTTGTCTAAATCAATGTTAGACCAATAAGTTTCATCATTTTTGTACGTATGTGTAATATGTGACAAATGAAGTATTTGTTTAGACACTTCACTAACTTTAATTTTATATCTTGTTTAGTTTCTTTATTTAGTTTTATTATAGACAGTCACAATTTTTTTTAAAGTCTTATTCTAATTACCTAATCTTCTTTTTAAAAGCAAAATTTAAATATACTATATTTAATTAGAAAAATTATAAATCATAAGATAATATAGTTGTTATACGTAAGCATTATTTTACGTTAAAAATGACTGTGAAAATAGTTAACTTTTAAATATCATACACCTACGCTTTTGGCCGAATGTAATGCATGGAACTAAACTTAAACTTAAATATTTCCACAAGGAAAAGTTCCACTATCCACCACCATAGTCCATGCTATTGGCTTCACCATCAGGTTTGAATGTGTGTTAGGAAACAGTATAAGACTCTGCTCTTTCTTCTCATTTTCATATATTGTAATACTAGCGATCCGCTCCGCTCGCGTATTTTTTTATTTTTTTTCTGAGAAATGAATTATTTTCCTGCATAAAAAGTATCATATATATATTGACCTGGGTAACCAGCTATCATCATACCAAATTTCATTAAAATTGGTCCAGTGGTTTTCTCGTGATGCGGTCACAGACGGACAAAATTTTTAAAAAAAATGGATTCGCCCTCTACTTATATCGATAATAATGTCTTTTTCAATTAGGCTTTCCAAATTTGATTCAGTTACAATTTTATTATATGAAGTATAAAATTTAGTTTCAATATTAATTTAATAATTATCACATAATATATATACTTGACGAGTCCTTTAAAAAAATATTTTTTAGGTACCTAGTTACTCATATTTTTTCCCTTCGCGTAATATTATAGGTACCTACTTATTGATATTTTTATTTGTAGCATCAAAAGCGTCCCTAACAATAAAATGTTGTATCAATATGGTCCTGACAACGGTTTTGGTTCTCATTGTGATGGCAACATGCGTACAGGGGAAGTGGGTAGAAGGGAGGGTAGATACGAAAGAGGTAAGACTAAAACCGTGGAGGTTAGAGAAGAGGAGAACGATCGCTCGTACGTAGCATTAGCCCACCTATCCCTGAAAGTCCTTCTTAGTTTGCCCAATATGGGCATACACTACATTCTACAGCGATCGTCCTCCTCTTCTCTAAACTCTATGACTAAAATATAATATACGTTATTTACTTTTGACTATTTACTAATGACTTTCCCACATTTCACTCGGTAATAGGAATAATTCTTTATTACATTGTGTTTATTATATTCTAACACTATCCCACAACCTGAGCATATTATCGTACACTTTACTGAAAAACTATCACGCCTATAGATTTGTGTTATAAAATATTAATTAAACTTCATAATATCAAGATTTATTATATATAACGTGAATGTCTGACATCGATACTTATAATTAAATAGTTTTAACTAAATTATCTTATCGGATTCTTTTGTGCACCAAAAAACAAAACAAATGCGTGATAAATTCAAAGTTTAATTAAAATATCTTTGAATAAATATTTTTTTTAACATTAACGTGCTTTATGTCAATTAGATCGTAGCCGAAATAGCTCAGTTGGGAGAGCGTTAGACTGAAGATCTAAAGGTCCCCGGTTCAATCCCGGGTTTCGGCAAACTATATTTTTTATTAAAATTAATAAATTAACTAACAATTGCTAACTTCATTTTTTTTATTTAAAATACTTTTTTTGGCTAAATTTACAGAAACATCAAGTGGAATATCACGAAAAACCACGATTTTTTAAATATAACGCTTTATATGTAGCACATAAACCTCCTTACTTTTGAAGTTGATTTAAAAAGCCGAAATTATTGTGAAATGCCTTTACATTTTTCAGAATTGGGCGTTTTTAGCTCGATTCTGCTTTCTGTCGCTGGAGGGCCAGTTTGAATATTTAATAGAATTCGATAGAGATATTGGTACACCCAACTTGTTGTTGTACTACGACGACGACAGCCAGTGGCCGGCTGTGTACCACAGTAGTAAGGTAAATTTAGTTTCCTATTAGTTAGTCAGCTAGCCAGTAGTAATAGTGCACCCGGCTGAAGTTGACACCCGTTGTGGTGTAGTTAGCTTAGGTGACACCCGTATTTCCGTTCATTCGTTGAAAAAAACACACCCAACCTGCTTACATACAGTCATTTTAAGAAGATTTACCGCTTTGAAAAGCCAGTACTATCCACTAAAACCCAACGGTACCTTCCCTGCCTTAATATTGCGTCAGAGTCAGTCAGTCTAATTAAGGCATGTAAAGTCAAAGGAAACGCAAATGTTTAGTTATTTTTTTCTTCCTTGCATCTGACATTTTTTTAGGGCGTAATCGCCCTAAAAAATTTTGGCTTGATTTGGCTTGCCACCTTATTTAGGGTCATCACTTATGTTTAGGGTCTGGCTCAGATAGGAGTTAAAGTACCATATATTTTTTTAATAAAAATTCATATTTTTAAATATTTAAATCCTAATTATTTTTTCAGACTTGCAAGGAACGTGAAGCAGTATTGAATAAAGGGCAAAACCAAATGATAAAACTGTCTCACTGGTATCCAGATACTGAATATTCTGGTTGTGTTCTTTCTCAAGCAAATAAGAAGTTGCCAGCAGCAAAAAGGTAGACACATTAAGTTTACTAGTATGAAATAGATATAAATGATTTATGATGGGTTCTACGTATAAATGATTTATGATGGGTTCTACGCGTGTAACGTGTTTTTCCGTGGGAATGAGATAATCTTCCAGGGTAAAAAGTATAAGTGTTTTAAGTACTGGTAAGGATAAAAATGAGTAGCCTCTATCTCAATCAGTCCTCTAACAATCTCCACACAAAAAATCATGCCAATTTTCAAAACTCGATTTCCATGTGAAATTACACTTTGCTTTCTTTCCAGTACAACTGCTGCACCAAGAACGTTAAAACCAAACGTAACAACGAAACCAAAAAATGTTTCAAACATAACAAAATTAGATCTACCTTCAGATCCGACATATTATGACCAGTTCCTAAAAACTACCACACCGAAACCAATAACTACCATTACCGATACAAATTCTACCACATGGTATGAATTGTCGCCAACTGATTACTGGAATTCTAGCACTACAGTGTTACCAGATGATGAACTATGGGAACATATTGGACCTGAAAAAAATTATACTAAATTGGAAAATTTGAAGGACGTTGAATTGTTATTTCAAAATTACAATGGAAGTGGGGTAGGTTCTTCTTGTATTTATTTTTCAATTTATTATATGTTATAATTAATTTTATTAAAATTTTGCAATCTCAAATTTCATAATATTTGATTTAATTTTGATTTAAATATACCTAACTTGATCTTAAAATATTGATATTTTAGCATAAAATAAAACGCTCCACATTTGAATTGTTAGAGCGCTACCACCGCCGTAGACTTTATTCAGAATCCAAGCAAAGTGGGGACATCCCTCATAGTGAGAAAGTCAGATTTGTTGTGACATGCCACAATTCTAGAAGGTTCCGATCAGCGAGGGAGAGATGGTGGTTTATAGCCATCAGTAACTGCGATAGCCCCAAGGTATCTTACATTCTTTTAAATATAAATATAAATATATATATATATATATATATATATATATATATATATATATATATATATATATATATATATATATATATATATATATATATATATATATATCACATTTGTTTTAATTTATAATTTGTTGAATATCGTTATAACTTAGTTACATTTTATAAAATATTTAAATGATTTTTACAGTTCGAAACATGATTTTGGTCATGTCCGTCTGTCCGAATGTCACAGCTCACAACTCACAGCCATTCAATTAAAAAACTATTAGAGCTACATTACTTATTGTTGGGTAGTCAAAAATAATGCTGTTTTAATGAACCATTTTACAGGGTTTGGATGTCCGATATAAATTCCTAATGACTAATGGACCCAATGGAGACTTTTGGCATGAACACTTCTCAGCTGATGAATTTTGTGAGTTTCAACTTTATTTATTTACTTTTAACTAGAAAAAACATGTAAATAATACGAATTATGATGGTCCCACATTGGGCGCCATTATAATGAAACAATACCATTGCGTCATGATGATTAATAATTAAAAATATTATAAGGTCTTAACTGTGTAAGAAACTATAAGCAGCTGCAGCATTCTTTTATACATTATAGGAAGTGTGATAGTATGAAATGCGATGTTTTTTTGTCATGACAACCCCTTGTCTTAAGGAAATTAAAAGCTCCTAAGGAAAGTTTAATTTCGGAGAAAACCTACTTAGCTATGTAGATAAGGAAATACATATAAATGGCGTCAATTTGGACTTGGCCTGGTAATAGTCTTGAGCCCCCTTTATCAGACTGCGGCTTAGTATGTTTCGTTGATAACTTATTCTATTTTTTTTAGTTCGCTTATATTGTATGCAACTTAGTGTACCTTTTCTATATTCCGAAAGTCAGTTTTAACTTGACTTATAAGTTATAAGTGTATAATACGAAGCTCGAAAATAGCTCCAAAGCTTAGCAAACGTACACGCTTGTTAAATCGGATTATGTTATTGCACCCTGTGGATTGGATTCGTTTAGTCCATATACAGGATGCTATTTAATCGACATGTTTTCTACAAGTAGATAGACAGGTGTTGGTTAAATATTTATGTAGAAAACTGCATCGGTGATGTAGTGGCTAGCATGTACGGTCGCACATCGAGAGATCTTAAGTTCGACTCCTGGGTCGGCACGGCCATTGCGATGACTGACACGATTTGTCCATTGTAATGACCGACATTACGTAATAAATAATTCCATTTCAGATGTTTTACCAATCCTTCTAGCATATACTTTCGCCTACGTAATAGTGATGGTCGCAGTAGTGATGTGCAGTGTAGAGCTCAAATCCCGGCATCTCTTACACTCTACATACAAATTGTTTCTGATGTCGCTAGTGGCGCAACATATGGGAGTCATGTTGCAAAGTCTCGCTGGGATTCGATACGCGTCTAATGGTGTGGGCAACCCTAGTATGAGGGTAACAGGTATGTATTCTATATTAATATTAATTATTATTACCTGAAAAGTTGGTTTGTTTGAATGAATTTAAGTCTCGAAATGTCAGTTCGTTTGAAAATCAATTTCAATCTTTTACCCTGTGCCTTTGAAGGTTTTAGGCTTTTATTTCATCGCGCAGCGCGCTATTAAGAAGCTAAGAAGTACAAATATAAATCAAATACGCGAGTGAAGTTTGAGGTTAAGGCTAGTTAATTATGTATAAAGAAATATTATGATTTTCTTTAAGTAGCGTTGTAGTATACTTAGTCCATTTATCAGATTGCATTGAAAGTTTGCTGAACTCATTTCTGGTGTACTCGTGTCTCGCGGCAGTATTATCAATATAATGTTGGAGATGCGATAGTTGCTATAATTTTGTGGAAATGTAAACGTATGGACGTAATACGTATACATACTGCTTAGAAGTTTTGTAGAATATGAAGGGTACAGGGGTAAAACAAGGAATGTCACATAAAATTCAAAAAGTTGAAAAGTATGGAAACATTAAGATTTTGCCACTTATTATAGATTGCAATGTTAGTTACAAAAAAATAATAATTTTGTGACATTCCTTGTTCTGCCCCTGTATATCCTTCATATACAATACCACCAAAGGGTTATCAAACCCCTATAAAATCACAGGCACATTATACCCGCCTCTGAAAAGACATCAAGAAAACTTATGCTATTTTTATGAAACCAAATAATATATCTTTAAGGTCAATTCTTCTGCGGCATTTCCGAAATGACATTTCTTCTCCTTCTCATTTTAATGGCGAAAGGCTACACCATCACCCGAGGGAGACTCAAAGTGGGCTTCACAGTGAAATTGACGATATTTATGTGTTGTTACGTACTGACTTATGTAGGCTTGTTCGTTTATCAAGCTAGAGTAAGTACCTATTATCATTTTTTAAATAATTTTTAACATTTTACTGTTTATTATTTGAATTAACTGCTTTCGAATGTATTGAACCAATGCTTGTGATCTATTGAGTAACTTTACTATATAATTCCACTGTATAGGGTGGGGTGGTGGCGGTGGGCAGACGAACAAAAATTCGCGCTATCTCATTACATCAAACGATCATCAAATAACGTTACCAAAGAAATTCACGACACATTTGGTGCAGTTTGTAGTGACCCTAATTGCTGCGTCAGGGGTCGCGGGTTCGAATCCCTCTGGGGTCATTTATTTGTTGAGCTCGAATGTTTGTACTTCAGTCATGGGTATTTATATTTATACTTAATATGTATGTATTTGAAGTTATATAATATGTGTAGAGTATCAACGATCTGTTATTCGTAACACAAGCCTCATAGCTTACCACGGAACTAGATGGCGCTGTTGTAATAATGTCTCAACATATTTATATATACATTTAAAATGGAGCTAATTTATGCAAATCTATTAAAAGGCATTCGATCCCGGTGAAGTACTATATCTATACGAGAGCCCCGCGGGATATGGACTTATTATGTTACGGATCACCGCGTGGTGTGCATTTGCGTACTCTACATTCTTCACTGTTAAGAAATATCCTGAAAAGGTAAAGTATATTTTATGATTACTAGCAACCTTATTAGTAATATAGATTACTAGGTACCTAACAGTAAGTGTATTCAGCCTTTTTAACGTCCCACTGCTGGGGTCGGGCGTTCCTTCAGTACGAGCAGGATCAGGTCATAGCTCACTACGCTGGACAAGTGCGCGTTCGCAGATTTCGCGTGTCTTTGAAAAATTTGCTAGATTCTCTTAGACATGGAGATTTCCTCACGATGTTTTTCTTCACCGTAAGACGAGTGGTAATGATTTTGTAATGATTCGCACATGAGAATATATGAAGCGCGAGACCCGGATTTGAACCAGCTTCAGTCAGTTTTCCAAATTAGGCTACCACTGCCGAACCTAATGTAACAACTTAAATAAATAAAATAAAAATAAAAAACTTAGCTTATAGTAGTGATAATCCAGCCTCTAGACTTATAATTTTAAACTAATTTTAAGATTTATCAATTTTTTATATTTTATTGATTCTAGAATATGTTCTACTGCCCTTTTTTCATCTGTGGCACGTTATGGTTCTACGCAGGACCGTTATTTATATTGACTGCTAACTCCTATATTGGTGAGTAAACATCTTTTTTAACTTTTAAAAATGCTGTTCAAAGGTTTTTTATATCATTATTATTTTTTATTACTAGCAGTACCTACAACTAATTGATAAAAAAATGTAGTGATCATGGAGTGTGCCTCCACACTCCAAGGAGTACCATCTGTTTATAAAGAAAAGTCCGTCTAAAATACCCAACTCGTCTAATTAAAGGAACAGCTATTATATATTTATACCCATGAGATATATAATTTAAAAGTGGTATGTTTTGTGGTATTTGCTTCAAAAATGTGTAGTGTTACCATATTGAGATAAATATTTGCAATAAAGCAATAGGTACTGATAGTTTCTATAGTAAAGTGTAAATGTAAAATAAGTAATAGGTACTTCACGTATGTGATACACATTAATAGATTGTTTTTTTTTTTAATAATTCTGTACCATGTTTGTAGATAAATGGGTTCGAGAGAGTGTAGTCACGGCCGTTTTACTTTTCATAACGTTTAGTGGACACGTTATGTTCCTGGTAAGCGAACTTTATCTTTGCATTCGACATATTAACAAACAATGTAATTTTTATATTTAGGTATTAACCGCAATCGAGAACAATATAATCATAGAAATAAAAAAAATGTAATTCCTGAACAAAAGTTATCAAGTATCTCACAGTCAAGCAAAATGTGAAGCTTGAGAATATGTTTTGAGTATTATTGCTTCATACAGCATTTTATCGTTATTAGGATTATATTTTTAAAAAAATTAAAAATGTTTTATTTTTTTATTTATGTCCACAATAATAATATTTAGGATTTAAAATTAACATTAATATTTAATTCGCATTTTTACTAACTTAATTTTGTTATTTTTTTAGCTATTAACATTACCAGTATTCGCAAATAAAAATTTTCCATACCATGTTCGGACAACTCAAATTGGTGTCATGGAGGTACGTTCCCTTTAAATGAAATGTTGCCATATTAGAACTTATCATAAAATAACTAAATTTAGCATTTGCCATTATTAAAAAAATAAATTATTAAATTATAATACAATTTAAATTTAAGATTATGAAATTTATACTTTTAAGTCTCTTAAATTATAAAATTTGTAACAGTATATTAAAGATATTTTTTTATTTTAGGTACATGGAGGTTCAAGCCTCGATAGATTCGGTCCCACGGCATATCATCCCAATGAAAGAGCTTCGCAAACTGTTATTATACCACTTACAAGGTAATAATATATTGTTTGGCTTTGGGTTCTGTATAATATAGGTATTATTAGAACTTTTTTTCTTTACTAAAAATAAGCCGTGAGGTGTGATTGACCTTACTTTTCATTATTTCCCAAATAACTTTTCTTCAATAAATTCACAGACGCACAGAAGAACTAATAGGTAACATGTACAATCAATACATGGCAACATCTCCACCCTCACTAGAAAACGAAACACCAAAATTAAATGGCATACCAAAAAGAATAGATTCAGTTAAATCAAAAGCAAGTTTGATTCCACAAATAAGTACAGAAACAAACACATCTGAAGACATAAATCCGTCGATAAAGGAAGAGAAAGATATATTTACCGTAGACCCTAAAATTGCACCAAAAACGCGGGAAAACGATATGTCAATGTCAAACGGGTTGCCAGATGATGAAAAACTACCAAATACAGATAATATTGAGAACGGAGTGAATTTGCCAGAAGTCTTAAGGTCAAAAAGGAACATTTTAGAGCCATTAAATAGAGATGTGCCAATATGGTCTCTGGCAAAAGGGCCATGTGTAGTTGCGATGCAATTAAAAAAGTCTATGACTATTGAAGGAGGTAAGTCAAATATTTTTAATCAATTAAAAAACCATAAGTTTAATATTATAATTCATGTAATACAAGAATATATTATATACAAAAGAGCTGTGAAAAAAAAAATTTATGTAAGATATTTCATCCTCACTTAACCACATTCATAAAAAATGTAAATCGTCCAATAAAGATGTACTTGTAGACAATATAACTTTTAAATAGTAACCATAATAACTCCCTTTCACAAATCGCACCTCTTGTTGTCGCCCCCTCTATGATAGATCACTGTAAGATCCATTTAGAAATTATACATTTTGTCACTATATTAATACATCATTATTTTTTTATTAAAACAGGCACAGCGGAAATACAAACAAACGGTCGTAAACCATCTCTTCGCACTTTACAGTCTGGTTCAGGGGAAATGAGCACGATACACGAAGGACGTGAAAAAAGTTATGTGAGAGCACCCGTTGATATATTTACTGTGCCTACTCGGGGATGAATTCTAAAGTAATGGAAAAAATGTCCAAAAAAATATTTGTACGACCAAGTTCTGCTTGGAGAACTAAATTTAGGAAAAAAAAACCACTTTGTAATAAATTCAATATTTTTTTTTATTACAAAATGTAAACGACTCCATTGCATTAATTACGATTTATGAATTATGTCGATTGTAGTATTAGTAGTATAATAGATAGTATACAATACCAACAAACATAATTTTGAAAGTTGGTTAAAAGTTTTATAATCTCTGAAATAGAATAAAACAAGCCATCCCAATAACAATATTCAAAGGCGAATGCCTAAATAATAGTAGATATAAATTAATTTCAAGCAGGGAGCCTAAAAATATTTTTTTAATAAAATCTACATCAACCATTTTAAATACAGCATTTTAAATTGGTGCGAAATTATAAATGGATAAATTTTATCATTTATATTATCTTCGAATATCTGCCTTTGTCTAAATGCAGATTAAAAATATCGTGCCTTGCTCATTAACTAAATATGGGATATTAATATGTAGGTGTTCATTTAAAGTAATTTTTGTCTAGTATAGACTTAAATGTAATGTATATTAGTTTTAAAAATATATCATTTTGTTTTCACTTTACAAATAAAATTAAATAATATATATATTCAGTTTTCTTATAATATTAAACTATATTAATTTATTTTAAAGCTAGCCGAGAGTGCCATCAATATAAGAACAATCTGTTTTCTTTTTTAAATCGAACGTAACATTATTTCAAACTTTTTCAGTTATTATAAAATATGAATCTTTTAACTGTATTCTTCGGTTTTTAAATGTTTTATCACTTTTTACTTTTATATATTAATTTGTAAATAATGTCCGTTTGAAGAAATCACACATAAATTACATTAGTTACGCACTTGTAACGATTATTATTTAAGGCATCACTACATAGTATAAAACAAAGTTGCTACCCGCTGTCTGTCTGTCTGTCCCTATGTATGCTTAGATCTTTAAAACTATGCAACGGATTTTGATGCGGTTTTTTTAGTAGATAGTGATTCAAGAGGAAGGTTTTAATATATCATTTATCAAGTTTATGTATACATTTACTAGGGGAACTCGCGGCTCGTGGCTTCGCTCACGCTAAATCTACGGACGAGCCCGAGCATAGCGAGGGCAAGTAACTAGTTATTATGATAATCCAAATGATGTTTCAATATACAAGTATTTTTATTTTCTTTCTATAAGAAAAATCGTTAATTTCGCCAACAGTTTAAAGTGTAAAACATCATATATGTACTTTAATATCTCTCAAGACAAATAAATTTTAAATAGTCCACGAAACCAACCTAACTATTGAGTCGTCGTTTTTCTTTCTTTATATAAAAGCAAGAAAGAGACAAATATATTAAAGGCTTAAACATTTATAAGACGACTTACCCTCCCTTTGGAGATAACAGACGGACAAAAAAATATATATTTTTCTTATTAGATTTTTTGACAGTTCAAATAGGCATAGATGAGCGTCGGGAAAGTCCCTATAACATAGTGTAATTTGAATGTGATTTCTTCATTTAGAAAGTAAGATTCACTCAGTTTTAGATTTAAGACACGTTGAGTGATATTTCCTAGTCAAAGCAATAAAATTTATTAATTTTAATATATAGACTCATTTGATTTCCCTTCAACATAATCAACTTCAATAAAAAAACTCGTGATTAAACCTATGTTATCCATATAATAAAATCTAACTTAATTCAATCTGTACATTGATTATTTTTTGGAAAAAATTATTAAAATAGTCATTATCGACACAGAAGCCGAATATAACATTTCTAGAATATTTGTATTTGTCTGTGACCGCATCATGAGAATACTGGAAAGATTTTGATGAAATTTACTATGATGATAGCTGGGTATTTGGGTTAACATAAAGGCTACTTTTTACTGTAAGAAAACGTCTCTTTTGTGAGAAATTCGAACTAACAGTTGAAACAAATCTAAACCCTAGAACCAAAGTAATAATAACCACTTCTATAAGGATCAATAAAATATATTTAATACACAGATTCAAGTGAATTTGGCTCAATCAGTAGAGACCCTACCTTCTGCGCCAGCGGTCGCGGGTTCGAGTCCCGCTGGGGGCATTCATATGTTGAGCACGAATGTTTAATCCAGTCATGGGTGTTTATACTTGAAGGGTACAGGGGCAAAACAAGGAATGTCACATAAAATTAAAAAAGTTAAAAAGTATGGAAACATTGCATTGAGATTTTGCCGCGTATTATAGATTGCAATGTTAATTACAAAAAAAATAATTTTTGTGACATACATTGTTTTGCCTCTGTACCCTTCTTTTATAATATGTATGAATTTTTTATGTGTGTAGTATATCAACTATCTGGTATCCGTAACACAAGCTTAGCTCACCACGGAACTAGATGGCGCTGTGTGTAATAATGTCCCAACAACATATTTTATTGTATTGATAAAATTTAGTTTAAGAAATTGCTTAAAAAATACCTTAAAAGCAAGCCTGCTGAAGTCTACCAGAGGACATCAAATAAAAAAAAGAACATACATTAAGACATATATTTTTAAGTAAGTAGTAATAAATGTACAAAAATCATAAGCACAACATTCAGAATTCGATAAAAATCATTAAATTTAATTATCCCACTTCTTAAATTCTAAGCCATCTGGTGGTTTCACCTCCACTTTTTCTTTGGCCACTTCATTCCAGTTAGTACTTAGCACGGTACCTCCGGACTCCAACTGCAAATATTATTTTTATTTTATTTATTGTATATCATCATCAGTCCTTTTTAATGTCCCACTGCTGGGCGCGGGCCTCCCTCAGTACGAGGGGGATCAGGCCATAGTCCACCGCACTGGCCTAGTGCGAGTTGGCGGACTGAGCATGGCTTAACAAAACTTGCTAGGTTCTCTCAGACATGCAGGTTTCATCACGATGTCATCCTTCACCGTAAGACAAGTGGTAATCAGAATAGAAATGATTCGCACATGAAAATATCAGAGTTGCGAGACGCGGATTTGAACCCGCATCACTCTGTTATACCGCTGCGCTACCACTGCCTTGCTGCCTGCCTGCCTTATTATTTATATTAAAAGTAAATATAACAAAAGTGCACTCTAACTCTGTCACTCTCATACTTGGCATGGCACAGGATCGACGTGACACATCACCAACTTCCCAACTCCGGGCTGTTACTGAGGCTTACTAAGCAGATTCAGTAACCAAACTTAAAAAAAGCCCGACCCGGGAACAAAAGAGCTCTAGGCATTTACATCCTTCCAAAACTCTAACTCAACTCTGCATAACAGGCACAATATCTTGGCACCTCGCGTACACTCCCGGAGGTCTTCAACAAGACAAAGAGCCTGCTAAGATTC
Source organism: Boloria euphrosyne (assembly GCA_951802675.2). Lineage (NCBI taxonomy): Eukaryota > Metazoa > Arthropoda > Insecta > Lepidoptera > Nymphalidae > Boloria > Boloria euphrosyne. Next base: position 3,141,017 of record OX637900.1, on the reverse strand, counting down.
CTGGAGGAGCTGGGGTAGCAAGAATAACTACAGTTCCCACATACGCTAAATAGGTGCTAGACGTTGAGTTGCGGATATCAGCCTGTCTTAACCATAACCATAGCCCGACCCAGGACTCGAACCCAGGCCTACCTAGAGCTCCGGGTCAACAGCTGTACATATTAGCCACTACGCCAATGAGGCAATTATTATAGGTTTAACAAATACTTCTGGTATAATACTTTCTTAGATTTGCGCGAATATTCGACATTATAAATGAAACTACCTTTTCGGATTTTGTCGCGGATTTATTTTGATTTTTAGTTCCTGAAGTTTCTAATGCTTTACAGCAATCATGGTCACGGGAGAGACAAAGCCTTTAGTTTCATTTCATTAGTAGTTTCATTTATAAATATTTTCGGGGTTTGCCACAATGGAGTTTTAAGAGGCATTCAATATGTATACATCAACTTACAAAGCTTTTGTTCATGGCTTTTCTGACTTCATCCGAACCATCTCCATATATTTTTTGGAATAATGCATTGAGAGCAGCGTCTCCCTCTGGCTTTTCTTCTTCTTCCTAAAAAAAATTAAATTTATTATATAATAACATTTACACTAATGAATAAAAATGCTAAATGTACTGTAAGTGAAAAACACCTGTATTATTTTTTTTTATAAAAAAATCCGGCCAAGTGCGAGTCGGACTCGCGCACGAAGTCATCATCATGATTATACTTCGAGCGCTTTTAGATATTTTTTGATGAGTGAGTGAGTGAGTGTGTGTGAGTGAGTGAGTTAGTGAGTGAGTGACCTTTCCTTTTATATATTTAGACATATAAGAAAAGTTAAACTACCCAGTTCCAAATGTCATTAACACTTAGTTTCAACTCCCTTTTATTTCATTTTATTTATGATTAAAAACAGAAAAATATACACATTTACCAATCAAGTTTCCAAAATATTATATATCCTGAAAGAAAAAAATATATATCCATCACTCCGGGAGTGCCAACAGAAGTGAAAACTAGAATTTTTTAGATGGGTACTAGAGTTGTTGGGTTATGAATTGCATTTTATTTATGAATTGTATTTTATTAATTATTAGGAACTTTAAAATTTATCCAGACGCGTTCGCGGTCTGCTATATGTACATGTATAATATATGCAAACACTATAGCTGTGTCTTGTAACGGTGTCGCGAGTCCAGAGATTTTATCTCATCTCAAAAAATATGAGTACCGCGCTAAAAGAAGTTTTCACTTCAAAAAACAAAATGAACAGACAACTTACCATTTTTTTAATATCTTTTTCTATTTTATCCCAGTCTTTTCTGAATAGTTTTGGTGGTTTCTGAGGTCCAGAAGCATCAATAACCGCTGAAATACATAATATGATAAATATTCTTCAAATAGTTTGTCAATATTATTTTATTACTAAGAAAGTGTGTTACTTTTATTTACGAAATTATCAATGTAAAGTGAATAAAATTCTTATGAAAAATCCCATATTATAGTTAAAAAATAAACTAACAAACTGTTTTTACTATTAAAATTATCAAGAATATTTAGTCAATTTTACCCTGCGGTATTGCCTTAAGTTTTTCCTCTTTGCCCTCTCCTTCTAACAAAGTCCATCTCAGTCCCTCTTTCTTCCTCATTTTCACTTCTATTTTGGAAGCCGACACAACATGAGTACACATAGACGGTACTATTTCATGAGCTAATTCAAGTTCTAAGCTGTATTCCGAATCAGAATTTGGTATTATGCTTGAGACTGACAGCTAAAAAATGATTATAATTTAATAAATGCAGAAAATAAGACTTGTTTTTAAATAAAATTGTTTACCAAAATAAAAATACTTAAAATTATTTGAATAATACAAATGGTCGAAAATCCGAACCTACATCGACCTTCACCAAGCCGATGATAGAATAAATTTTATTTTAAAATAAATTTAGTATATTAGAAAATATAATAAAAACGGGATGGCTAATCTTTTAGCTGGACAGAATATTTTTAATTATTTTTTAATAAATGATTTTTCATCAAATATTGCAACATCAAGATAATAAGAAAATTTTATCCTGATTTGAAAGTATAAAACATATAGAATGTGCAGACGTTGGGTAGTCTATTATTTACGTGGACGAACTACTGGGTTGCCAGGTATAAACAGGTATTATAGTAGTACTACTAATATTGTAAATACTGTCCGTAATTCAATAAAATGATAAATATATGAACTACAATAATATGTTTATGAATAATTTAAAAACTAATTATTCAAATATTTTTATATTGTTTATTTTCAATTTTTTTAACAATGTTTATTATTTTTATTAAATCAAAGCATTTCTTTTATGTCCAACTTCATATGTAAAAGAATTTGAGATTACTTACACTTTTATCTCCATAGTGAACCTTCACTTTGTCGCTGGGAGCATTTTTGAGCAAAATCGTTACTACAACTAGTGCATCTGTTTGGTACCAGTCATGCTTTATTTTAGGTTTGGCGGGCTGGAAAAGAGTAAAATTTGAGAATAATATATAAAATAAAAATATTTATAGTTATAACCAATATTCTTTTCCTTTAAATTTAAACACACAAATTAATACTATAAGTATTTCAGATAAATAAATTGATTTTAATATGTATCAATAAAAATATGATTCAGTTTTCATTTAGGTTAGATTTTGTGTAATAATAAAAAAAGAACTTGAATAAAGCTGTGATTAAAACCTGGAATTAATAATGAAGAAGTGGATATTTTCTGCATTGAATGTAAATCTCGAATATATCAAATTTCTTAATTGTGTGTATGATTGTTTACATGTGAACTTGATCATGATATGTTTAATATATGTAATTAGTATATTCAGCAGTTTAATATATTTTCTACTTTTAATTATTATATCCATGAATACTTGGTTTGGCATAAATGTTAGGTAATTTTAAGTATACAATGTAAAATGCACTCATGCTAACCCTGTTTTAGATAAAGAAATGTCTTTAAAATAGGTTTCGTTTAATTACGACACATAGCGGTCTCTGGTCTTATGTTAAAAACTAAAACAATAGGTATGTTTCAAAAGAACGAATATTTACCTCCGCAGGCGGCGAATCTTTGACGTCACTCATTTTCTTTCCGCTTTTCGAGCCTAAAGTATTATTTTGAGGTCAGTTTTCGTAAGATGAAAATTCTGTAATACAGCTGTTTATTTTTACACAAATGACAATTCCTGAATATTGAATTCAACAATTATTGACAAAACGGAATATAATTCAATATATAAAAAGTCAAGGCAGAGTGCAGACTTTTCTAGATAAGAAGCGTTTAGAAATTTTTTGTTTATTCAGTTATAAAAATGATTCAGATTAAAATATTTACCATACAATTATAAAACGATTAGAGTGCAAAAACATGGAAATGTTGTTTTAATTCTTCTAATTTGTAATATTAGAATAGTTTTTTAGTTTTTTATAACAAAATTGGGATTTTAACTAACAAGATGTACTCAAGGAGTGTAATTATTCGTGTTTATCACATAAAATATTACCTGTACTTTTATAATATTTAAATCGTCAGTTATTTGGCTATAAAAAGGATTGTACAATTATCGTCTTAGCGTATTTTTATACGACACAATGTCAAAACAAATTGTAACATGACAATGACAATTATTGACATAACGTCAATCTGACAAATGAAAATTGTGACTATTTTGAAGCGAAACTGAAAACAGCTGATTATATATTATTATTCTGTTTATTGTTGATAAGCGAAATAAAAAATAAGTACGACATCTTTTATATTTTCGGTAATTTATCTATTTACGCATTTCCCATTTAATTAAACCTCTAGTTATGCGGGTAAGAATATATATAAGTAATGTATAAAATAGGTTATATATTATTATTTTTATCACTATTAGATATCTATTATCATTGTTTGTGTACGTAGCATTGCAATTTTGTAAATAAACTTGATAAACTCTCAGATAATTTGTCTTATCAGTAGGTTCTTGCAATAAACCATTATTTCCTTTATTAATTTTATAATACAAACGCCTTGGAACTATCTTATTACTTATTACAGAGAACAGTGGGAAAGTAAGTGAAAATACTGTTATAATTTTATATTATACAGCTACTATAATTATACTAGAATGAGTTATTTATGTGATATTAAGTTACAGTGTTTGAAAAAGTACATAGTAATAATATAAAAGTTATATAAAACAGTAACTTTTTTTCACTTGATTATATACTTCTTGTTGTTTCCAGAATTGGACTATAACTATTTTTAAAAAGATAATTCATTTTGAAGTTAAGAGATATATGAACACAATGCCGCCTAAAAGAATTGCTGTTTGCCAAATGACGTCAGTTGCAGATAAAGCTAAAAACATGAATGTTGTTAACAAGTTAATTAGTGATGCTGCAAAAGAAAATGTACAGGTATAAATATATGTAGTACAATATATTTCAAGCAGAAAAAAAATGTTCAAATTTAAAAATAACTCATGCAAATATTTTACCTTCCAAAAACTATAATATTTTAAATATTTGTTATTTTCAGATGATTTTCTTTCCAGAAGCCTGTGATTTTATATGTGACAATAAAATGGATACATTAAACTCTGCAGAATCAATATTAACTGGCGACACGGTGAACAAGTACAGAGAACTAGCTGCACAGCACAATGTGTGGTTGTCTATGGGAGGAGTCCATGAAAAGGTCTGTAAAAATATGCAAACTAATAGCAATATTTAATTAAAAAAAAAATACAACCAATATGTATATCAAAATAATTGACTATTCAGTCATTAAAAATGTCATAAAAATATCAATGTAGTAGTTCATCATAGTAAACCATTAGCTTTTCTCCAGCTCATATCTAAATAATTTTCAGTACAAATTAGCAAGTACCCTTATATAATATTTTCTTTCTCTACAAAGATTAATTTTATATAATATATGTTTTTAATTTTAATTTTCGATGTTTTCCTGCAGTAAAAAGTATCCTATTCCTATATCCTATCTTGGCCCAAATAGCCAGCTATCATCATATCATATTTAAGTGGTAGTGCCATGCTTGTTACCTTCGGGTAGCAGCCGAATGGGCCGGCACGCCCCGTATAGTACCACTCTCTCACAGGAGACCGGCGTGAAGTGGCAGCTACGCTGTCGCGTTTCGTCCGGTGAGTGAGAGTCCGGGAGGCCCACTCACCATCCCTACTCCCATCCTTCTCCCTCCTCCCTCCCTCCCTTTCCTGAAAGGCCGGCAACGCATCTGCAAGCCCTGTGGTGTTGCCGATGTCCATGGGCGGAGGTGATCACTTACCATCAGGTGAGCCTCCTGCCCGTTTGCCCCCTATGTCCCATAAAAAAAAAAATATCCTTCATCAAAATCTGTCCAGTAGTTTTCTCATGACAGACAGACAGACTGACAGATAAAAATTCTAAAAAGTATAAATTCGGCCTCTATCAATAATAATGATTATTGAAATAAGATTTTTCTAAAATTATTTAATATTTCACTCAGAATTTTAATAAATAGAATTCTAATTTGTTAATGAAAATCTAAATTGCTCTTTTTTTCATTAGGATGAAGAGAACCCTAATAAACTATTTAATACGCACATCATAATAAATAATGAAGGCAATATAGTTCAGACATACAGAAAACTTCATTTATTTGATGTAGAAATACCGGAAAAGAATATAAGATTAAAAGAAAGTGATTTTTGCACACCAGGCAACCATATTGTCGCACCCGTGGAGAGCCCTGTTGGGAAAATTGGTAAGTAAATGTGAATCACTTGTATTCAGGCCTTTTTAACTTCCCACTGCTGGGCTTGAGCCTACCTTCACGAGGGGGATCAAGACATAGTGCACGGACATAGGCGGACTTCACATGTCTTTCAAAGACTGCTAAGTTCTCTCAGAACGTAGGTTTCCTCACAATGATTTCCTTAGCCGTTATTATGACTGTATTTTTTATTTTTGTTTTTTTTACCAGGTCTCGCAATATGCTATGATATGAGGTTTCCAGAACTTAGCACTGCGTTGAGTACGATGGGAGCTGATATAATAACTTATCCGTCAGCTTTTACTTATGCCACCGGAGATGCACATTGGCATATTTTACTGAGGTGTTTATTATTTACTAATATTGTCTTACCACCGCACTCAGAGTCACTTAATGAACTATTAAATCGAGAATCTCCATACTAAAGAACGACTTAACGGTTCATTAAGTGACTATGAGTGCGGGCGTTAGACTTAAGCAAATAATTGACAATTTGTAATGGATATTGTTAATAATTTTATATTAATTAATAGGATTAGATAATTTTGATAACTTTATATCGTTGCTATAGCTATGTATTTTCGTATATTTATTTGGATCTTTGGTTCCCGAAGTTTCAAATATTATAAATAAAATGGTTAATTTGGGGCCATGGGGTCATAGGAGAAACTATGGTTTTAGACGTCTCGAAAAATATTATTCGAGCTGATATAGTAACTAATATTCATTAGATTAATTTTAAAGATAGATGTATGTTTCAAACTCTCACGCAAATATTGCTGAACGAATTTTGATGAAACTTTACATTGATATGGCTTATACATCATATTAAAACTTAGGTTATTAATTAAGGAAAAAAATATTATTTTAAGTAACATTCTTTTCTATTTTCTATACTGAAGCTTTAAATATGGTGCTTCTTAAAATTTCAGAGCTCGTGCCATAGAGAATCAATGCTATGTGATAGCAGCGGCTCAAACTGGCCATCATAATAACAAACGTCGTTCATACGGACACGCTCTCTGTGTTGATCCCTGGGGTCAAGTCTTAGTGGACTGTGGGGATCAAGCTCCAAGTTATATGGTAGCAGAAATAACGGACAGGATAGTGGAGGTTAGAAGGAACATGCCAGTGTTTCAACATAGACGGTAAGTTGGATATGTGGAAGATGCTGGGCCAATATGAGGGGGATCAAGACATAGTCCAAGTGACTAAGTGTGGGTGGATCGAGTATAAGTTTAGACAACTTGCTAGGTTTTCTTAAACATTCAGGTTCACTGGTGTTTTCTTCACTGCTAATATTCTATAGTAGTATTCTATATCATTCCGTCAGCTTAAAAAAAATCAGTATCTCGATGAATATGTGATAGACCTACAAGATATTATTAAAAAAAAAAAAAAGAAAATGAGTGAAAAATGTAATGTCAGTCAATTCTTAAAAATTCGATTTTACATTTTTGTAACTGCAATAGTTTTCGGGATATTTTAAGCATAAGTTTAAAAAACTGTGAATAAATTAAATTTTGAATATTATTAAAAAAATCTTAAGTCTTAAAATTCTTTTTAGGCCATATGTCTACTCCCTCTACACACTAAGTTTAAGGAATGATCTCCTTCCAAGTCACAAAGAGAATATTACACCAACTGAGAATCAAACCCCGTCCCCAAAAGCAGGACCGACGAATGTATTTGGACACGTGAAAGTGCCCGAATCCTGTGTATTCTATAAAAGTAAATTGACTTACGCTTTTGTTAATTTAAGGTAAGTGAAGTCTTTAGAAGTAAAATGGAACAATTAAATCCATATCTAAATGTTACAGTTAAAACCCGTTCTCAGTTACAACGCGTTTTAACAAGTAAATTCTAGTTTCGACGAAACGCCTTAGTAAAAATTAAAATTGATTAGAAAATTGGAACAAAAATGTAATTGTCGATAAATTATATAGAAGGTATGTTGGGTAATTACTTAAAATCAGTTGCTTTTTATGAACATTATTTTCACTAAGTGTTTAAAGAGCAATTTAAAATATTACACATGTTGGTACGAATCGTGGGCACGGATAGACAGCAAGTTCTAAATGGCCTACATACCTTTACTTTTCCTTATTACAGTTAGACTTAGCAACAGTTCTTAAAGGTAAATTTGTCTTTGTTACATCATTAATTTGCAAGATTTTTTCTTGAGAGTTGTTGAATTCTGACCTGACGAAACCCAATAAATTAGCTTATTGAAAAACCTAAAATAAATGTAAATAACTGATAACATAAAAAGTAACTGAGATTTTAAATATTTACTAAAAAAATTTCAAAAATACCATATTTTGTTCCAATCTTCTAATCAATTCTAGTCTTTATTTATTTATTTATTTATTTATTTATTTATTTATTTATTTATTATAAGGGATGATGCACAGCACAGAAAAAGTTGTTAAAAAAAGTTATATACAATTATGAAGGCCAATTATGAACATCCAACTTATTAAAATTAAGAACGTCAAACAAATGTGCAAATAAAGAAAGGAAAAACAAATAATGTGATGAAACAAAAAAAAAAAGAAAGAACTCATTATCATATTAAACTAAACTAAATACCCTTAGGAAGTATAAATTAAGATTATAAATACTTGTAATATTGTCTCTATGTAAAAAGTAATACATAATATTTGAAAATAATAATAATAAATTAGACATAAATATTTATAAAATGTATACAAATAATATTATATAAATATTATTTGTGAATTCACAAAAAGTACTTTGTACATATTATCATTACAAATACAAAATTAAGCTTATTCTAGAATATGGTTAGTTACTGAAAAATGTTTATAATAGATTTTACGTTTAGGTCACTGTGCTGTTGCATTAGGTTATCCTGTAAAAATAGCATAAGTTTGTTGAAATAAATAAATAAATAAATAAATAAATAAATAAATAAATATTATTATTTGTTTTTTTGATTATGTATGTTAAAGAACTTGCGTTTGATTTTATTTATAAATATATTTTTAGATCCATTGAAAATATCTATGCTTTTAAATTTCAAGTTATAGGTGTTGGGTAATCTTATAAGAACAGAATTCTGCACATAGTTTGTGTGGCATTTCGGGACATATAATAAGAGAGCGTGTCTCATTCGGCGTGAAGGGATATTCAGCACAATATGTTCAGCTAGCTCCGGACAGTCTAGGCGGCCACGAATTATATCATACAATAATCGCATGTCTAACGCCTCTCTGCGTTCCGTTAATGTCAAAAGGTTATATGCTCGGCAGATATCTATGTAATCATCACCAATGTCAGCTTTTCTGCATTTAAAATTTAGGTGATGAATAAATTTCTTCTGTACACTTTCGATGCGTTTAATATAAACATCGTACCGTGGGGACCAAACAGGAGCAGCATATTCTAGGATGCTTCGGACATATGCGTAATAAACTATTTTGAAGGTCAGAGGATTTTTAAATGGACTACATGTTCGCATTACAAAACCAAGATTTTTGAGTGCTTTGGATCTAATTATGTCAATATGAGAATACATTAACATTTTGCTGTCAAAGTATACACCTAAATCACGGACCATTTTTGCTCTACCAATTTCAATATCATTAAAATTATATTTAAATACAATAGGTTTTTTTTTGCGAGTGAAACTAATACATTGACATTTTTGAATACTAATATTTATATTATTCTTTGTATAATAATTAAATAGATTGTTAAGATCATGTTGTAGCCGCTTGCAATCATCAATCGTGCGCACACTCATGTACACTTTTTTATCGTCAGCATAGAGTAAGTGTTTTGAGTTTACAATAACTGTATTTATGTCATAAATATATGCGCTATAGAAGAGAGGGCCGAGATGGGATCCCTGGGGTATACCAGAGGATACATGAATAAAGTCAGACCTATAACCTCCAAGAACAACAGTTTGGGCACGGTTAGTAAGATATGACCGCACCCAACGTAACAAGTCACCATGAATTCCGAGACGTTGTAGCTTTATCTCTAACCTTAGTTTCGTCGTTAACGTAACGTTGTCGTAACGTAAACGCCTTAGTTGAATTGCGTTGTAAATGAGAACGGGTTTTAACTGTAACATATACATATAATAAAATTGTATCTAAGTCGAATTTGTACCTTGAATATGTTTTGGAAAATCTTATTGAAATAGACATTGTTATCTAGACAGATGGCGAGATTTTTTTTCTGTCTCAACATACCGAATTTCATCAAAATTTGTCCACCGGTTTTCATGATAGCGTTACAGACAGATAGATGAAAATTCTAATAAATATAGATTCGGCCTTTATATCGATCACATTGAATAATATTTTTTAATAAGATTTTCAAAAAAATGTTACGTATAGGTTCGACTCAATTACAATTTTAATATACCAATATATAGATAATATGGATATAAAAACCCATGACTTAAAGTCAACCATTCGTGCTCATTACACAAGTGAGTGCCCCAAGCGGAAATCGAACATACGAACACTAGTACAGCAAGACTACAAACTGAGCCAAACATGAAACGTATTACTATAACTTTAATAAATAGTGTAAATTTTAGTAATAATTTATAATTTTCAGATGTGTCATACCAGGTCACGTTCTAGTGGCTCCGATACGATTGGCCAGAAGAAATAAAGACCTTACTGACGAAGAGGCGGAAGATTTCTATAAAACTGTTCGTTTGGTGCAGAATGTAAGTTATATGGCATGTCTTTAGATGCAGTGGTAGCCCATTGGTAACGCGCTCGCTTGGATAACCGAGTGAAGTTGGATCAAATCCGGGTCTCGCACCTCTGATATTTTCATGTGTGAATCATTTCTAACATGATTACCTTGTCTTATGATGAAGGAAGACATCGTGAAGAAACCTGAATATCTGAGAAGACCTAGCAAGTTTTCGTAAGACATGTGAAGTTCGCCAACCCGCATTTGTCCACGCTAGTGGACTATGTCCTGATCCCCCTCGCATTGAAAGGACGTCCACCCCCAGCAGTGGGATAGTATAAAATGTTTGAATACAATTCATTAGAGAGTGTGAAGGTAGTCTGAAATGTGTACTCAGTCATTTTTAATGTCCCACGGCTGGGACTCTAAGCCATCCTGCAATACGAGGGGGGATCAAGCCATAGTAAACATGCCAGTGAGCATGTCTTTTACGAACTACTTTCTCTCAGACATGCAGGTTTCCTCACGATGTTTTCCTTCAACGTAAGACAAGTGTTAATCATGTTGGAAATGATCCACACATGACAATATAATAAGTGCTAGACCCGGATTCGAACCCACTTCACTCAGTTTCCCATGCACGTTAACTTTACGACAGTGCAATGTGGCCGCTTTAATTAACTTTACGTTCTGAGTAATGTATAGTTTGGAGTATTTTTTTATGTACTTATAATGCTTATTAATTAAAAATAAGTGAAACTCTCAATTTAATAGAGGAGTAAAAAAGACGAAGAATAAGTTTAATCGTCGTAATACTATCGCAATGTGTGTGGTTATTAAAATGGCGTTTTCCTATAAAATTATCTTCTTTTTTTTCGTAGTTAATGGAGAAAGTGCACAGCGCTGAGTCCTGCACTGTCACGATACAGGACGGGCCTGACGCGGGACAGACAGTTAAGGTAAAAACTAAAATATAATATGTTAATGATACATCAATTCTATACTTGTAAAAGTGACAAATGTAATAATAATAATGTTCTCCGACCGACTTCGGCCATGGCGGCCAATCCCATTGAGACTAGCCCATTGAGACACAAGTGCACTCTCTGTTCCTATCACTCTCATACTCCCGTGGGACGACACGAGACACGACCAGTGAGAACTAAGCAGAACCGACGGCTTTACGTGCTCTGTTTAGGCACGGGGGTGACACACCACCAACTTCCCAACTGAGGCTGACTAAACAGAAAGACTCAATAACTAAACTTTGCTCGACCCGATACTCGAACCCAGAACCCCACATGTGCAGTCGTAATGACTGTTTTTCGTGATATGTGCAACAGCTTAGAATTTTAATGATTTCTAATATTTTTATACTTCAAAGCAATGTGGAAACCCTAATGAGTTCCTTTCTATTTTTCCAGCACCTACATTGTCATATAATGCCAAGGAAAAAGGGGGATTTTATAGAAAATGATTTGATTTACTTGGAATTGGCCAAAAATGACCAGTGAGTTGTATTTAATATTACTTATTATCTCTTCGCGTTAGTTCATCGCTAAGGCCCAAACAGTATCATCGTTTTACTCCACATTATAATCTATCTGAATTTCATCCAAATAATTATTATAATAATTTATTATATTAATAATAACTCCGTTTTAATATGAAGTAGTGACACACACGCACACAAATTTTCACAATTATTTAGTACTAGTGACTGATACTGATACATTTTTTACAGAATTTTAAGCTACGAGGCTTGCGTTACGGATACCAGATAGTTGATATACTAAACATATTTTTAAATACATACATACTATAAATATAAACACCCACGACTGGAGTACAAGCATTCGTGCTCAACAAATGAATGCCCCCAGCGGGACTCGAACCCGCGACCGCTGGCGCAGAGAATAGGGTCACTACCAACTGAGCCAAACGTGTCGTCAGAGATTAGATTTCATCAAAATCGGTTCGATTGTTTAGAATTGCGCGGACAAACAAACAGATGCTTTATTTCACAAATTGTTATATATCTAATTATAGTTAACGATAATTTGATACTTATTTATTTATTTGTTTATTCATTCATTCATTCGTTTATTTATTTATTAGGATGATACACAGCACAGAAAAAGTTGTTAGAAAACGTTATATACAATTTTGAAGGCCAATAATGATTATCCAACTTATTAATTAAGAATTAAATTAAGAACATAAAACAAACGTGCAAATATAAAAGGGAAGTATAAATTAAGAGTATAAACAGTAGACTTATGATGTAAATGTTTCCTTTCTTATATTTTAGAATTAAAGCTGGTCATCCAGCGAAGCCTGCGCGAAGTTTAGAGGAAATGGAAAAAGAAGCAGCCATGCTTCGGGAACAATTAAAGAAAATGCGTGAAGAAAGCTAACTACATGTGTTCAGCTCTTTTTAACGTCCCACTGCTGGGCGTGGGCCTCCCTTCAATACGAGGGGGATCAGGACATAGTTCACCACGCGATTGGCGGAACTTGCTAGGTTCTCTCGGACTTCCAGGTTTCCTCACGATGTTTTCCTTCACCGTAAGACAAGTGGTAATCATGTATTATATTTATTCGCAATAATTAACAAATGTTGTAAATAAAAATAAATACAAATATATAAATTTTAATTTTTCTTTAATCTTGTTTTTTTATTACTATCGACTCACTCTTATTTCGCTTTGGGTTCGGAGTAAAAAACATAAACCACAGATAACATAATACTGTACTAGTACATAAACCATCCCACAAGGACCATATTTTTCCGGGATAAAAAGTAAAACCTATGTACTCTTCCAGATTATAATCTATCTTTGTGACAAATTTCATCCAAATCCGTTCTGATGTCCGTCACATTTATAATATCAAACTAGCATTTCCCGCTGCTTCGCCCGCGTTCTAATCACTATTTAAAAATAAGAATTGTTGTAGAACGTTGAAAATTTAATACGTATTTTATGATGCCAAATCAAAGTTATTAGCTAAACAGTAGGCAAGACGGTGCGCCGTGCGGGACTTGCATCAAGCGAAGCGGCGCTTGAAGCAGCGCTTGCATTTTATTCTCGCGTCCGCATTTTTTTGCGACATTTTAGCCAATGTATACAAAATAAATTAAAATACTTGACAAATTCTATACTAAAACCTTCCTCGAGAACAACTTTTTCCATTGGTGGATACGGCATGAAAATCGGTGCAGTAGTTTGCGAGTTTTGTGCGAACAAACAGACAGATAGACGCGGCGGAGGACTTTGTTTTATAATATGTATAGACTAGTAGGATTTATGCTACCTACATTAATGAAGTTTAGTATATTATATTAAGCGATATTTATAAAACAAAAACATTCTATAAAGCGATCTCGAAGCGATAAATTAACAAATATTGTTAGGTTCTTTGATGCCATTTTGGCATTTTTTGAATTCATTTTGCAAAATTGTGGGTAGACTGTCTGTTACTGCTAAGAGTATATAATGCCTTTGAGGCCTCTAAAATTTTATTCTCTCCCGTCACCACGATTGTTGTAAAGCATTTACGTATTATTTTAAAGCATTTTTTAAGCATCAATTTTAGGAACCAAAAATCATAATAAATCCGGGCAAAATAAAAATCCGAAGAGATAGTTTTTTTTTCTAATCTTTTGTGATCTAATTAACACGAATCATAAGCTCGTATATTGCACAGATTAAAAATAATATCAGTCAGTTCGAATATGGATAGAGGTTATTGCTAACAAGAAAGATAATATATCTAAAGATAAAAAATAAATAAAAGGCAAATGTTTCAAACAATATATTTTCAGCTCTCAGGCCAAACAATACTTTCAATCCAATCTATGAAGCTAGAGACCCTAGTGTAGACCCCGGGCAAGTCGCGAAGCGCACAGCCGATACCGAATGACGTCACTCCTATAATATAATGCATGGTCCCTTCGTCATTATCAGGGAGAGGGATCTTCACTTGCAGAGGACCCCCTGAATCACCCTGGAATTTGAAATTTTAAGAATCTAGTTATATAAATAAAATGAAGTGTAACTTTGTAATTTCAATTTTAAATAAGAGCTTTTCACTAAATGCATATGAAAGTTTACTATACGGTAATTACATATAATTTTTAAAATTTTTGTTTAAAAACAAACTTAGCCAAACGTATCGTCAAAGTAGGTAAAAGACAATATTCACCTGACAAGCATCGACCCCCCCAGCCAGCTTTCCAGCACATATCTGATTATCCTGAACACCGCACCAATGCCGGTTGCAGGCAGTGCGTAACAAATTGTTGCATTCTTCCGAATTTATAATATCCACTACAGCCGCTTGAAGTACTACAGCTGTCCTTCTCGTCGCTAGTAATAAAAAACAATGAGTCTTTTAATGGATGAAAGAATAGGAATCAAGCTGAAGGAAGGTATACATTTTATGAAACAAAAGATGTTTTTCGTAATTGATAAAATCGCCACAAAAAGCATGTCAGTAATTTCAAATTATACCTTGATATTCGCGTTGAGAATGCAGTAAATGACACATTATTTACCGGCCCAGCAATGCCCCTTAACCAATGAAATCTTCTCAAATCAGAAAGTCGCGTCCACAGTGACCAGTTGAATGCACAGACATTTCGAACGCGACGTTGTGCCTGTCCTTTTACCTCATTTACATTCAGCCCCTGCCGCTGCCCCTTGCGCTGCCGGCAATAATTCCCTAAATACTGCTGTAGCAGGATCGAGAGGAGTGTGTGTTTACATACTGCCCTACCACTCACTCCGCTTTCAAGTTTCGGCAATGGCAGACGTCGAAATAATTACAGCGGCCGCGCTGTCTCTTTTTGCGATACATAATTATATTCGATATTTAAAAAGATATCGAGTACAAAGAAAGAATGTTCGTCGTAGACGATGGTGGATGGTATCTATCCATCGAAATAGAACTTTGTAAGTACCTAATTATCGACCTACCTACTAACATCCCAAATTACTTTTTCCGTTTCCAGTAGTTCTACGTCTTTCTCCTCCAGGCGCTCGGCGAGTACTGAGCGCCGGAGCAGAATGTAAACACGCACTGCCGCTCGCGCTGCCGGTCCTTTGACTTCCGCACAAAAAACCGCCATTTTGGGGAGCGCCGGGCAGCGCGAGTGGCAATGGTAGTGGCATGAGAAGTATCGCGTTTACACACTCGTCCTGCCCACTTCCCTGCTCACTACGGCTGAATGTAAATGCGGTATTTTAATAAATTAAATTTTAAAAATGAATACCTCACCTATTCGTCAAAATAAGTGGTTCCGTAATTGAGCGGAGAAAAAAAAATGTAACATGTTTTTTAAAAAAAACTTTAAACAGTGTGACTTAAATTCGACTGTAATTGCATTACCAACTTACTGCCTTCTTAACGCGAACAGACTAACATCTTTTATTTGTTTGTTTGTTTGTTTGTTTGTTTGTTTGTTTGTTTGTTTGTTTGTTTGCTTGCTTGCTTGCTTGCTTGCTTGCTTGTTTGTTTGTTTGTTTGTTTGTTTGTTTGCTTGCTTGCTTGCTTGCTTGCTTGCTTGCTTTATTCATTCATTCATTCATTCATTCATTCATTCATTCATTCATTTATTTATATCTTTTCACAAAATGCTAATAAAAGCATACATTACCTATATGGTACTTACATCAAAACTTCAATTCTTTAAAATTTGTATCTGTCTTTTTGTTCAGGTTTATTTCTGGAGCAGCTGGACTGATTATGAGGAGACTTTCACTACATTTTTAGAAGAGATAGTGTCCCGTTTAAAAAACTAAAACGTAATGACGCACATAAGCAAAGTAAGGTTAAGACGTTAGTTATTAATAAAAATAGCTACCTGTTTCCACCACTCCCCAACCAGTTAAGGTCGCAGAAGTACCAAGTTCGGAGGTATCAAACTTCCCCCAAAGACACGCCGGCTGCACATTGCTCGAGTAGTAACTACGTTCTTCTATCTCCATTAATGCGATATCAAAATACTTTTTGGGAGCGGAATATGAAGGGTGGACGATTATCCTTAAAATTTTAACGTCTCGTGGGTTAAATCTGTGGGAATCCTATCAAAAAATATCTATTAATTTTATTATTGTGAAAAATAAATTATTGTATTGTTAAAATGGGGAACGGAAGCTAAGATATGATATGAAATATTCACATCTATCTATGTGTCTGAAGCCAAAAACGCACTAGGAAGTGGCCCACTTCGGTGGGCGGTGTGTCATGCGGGCTGCTCCTGGTACTTCTCTGAGAGCAGAGTGGATTGGAGTGTGTGAGTGGAGCAACCCCACTGTTGTTTGGTCTGCTTCGGCAGACCAGCCGTCGAAGCTTAGTGTTTAAGAACCTAAGCGATCCTGTGACGCCTCATTAAGACGAGACAGGTTCTATTGTATCTTAGTGAGTAGTGCTGGCTATATTTTATACAGGTGGTATGCCTAATGGTTTCTTTTATCATATAATCTAGGCCAAAGTAAGACAATGTTGTTATATACTTACAAAATTCATTATATTATTGTCACCAAGTCTAACCACTTCTGGTACAGTATTTGCCACGTCAGGGTCTCGCGGCGATTTCGAACAGTGAGCAGCTGTGAGGGTAAACTTGGAACTGATGAGGGAACATCCACACCTAAATAACCAAGTTCCATTCCGGCCTCTCCATCCTACTCCACCCTGAAAACATTACATGCAATGGGGCAACTTTACTTTTTTCCTTTTTCTTTTTACTTGGCCAACGCGGTGGACTATGGCCTGATCTCCCTCGTATTGATGGAAGGCCCGTGTCTACCTAGTGGGAAGTTAAAAAGGGAATACAAACTGTTAAGTGGTAGTGGTAATTTTAATTTTATATTGAGGAAGTGTAGTTTCACACAGCAAAAAGCCTCTCCATCCTCTAATTTAAATTCATGGAGGTACTAATATGCTACATTTCCAGCTAGCAGACGCCATCGAGGCTAAGGAGTAAGAGAATTTTTTATTTCACCACTTATGACAGAGGTTATAAAACCTAATTTAGTCTCCTGACGAAGACGACGAATAAATCAGTACTTTATTTTTAGGATTTCGTTTTTTTAGGAATCCTACTAGTAAATTATTTGAGTTTGAAGTCATTAACTAGGAACTCACCCTCGCCCAGCTCGGTTTTTCGGAAATTAGATTTTTCTGCAGTGGAAAGCATCAATATTCTATTATACCAAATTTTATCAAAATCTATCAAGTGGTTTTCTCGCGATACGGTCACAGACAGACAGAAGAATTATTATCTTCTGTATCGATAATAACGACTATTTGAACACAATTTTTCTATCAATGTACAGATTTGACTCATAATTTTATTATATTACGTATCTATGAATGTTTAGGTTTTTTTAATAACTACAGTTAAAAAGACTCTACGATTGTACTAGAACAAATCACAACATACCATGTGAGGAAATTCGTCAGTAAAAGCATCTCTCCCTCCAACAGTGGCTGGAGGTGGATAAGGCAATTTGTTATCAACTAATAATTTCTGAATACCTGTAAGTGACAAAAAGTATTACGTAGGACAAATAGATAAATATTCTAATGCTATTGTTATCAAATATTTTTAAAAGAGCAACTGTTGAGTTTCTCTTGGGCTCTTCTCAGCAGAGCAGCCTTCCGAGTCGGTGGTAGCTTCCCCACAGACCTACAGACTGACATTTAATTTGAATTCTATATTTTAATAATGTAAAAATGACGATTCAGTACAATATGCTATTATTAACTATGATTTTTCGTGGCACCGCTAGATCCGGAGGTCCTGAGTTGTAGTCCTGGTTCGTGCCAAGTTTAAATACTAAGTGTTTTTGTTAAGACATTCTCAGTGTCACTGTTAATGCAAAAAATATTTTCCAAATTCGACTGACAGGCCTTTTTTTCAAAAAAGACACGTCGGTCGCCGTTCTTACTTAAGATCCTCATCAGGTCTTCACCAACTTATAACACCAACTCAAAGAATGAATACGAACCGTCGAAATCGGATTTTATAAGTCGGAGATATTAATTAACCCCTTTTGCCCTTTTTTGGAGGAAGAACTCCTTCAATAAAAAACCCCGATAGAAAAAAATGGGTGGAGTCACTAAGTAAGTATAACTTGTTACTTACATTCATTGACTTCAATATGCCTCTCCCATCGGTGATTTCTCATCCAAATATATTCAAGGCATTCTGAAAGCGAGTAAATAAATAATATTAAAAAATTGTATCTTTCGTCGAGACCGAAATCTCTGTTTCTACTAAATAATAAATATTTGTCCATATATTTTTAAGCAACAAATCTAAAATAAAAGAAAGCCTTTGTTTTTTTAAACATAAATTAATTGCACAATCTGTGCGTCAAATAAGCTGTAAAGGAAAACTACTGAAACTAAGTGTCTGATAGAAAGCATGTGAAGTCCGCTATCCGGCACTTGACCAGATTTTATTCTGATCACTCTAGAGAGGAGGCCCACGCCCAGCAGTGGGTTTTAAGACATCTTAATTTTTATAAGGAAATTAGCAAATCCCGCGGCGCCGTGCGCGTTCTAATTCTGGTGGTAGAAGGATGAAAATCAAATCAAAAATCATAAAAAAATAAAAAAAATGAAAGTTTTTTGGTCTAAAAAAAATCTGGAGAGGGACAACCCTATCACCTAGGGGAATAACAAGGAACCTACGACCTCCCTACTCCCAAACAAACACAAAAAAATTTATAAATATCAGTCAAGCCGTTTCGGAGGAGTTCGATAACAAACACTGTGATGAGATTTTTATATATTAGAGAATATTATAAAGAATTAGAACGGTACTTACTTGTCTCACTGATCCTTCGCCCGGGTGCCTTGAAATCTGGCATAATAGTGTAGTCGTCTAAACATTCGGATAGTGAATTTCTCACAATGGGATTTTTGGTTGTGATCTTTTCTGTAGTCGATTCATTTAAAAATGAATTGTATTTCTACAAAAAATACTTATGTTCAATATATGAATGTAAAACTTATATTTTTTAGTTCTTCTCCTTGTCGTGGAGGGGGGCTTATTATCGTCCGACAATCTAGCCAGATGGGAAGCCAAAAGACAAACTAGAAAGTTGCCCACTTCGGAGTCTGATGACCAGATCTGATACCATACGGGTTGCTCCTGGTACTTCTCTGATAGCAGAGGACTGACCCCATAATTATGTGGTCCATTTCGAGAAGCCAGCCCTCACGGCGTCGTAGTTAATTTCATTAGCGATCATTAGAGCTTCCGTTGGGTTTAAGAGGGTAATACTGGCTTTTCTAGCTGATGCTGTTTTAAGCATTTCCCAAAATAAAAAAAAAAACAAAATGGCTGGATAGATTTCAATGAAATTTGACACACCGATGTTAATCTGTAATTGACGTGAACATATAGGCTACTGATACTAAATTTAATATGCATGCATGCTCGAAAGTAAGTTCTTAGCGACTTATACCGAATAGCAATACTTATACGTACATTCTCTATTCCTCCGGTCTCGTTGGAGTCCTCTTTCCATATCCATTTTTCACCATACTATAAACAAGAAAATCAAAATTCTAATACTAATATCTCATTTGCATACAAACTCCATACCACATTTTTTTTTGTTTGTTAAAACAAAACTTTTCGCCCTTTTTAACGTCCCACTGCTGGGCACGAGCCTCCCCTCAACACGAGGGGGATCAGGCCATAGTCCACCGCGCTGGCCTAGTGCGTGTTAGCGGACTTCACATGTCTTTCGAAAACTTGCTAGGTTCTCTCACGATGTTGTCCTTCACCGTAAGACGACTGCTAATCATGTTAGAAATGATTCGCTAATGAAAATATCAGAGTTGCGAGAACCGGATTTGAACACGCTTCACTCTGTTACCTAAGCGAGCTCGTTCCAAGTAAAGCGGGTTCAATTCCCGAGTCATGCACGTCTCATATATAGAAATTACTTTCAATAATATGATACTATGAAACCTGCATGTCTGAAGGAACCTAATTTATGAAGTCCTCGTTGTCTGTGCCCAAAAGTGGCATGATAAAAAGGCTTAGTTTCTATAAAGCAATATATTATAATATAATATCAAGTAAATATAAGAAGTAATTTCATTCTGTTCAAGTACCTCTGCATTTCTTTTTGATATTGTCCTTCTTGAGTTGCAGACAATTGATACTGTAAAAAAATTTAGAATTTTGTAAGAGAAAGATGTGATATTTTCCTAACGTAAATAGTATCCTATATATTGATCCGGGTAACCAGCTATCATCTTGCTAAATTTCATCAAAATTTGTCCAGCGGTTTTCTCTTGATGCGGTTACATACAAACCGACAGATATTCTAAAAACTGTAGATTCGGTCTGGATAATAATAAATATTTCAATAAGATTTTTCAAAAAATATTTAATGTACAGATTCGGCTCAGTTAGAATCTTATTATATCACTAACAATTCCTGCGGCTCCACTCGCGTTCTAATCACTATTAAAAATGGTGGTAGAAAGTAGAAAAATTAGGGTTATAAGTAATTTTTGACTTTAAATTAAAAAAAAATTGGGCTACAAAGAAAAAATAAAAAATCTGGACAGCTTATCTATATAGACCAACCAAATGTACACAAAAAAAAATCATGCACATCGGTGAAGTCGTTTCGGAGGAGTTCGATAACAAACGCTGTGACACGAAATTTTTATATATTAGAAGTATAATTCGATATACTTGTTTGTTTGTATGTATTCTCTAAATTTCCAAATCCTATCCGAAGTTACAAACGTGTCTCAGTTGGCATTGCCTTGCTTTGAAGTACGTAAGTCAAGTCGATCTTGACCTCATATAGCGTATTAATTTGCGACCTAACTATATATAAAATTACACATTAAAATATCAAGTGTTCTGTGTTATTAGTAATATCTGAAATAATCTATTTAAAATAAATTTTTTTGATTTCAATTTTCATTGCCCGACTGTGGCAAAGTAGATGGATGGTTGATTGTACGTCCGATTTTCCCTTGTAACTACTAAACGGCTCAACCGATTTTGATGATTCAGTGAGATCATATAGGCTATATAGATATCAAAATGGCAGATCTACCACTTTTATGTTTTAAAGTATTTTTTAAAAGTTAGGTTATGATATCAGTACATACAAATAAAATTGAAGTTTCCTAGTCTATTTTTTATTTTTTTATAGTCTGTTTATAATTTCAAATTAATAGCTTTCACTAAATGCATATGTAAGAATATACCGCATACTTACATAAAAAAAAAACAATTTTTAACATTTTTGTCTGTGTGTTTGTTCCGGCTAATCTTTGAAACGCCTGGACGGATATTGACGGGGCTTTCACTGGCAGATAGTTAATGTTATTAGGAGTAACTTAGGCTTAAGTAACTATAATAACTCATTTGTATATTTGAAAAATGAAAATCAACCTGTATGTGTATGAATATCGCACAATAACTTACCTTGTAATACACCAAACAAAATAATAATATATCGCATATTAAACATTGAAATTAATAACACTAGTTTATAGAATTTCCTTCAAATATTATTTTATAATATTTATCGACACGACTCTTCTCAATATTACTAGAATGACTGCGAGTATCGAAATCACGTCGAAACATGATGTAATACAAGTATTTTTTACTAACTAAGCTGTTTTTTTGACGCGCGTTTTTTACGTCAAAGGCTTTAAAGGATAGAAATAAAGTATAAAAAGTGGCAAACTTAACTGATATATAAATCTATAATATAATGTGAAATATTAGGTTAGTTTAATTTTTAGTCCCACAACGTGCGTTCACCTTGTCGTGATTGAAGGGCTCACGGAGATGGGCCACTTCGGTGGGCGGTGTCCATGCGCGTTGCTCCTGGTACTTCTTTGAGAACAGAGTGGACTGTGGAGCAACCCCTTCAGTAGCCCCTTCGGTAGAGCTGCCGGGCCGTCGGGGAGTCGCGGTTAAATGCGCAAGTGATTCTGCGACGCCTTATTAAGACTGGGGAGGTTTCAATAGACTTTGTCGGTGAGTCTCACATAACCATCTGTTAGTATGCAGGTGGTACGCCTTAACTCACAGCCATGAAACAGTCGCTTATATTTTAGTATTTAAATATTCAACATTCACTACTTTTGTCGACTTAATATTAAGCCTATCCATAATAGCCTTAGAGGAGTGTCTAGCACACATCCGGAGGTCTTGGGCTCGAATCCCAGATTAGGCTAGTTTGGGTATCGAGTGTATTTGTTGAAGAAGTTAGCGGTGTTCATCACCGTGCCTCGGAGAGCACGACGCACGTACAGCCGACGGCCCTTGTCTTAGCCTGATCGTATTGAATAGTTGTCCCACAGTTGTCTTTTGAAATATGAGTGACAGGAACACAGAGTGCACTTGTCCACTATAATGTAATATCTCCTGCGCAGTCAGCTAGTCTCAATGATATTGGCCGGAATCCGTCGGAAGGATATTATTATTACAGTTCTGTTATGTATAAACGCGCGTGTTAAACGCATAGTGTATACTCTGCCATAAGAAACACGTTTTACAAGAAAATTGTAATATAAGTAATTCTCCATGTTTTTTTAGATATTTGCATACACGATTAATAAATGTATATTATTATCTTTTATATGTACCTATATACTAATAACGTGCCCCTGGTTTGTATTATATATGCAGGACATTATAAATGAAACAGCCTTTGGTCACGGAAAAGACTCTCCCGTGACCATGATTGCTGTAAAGCATTCGAAACGTCGGGAACTAAAAATCAAAATAAATTCGCGACAAAATCCGAAAAGGTAGTTTCATTTATAAAAAAGAGAATAGTTTGTTTTTAAGTGTGTTTGTGTATCTTGCATTTCATGCCAAAATGGATGGACTTATTTAGATGCGATACTCATACTACACAGATAATGCGAATAACAGAGGTTACAGTTCTACTCATAAGGACGCACCCAAGCCCCTCCGTTCATCTTATCTAGGTGGGTGGTTCAGTAGCGTCCGGCCGGTCGGGCCAAGCCAAGAAGCCAAGAAAGGCGCAGGAGGGGTCGTTGTGTCCTGCGGTTTGCTCCTGATACTTCGAACGTTTGGAATAAAAGGGTTCCATCCAACATTTTTCTATATTTTGATTTTTTAACTTAAAAATGTTTCATGTGACCATAACTTTATTCTGTAAACCTTTGAACGTCATCTATTGACCCTTAATGAATTAGCTGCATAAAAATGTTCTATTTGTGAAATTAAAGATTCAAAAAGTTCAACCTGCCTCATGAATGTTAAAATCCAGATGGAACCATCTTATTCCAAACGGTCGACTTCTCTGGATAGCAGAGTGGACTGTGGAGCAACCCTCTTAGCTGTGTGGTCTGCTCGGCAGACCTACCGGGCCGTCCGCGTCGGGGCATCGTGGTCGAATGCGTAAGCGATCCTGCGAAGCCCCATTAAGACGGAAGGTTTTGTACGGTTTTAGTTTTTAGTACTGGCTTCTTTGAAGTCGGCAAGTTGAATAACCACCTGGTTGGTGAAAGATAAAAAAAACGCATCCGAGTGCAGAGAGGGTAAATCGTTTATTTGTCTGGGACGAACTCCAAAATTAATAATAATAAAAACATTATTGTATACCCAAAACTAGAAATAATAAACAGAGAAAAAAAGAAATAGGAAAAAGCATAAGAGGCCACCGCCTTATCGCTAAAATCTTTTGATATTAACTTTTCTTTTTTTAAAAGATGCGATTTGTCCCAACTTAGAAGGTGGTAGTATTTATCTTGATTATTTCTTTTTTTTAGCGGAAAAAATACCGATTTTCACATCCTAAGCATGTTTCCTAAGAGCGTACCTGAGAAACGGCTATTCTAAACTATAAACTCTACCACGAAGCTTAAAAAGAAATCGTGCCAAAGTAACGCTCGATTTGCTAATATACATTAAAAAAGGAAATAAATAAAAACAATTCGTGACATTTAAAATCATTTATTTAACATTTACACGAAACCACAACAGAAACATGGCATTTACACGAACGCAATAAACTGAAGTATGGAGAGTAGAGGTAAGGAGTACTGTGTATGAATAAATGTCCGTCAAAAACCATGGAGGTTAGAGAACAGGAGGACGATCGCTTCATACTAAAGTATTACCCGCCTGTTCCTAAAAATTTGTAAAATTTATAACGCGCTGCCGTCGGTAAGTAGTATCTGTGAAGTTAGCTGTTATGAGTACAAGTAGATGAATGTCATGGTCAAAAACCGTCAAATTATGGCGCCACGATAGCAAGGGGGTTATTGTGAATGTTCACGCTCAAGATGGATGCCGCTAAAATCTGACGTCACCTGTCAAGCTCATTCCTAACATGGAGGTTAGAGAAGAGGAGGATGATCGCTGTAGAATGTAGTGTCTCAGAAAATGGACATACTAAGGAGGCGATGCGATTGCTAAGTTGTCTCAATGCCTAACTTCACGTTGTCTCAATACTATCTTCATCTACTTGTTCTCATAAACAGCTAACTTCACAGATACTACTTACCGACGACAGTGCGTTATAAATTCTACAAATTTTCAGGGACAGGCGGGTAATGCTTTAGTACGTGCGATCGTTCTCCTTTTCTCTAACCTCCATGATTCCTAAGATGATATAAAATAATTAGATAATGAAGAACTTGTAAGGAATTGAAATTTTAATAATTAAACATGGTGTCAGGTGTGAGAATGATAGAGTTCATTTCAAAAGAAAGTTACAAAAAAAGGCCTGCTTATACCTAGTGCAACATACTTATTACATATATTAATTTTAACCCAAGTTTTAATCTTGTCCCTAAACGCAAACATGGACACTTCAAATTGTCTCTCATATAAGATAGTACTCCTTACATTTACACTTCATACAAAAAAGATACGAAATCATTATGTCAGTTAAGGTGATATCAGACGGTTCATCGTATGATTATTCATTTAAGTGAATGCTTCATTTTTCTTTCATTCTATAAAGTTTCGTTATAGAAAAGAACAATAATTGTTCATTTCTTTTAATATCATCGAATGAAGTTATGAATTAAGTTAAATTGTGATCATTTAACCCGTCGGCTACAGAACTCGAGACAAAATGGCTTAACCCAAATTAAAGTCCTTTCACTTTTTAGACCGGAATGGGAGTGAAAGATCGTTATCTTATCATCATTATTTCGGCACTTTACATTTTTGAACTAAGCAAAATGAAAGACGAAAATGAACAAAAAATGACCCATCTGATATCACCTTTACACACGAGTGTAATTTTACAGGATCGCAAACATTATGTCGGTAACACACCGGCACAATCTTCCAAAGCGGATCTGGTCTTACAATCCAGGCATGACATAGGCGATATTATGGAGTGTGTCTTGTACAAGGCGTTGCGGAGGCGCGATGGCGGGAACAGCACGTGCCACCGCTAATAATGGAGCTAGAGCACATAGCAAAGTGTCTAGCAACACCGACACTGATCCTGACACTGCTATCTGTCCCTGCAACACGGACACACGACACCTTATTCAAATCAAATCAAAATCAAAATATACTTTATTCAAATAGACTTTTACAAGCACTTTTGAATCGTCACTTTTACATTATTATATAGAATTTAAATCAAATGTCAGTCTGTAAGTCTGGGACTTGGGAGTAAGCTACCACCGACTCGGAATGCTGTTCTGCCCAGAAGAGCCGACGAAAAACGCAACAGTTGTTCTTTTATATATTATACTTTATTTATATATATTCTAGCATTTCCGAATACCAAATTCTTAGATTTTATAAATAAAATAAATATGTTGGGACATTATTACAACAGCGCCATCTAGTTCCGCAGTAAGCTACGTTACGTGCTTGTGTTGCGAATACCAGATAGTTGATATACTACATATATAAATAGTAAATACATACATATTATAAATATTAACACCCATGACTGGAGTACAAACATTCGCAAATGAATGCCCCCGGGACTCGAACCCGCGACCGCTGGCGCAGAAAGTAAGCTCACTACCAACTGAGCCAAACATGTCGTCAAAATGTACTTCTGGAGAAAAGGTTTTAACTGTCAGTATAGATTACTTAGAAATTAGATATTTTCCTGCCATAGAAAGTATCATATTATATGTTTGTAGCCTAACTTCTACGAGTATACATGTATAACTTATATTGCATTCTTACCTTAACGTATTTATTTTTAATATTTAGATATTGCATAAACGTAGATTAGTAAAATGAATTATTATATTATTTCAAGTTCAAGTACGCGTCTAACGAATGTTATATAATACATGTAAAAGTGAAAGGCACGGTGCGCCGACACGGTGGACGGCAGCGGTCCCCGCACCAGTCAGAGATCGACGTTCTAACGCGAAGCCCGTGCCACTTTTTATTAATTCTGTACCTATTTTTGACCGTAGTTTTCCGTAATCTTATTGCAAATATTCTATCTAATTTAATCTTCCTTTTTCGAATCTTCACTACTTGTAAATTGTTTCCTTTCTATACTTACTCTGTTGCTGTGTATATCTTGTGTGCTGAATATAAGTAACTTCAACTATCTTGGAATCTATTATTTATCTCTGCTTCTAATAATTCATCGAACACGCCTATATGTTCTCTTGAATATTCAGCTATCAACATAGCAGATTTCATCAAAATCTGACCAGTGGTTTTCACGTAATGTGGTCACAGACAGACAGACGAAAATTCGAAACACTATACATTCAACCTGTGTATCGTTTATAGTGTCTATTTAAATTACATTTTCAAAAATATTAGATGTGCAAATTTCACTAAATTAATTTTTTTTTGTTATACTAGTGGTATCTTAGTGGTAACGCTATCGCTTGGATAATAGAATGAAGCGAATTCAAATTCGGGTCTCGCACCTCTGATATTTTCATGTGCGAATCATTTCTATCATGATTACCACTTGTCTTACGGTGAAGGAAAACATCGTGAGGAAACCTGCATTTCCGAAAACCTAGCAAGTTATCTAAAGACATAGAAATTTCGCTAACCCGCACGTGTCCAGCGTGATGGACTATGGCCAGTTCCCCCTCATATTGAAAGAAGGCCCGTGCCCAGCAGTGGGACGTTAAAATAAATATGTTGGGACATTATTACAACAGCGCCATCTAGTTCCGTAGTAAGCTACGAGGCTTGTGTTACGGATACCAGATAGTTGATAAACTATACATATAAATTTTAAATACATACATATTATAAATATAAACACCCATGACTGGAGTACAAACATTCGTGCTCAACAAATGAATGCCCCCAGCGGGACTCGAACCCGCAACCGCTGACGCAAAGTCTAAAAGGGTTGAATATATTATTTTTCTCTAGGACCTAGCCCGGACAAGGCGTGGGTAAGTTGCTAGTGGAATGTCATGTCCTGACCTCATGTTCCTTCAGCCTCTCTCCAATGATAGCCAGGCTTTCTCCCAGCAGACGGAGGTGGGCTGCTACATCTATGGCACCGCAGCCGGACACACGGTATGCTACCGCTACGCCCATTGACGCCGACGACGGTGTACTTGTTGGCTGTAATTATAAATATAATTAAAAAAATGCCCACGCCCACTTTTTAACGAAAATTAATAAATAATAAATAAATATGTTGGGACATTATTACAACAGCGCCATCTAGTTCCGCAGTAAGCTACGTAACGTGCTTGTGTTGCGGATACCAGAAGGTTACATATTATAAATATAAACACCCATGACTGGAGTACAAACATTCGTGATTAGCAAATGAATGCCCCCAGCGGGACTCGAACCCGCGACCGCTGGCGCAGAAAGTAGGGTCACTACCAACTGAGCCAAACGAGTCGTCAAAAAATTAAGAAGAATTAAGAAGCCCACTGTTAAATGATAAATTTAAGAGTGTTTAATTAATTATCTTTGCTTGCAATTAAAAAAAGATATTGTTTCTACTCGTTGCCGCTTGGTGCTTTATATTTGTTATTCGTCATTCTCTGCTCTCCCTTGAAACTTGAAAGTTGTCACTGTTTAGATTGAGTTAATAAAGCGATAGAAATCTAAGAAATCTTATTCAATTATATATATTATAACTCAAAATATAATACCCACACCCACACCAACTGTGACAGAAGACGATGTACTCATTGATTTGGAAGAAAAAGTTTAAATGAATTAAAACAACGAAAGCCCACGCAGTGTGCGTCATGACAGCTAATAAAACTGGGAAGACAATTAAATTTAAAATAAAACCATGTCAACTGTCATTTGCCAAAAAGTGTATTTAATATTTATTGGTTATAAAAAAAAATAGTTGATATTAAACAGTTAAAGAGGGTTAACATCAGGCAGGCGGCCGGTTGTAAAACTTCTTGCCGAACCAATTACAACATGTATAAGTGTCGACCGAGGAGAGTGGAAGAAGAAGACGTGTTGTGCCGACCCCACATAGCGTGGATAAGGGCAGGAAGAAGAAGAAGAAGAAGAAGAATTGATATTAAACAGTTAAGTTCTTGAAGTGTAAAAAAACAATAAATAACTTTAAAATTAATCCCTAATATTTTTAATTTTACGTTTATAGGTCAAAAGTATTTTTTTATAGGAACAAATTGAAACAAAAACAAAAATTGAAAAAAAAAACAAAAACAAACAAAGGAACAAACTTCTAATTAACTTTAATAATTTGTTCACAATACCCAAACACTCCATTTATGTTTAATTTTTGCGAGAAAATGTAGACGAAGTCCTCCTGTAAGAGTCCACACACCTCTATATCAAAATTCATCAAAATTCGTTTAGGGGTGAAAACGACAGACAAACAGATAGTCGCATTAATAATATTATTATATATAAAATACATACCACTAGCGTTTGCTGTGGAGGAGTCACAGGGATTTGCTTGGGCTGAACCTTATTTAACGAGGGTCTTCCTGGCCCCTGGTTAGGGGTTGAACGAATGCCTGTTAAAAAAAATTGTGTTTGTTTTACATATAATTAATGTTTGTTTCGACTAAATTAGAATTTTATCATAATACTAGCAATTCACGTGGTTCTGCCCGCGTTGATAGAAGGATGAAAATTTAGAGTTATAACAATTTTGTGATGCAAAATCATATAAAAATCTATATAATATATAAAAATGAATTGCTGTTCGTTAGTCTCGCTAAAACTCTAGAAGGGCTGGACCGATTTGGCTCATTTAGGTCTTGAATTATTCGTGGAAGTCCAGGGAAGGTTTAAAAGGTGAATAAATATGAAAGTTGTGCGGAAAATTAGGAAATTAAAAAAAATCTTTATAACATTAATGGCGTTTGACGTATCATGTTATTCCGTTGCCATGGTGCGTGCAATGGTAATTAAATCAGCGAATACATACTGGGAGGTGCGAAGTAAATGTTGTTTTGCGAATGCGTAATAAAACATTTCACCGGGAGGAAAAGTTTATAAAAAATTTATATGTGGACAGAGCAACGTCTGTCGGGTCCGCTAGTAAAAAATAAAAATTTGGTCTAAAAGTAAAAAATAAAAAATCTGGAAAGGGCCACCTTTATCACCTACGGGAATAACAAATACCCTACAACCTATTCTCAGACCTACCAAATATACACAAAAAAATCATAAAAATCAGTCAAGCCGTTTCGGAGGGGTTCGATAACAAACACTGTGACACGAGATTTTTATATATGAGAAGATATATTTTAACTTACTTGGGTTAGATATGATTTTGCTAGTTGCTGCTTGGTTTTGGTCCTTCTGCATCGCAAATCTTTTCGCTTTTCGCTTCCATAAGTAGCGTTCATTGTAATTTACCTTTGAAAAATTAATATCTTTTATTGAATACTAAAATTTACTTGACAATATTTTTATATCATATTCTTGTAACTTTAAATGACAACACGTTTGGCTCAGTTGCTGTGTTAGCGGCCGCAGGTTCGAGTCCCGTTGGGGGACATAGTGAGCACAGACATTTGTACTCCAGTCATGGGTGTTTATATTTATAATATGTATGTATTTAAAGTTATTTATGTGTAGTGTATCAATTATCTGGTATCCATAACACAAGAGCGAGGCTTACCATGGAACTAGACTACCAATGTTTTTATCTATTTATTATTATAGCATTATTATGGCACACTGAAAGGTCCTGGGTTCGAGTC
Organism: Boloria euphrosyne; assembly: GCA_951802675.2. Lineage (NCBI taxonomy): Eukaryota > Metazoa > Arthropoda > Insecta > Lepidoptera > Nymphalidae > Boloria > Boloria euphrosyne. Next base: position 3,110,360 of record OX637900.1, on the reverse strand, counting down.
CCGGGTCTGGCCAAGTTTAGTTATTGAGTCTTCGTGTTTCGTAAGCCTCAGTAACAGCACGGAGTTGGGAAATTGGCGGTGTTTCACCCCCGTGCCTCGGAGAGCACGTAAAGCTGTCGGTCCTGCGTCTTAACTCTCACTGGTTGTGTCGAGCAGTCGTTCCCATCGAAATATGAGAGTGATCAGGAATAGAGAGTGCACTTGTGTCTGCGCGTACACTCGTCCACTATAATATCTCCCGCGCCGTTGGCTAGTCTCAATGAGATTGGCAGCCGTGGCCGTAATCGGTCAGGAGGACATCATCATCATTATTATTGAATTTATTTATGTTATTAATTCAATTTTACAACAAACTTTTTTTACAATTTTTTTGTTTATGGCTTCAAAGTTGCCTCAGAGCAGACTCATTTAACAATGTAAGGTAGAGTAGAAGACACAAAAGAGACCAGTTTTATTAAATTTGTATTGTTTCTAGATTTCCTTTTCTTTTGTTTATATGTAGTAGACAATTTCATCAATTGGGAACAAATTTTATTAGTTTTTTTTTTAAAATAAATACGTTACAACTTCTTGAAGTTGTAACATATTTATTTAAAAAAAAACAATTTTTTATACATAAATATAGTAAGTTACAACTATATACTTAGCACTTAAAATATGGTTTTCATCAATTTTCTTAAAATTAAAAGAAATTCTTTTATTTACAGTTATTTTAAATTCTTTTTACTTACATTGGCCCACATTTCTCCAAGACGTTTAGATATAGCCGAGAAGTCCATATCTGGGTGCTTCCTTAGTAAATCATTGCGGGCCTCCTTAGCCCACATCATGTATGCTGTTATGCGAGTTTTACCTAAAAATATTTTCCTTTAAAATATAGTGAATATGCAAAATATCTAGATTTTAGCTAAAATGTGCATTAATTTTTTTAAAAGTCTTAATTAAATATGAAAATGCAATAATATCATAGTCTTAAATAACAAACACTTCTTTATTTATTTTTAACCGACTTCAAAAAAGGAGGAGGTTATATTATGTTCCGATGTATGTATTTTTTTTTTATTATGTTCACCGATTTCTCCGCCAACTGTGGGCCGATTTCAAAAATTTTTCTTTTGTTCGGTAGGGTATAGTTCTGAGGGGGTCCCATTATCACAAAATCAGGATCTGATGATGGGATCCCGGGGAAATCCAGGGCAACTTTCAAAATTTATAGGCACCTATTATGTTTTTTATATATTTTCTAAAGCTGTTCAAGCATTTGCGTCTGAAAATCGTCATCTCATGTGATGAGCTGATGATGGAAGGTAGAATTCTTCAAATGTTATTTTTTATCTGTGTTCACCGATTTATGCGTCAATTGTGGGCCGATTTCAAAAATTTATTTTTTGTTTGGTAGGGTATACTTCCAAGATGTTCCCATTGTCACTAAGTTAGGATCTGATAATGGGATCCTAGGGAAATCGATGGCAACTCTTAAATTTTACAGGCACTTAGTACATTTTTCATATATTTCCTAAAGTGTTTTAAAGATTTGCATCTGATAATTACCATCTCATGTGGATAAACTGATGATGGAAGGTACAACTCCTCAACGGCTAGGAGTTGAAAGGAAATTCCTTTAAAATTATACATACATATAGACTGATAGTTGTGTTCTTCCAGGCTATTACGTTAATATGATAATAAAAGGTAAATCTCATTAACCTCTAGGAGTTAGGTGGAATAATGGACGTGGTTTATTTAAACTACTTCGTATGGGGAATGTAAACATAAAGATGAGCTCGTACAGTAGTCGTAGATTGAGTACTCTTTGGATACCAACACCCCCCCCCTTCCCCCGCGCTTTCGGTAGACCCGATAATTAATTACTATTTTCGTTAATGGACATGCTCGTTGTTTAATATAAAGCTTAAACAGATTTTAAATTAGTGACATATAGTAAGTCACTATAATTAAATCAGCTAAATACAAGGCACACTAAAAATGGAAAAATAAGTTATTTTTTAAAAAAAAATTAAACCGACTTCAAAAAATCTGCAGTAAAAAGAGAAAAATCTAAACTAAAAAGTAGAAAATAATACTTGTAAGAACTTTGTTAAATTTGGAGTCGGTGCCAGCCAAAGCAAAATAACCGTATATTCGATTAATCTATCAATTTGTAAACATAATCTAAATACCTGGCTGGCACCGACTCCAAAATTAACAAAGTTCTTACAAGTATTATTTTCTACTTTTTAGTTTAGATTTTTCTCTTTTTACTGCAGATTTTTAACTTATGCCCAATGTCAATGACTCTCATTTCGCCGCCATATTTATAGCTGCGGTGGCGTTAGTAAGTAAGTACCATACTTTTAAATAACTAATGTTTAGGTAAAAACATAACAAACCTTTATCCTTTCTCTGAGCTTTTGCCCGCCCCACAACTTTACCATCCTTTACAATTAACTTTTTTTTGCTTTTTTCCATCATGTACAAAGAATTTGCAGGAGTTCGAGTTGATCCGTCCTCTGAGCCTGAACTGTCAGATTCCATACTGCAACATGTATTGCAATTTTACATAATATAAATAAATAATTGTATACAAAATAAAACCTAAATATATTAAGTCTTTTTTATACTTCAGATTTTTTTATATATAAAAATGTTTCAAACAGCTACAATGGCATTAAAGAAAAGTTTTACAACACATTTTTCATTTCTTTAAGATATTTTATCAGTGTTTAGTACATACCTGTCAGCATTTTCTTCATTATTCTCATAAAAATCAGATTCACTGCCTGAGGCTATGCCAGTGTCTTCTTCAGTCGCCGGGAGCGTGGTCTGTTGATAGTCCACTGTTTCTTCATGTTTTGGATTAGTATAAGTTTTAAGGGGTGTTTGACGGCGAAATCTTGTCTCAATATCATCGGGAGACTCGAAATCCATTAGCTTAGAACTTTTCTTCCGGACTCTGCCACTTCGTGATACCCCCGTGACTTCTAGGTCTGCTTTGAACACAAATTTGTGATATAATTGTTAATATATTATAATACAAATGTATTATATTATAGCTTAGTAGTTGATTAAACTCACCTTCTTGCATTTTGTTGAATTATATTGTGTATTATTTAAATACAAATTATAATTGTGCTTTTTATTTTTATATGTCAATGTCAACTCACAAGGACCACAACTGTCAAGTGTCAAACATAGACGCCTGACGCGCCGCTATAATGTTTGGTAGATTTAGTGTTGTCATATCTAACACTGAATTTTCTACTAAATTATAACACAAAGTAAATTATATGGCCGTACTTTTTAGGGCATCAAATCTATCCAAATTGAAAAAATAAAAACTAATTTTTAATAATGATTCCACACTATATATTTAAAACAGTTTTGTAATAGTCAGGAAATATCCAAAATGGTGAGGTTAATGAAAGAAAATACAGCAGGTTAATATTTTAATTCGAGACAACAATTTTACAAAACACCGACCAGCAGCACAAACAGTTTAAAAAAAGTATTATTCAATAAATATAAAAGCGGAAAGGTAGAATTGAACAGATAGATAGTATAATGTGGATCTAAAGTGGTTATATCTGTTTGTTCAATTCTATCTTTCCGCATAAAAAATACATTAAATGTAGATTATGTTAAAAAAACTTTATTACTATACTTCGTTCGCGTTAAGAATGCACAAGCCAACAAAAGGATTCAATATTGGTTGAACAAAATTTATTACACACACACTTAGATAAACATCTATCTCAGTTGCACTACTGCTATTACACTATAATGTATCTCAGTCAAGTTTGTTTGAATATTACTATTGTACAAAATAATAATATCTTTTTTACAAACATGGGATTAGATAGATATAATTTGTCCCTTATTACATACTAAGGTAATCTAAATATTGAGGTTTTAGTATATTCCCTATTTCAGTTCACACAAACCTCAAGAGGAATATTGTTGATGATGCAATAGAAAATGTAACTATAAAAAAAGAGAAAAGTGGAATAATGAATCAATCTTACCAGAGCATTGAAGTAACAGGTGAAACTATTTTTTATTGCATTGGAATATCATTTCACCAAAAACCTAGTAACTGTAATTAGTGATAGATTTTGAACATATGTAACATATTATGTAAAACATTGGTTTGAGTGTTACTGATAGAACTATAAAATTAATTATTATTGCAGACTTAAATGAAAGAGAAATGTTGCTTCTTGAAAAGCTGAAAAAAGCAAAAGCATCTTTGCAGTCAGTTAGACGAATAGTTAGAGACATGGAAGAGTTGAAATATCCGGTGCTAAAGGAGATAGTTGCAATGGCAATTAAAAATAGAAAAAGAAAACCTCATGGATTTCGATGGACATCCAAGTACAAAATTGCTTGTTTAGCCATTTATAAGCGCTCACCCAAAATCTACAGGTATTTACAGCACTTGCTGCCATTACCCACTACAAAAACACTGCAAAATATTTTGAAAAAAATTCCCATGGAACCTGGTATTAATAAGCAAGTTTTGGAACACTTGCACAAAATATCGAAACAAAAAAAATATCAGACAAATGTTGCTGCTTGCTGTTTGACAAAATAGCATTAAAACCAAAATTAAATTTTAATGCGGCGACTGACCAAGTTCAAGGTTACACAGACCTAGGAAATTCTGAGCGTTCTAGTTCTTTGGCTGATCATGCTCTAGTTATGATGATACAGGGCTTAAAACAGAAATTTAAACAGCCTTTAGCTTTTTATTTTGTAAAGGGCACAATATCATCTAACAAATTGGCCACCTTAATTCAAAATAATATTTCAGCAGTAAATGAAACAGGATTTCATGTTATGGCCACTGTTTGTGATCAGGGCCCTACAAATATGGGAGCGTTGAGAATTCTGAAAAATTTGTCCCCCACAGAAGAAAGTGGAACATCACAAAACTATTTTTATGTAGGGGATAACAAAGTTTACATTATTTTTGATGTTCCACATCTGTTTAAATCATTAAGAAACAATTTCATGAACTATGGAAAACTTCAGATGAACGGAAAACAAGCCCTTTGGGAGCATTTCATAAAGGTCCAGGAATTAAACAAAACATTGCTTTATCTCAGTAAAATTACTGAAACTCATGTGCAACCAAAATACAGAGCTAAAATGAAAGTAAAGTATGCTTCTCAATTACTTAGTAACACAGTAGCTGCTGTATTAAAATTAGTGGCCCTTAGTGAAAGAGATCCAACCGAGTCCAATGCCATAATGCAGACTGGGGAGATTGTACATGAGCTAGACCGGCTGTTTGATAAGACTAATGGTCCATCTGGACCATTGGACATTAAAAAGGGGTTAAGAGAAAATGTTTCAGCTAAGACATCATATAAAAGAGTGGGCTCAATTTAGAAAGACATTGCAAAGTCTCAGATTTGAAAAAGTAGGAACTGGAGCACAAGCCACAAACATAAAATGTGTTCAAGGATACATCATGACCTTGTGTTCCTTAAGAGATTTATGGTGCGATGTGCAAAAGCTAGGTTTTAAATATTTAAACCTAAGACAGGTGAATCAAGATGCCCTCGAAAACCTATTTGGTATTTTGCGCCAGCACAGCCCAACAAACAACCATCCCACAACATCAAATTTTATTAGTGCCTTAAAATCTGCAGTAATTTCCCGACTTACAGCACCTCACAGTAGAGGGTCAAACTGTCAAAATGACTAATAATCTGTTGACAGATTTTCATAATTTAATTTTTGATGGAGAAGCCAAGAATAAAAAACAACCAAGTGTATCTTCAACAAGTGAAGTTGAAGGCTATGGTTTTCTTACATTTACCAGATTTGTTAGATGATGAAGTCGAGACAGAACTGTTGGATTTAAAAAATCAACCTATTGTCTACATAGATTTAAATTCGACTGTGGACAGTATAGTACAAAAAACAGCTACTGCATGCGGTGTGTCCGAGATAACAGTTTATAGTATTCTACGTGGGAAAAGGAAACGAATACATTAAAATCGCTCGTGACAAAAACAGCCCGGCGGTCACGAATGTTTTAAGCGGAATCGATAAATTGAAAAAAAAAACATAGACAGCAAAAACTAATTTTATATATTCATTATACTTAGTATATAAATATATCATTTGTTTGAATTTTGAGACTACTGGAAATGCACCTTTACCCTGTAGTTTCACTGTTGTGGTAGTTGTTTTAAAAGTGGTAGTGCCATGCTTGTTACCTCCGGGTAGCAGCCGAATGGGCCGGCACGCCCCGTATAGTACCACTCTCTCACAGGAGACCGGCGTGAAGTGGCAGCTATGCTGTCGCGTTTCGTCCGGTGAGTGAGAGTCCGGGAGGCCCACTCCCCATCCCTACTCCCGTCCTTCTCTCTCCTCCCTCCCACCCTTTCCTGAAAGGCCGGCAACGCATCTGCAAGCCCTGTGGTGTTGCAGATGTCCATGGGCGGAGGTGATGACTTACCATCAGGTGAGCCTCCTGCCAGTTTGCCCCCTTTGTCTCATAAAAAAAAAAAAAAAAACTGATGACTCACTGCATTCTTAACGCGAACGGACTATAATATAGAAGAGTAATACAAAAAATAAATTGTAAAAAAAGTTACATTTTGTTAACGGAAAATTATTTCAAGCTTCGAAGTTAAATAAATATTTTAAAAAGCCAACATTTTATTCTTATAATTATGAAATTCGTCGATAAATCAACTGATTCTACCAATTATATTGCTAAAAATGACTGCGGCAAACACTAATATGCCTAATCCCGTTAAAATTTGATTTCCATCTATCATTGGCGGAGTATTTTCGATAAATTTTTCCTCATCAAGATCCTGATGTACAATACTTAGTGCTTTAGCGAGTTCTGCATCAGATTTGGCACTTGTTTGTGATGCAGCTATAATAAGGCGTTTTAGTTCTTTTATTTGAGTCTCTATCACATGCTCTTGGTGGTTGAGATGATCTGAAAATCGAAAGTGAACTGAAATCTTGAGTATTGTGAACATACAGATATCATTTAAATATAGTTTACAATTCAATTAGGTATATAATACTTTCTTAGGTTTACGCGAATATTCGACATTATAAATGACACTACCTTTTCGGATTTTGTATTGCCGTAAAGCATTCGAAATGTCGGGAACTAAATATCAAAATAAATCCGCGACAAAATCCGAAAATGTACTTTCATTTATAACTCTAATTATAATAAATAATTTATTTAAATATAATGAATAATAAATTAACCTAACTATTATTTAAAAGGAAACACAGAAAGCTCTCTTTCGACCGCAGCTATAATTTTTATTCTCACAAAGTACAAAGACTACAGAGTACAAAGATAAATTTGCACAGATAATAAAAACCAACCAGTCACAGACTTTAAATAAATATTGTTTAATAACTAACTACCTAGTTCCTTAATGTTGCCCCTTAATAGCACTAGTATTTATACAATATTACAATATAATTAAATTATTTCGATATCAATAAATTACACTAACGAACATACAGATTATTCAATAACGCTTACCAATTAAAGACGCCTGCTTACTCACTAAATTTTCAATATTATCTTGCATCAAATCCAAATTCTTGGCAAGTTGTTCCTATAAAAAAGAGTTATATGTTTAAAGGAAAAAAGCTCCTCAGAATTTCGGTCATGGCGGCAAATCTCTACCAAGCCAACAAGGCTGGTGTAATTATATTATTATACACTTCACACTAATAAGTTATTTTATTTATTATACAATCTAATAAATACTTTTATTTAATTTATTTTTGGCTGATTTAAATATTTTAAATCCCATAGGGAATATGATATCGAGAGAGACACCTTGGTCTTTCTTATTTTTAATTTCAGAGTAAAAGTTAGTGAAAAAAAAATTTTTGGTACAATTTAATTGATGAAATTATTAAGTTACTTTCTTAGATTTAAGAAATATAAAATTGACATCTAAAACCTCAGTATCTATCGCGGCTTCAATTGCAGTAATTCAAAATGTTTAAGTCAAACCTGTAAAAAAATCCGAAATGAATGAAAGTATTAAAAAGAGATTATATATTTTAACCTGATAGGCAAATTCAGTCTTCATAGCATCAGCTATATCCGCTTTATTTGCAGTTCCTCCACCAGCTATTGTGTATAGCACACTCGCACTTCTAGCCATTTGTTGTTCCATCATTTCCCTAAATTCCGCCATTTTGAGGCGATTGTTGATTGTTGAACCACCTATACCGAGAATCGTGCCTGACAACAAAATGAACGATTCATTTATCTGAAATCAGCTGTAATTTATGATCAAAGTACAAAATGTTATCCTTACTAAAATTATAAATGCGAAAATAACTCTGTCTGTCGCGCTTCCACGCCAAAAGTACTGAACCGATTTAAATTAAATTTGGTACACAGATAGTCTAGAGCCTGAGAAAGGACATAGGCTACTTTTCAAGGCAAAAAAGGGTGTAAGGGGTTGAAAGTTTCCCACTAAATTAGATCTCAAAAAATTCTTTTTTTTTTTTTTTATGTCACAAAGGGGGCAAACGGGCAGGAGGCTCACCTGATGGAAAGTGATCACCTCCGCCCATGGACATCTGCAAGACTGCTAGACTGCAGGTCTTGCAGTTTTGCAGATGCGTTGCCGGCCTTTTAGGAAAGGGAGGGAGGGGGGAGGGAGGAAGAAGAAGGACGGGAGGAGGGATAGGGTGTGGGCCTCCCGGACTCTCACTTACCGGACGAAACGCGACAGCATAGCTGCCACTTCACGCCGGTCTTCTGTGAGAGAGTGGTACGATACGGGGCGTGCCGGCCCATTCGGCTGCTACCCGAAGGTAACAAGCATGGCACTACCACTTATAAATAATTCATTCATTCAAAATATTAACTTTTCTTTTTACCTAATATGGAAGCCACAATATACCAATATTTGTTACGTTCTGCATGTGCCCTTTCTCTTTCGTGACCCAATTTTACTGCTGCTGACATTGACGCGAATAATTCTCTTTCTTCTCTTTCCGCCTCAGAAAAGAGAGTTCGCACCGCACGTTCTTGAATAATTAACTAAAATAGTAGAAATGTTTGGATATAGCAACACTACACACTAAATACACTTTACACAGATAATACTAACGGTATTCAGTTTTTACAGCAAACACATCAGTTCAAATAATAATTTTTATTAAGTATTAACAAAAACAGACATTTTTTTATTTTTATTTATTTTATTTATTGGGATATACACACAGCACCATCTAGTTCTATTGTAAGCTACAAAGCTTGTGTACAAAGAAATGATACCAAATAGTAATTAATGCACTAAACATATATAATTATATTATTTTAATAGTCCTTTTTTTATTATAAATATATAAAACTACTACTGAAGCCATTTTAAAATTTCTGTTACTAGTAGGAAGTAGCATTATAGGTTCGCGCTTTAGGCTACTTATGATACAGATAAAAATGTGTTTATAGTCAGTTATCATAAAAATATGATAATATATGTTTGTACACTCTTCGGGTGTACGTCGGAGCGATATGAAATGAAACTGCCAGGACAGCTACAATTTGACTTTAATGAGACAAACTTACATATCGCCCAGGTGGCGGCAAAACGTTTCGACCGTCAGGCTAGCGGATGTTACGGCAGGAAAAGAGAGAGAGTACATTACGTGCATCGACTTATATAGGCTAGCCCTGGCCATAGATATTACAATAGATAATAAATCACACTTTGCTACAGATAATGGTTATGACTTATAGATAATAAATTGCACTTTACTACAGATAATTGTTATTACTTATAGATAATAATTTACACTTTACACAGATAATATAAACTAGCAACTAAGGCGCTGTGACGCCTTAACATCCTCCCGCCCGTTGAAAGCTCGCTTTCAACAAGCCTGAAGCTCATCGGCCGTAGGTAACGGACAGATGCGGGTCAATGGCCTCCTGACGCAGCCTCGGATTGTGGTGATGTCTGCAACTCTCGATATGCCGTCAGGACCAGGAAACAGCTGTGACACCCGACCAAGGCGCCAGCTTAAGGGAGGCGCGTTTTCCTCAGACAGGAGGACCAGGTCTCCGATTTTTAGCTGAGCTTTGTTGCTTCGCCATTTTGTTCTTTGCTGCAGCTCGGAGACATATTCTTTCTGCCACCTCTTCCAGAAATGCTGCCGGATGATTTCCAGGCGCTCGTAGCGTTTCCTCTGGCTGTCGCCGCCGTGCGTAGGTGCGGAGTCTGGTAGCGCTGTTAGCGGCCTACCGATGAGGAAGTGCCCTGGAGAGAGGAAGAGAAGGTCGTTAGGAGAGGATGACAAAGGACACAAGGGACGACTATTAAGTATTGCCTCCACTTGTGCAAACAATGTAGATATCTCTTCAAACGTTAAATTAGAATTTCCTATTACTCGGCGCAAGTGATGCTTGGCCGACTTTACCCCGGCCTCCCAGAGGCCGCCGAAGTGAGGAGCGTAAGTTGGTATGAACTTGAACCTAATTCCCTGCTGACTTGCAAAATCAAATATAGGTTCTCTGTTTTGCATTACGAAATTACTTATCTCCTTCGCGGCGGCTACAAAATTGCGACCGTTGTCGCTGAATATTTCCGCTGGCTTACGCAGCTCATCCGGGGATAACCCACCTAAACGTTTACATTTCGGGTTTTTTAAATTAAAAATAAATCTCTGAACATACGCAACGGTTCTTTGCAATCTTGTAAATGATGAGTATTTGTTAAAATCGATTATAGATTCGCGTGTTACACATATATGAGTTTTTATCTCAGGTAAACTATCACATTTAACCCCTTCTAAAGAAGGCCATTCGTCTTCGTCCCTTTCTAAAAACTGTGGACCGGACCACCATAAATTAGTGAAAGCCAGGACCTTTGCGCTTGAACCTCTAGAAATCAAGTCGGCTGGATTCAGATCGGTAGGTACGTATCGCCACGATGACGCTTCGGTTAGCTCTAATATTTCGTTGGTGCGGTTGGCTACGAACACCTTTAGTTTGGCTAAATCGCTATTTATCCAACCTAGTACTACGCTAGAGTCGCACCAGTGCACTATCCTCGATGACTCATACCGTAATGATTCTAATACCGACTTGCAAAATCTAGCTGCTAGCAACGCGGCGGACAGCTCAAGGCGCGGAATTGTTACTGACTTTAACGGAGCCACCTTTGATTTAGCGCACAATAACTTAACGCTACCTTTATTAATAGATTTTAATAATAAATTTCTTTTGAATCTTTTTTTTAAGTAATGAAAGCGTCTTTTAGCCAATGGGAAAGTGTCTCCCAAGCAGTCAGGGGTATCCGCTAGAGGCAATCTAACCACAAACCTGCCTAACTCATTCTTACGCGTGTATTTAACGAAATGGCTCTCACAATATTTGTCCTTTTCACTGGCAATTCGTTTTACTGGAACTTCTTCTAGTTCCCAAAATTTTGACAATAAATTTTCAATGTTGCCCACATCGGCATGGACTATAGCTTGATTACAATTAGTATGCCTTGAAATTTTAGACCTAGGTGAGCTTACACAATGCATAGGACCTGACAATATCCAGCCTAGCTGAGTACTTCTTAACCTTGGGCTATCTGGACCTAAGAATATTTGCTCGTTGCCTAAAATGTCCCAAAATAAATCGGCACCTATCAAAACGTCTATGGGAGCAGGCTGATAAAATTTAGGATCTGCTAACGAAATATTGTTAGGCAAATTCAACTTTTTAATGCTTATTGGGTACTTAGGTAATGTACCTGTTAACTGATTTAATACTAGACACGATAAGTTGGACGTAAAGTTACTATTTAATGACTTTAATTGAACATTACAACTCTCGACTACGTCATTAATTGAATTATTACCTATGCCTATGATCTTTAGCGAGTCTATTAGGTTCGTTTTTAAAGAAATTTTATTTTTTAATGATCTAGATATAAAAGAAGACTGGCTACCGCAATCTAATAAAGCGCGCACCTTCTCCTTTTGCTTTGAAATCGGATTCATGATTTCAATGACAGCTGTTGATAGTATGGTTTGCCTTGAACCTTCTCTAGTGAACGTAACAACGGACTCTAATTGCTCATTGACTACATTAGACCTATCTTTTATGGATGAGACCGGGCGGTGAAGCAAGCCATTGTGGCGCTTGCCGCACTCTCGACACGGACCCACATAACATTTACTAGCCATATGACCTGGCCTCAAACAATTAATACAAAGATTATGCTTGCTCGCTATGCTTAACCTATCATCAACACTCTTCGCTTTGAATGTTGGACAATCATAAATTTTGTGATGTTTGTTACACACGATACACGTAAAATTACTTAATCTATTAACGTTCATACTTGTGGGAAATGCCTTTGTAAAATTACTGGGTTTATGACTACTAGAATTATTATTACGCATTATAGACTGTGAAGCTTTATGAGGAGTGCTCTCGTACTTATTTCGAGCTAAGGACTCGAGAATGTCTGCCCGATTGGATATAAATTTAAAGAAATGATCTAATGTTGGAATCTCGACTTGTAACTGATTACGATGCTCTTCCCATTTAGTTAAGGTAGTGCTATCTAATTTCGAACATAACATAAAAATAAGTAATGTATCCCATTGATCTGTTGGCTGTCCTAGGCTGGCCAACGCTCTCAGGTTTTTTGTTATATAATCAACAAGAAATCGTAGCGACCTTTCTGATTCTCGCGGAAGAGCCTTGAAGCTAAATAGTGCGTTAATGTGCTGATTAACTAAAGTTCTTTTATTGTTATATCGATTACAAATTAATTTCCAAGCTTCATGATAGTTCGCGGAAGAGACCTCTAAATTAGAAACAATGCGAGCGGCGTCGCCTTCTAAGTATGAATTTAAATAGTGAAATTTTTGAATATCTGAAAGTCGACAACTATTATGAATTAAATTCTCGAATGTATCTCTAAATTCTAACCAACGGAAATATTCACCACTAAATTTAGAAATATGGATCTGAGGCAACTTTAAACCAACCTCTTGATGCTCAGCACAAGAATTATCAATAAGTGAGCCACGAGTTTGGCCACATTCCAATAAATTAGTAAACTTTTCTAATAGAATTTTAGCTATGGCTATGTTAGAAATAATATCCCGTTCAATAATCTCACGTTCTTCGATCTCGTCGTTAATACTATCCGGACTCAAAACCTCTATTTCACTCTGCAAGTCGTCTACCTTAACCGAAAATGCTTCAAACTTAGCTAACTTAAGCCGTAATTCGGTTAATTCGATGTTACTTAATTCACGCGCGCTCGATAAATCATTTAAATAATTTTTAAACTTCGTAATTTGTCCCTTCGCTGAAATTCGCCTTGTAATTAATTGCCTTATAGGCTTATCTACTAATTCATTAGGCATGACTATATAGTTAAATAATTAATTTAATTTAATATCGTAAAAAAAAACTGCAACGAGCTTGCTACAAATGCACAAATAATAAGAATTGCCTATGTAATAAGCGAAATGACTCACGAGTATCATAAAACGCACAATTTAAGTAAACAAGTTATGCAACAAAATAAAATGAATAGAAAGGCTCACGCTCCTCGATTCGGCGACCTTCACCCGCGGTGCGGGAGAACCGGTTTGCATACAGCGGATGACAACGGAGCGAACACTACGTCTCGCCGCGCGTTATCACTGCAGCCGACAGTACAATATTTCACCTGGAATTGTTATGTTTGCTAATGTTAAAATTAAGTTTAAACCCACATAAGTATGTATAGAGATTATATATAGCCTACAACCTTTTAAAGTGCAAATGTTATGCTATGTATAATTAGCAGCTTGATGCTTCGTTATAATTTAAATGGATTAAGTATGAAATATGAATGCTAGTTAACTCAACGTAAGTATCGTGGCTATATTTATGTGAAGTGAACGTAAAGTGTCGTTCGTGTTCGTGCAACCAAATGAATATTAATTATCTTAATGAATTCTCAATCTTCTATTGTGAATATGATAGTATTGCTTGTTGCACTTACACTGTCTATACCTACTGTGGTATGACACCTAGAATCTTTATACTGAAATGTAAGAAGTAAATACTAGCTAAATAATAGTAATCAATTTGAAAATACTAGCTAAATAATAGTAATCAATTTGAATCGTATATAACTGAATATAATACTCGGCTATACCCAACAGTGGTATAACATGTGGAATTTACACGATAAAACTCCAACACTAAATAATAGTAAATTAACTTGACTTGTATGCAACTGAATATAGTATTTGTCTATACCTACTAGTAATATAACACGTGGAATTTACATGAAAAAACTCCAACAATTAAATGCTATCTAGTTTAGCAATTTACTTTACTTTGAATAGAAATAATTATCAAAATTGTCTACACAAGGAAGGCCGTACTCAATAAGGATGGCACGTGGATTTGAATAATAGAATAGGACAGATGAGATCAAGGTTAAGGAAGGGCACTTATCTTTGTCCTTGTAGATTCACGTGCGCTCGCCTACGCACGCCCTTGTAGCTCGAAGTCACCCGCCGTCCACGTGCTCCTGCCGCTCCTTGGGATGGCGAGGCGGTGTCGTAGCTGCACCGCTGCTCGCGCTGAAGCCGTGGAAGATGCCGCCGCTCGTGCGTTCACCCACGCGCCTCGTTGAATGTAGACGCCCGTTAGCTAACGGGCTCCGCTGCTCCCTCGGATGCCGAGGTGGTGTCGCAGCTGCACCACTGCTCGCGCTGCCGATGAGGATGCCTCTGCGCGTGCGCTCCACCGCGCACGTCTTCTTTAATTGATGGCGCCTATCGCCATACGCTTAATGAAATTGAAAATTAGTAAGTTTGCTGCTGCGCGTGCGCTCCACTACGCACGTGTTGTTGAACACGCCCTTCGTACACGTGTTCTGACTCCTTCGAAAAGATGCCGAGGGGTGCCGTACTGCACCGCTGCTCGCGCTGTAGCCGTGGAAGATGCCGCCGCTCGTGCGTTCACCCACGCGCCTCTTCTTTAATTGATGGCGCCTATCGCCATATACTTCGAATAGATGCCGAGGGGTGCCGTACTGCACCGCTGCTCGCGCTGAAGCCGTGGAAGATGCCGCCGCTCGTGCGTTCACCCACGCGCCTCTTCTTTAATTGATGGCGCCTATCGCCATGTGCTTAATAAAATTGAAAATTAGTAATTTTGCCGCACATGCATATTTGCGCCTGCCTCGCTTGATAAAATTGTGATGTTGCCTGCTCTCATGTGCTCGGTCGAAACTGTGATATACTCCTTTAGATATGCATGTGCGTGCCTGCCACGTGCTTGGTCGTAGATTAACTTATGGTTTAATTTTGACTACTGACCTCTTCTTGACCTTGGTTCTTCGTTGGTTCTCGTTGGTTCCCCTCATGGGCCACCATCATGTACACTCTTCGGGTGTACGTCGGAGCGATATGAAATGAAACTGCCAGGACAGCTACAATTTGACTTTAATGAGACAAACTTACATATCGCCCAGGTGGCGGCAAAACGTTTCGACCGTCAGGCTAGCGGATGTTACGGCAGGAAAAGAGAGAGAGTACATTACGTGCATCGACTTATATAGGCTAGCCCTGGCCATAGATATTACAATAGATAATAAATCACACTTTGCTACAGATAATGGTTATGACTTATAGATAATAAATTGCACTTTACTACAGATAATTGTTATTACTTATAGATAATAATTTACACTTTACACAGATAATATAAACTAGCAACTAAGGCGCTGTGACGCCTTAACAATGTTCTTCAAGAAGCCGAAGAGGCTTCTGGAGTTTCTGGAGGACCTGGGGTGACAGGAGTAACTAAGGAATACTCCCACACACTCAAAATAGGCACAATGTTGTCAAGTTGCAGAAACCAGCCCATGTTCACCATACCCATATAGCAAAAATATGAGTTGATATGAATAAAATTTGACTAAATATGATATAGAATAAGAATATCCTAGAGATGAATGTGAGAAAAGCAAGAATAAGTTACTAGTAGGTAATACTTTATTGACATACAGAAGTATGATTTTTTTTTGTTTTTATCATAATCCATCAGTCAGTAACTTTAAGCAGATAAGTTTTCAGAGTTAAGTTACTTTATTAAGAGTACTGCTTATATTATTTTGATATCGATTGATTTTCATTTATTAAAATACTGTTTTAAATACCTTTTTAATTAATTGATTAACTTAACCCCTTTAAATAAAGATTAAAAAATATATATTAATTTAATCTTTACCTTATGTTCTTCAGTACATAGCTGTAAATATTTGTCATCTCCTTTCATTGTATTCTGCATTTCAGAATGTAGTTCCTTTAGTCTTGCTTCTATAGCAGCTAACTCTTTCCCTAGTTCACGCCTTCGGTCTTGTGCATGGGAAAACCTTTCCTAAGTAACCATAATATATAATATAATATACACATAATATTGAAATAAGTTTATAATTTATATGAATTTCATTTATATCTATATGAAGCTATCTATAAAATTTGTAGTTAGTTTGTGTAGAATTCTAATTATTCACACAAATGTTTTTGTGTATGAAGCAAAAACATTATGCTTTAGTGATTAATACTTACATAAGCTCGAGAAACTTACAAAAATTATTAATTTATATAGACAGATTTTCTTTTCAAATGTTTAAAAGATAATTCTATTTTTAACACAATATCGTCGTTTTTTCAGTAAGCTACCTATAGTACTTTTATAATTAATTAATAATACAATTTTTAGCAAGATGTAATTTGATATATTTACATCCGTGAGACAGTGAATTATATGTGAATCCAAAAATTAATAAGACAAACCTGTGCGTCTATAACAGTGTTCTGAATCGCCATAATTTCTTCAATACCAGTGAATTTTTCATATCTAGAAACCAATTCTTTCACTCTGTTAGTAATACTTTCATGTTTAAATTTCTCGGCTATTTCAGAAACTCGGGACGTGGGGTCATATTTAGTTATTAAGTATTCAACCTTTTCTTTGCTATTGTTTCTCATTTGGGAAAAAGGTATTTTATCTTTAACCCTTTGTACGATCTGCCGGAGGCGGTCAGCCATTTTTTCATAGTATAAATATTATTATTAAAGCGAAGTCTATTCTATTAACATTTTAATGGAGAATGTCGAATGATATCATTCTATTTGGGATGGGAATTGGGATTGAATCAATTATCAAACTGCTGTCAACTGTCAAGATGACTTTGATAATCGTAAGACAACGTTCCGTAAAGGCAGCGTTCATATAATGAATCAACGACTAATCTTCATCTGTATTCAACTGGTAAGCTTTGAAGCCTTTTTTATTGTATATCTAATTAGGGCGAGTGAAGCGAATCCTAACACTATCCCACAATTAGAGCATTTTGTGATACACCTGACTGAAAAACTATCTCGCCTGTAGATTTGTGCTTTAACATATTAATTTAACTTCATATCTAGATGTGTTATCTGTAAAAAAAAAACACTTGTTATAAAAATTTTTAGGGTTCCAAAAAAATCACGTCTAAAATCAAAAAATGTTATAATTATTGCATTCTAATTAGTTAAGATTATTTTTGGAAATCACTATCACTATATATTATAAAACAAAGTCCTCCGCCGGGTCTGTCTGTTCGCGACAAACTCAAAAACTACTGTGCCGATCTCATGCTGTTATCACGTATGAATAGAGTTGTTCTCTAGAAAGGTTTCAGTATATAATTTTTCAAGTTTTTCATCATCATCAAGTGGTAGTGCCATGCTGGTTACCTTCGGGTAGCAGCCGAATGGGCCGGCACGCCCCGTATAGTACCACTCTCTCACAGGAGACCGGCGTGAAGTGGCAGCTATGCTGTCGCGTTTCGTCCGGTAAGTGAGAGTCCGGGAGGCCCACTCCCCATCCCTACTCCCGTCCTTCTCCCTCCTCCCTCCCTCCCTTTCCTGAAAGGCCGGCAACGCATCTGCAAGCCCTGTGGTGTTGCAGATGTCCATGGACGGAGGTGATCACTTACCATCAGGTGAGCCTCCTGCCCGTTTGCCCCCTTTGTCCCATAAAAAAAAAATTAAAGCCAGCAGATTTAAGTATGCCTCCTCATTTATCCTCATATAATTATGCCACTCTTTCGGAGCAAATTTCAACTCATTTAATAAGTTGATATAAGAAATACCTTCCTTTTCACGAGCCAGTCAGTCAGACATCACATACTCCTTTTTTTTCTTCAAACACATAACCAGCCCTAATTTCGCAAGTACGTCATCGTCTTCCACCGTGGATAACATGTTTCTTACGTGAGCTTCTACGGAGAACTGACGATCGACGTCGATATCAGAGTCGATATATTATCGTTACGTGTGTAGCAGGTTGCAGGCGTAAACGTTCAAAGCCAGTTCAAGGTCGAGGATCGGATTCCCTGATGAGCTAAATATTTTCTATATAGATTAGGGAATGTTAAAAGATCTAATATATTTTTTAAATGATGATAATTATTGTCTTTTTATAAGTTTTCAAGATAATCAAAACTAACTCTCTGAGAGCTCGCGAACCAAAAATTTAGTACCAAGATCTACAACATTCTTGTCTGTTTGCTACAAATATTAATAATACAACCAAGCTCTTATATTTTAGTTTTTACATGTACTAAAACCTTTACTGTAACACGCTGCATCCTGAAATAAGTTCCATGTCTATCCGTTTTATAGTTTTTGTAGTAAGAGTAACAAAAAAAAACGTCACGCCATTTATTAGTAGAGGAATAGAATCATTATACGCAATGGAGAGGACTATGCTCGGGGTTTCCCTGCAAGATCGAATCAGAAATAAGGAGATACGCAGAAGGATCAAGGTCACTGACATAGTCCGTCGAATATCCAAGCTCAAGTGGTAGTGGGCAGGGCACATCGCTCGTAGAACGGATGGTCGATGGGGACGTACGTACCGGAAACCGAAGCGTGTGCAGGCTTCAAGGTCAAGGTCAGGTTACAAGGTGGACCCAGGGCCGACGACTTGGCAAAAGTCACTGGAACCCACCGGATGCGGAGGGCGCAAGACCGGCCGTCGTGGAGATCTTTGGGGGAAGCCTATGTTTATATACTTAAGTAGAATAAGATAGCTGCCGCAGTGGACGTTTTGTGGCTGAGATGATGATGCTGATGATGATGATGATGATGATGATGATGATGATGATAATGATGATGATGATGATGAACCGTTAAAACATACCCAGGAAAAGACTCTCGACGAGTAAAAGTGAATATAGAGTTAAAAAAAATGACTTTACTTATAATTTAATCTGACATTATTATTTATTTATATCGCTTTCAAGAGCTACGTGCGTCAATCGTAATGTGTACCTATAGTAACATTAATTACGAGTATTTTTCTTTATATTTCAAATTATTTCAGGTAAAAACATCTCGTTTTTTCTTCACTGTTTTAATATTAAATTAATTCACTTCTAGAACTTTGTATTTGCTATTTGTATTATATATTTTGCTTTGTATTTATATTATATATTTTGGACATAATTATATCATTATATAATATGTAATACAAATATTTTTTATTTACAATTAGTTAAGTCTAGGGAGCTGGGTATATCTGAAAATCAGCGCTGTCTGAGATTTTGGCTCAGCAGCAACCGCCGAGTTATTTACCGCCTTTTGCCATTATTTTATTTATGGCAATAAATTATTTTTTATTTTATTTTTTATTTATAATCTATAATTTTTAGAACAGACTTCTGTCTTTGAATGCATCACTAGAAAACCACTGGACAGATTTTGATGAAAGGTATAATGTTAACAGGGTATCCGATTGTGATAAAATACTTTGTCTCTGAGAAATCTATACTCGCTGTCCAAACGTACCTAGGGATGAACAATCAATATCAAGCCTAAACCTAACGAGTAGGTTCATTTTCACTCCATTTCGCTCGGGTTTGTCTCTAGAAGAACCGCTAGTGAAACCACGGGTTCCGCTAGTTAAAATAAATAGAATTTCTAAATTAAAAGTAGCTTAAGTCCTTATTTGACGGGACTTTCACTCGCAGATAGCTAATATTATAAGGCGTAAATTAGTCTACTTTTATTATAAAAAAAATATTTTTTTTAATTACGGGATGGATTTTTATGCTAAAAACTTTAAATTAGGCATGGAGCAGTTTGTTATAAAAAACTAGCGGGTCGTCTCTACATGTGTTATTTCCCGCAGTAAAAATTCAAATGATATTTCTAAAGTAATAATAAAGATAAATAGTATGAAATAATAAGTTCAAAATGTATGGCAATTTATAAAACAGCCATTAGCAGGCTGAGCAGGATATATCCTGAACGTCAACTATCGGGGATCAGACCATAGACCACCGCGCTGGCCTAGTGCGTGTTGGCCCTTCTTGGACTTCACATTATTTAGAAAACTTGCTAGGTTCTCTCATACATGCAGGTTTCCTCACGATTTTTTCCTTGATCATGATAAAAAAGATTTTCACAAGAAAATATCAGAGGTGCGAGACCCGGATTTGAACCCGCATCACTCGGTTATACAAGCGAGCGCGATGCCACTGGGCTACCAATAAGTAAGTTATTAATTATTTAATTATATATTGTCATTATTATCGCTTTGCAAGGTTTGCTGGAAGATACCCCTCAGGGTCTATAGATATGAACAGACAAACTGACATTGATGTTACTTGAACTGACTTTGTGACCTCATGAATGAAGATGTCAAAATAATAATAAGGTTCTTCTTCAAATACTTATATAACTACATCTAATATATAAAAATCTAGTGTCACATTGTTTGTTATCGAACTCCTCCGAAACGGCTTGACCGATTTTTATTATTTTTTATATTTTCGTGCAAATATTTGGTAGTTTGAGGTCGTAGGCTATTTTTTATTCCCCTAGGTGATAGGGCTGGCCCTCTCCAGATTTTTAATATTTCATTTTTTGATAAAATTTTAATTTTCTTATGATCTGGCATCAAAAAACTTTAATTGATAGGAACGCGGGCGAAGCCGCGGGAATTGCTAGTATTATAATAAAATTCTAGTTCAATCTGTTATACTTTAAATTTTTTGGGACATTTTTTTAAAAATGTCATTGGGTCATTATTATTGATACAGTGCAGAGGCCGAATCTATATTATAGAATTTCATAATTTTATTATACTATGTATAGAAGATCACTCATAAATATATGGTCAGGGAGAATCTTTTATTCTAAAGAGCCTATTACACTACACAGTATCAAGATAGTTTTATTAGACAAGTTCGCTATTACACCACCCTGAATATCGCATGCTAACTTGTATGTGCCGGTGATGATTGTTGCGGTGTCATGGGAAGATTTTCGAAACACCGAAAAAAAATTATAAATAATATTAATTAAATAATCATTGTGACTTTTCCGCTATAAATATGGCATATCATGGTACACATGACATACACGCTGCGCGCTGACGAACGGTCTAAACGCACGCTCAGTCTTTGAAAAATATAATTTCTGTAATATATGAACACTAACGTAACAATGCGTTTTGTTTGGGAATAGCGACTTAGCTTCGCTTCGCCTACCCTATATCTAACTAGTGAAGAATCTCTTCACTAGTTAGATATAGGGTACTTTCGGTGGTGAAAAAAAATTTTGAAATTTGATAAAAATAAAAGATTATGTAGAAATATTCTTAATTATTCTGATTTTGAGTCATAAAAGCTCATTATTGATTTATTATATTATTAAAATTAAAAGTCGTAATTTTTAACCTGTATATCACGTGACCTAAAACACGAGCTGCTATGGGTGTGACGTCAGTCAGGCAACCACAGACTACTGTCAGCATAGAGCATATTGCTAGTTGCTAACGTTAACGTTGAATGAGTGCCGGTCGTACATAGATACTACATACAAGACTGTTGTTTATTACCAGTATTACGTCACCAAATGGCTGACAGCGTTTTTGCGGGAATAAAAAATGTTTAAAATTAAATTTAATTTTATGGCAAGAAAGCGTGTTTATTTTGCCGAAATATATTTTATTGTGGCTTTTTATCAGGAAAATCAACATTTTAAAGTACTTTTTCCAATATAGTAGAATACCGAATATTTCCAATATATATATATATATATATATATATATATATATATATATATATATATATATATATATATATATATATATATATATATATATATATATATATATATATATATATATATATATAGAGAGAGAGAGAGAGAGAGAGAGAGAGAGAGAGAGAGAGAGAGTAAGAGCGAGAGATTATCTTATAATTTCAAATTTCATCAGTTCTTATCCACCACCACCCATACCGATTTAATAAGTGTCTGTCCGCTTGTTACCTTGTCATCAAAATTTAACCACAAAGCAGATTTCTAGAAAAGTTGAGAGACTAACTTGCTTACTCTATTACACTACGCATAAACTAATTAAGACTGTCTTGATACTTCGTAGTGTGATAGGCTCTGAATAGTATATTATAATATAATAAACGTAGAAGCTAAGATGTTTATAATTCAATATTTGATGCTCAATCACGTATTAATTTATTTAGTCGAATAGTTCTATGACCTTTACGTTTTTAAAGTTGGGAAAGACATCTTCTATAGGTGCATATAATAAAATTCAAATCTTTGGCCCTTGGATTTGGGAGGCTAAGTCGCTATTCACCAATAAAATGCAGTTACATTTGTGTTAATATATTAAAGGCATTATATTTTTCAAAGACTTTAATAATAATTTCACCTGTGTGCAGCCTTAATTAATATACCACTGTTGGACAGGGTAATTTTTCTCCATCATGATAGCCAAGTGCGGGTTGGCGGACATCACATGTGTTTCAAAATATGCTAGACTAGCGGCTTTGCCTTGCTCCGCTGGGGCTCGTCTCTAGATTTAGCGCGAGCGAAGCCGCGGGTTCCGCTAGTACATGTATACAAGAAGAACTTGACAAATTATATACTGTCGCGTAATATAGTGTGAACTCGTCATAATAGCACGCTTGTACCATGCTTTAGAACGGCGAATGTTCAATTTTAACTTATGTCAATTAGATCACAGGAACAGCTTATTACAAATTCTAATGTGTTAGAGAGGGACAAAACACTTTCGGGAAAAGATTCGAAATTACTAGAAACATTTTGAATTTTCGATACTAGAATGTTCTTATATTTATGCATATAAAAAGGCCGGCAGTGTGTCGAGAGATCAGTTGACATCGAGTCGAAGTAGAGTGAAGATAAGAAGCGATACGAACTAGTGGAAAAGTGAAGAGTTAGTTAAAGTATTAGTGAAGAAGTATTGAGAAGGAGTACTGAGAAGAGAAATACAGTGTTCAGAGACTAGTGTTGTGTACAGACTGTGCGTGTATTCAAAGTGAAATATAACATCCTTAGTGCAAGAACGCTTATAATTTCCGATCCCGAACCCGTAGTACGTAACAATTGGTGTCAGAAGTGGGATCGAAAATGCCGTTAGTACCGAGGCACTAGAAGGAAGGAGTCACTACACGCGCAATGGCAGAACAGCAAAGGGAGGATTCTGGCCCTAGTACATCGACTGGGGAGTCGGCTGCTCAACCAAGCACCACGCCAGACATGAACGCCCTTCTGCAACAAATGGCGTTCATGATGTAAGAACAATCGCGCCGCCAGGAGGAGCAAACCCGCCGCCAGGAAGAACAACTGCGCGCACTCAAAGAGGAACAGTCTCAACAACTTCGCACACTCCAAGAGGGCAAGTCTTCCTGGGCCGCCTTCAAGATCCAGTTTGAGACTGTTAAGAAGACGAGTGGATGGACGGATGAAGAAGCCCGATCTGCCCTTACCGTCGCACTTCGAGAGGAGGCTTTGACTGTTTTGGAGGCTCTTTGTGCTAGTGACCCCAACAGTGAGATTACTTATACTGAGCTACTGAACGCTTTAGAGTCGCGGTATGGTGATAGTCATCTGGAGCACGTGTACAGGGCTCAAATTAAAGATCGTTCTCAACGAGCTAATGAAACCCTGCAGCAATGGTCCGTGGAAATAGAGAGGCTCGTGCGGAAGGCGTATCAATCTTCGCCCTCCACCGTAGAAACTATTCTTCTGCAGGCTTTCGTGGATGGGATTCGCGACCCGGATGTACGTGCCACTGTGCGCCTAAGACACCATACAAGTTTTAAGGAAGCTGTCGCTCATGCTCTAGAGGTTGAAGCTGTACGCCATGACACAAGAGCTTGGAGGGTGAGGGAAGTGGTCACTACGGAAGGATTATCCACCCGGAAGCGTCTTTTCAACCCAAGGTGCTACGAGTGTGGTGAGCGGGGCCATCTTCGAAGTAACTGCCCTAAGATAATGAACGTTCGGAGACAGACAGATGTGGCTGTAGGAAAACTAATTCCAACCAGGGCTGCGGGATGGGCGCTGGCCGGGGGATCTACAACCCCACAAATAGAAGTGAAGCAGACTGTAGATGGAAATACTTTGGTTATACATGGCGCTATTAATGGAGTAGCATGTAAACTGACGCTGGACACCGGAGCATCACGAACCGTTATTAACAACCGATTGCTGAAACACATTGCGGATAATAATTTGCAGGACAGAAAGCATATCACTCTCATGACAGCCACCGGCCAGCGCATACCTGTTTGGGGAGAACGAAAAATTGCTATCCAAATTGGGGACAACATCTATTGGCATAACGCTATAGAAGCAGATATCGTTGATGATTGCATCATTGGATTGGACTTTCTTCAAAATTACCAGTGTACGATTGACATGAAACATGGAGTTTTACGATGCAGAAATAGAGAAGTGCCGATAAGTGGTGGAATTCACGGAAAAGTTTGTTGCTTGAAAGACACCGCTCTTCCACCAAGATCGCAGACTCTAGTACCTGTCGCTTTACCTCAGAACAAGTCAGACCGTCCATGGTCATGTGCTATTATAGAGAAGATGGAAGATGAGAGCTCATGGATCCCGGCAAGAGTTGTTGTAGGTAAAGCTTCGACATCTATGGTTCCGGTTCTGAATACCAGTAATTCTACTCAAACCATTCGAAGAGGCGAAGTTGTGGGGACTTGTGAAGAGATAGCCTGGTTAAGCAGATGTCAACCGAAAGAAAAGGTGTTGAACAAGGATAAAGAGCAAGCGATGAAACTTTTGGAAGATTGTAAGGAAGATCTCACAAGTTCACAGAAGGCGAAAGCTGGAAATTTATTGTACCGATATTCAGATTTGTTCTCCAAACATGATGGCGATATAGGAAGAACCGGAATAGTTAAGCATAAAATTAATACTGGGGACGTAGCGCCTATTCGACAATGACCTAGACGAATTCCTTGGGCTAAGGAAAAGGAAGTTGACGACATGATCCAAGTTATACAAGCGAGCGCGATGCCACTGGGCTACCAATAAGTAAGTTATTAATTATTTAATTATATATTGTCATCATTATCGCTTTGCAAGGTTTGCTGGAAGATACCCCTCAGGGTCTATAGATATGAACAGACAAACTGACATTAATGTTACTTGAACTGACTTTGTGACCTCATGAATGAAGATGTCAAAATAATAATAAGGTTCTTCTTCAATTACTTATATAACTACATCTAATATATAAAAATCTAGTGTCACATTGTTTGTTATCAAACTCCTCCGAATCGGCTTGACCGATTTTTATAATTTTTTATATTTTCGTGTACATATTTGGTAGTTTGAGAATAGGTCGTAGGCAATTTTTTATTCCCCTAGGTGATAGGTGAGGGCCATCCTCTCCAGATTTTTAATATTTCATTTTTAGACCACATTTTTTTCTTTATGATTTGGCATCAAAAAACTTCAATTGTGATTAGAACGCGGGCAAAGCCGCGGGAATTGCTAGTATCATAGTAAAAATTTAGTCCAATTAATAAATTGGGACATCTTTTCAAAAATGTCATTGAGTCATTATTATTGATACAGTGCAGAGGCCGAATCAATATTCTAGAATTTCATAATTTTATTATATGTATAGAAGATAACTCATAAAATATATTTGGCCAGGGAGAATCTTTTATTCTAAAGAGCCTATTACACCACCCTGAATACCACATGCTAACTCGTACGTGTCGGTGACGATTGTTGCGGTGTCATGGGAAGATTTTCGAGACACCGAAAAAAAATTTATAAATAATGTTAATTAAATAATCGTTGTGACTTTTCCGCTATAAATATGGCATATCATGGTACACATAACACACGCTGCGCGCTGACGAACTGTCTAGACGCACGCTCAGGCTTTGAAAAATATAATTTCTGTAATATATTAACTCTAACGTAACTTATTTATTTGTGAATAGCGACTTAGCTTCGCTTCGCTAAGATCCTTCACTAGTTAGATATTATAGAGAGTGAGAAAGATATAAGCGAGAGCGAGAGCGAGAGAGAGAGAGAGAGTAAGAGCGACAGAGAGGGAAATTTTCCCTATCCTGTTAATTTGCTCTTTTTCTTATAATTTCAAATTTCATCAGTTCTTATCCACACTCATACCGATTTCATAAGTGTCTGTCCGTTTATTACCCTATCATCAAAATTAAATCACAAAGCAGATTTCTAAAAAACTTTCGGAAGGGCATGTTTTATCTTATGACACCACGCGATATTCAGAAAGCAAGCAACGGCACGGCCGAACCTACTCGATTGATTCTAATTAGACAGACTAATTTGCTTACTATATTACACTGCGCTTAAACCAATTAAGACTGTCTCGATACTGCGTAGTGTGATAGGCTCTTAATAGTATATTATAATATAATAAACGTAGAAGCTAAGATGTTTATATTTCAATATTTGTTGCTCAATCACGTATTAATTTATTAAGTCGAATAGTTCTATGACCTTTACGTTTTTAAAGTTGGGAAAGACATCTTCTATAGGTGCATATAATAAAATTCAAATCTTTGGCCCTTGGATTTGGGAGGCTAAGTCGCTATTCACCAATAAAATGCATAGTTACATTTGTGTTAATATATTAAAGGCATTATATTTTTCAAATACTTTAATAATAATTTCACCTGTACAGCCTTAATTAATATACCACTGTTGGACAGGGTAATTTTTCTCCATCATGATAGCCAAGTGCGGGTTGGCGGACATCACATGTGTTTCAAAATATGCTAGACTAGCGGCTTTGCCTTGCTCCGCTGGGGCTCATCTCTAGATTTAGCGAGCGAAGCCGCGGGTTCCGCTAGTACATGTATGCAAGAAGAACTTGACAAATTATATACTAAAACTTCCTCGAGAACCTTGAATTAAAATCTTATTTTGAGATTTGCACATTTATTTTTAACGCAGGGAAATGTAATTACGGATATCACCTGCAGTATCACTAAAGGCCAACACCTTGACAAGGTGAAGGGATGTTTGGGTTTGGTTGAACCTGTTCCATTTACTTCAATATTATATATTCTTGGTTTTTTTATCTCGCATTACGTTTATTTTTAAGTCGGGGGATTTTTTATTATTTTATCCTTTTTTAATAATCGCGCGTCGTGGGTTTTTTTGCAAAATTTTTTTGCCATCTTGGATTTAAAAACGGACCTTATTTTCGCAATCAGCACCCCGAGAGACCTCGAAAATGACACCCATGTCATTATTGAAAAAAAAAACCGGATGTCCGCCATCTTGGATCTGAAAATGGACCTCATTTTCGCAATCAGCACATGTGTTAGGTTATTTTCGTTACGGAATTTCTGGATTCGGTCTCCACGCTCAAGGCCCGCGATAGAAGCTTTGCTATAGCTTAAAATCCGCAATGGTATATTATGTCTATCTCTTAGGGATAACCCACAATGACTATTTTTTATCCTTAACTTTTTACAAGAAATAATGGCTTATTTAAGAAGCAATTTTAGGCAATACAGCATTAATCCTTATCCAATTTAGTACCTTAAATATATTGTGCATTTAATATAGATTAATATGGCCGGCAGCATGTAATTTCAATGAATATTTTCGAAGATATTACAGATTTAAAATGCAGGGACATAGCGGTTGCGGCAGTATCGGTCGGGGTCGGCGCGGACGCGTGCAAGCGATGCTTTAAAGACAAAACATGCTTTTCAGCGCGACAATTTTTTCGAAATTGTATGTACTTTAGTCGATATTAAGGTTAATATTTACGCACGCTTATAGTAAGTACATTACGTTAGATTGAATTATATTAAAAACCATAATTTATCAATAGTATTCATTTATTCTATTAAGATCTTGGTTTGAATTTAGAGTAAAGGCAACTAAAATTAAGGGCAAGTATTTTAAATCGAAAATCATAGTTTAATCAAAGCTTAGTCTCTGTATGTCTGCCTGTCTGTTCGTTCCGGCTAATTTCTGAAACGGCTGGATCGAATTTGACGGGACTTCCACTAGCAGATAGCTAATGTTATAAGGAGTAACATAGAGTACTTTTATTTTATTAAAAACTTATAAAAACCGTTCAATTTATTTTAATTTTTAACTTACGCTCAGCGAAGCGGGCGGGGTTGCTAGTAAATATAACTTAATAAAATTAATTAATTAACTCCCTTCTTAATGGAATTATGAGATCATACAATTTAATTAGCAGGAATAGGGACATAGATATATTTAATGATAAATTATTTAGTTTAAAAATAAATCGTTATATAGCGTCCTTTTACAACAAGTAATTGTAAACACCTATCCGCTGGGTGCGTGACTCTTGCGCCATCTAACGATACAACTCAAGGTGGCTCTTTTGAGAAAATACATGTATGCATTGTATGCCAAATAGCTATTGAAAAAATAAAATAAACTTGAAAAAAATTTTTTTTCAATGTTAAATGTGATATATTACACAGAGTGTACATTAAATTATTTTTTTTCCGTGGGTCAGCTGAAAACAGTAAGTAAAATAAATACAACAACTAAAACAAGTCTCAATAAGTGAATTAGGTTGGCCCAACTTTTTTTGATTTACGGACTTTTTTTATTTTTAATTATTTGTTCGTCGTTTGTTCGTTAATGTTCGAATGTAGAAATTGTTTGTACGTCTTTAATTTATTTATAATTAATTAAACAAATGTTCACCCCTAAGTTGGACCCCTTTACTAGATATCTTTATTTTTATCGCTCAGATTAATTAATTTTGATCAATTATCGTTGGTTCGACGACTATTGGTGATTGTTCGATCATAAAAACAATTAAATTCCCAATTATTAATTATTTTAAATCTAATAAGCAAACCATCACTTCATTGTCTGGCAACCGGAAACTTATAAAATTTACAATTACTATTTCTACTAGTATTTTTGCAATCGCCTACACAACAACTCTGATGACCCATTTTATTTATTTAATTTAACTGACACACGTGTTATTTTTATGGTCATAAATAATAAAGAGCCACTCGTAGTTCTGTTTTGATCCGCAGCGGGCGCTGACATCACTTTTGTTTCCCCCACCATGCCTTACGCACCCAGCGGATAGAGATAGTGTTTATTTTTTCTTTAACTTTTTTTTTCTTTTTCGTTAACAGTTTAGTAAGTGGTCTAATAAAATAAAATAAAAAAATACTAAAGAATTCTTCTAAGTTATTTCGTTGCTAAAAAAATACATATAGTTGATAAACAAAATACAAACAAAATCCCTCGCCTGTAGGTCAATACCGTTTGTGTTGAAATTTGTACATCGAAGTCAATTCGTTGAATGCGCCTGATCGTAATCTGCCTCAGGTTTTCGTGATCCATCGCCATTATGTAATTTGGCTAATTATTTAAATTTGCATTACCACGATAATATAAAGAAAACTGACACCTGTTATTGAAAGGAATGTATTTATCGTCGATTTCTTAGAAATTAAATATTTTCTTGCATTAAAAAGTATCCTATAATTATTATATAGTACTAGCGGACCCGACAGACGTTGTCCTGTCTACAATCAACAACTATTATGTCCAAAATCAACAACTACTAATAAATTAAAAATTATTAAAAAAATATTCTCCAGCTGACAAAATTGTGAATCTAAACCATTCCCAGATCCCCTTAAATACACACAAAAAATTTCATCAAAATCGGTCCAGTCGTTTAGGAGGAGTTCAGTCACATGTACACACGCACACAAGAAATATATATTGTATAATACAAACGACAAATTTTATTAGAAAACTGAATTTATTGAAATTCTAAAAAAAATACAAAATTGCAATTTGCAGCAGTGTGGTTGTAGCAAGGACGGAAACCCAAGAGAGAGAAAAAAATTGCCATATACAAAATTACAATTTTTTATATAATATTTAAATGGACAAGATATTGAATGTTGCTAGTTAAATACAGATAATTAATATATGTTTATTTGTACTAAACATAGTTGGGCGGGCCAGCAAGAATATTTTTTAAGAGATCTAAACACAACAGGTACAAGAATCGCCCAACCAGTGAAACTGTATTCCATGAATATTAACATGAACAAAAAAAAAAATAAAAGGTCTAAATTCTTTACACATCACAAGTTTGTGTCCAAAATAATTAATTGAGCAAACTAACTTAAAATAATGAATCACTAGATACAACCAGTATTTATAATGCACTTAAAATAATGAACATAAGTATTTGAATACAACTCGTCACTCTACTCAGAGAGGACTACCTACAGACCTTAAATAAACCTAAGATAAAATAAACATTTTTAGTGTTATTATTACAACATATCTTTAGTCTAAAATACATGAAATATAAATGTTACTACAAATACAGCTTGTTATATTTATTATTTTCACAAAGTAAGAAATGAGTGTAAGTATTTCAATTTATTTAAAGTACCAGATATTACAACTTGTCACTCTATTGGAAGAGGACATAACTTAGTTACAGACCTTAAATAAATCTTATTATTATATTTAACCTCAGCCACCCTCACTCTTCCATCTTTACCGGGACATATTTTCATAATTTTGGCCATAGGCCACTCCAATGGAGGTGTATTTAGGTTTCTAACAAGCACCAGATCTCCTTCCTTTAAATTAGGGGATGCATGTTTCCATTTGGGACGACTTTGGAGTTGTGTAAGGTAGTCAGCTGACCACGCCTTCCAAAAGTGTTGTTTAAGCTTAGACACAACTTTCCAAAATTTTAAACGGTTTATTGGAATTTCCAATAAATCCACCTCAGGATAAGAACACAGAGCCGTTCCAATTAAAAAATGACCTGGCGTTAAATAACTACTTTCATTAGGGTTGGAAAGCAGTGGTCTAGAGTTTAATACACCCTCTATTTGTACTACTATGGTGTTAAATTCTTCGTAAGTCAGAGAAAGATTACCAACAACTCGCTTGAGATGGTGTTTTACACTCTTGACCCCTGCTTCCCAGAGCCCGCCGAATTCAGGAGAGTAGCTGGGAATAAACATGAATTTTATGTATTTTGTTTTACAATAATTATAAACAGAGTCTCTATGAGCCTTGGAGGATTGTAAATCATATAATTCTTTTAACTTATTTTCGGCTCCTTTAAAGGTTTTACCATTGTCACAAAAAACTTTGGAAGGCATTCCACGCCTTGATATAAATCGATCAAAACATGACAAAAAGGTTTCAGTTTTAAGGTCTGACACAACTTCTGCATGTACAGCCTTTGTTGAAAAACATACAAATAATGCCACATAGCCCTTGGTTACGAGTGGTTTTCGAATTCTGGCAACTTTTATATTAAATGGACCACAAAAATCGATACCTACATGCTGAAATGGTCTAGTAGCAGTGACACGTTCCTCTGGAAGTGAGCCCATGAGCTGCCTCGCACACTGCGCTTTTAGGCGGAAGCATTTTAAACATTTGTGCACCACCTTCTTGACCTCCCGAATACTATTGATAATCCAGAATCTCTGGGACAATGAACTGAGTACTAACCTGGGACCTGCATGTAATAATCGTAGATGTTCCCTTTCAATAATTAATGACGTAAGGTGACAATTTTTTGGTAATATGATGGGGTGCATTTTATCATGCGGAATCCCTGCATTTTGCAGCCTACCCCCCACGCGGAGCAAACCACTACTGTCAATAAATGGATGTAAAGCAGCTAGACCTGATGTTATTTTTGTACTATTTTGAATAGCTACTATCTCTTTTGAAAAAACATTATTTTGTATGCAACGAATGATGACCAGCAACGCTGAATCTAATTCTTTTGGACTTAAATTGATATCATTAATTACCTGTTTTCTTAGTAAATTATTGTAGAATCTATAAATATATGCTACTACGCTTTGTAATTTATTCAGATTTGAAAATGTATTGAATAAGTCAAAGACATAATTTAATTCCGATTTGCTATGAACAAGACAAGAAGCTTTATCAAGTGAAATTTCTGGCTCATCCATTTTTTGTGGCGTATGCGAGAAATCAGGCTGCATCAAAAATTCAGGACCATGCCACCATAGCTGATTGGCTTGTAATAATTGTGGCTCACTACCCCGTGAGATAATGTCTGCAGGGTTGTTGCAAGACTTGACATAGTACCAGACTGCTTTGTTTGTGAGATTATTTATTTGATGGACCCTATTGTTTACATAAGTGTTACTTTTTACATTACCAGCTTGTATCCATGCAAGTACAATTTGGGAATCACTATATAGATAAATTGAATGTGAAAAACTTGAAGAAAGTATTTTACTAACTCTACTGATTAATTGTGCAAGCAAAAGAGCGCTATTTAATTCTAGTTGAGGTATAGTTAGTGCCTTAGCCAGCGGAGCCACTCGCGACTTGGAACACAGAAGGTTGGTCTCAATTGTCCCATCAGCTTTTAATACTCTAACATACAGACAGCACCCATATGCCTTTTGAGAAGCATCCGCGAAACCTACCAACTCTAGAAGAATAAAATTATGACATTGAATGTAACGTGGAATTGCAACTTTGCCCATCAATTTTAAATGTTCAATAAACTTTTCCCATTTCTTTAGATAATCTACAGGCAGGATATCGTCCCAACCTACTTTTATAGACCACAGTTCCTGCATGAACATTTTAGCAACTACTGTAACAGGACCTATAATACCTAATGGATCAAAGATTTTACCTATGTAGCTGAGAACTTTCCTTTTTGTTATTAATTGCTCATCACATTGTGATGGAGTTTCAAAACAAAACATATCATCTACAACATTGTATTTTAAACCTAAAGTTTTTATAAAACTATCTTTATTTAGGTCAACTTCTTCAAAATACCTGTTTTCTATTGGAACATTGTCCAACACAGGAGAATGATTTGAGCACCATTTGTGCAGATCAAAGCTACCCAATTGGAGTAGTTCGACTAATTGGTTTTTTAATAAAGAAAGTTCCTCTACATTATTACAACCACAAAGAATGTCATCAACATATGTATTTAAATATATGGCTTCTGCAGCAAGAGGAAATTTTTCTTTGTTTTTATTAGCTAGTTCAATTAAGCATCGGGTGGCCAAGAAGGTGGAGGACTTTAAACCATATGTGACTGTCTGCAGTTGCAGACAGACCACAGGCTCACCTGGATCGTCACGCCAGAGTATATTCTGGAGGCTGGTATGTTGACTGTTGACTAAAATACATCTAAACATCTTTTCTATATCACATATTAGTGTAAATATGTAAGTACGAAACCTCAGAAGTATGTCAAACAGCTCGCTTTGTACTACAGGACCATTCAGCAAGACATCATTTAATGAAATTTTGTTTCTAGACTTCATGCTGCCATCGAAAACCACTCGTAACTTCGTAGTCTTGCTGTCTTCCTTCAAGACTGCATGGTGAGCTAAAAAATAAGTAAAGCCACTATTAATATCATAGGTATTAATATCAATCTCCTTGGCATGTCCCAATGCAATGTATTGTTTTATAAAAGAACTATATTTTTCTAATAATGAAGGATTCTGTTTAAGCTTTCTTTCTAGTGCTAAAAATCTTTGAAATGCAACAGAAAAAGAGTCACCAAGTTGCAGCTGCTCCTTGGGACAAATGAGTGGCAAATCAACATAAAACTTGTTATCTTTATGTACTACAGACTGTTGGAAAATAGCCTCAGCTTTCTGACACTCTTGTAGCACCGGAGGTGCAGCTTCTGGAATTTTTTCTGACTGCCAAAATCTTTCTATTACTGACTCTAATTTCGTTTCATTTGATATGGCAAAATTAGATACTAAATTTGTACAACATACCTCTTGTTTAAATGTTTGTATTTTTCCAGCAACTATATATCCAAATACAGTGTTTTGGAGCACAAGCCCATTTAATAGCTTACAGGTTCCATCTAGAATTGAATTAAAGTATATGTCAGCCCCTAACAAAATAGAAATTTCAGAAGGAACATTAAAATCATTGTCTGATAAGATGACATTTTTTGGCAATGACAATTTAGATATGTCTACATGATATTGTGGCTGTGGTGTAGTAATGATGTCAACTACAAAACAAGTTACATTAAACTGAATTTGTTCATGCAAACATGAATTAATAAGTAAACTAACAGTTTGATTTATTTTTGTAGACTTATTTCCTATTCCAATTATGTTGGTAGGCTGAGAAACTGAAGAAATGCCTAATTTTTTAGCTAAAGAACCTGTAATAAAGGAAGCCTGACTTCCACTGTCAAGTAAAGCTCGAATAAAAATATCACGACCATATTTGTCAGTGACATGAACTTTCACAGTAGGCAGTAATACATTAACACTTGAGGTGGTATTATTAGCACATAAATTCACTGAATCCTTTCCCATATTTTTGTCATCAGCTTTACCATTATGTAAAAGAGTATTATGTGCAGCATCCTTGCAAACTTTACACTTAAATTTGAATTTACAAACCTTGCCTGTATGAAGTTTTAAACAAATAGAACACAATTTGTGATCTTTCACAAAACATAAGCGAGTCTCTACTGGCACCATTTTAAATTTTGGACACCGAAACAAAGCATGATCTTTGTCACAGTACTCACATGTTTGCTTTGAATTTGCAGCTACATTAGCAGACCGTACTGCATTTGAATTCGGTTTGCTACCCCCTGACTGCACCTTTTGGGATACTGTATCTTCTAGCGCCATTGCGCGTTTGTCTAGAAAATCAAAAAATTCTTTAATTGTAGGTTTATCCTCTGGATTACGATCCAAATTGAATGCATTATGTGTATAAGTATCTAGTTTCCTAAACAAAATAGATAACAATAAACTATCCCAATGGTCTACAGGTTCTTCAAGATTACTAAGCGCATGTAAGTGCTGCTTAACTTGTGACACAAAACTCCTAATAGCAACTGGTGCACTTTTTTGAATGACAGGTAAATCTAATATTATATTTAAATGATTAAAAATGAGCCGTGTAGCATTACCATATCGTTTTTCCAGCAGCTGTACAGCTTCACTATATGATTTAGAGACCAATGGTAAGTTAACAATAGTTGCTAATGCCTCGTCTTGGAGGTATTTACGTAAGTAAAACAATTTTTGAACCTCTGTCAATGTGTTATTACTATGAATGACAGCTATAAACAACTCATAGAAAGGCTTAAATTTCGTAAAATCCTTACCGTCAAATGATGGTATATCAATATTAGGTAATTTGGAAGGGTGAGGGTCAGAGGCAGAAGTGTCAGAGGAAACTGAGGTTGCAAGTTCCCTTATTTTTGTTTTTAACTTTGACAGAGCTAAGAAATATTTTTCTTCACATATGTTTACATCCTCTTTCAATTTATTATATTATAATTTTCAATGTTGACACCATGACATCTGTCATGGTGTCAACATTGAAAATTATAATATAATAAATTTAACATTTAAAAACATTAAAAAAACACATTTTCCAATACTTAAATTTCAGTAAGATATTGTAAAAATATATAAAAATAATCATGAAGATAAATGCAGACAATTTTAATCGGATGAGGGAAGACGAAAAAGACAACCTTCTATACTTCCTGAAATCACTGCTTACTAGAACAAGTAAAATCAGTGAAAACAATAACTGATTTGGCCATTTGAGAGAAATCTGAAGCTCACATAGAATACACAGATGATTAGCAACTACAGCGTTTTGAATGAAAGTAAGATGAATTCTACATAGTTTGTACAAGAAGCATTAGATCTTGATTTACTTTTAGCTATTAGAACAAATAAAAACAGCGAAAACAATAACTGGTATGGCCATTTGGGAAAAACTGAAGCTCACATAGGGAACACAAATGACTAGCAACTACAGCGTTTTGAATAAAAGTAAGACGAATTCTACATAGTTTTTACAAGAAACACTAGATCTTGATTTACATTTAGCTATTCATGAATCCTGACATAAAGGTGTATTTAGAGGAAAGTTTTTGTGAATTATATGATTCCGCCCTGCATTAAGGAAGTAAAGACAGGCTTTGCAGAGCATTCTAATCAGTTATGGAGTATTAATGCTTTTGGACCCTGGACTAAAAGAAAACAAGGTTTGATAAAAAATATACAAGATGAAAATTGCTGCTAAGTTTCCTGTGATACAGCATGTTTTCTAATTAATTATAGTATTTGTGTTTTTAATAATTAATTGTAAAAGGGTAATTTTTAACATAACCCTGTTAAATCAAGTGGTGGCGGTTATACCAATACCACCGAAAATAGCATTCCCAAAGAGGGTTAACGTCAGGCAGGCGGCCGGTTGTAAAACTTCTTGCCAAACCAAAAAAAAAAAAAAAAATGCCGACCCCACATAGCGTGGGATAAAGGCGGGAAGAAGAAGAAGATGTTTACATCCTCAGAATCCTCTGCATCTAAGGCTAGTATCTCAATTTGAAGTGACTCATATTTTTTCATCGATGCTATCAACTTTTCCATTCGAAGTTCCAACGCGTCTACGGTGAATTTACTGTTTGGGTCATCTAGAAATTTTTCAATTCGTGTTACGTATCCTTTGCATGCCGATCTTGATAGTTTTAGTCTTTTTAATTCTTGACCTTCCATTTTTTATAAAATCACTATCTAAATTTGTAAAATCACTTGTTATTATAACACTTTTTACTAGCACTTTCACTTGTAAATAAACTTTGATCAAAATGACGCAATACTTTTATAATTACTGTGACCTGTAATGGCGGCCGGTGCCGGCCGGCTTCTTCAACAAGTCGGCGTCCAAACTTATAATGCATGCAATAACACCGCTATAGGGGTGCAAACCGCTGAAAATAACTGCGATGATGCGATGATGCTGATGATGACTCGATGCACTCGGTATTATAGAAACCGGGTGAACTCCGCCGCGTGCACACTGCACAAGCCACAATGGCACATAGGCCACGCGGAGCACGCCGCGCCGAAATCAAAATACACGCAGGGGGTGAACTATTTCACCAAACGCTCGAAGGACCACTTCGTTTGTATAATACAAACGACAAATTTTATTAGAAAACTGAATTTATTGAAATTCTAAAAAAAATACAAAATTGCAATTTGCAGCAGTGTGGTTGTAGCAAGGACGGAAACCCAAGAGAGAGAAAAAAATTGCCATATACAAAATTACAATTTTTTATATAATATTTAAATGGACAAGATATTGAATGTTGCTAGTTAAATACAGATAATTAATATATGTTTATTTGTACTAAACATATATATTAAGATTGAAAATATATTGTCCATATTATAATGTGTTTAAAATTAAATGAGGATTACCTGTACTGAAAATATTTATAATGATCAAATAATTGATGAACAAAATGATCAAATAAATTTGACGACTCGTTTGGCTCAGTTGGTAGTGACCCTACTTTCTGCGCCAGCGGTCGCGGGTTCGAGTCCCGCTGGGGGCATTCATTTGCTAATCACGAATGTTTGTACTCCAGTCATGGGTGTTAATATTTATAATATGATTGTATTTAAAATTTATATGTGTAGTATATCAACTATCTGGTATCCGCAACACAAGCATGTTACGTAGCTTACTGCGGAACTAGATGGCGCTGTTGTAATAATATCTCAACATAATGTTCCATTAATCCCAACATTCAACAATTATATCTCTTTTAAATAATTTTTCAATAATTTATATTAATTTTCTAACATGTAATTTAATTTTATAATTTCCTTTTTATTTCTATATTTATAAAAAACATCTATGCATGTTGTGATTACCTTTAAAAAGAAATACAATTATACTGTGTTCAATTTATTATGTAAATGATTACCTACGTATTACTGTTATTATTTCTGTTGGTAACCCTAATAAATAAATAAATAATGTTGACAGGCTATCATAATACCAAAAGTGGTTTACATGTGATAAGAAATCATTGTTTCTTCTAAAATATCTTTGTATTGATATTGATCCATTTGCCCCTGAATCTTCCTCACCAGACCAAACCCATATCCAGAGAAACATCCCCAAACTTTAAGATTTCCACCACCACGCTTTACTGTCTTTTTTGTGTACTTGTTATTCAAAATTGCTCGTTAGTTGGTCGTCGAAAGTATCGTTTTTCATCAGAATTTACCAAGTTTATTTTACTCTCATCCGAAAATAAGACTTTTTCGTTGTTGAACAGTCCAACTGCCATACTTTCTAGCGAAGGCTACACAATTTTCTACATCTTGCCTAGTCAGAAGTGGTATCTTTCAAGCAAGTGTTCCGAATAATTTGCCTTCAACCAACCGCCTACGTACAAGTGTTGAGGGCACGTTGCGAGGGTCGACCTGGGAAAAGATTTTTTTTCCTAATAATATTTGAACCTAAAGGGGTCCATTTTAAGTAAACGAACCATAAACCATGTCTTTCCGAACAGTAGTTTTTCTTTGCTTCGCTTTTCTAGGTACATTATCAGATGTTCCAAACTATTTAAAAAGTGCAATGGCGTTAAATACCACCCTTACGAAGCACACCAAGTGAAGAACTATTTTTCTGAAGACCATTTTGGTTTGAAATGAAAATTCACAATATTTTTTCTTGTAGCTGCATAAATAAATAAGAACAGGCGGGAAACTGCCTAAAGTGACGAGTATTATAAAGGTGAATTTTAATTTCAAAAATCATATTTAGAAAAAAATTCATACTTCGTTTCTAATTAATTGTCCAATTGCCAGAACTAAAGCCATTAACACATTTTTTTCTAACTTATATTTGTAATTTTTATTATTTGACTGATTGTTAATAATTATTTTTAAATTAGAGTTACTATCGTAATCTTTTAATGTGATAAATCAATTAACAAAGTCAAAATTATTTGCAATAGCAACAAGGGCGTAGCCAGGATTTTGTTTAGGGGGGGGCAGGCTAGACAAACCAAGAATATAATTAAATGCTTGTAATAAAACAGTAGCTCAGAAGAGAATCTGTAAATATATTTTTTTAAACAGTGACCGTAACATAATATTTTGTATTGAATATAGACCTCGAAACAGTCGTTTTAAAAATTTTTGTATGATTGCCCGTATGTCTGTCTATTTGAATGTTATCGTTTAATTCAAAAAGCACTGCACGGATTTTAATCAAATTTTGTGACGTGATTACTTATTATTGGGGTCGTGACTTAGGATACTTTTTATTGCAGAAAAATATTTCATTTCCACTGGAAAACAAAATAATTAGTTCATTTGAGTCGTCTTAAGAACCTAGCGCTGGCTAAATCTTGAGAGATATACCTATCAAAACTATATAGTAGGAAATTGTGGGTATTAAAAAGTCCGACAGAAATGTCTAAAATATCAAATATCCTCTCCTATCTCCTCTCCTCAATACCTATTTTTATCAGTAGATATAAAAACAGTAACTTAGCATATAGATGTACGCGTTTCAGGCAAAAAGTTCTGTACTGATTTGAAGTAAATTACACGAAACAACATTTAAAATACCATTTACTGAAGTAAAATTTTTAATTCATACGTTAAAACACAATAACTGGTTCTATAATATAATAATAGAACTTCTATTGAACGATAAGGATAAGGGCAACAAAATATGGCTAACCAAAACTGAAAAGATTATATCAAAATTATGTATTAATTTAGAATATTCTGTATGGTTTTGTAAGACCTACCGAAAAGTTTGAAATAGTAAGTCTATGTCTCCACAGGAAAACACAATAGCTGGTTGTAAACAGTTAACAGTAGGTAGTCTTCATAAAAGAGGGTGGACCTTTATATGAGGAATGATTCGTTGTTACACAACAAGTAATAGCGTAAAGGCAAAATATTTTAGTACTTTAAGCGCGAGCGAAGCCGCGGGCCCTGCTAGTAATATATAAGATAAAACAAAATTAAAATTTCAAAAACCTCTTGAGACAAAATAATAGTAATTAAAAAATTTATTAATAGAATCTAACAAATTCTATGTCAGTCATCACTTTACTTTCCTTATAAATCTAAGGCATTGATCAAACAAAAAAAACCAAGTTTAGTTTAGTTTTAATTTCTTAGTTAATATTCCTCATTCCCTTGTAATATAGTGTACATTATTTTTCTAGTCGAGCCCTTTCATTTGATACCCATATTGAGGAAGTTGTGAAAAAAATAGGTATGTAAATCGCCATTTTGTGGTGGCGGCCATCTTGGACCGATTTTTATCAAACATAGCTAAAAACACTTCCGACTAATTCTCATTTCAAATGAAAAAAAAACAAAATCAGGTTTATCCGCTAGGGAGCTACGATGCCACAGACAGACACAAACACAGACATGTCAATTGTCAAACTTATAACAGCCTGTCGTTTTTGCGTCGGGTGTTAGTAAAAAACAAAATATTCATCAGTGAATTTATAATACACTAGCGACTCGCCCTCGTTTCGCTCGGGCCTTATATTCCTGATTTACGAGATAAGATTCCCTAAGAATGAAGAAGGATGAAGACGACACCCGAGAACATATCGTGGGACTTCTATTATCGGATGTGGCGAAAAGAGGCTTTCTGGACTGGAAATCGATCTCAGACCGAATCATAACAGTACATCTGGCAGGAAGAAGATTTACCAGGCGATTGTAACAAAGGCCTTCTTACCACTGTACTAAAAAAGGGGGAACTAAGTCAATGCTGTAACTGGAGAGGTATTTTTCTTTCGGAATTTACTTTTGGTCACGTCCAAAGTGCTCTGAAAAGTCATTTTAGATAGGCTCTCGCAGGCCATCAACCCCTTCATACGCAGAGAGCAAGCAGGATTTCAGCCCAATCGATCGTGTACAAATCAGATCAACATCCTCCGTATCAAACTAGAACGGGCAACAGAATGGCAAAGGGAGATAGTGTCTCACTTTTGTAGATTTCGAAAAGGCCTTTGATACATGCGGTGAGGTGGGCCAGCATTATTATTGTAAAGTGACTCATAAAAGGCTCATTTCGGAGGACATAGAGGTACACGCAGGCGTAAGACAGGGTTGTTTCCGTTCACCACTTCTCTTTCTTGATGGTATTCTGCATAATACCGCGAAGAACAAGCGCCACGGCGTTGAATGTGGCATAATCAAGTTCTTAGAAGACCTGGTCTCTTTAGCCACACTCGCCATGCAGGCCAAATTGAACGACTTTCGGCAGGAGGCAGCTAGCACGGGGCTCAAAGTAAATATAAGGAAGACACGGGAAATGAGGAGCAGAGAAACTAGTACACTCCCGTTGGTGATTGGCACAGAGGCAGTGCAGGAACTCGTCCATAAATGCACATACCTCGGTAGCCGCGTGTCAGAAATAGGACGAACCGAAGAGGACATCACTTCGAGAATCGCCAAAGCACGAGCAACATTCGCACAACTTAGACCATTATGGCTCTCACACAATACTATGTATTGAAAAAAAGTTGTCGAAGTTGAGAGTCATCGTTGATCTCAGCCATGTTTTAAAACGACGTAACGATGTTTTGCACGTATAAAAGCAAATCTAGAATCAACCATTCATAGTGCAATCTTATAAAATTCGTCTGTCAATAGAATCAACGTTGTTTTTGTTTATAATATGCAACCTACGTAATATTACGTTTGTAAGCATTTCATCTTCTAGGGGGGGGGCAGCTGCCCCCCCCTGCCCGTACCTGGCTACGCCCATGAATAGCAACATGAAAAGCAATTTACACCTCTAAGTGACTCCGCGTTTTTAATTATTATCTGTCCACCACTATATATTAAGTTAGCCTTTCCCGCGGCTCCTCACGACCGCTTTGTTTTAGAAATGCTGAAGGGGAAAAATTCCGTAATACAATATTTTTGCATAATTTTTACAGTTTACGCAGCGTACGCAACGAAAGCTCTCAAAAGGAATACTTTTCCCCCCGTTTTTGCAACCTTTTTCATTGATGTTCCGCTCTTATCGGTTGTATCCGACACAAAAAGAATTTATTAATTCGGACGAGTGCTGAGATAAGCGCATTTAACCAAACAAACAAACAAACAAACTCTTCAGCTTTTTAATATGAATAAGTATCATACAAACAATAGCACAGTACGTTACGGGCTACGGCCCATAAATTTTATTGGAGATTGGAGAATTTTTCTATATACGTCGATGCGTTGCTACATTCAATAATAAAAAAAAATGAGAGCGTAACCTTTACGCGCGGTTAAAAGTAGATCTTCTTAGGTGCTGTTGCAGATAAGCAATATATTTTAATAAATAATGATTATGAAATGTTATTTTTATTTTTAAACTAGCGACTCACCCTCGCTTTCCTCGCTTTCGTTCCTTTATTGGATGATACCCGTATAAGATAAATTATTCTAAACTTAGCACTTTTCCAGACGATTTTTTGGGTTTTCTCAATTTTTTAAATTCTTAAACAGCTTCTGAACACTTTCAGAAAAAAAATATATGTTAATCGGTTCAGCCGTCTTCGAGTTTTAGCG
Source organism: Boloria euphrosyne (assembly GCA_951802675.2). NCBI lineage: Eukaryota > Metazoa > Arthropoda > Insecta > Lepidoptera > Nymphalidae > Boloria > Boloria euphrosyne. Next base: position 3,067,530 of record OX637900.1, on the reverse strand, counting down.
AGACCAACGAATGGCAATTGATTTTTATACGTATAAATTAAAAATTAATAATAATTTTGACTCTCATATCCATGACACACTTTTTTCCAATAAATTGAACGTAGCCCTCAGTCTTGCCTAAAAAAGCGTTTTACTTTATTAAAACATATAAAGTAAACAAGTAAAATTGGTGACTAACTTAAAAAGTGCCGACAAAAGAAAACTATATAACAATATTCTTGATTATAATGTTCGTGCGACATCATTGCATTTAAACTATAATTAATTATTGTAACAGTTAAAAGATTATCGTACTAACCGAGGCCAAGATGAATGGACTCATAGCATTCACACGTTTCGCAACCCAAGAGAACATAACACTGCGGTAAAGCGCGCGCGTTTTGACAGATCGATTTTTAATTTTTAATTTAATTTTAATTTCGAACGAAATATCTATTCTGCCGTTGTATTATTTTTTAAATAATTTTTATAATCTATTTTTATTAAATGAGAATAAAAATAATTGGTGAATGTGATTTAATTCGTTATTACCAAATTTTGTGGTAAGTACCTATATTTAATTTTAATCGTTATATATCTATAATTGATTGTAATTTAACTGGAATTTTGCAAGTTTTGAATCATGTAATGATTTGATAGAATAAATTAGATGATAATGACGACATCTATTCAACATTTTTTTGAATATTTATTGCACAAACGTTTATTTATAACGGATTTGTAAGATATTTCTAAAACATCTTTACAATTTTTGAAGTTAATTTTTAAATATATATGGGAAGATGTTGAATGTGTGAAGTTTTAATCAAAATCAGATTTAGATTTTTTTGTTTATTTATTAGACACATAGCAATACAAATTTTGCTTCATCTAGTTAGTCAATCGCATGTTCAAAAACAAAATTACTTTACGGGTGCGTTAATTCATGTCGTTCCTGTTTCTATTTTTTATGATATCCATGGTATCCACAGGTACAAGCGTCCATAGGCACAAAACTTTCCTATACATTTATATTTTAAGTTTATATACATACAGGTACATGGGAGTATAATAAGATTGACACTAGATTATAATAAAAAAATTAAGACATAAATAAATGATAGTAGGTACTGTTTTTTTAATAATTAAAAAAATATATTTTAATTTTAAATAATATAATTATTGTTAAATATATACCTATTAGAAAAAATATAGAGCAACGGATAACAAACATTTTACGAACGTTTATAAGGGACTGGTACTATACAGTGAATGTAGTTGGTTGACCCCTAGTTCATGGTATACGCTGACTTTAGACGTGCCCATTAAAAATTATTTTAGTAAAATCTTTATGTAAAATATAATATATATAGCGACTCACCCTCACTTTGCGTGGGTTCATCCTTAGATTTAGCGCGAGCGAAGCCGGGGGTTTTGGTAGTAAATGTATACAAAAACTTGACAGATTATATACTAAAACCTTTCTCGAGAACCACTCTATCCATTAGTGACAACAGCATGAAAATCAATGCAGTAGTTTTTGAGTTTATCGCGATCAGACAGACAGACGCGGCGTAAGACTTTGTTTTATAATATGTAGTGATATCAAAAAACAATTGTGAAAATGATTTTATTCTAAAAATTGACTAAACTAAAAAAAAAAATGAAAAAAAAGAGTTTGTTACTCTGTCTCGCAAAAACTACAGATCGATTTTGATGGAACTTTAGTAGTAGAGCATAGACTACTTATATTTTTTTGAAAATATAGTAAGGTATTAGTAATATATAACTGAAATACGCTAAAATGCGCAAGAAAAGGTGCTTTTTAATATTTTTTTAATTATATTATATTATTATCATAATATACTTAAATTTATATTTTTTTTATGATTCCTCTAGCTCTGCCAAAACAGTCTTTTTTACATACGAATAATGTTACTTTTATAAATTAATTTTATTACTTTTTATAATCAACTCTGTATGAAGATAAAAATGTAAGTATGTCCGTACATTATCTCCTACAGACAAACAAATAAATTACTAAGCAAATTAATAAATAATATAAGATAATATGTATAAACATACTGACAGTGTGTCTTATTTATTAAATAGTTTCGATAGACGAAGTAGTGAATGTTCAAGGACTGTGAGTTAGCGGATTTAGCTTCTTTATATCATGTACTAAATACTAGTATAGTGGGTACTTTGTAGTAGAAAAATATTTTTGTTACACATGTCTTGTATTCAGGCACAAGCCTCCCTTTAATACAATGGGGATCAGGCCATAGTCCACGACGCTGGCCTAATGCGAGTTGGACTGCACATTTCTTTCGAAAACTTGCTAGGTTCTCTCAGATAGGTTTCCTCACGATGTTGTTCTTCACCGTAAGGCAAGTGGTAATCATAATAGAAAGGATGGACCGAGGTGGGGGACCTGGATTTGAACCCGCATCACTCGGATATCCAAGTGAGCGCGTTACCACTGCAGAGCTACTACTACCTTAAAAGACATGTCTTGTACAAATACAAGATAATTAGGAAAAACAAATACCTATAGTAGGAAAAAATGTAGCGCACTTTGGCGGTTCATAACATTATAAAACTTAAGCTAGTTAGCTAAGTTTTATAATGTTACGGACTGCTAGTTTAGTATAATGAGAGTTACACGAAAAAACCGTTTCAACGGATCAACCGTTTGGCTTAGTTCGTAGTGACCCTACTTGCTGCGACAGCGGTCGCAGGTTCGAGACCCGGTAGAGCACGAATGTTTGTACTCCAGTCATGGGTGCTTATATTTATAATATGTATGTAGGTATTTAAGGGTAAATATGTGTAATGTATATACTGTCTGGTATCCGAACACAAGCCTCCTAGCTTACCACGGAACTAGATGACGCTGTGTGTAATAAATAATAATGTCCCAACATTTTTTTTTTATTCTTTTTTTAAATCGTTTTAGCCGTTTTGCATGTACCGCATGTACCGTCTCCGTGACCGTCGCGAGTAAAAATGCAACTATGTTTTAGCTTTATATGTAGCACTAAGTTTTTATCGCGGCTTCTTTCGTGGCGCTTCAATAAAATAGAATAGACGATAATATGAGTATTACGATAGCTAGTTATCGGGTCAAAATAAAGATAATATTTTTTGGTCAAAATAAAGATAAATATTTTTTACTGCGGGAAAATATCTAGGATCGCTTGCGCATTAAACAACAACGCAAAATCAATACAACCGATGTCCCTGCAGCTGTCGAAGCAGACTACGCAGCCTAGGGATTGCTCCACAGTCCACTCTGCTCTTAGAGAAGAACAACTCACATGACAACCCGCCCACCAAAGTTGGTCCTCCATGCGCGTGTCTTGGCTTCGCGTCCAGCCGGCTTGCCGGACGCTACTGAGCCCGGGCCACCACAAGATAAACGTACATTGGGGGGACTCTCTGAGAAACTTATACTAAGCGCAATCAACGTACCCGAGCAGAGTGAGGCTCACAAAGGTTAAAAAACATATTTAACATTAGAATAAAATGTGAGTGTGACGTGTCAGAATATTTTGGTTTTCACTTTCAGTTCAACGTATTTAGATGAATTTATTGTTTAGATTTTTTTTATCACAAAGAAAGTTAAAATAACCGATGATAATTAATCACTAAGTCGAGTCTTATCTTTATTAGGTCAGACTGTGCGTCTTAGAAATGTCTTTTATTGTGCCAATGACATGATATGACTTCTGTCTTACACGTTTTTCAAAGTTTATTTACAACTTTACATGCTTTAAAATCATATAATTAACATATATAAAATCATATAATTAACATATAAAGGCAGCGGTAGCCCAGCGGGTGATGCGGGTTCAAATCCGGGTCTCGCACCTCTGATGTTTTCATGTGCGAATCATTTTCTATCATGATTACCATTTGATTCAATTCAATTCTTTAGTTTGTTGGCTTCAATGCGTGCCAGTTGAGCACAAATTATTTCGCCAATGTCACGTTGAATGGAGGAGTCACGTTCGAGATTGGCCTGTCTTAACGGTGAAGGAAAAAATCGTGAGGAAACTTGCATGTCTGAGAAAAAACCTAGCAAGTTTTCGAAAGACATGTGAAGTCCGCCAACACACACTAGGCCAGCGCGGTGGACTATGGCCTGATCCCTTCGTATTGAAGGGAGGCCCGTGCACAGCGGTGGAACGTTAAAAAGGGCTGAAGACAAACATATAATAAAATAATCTGTACATTACATTTTTTTACAATTTGAAATAATCCTTATGATGATTATCGATGTAGAATCTATAGTTTTTGAAGTAAAACTTCTTTGTGCGCATGAGGGTAAAATTCTTACTGATGAAACGGGACATGAAACGGATGTGAAACGTTTTTGAGAAGAGGGAGAGAGCGATTGAGACCGTTTGAGAGAGAGCGAGAAAGGGCATTTGGATTAATTTTCTTTTATTACTTTAATTACAAGGTTATAATAATATAATTATAATTTTATTTATTTATCTTTCTATCTTCCTTTTCCCTCCCTCTAAGTCTCTGAAATCTAAAGCTTTAGATTAGTATAAAATATAAACAAGTACCAGGCACTCGGAGACGGGGAAGAGTTAGCGCCACCACCCCTCAGACGGTCAAATGCGCAGATCTCGCCCACCACAAGTCAGTGACATTTCTAACTCTACCTAACTCTTGGGTGACCGTCGCGCCACCTCCCTCTCTCAACGAGCTTAGACGGGGTTAGTTAGTATAAGTATAAACTAGATTTAAAAATTAGTTTGCCAAAAAAGTTTTGCTTCTGACGTGTGTACTTAGAACGCGCGAACTTTTTTTTTTTTAATTTTTGTCTGTCTGTCTGTGACCGTACAAAAAACGCGCTGGACAGATTTTGGTTATATGGGTAAGCATATTATAGGATACTTTTCATCGCGGAAAAATGGATACTAACACCCGCACTCATAGTCACCTAATGAACCATTAAATCCTTCTTTAGTATGGAGATTCTCGACCTAATGGTTCATTAAGTGACTCTGAGTGCGGCGGTTAGCTATAATATATGTATACGTAAGAACGAACCCGGGTACAGTTATAAGCTATTATAAATAGGTACATCAATTTGTTTTTTTTTACATGTCGTAATACATTGGATTGCAAAATTTACTACGGTAAATTAAAGGGGATTACCTTGAGATCTATCTTAATAGAATACAAATTACGCAATCAAAATCGGTCCAGCTTACTCTGAGAAATCGATGAGTTATAAATACATGTAATAATAATGTTCTCCGACCGATTCCGGCCATGGCGGCCAGTCTCATTGAGACTGGCCAACTGCGCCAGGAGATATTATAGTAAGTACAAGAGTGTACGCGCAAACACAAGTGCACTCTCTATGCCTATCACTCTCATACTTCGGTGGAACGACTACTCGACACGACCAGTGAGAGTTAAGGCGCAGGACAGATGGCTTTATGTGCTCTTCGAGGCACGGAGATGATACACTGCCAACTTCTCAATTACGGGCTGTAACTGAGGTTTACTAAACAGAAAGACTCAATAACTAAACTTTGCCCTACCCGGAACTTGAACCCAGGACTTCTCGATGTATGACCTTACATGCTAGCCACTTCACCATCGTGGCAGATAAGATACATGAAATACATATCATAGATACATCCCTTCATTTTTGGATGTCGGTTAAAGTTGACCATCTAGACTTTAAAAAGTAGAAGAAGTATATACTAAATTCATATGTAGGTATATGTTTGATTAAATGTTACGCGATACCTTCTCAAACGCCCGTGCGTAATAAGCTAAAATATAAATATATAGATATAACAAGTTGAGTTTTCTATTCCAACTTGGTGGGTATAATTCATAATTGACATGTGGTAGAAACAACACTAGCCCATGGCCCCATTAAAAGACCATGTGCCAAAGACAAATACTTATTTCTTAAACTTACTAATATTATAAATGCTAAAGTAACTCTGTCTGTCTGTTGCGCTGTCACGCCAAAACTACTGATTTAAATGAAATTTGGTACACAGATAGTCTAGAGCCTGAAACAGGATATAGGCTACTTTCCGAGGCGAAAAAAGGGCTGTAAGGGGTTGAAAGTTTATACGGAAATACGTCATTTTTGAAGGTAGAAGCTTGAAACTTATTTTTTAGGCTTTTGATTAGATATAAAAATAAAGAAGAAAATTAAAATTATGTAAAAATTTTATCCTAAAGGAGGTAACTAGGGACGAACTCGAGCGAAGCGAAGGTGAGTCGCGCGTCTGTTTATAAAAATATTGTTCCTTTGTCTCTTTGTCCTCTATGCGACCCTAAACCACTCATCCGATTGTAATGAAACTATAATCGTCGTGAGTAAACACCTGCGACCGCAAAGGTTTGCTTAAAAAATTATTTATAGGCATATTATATTTATTAGTTCAATATGTTTTTTCCTTTTTCTCAGCAGATTTACTTTTATTAGTGTTGTCAGTAAAAAATATTGAGAATGCGTTTACTTTATATTACAATATGCGTATCTTCCCTTCGTTGTGTGGTACGTCCCTTTTGTAGTGCCACTGCTGGGCCCTTTGCCCAGCCTCCTTTTAACACGAGGGGAATAGTATATCGCGCTGGCCAAGTATGGACAAGTATGAAAATTTACTAAGTTCTCTCTTCCTGACGATCTTTCCTTTACCGGAAGACAAGTGGTAATCATGTTGGATGTTATTCTCACATATAAATATCAGAGGAGTGAAAATTTCAAAATTACATCAGAATACCTTATTAATTCTACAATTTTGTGAACTTTTGGTAGGCACTCTCTGTAACAAGTATATAAACCTCTGAGACGTCAAATACCATAGTCTCTCCCGTGACCATGATTGCTGTAAAGCATTCGAAACATCAGAAAACAAAAATCAAAAAAATGTACATAAATGGAAAATTACAAGCGCAGTCGCACGCAAAGGGTTGTTACATATTAATCGTTTCATAGTAATCTAGGTCTGGCAATGACAGACTGTTAGTACAGAATTGATCGGCTATTGCGACCTAAATGTATATTATATTGACCTTAATACAACCACTTTGTAGTGGTTATTAACGTGTGTCCGAAAACATAGACACTATGTGAAAATTAATGTAGACAATTGGCAACAAAATACATTTAAGGGTTCCCCGCATAATATGTGGAAGAAAGTATACAGCATTATAAATGAAATTTTTTCTTTCGAATCTTTTCGGATTTCGTCGCGGAATTGTTTTGACCATTCTCTCCCGTCACCATGATTCAAAACGTCGGGAATCAAAAATCAAAATAAATCTGCCACAAAATCTGAAAACATAGTTTCATTTTTAATGTCAAATATTCGCGTAAACCTAAGAAAGTATGAAAATATACAGCAATTTATTTATACATGCTGGCCAGGAGTGCGCCTCGATAACTACTACTTAAGTAAATTGTTTTAGATATGTAGGTTGGCACACGTCCTTCACAGTTAGAAAAGTGGTAATCGTGTTGGAAATGTTTCGTACATGAAAATATCAGAGGTGCGAGACCCAGATTTGATCCCGCTTCACTCGGTTATCCAAGCGAGCGTGTTGCTACTGGGCTACCACTGTCTTAGATATCGTATACCATATCCGAAAGTAGATTAAATAAAACAAATCGAAAGTTTTACTAATGTAACTAATACTTATTATTGAACACTAGCGGACCCGACAGACGTTGTTCTGTCCACATATAAATTTTTTATAAACTTTTCCTCCCGGTGAAATGTTTTATTACGCATTCGTAAAACAACATTTACTTCGCACCTCCCAGTATGTATTCGCTGATTTAATTACCATTGCACGCACCATGGCAACGATTATAACATGATACGTCAAACGCCATTAATGTTATAAAGATTTTTTTTAATTTCTTTTTTTTCCGCACAACTTTCATATTTATTCACCTTTAAAACCTTCCCTGGCCTTCCACAAATAATTCAAGACCAAAATTAGCCAAATCGGTCAAGCCGTTTTCATGCTATGTCGTGACAACGGAAAACGGGTTTCATTTTTATATATATAGATTTTTGATCGATGCTAAAAAAATAATACAATAGAATTTTCCCGCAGTAAAAGTGTATTTTTTGGCCCAAAGCTATCATCATACCAACTTTCATCGAAATCAACTCCACAGATTATTTTAATAGGATTTTCTATTTTTAATGTACAGATTTGAATCAGAACTATATTATACAAGCGACTCTCGCTCCGCTCGGACTCGTCACTAGATTTAGCGCTAGCGAAGCCGCAGATTCCGCTAGTAAATCATAAATGTATACAAAAACTTGACTAATATACTAAAACCTTTCTCGAAAATCACTCTATCCTTTGGTGAAAACAGCATGAAAATCAGTGCAGTAGGTTTTGAGTTTATCGCGAACGGACAGACAGACAGACGCGGCGAAGGACTTTGTTTTATAATATGTAGTATGTATATTAGAGTTTATTTCAATGATAAAAATAAGCACTAGGAAGAGACAACAGAGGGCCTAGACAAAGTAACAATCGATTAGCGAAAGCGATAGTAGAAACGTCCAAAATGTATGGGCTTGACATATGCCTTAGATATGTCACGTGATCTGTTGTCAACGAATAGATGATGGTAGACAATGTAAATTCATTTCAATTATTAGTGATTTAAAGTTCAAAATTCATACGCTGCGTTTAAGCGATGACGATTGTAGAAATCGAATCGCTTCATAACGAATGCCGGTTAACTATAGGCCCTGGTCATGGAAATGTATTTATTTATAAATAATCAGTTAACAATTAAGTAATTGTTTATCTTGTTTTAAATAATAATAAATAATTCCCTTATCACGTAAACTTGAACGTTGGACCAATCTCACTATTATCGTTAACTACACTTGCATAAGCGGCTCACTTAAATTAAACGGTTTTTACAATTTTCTAATAAAATAAAAGTAGCCTAAGTTACTAAGCCTTATAAAATTAGCTATCTGCGAGTGAAAGTCCCGTCAACAACAGACAGAATGTAACACAGTCTTCTGTAATATAATTATAACAAATAACAAAAATGATAATAAAATCTCATCTCAAAGAAAAACAAAGCAAAAACAAAAAAAACTTTACTTGTTGTTTATTACACCCGAGAGGCAAGATGTCTCCAGGGGTCACCCCTAACACTTCTGATCAAAACGAAAGATTAGTTTCCACTCTTTATTACCTTGGAGACTACATGTTAGGGAGTGACCTGTGGAATACTTGATTTTGGTTACGGGTTTTGATGTCCTTAGGTGACATGACAAATTTTTATCATCACATCTCTACGCGCGTGTAAAAAGCCACAAGGACAGTTCGTGTATAAATTCTAAGATATTTATTCTATGAATGTCACATAAGTTGACCTAAGATGGCATCGGGTCATATAGTAAAATAAATTTTATCTTAGAAGCTTAATACTGATAGAGAGAATAATAAAACGAGCAAGCACAAATATTTTTATATAGCAAATATCGAACAAGGCGAAAAAAAAAAAAAGATTGCAAGAAGATCAGTTGCAATTGAGAAAGAACATGCAGATCTTGACCTTTATCAGCAACTAGAACTAGCTTCAGACACACAGATATATAAAATAGCTAAGCACAGGCATAATAGCACTAAGGACTTTAGGATTACAAAGTACATCAAAAACAGCAACGGTATGCTACTAACATCTGATAAAGATATTTGTAAAAGGTGGTACGAGTATTACCATACATTGCTCAATGAGGAATTCCCCAGACAGGCTGAAATCGAAGAACCAAGAACACAAGGACCCGTAAATCAAATCACCTTAACGGAAGTCGAAAAGGCTATTCTGAAAATGAAAAATCACAAAGCCTGCGGGCCTGATGACATTCCAGCTGAACTATGGGGGTCCTTGAAGATGGGCGGGAAAATATGGCTAACTAATTTGTTTAATAACATCTTAACATCTGAAAAAATGCCTGATGCTTGGAGAAAAAGCATACTTGTCCCCTTTTACAAAAATAAGGGAGACGTTAGAGAGTGCGGGAACTTCCGAGGGATAAAACTCACTTCACACACCCTCAAAATCTGGGAACGAGTGCTCAGTGAACGTCTAGCATCTTTAATCTCTCTAACGGAAAACCAGTTTGGTTTCACAGCGGGAAAGGGAACCATGGATGCAATTCATGCTGTAAGACTGGTAATGGAAAAAGCTAAAGAAAATGATCAAAACCTGTGGATGGTATTTATAGACCTAGAAAAAGCTTTTGACAGAGTACCTAGGACTTTGATATGGCAGGCACTCAGAGCGCATAACATACCCGAACACTATATACGACTCATTAAGGACATGTACACCGACGTCCAAGCCTGCGTGAGGAGCTCAGCAGGTCTATCTAACAGCTTTGACATAAAAGTTGGCGTTCATCAAGGCAGTGCACTGAGCCCTCTGCTATTTAATGTAGTCATGAACTATCTGACGGCAAAAATTCAAAAACCAACTCCGTGGAATCTCTTGTATGCGGACGACGTAGTTCTTATATCTGACAGTGTGCTAAAGCTACAGGAAGACTTAGAGAAATGGAGAGAGTCGCTGGAACAAAATGGCTTACGCATTAGTAGGACAAAAACCGAGTATATGTTCTGTAACTTCAACCCCAACGCTTCACTTGACCCGGGCATCACACTGGGTGGCACGGACATCCCTAGAGTTAAAACATTCAAGTACCTAGGATCCGTTCTCTCCGAAGATGGTTCTATTGAAGCGGACATAACACAAAGAATGACATCGGGATGGATAAAGTGGCGCACCCTCACAGGGGTACTATGCGATGCTAAAATGCCAATAAAAACTAAAGGCAAGGTGTATAAAACGGCGGTACGGCCAACATTACTTTACGGCAGCGAAGTGTGGGCAGCCAAAAAGATCCATGAACAAAAGCTACACACCACCGAAATGCGTATGCTAAGATGGGCGGGAGGAGTAACACTTAAAGACAAAGTACGTAACGAATATATAAGAGGAAGCTTTAAAGTTGCACCCATAACCGATAAAATATCAGAATCACGGCTCAGATGGTATGGACACGTAATGCGTAGGCCCAACGATTACGTGGTGAAAAAGTGCCTTTCCATTGCAACAAGAAAGAGGGGCAGGGGAAGACCCCAAGCTACTTGGATGACAACTGTACAGAGGGACTTGAAATCCCTCGGCCTCACCGATGAGGACACGAACACACGGTCTACGTGGCGTCGCATGATAAGGAAAGCTGACCCCGCGTAACGGGATAAGGCGAGGACAAAGAAGAAGAAGAAGAAATATCGAACAAGGCAGTGGTAGCTTAGCGGTAACGCGCTCGCTTGGATAACCGAGTAATGCGGGCTTAAATCCGGGTCTCACACCTCTATTTTCCCGTGCGAATCAATTTCCATCATGATTACCTGTTACCACTTGTCTTACGGTGAAGGAGAACATCGTGAGGAGAACGGTGAAGGAGAACATCGCCAACACGCTCTAGGCCAACGCGGTGGACTATGGTCTGATCCCCCTCGTACTGAGGGAGGCCGTGCCCAGCAGTGGGACGTTAAAAAGGACTGAAGAAGAAATATCGAACCTTTTACATCAGGCACATTACAAACAAAATAAAAATTACCACTCCTAACCTACTTTTAAGAATAATTAATAACGCTACCGTCTTACTAAGTATCGAATGTGGCCCTTAACTTTTCGCAATACCTATCAAGGACAGGTGTAACTAATTCTTTTACTGTGATCATATTTTATACGAGTGGCTCGCCCTCGCTCCGTTCGGGTTCGTTCTTTAGGTAATTTTTACGGACAGTATTTGCTCAGGGTGATATATTCCCGCAGGAAAAGTATCCTATATATTAATCGGGATAACCAGTTATATAAACAATACTATTTCCGGGATAAAAATTACCTATGTACCTATGTGTTATTCTGTGCCAAAACGATGTGATTGAGTAACAAACATCCATCCATCCAAATTTTCATTATATCACAAAATATTTTCGCCAAATGCAAAAACAAGGGTCACTAGATAAGTTTTGCAATACAGCTTTATTTAGTAGAATCTTTCAAAATAATACCCAGTCACAGCTTATACACTTATTCATTCGTGTAAAGCAGTTATCAAAAATTTGCTTCCATTTTTCTTCTGGGAGATCGGAGCGAGCCTGGCTCGAAGCAGCTAATAACTCAGTGTCGCTGGCTAACCTCCTTTCTTCGATTTGACCCTTGATGACTGGAAATAGGTCTTAGTCACAGGGTGAAAGATCAGAACTCTATGGAGGATATTCAAGGAGTTTTACTCAAACATCTTGTAAATCTTGTATGTGCAAGAGCATTATCGTGGTGACAATGCCAATTATCGAGTCTTGATTTTGGACAGAGCACTTTGAGTTTTTGAATCACCTGAGGCAAAAAAATTTTTGTATCCCAAGAGGCCGTAAGTGTACGCTGACTTTACAAAACTAATTAGTCTAAAATTCATCGTTATATGAAAAATACAGCAACTATTTTTTTCTTCACCGAACGAGATTTTCGACCTTGAATAATTGGAGTAGGCTTATTTTCAAAGTACTAAATTTCGTTCTTGTGGATCAAAATAATAAGCCAGGTTTCATCACCCATGACGATATTATTTACGTAGTTAGAAGTTCCAGTTTCATACTCTTTAACATTTTCTTATTTCTTACACCAATTTACTACACCTTTTGTTCTTCCTTTAAATCATGGATCACCCGAAGCGTACAAATATTCTTACCTCACATTATATCGCGCAGAATTTTATGAATGCTTGGTGCACTAATCTGCAATATCTCTTCTATCTGCCTACAAGTTATCCGACGTTCTTCTCTTATCAATTTTTCAAGATTCTCTACCTTGTATTCAGTACAAAGGTCCGTGGGACGTCCCGACGTTGGGGCATCTTCTACACCAAAATTACAACGACCGATAGCAACGAAAAATTGTTGTGCGATGAGGGCAGTTCCCTTTGAGTACAAAATTCTTTTCTTTCTTCCATAAACTCATCGAGTGTGAGACCGAAGTGCGAAGTTGAACCGAATAATGGCACGCTATTCACCCTTAGACCGCCAAGACACTTCTCAAAATAAAATATTTTCTGTGCTGTAGCTAGGCTAAACTCATCTACCCACAATTGAAAATATGGCTGTATTGCAAAACTTATCTAGTGACCTAGTATATAATAACACCTTTTTTATTAATATAAAAAGAAAAGGTTATCAAAGATCCCATATTATTTGAATTTAATGAATTATTTATTGCCACAATTTGTTAAAGTATAATAAAACTTAAATGAAGCTAAAAAAGTACTTAAATATGTTATAATTAGCATACGTTCTGATACCAGAAGGCGATACGATGAGGTGTTGTCTTTTGAAAAGTTTATAGACGTAGATTGTGAAATTTGTATTCATCCATAGTAAATAAATAAATATGTTGGGAAATTAACACACAGCGTCATCTAGTTCCATAATATGCTACAAGGCTTGTGTTATGAAAACCAGATAGTTGATACACTACATCATCACTACATACCTATAACATAAAGCTATACCTAGTTATATACTAAAACCTTCTTCGAGAACCACTCTATCCATTGGTGAACAGAACATGAAAATAGGTGTAGTAGTTTTTGAGTTTATAGCGAATAGACAGATAGACGCGGCGGAAACTTTGTTTTATAATAAGTTGTAATATAATTGTAACTCTGTCTCTCATATTTTTAAATCGTTAAACTACTGATTTCGATAAAATTTGCGTTGTTTTTGGTGACGAACCTAATAGACTCTTGCGGATAGCTTTACTAGTTGAGCTTCACTTAAGTTCGTCTGTGAATCTCCTGCTATAAATGATATTTATAGGAAACTCACTTTTCCCGCGGCTCCGCCCGCATTCTTATCATTATTAAAAAATAGGGATTGGTGGTAGAAAGATGAAAATTAAGTAAGCATTTTTAATGCCCAATCATAAAAAATTTACAATAAAATTTTTATCAAAATATAAAAATTAAAAATCTGGTGAGGGCCACCCTTATCAGCAAGGGGAACAGCTCTGCTGTTAGAAGACAGCTCTGTGACACGAGATTTTTATATAATTAGAGAAGATTAGAATCTAGCATCGTTATACTTTAATCAAGTCGATGTTATCATATTATTCTTTTTATTTATATTTTATTTGGGAAACAAACAGTACAATTATGCAATAATTAAGTATAATTATAATAATATAGCACATTCACCAATAAAGTTTCCACTTATAAATAACACAAAGAAGAAGCAGAAGAACACAGAAAAATGGAGGAAAATTTACACTTAGTTAAAAAAAATACATATAGAAACACCATTTAAGATATTAAGATTAAAAAGGTAAAACAAAAACAGATAATTAAAAGTGATACAATAAACTACTAAAATTAGTCTTAAAATACTTATAGTCTATTTTTTCTTACTTAAAATATTTATAGTCTATTTTTTTCTTACTTGTTATAAATTGTAAACAAATATGGCGTACAGGTAACCAGAGATAATTAACGAATAACAAATGAATGACAACGACTGAACTTAATAGGTTTTATGCAGTGAACGTAAAGTATTGGGTAGAAATAATACGTTATTTTAATATTTTTTTATTTGGATATTGATGATGATATTCACTCGTTTCTTCTGACACATCTATACATATTATAAAACAAAGTCCTCCGCCGCGTCTGTCTGTCTGTCTGTCTGTCTGTCTGTTCGCGATAAACTCAAAATCTACTGCACCAATTTTCATGCAGTTTTCACCAATGGATAGAATGGTTCTCCAGGAAGGTTTTAATATATAATTTGTCAAGTTTTTGTTTAAATTGGCTAAAATATAATGATATCTGTTGGAGGTATCGGAAAAAAATCAGCCATCTGGGAGCTTTCAACGAAAACGCTGCCTAAACCCTTTGAGATATAACAAAATGATGTATGTTGGAATTGTCTATCTTATATAGGTCTACAAAAAAGTCCGCGATGGCATCTGTCTATCTCTTAAGGATAACATACTATATCGAAAAAAGTTAGAAAATTAAAAAAAAACTATAAAATTAAAGCCGTTTGACGTATCATGTTATGACCGTAGCCATGGTGCGTGCAATGGTAATTCAAATAATCAAGTCAAATAATAACCGGGCGGTGCGAAGTAAATATATACAACACGTACCCGAGCGCAGCGAGGGTGAGCCACTAGTGTATTATAAAACTAGGGGTCAGTGCATCTGTTGCAGCCACTATTAAACCCGTCGTGCTGCAACATAATGTCTTTTTCTTTTTTTACATGTTTAATACAATTTATCCAAGACGCTGTACCAGTTTTTATTAACCTTCTCAAACTAGCTACTTGACTTCAGCCATTTTAAAAGTTTATTATTTTTTCCTACGTGTGATTTTAATTGTGTCCATTTTAGTTCTATTTAATTTAATTCACAATACATAGCGCGCTAGCTCGGCTCGTGCGATATTGTGGTCATATATCTAACCTAACCTAACCAACCTAGAAAGAAACATTCTTAAAATTAACTTTATGAACCTATTATTAATTTTCGATTTAAGATTTTACGATATAAGCACATTCACACAAATCTATAGAAAAAATAAAAGTGCGTCATCGTTAGTACGTAAGTACCGGGTCAAGTTTAGTTATTGAGTCTTTCCGTTTCCTAAGCCCCAGCAACCGCTCGGAGTTGGAAAGTCGGCGGTGTGTCACCCCCGTGCTGAGGCAAAGCACGTAAAACCGCCAGTCCAGGACAATAACTCGTGTCGAGTGACGGGAATAGAGAGTGCATTTGTGTCTGCGCGGACACTTGTCTAATATAGTTATACAACTCTCGTGTCACAGTGTTTGTTAGCGAACTCCTCAGAAACGGCTTGACTGATTTCTTTGTGTATATTTGGTAGGTCTGATAATAGGTCGTAGACTTATTTCCCTCTAGGTGATAAGGGTGGCCCTCTCCAGATATTGTTTTATTTTTAGACCAAATTTTTATTTTTTATTTTTCACCGGGATTAACCGGGAGAATGCGGACGAAGCCGCGGAAATTACTAGTTCACTATAATATCTCCTGCAAGTTAGCTAGCCTCATGAGATCGCCTCGTGGTCGCCGTGGACATTGTTATTAAATTCAAAGTAGATCAAAAATGAATGAAATGCTACAATTTGATAACACAGCAACAAGTGAAGCTACGAGTAGTAAAAATATCTTAAGAAAGAAAAAAGTATTGTATTTAAACATACAATTAGATAAATTTCTCGTAAAGTAAAAATTTGTTTTGACGCTTGTTGCACCAGTTATTTTTTATATAAACACTAGCAATTCCCGCGGCTCCGTCCGCGCTCGAAGGATAAAAATGTAGGGTTATAATAATTTTTGATGCCAAATCATATAAAAGTGAAAAATAAAAAAAAATGGCCTAAAAATAACAGATAAAATATTTGGAGTGGGCCACCCTTATCACCGAGGGAAATAAAAGTTTGCCTACGACCTATTCTCAGACCTACCAAATATATACAAAAAAATAAAAAAAAATCATAAAAATCGGTTGAAAACCGTTTCGGAGGAGTTCGATAACAAACACTGTGACACGAGATTTTTATTTATATAAACATTTTAAATAGTAAACTAAGTCATCATCAGTAACAGTTTTCTCTTTTGTTTTTTATTCGGCCTGATAAAAGTTCAAGCAACATTATTTATA
This sequence comes from Boloria euphrosyne, assembly GCA_951802675.2. Classification (NCBI taxonomy): domain Eukaryota; kingdom Metazoa; phylum Arthropoda; class Insecta; order Lepidoptera; family Nymphalidae; genus Boloria; species Boloria euphrosyne. The sequence continues at coordinate 3,050,763 of OX637900.1, read as the reverse complement.
TTTATTTAACCTACTTACTTATAATTTATTATCGTCATAAACTCATACGCTAAAAATAATATTATATACTTATTTACTGACTTCCTCTCCGCTCAAGTACTTTTAGAAATTAATTACGATATTTTTTTTTAATGTTGGGAAATGTGACTCATCGGTCAGTACTACCCATTAAAACCCAACGAAACCTCCCCCGTTTTTCCCCTAACGCACTTAACCACGATGGCAGGTCTGCCGAAGCAGACCTGGACTATGGACTGCCATTTACCATGGGGTTGCTTTAATGTCCACCGCGCTGGCCTAGTGCGTGTGGGCGGACTTCACATATCTTTCGAAAACTTGCTAGGTTTTTCGCAGACATGCAGGTTTCCTCACGATGTTTTCCTTCACCGTAAGACAAGTGGTAATCAGGATAGAAATGATTCGCACATGAAAATATCAGAGATGCGAGACCCGGACTTGAACCCGCATCACTCTGTTATCCAAGCGAGCGCGTTACCGCTGGGCTACCACTGACTTATACTATTATTATTATTTTTTTATAATAACTTAAATAATGGTTATTCATAATGTGTAACTATTACAATAAGATAAAAAGAAATTAGAGGCATAGATTTCAACATCCGGGTGTCATGGGGTCATGATAAATATTTTACAGCAGTTTATATTTATTTTAATCCCAATCTTTATCATCTATGTTCTATGTCTACTCGTACTTCTTATACATACATGTAATTCAATTCTGAGTTTCTTTTTTGTTCGGACATTACTACAACAGCGCCATCTAGTTCCGTGGTAGGCTTCTAGGCTTCATCTAGGTCCGAGGCTTGTATTACAGATACCAGATAGTTGATTATACCACACATATAAATTTTAAACACATAAATTATAAATATAAACACCCATGACTGGAGTACAAACATTCGTGCTCAACGAATGAATGTCTCCAGCGGGACTCGAACCCGCGACCGCTGGCGCAGACAATAGGTTCACTACCAACTGAGCCAAACGTGTCGTTGAATGTGTACTTTGAATATCCGATTTTGATGAAATTTGGTGATAATAGGATACTTTTTACTAAGCGATAAAATCTTTACTCTGAGATATCAAATCAAAATATTTTTTATTCAAATAGACTTTTACAAGCCATGCTTGTTACCTTCGGGTAGCAGCCGAATGGGCCGGCACGCCCCGTATAGTACCACTCTCTCACAGAAGACCGGCGTGAAGTGGCAGCTATGCTGTCGCGTTTCGTCCGGTGAGTGAGAGTCCGGGAGGCCCACTCCCCATCCCTACTCCCGTCCTTCTCCCTCCTCCCTCCCTCCCTTTCCTGAAAGGCCGGCAACGCATCTGCAAGCCCTGTGGTGTTGCAGATGTCCATGGGCGGAGGTGATCACTTACCATCAGGTGAGCCTCCTGCCCGTTTACCCCCTTTGTCCCATAAAAAAAAAGCTCCTTTGAATCATCATTTTTATATTATTAAAATAAAGAATTTAAACTAAATGTCAGTAACTAGTTTTAATATTCTTCATGTTAAACGCACTTGATAAGTTTTTGGTGCGTACAATCCCAAACGTTTCGTAATTTATGACCCTGACTCCTCCTTGAATGTTCACACATATTGCCACATCACGAGTTTTTGCGGAAACGCACCGCCGCGCCGCGCCGTCTCTAACCATTTTTATCTATACCTAATACAATAACATAAAAAAATCTGAGTCGAATATTTTTGTAAAATCTTGTTTAAATTTTAAATCTTAAATATCAATATAGAATTATTTCAAAAAAAAATGTTCTTAGGGATGAACACGAGCGAAGAAAGGGTGACTTAGCCTAGCAGCTAATTTGTAGTAGAGCTGAAAACAATGACGTGATAGACTCGGGATTCGAACCTGAGTCTCTCAAGCAAGCGTGCAATAAATAGGTTACCTTCTCCATTTAGATTTACAAAGTACTATTATAATGTACTAGCGACTCACCCTCACTGCTCTCGGGTTTGTTTATGGTTACTAAATTTAAAGTTTGTGGCACGAAAATGACGGACTTTCATACAATATTGGAAGAGTCCTTAAACCTCCTTAATCCGGCCCTGTAGCAAAATCCGTCCTAACGAGTACGTCAAGCTGTTTTCAATATTTCGTGATGAACATTAAAATTGAGTATAAAACTTAAAATATTTTATTACAGATACCATGGCGACCAGCACACCTAACCTGACAATCGATAGTGGTTCATCATCATGTTCCAGCTCTTCGAACTGCGTGAATACAGTACGTGCGGAGTCACTACACAGTTTAATAGACAATGTAGAGAAAGCCGGGGTTTCCCCCGAACAATGCTCTATATCATGTTCGAAGGACAAGAAGAAAAGATCATTTTGTTTTAGTAAGTTTTTTATAATATAATCTGTTATTATACTATCCTACTAAATAATATTATCAACTTGGAAGTTTTTGAGTATGGCTCTGTACGTTTATTTACTCTACTGGCAAACTGGGCCCGCTTCGCTGGGCGTAAGTTGAAATAAATTGAAAGTTTTTTATAACTTTCTTTCAAATAAAATAACCTAAGTTACTCCTTATAACATTAGCTATCTGCGAGTGAAAGTTCCGTCAAAATCGGTCCAACCGTTTCAGAGATTAGCCGGAACAAACAGACAAATATTTTAAAAATTGTTTTTTTTTTTTAATTTAAGTACCGTATATACTTTCATATGCATTTAGTGTAAAAGCTGTTAATTTGAAATTACAAACAGACACTTCAATTTTATTTATAGGTATGTACTGATCACACAACAACTAAATGTATTTTGATAAAAGTGTAATGTAATAAGCTTATAGATCAAAGTGAATCATTATAATTCATAATTAAAAAAAAAACAAAAACTCGACTGCGTAAAAAGTATGTATATAATTAAAAAAACTGAAAAAAACAAGCACTTACATGTCCGGTGGTCTAGAATTCTATAATATATTATTGAATGAATACTATTGAAAATAAAATATATTCTAATAATGGAACATAACAACTGAACAGTCGGGATCCATTATTCGACAGCCAATCTAATTTTTTAATGGATCCCGACTACTTTCCGACGCTAGTTTTGTATAAAACTACTTCCAATTTTTAAAACCGTGAGTAATGCTATGAATCTAGCAAGTTTTCGAAAGAGATGAAATCAACTACTTCCTTAGTATTTAAAAACCTGATTATATCCATTTTTTCGGCGAAAGAATCCCGCTTTTTTCACTCAAAAAGTTCCAAAATCCCGACTTGGCAAAAAAATAATAATCTGGCAACGCCGGTTTAAGCCTAAGTACAGAGCTTTTTTAATAGAATAGAGATAATGGAAACCTAAGTATTTTTACCCAAAAACTGTTTTAAGTACTTAGTAACTTCTTCCAAAGTAAAATTTTGGAAAAATAAACCCATTTTTAAACAACTTTGCTGCGAAGAAACTAAATTAGATAAAATAATTAACTTACCTAACAATATGGAACACAAACATCGCATATTTTACATTTTTTATAAAATTATCTATGCATACTTTGCCGCGGATTTATATTGTTTTTTGGTTCCCGACATTTCGAATGCTTTACAGCAATCATGGTCACGAGAAAGATTAAGATTTTAAAGGTCTCAAAGTCTATCTAGTCTATAAAAATTGCAAAAACCGTTTTTCATAACCAACTCATCCTCGCTCGTATTGAAGGGAGGCCCACTCCCAAGTCCCAGCAGTGGGACGTTAAACATGTAACCAATATTAATTATGTCAAGCTAGAGGTCATCTACCTTAACAGCTGACACATGTCAATGAATAAATTTGTCTACATGATAAATCGTGATATGCATACAAATATGACTCTAAAGTTATAGCGAGGTCAAGGTTCTTTAAATATTTCGACAAAAATTGTATTTTGGGTGTCTATTTTTTTGGTAAAAACAAGAATTATGGGCACTTTTATTTTATATTTTTTTTAAATAATTTAAATAGAATTAAAATAAATAAGTTTAAGTTACTTTTTAAGGTACTTTGGGTGCAATTTTGAAGTTTTATTTGTAAACTGTGGGTAGGCTCTGTCAGTAACAAGTACCTATATAAACCTCTGAGACGTCAAAAAAAAAACGTCAAAACTTCTGGGTCTCTCCCGTGATAGACAGGCGGACCTGTCTGATTGTTCCAGCTAATCTCTGAAATGGGTCGATTTTCACTTGCAGACAGCTTTGTTATAAGGAGTAACTTAGGCTACTTTTATTTTAGTAGAAAATTATAAAATTATATTATATATTTTAACTTACGCCCAGCGAAGCGGGCCTTGTTAGCTAGCACCAATTAAAAAAAGAGAATTTGGTGTGGCAGAATTGCTATTAATATTTCTTTCTCAAATGGTTACTAAATGACCTTCATGTTTAGAACACACCATCTAACTCCTTTTGCTTATAATTGCACTCCGTTAGTACTAGGTTATTCATCTTGCAGATTACATTTAATATACGGTATTTACTTATCTCTTAAATTATTATTTTAATCGAATATGTATTAATAAATTATATAAGCTATAATTAAAATGCTTATAAAAGATACTTGTTTATTTAATTAGCCTCGAGTGCAAATGCACTTTGTTATAATATAGCGATATTGTTTTATTTTACATCCCCTTTTTGAAAATACTTTGATGCCTTTTTTTTTGTAAATTGTGGGTAGGCACTGTCTGTAACAAGTATATAAGCCTCTAAGACGTCAAATACCTTAGTCTCTCCCGTGACATGTTCGATGTAAAGCATTCGTTAAAACAAACGTCGGGAACCATAAATCTAAATAAATCCGCGACAAAATCCGAAACGATAGTTTGATTTATAACACAAGTAATTATTATTAATTATTCTTTATCATATAAATATGTCGTGAGTTGTGACATTAACACGAAGCACCATCTAGTTCCATGGTAAGCTACGAGGCTTGTGTTATGGATACCAGATAGTTGATATACACTGCACATACTTGTATATTACATAATATTATCATTATAAAATATATGATATTAGCAATTCCCGTGGCTCTGCTCGCGTTTGTAGAAGGATGAAAATTTAGGGCTATAGGTATTTTTGATGCCAAATCATAAAAAAATATAAAATAAAATTTGGTCAAATAATAAAAAAAATAAAAAATCTGGAGATACACCTAGTATACACAAAAAAAAAACATAAAAATCGGTCAAGCCGTTTCGGAGGAGTTCGATATCAAACGCTGCGACACGAGATTTTTATACAGGCTATAGATGTACCTATAGGTATGTGTTTATAACTATTACTGGAGTGCACTCCATTCGTGCTCATCACACAAATGAATGCCCATCGGGGAATAGAACTCACAAACTTTGGCGCAGCACACAGGGTCACTACAAAATGAGCCAAACGTTTAAGTCATGAAAAGGTACCTACTGTCCTTAACAATGATAATTAAAAGACTCATAAGTTATGTTGCACTTTGACTATTCAAAATTGCAAATTGCATTTACATTGCAGATTTGAGGAAAACGTATCGTGAGTAAATATTTCGTTAGAGCATTTGAATAATAGGTACAATGCTTAGAATAATAATTAATGATCTTCAATCTATTAATTCAAGTTTATCTCTAGACTTTGTTTTATATCTTTAGGTGCTTCCTGCCAAATTTATTGTTTGTAGCAACAGAAAATGAAGGACTTTCATACAAACTTGCGAGAACCCTTACACCTTAATCCGGGCCTGCCACAAAATCTGTTGTGAGCCGACTATTAAACTTAAACTACTTCCCTGCTTTTCATTATAATACGTGAAAAGGTATTCGATATTTCGTAATGAGTGAGTTAGTGACCTCACGTTTTTATATATTAAGATAAAATCATCAATTTAGCACTTTTCGACTACCCACTGCTGGGCACAGGCCTCATTTCAATACGAAGGGAATCAGACAGAGCCTATGAAATATATGGTCGGCCAACGGAGGTGACAGCGCGTCGACCCCGGCTGACGTGTCCCAAGCGAGTGTATGGCAGCTTGGGCTGGTTGTCATCAATCGTGGGTATCAAGCGTGGGTTTGCGAACTACTCATGTCTTTTGAAAACTTGCTAGTCTTTCAAACATACATACTTCCTTGCGATGTTTTCTTTCACCATATATAATAAGAATTAATTATATTGAAAATAATTTGCACATGAAAATATCAGAAGTGCAAGACCCGGAGTTTGAACCCTGATACCGCTGCTTCTTATCATAATCAAGCGATACGGAACACTACTACTTAAAAGTATTATTATTCCCTTTGGAGTGAAATTATAAGCCCACGACTTCGCTCGTGTTTTAAAAGATCAAAGATAGCCCTTATTAAATCTATATAGTTGCCAAATTTTATCAAAATCTATCCAGCTTTTTAAGCGGCAAAGGGAACATTATATAGTTACTATGAGTAGTGAGTTCATACCAATTACATAAGTGAAGATAATAATAGTTCATTTAAAAGTGTAATAGAATATTGTTAGACCACATACTCGTATATGACATGGTAACCTAGTTACGAATGACGCGAGCAAAACGTCATTGTAAAACATAACATAAATGGATTCGGTATTGTGTTAAAGACATTGATTATTTATATTATGCTATCCATTGATATACTAGGAAAAAAGGTGTAGATAAGTCATACGCGCTCAAAAAGCGGCACACCAAAACTAGGCTAATTGGCCCACCTGAACATAGTCACGCGTTGACGACGCACTGTCGCGATTTATATTTGTCTCTTTTTCACTGGCGATACTTGAATCATGCCATCCTATTTTGACAACTAATCGTAATGTAGTGTGTTCAGTGTTATTGCAATATTTTTAGTTATTCATGTGTGTGTTAGTGTGCCGTTTTTGAACGTAGAATGTCGTTTAGGTAACGTATCTACACCTTTTTACTTATAATATCATTGATAATATCGCTTACACGAGGCTTTGACTGCATGGTTTAAAAAATAAGTTGTTTTCATACATTTCTCGCACGAAACGCTTTGGTTAAACTTTTCTGAAGCGAACAAACAAAGCTTGTTACCTTCGGATAGCAGCCGAATGGGCCGGCACGCCCCGCATACTACCACTCTCTCACAGGAGACCGGCGTGAAGTGACAGCTATGCGGTCGCGTTTCGTTCGGTGAGTGAGAGTCCGGGAGGCCCACTCCCCATCCCTCATCCCGTCCTTCTTTCTCCTCCCTCCCTGCCTTTCCTGAAACGCCGGCAAGGCGTCTGTAAGCCCTGTGGTGTTGCAGATGTCCATGGGCGGAGGTGATCACTTACCATCAGATGAGCCTCCTGCCCGTTTGCCCCCTTTGTCCCATAAAAAAAAAAAGTGTGGAACACCCTTCCAGCATCTGTCTTTCTTGCCACTTATAATGTCAGTACCTTCAAAGCAAGAGTGAATAGGCATCTCCTAGGCAAGCGCGCTCCAACCTAGACCTCAGTGCTTCCAAGCGTTGATTGTCAAGCGCAAGCCTATCTAATAATAAAAAAATAATAAAAAATCATACTTATAAGTTTTTTATGGGTTATAACTCCTAATATAGATCATCTGGAATCTACCTGATACAGCGTCATCTAATTACAAATTACAAGGCTTGTGGTGTTATGGATACCAGATAGTTGCATTACACATATATAACATTAAATACATACATATTATAAATATAAACCATAAATGAAGTACAAACATCATGCTCATCACACAAATTAATGCCCCCAATGAGACTCGAACACGCGACCGCTGTCACAGCATAGAGGGTAAAATCATTATACTCGTAATGTTATTAAAAATACGTATTAAAATTCATAAAAACAATATAAAGTTATTAAATTTATAAAATATTCTCGTCAAAATTTAACGTCCATGCATTAGAGTTCAACGCACTCGACATAATTTACCTAATTAAGACCAAGAGCAATAAAGTACAAAATAATTTATATATTTATTTTTTATTAATTATTTAATTAAAATGTACGAATTTCTTAAATATGTTTCTAATTTATAAAATTATTATGTGCGTGTGTTCGTAAATCTTATACCCCTGAACGGCTTGACCGATTTTGATATTTTTTGTTATCTTGATTTTAACTGCATTGTTTTTATCTTATATTATATCTTGATTTTAACTTAAGTTTAAGTGGACGTTAACTATAAGGTAAACAAGGTACATGTTTTTGTTGAGATAAAGATTTGTTTTCAAAGAACATTTTATTCGTGTTCGAGTTTAGAAAAATGTCAGTATTTTAAATCAATATCAATGGCTAAGAGTTTTACTATCAAATTCAACATTTTTCAGGAATCCATAGCTAAGGTAAAAAAAACTAACCCATATAATTTCACTATATGTGTCTGTTTGTACACTTGGTACTTTGTACACTTCGGTAGATGGGTTAATATTAGAATTCATCTTTAAAGTAACAAATTTAGTTAAAAAATTTATAAAACCCCCGACATAAAATAATAAAAATTACTATTTTTAGTATTTTACTAGTAAAGCCCTTTAATTTGATCCCTATTTGTGCAAAAATATGTAATTGGCTATTTTGTAGTGGCGACATCTTGAACCTATTTTCATAAGCAAGAAAACATAGCTAGAACATTTTAATTCACCTTTCATACAAAGAAAAAATCAAAATTGATTCATCCGATGGGGAGCTACGACGCCACAGACATACACACACAGAGATACGTTAAACTTATAACACCTCGTCGATTTTGCGTCGGGGGTTAAAAATAATAATTGTTACGGAACCCTCTTATCCTATTTTTTTACCCACGAAGGAACGGAGACGGTATATGCGTTTGGGGTGAGAGGATGTGTGTGCAAATACATGTTGCCATTTTTCTCCAAAACTACTAGTCCGATTTTGATGCAGTTTTCAGTTATGGGTTCGGGTTAGATTGCTGCATGTTCTTAGATAGGCGGGCGCGGTCGGGCGAACGCCCGAGTCGGCGCGTTATGTATACCTATAATATTTTGTATATAATATTTATGCTCTCTAAAAAGTTTAAAATAAAAAACAAAATTAAAAATTAAAAAAAAACCCACGATGGTTAAAAAATTATTAAAAAAGGATAAAATAATAAAAAGAACCCGACTTAAAAATAAACGTAATGCGAGATAAAAAAAAAACAAGAATATCCGTCGGGGGCTGCCATCACTATTTTAAAGTTTGATCGTAAATATACTTCTAAAGGTCCTCACAGTAGGTGCACGGCCTACCCATTAAGGATGTAAGTATAGCGCTTAATTATTCACGTTACTATAAACCTTTAAAACTAGTTCATTTAATGGCAGCCCCCGACGGATATTCTTGGTTTTTTTATCTCGCATTACGTTTATTTTTAAGTCGGGGGTATTTTTATTATTTTATCTTTTTTTAATAATAACCGTCGTGGGTTTTATCAAAATTTTTATTTTTTTAACTATAACGTAGTTTTGCTTAAGCAAATGAAATCCACGAGTAAAGCCAAAGGTAAACGCTATACAAAAATACAAACATGACAAACTGTATGTTTGTATAGAATTCATGTGTGAATGTGGTTGCTTTAAAAGTTAATACACTATTGTTGAACGCCCTTCAGATTTGAGAATAAACTTGGTTTGCAATCGTAAAATACTTGTCGTTTAATCGTTCTAATGACATTTCGTTTATATTCATGACCTTTACCTATAAATTCGTCGTGTGAATTAAAAAAAAATTATGTACTAATATCGCAGTGGTTACGCGCTCGTTTGGAGAACCGAGTGAAGCGTGTTCAAATCTAGGTCACGCACCTTTTATATTTTCATGTTCATATAATTTTCAACGTGATTACTACTGTCTTATGGTGAAGGAAACATTGTGTATCCTAGTAAGTATTTGTAAGACATGTGCTATTTGCCTACAGGCCATAGGCCAACGTGGTGAACTATGGCCTGATCCCCCTCGTATTGAAGGGAGGGCCATCCCCAGCAGTGGGACGTTAAAATGAGCTGAATACATATATCTGTGGCTGAATACAATACATACCTTTTATGTATAATTATGTAAATAGTTATGTAAGGCTGTTCGATTGTAAGCATTTAGGTACTTGAGAAAGACTGGACTGATTTATGTAATAATAATAATTCATTTTTTCTCCCACATGTACATTATGCACTTTAATATAAATTAAACTATGTAGTTAGTCTATAAGTCGGAGACAGAAGTTCAAACTAGGTTAGCCCTGTAATATGAGTCTTTTGGTTCTAATGTATTTAATAAAACAATCGAAATAGTTTCGAGTAAAGATTTTAAGGATAAAAATGGAAAATTGGCAAAAATTGGCTTGAGAAGATTACAAAATACTAGCAATTTTTGCGGCTCCGCCCGCGTTCGAAGGATGAAAATTTAGAATCATAATAATTTTTGATGCCAAATCATAAACAAGTGAAAAATAAAAAATCGGTCCAAAATTAAAAAAAATATAAATCAGTCAAGCCGTTTCGGAGGAGTTCGATAACAAACACTGTGACACGAGATTTTTATATATTAGATGTACTTAGTATATCAATGGATCAAGGACTAGAACAATGTCTTTGGGTCAGTTAGTAATAAATAAATAGAAATGTTGTTTGCAAAACGACCAGCTATATCGGTAATAAGTTGGCCCTTACTGTAAAGCCTTAGGGCATCTAAAATATTTATTGGGATGAAAATGTCCATTATAATAAAAAATAATAATTTGAAAACTCAAGTATACAGTAAACAGAATTAATTGACGACACGCTTGGCTCAGTTTGTAGCAACCCTACTTGCTGTGCAAGCGGTCGCAGGTTTGAGTCCCGCTGGGTTCATTTATTTATTGAGCACGAATGTTTATACTTCAGTCATGGTTTACTCGTGTGTGTAATGTACTTGAATTTTTACGTCACTATAAGGTCCGATTTCACCAATGGTGTCGTTATCGAAGAATAGCTATGCCAGGTATAAAATTATTCGCTGCATTTATTCTCATAATAACTTATAGTACGTTTCACCACTTTGTAAGGACAAAAAGTTACTCCTAGTATTACTATTCTTAGATAAGTGAATGCAGACAAATTAAATAGGCTTGTCATGGTCTCAGTACAGTATAGCATAACAGGACATTTCTAATTTAGTCGTCACTTTGAACTTGTGTCAATGTGTCAGTGCTATTTTTCAAACAAACTATCTATAAAGTCACGCTGCCTGGTGTTTAAATTTCATTTAGTTTGTTTTGTGTTGTGTTTACTGTTTTAAAAAAAATATCTTAAAGGAAACGAAGTGCTAACTTATATGCTTATTTATATTTATTTATTTATGTAATGGTCGCTCAGTAATAATGTACTTTAAGCGCTCAGGTGACATAATTTTGCCACCATTTTGATTTTATCTGAGGAATAAGCCGGTTATTCCTTCAAAATTGGTGGTATAAGAGTTACTCTCGTATAACTTTGTTATGCTTAGGATAAGTAGTTGGTGAAATGAAAGTATGGTTATCTGAGAGTAAATAACAGCTTTATCCTAGGAATAAAATTTATTCTACTTTGGTGAAATCGGACCTAAATAGATTGCGCCTTGTTTAATAATGGCCCAATATATTTATTATTATTGATTAATAATTTCGAAGGAAACATCTAAATTATACAAAATTAAAAATATTATTACAGAAGTTTACTTTTAATGCGAATATTTACGAGAACTTATAAAAAGAAGTGTTGTTTCGAAGCAAATATATTTATCAAACATGCAAAAGCGTCTCATTATGACTTATTGATGTTAGATCATAATTGTTTTCATAAACATATCGATATAACTTTGACCCCGTTTTACTATAACAATATTTTACGATAACTGCTCACAAAGTTTAAGGTCATCGATTTACTTCTGGTACCTACCTAATAGTGTATTTATAATAATATGTAGTAAATATGTAGATTTCTACAAAAACTTTCGTGATGAAATCTCTAGAATAGTTATCTAATATGTAATAGTAATTTCTTCAAAAACACACAAATATAATGCACAAAATTAATAATAATAAGTATTGCTATTTAATTTTTCTTTACCTTTTAAAAAAAAATAATAATTAAGAAAACTTATTTGTATTGTTTTTGTTTATCATTCTTAAGAATTGTTTGTTTTTTTTTTGTTGTTTTTTTCGTCTTTAATATTCCTATTTTTCAACCGACTTCCAAAAGGAGGAGGTTATCAATTCGTCTGTATTTTTTTTATGTTTGTTAGCTCATAACTTTGAACTGGGTGAACCGATTTTAATGATTCTTTTTTTATTTGAAAGGTAGTGCTTCCCATGTGGTCCCATTTTAATATTTTGCAGTTCTGACAATGGCATCCATGAAAAAACCATAAAAGTCTTAAATTTGCATTAAGTATTGCGACAAATGGACGAATAACTCAATATCACGCCAATCGATTTCGATGATTCTTTTTTTAATTTAAAGGATATACTTCAAGGGTAGTTTGATGAGAGTTTGGTAAGGTTCTGATGATGGGATCCATGACAAATTTAACAAAAACAAAACGACTCCAAAATTAACAAAGTTCTTAAAAGTTAAAAGTATTATTTTCTACTTTTTAGTTTAGATTTATTAAGTTTGGAAGTCGGTTTTTGTTTTTTTGTTATTTGTTTTTCTCTATATCTCTTTAATGTATTTTGTTTTTGATGGATGTACACATTGTTTTTCTGTTACTTTGCTGGTGGAGGGCGTTGATAATTACGACACAGTTTTTAACTTTTGTAATTTATTATCGTTGTAATATATGTCTTTGTTTCATATGTACTAAAATTTCAATAAAATTATTATTAATATTCAAAAGATATTTATCTTCTTTTTTTATTATTATTATATAATATAATAAATAAAATAAATAAAGATTTACGATTTTTGTAATTGTTTTCGAAAAAATTTGAAAGAGATTTAAAAGTGGCCAATGAGCTATTCTATGATATAAAACATCTCTTTGTCACATTCATTAAGATCAATCGTGATTGAGTACCAAACATCCATCCATCGTTCCAAAATATCACAATAATTTATTATAATATTACTAGTAATTCCCGCGGATCCGCCCATGTTGGTAGAAGGATAAAAATTTTGGGTTATAAGTATTTTTTGATAATGATATAAAAAATAAAATATCTGAACATGGCTACCCTTATCACCAAAGGGAATAAAAATTTGCCTACGACCTATTCTCAGACCTAGTAAATATATACAGAAAAATCATAGAAATCGGTCAAGCCGTTTCGGAGGAGTTCGATAACAAACACTGTGACACGAGATTCTTATATAAAAAAAATAAACCGACTTCAAAAAATCCGCACTAAAAAGAGAAAAATAAACTGAATTAGATATTTAATTCAAAGAACAAAATGCCTACCTACCTATTCAAAATATAATAATACCCTATTATATAGAAACATAATATATACCTACAATATTATTTCACTTATCAAACAAGCTATATATTTACAAATTCTGTTAATTTATACTATTGCAATGAGACAAATCTTACCTAAACCTATTAACTATTAATATAAAATATTATCGAATGAGCTAGGTACCTACTAATATACGACTTCAAACAGTCTTCAAACTTCAACAGACTTCATTAGTAGGTACCTAGCTCTAGATTTCCGGACTTAAATACTTGCACAGCTTTGGATATATTATGAAAAACCTAATAAGTTCCTATAAAATTTGAGAGTTGCCCTCGATTTTCCTGGGACCCCATCATCACATCCTGACTTGGTAACAATGGGACCACTGTGGAAATATACCCTACTTATCAAAAGAAAAGCTTTTGAAATCGGCTTACAGTTGGCGGAGAAATCGGTGAACATACATTATAATCGGTGAACATACATAAAAAAATACATACATCGGAACATATAACCTCCTCCTTTTTTGAAGTCTGTTAAAAATACAAGTCGAACCTCTGAGAACCTCCTCCTTTATGAAGTCGGTTGGAAAGGGCAAAAAACTAAGATGTTTTGAATTAAATTCTTCAATTCATGACGATTTTGAAAGAATTTTCTTTTAACTCCTAGCTATATACTAAGTGCCTTTAAAATTTAAGAGTTGCCATCGATTTCCCTAGGATCCCATTATCAGATCCTAACTTGGTGACAATAGGAACATCTTGGAAGTATACTCTACCAAACAAAAAATAAATTTTTGAAATCGGCCCACAATTGACGCATAAATCGGTGAACACAGATAAAAAATAACATTTGAAGAATTCTACCTTCCATCATCATCTCATCATCAGCTCATCACATGAGATGACAATTTTCAGACGCAAATGCTTGAACAGCTTTAGAAAATATATCAAAAACATAATAGGTGCCTATAAATTTTGAAAGTTGCCCTGGATTTCCCCGGATCCCATCATCAGATCCGGATTTTGTGATAATGGGACCCCCTCAGAACTATGCCCTACCGAACAAAAGAAAAATTTTTGAAATCGGCCCACAGAAGGCGGAGAAATCGGTGAACATACATAAAAAAAATACATACAGTGGAACATATAACCTCCTCCTTTTTTGAAGTCGGTTAATTAGAAATTAAGCCATACCTATAAAGATAAATATTATGCTGGAGAGCTTAAGAAGAAGAGAAAAGAACATATATTACGTAGGTACATACTTTTATACGAATGGCGTAGAAAAAATTACAAGCATACAAAAAATATTTTTTTTTGTATCTAGAAGAGTACGCCTCGCCAATAATATCATCGTCAAAACATCGTGTGGAAAAAACAATGAGTATCTAATTACGTAGTTAATTCTCTTAAATATTTGTAATTATAACTCCTTAATTATACCTATGTACATTATTCAACTATAAGAAAATATTATTAGGTACATACACATTATACTTACGTATTGTAAAATTTAAAAATTTGTTGGGATTTTCATTTGTTTAAAACACTCTAATCTTTGAAACCTTCAATTTAAATTTGAAGAAGTGTATGGCATATGTTAGTCTATTGACTTGCCCTCGTTTAGCTCAACGTGTGATTAATGTACCTAATAGTTACCTATATCTTAATCCGGACGTGGTCTATCTGTGTGTTCAATTTTATCCAAATCGGTCCAGCCGTTCTATTATTAAGAAGTTACTTAAGCATTTAAAAAAGATTTATAAGCTATGTAGCATCAGCCTAGGATTTGCCGATCTCCCAAAGTGCATTCACCTTCTCGTGGTAGGGGGCTCAATCCGGCAAATAGCGTCCGGGAATCCGGCCTGGCGCGAATCTAAGAGCACAAGAAGGGTGGCCAACTTCGGTGGGCGGTGTGCCATGCGGGTTGCTCCAACGTTGCTCTGATAACAGAGTGGACTTTGAAGCAACCCGTAGGTGCGTAGTGGTTGAATGTGTAAGTGATCGACGCCCACTTTATCTGAAAGAGGTTTTGGTATGCTTTATTGGGTAGTACTTCTTAGGTAGGCTTCTTTTAAGCCAGTGAATCCCATATAACCACCTGGTGGTATGCGAATTTGCATTTCCTAAAGTTAAAATGAAGGGCACATATAAAAAAGTGAGTTATCATCTTAGATGGGAAAAAGCGAGAAAAGCGGGAAATTAGTCATTAATTTTACTAGTGCTGTTTAAAGCACCACTCTGACTGCACAATATAATGAAAACTGTGTACAATCAACCTACCTTACTTACCAGACCTACTTTTGAAATGCAAATATTAATTTTGTTCCAGGTCCTTCAGCGCAGACTGTATGGGGAATGATATTTGTAATGTGCTCAATAATCGGATTCATATTTCCGCCACTAGATTTTCTGCTGTGGGAGAGACTAAATATGAGGCCTGGTAAGATACACAATTACTAAAATATTTTGACATTTTCACTTATAGTCATTATTAAATTTGATATGATGATAGTTAGCTATCTGGATCATATAGGATACTTTTTACTAAGAGAAAATATCGCATTACTGAGAAATCTGTAAAAAAATTTGAAACGTATTAAGACAAATCCAAACAAAGTGAGAGTGAGTCTCTTGTATAAAAATATGGCTTGCCATCTAAGAATCTTGATTACTTGGTGCAATGAACAGAATATATGTAGATGCTTTAATGAAAATTATAACTAGTAGTTAAATGTATATCACTACATATTATAAAGCAAAGTCCTCCGTCACGTCTGTCTGTCTGTTCGCGGTAAACTCAAATACTACTGCACCGATTTTCATGCTGTTTTCACTTAGGGATATAGTTGTTCATAAGGAAGGTTTTAGTGTATAATTTGTCAATTTTTGTATACATTTACTATAGGAACCCGCGGCTTCACTTGCGCTAAATGTATATCTTAATATATATATTTCTTGTGTGCGTGTGTATGTGACTGAACTCCTCCTAAACGACTGGACCGATTTTGATGAAATGTTTTGTGCGTGTTCGAGTGCATTCGAGAATGGTTTAGATTCACAATTCGGTCCACTACAACATGTATTTTTTTAAATTAATTAGCTATTTATACATTTACGCAATAAATGAAATATCCAATTATAAACAAGTCGTTGCTAGGCAACGTTGTTTTGCGCATGCGGACAGGACAACGTCTGTCGGGTCCGCTAGTAGATCAATAAGTATTATTTTCTTTACAGGTCTTCCGCCTTATGACTGGTGGGCTGATCCTCCAGATGAGGTCAAGATGAGAGCTCATGTATTTAACGTGACCAATCATGAACGGTTCTTACAAGGTCTTGACGATAAGATGCACGTTGAAGAAATCGGCCCTATTGTTTATCTGTAAGTTATCTTTATACACTTGCTGAAGTTACTTTTCTTTGCCGCATAGTATGAGATTCCAGCTGCGAATGTCTAAAGAGGGTTATGTGTTTGATCTAAATGTGTGTTCGGTCCTATGTTCTCACGTAATTTCTAAACGGCTAAGTCAATTTTGATTCATTGTAGGTTATTTCGACCATTATCTGTATTGAAAATTTCGAGAAATGAATTATATTATGAATAGAACTTACCTATTTATTTATATAAAAAAACCAAATGCTTCTACAACACCATCTAGTTCTATAGTAAGGTGTTTGTAGCGACCTTACCTGCTGTGTAGGCGGTCGCGGGTTGTAGTCCCGCTGGGGGCTTTCATTTGTTAAGCACGAATGTTTATACTCCAGTCATGGGCGTTTATATAAGTACATATAAATAAAATTGAAGTGTCTGTTTTTAATTTCAAATTAACAGCTAAATGCATATGAAAGTATATACGGTACTTACATCAAACAATCTATTTTTAAAATTTTTGTCTGTCTGTCTGTCTGTTTGTTCCGGCTAATCTCTGAAATGGCTGGGCTGATTTTGACAGGACTTTCACTCGCAGATATCTAATGTTATAAGGAATAACTTAGGCTACTATTATTATATTAGAAAATTATAAAAACCGTTTAATTTATTTTAACGGGCCGTGTTTGCTAGTTTGTAATATGTATGTATTTAAAGTTATATATGTGTAGTTTATCAACTATCGAGTATCCGTACCGCAAGCCTCGAAACTTCCCACGGAACGTTAAAAATAAAATACTTTTCGTCGTGAACTCCATCATATTTGCGCAACCCAAAGGTTACAAGTAAAGTGTAATTTGAAATATTATTTAGATTGTATAATTTACCTTTAACAATAATCTAAATCAGTTTTGAAAGTTAATAACTACTCACATTATTGCAAAAGCATATCAGGGTCTATACGAAACTGTAAATAACAGTTTCCTAGCTTATTTAAGAAATGCCTCGTTGTTCTAGTGGCATCGTTAGGTCCTAGGTTTGATATCTGAATCGAGTTAAAGCTAGATGTAGAAGTGTCTTCTATCTCAAGATACAGTAGCAGCACGGAGTTGGAAGCCCAGCGTTAGCGGAGCTTATACCGGGTTTCGAAAAGCTTCTTTAAGATTTTCAAGGATATTAAAACTATAATGTATTCATTTAGATTTATAAGAACTAGTGGTTTAACCGTTAATTTAAATGAAACAGCGTCATGGTAGTCAGTCCGCAAGTAACTATTACTGACTTGGAAAGCAGTGGAAGAGCCGGAAAGAACTCAATAGTTGCTCTTTAAAATTAAAGGTTTAATTTTTTAACATAACATTATAGTCAGAAAGCGGTCTGTTCATAGCAATATGGCAATATTAAACACCATATACTGTTCAGTTTATTTATTTGCATGGCAGGGATTTTAAAATTTGCCATACTTATATCGTTTTTTTTTCTGCCTGGCTTTAATCCCAATGTTGCCAGGGTCTGCCTTCCGACTAAGCCTACTCCACTTTGCACGATCTTAAGCGTTATCCAGGATAAGTTTAATGGGTCTTTTGTCCTACTTCACGACATCTAGCCATCGCTTTCTTGGGCATCCAGGAGATCTAGTTTTAGGAACAAGCATATCAAGGCAATTGAAATACATTTCATTTACTGAAATTCTTAATTCATTTTGTGAAAATTATAACTCACTACCTATTACGGTTCATGAGGTATAGCTCGCTGACAGACAGACGGACAGACGGCTTAATAACCCCGTTGGTATCCTTTAATACGTAACCCTAAAAATCTAAAGAGAGTACAAACAAAAGGAGGTTTTATGCTTTTTCTTTTGTATAAGCAAACTTTATAGCAGTTACTGCAAGTTATTTATTAGGTAATAAATTATAGTTCAAAATGATATATAATAACATAAATCATGATTGTTTACATTTTAAGTAAAATTTTTAGTTTTTGTCTAAGTTAGACATTGATACTCTTTTTTGTAATATTTCTTAGGAAGATTTAAACGCTTGAACCCTTATGACTTGGTGGGTCTTTGGATGCGAAACATGCACTTATATAGTTCAGATCATAGTGTGTCTTCGAAGACCTAATCACCACGAGTTAAGGTCGTCATTAGTGTCTGGCAATCCAGCAGGGCGCGAAACCATGAAATGCACTGGTTGGTGGCCCGCTTCAGCATTAGCAGAGTTACCAGTCTCTAGCAAATGGCAGTCTTAGTTAGATTTTTTCTCGTAACCGGCTACTATTAGGAGGACTTTATATTTACAATTTTGTTATATGTTTTTCTAATAATTATTTTAATTTCAGAGAAAAATTGAAGCACTACAATATAAAGTTTAACGAAAACAGCACAATGACGTATACAGCGAAGCGCTACCTCATATACCTGCCCGACGAAAACAATATCAATTTCAACGACACTATTATCGCCCCTAACTTGGCTTTATTTGTAAGTATTTCTAAAATATTTTTTTTATATTTAATCGTAAAGATCGACTTTAAAAGTAATAAACTAATTAATTCAAAAAATACTTTTGCTAGTGGACCGAATTGTGAATCTAAACCATTCTCGAATTCACTCTAACACGCAAAACATTTCATCAAAATCGGTCCAGTCGTTTAGGAGGAGTTTAATTACATACACACGCACAGAAGTGCTTTATATATAAAGACTAGCGACTCTAGGTACCTACCCCCTTTAGCATAATTTTTTTACAAACTTTGAATGTCTTACTTATTTATATCTAATCAAAGGCCAAAAAATAAGTTTCAAGCTTCTAGCTTTATAAATGACGTAATTTCCATACAAACTTTCATCCCCTATTTCAACCCTTTACAGCCTCTTTTTCACCTTAAAAAGTAGCCTATGTTCTTACTGAGACTCTACACTACATGTGTATCAAATTTAATTAAAATCGGTCCAGTAGGTTTTGTGTTTATTCGTTACATACAATAATACAAAAATACAAACCTATCCTCTTCGGGCTCCGCCCGCGCCCAAAGGGTGAAAATTTAGGGTTATAAGATTTTTTTGATGCCAAATTATACAAGTAAAAGTTAAAACTTTGGTCCAAAAATAAAAAAAAACGAAATATCTGGAGAAGGCCACCCTTATCACCTAGGGGAATAAAAATTAGCCAGCGACCTACCAAATATACACAAAAAATTTTATAAGAATCGGTGAATCAGTTTCGGAGGAGTTCGATAACAAACACTGCGACACGAGATTTTTATATATTAGACTAGCAATGCCCGCGGCTCCGCCTGCGCCTGAGAAATGAAAATTTAGGTTTATAAGTATTTTTGATGCCAAATTAGAAAAAAAAATTGGTTTTTAGACCAAATTTTTTAAGGAATAAAAATGAAGGCCTCCCTCATCACCTAGGTCCTAGAGGAATAAAAAATAGCCTACGACCTATTCTCAGACCTACCAAATATACACAAAAAAAATATAAAAACCGGTCAAGCCGTTTCGGAGGATTTCGATAACAAATCGAAATAAAATTTATATATTACATTATATATTTATTATTATTTATTATGTCACTTTAATTTATGCCACTAATTTGTTACGTTAGTGTGCTATTAATTATATTCTACAATAAACGTTTACTTTGTTGAGTAATAAATAAGATTTTAACTAGTAAGTACATGTTATTTAAAATATTTAACTTTTGGTAGTGGCATCCTAGTGGTAACGCGCTCACGTAAGCGATTACAGTGACTTCGAATCCCGGGTCTTGCACCTCTGATATTTTCACTTCTTACCACTTGTCTTACGGTAAGGTAAATATCGTGAGGAAACCTGCATGTCTGAGAGAATCTAGCAAGTTTTCGAAGGACGTGTGAAATTCGCCAACCTACGCTAGCGTAGTGGTTGCACTTGGCTAGCTTGGTAGACTAAAGCTTATAATGAGTAGTGCCCTGCAGTGGGGCCTTAAAAAGGATGACAAATTAATTTTTATGTAACTAAATTGATTTACCCTTGTAAATCACTCTTAAAAAAGTAGCATAAGCTACTCTTTATTACATTAGCCAGTAAAAGTTTCATCAAATTCATTAATTGGTTCAGCCATTTCAAAATTTAACCGAACAAACTGACGGACAGACAAGAGTTTTAAAAAAAAAAATCTTATAAGTATCTTATATACTTAGTTATATTATATATGTTTAGCAAAAACATTGACGTTTCAAACAGACACCTTAATTTTATTTATCTGTATACAAATATGTATATTCTATTTTTCTGTATGTCTTCAGCCCTTTTTAACGACCCACTGCTGGGCACGGCCTCCCTCAGTACGAGGGGGGCCAGGCCATAGTTCACCGCGCTGCGTGTTAGCGGACTTTACATGTCTTACGAAAACTTGCTAGGTTTTCTCAGACATGCAGGTTTCCTCACGATGTCTTCCTTCACCGTAAGACAAGTGGTAATCATGATAGAAATGATGCGCACATGAAAATATCAGAGGTGTGAGACCCGGATTTATACCCGTATCACTCAGTTATCCAAGCGAGCGCGTTACCGCTGGGCTACCACTGTATTTTTCTGACAGACAGACAAAAATTTTAAAAAATATTTTTTGCTGTTATTATTTATAAAGTATGTGTATAGATATATCTTAATACAAAATCCTCTCTACCGGATCTTAGACTATAATTAGAACAGTGCATCAAATTTTAGGCAGAACCTTGACTCAAGGCCCGTACTTAGAGTACTGTAATCATCACTATCGTGGTTAATGATGTAACTTCAAAACCTTGGTTCATGATTCATAGATTAAGTATAAGATATTCGACAGCTTTATCGATGTTTTCATACTTAATATATTTTTTTATTACGAGTATTAAGATCAATACACAGACTCACAATATTAGCATCCTTGAAGACAGAATCCTTGAGTACAAACTTGCAGGCTCGACAAATGAATGCCCCAAGCAGGACTCGAACCCGCGACCGCTGGCACAGTAAGTAGGGTCACTGCAAACTGAGCCAACATGTCGTCAACGTCAAGTTCACATTTGACACGATAACTTTAAATTACAATGTGTAGTGATAATACTTATATTTTTTTATTTTTTTATGTTTGTACAGGGTATGCTTTCTTATCTTCACAACGCGAATTACTTCGTCCGAACAGGCTTAAAGATTTTGGTAAACACTCACGACACTCAGCTGTTTGTAAAGAAAACTATCTATGAGTACTTATGGGATAATAAGGAGCCTCTCCTTGAAACATCAAGAAATTTGGCACCTGCTTTAGTTCCAGATAGCAATATGGGAATGTTAAATCAAGTAAGGTCTTATAAACTATATATATATAATGTATTCAACCCGTATTAACGTCCCACTGCTGGGCACGGGTCTCCCGCAGTACGTGAGGATCAGGCCATAGTCCACCGCGCTGGCCTAGTGCGGGCGGTCTTCACATGTCTTTCGAATACTTGCTAGGTTCTCTCAGATATGCAGGTTTCCTCACGATGTTTTCCTTCAACGTAAGACAAGTGGTAATCATGTTAGAAATGATTCGCATACGAAATTATTAGAGATGCGAAACCCGGATTTGAACCTGCATCACTCGGTTGTCCTAGAGAGCGCGTTACCTCTAGGCTACCACTGCCTATTTATTATATAATACATAGATTATAAGTGTAAAAGTTTTTATGCGTGAATTTTGTTCCTTCACACGGAAATGGTTGAACGGATTTAGATGAACACAGACTATTATTAGTAACGCCAAATTGTTATTTTCCTGAACACGAGCAACATCCCACGATGATGATACGCGTGCAACAATAACAATCCATCATTATTCAAATGTATTATTTAATTATGCTTGAAGTACTAAAAACAAAAGCAAAAAATACTAAAAAAATATATGCTTACATATTCTTTTCATAGCGTTTATGGAAATCGCAAAAAGCCTAAAACAGTTCTATATCGGTTCCAGCTTAAGGACGATCTTAATGCTTAATTTTATTTCCTTGTAAAAATTTACCTATACTGTACTGATAATATTGTGAGGAAAGCTGCGCGTCTCAGAGAACTTAAGCTTTCGAAAAACAGTTCAGTCTACTGACCGGCAAAATTAAAAAAAAATGCGAAGTTTTCTTAATTATTTGCTCTATAATCTGTAAAACAAAGTATTAAAAAAAGATTATGATTGTATAATATACTATATACCTTTAAACGAGCAATTCTTGTATATATATAATCGAAATCTCGGAAACGGCTCCAACGATTTTCATGAAATTTAGCATGCAGGGGGTTTCGTGGGCGAATATTTTCAGGCAATGAAAAAAAAGCTACAATACCATTAGAATACGAAGGTAAATTTCGCTGTTATCCTCAAGATTATAATAGCTCAGATTGATTGACAGCGGAAACCGGGCGGTCTCTAACCAGAAGTCCTCGGTTCGAATCCAGGTGTTTCCAGTCAGTTTATTAATTTTTTTCTTTTTTTAATTTTTTCCAAAAAAAAACCGAGCGAAGCTCGGTCCCCTGATATTAAACTATATAAGCTAGCGACTCAACCTCGCTTCGCTCGGGCTCGTCCCTAGATTTAGCCCGACCAAGGCCGCCGGTTCCGTTAATTATACATGTTACTTATACATGTTACCTCTTAAATCACTCTATCTATTAAAATGATGTGAACAGATGAAAATCAGACGGAGCTAAGTCTGGAGAATAAGCTGCATGGGTTAGTATTTCCCAACTGAACGTTTCGATCGTTTCCCTGACCCGTTTTGCTCTATGTGATGGTGCATTATTGTGGAGCAAAATCACTTTATGTTGCCTATTTCGATATTCCGGTCTTTTTTTATGTAATTGTTTATTTAAATCGATCATTTGCTGTTTATAACGATCAGTGTTAACAATTTCACCAGGTTTAAGAAGCTCATAGTATATAACACTCTTCTGATCCTACCAGACACAGAGCATTGTCTTTTTCCCAAAGCGATTTTGTCTTGCAGTAGATGTCGATGCTTCACCTGGATTAACCCACGATCTACGACGCTTAGTATTCTCAAAATATATCCATTTTTCGTCACCTGTTACTAATCGATGGAGAAATGACTTTCTTTTGTATCTACTGAGTAACATTTCACAAGTGATTTTTCGGTTTTCTTGCTGCCTTTCATTCAGTTCATGCGAAACCCATTTTCCCAGTTTTTGAATCTTTCCCATAGATTTTAAACGATTGGAGATGACTTTCTGCGTCACATTTAATTGATCCGCAAGTTCTTTTTGAGTTTGAGTGTCATCTTCATCCAATAGGGCTTGCAATTCATTGTCTGTGAACTTTTTCGGTGGTCTCCCACGCTCTTCGTTGCTGACATCAAAATCACCACTTTTAAATTTTTTAAACCACTCGAAACACTGTGTTTTACTAAGAGCATGTTCGCCGTAAGCTTCGAAAAGCATTCGATGCGATTCTGCTGCAGTTTTCTTTAAATGAAAACAGAAAACCAATGATGTCCGCAAATCATAGTTTGTAGGTACAAAACTCGCCATGTTTAAGGATATAAAAAAAATTACTTCTGTATGAAACTTGAGTTGTTGTGAGTTAAAAATATTCGTCAGCTGTTAGAGGAAGATGATGGTGCCGCAGAAAGGGTCTTATGATGTATAGACTGATGCCTGACTCCACCTATAAGAAAATTCCGGTTTCATACTTCTACACCTATGTATACTATGTAGTTTAAAAATAATAAAATTGTTTGTTTCAGATATATTCTGATTTTACAGACGACTATACAGTTAAAATTGGTCCTCAGTGGGGGCATAAGAACTTCTTTAAAATGGACGCCATGAGAGGTCGATCGTACATCACGGGATATGACCCAGATGTAAGAATTTATATATTTTTTTACTAAATATCTCTATATATTTGAAGAGGTCTTATTGAAAATTGATCATCATCATCATCATCAGCCCTTTTTAACGTCCCACTGCTGGGCACGGGCCTCCCTCAGTACGAGGGGGATCAGTCAATAGTCCACCGCGCTGGCCTAGTGCGCGTTGGAAGATTACAAATAGATTTACAATATCACTTCTTAAGTCCAGTGGTTTTTACTGAATCGGTTACAAACATAAAGACACACAGACGGTTACAAACATAAATTGTAAAAACTATATACATTTGGCTTCTGTGTTGATAATAATTACTATTTTAATACCATTTTCTAAAAAATAATTAATGTTTTACGACTTAGAATTTCACAGACGAAAATTTAAAAATTGATTTTTAATGTAAGTACCGTACATAGTACTTCCATATACGACTCATACTCATATTGACGACTCGTTTAGCTCAGTTGGTAGTGACCCTACTTTCTGCGCCAGCGGTCGCGGCTTCGAGTCCCGCTGGGGGCATTCATTTGCTAATCACAAATGTTTGTACTCCAGTCATGGGTGTTTATATTTATAATATGTATGTATTTAAAAATTTATACGTGTAGTATATCAACTATCTGGTATCCGCAACGCAAGCACGTTACGTAGCTTACTGCGGAACTAGATGGCGCTGTTGTAATAATGTCCCAACATATTTATTTTATTTATTTATTTATATGCATTTAGTGAAAAGTTGTTAATTTAAATTAAAATTTTATTTATGACATAAAAAAATTTTAGTGCATGCATTGTTGTTTTTTTTTTATTATTTAAACTTCCCGTTAAAACACTCGAAGTGTATTTGTTTTTAACTCGGCGTGACATCATTCATTCGTGACCAATTTAAGCATAACAAACTTTTTCACGGTAATTTAAAAAAAATCTAGATTTTTTTAGTTACGGCACTCATAACACCAGAAATGATTTTAATGCAAATATGTTAAACAAAGCAATACCAGTATAGTGGTAATGCGCTCGCTTGGGAAACCAAGTGAAGCGGGTTCAAACCCATCTCTTATATTTTCACCTATATTCTTAACTAGCGACTCACCCTCACGTCGCTCGGGTTCATCCCTAGATTTAGCACCAGCGAAGCCGCGGGTTCCATAACTTATATACAAAAACCATCCCCGAGAACCACTCTATCCATTTGTGAAAACAGCATGAAAATCGGTGCAGTAGATTTTGAGTACATTGCGAACAAACAGACAGACGTGGCGGAGGACTTTGTTTTATAATATTTACTTAGCGATACCACCTTGGGATCGATGCGGCTTCAGGTCATTCTGTTTTGGAATTATCGTTTTTAATTAGAATTACAAAAAAATATATATTTTAAAGTAATTTTAGTCCCATCAAGTTTCTTTTACCAGTTCTTCTCAGGACTTTGGTTTTGTGATTAGAGGATCAGAAAAAGAATTAAAATGTTTAATTTTTTTCCCACAGAAATGTCCCGATCGTGTAAATGGAGCGACTGAGGGAGTTATGTACCACCAGCACATATCTAAAGATGACGTTCTTCTGTGCTTAAGAAAAACCGTTTGTAAGCTTATGCCTTTATACTATGAAAGTAAGTGTCTAATATTTAATTATTTCTTTATTATTGCCGACACGTTTGGCTCAGTTGGTAGTGATCCTACTTTTTGCGCGAGCGGTCGCGAGTTCGAGTCCCGTTGGCGGTAATTTGTTGAGCATATTTGTACTCCAGTCATGGGTGTTTATATTTATAATATGTATGTATTTAAAATTTATATGTGTAGTATATCAACTATCTGGTATCCGTAGCACAAGCCTAAAGTCATAGCTTACTACGGAACTAGATGGCGCTGTTGTAATAATGTCCCAACATATCCCAACATTATCTTTATTAGTGACTCAATCTCGCTTAGCTTTCGCTCGTCCATAGTGAATTTTATGGGTTATTAATTATTATTTATTTCTCTTAGATTAGTAAAGAGTACGTAGTACGAGTAAGACCTATATCTTGAAGACTTGACCTAAATAACCGGTTATCATTATACCAAATTTCATCAAAATTTGTCCAGTAGTTTTCTCATGATTACAATTCACTCATGTACATTACAAAACTATTATAAATTGTGATAATTACAAAAATACTAGCTAAAAATCAAATTAATAAAAATATTGCCATACTTAATTATAATTTATAATACTTGTAAAATATATTATTACTATTAAAATGTTTAGAATTAAAACCAATAACTTTGGTGTCATTTTGTCTTTTTTTTAATTGTGGGTAGGTACTGTCTGTTACAAGTATATTATAATGACCTCTTAGACATATTACAACCAAAGTCTAGTTCTTTCTTTCTTTACGATGTGTACAACTATGGTTGCTGTTAAGCATTCGAAACGTCGGGAACCAAAAATCAAAATAAATCCACGACAAAATCTATATGTAATGCATTTATGTAAGTAATATAACATAAAACATATAACATAAGCCAGAAATATATATAATAAATAAAGAATAGAAATTATAATAACTTACCGCCGCACTCAGAGTTACTTAATGAACCATTAAGTCGAGAACAAGACTTAAAGGTTCATTAACTGACTCTAAGTGCGGCAGTTAATGTGCTAAAATAACTAAATAACTTAATTCAACTTTGTTTAAAAAATGCTTAGACAGGTAATTCGCGGAGTGATAATTATGAAATTAAAAACACTAACAGAACATGGCATTGAGGCTGTGTAATTATATATTTAGTGGTGAGGGAAGAATGGAACATAAGAGGTCTGAGTCCGCTATTATCAGCATATTTACATAGCCTTGTGTGGTTGTGTCGGATGAACAATTAAGCAACTGTTTGTTTATCTTTTAGGGTTCCGTAAATGTAATCTTAAAACAGAATTATAGTAGATTGATCGTCTAATAGCGGGTAAAATTGGTCAAGCATGTGTGAAAGGGCTCGTTGAGAATTTAAAAGTTGCAATAAAAATGCACATCTATGTATAATAAAATACTAATTTAGTCGAATCTGTACACGAATCTGTAATTTTTAGAATTTTTGTCTGTCTACCAGTCATTCGCTTCGCTTCGTTCGCTCGAGTTCGTCCCTGTGTATATTTTAACGGCAAGGATACACTTCTCTAAGACAAAATATTTGTAAAACAGTTGCAAAACCTATCTTATATTATCCTACGACGACTCGTTTGGCTCAGTTGGTAGTGACCCTACTTTCTGCGCCAGCGGTCGCGGGTTCGAATCCCGCTGGAGGCATTCATTTGCTAATCCTAATACTCCAGTCATGGGTGTTTATATTTATAGTATGTATGTATTTAAAATTTATATGTGTAGAATATCAACTATCTGGTATCCGTAACACAAGCACGTAACGTAGCTTACCACGGAACTAGATGGCGCTGTTGTAATAATGTCCTAACATATTTATTTTATTTATCTTGTTTGTCGACTCAGATAGCCAGCTATTATCATACCAAATATCATCAAAGTCTGTCCAGTGCAGTGATTTTCGTGATGTACCACAGAGTGATGGACAAAAAATCTAAAAACTTTAGATTCCTCCTTTGTATCGATATCGATAATAATTATTATTTCAATAAGATTTTGTAAAATATATTTAATGAACAAACGTACGGGAGAGGCTCAGTTAGAATTTTATTATATGTATAGAACAGTGTTTCCCAATCATTGTTCTGCTACGGTCCGGTAATTTTTACACTGCCCCTTCGTGACCCACATAATACTTTTAAACTCAAGCTAGTTCCATTAGGTAAAATAATACACATTTATTAATACTAAAAATGGTTCATTCATACATACTGCGAATAGGTATTATTTTTAAATAATTATTTGATTTTAAAAAAAGCGTGGGGTGCATGGTGTCAATAGTTATAAATATTTTATTGACAGATATGAGTAGAGTGATTATCATTTTGATAATATCTTCAAAATCACCCCACGCTTTTTTTTAAATCAAATAATTAATTTAAATTCATTAAAATTTATTTTCTACTTTTTAGTTTGGTAATTTCTATAAAAAGCGTGTTTTTAGTTTTTTTAAACTATTATTTATTTTTTACTTTTTAGTTTGGTTTATTTATAAAAGCGTGATTTTTTAGTTTTTTAAAACTATTATTTGTTTTGTAGCAAAAATACTATGTCTACGCACAATAGATAGTCTTTTAATGAGCGAACAAAAGGGGGCGGGGCTTAAATCTAATATTTGTTTATGTTCGTGAGTCGTCGGCTGCTATCGGGTGTCATCGCCGCCGCCTCGTCGTCGGGTTTCGTCGCCGCCGCCTCGTCGGGTTTCATCGTCGCTTTTCGTCCCCAACAAAACTATTATTTGTTTTGTAGCAAAAATCATATTTTGCAAATTGAAAAATGGAATAATTTTATCAAATTAGTGTATTGTCATCGGTCCTCGATAAATCTACAAAGTTTGAACAAAATCTGGTCGTTTAAAGTGGGTCAAAATCGCGCCCAAAGAAGTCGGTTACAAACATACAAACATACAAACAAACATACAGGTGAAGCTAATAAAAAGCGTGTAAAAACAACGATCCCGTCGTTGCGAACCGGTATTTTATTTTGATGACCCGGTACCGGGTTTCGACACGGCAAATGGGAAACTCTGGTATAGAATAGAATATGGAAATACGAGTAGTAGTTATATGGCTTCAGGGGTGATAAACATTATAAGCGAATAATGCTAATATTTATTTTCAGGCGAGAGTATAATGAGCGGTGTTAAAGTATACAGATTCGCATTAACAGAAAATGCTTTTGATAGAAATCGAAACGGTACTGATTGCTACGCATCGAGCGCCAAGCCTTTACCCGATGGAGTGAGTGACACTTCAAAGTGTTTCCATGGTATGATTTTTAAATCTAAACATTTCTTACTTTTCAGCAATACTTAAAGAATTTAGAGAAGTTTAAAATATCCAATGATCATGTTCGCTGTAAAGTGTAAGGCGTTCTAATATAAAACAACGAAAACAGTTTTATTTATAATGCCGAATAATTGTGCTGGTCTGGGAAGTATTAAAATACTGGTAACTTATTGTTCAGCAGTAAAGCAGGTTCGATAATGTTTGTTTATAAAGAAGTAGCGACGCATCCTCGCTTCGCTCGGGTTCGTCCCTAGATTTAGCGCGAGCGAAACCACGGGTTCTGCTGGTTATATAAATTTGTTGAGAACCACTCTATGCATTGGCGAAAACATCATGAAAATCGGTGCAGTAGTTTTTGAGTTTATCGCGAACAGACAGATAGACGCGGTCGAGGACTTTGTTTTATAATATGTAGTGATAATATTTCCGACACCCAGAGTTCTATCATTTTACAGTAATACACAAATATACTAAATATTATAAATCAACAAATAATCTGCTATGATGATGATGATCGTAATTTTAGGTCTTTCATTAGAAATTGTCGCAAAGAAATTTGAAATTTGAGATGTATATTTTTTCATTTTGGTTGTTACAGTTGTGTTTAAAACTTTTTTTGTAACAATGTCCTGTAATTACTTTGCTATTACCCAACTGCGCCAGAAGGAGGGTCTTGTTTTTCAAGAGTATGTATGTATGTATAATTGTTTGGCACGCTCTGCGGCCTGAACAGCTCGATGGATTTTAGCTTTGATTATGTTGTTAGATTCGTATTAATTGTGAAAGTGACACCGAGTATACATTTTCAATTAGAACACAACATATTTTATGGTTTTTTCATTTATAAATTACACAGTCGGTTTTTTAGTTTTTTAATTAAACTGACTTGTTGGGTTTATGCCATGTTTATTATTTAAAATTTGTTCCTTTTTGATCAGGGGTTTATGATTCAAGTTAAACTTTACAGATTTCCCAATGGTAGCATCCTACCCTCATTTCTACACCGGATCACCTCCAAAGGATAAATATGTAACTGGCCTAAAACCGGACCGATCCAAACACAGCTCCTATATATATGTTGAACCGGTAAGTAAAAAGTACTATTGATTTTAAAGGTATATAATAAATGGTATGTATGTATGGCTTTAATATGTACATATATTAAAGCCATACATGTATGTTCCACTCAATGTCATCAGCTCTTTTTAATGTCCCACTGGGGGTGGGCCTCCCTCAGTACGAGGGGGATCGGGCCATACTCCACCGCGCTGGCCTAGTGCGTGTTGGCGGACTTCACATGTTTTACGAGAACTTGTTAGGTTTTCTAAGACATGCAGGTTTCCTCGTGATGTTTTCCTTCACCGTAAGGCAAGTGGTAATCATGTTGGTAATGATTCACACGTGAGAATATCAGAGGTGCGAGATCCGGATTTGAACCCGTTTCACTTGGTTACCCAATCGAGCGTTACCACTGGGCATCCACTGCCTGCACATATATAAATCTACTATATAAAAATCTCGTTTCACAGTGTTTGTTATTGAACTCCTCCAAAACGGCTTGACCGATTTTTATGATTTTTTTTGTGTATATTTGGCATGTCTGAGAATAGGTCGTAGGCTTTTTTCTATTCCCCGTGAGAAGGGTTGCCCTCTCTAGATTTTTATTGTTTACTTTTAGATCAAATTTTTATTTGTTTTTTTTTTATAATATGGCACCAAAAAATACTTATAACTCTAAATTTTCATTCTTTTACCACTAAACCATATTTTTAATAGTGATTAGAACGCGGGCGAAGCCGCGGGAATTGCTGGTGTACATATATAAATATATTATTGTACTACTTTCAGATCACCGGAGTCCCCTTCAAAGCTGTAGCCAGGCTGCAGTGCAATTTGAAAATTAACGATTTATCCGCCTTTTATACGCCGCATTTCAACAAATTTTCGAATCTTGTCTTACCTATGGGATGGATAGAATACGTGAGTGTTTAATATATATCCATATAATAAATTCTGATCCGAACCTTTGTATTAAATATTTTTAGAAAAAAATACTAAAACAGTAATTAGAACTTTAGTCAGTGTGTATACTACGAGGCTTGTGTTACGGATACCAGATAGTTGATATACTACACATATAAATTTAAAATACATACATATTATAAATATAAACACCCATGACTGGAGTACAAACATTCGTGATTAGCAAATGAATGCCCCCAGCGGGACTCGAACCCGCGACCGCTGGCGCAGAAAGAGTCACTGCTAACTGAGCCAAACGTCGTCAAAGTTAATTATATAATAATAACATGTTGTATATTTTTAATAGAACTTACATAAAAACAGTAGGTACTAAATCATTAATAAAATTTTTGTCTGTTTATCTGTCTGTTTCGGCTAATCTCTGAAACGGCTGGACCGATTTTGGCGGGACTTTCACTCGCAGATAGCTAATTTTATAAGGAGTAACTTAAGCTGCTTTTATTTTGTTAGATGATTATAAAAACCGTTAAATTTATTTTAACTTAATATTAACTTTATAAAAAATTTACTATTTACAGAGTCAAGAAGATCTTCCGGTCGTCTACAAGAACACTGTGTATTTTATGGTTGTAGTTTTACCTCCATTATCATTTGCCATATTTATTTTATTACTTCTTTTAGGGTTATACCTAATTTTGAAACAATTTTTGCCCCAAAAATTGAAAAAGAAAATATTATTATTTGTAATGCGATCAAAGAAATGCAAAGTCGATAATTTAGGACAAAATAATTTATTTATAGATCAAATGGAAAATTTTTTGAGCAAAAGTGCTGATAGCTAGCCAAAATAAATCTATACTAGAAACATTACTTGAACACTGCAAAAGAAAAAAAAATATTATCATCGATAATACATAAACATAACATAATATTCCTGACTTTTATCCAAAAATTAAGTATAATTTATAGAATAATTTATTTTTATAGCATAAAGGCTGTGATTTCGCATTTGCTTTTTTTATTTTGACCCGATTCTTCAAACGGATGCCCAAGGTCTCATTTAATCAGCCTAAAAATAATTAATAGATTATATTAATATTATATTTGTTTATATTTTAAACAAAACTAAAACCTAATTAATAAGTGTAAAAAAGTTGCCAATGAATAATTTTTAATGAGGAAGATTTTTTCAAAAAATGTATATAAAATTTTAAAATAAAAACATTATCATAAAATTAAAAATTGTAAAACACTGAAGTGTTAATTAAGACTGAATAAGAAGGAAAAATAAAAATGAACTTTGGTAGATAAGAATACGTTTTAAAATCGCTATCGAGATCTTTGACTTGTATTGACAGATAAGTCAATGTAAGATTGTGTAATTTTTTTTATTAAGTAATATATTATATAAGCTATGATCAGGGTTAGGTTATTGTAAATTCATCCCATGTTAAAACCAATAACGCGGTGTCTTAAAATCCATAATGTAATACTAAAATATAATATTATATATTAAGAAATCGTAATGTTCATATGTCACATTTTTTTTATAATTGGTAAAAATTTAAATTACGTACGGATGTTCTGGCAGTATGCAGTTTCTACCGTTCATGGTTTTTAATTAATGAAAAAAAATAAGTAGAAATGCCACATTTACACTAATTTTATTATTTCTAAGTCTGTTTTTACCTTTACTTTTTGATATTTAGATCAAATATGGTATAGAATATCTTACCTAACATCTCTCCCCCTATTTTTATAGAATAATATACATTTTTAGGTTTAAGTAATTAATTTTATAAGATTTTACTTTACAAGACAATTTTGTAATTTTTTGTTCCTATTAATTATTCGCAAATTGCTCACTGGTATTTAGATTTAAGATAATAAACAATTTTTAATTATTGGATACATTTTATTTCACTACTGGTAAAACCCCTGACGTTTACAGCAAAAAGCTTAAAAACTGTTTTTTTTTACAAAATATGAACTCTACTTCTTCAGGTTATTTGTGTTATTTCTAATAATAGTAAATTTTTATATTTATGTTACAGTAAATACCCGTTCTCAGTTACAACGCGTTTTAACTAGTGAAAACTAGTTTACACGAAACGCCTTAGTGAAAACTAGAATTGATTAGAAGATTTCGATTGGAACAAAATATGGTATTCTTGACAATTGTTTAGTAAATACTTAAAATCTCAGTTACTTTTTATGTGATCAGTTATTTATATTAATTTTAGGTATTTCAAAAAAAGCTAATTTTTTTGTGTTTCTTCTGGTCAGAATTAAATAAGTCCCAAGAAGATGTGACTCACATAGATTTTTGTAAGTGGTAGTGCCATGCTAGTTACCTTCGGATAGCAGCCGAATGAGCCGGCACGCCCCGTATAGTACCACTCTCTCAGAGAAGACCGGCGTGAAGTGGCAGCTATGCTGTCGCCTTTCGTCCGGTGAGTGAGAGTCCGGGAGGCCCACTCCCCATCCCTCCTCCCGTCCTTCTCCCTCCTCCCTCCCTCCTTTTCCTGAAAGGCCGGCAACGCATCTGCAAGCCCTGTGGTGTTGCAGATGTCCATGGGCGGAGGTGATCACTTACCATCATTAGAGCCTCCTGCCCGTTTGCCCCCTTTGTCCCATAAAAAAATAATAAGATATTGTGAGACAGAGATAACGCTCTACGGAACCGAAATAGGCCGATGGTTTCTGTCTTTCTGACATCAAAAGCGCGGGAAAAACTTTACAATTTCATAATTTCTTTCAGGCTTTGTTTTAAACTCTATACAAATTATATATACAAACTATATATCACCACATTACATCCTACTACTAACTGTGATAGCCCAGCGGTAACGCGCTCGCTTGGATAAGCGAGTAGGTAATGCGGATTAAAATCAGAGTCTCGCACCTCTGATATTTTCATGGAAAACATCGTGAGGAAACCTGCATGTCTGAGAGAACCTAGCAAGTTTTCGAAAGTCACTGAATATATAGGTACTAACTATTATTTAGCTCATAATCTGCTTTTAAGATACTTTGATAGCGTTTACGTTAAAAATATTGAATAAGAATACATAATAAAAATAAGAAATCAAATAAAACAAATTTGTAAATATAATTTTTTTAATTTAATACTGATATAATAAATTACATAATAACTTATGTAAAATAACTTATTTAAGTGGGTGAAGTGCGTTTTTGATGAAAAAATAAACAGAAACGTGAAACACCGTATTAAATTATCTTGTATCTAAAAATCAGCTTCTAAGTTACGTAACAAAATTGGTGATCAACATTATTTATTTCAATTCAACTGCCTCGTTGGTGTAGTGGCTAGCATGTACGGTCACATACCGTGAGGTCCCGGGTTCGAGTCCCGGGTCGGGCCAATTTTAGTTATTGAGTCTTTCTGTTTAGTAAGCCTCAGTAACAGCCCAGAGTTGGGAAGTTGGCGGTGTGTCACCCCCGTGCCCCGGAGAGCACGTAAAGCCGTCGTGTCGAACATTCGTCCCACCGGAATATGAGAGTGATAAGGAACAGAGAGCACACTCGTGTCTGCGCATACACTCGTGCACTATAATATGTCCCGCGCAGATGGCTAGTCTCAACGAGATTGGCTGCCGTGGCCGGAATCTTAAATCGGATTATAATATTTCAATTTGTTACGTAAATTTTATGTAAAAAATATAATACAATATGTATAGTGGTCGGATATTTTGTTCAACAGTTGCAGGTTCAAGTTCCGTCGAAGACTATATATACAAAATAAATAATTTTGTTGGGACATAAGCACACTTCATCTGGTTTCTTAGTAAGCTACGAGGCTTGTGTTACGGATACCAGATAGTTGATATACTACACATATATAACTTTAATTACACACATCACACCAATGAATGCCCTCAGCGGGACTTGAATCTACGACCGCTGGTACAGCAACTAAGGTCACAACCCTACCACTATCCTTGAATAGGAACTAGTGCAAGATACAATACGTTGAAATTAGGCAAATTTCAGACGATATAAAAAATGTTTCATGAAAAATACTATGATCTTAAGTTAAAATAATAAATAAATTATAAACCTAATTTATAAAATTATAAATATAGTTAAAAATACAAAAAATAATAGCGCTTTTCTTACAAACTAGAAATATATTAATGTAACAAATATAATCTTTGGCGTTAAATTAATAATACTAATTTCAAAGAAGAAACACTAAATGTATATAAATTCATATGTATGTCATTCTTTTCATTTTAATAATTTGTTAGAGTGACGAAAATTCTAGACTAATTTTTATTTTTTTCTAAAATAAACTAAGATATTACTTAGTAAATATTCATAGATGCATAATATTTCCTAATAACAAATATTTAATTTTAAAATGGCGTTGACATGACGTTATGTCAAACTAAAGAATAAAATCGAAACTTCTAGTTGACTCAACACAAATTCGAACTTACGCACACCACATAGAGTACGTTTTTAAACGAAACAACGTGCGTTTTAATTTTGTTAAAAAGCAATGAACACGAGATTTGAAAATGCGTATATAGCGCTTCTTTTAAAGATACTTTTAAGAGGCTAATTATGTATCTAGAGATTTTGTATATTAATAAATGATACTAAATAAAGCTGTCAAATTAATTTAAAACATATTATACACGCTCTTATAGTTTACCAATAATATTATAAAACCGACCAAGAGATTACAATTTTAGCGCTAAAAGCTGCCTCATATATATACATAGTGATGTGTTTTAAATGATAATGTGTTGCAATCGCTGTAGTAAAATTAATTATATGTGGAAATTACATGTAGAAGTAAGAAATACTATCTTATGTGGGAGATAAGTTGAAAAGGTGTCCATCTTTAAGCGGTAAATAACAGTTCAAAAAACCCACCAGTATGGCGCTAGCGTAGCAAGTGGGTATGATGTGAAAACAGATGTAAGAGACGTGAAGTGCGCCGAGTTGAAAAATTTTATAATTTGTTTAATATTGACGGTTATATTCAATGGTATTATTATTTAAAAAGTTTGCTATAAAAGTTAATTTGCTATCCTACTCACTTTTGGCGCTATCTTCAAAATCAACCCTATTACTACCATGGCGCCACCATAATTTAACGCTTTTTAAGGGATTTTTTTATACACAGATAGTTCTCCTTACTTATACACTTCATAAACCAAACGTAAAATGGACGGAATATGTTTCAATACATTTTTGTTTCGCTTCCTGAATAAAAACTTCCGATCTAGTTACATATAGTTTGGTAAATTATTAAAAATTAATTATATGAAATGAGTACACAATATTAATACTGACTTTGTAAGATGGCGATGAACTGAGTATGATTGTACTTTTTTTACACTTTTTTATATTTTTTACCACTTATTGAAATAAAGCATATTTCGTGCTAGATTTTTGCTTATTTGCACTAAAGAGATGCACGAACTAAAAATCATTTTTAACAAAATTTATACAAAGCTTCCTTTAAAGATATCGACTTCTCTAAAATGATTTAATGATCATGGATGGATCTTAAGAAATCCTCTGTCCCAATGAAGAAGCAGTACTTCTGATCCAGTCCACATAAGATGCTACTCTGGTATAGACCCCTGGCCTCGCTCGCCTCGCACACCCCGAACCCCATGAAACTACACCATGTAACTGCCACCTGCTGGTATAACAGGCTAGAGGACCTCCTGAGTCTCCCTTGCATGCATCTACTCCCCCTGAGAGGACACCTGATGATAAAATAAATAGATATAAATAATTTGGGAGTAAAGTTATAGCGGATATTTAATATTAACCTATTTACTCAAATATATGACATGTATTCGACCTTTGTTAATTCTCCGATTCAATAAGAGGGGATCAGGCCGTAGTTCACCTTACTGGCAAAGCACACAGGTTTCCTCATGTTGATGTTTTACTTCACCATAAGACAAGTGGTAATCATGATAGAAATGATTCGCACATGAAAATATCCGAGGCGCGGGACCCGGATTCGAACCAGATACACTAAGTTTTCCAAGCGAACGTTTGTACATTAACCGTGAAGAAATATTATATTTTCATGAAATCTTATAAAGTACTATCTATAGCCATTGGAAAGGTTTGCAACAAACATTAACTTACCAGCACACAACATTGAGTCAAGGATCGCTTGTTGACATCCTCCTAAAACTTTCTCTTTCCTGCAGGTGCCTTGGTCGAGAACAGGTACGGCTGCTGCTCTCAGGACTGGTGCGAAGTTAT
Organism: Boloria euphrosyne; assembly: GCA_951802675.2. Lineage (NCBI taxonomy): Eukaryota > Metazoa > Arthropoda > Insecta > Lepidoptera > Nymphalidae > Boloria > Boloria euphrosyne. The sequence goes on along the minus strand of OX637900.1, from coordinate 3,012,898 downwards.
CTGTTCCTTCTGAAGAAGAAAGAGATTGTTGATCATGGTTTATTCACATGTATTCAGCCCTTTTTTTTAACGTCCCAATACTGGGCATGGGCCTCCCTTCAATGCAAGGGGTTCAAGCCATAGTCCACCGCCCTGGTCTAATGCGGGTTGGCGGACTTCACATGTCTTTTGAAAATTTACTAGGTTCTCTCAGACATGCAGGTTTCCTCACGATGTTTAACTTCACCGTAAGACAAGTGGCAATAATGATAAAAAGATTCGCAGTTGAAAATATCAGAGGAAAGGGACTTGGATTCGAGCCCACATCACTCCGTTATCCAAGCGAACGCGTTATATTGTATTTATATAATCTATATTTATATTTATAAAATTTAATTCAAACGGATAGATACTGGCTGCCCAGAGGAGACTTAGAAGGAGGGAAAAAGGAAAATATCACAGGAATTCAATGAATTTATTGTAATTAAAGTAATAAAAGTGTCAAAAATGAATACAAATGCACTATCTCACTCTCTCTCTCAATCGTTCTCAATCGCCCTCTCCCTCTTCTTAGACATAACGTCACACATTTTCGTGTCACTAATATTATTATTATCGTTTTATCCGTACAAAAATTACCCTCATGTGCGCAAAGAAGTTTCACTTCAGAAACACCTACGGGAAATATTAGTACTATGTATATACACTACGTCAGTCGAATCAACTAGTCTAGAATATACTACAAATGATTGGTACCTGCCTGGTATCCCCAGCCACTGACTGCGCACCATCGACCTGTGCTGTCAGATTTGTCTGGCAAACAGATTGGTCTGACGTGACTGTTGAACTGAACCCCAGACCGTGATACCAACACTACTGCAATATCATTACTGTGGGGTCCATCTGAAATGGACAAGTTGTCTTTTGGTGAGAATTATCGTGACGTAAAAAGAAATATTTAAATTGGTATTATTATAAGTAGATTATCATTTGTTCGGTTTGTTAACGGGGTTTATATAAGCTTTTTGGCCTGCACAATAGGGCTCTTAAAGTGGTAGGCCCCCTTCTTAGTGTAGATTTCTCAGAAATTAGATATTTCCTAGCCATAAAAAGTAGTATCTCTGTTAACATCTTCTATTACTACCTACTACTATATAGTAGTAGTAGTAGGTGACAGACAGACAGACAGACAACAATTCTAAAAGATATTCGGGTTCTCTATCGATAACCATAATGACTAATGCAATAACATTTTCCAACAAATCATCAATGTGCAGATTCGACTAAGTAGAATTTCAAAGTATCTTAGAAATAATAAATCTAAAATTTTTATTTTACAAAAAAATTTTACACAAGTTTTTGATTTAATAGCAATTAATAATACTGTACATTTTTACACGTCTTTTTATTTCAACCCCTCCGTGGCTAGACCACTTGACAGCGTCCCCATAAATGACGAAAATCGTCACGTAAAGGGATGGTGTGAAAGGGTTGCTAAAGGGATGCAAATGAAAGATAATTTTTTTTATTCTAACAAACTTTTATTAGTGTAAGATAGTTGTAGATATGTAGTACGAAAATACCCAAATAACAAATCTTTTTTTTTTTGGAAGGGTACTTATAAGTTCAACTCGCTCGCGTGTTAAATAAATGCTACGTAAATATAAAATATACATTTTTTAAATATATATATTATTAATTTTATTCTTTTATGATTTGGCATCAAAAATTAATAAACATTTTAGGTTATAATAATTTATAACCCTAGATTTTCACCAATCTATGACAAACTATTTTTCGATAGTGCTTAGAACGCGGGCGGAGCCGCGGGAATTGCTAGTCTACCATATTTAATTACTGTATACTCGTTTTGCTCAGGTTCGACCCTAATTAAAACAAAAGCAAATATATCCCACGAGAACTTGCATTTTTCCGGGATAAAAAGTCGCTTATGAGCCATTCCAGACTATAATCTATCTCTGTGCCCAACTTCATCCTGATCCGTTCAGCCGTTCTGGCTTAATTGAGTAACAAAACTGCAAACTTCAACAATTATAGTAATAGTAAGAAGTATTATTTAAAAAAATCGATACATCGAAATCGTATGTGCTTGGCAAACCCTAGCTTAGTATAATAGGATCAAGTCGTTGAGCCCCCACCACTTGAAACGTTCACTTGCCTTATAAGGTGTTTAAAAAAATAAAAGATGACTTGTTAATTTTATAGGCGCATACTGCTTATCATTAATTATCAAAAATATTTCTGTGTAACAGAATATTCTGGTTATGTTAGTAAATGTAACATTTTTGTAATTAATTATTAATTAATACATGCAATAAAATTCCGAGTCGAATCTCTAGGTGCATTAAATTTTTGAGAAAATATCTAATATTTAGAATTAATCCGACACTATAATTTTTAAAATATTGTTTGTTTGTGTGTCTGTAAAGTCATCAGGCTAAACCCACTGAGCCGATTTTGATGGAATTTCTTATGATGAGAGCTAGCTAAGTTGGTGGTGTTGCACCACTATGCCTCAGACAACACGTAGAGCGTTTTAAGTTTTAACATATTAATGGCCGCCATGGCCGAAATCAATTAGGATAGCTTAATTTTTGTATTTTACTATAACACAGTTATTTTTATATTTCTTATCAATCTCACTGGCTGTATTTTCAAAACTAGAGGTAATTGAAAAGAGGTATTTTTGTAAAAAATTTAACGTATAAAAATACTTACTTTTTCTAAAATCGGGGTGCGCGACCACTTTCTCCGCTAGGAATCTGTTTTCATGCTTATCCTGCAACTTCAAGCGATGTTCCCCCACTAACAATCTGATGTGATCGAGTTGAAGAGGTTGCTGTGAAAAATATACACTGTTTATATTCTTTACACAGAATACTTTCTTAGATTTACGCGAATATTCGACATTATAAATGAAACTGCTTTTTCGGATTTTGTCGCGGATTTATTTTGACTCTCCACGTCTCACGTCTCTCCCGTGACCATGATTGCTGTAAAGCATTCGAAACGTCGGGAACTAAAAATCAAAATAAATCCGCGACAAAATCCGAAAAGGTAGTTTCATTTATAATTCTTTACACATTTATAATCTATAAAGAAAAATAAAATTGAAGTGTTTATTTGTAATGCAAAATAATTGTTAATACTATTTGACTAAATGCATATTAAATTATATTATATAGGTACTTTTTATAGGAAAAATACAACTAACATATTGGCCGTCTGTCCGTTTATTTCGGTTAATCTTCTAAACGGCTGGACCGATTTTAACGGGACTTTCACCAGCACATATCTGATATTATAAGAAATAAGTTAGACAACTTTTATTTTAGAAAAAATATTAGTGTTTCTAATAAAAAAAGCATCCAAGCGAGAGAGTAAGTCTCTACATTAATATATAAATTATTATTAATCTTCATAAAAATTTAACCATATCATCATTCAGTTAAACAGTCATTTGGTTATGTCAAAAAAAAAGAAAAAGAATGCATAATATGTAGGTAGGTGCTTTTTATTAAGGATTGGAACAACCTGCCTGCGTCAGTATTTCGGTCCGGTTACAATATGGGTTTCTTCAAGGCAAGAGTGAATAGGTGGCTACTGATACTGAATTAGTGCGGCTTACCATCTACGACTGCGTTACCACTTACCATCAGGTGGAACGTAGTCAAGCACTAATTCAAAATAGTATAAAAAAAATAGATATACCTTATCAAAACAGTGAGCAGCAGAAAGGACCAGTCTCTCAGCTATGACAGCACCTCCACAATGATGTTCAAACGTCAGCTTATCTGCATCTAGCATTTGAATCTCCACCTGGAAAATATAAGGATGTCAAAGTTCTTCTCTTCATGCAAATGTTCCTACCAATGTGGCCTTTGTTACCATTAGTGTTGAAGGCGGGAAATGGTTTTCTACCCGGTAAGTTTCCACATAACCATCTGGTTTTACAGTGGTACGTAATCCGGTAGATATGCGTAAATGCATTTCTCAATGTGAAAAAGGGTTCAAAAATTATAAAAGGGTTTGGATGATACTCTATGCCTTGCCTTATCACATGGGGTAGTTTGTCTCCCTTGTTTTTTGTTTATATAAAAAAAAACAAGTGATAATTGTGATAAAAATGATTCACATTTGATAATGTCACAGGTGCGTTACCCGCGATATGAACTCGCTTTATTAAGTTACACAAGCAAGGGCGCTACCATGGAACTACTACTATCTAATATTATATGCAAGTCGTCTAACCAGAGGCGGGTTCTTAAATTAATTATTTAGGTTAAACGTTTAACAATTATCTTAAAATAATATACTCAATTATACAATAAGTTACTGAATACAGTGAGTATTACAATTCACAATATCGTATTCAAAGCGTGGTCTCGTTGTACTAAGCCTCTTTATTTAAAATCGGGTCAAGTAAGAAATATTTTACACAAATGGTTCCGTATTAAAAAATTTCAATATAGAAAACTAAATAATTGCTATTTAACTTCAAAACTACAAAGACTTAAAATATATTTTTTAATTTAAAAAAAACTATGAAAAAGTATCAATTTGTTATGTTTTATGTATATTAATGCGGTAATACCCTTTTTGGACGCGAATACCCAATTTGTCTGGCACATTGTCTTTGAAAAAACATTTGCTTTTACTCAAAAAATATATATATCGAGAATCAGGATTATTTCATATGTAGTATTATTATTTAATTAATATAAATATTGTAAATAATTATGTAGTGTTCGTAAAACTTACAAAATGACTTCCAGTTCATAAAAAATGTTACAAAGATTTATTTGGACTACAAAAGACTATAAAATATTCAGTGATTTCGTTCTTTTAAAACGTAACTCTAAAAGTTTGACAGTTTAAAAAGTGAAAGCCAAGTTTGCGAACGTTGCAAAATGGCGGGTGTTTGGCGCGCTTTTGTCAATTTTCGCGCGTCTTTTTATGTCAAATTGCATAAGGAAAGATTAATTATTGACAGTTGTTGATTGATGGTCTTCATAATTACGGTGGTTTATGTAATGATTATATTGTGAACTCTATTATTATTTCAGATTAAGCTATCAAGCTAAAGTTATGTCTGACGACACGTTTGGTTCAGTTCGTAGTGACCCTACTTTATGCGCCAGCGGTCGCGGAATCGAGCCCCCCGAGGCATCTTTTGTTGAGCATGAATGTTTGTATTCTTGTCATGGGTACTTATATTAATAATATGTAAGTTATAATATACGCGATGTGTATAAACTATTTGGTATCCGTAATTCAACGGACCAAGATGGTCCGTTGTATGGTCGGATGGATGCTATATGTAATAATGTCCCAAAATATTAAAATTTAAAAGTAACTAAACAATCCCAATGTCAGGGTTTTAATTTAGAAGTGGTTCGGTTTCGCTTTTTGTTTAGGCGTTAAGTGACACACATTTAAATTAGTTTAATGTCCTCTTAACCGATTTCGGTCATGGCGGTTAATCTCAAAGTGACAAATCATCCGCAGAAAATATTGTAATGCGCAATTGTGTGCTCAAACACAATTGCACTCTCTATTCCTTTCACTCTCAAAGTTCATTGGGACAATCTGCACAACCGATTTTTGTGAAGGATAAAGCCCTAACTGATAACTGGTTGACTTAGGCAAGAGTTGTAAGTAACACCAGGAATTTGTTTACGAACATTTATTTATTTATTTATTTATTTATTTATTTAAAATACATTAACAACATACATATTAAAACATTTTAGATTGATTTAAATATAACAATTATTCAGATATATATGTCTTTATAAATGTACATAAATTACTCTATAATTACACAATCAAATCAAATCAAAATATTCTTTATTCAAATAGACTTTTACAAGTTCTTTTGAATCGTCATTTTTACATGATTAAACTTTAAATTTAAATTAAATGTCAGTCTGTAAGTCTGGGACTTGGGAGTAAGCTACCACCGACTCGGAATGCTGTTCTGCCGAGAAGAGCCGGCGAGAAACTCAGCAGTTGCTCTTTTCAAAAATATTTGATTACAACATTTATTGCATTACAATGTTTTTCTATTTATCCTCCTATCAAAAGTATATTAATAATAATAAGTTCATAAAGTCAATAAATTAATTTCAGTCACAATAATAAAGTCAACACCGGTCAGTAGGATAAATAAATAAATTAGATAGCTTAAATATTGTCGACAAAGTTAAAATTTTCTTTGACGGATTACCTCCAATTGTTGGTCCGAAACTGGACCCGACCCTAGCATCTACAGACGATCATGCAAGCATTTTACGGTTAAATTACTTTAAATTATACATACAAAAATCATGTACCACATATCAAAAGTCTTGGCGGTCATAAGTACTCGATTCAAAAGGTTTATTTCAATCAGATGAATGGTACATAAACATGAACGCAAAATTACATATACTGTAGAACGTACAATGTTTGCGGACTTGTTTTGATTTTTTCCTAAGTTTTGAATTTAAATTTCATACAAAGACAACTTTTTCTTCGTATTTTTCGGACTTAATTAATTTAATGAGAAAATGTAAACTTAATAGTTTAAAAGCGTAAAGAATTGTTATACTTTTGAGTCTATATCTAACCGGGAATTCCGACTCTTGAAACTTCTTCCTACCCATAGCTTTAAAAATTTATTAAGAAACTTAGAACTCACATTAGCATTATTGTGAATAGTTAATAGCGTTTATTTGCTTTTAACTACAACAATTATTAGACCACGTCCGTTTTTTATTAGACTGATGAGAGTAACGGGGTTCAAATCCGGGCCTCGCTGCACCTCTGATATTTTCATGTGCGAATCATAATAATCGTAATCGTAAGTCCAAATCCGCACTAGGCCAGCGTGGTGGACTATGGCCTGATAGCCTTCTTATTTGAAGGAGGCCCGTACCCAGCAGTGGGAGTTAAAAAGAGCTGAATACCACATTTATAAAAAAAAACTCTCTTGATTTCTCCTTCGACTTAGTAATTTCTATATTTTCATTGACATTTTTATTTTTTTACTAATACTGAACTAGAATATTTTTCTATATAGGTTAGTCTAATCTAAATGATAAGCGACCCTTTTTACTCGGGTTCATCCCTAGGTGCTAGGACTACTAACTATTCCCTAACTAACTACTTCCCTACCAAATTTAAAGATTTACGTACATTATAAGGAATTACGTACATAATTAAATCTTTTGACCTCCTTAATCCGGTCCTGTCGCAAAATCCGTTCTTAGCGGATATCTAATAACTATAAACTATTCCCTGATAAATTGAATCTTTATACGTCTAGCGCATGCCAATATTTCGTAATGATAGAGTGAGTGTGTGACGCTTTTATATATTTTAGGTGTTATATCAAAAACTTTTAAGACAATATTCATTTTCAATTTTTTATTGGAGTATTTCAGTTTTTAGAGTACTAGCTAATAGTGAAGATGAGGCAACGACCGCAGTACACGCGTCAAGTACCTTTTCATTCGGGACGTGACGATATTATGCTATAAGGATTCTATTAAAGCTTCTGCATAAGATAGTGATATTGAAGTGTTATCTGAGATTTCATTTTTGATATTTTTTATTATATTCTCCTCGCACTGAGGGAGGCCCGTGCCCAGCAGTGGGACGTTAAAAAGGGCTGAAGATGAGAATATGAATATTTTACTATATATTTTTGATTTATATATTTGACGACACGCTTAACTCAGTTGGTAGTGATCCTACTTTCTACGCCAGCAGTTGCGGGTTCGAGTCCCGCTGAGGACATTAATTTGTTGACCACGAATGTTTTTACAGTCATGGGTGTTTATAATTATTATATGTATTTAAAATTTATATGTGTGTAGTATATCAACTATCAGGTATCCGTAACACAAGCCTCGTAGCTTACCACGGAACTAGATGGTACTGCTACCACTTTATTTATTTATTTATTTATTAGGTATATTCAAATCAGAGTATAATATGTAAATTGTAAAGAATTTTAGTGAAGTTATTCATTAAGGTTCATCAATCAAATTCGTTTCAGATTTTTTTTCAAGGAAAAGAAAAGTATAAAAAAAAGTAAAAACGAAAACCTTCCTGAAATAAGGGTTAACACAGCTACAGCGAACCTTGCACATTTGAGCTTATAACACAAATAAATGCCCCCAACGGTACTCGAACCCGCGATCGTTGGTCCGCCAGTAGAGCCATTACAAACTGAGTCAAACGTCATGTTAGATCGATTTTAATATTATGAGTAATAATACTCACCTGCCAAGGGAATGCCCCATAAGGGGCCTCTGAACCCCCCACAATTTTACCCCTTCGCAAAGTAAAATCCACTGTTCTGGTACCGCACTGCACTTTTTCCTTATTTTTTATAGAATTCTGATTAAAATAGTTTGTGGAAAAACTATTAAAAGCCTTAGAAGGGCGCGTACGATTTTTGTAATATTCCATATGATTTACTTGATTCATAAAAACTTGAGCTGTAGAAATGTTTATAGTAAAAATAATGAAGATAATAATTTCCATTTTTTACTCGAAATTAATTGAAATTTTGAAACTTCGCGGCGTTTCGAAAACACTCTCTCATTCGCTTTTTCAATGTTATTATCTGTTACAAAAATTTTTACTCTGTATTATTAAAGGATAATGACAAGAGAATTTTTTTTATTTAAAAATAGATTCAAAATGTTATGTTTCACAGATAATAAAGTTCTAAATGATTTTTTTTTTAATAAAATACGTGCACACGAAACAACAATCAGAACCGAAATGCGTGGTACATGTGGAGATTTATTTTTTAACACAATGCGAAGCGACACACGGTATGTAGGTCGCGAGACTGATCCGATGCATCTTTTGTACTTGCCATACCTCATAAGATACGGTACACTCTAATTTATCTATAATAAAAATTTGCGTGACATCTGTTCGTATCATAGTTAAGACCCTCAATTCATTTAATATTGTTTTTCTACGCAAATCTTTAACTAGGCTTTAGTCATTGCTTTCAAAGGAAATATTATTAAAATTGTTTCAGGAGTTTTAAAAAACATAAAATACCTACATAGAAAAAAGATGAAGGGCAGTGGTAACGCGCTCGCTGAAAAACCGAGTGATGTGGGTTCAAAACCCGATTACCACTTGTTTTACGGTGAAGGCTGAAGCAAAGCATCGTGAAGAAACCTGCATGTCTGCGAGAACTTTTTCAAGTTTTTCAAAGATATGTGTATAACACATTGTGCAATCTACAAACTCGCACATGACCAGGTGTGGTGGGCTATGATTTGATCCCCCTCGTATTGAAAAGTGAGAATCAACGTTAAAAAGGGCTGAATTCATAGGCAACGACGATAGCGAAAAAATTACCCTGTTTCAATATTTAAATGTATAACTTGCATTTATTTATTTTGAACAAGTAAAAAGCTTTTAGTTATCAAAAGTCACTTTGAAAATGAATGTATCTTTAGAATATTTAGATTTATTTCACAACATATATAACTTAGAAATTATAATTTTATTGTAATGAAAGATTGAAGACGTTTATTGATGACGCTCTCATTCAACGGTCGTAACGCATAATCGATTAGCTTTAATACCTCCTACGAAAATTAAACAGCGTATGAGTCAAGTAGCTTATTAGCATTTAGCGTAGCATATTCTATTGTGTGAGCAAGTTCTATTCCTGTGTAGGGAATATTTTAAAGGGAAATCCATTTTTCCTATTTGACGCTAGAATGCTATGTTAAGTCGAAACGTATTAATTCTTAATCAACTCGGTATAATTTGTACTACATTTTACAAGAAAATTTTCTAGTCAGAAAATAATACCTCTTAATTGTCTGGGCATAGAACCTAGTAGGACCTAAGACCTCATGGTAGGCGTTCGTATAATATAACTATTAAATTAATGGGATATCAAAGAAAACACCATGTGTAAAATATGACATCCTCACAACAAATACCATGTATAGCATGTAGAACCAATGTCAGGCGTTATCAATGTTATGCTAATAGGTCGACATTATTCTAAATTACGTACTTATGAAGACATATTTATTGTTGGTTATTAAGGCGATGCTTTCTTTTTAGCCCTTTTTAACGTCTGGGCATGGGCTTTCAGTACGAGTGAGGTCAAGCCATAGTTCAACATGCTAGAAAACTGGGCTTTCTCAGACATACAGATTCCCTCACGATGTTTTCCTTTAACGTAAGGCAAGCGTATTGACGCAGTATTTGAACCCGCTTCAAACGGTTTCCTAAGCGGGGGCTTCACCTCTAGGCTATCACTGCCATATTGATGTTCTCCTGACCGATTCCGGCCACGGCGGCCAATCTCTTTGAGACTAGCCATCTGCGCGGGACATATTATATAGTACACGAGTGTATGCGCAGACACAAGTGCACTCTCTATTCCTTATCACTCTCATATTCCAGTGGGACGAATGCTCGACACGACCAGTGAGAGTTAAGGCGCAGGACCGACGGCTTTACGTGCTCTCCGAGGCACGGGGGTGAAACACCGCCAACTTCCCAACTCCGGGCTGTTACTGAGGCTTATGAAACAGAAAGACTCAATAACTAAACTTGGCCCGACCGGGACTCGAACCCAGGACCTCCCGGTGTGCGACCGTACATGCTAGCCACTACACCAACGAGGCAGTACTGCCATATTAATACACTAGCGACTAGCCCTTGCTTCGCTCGGGTTCATCCCTAGATGAGTGATCCAACTTCACAAACTATGTACTAAAATCTTCCTCGAGAACCACTCTATCCATTAGAGAAAACAGCATGGAAATCGGTGTAGTGGTTTTTGCGCAACAGACAGACTGACGCGGCGGAGGACTTTGTTGTATAATATGTAGAGATAAAAAAATTAAAACAAAATGTTTGTTTGAGATACATATTCTCTTTAAATAAACAAATACTGATTTAAACTGGGTCTTGCCTTAATGATCGCTCCAATTTCATTCACATAATTTTGCTTATCTATGTAACTTTGACCCATAATATGAATAAATGTGCAAAGGCCGAACAGGTAAATACCGTCTGCATAAAAAATAATTATTGATTTTAATATTGCTTTCTGTATTGTTGATGTCTCGAAATATTATAATAATGGTATTGTCTCGTAAGTCGTAATTTTATATTGAGATAGAAGTACCCTTCTTTATTAAAATATGCTATAACTAAGAAAATGCAAAAAACATTTTTCAAAACAGAAGGTATATACTTTAGAGCATCCAAGCAAATCTATACTGTACTATCTATACATATTATAAAACAAAGTTATCCGCCGCGTCTGTCTGTCTGTTCGCGATAAACTCAATAACTACTGCACCGATTGTCATGCAGTTTTCGCCAATGGATAGAATGGTTCTCCAGGAAGGTTTCAGTATATAATTTGTCAAGTTTTTGTATACATTGGCTAAAATATAATGATATCTGCTGTTCTACCACCAATTCCTATTTTTTAATAGTGATCAGAACGCGGGCGAAGCCGCGGGAATTGATAGTAAAATTCTAACTAAATCACATGTGTAAGTATATCAAACATTTTTTGGATAAAGTTATTGAAATAGTGATTATTATTGACATAGAGCCCGAATATATGGCTGATACAATTTTTGTCTTTCTGTCGGTTTGTCTGTCATAGCCGTTTCACGAAAAACCCACTAGATAGCAATTTGTTGAAATTTGGTATGATGATAGTGATTGGGGTATTTATTTCTATGAACAAGAATGTTCGTTCTCCAAACTTGAGTGTTTATATTTATAATATGTATGTATTTAGAGTTATATAAGTACTCGTATGTGTAGTGTATCAACTATCTGGTATCCGTAACACAAGCTTCGTAGCTTACCACGCAACTAGATGGTGCTTTAAGGTCCCAACATGTTTATATTAATTTATTTATATTATTACTAGTTTAACACAATAAGTATCGTCGGGCAAGGACTTTACTCTTGGTTTAGTAATTGGAAAATCCGTACATTGCGTGGTCACTGTGTTGCCATATCCGTCTTTTGCAATAGTGGTGTTAGTGGAAAAAAAGGACTGTGGCAAAAAAATGTAATGTAAATAATACGTGCTTAATATACCTACTACATTTTTACTTTTTTTCCTTGTATAATTAACGTCAAGATATTGCTACAACTGCAACATCCATATTGAATTCTAGTTCATTATTTGATATCCTTATCACCAATGTGCATAAAAACACAGTCCGCCATCTTGGATTAAGAATAACGTCTCTGAATGTGAATCTCACCATGCATTGTCAACAATATTAAATATATGTGGAATTTCAGCTCAATCGGTTAAAGATAACTACTTTAAAATTCAGTTGTAAGATTTGACTTGAACAAACATACATACAACCAAAATGAACTTTTTATTAGTTGAGCACGAATGTTTCTATTCCAGGCATGGTTGCTCAATGCTATGCAGTGCATATAATAATAGGGGTTAAAGTATGTAATTGCCGTTTTATTGTAATAGGTATTTCGAATTGACATAGAACCTTAATGGTTTGAGATTTTAGTGTGAAACTTTTTTCACACTAATATTTTCACTTTGAAACTCGGGATGTCTCATCGTAAATGTTCGTGTTTTCACATAGAGTATATAAGATCCTAGAATTTACTGACGTAAAATATTTAAATCTATGTAATATAATATTTTATTTTTAGTTTTATTTTTTTTATTTTTAGTTTGCGTTTACGTAGGTAATTTGTCATAAAATTTCTACCTAAGTATAGAAAATTCTTTAATTTCATATTCGTGTTTTTACTTTTTAGTAATGCGATGTAAAAATTAAATCAAGCCACATCTCTGTTATTCATTGCCCATAGCATGGAGGTCTCCATGGCCCATAGGTCTACTGTAAAAAATGTTATTTTGGCAGGTGATTTAATTACATTATAGAAGGCTTTAGACCATGGAGATTAGACTATAATATCAAAGATGATATGCAAGTAAGCTGTAAGATGTTATGAATAAGCAGCACAATGTTCCGCAGGCTGATTACGTACCGAGCAATCCGCGATAGCGAAAATTGTACAATAATTGCTGTCCAATCGCAAAATCGTATTAAACTTATTAAATTAATTTGTAGTTTTACATAAATTCATTGGTTTATTCGTTAATTGTTTGTATATTCTATTAATGGTCTTTGAACATAAGAAACCTAACATTTTAATAATTTAAAAATTAGATTAGGCATTCTATTCGCATCCATTTCATTTTAAAATCAAAAAGAGCCATTTTTATATTTTATTTGCGATTGCACATCATTTGTACAATTTTCGCTATCGCGGGTGGATTGCTCAATACGTAATAAGCCTACCGATCTCTCCCTATAATTGTCGAGAATTGCCGAGTGTCAAAGTTAAAATAATCGAAGTATATTATGTACCTAATTAAAGTTATATCAAGGATGAAACATAAGGCTTTGGTTAAATACTGTAGTGTATTAACAATCTCGTAATTTAGCACGGAACTAGATGGCACTGTTTGTAATAATGTCACAACATATTTATTTATTAATATTTATTTTAAATATTACAATCTTTGACTTCTTTATTATAAAATATGTAAAAACGTTCTTCCAAAGTATTTAAAATTCAATCTAATAAGCAATGAAACACACTCACTTACTCTATATAACTGAATGTTATAAAAGGATATTATAATATTTTGTAATTTTAAAATTTATTATTCTGCAATATAAACTTAGAATAGAAAATCTAATTTATTTATTATATTACTAATAAAAATGTAAAATAATACTGACTCTACCAAATCGCTATTTTTTTAATTATTATGTTTATTATTTCTTTATTAAATAACTAAACAAAAGAATATTATAAAGACGAAGTTGAATCAAAATAGATCCAATTTTCATTTTAAACAGCAAAAGAAGGTCAAATTAGCTACTAGAGTGTGGATGAGGCTGCTTGCCTCTCTTTATCGTTTTCTTGGCATATTTGATTAGTTTATCTTCTATGATTGCTTCAGCTTCATTATCTGTTAGCAGAGAAGTAGGCCGGCTCCCTGCCAACACCGGTTCACTCAGTAGCTACGGACCCTCCGTATAACATTTTCCAATACGACGTTATATACTTATCCTGTCTGAAAATTTCGATAGCGCGATGTAGAACGCAAATTTATAAGGCGAATATCTCTTAAATAAACACCTGATATCATGTATTTGGTTGGCTTTTACGATGTTAATATTAAAAAGTAATTATTGATGACTCTACATTTTGAATTTGTTGCTTTATTTTCTAGATATTTAAGTTTTCCGTTTTCGTCAGCTTGTTATGGGAGTTTCTGTGAGTGGAAAAGAGATAGAAGTAAGAGTATTGTACATCTCTAGTCTTGTATATAAAAATCTTGGGTCACAGTGTTTGTTATCGATCTCCTCCGAAACGGCTGAACCGATTTCTATGATTTTTGTATATATTTAATAGGTCTGAGAATAGGTCGTAGTCTAGTTTTTATTCCCCTAGGGGCCTAGGCTAGGGGTGTAGGTTGAGGTGGTTGAGATGGTCCTCTCCAAATTTTTGTTTATTTATTTTTTGACCAAAATTTTATTTTTTTATCACTTGACATCTAAAAATACTTATAATCCTAAATTTTTAACCTTCTACCATTTTCTTATAAGTGAGTTGCGGGTGGAGCCGCGGTAATTGCTAGTATTTATATATAAAGCACTTCTGTGCGTGTGTATGTAATTAAACTCCTCCTAAACGGCTGGACCGACTTTGATGAGATGTTTTGTGTGTTCGAGTGGATTCGAGAATGGTTTAGTTAATTCGGTCCTCTACAAAACGATTTTTTTTTAATTAATTTGTTATTTATACATTTAGACAATAAATAACATATTCAATAATCAATAAGTCGTTGCTAGGCAACGTTGTTTTGCGCATGCGTACGACACGTCTGTCGGGTTCGCTAGCATAAAATAAATTGATACATTAAATTTTTCATTTTTGTGCTGACCGTATAACAATAGACACGCGTGAATGCGAATGATGCTTATTTATTGTACTACGCAGTTGCATCAGATTTTAAGTTTGAAAGGAAATATCGAGTAAAAAATCATAAAATTACAATTTGTCATAACACTATGTGAATATTCTAAAAATGAGTTTTTAAATATTCTATATGCAAAAATGCGTTTGCGTTTTATAACTAACATTTTATCGTAGCTCCACATACGTTTATTTATGTAAAATTACTTCGCTGTACAACATCATCATCAAATCTATACTTTGTTCATATTATAATAAAATTCTAACTGAGTCGAATATGTACATTACAATTTGACAGATTATGATAAAAAAAATTTAAAAGTTGGGAAATCCTATTACGGATACCACCCGACTTCCCCTGGGGTGGTTATGTGGAGACTCTCCGGCTAATGAGACCGGCCTACCCACTAGAACCCAACTGCCCAACCCCTGCCGTCATGTGGGACGATACGGGACCGCTTTCGCATGCAACCGTGACGCCCCGACGGTTGACCGAAGCCACCACCATGAGGCCGCCCAAGCGGACAACCCCATTATGGGAAGACTTACAACCCGAACGTGCCTAACGACACGAACACCGCCCACCGAAGCAGGCCACCACACCCGTCATAATGATAGATCTGGGTCAATATATAAGATACTTTTTTTTTACAGAAATCTATTAAAGCGTGTCTAGGGACAAAGTTGAGCGAATCGAGTACAATATTATAAAAATCGTAAAAATATTCAAAGTTTCGATCGTCTACGGTCCATCGTCACTCATATGTATTGATGTAAACTACTACCAGCGCTTGTAAATAAGCGAACTTATACTTAGTTCGGAATAATGATGGGTTTTAAGCAATTTAGCGGCGTCTCTCTCACAATGCGAGCGGAGTCGCAGGCAAAAAGTAGTATTATTTTAATACCGCAAATAATTTAAATAATTGAAACCGCAAAATTAAAGCCTTTGGATTAGTATTGAGTTAAATAGGTATGAAATTCATGTCACTTAAAAAATATGCTGCGTTCATCATAACACTGAGTGTGTTTGAGACAGATGTTATAAACATTTGGAACGTCTAATTAGGTTAAAAAAAATTAATAACTAACTTAAATTTAAATTTTATTTAATTAAAATTAAATTTAATAAAAAATGATTAAAAAAAAAAACATTTTTGCGTATGGGATCATTTTGGGTGATTAAATGTCCCAGATAAGTGTACTCGCCCGTGTACTCAATTTGGATGTTTCTTTAGCTTATGGGGGTTTTTTCTCTATTTGTCATCAATTTTTTTCTTCCCGGCTTCAGTTTTAAGTCTACCTTCTGGCTTTCCGTTGATATTTATCTTATCATTCTTGGAGACAGGGGGGTCTCCTTATCTAACATCTTTCCCTATTTTGAATGGGTCGCCTTTCTTTTCTAAGTGAACTCTCGCAGTACTGTTATAATAGATATTTTTGATTATTCGAATGTATTTGCGTATTTTTATTTTTCTAGTGGTAGTGCCATGCTTGTTACCTTCGAGTAGCAGCCGAATGGGTCGGCACGCCCCGTATAGTACCACTCTCTCACAGAAGACCGGCGTGAAGTGGCAGCTATGCTGTCGCGTTTCGTCCGATAAGTGAGAGTCCGGGAGGCCCACTCCCCATCCCTACTCCCGTCCTTCTCCCTCCTCCCTTTCCTGAAAGGCCGGCAACGCATCTGCAAGCCCTGTGGTGTTGCAGATGTCCATGGGCGGAGATGATCACTTACCATCAGGTGAGCCTCCTGCCCGTTTGCCCCCTTTGTCCCATAAAAAAAAATTGTGTGCAATTCCTTCTTCTTTTACTGCTTACTTACTCAAATCTTACCGTGAAATAAAATCCATACTGTAGTCGACAAATGCAATATAGTTTGTAAGCTGGTATTTATTACACTTCTCTAAAACTTGCCTCACTGCGTGAATGTGGTCGATCACTGAGTAGTTTTTGCGAAAACCTGCCTGTTAATTGCGGTGGTGTTCGTCTAAAAAATCTAGTATGTAGAGATAGATTAATTATTAGTAGATTTTATTTCCCTATATGCAAAAAAGGTGGTGTACATCTGCTATGCAGATCAGATCTCGGTACAGTTAAACCTCAAATGCCACGAATGAATCATTTATATTATTATAATGAAAGTTGGTCGATACCTTTTCGTTTTAGGGTGTGGAAAATAAAAATATTGCACAGATGGACTAATTATTCCTTTTTCCCCTTAAGTAAGGGACAACTATTTTTTTTTAACTTTAAGATTGGTACAAAATTTATTTATATAGAATACATATACATATTAATTAAATTGTAACTAAGTCTGTGATTTCTAAGTAAAAAACTAATTAACTAACTAAAGCAGTAAAGTATGTTTTCTAAAGTAAGTACCTAAATATAGATATTTGTATTAGCTAACGAATCTTCTTAAAACTCTTGTCTGTCTGGCTGACTGTCAGTTTGCCTCAGGTAATATTTGGAATGGCTTAACCGATTGTAATGGAATTTCGCTGAAAGATAGAGGAGACTAGATTGCAAACGAAACGATTGTATATCACTAGTCTATTCTATTAAAATGGCTACTATAGACGGATTTTGACTGACCTTTAATCGGCAGATGGCGGATTAATTAAAGAGTAAATTAGGCTACTATTAATGTAGAAAAAGAATAATCATGGTTCCGCATAAAAATCAAAACGTATCTAAAAGTTGAACTCGAGCGAATCGAGAGTCAGTATCAGAGAACAATAGTTCACATAATTTAAGGAAATTATATAATAAACAACTTAATATTATGTACCTAATCATCAAACAGAGAAAATTTGCGTACCTAGGACACGTGCTAAGGCATGAACGTTACCAACTACTAGAGAAAGAAGCAGACAGTATTAATAGGCAAAGTGGCGGGTAAGACAAGTGTTGGTAGAAGAAAGATGTATTGGCTCTATAACATCCGGAAATGGACCGGGATAAATAGAGTTAAAGATCTGTTCAGGCTAGCCCTGAACAGAGAAGAATTTAGGAGGATGACTGCCGATCTTCCGTAATGGAAATGCACTGAAAGAATAACTAATCATACTTACGTAATACTTCTTGAATTTTTTCTTAAATAGATTTCGCAGCTTCTACAATATCATTAGGTGGATTGTATAATGAATTGTATAGCTGTTCTCCTTCAAAACGTATTATTTTAATCTCTATTTAGTTCTAGATTTTGGTAACTATTTTTTTGACATCTCTGAGAAAAACCAAAAGGTTAGAATTAAAACCACGCTGAAAATATTAACATTTTAGCAAGATAACTTACAAAATCGATAGTAAAATAATTTCTAATAACTTCTCTTGAAGAAAAACAATACCAGCCACATTTTGTACATAAATCGATAATTATTTTTGGGATTTCGAAAATAATTGCCAGGGCTGTATTTAACAGTAAAATAAAATTTTCCTCGTATAACGACCTAATCTATTTATTCCTCGTTCTAACTGTTCGCAGGTGATAGTAAATGTCACTGGGTCACTAGTATCGAAACGATCGAGCCATTGTCACGCCTACGTTACGCTGAATTACAATTTCGTATGAGATAGCATACTATGCTTGTTAATATAATTGGCTTTAGAATTGGTCAAACTAGATGTTACCTTCTAAATATCTCTAAAAGATCTATTAAGGGTCGAATCTATGGATTCAATTCAATTCTTTGTTTTGTTGGCTTCAATGCGTGCCAGTTGAGCACAATCTATGGATACATATGAAGGATACAGGGGCAATACAAGTAATGTCACATAAAATTAAAAAAAGTTGAAAAGTATGGGAACACTAAGATTTTGCCACGTATTAAAAATATAAATTAAAAAAAAATTGACTTTCCTTGTTTTGCCCCTTTATGTACATATCGGTTTAATTCAAAGGGCATCTATACATAGGTACATACTTCAAATATAATAAAATATAATAACATTTCTAACTGACTTGAATATGTACAATAAATATTTTTTGGAAAGTGAATGGAAATTTTGCTTAAATAATCGTTATACAAGTCAATAGTTTTTACAATTTTTGTCTGTCTGTATGTGACCATTATTAAATACTACTGGATAGATTTTGATGAAATTTGTTATGACGATAGTTGCTTATCTGGGTCTACAAAAGGCATACTTTTTAAAAAGAAAAATCAAAGAAATCTAAAATTTTTTTTTATGGGACAAATGGGGCAAACGGGCAGGAGGCTCACCTGATGGTAAGTGATCACCACCGCCCATGGACATCTGCAACACCACAGGGCTTGCAGACGCGTTGCCGGTCTTTTAGGAAAGGGAGGGAAGGAGTAGAAGGGAGGAGGGATGGGGAGTGGGCCTCCCGGACTCTCACTCACCGGACGAAACGCGACAGCATAGCTGCCACTTCACGCCGGTCTCCTGTGAGAGAGTGGTACTATACGGGGCGTGCCGGCCCATTCGGCTGCTACCCGAAGGTAGCAAGCATGGCACTACCACTTAAATTATTTAATATTGTGTATCGGTTTCTGCCAGCTTAACTCAGAAACGGATGTACCGATTCTGACGGGACTTTAATTGGCATACAGCTGATGTCATAAGGGCCTAAGGCCTATTTAAAAAAATATGAAATTAATAAAATGAAACATATTAATAAAACAATTTATTAAAATAATAAAAGAAAAATATAAATTCTGTTTTTTTTATTCAACTTTAAATATTGCTTTGGAAATGTTGCCAGCCTTCAGGTCTTTTAATGCCTCCTGATAACCCGAGAGTGGATATGTTTTAACTCCAAGCTTATCGTAATTCAAGTACCTGTAAAATAAAAAAATATATTATTTAGTTAGGTTTTTTTATTTTTTAAACCTGTATTTAAAAACATAAAACTTGGCCCGACCCGGGACTCGAACCCAGGACCTCCCGGTGAACTTCATAAAAAAGCGCAATTTTTTAAAATGTTTGTCTGTTCCGACTTATCTACAAAACGGCTGAGCAGATTTTAACGGGAATTTCACTGGCAGATGTTAGAAGAAGAAGAAGACTTAGGTTAGTATTATTTTAGAAAAAGAATTAAAGTTCCGCTAAGAATAATTAAAACGTACCTAACTGGATAGATAGAACTAGAGCAAAGCTAAGTTAATCTTAAGTACTTATATCAATTATATCAATAATTATGTCGTTTGGCAGGGAAGTAATTTATAGTTAGTAGATGTCTGCTACGAAAGGATTTTGCGACAGGGCCGGAATAAGGAGGTTTAAATTAGGCAAGGAGCACTAGGAACAAACCCGAGCGAAGCGAGGGTGACTCTCTAGTTATATAAATAAAATATTTTTTTAAAACTGCCGCTTCTCTCACTCATCCTCGCTTCTCTCGGGTTCTTCCTTGGTTTAACGTCAGCGAAGCCACGGGTTTCACTAGTTAAAATAAATAAATTTTCTAAAATATAACCTTCTCCTTTTTTGAAGTCGGTTAAAAAGTAGCCTTCGTTACTCCTTAGTCCTTACATCATTAACCATCTGCCAGTTAAAGTCCCGTAAAAATCGGTCCAGCTGTTTCAGAGATTACCCGGAACAAACAGACAGACAGACAAACAAAACTTTTAAAAATTGTTTTTTTGTTGTTAGTATCGTATATACTTTCATATGAGTTTAGTGAAAAGCTGTTGATTTGAAATTACAAACAGACACTTTAATTTTATTTATAAGTATAGTGTATTTATTTAATATCAAAATAATAAATTATTTGAATATTGATTGATTAATTACTGATTCTTACCTCTCTCCCATAGCTTTTAACAAACCAATTGCTTTTGGAAAGCTGAAGGGGTTGATCTTAACACCGATTATTGTTAACTCTTTATCGTATATTTGGAATGGATTTATCCTGAAATAAAATAAATATAACTGATCTACACATGTAAAAATCTATGCTTATGCGACTCGTTTGGTGCAGTTGGTAGTGACCCTACTTTCTGCGCCAGCGGTCACGGGTTCGAGTCCCACTGGGGGCATTCATTTGTTGAGCACGAATGTTTGTACTCCAGTCATGGGTGTTTATATTAATAATATGTATGTATTTAAAATTTATATGTGTAGTATATCAACTGTCTGGTATCCGTAACACAAGCCTCGTAGCTTACCACGGAACTAGATGGCGCTGTTGCAATAATGTCCCAACATATTTATTTATTTATTTATTTGTCCCAACATAATAGACTTATGTATGTTCCTTACGGCTGGAACGGTTTTGATGAAATTTACTGGCAACATGAATGTAATACAGTGAAGGAAATCTTTCGAGGATATGTTGTACTTCTGAAGGAGTGTAGCGATTATCCAAGACTATTATTTAGTTATCTTTGAGTACATAATAAAGTTTATCTTCTCGAAAGTTCTTTTCTGGAAATAAATATTTTTAAGAACTGATGAAGGATGAATCTGTCCAAAGGTTTTGAAGTGATATAATTACCAATAAACGATTTTTCTATCATGGTTACCACTTATCTCCGAAGAAACCTGCATGTCTGAGAGAACCTAGTAAGTTTTCGAAAGACATGTGAAGTCCGCCAACGCGCACTAGATCAGCGTGGTGGATTATGCCCTGATCCCCCTCGTATTTAAGGGAGGCCCTTCCCCAGTAGTGGGTTGTTAAAAGGGGCTGAATATTGATAAAATACAGATGAACCACCCTCTATTTTTGGATGACACAACACCGCATATCGTAAAAAATATTTGAAATACTCTCTATGTGGGCTCCTTCTGGCTAATACTGATTATTCTACACAGCGCCATCTAGTTCCGTGGTAAGTTACAAGGCTTGTGTTACGGATACCAGATAGTTGATACATTACACAGATATAACTTTAAATACATACATACTATTAATATAAACACTCATGACTGGAGTACAAACATTTGTGCTCAACAAATGAATGCCCCCAGCGGGACTCGAACCCACGACCGCTGGAAAAGCAAGTAGGGTGATGATGATGAAATATCAATACTCACGACGCTTGGTGTGTGGGAGGACAGCACCCAAAGAGTACATATTTTCCGCCGTGTTGTAGATAATTGAAACTTATTTCCATTACTTTGCCTACACCTAAAATGTATTAAAATGAAATATTACTAAAAACTACTAATAATTAAATTTATGAATACATAATCATATACGAGTATTACAAAGTTTTATATGAACTAGTACAATGGAACTGGGCCGTGTGGTAGATTCTTTCAATATACTTATACCCAGGGCCTTTTTTGTAGGGGCACGCGGGGACATGCCGTACTCCAAAGGAAATATCGAAAATATCAAAAAATAGCTATAAAACAGTAAAATTTAAAGAAGTTGAAAAAAAGTTTGTATAACTCAAAGCACAGTGGCAAGGGGTACGTTCGAAAATTAGCGTGCCCCCAAAAAAAGTTACAAAAAAGGCCTGCTTATACCTATTTTAATTATGGTTCTTTAGGCAAAAATTAAAAAAGTCTAATTTCGTCACGTCCGTTTGTTCGTATGTCACAGTAATTTTACTCAAAGACTATAATGAATGTGTTAAATCAGAAATAAGTAAAATCTAAGCTTACCTGTACAATCAACGATAACGTCGTAGAGTTGCTTTTCCGAAGCCAATACGTCGGGCGTCACTAGTCTATATCCAGTATCTTGAATGAAAAAAAAGTGTGTGCGTTAGAAGTTATACTTCTTTGGCGTAACAAGGTAAAAATCTTTTCAAAAATTTTATCTTTCGCCTTATTCTACGTTTGTAGAAAAAACGACACTAAGTAACAATAGAAAATAAATTTAAATGTGTTAAAAATAAAACTAACGGCTTGTATAAAATTATAAATAAACAAGAATTAAAGGATAATCATAAAACATACTAAGTCGTAATTCACAAGCACTTTTAACATTTATAAACTAAAAAGACACAATCCTTGAAAAACTAAAATGTTGACTATAGCTAACTTCAGGGTGTCGGGTTTTCGTGACGGTGTGCGCGCGTATCGTAAAAATTTACTCTCATCATTTTCCCTAACGCGCCAAAAGAAGTATAACTTCAAAAATATTTATCTGTATTTCTCTAAATATTCATTAAAATAAATATTTTTAAATATAAAATTAATATCGAAGTATTAATATACTAATATTATGTATTATTTTTTTTATTTTTACGCTTGAAACATATCATAATAAATTAAAAAAAAGGACCTTACCAAGTTTTTTGACAATATCCAATCTAGTTTTATTCATTTCAGAAACAGTCACGTCTCTATGCCCTTGGAGATGTAGTGTGGTTATCCATAAGTTACCTGTCAAATTATATATTAAAAAAAAAAAACAAAAAATAGATAAATATGTTACGACATTATAACACAGTACTATATAGTTAGGGCAGTGGTAGCCCAGCTGTAACGCGCTCGCTTGGATAACCGAGTGATGCGGGTTCAAATCCGGGTCTCGCACCTCTGATATTTTCATGTGCGAATCATTTCTATCATGATCACCACTTGTCTTACGGTGAAGGAAAACATCGTGAGGAAACCTGCATGTCTGAGAAAACCTAGCAAGTTTTCGAAAGACATGAAGTCAGCCAAGCAGCTCTAGGCCAGCGCGGTGGACTATGGCCTGATCCCCCTCGTACTAAGGGAGGCCCGTGCCCAGCAGTGAAACGACATAGTCTAAACTAAATACAGATATAATAGAAATATTACATACCAATAATGCCAGCACCGACAATCAGTATTTTGCTACCAACAGATATAGGCATGGCGCGGTCGAATCCGTGTGACACACACGAGTATGGCTCACATAGTCCGGCTAAAATTGATTGATAAGTATACAATATACAAAAGTATAAACAATACGTTCGTTAGTTTATTTTTAACAAGTATGAACGTAGTAATTGCTGTGGGATTCTAGGCTATAAGCCTGACATTCCGATGTCAAAACTCGAAAAAATTAAAAGTCTGGCTGACTGAACAGTTCGAAGTGGGCCTGCCCGCGACCTTGAGCATACATTGCAGCCCGTCGCCCGCTTCAACGCGCACCAAGATTATTCGAAAAAAACAACCCACCTTGATTTATCAAACACAATAAAAATAAAAACCGTATACTAAAATATGGGTCATTAAATTGTCTTTTATATGATTAAAGTTTCATGTAAATACGCCCCATAGTTTTTGCGTGATTGTCGTTTTTTTGTCCGCGTTAGACATTACTTTACAAATTAATTACACTATGTTATTAAAATATAATTTCACATTTTCACATATCAAATTATGAATAAAATTGTCTAGTATAACATATATTTTTTTCAAAGAAATAAGACTAGAAGTTTAGACGTGATGTTCAATATAATATCATTACAAGTCGAATATTCGCGTAAATCTAAGAAAGTATCATTACAAGTCGTTTATCTGCGCCTTAAGCAGTCGGCCGATAGTTGACCGACTCTTTAGTTTGAAGGCAATCGTATAGCACATCAAACTTTTTAGTCGGCCCTACCAAATCGTTCTAATGTGCGTACTTCCATACATCTCCATATTGATTAAGCAACCAACCAAACTATCGGCCGATCGAAAGTTCGCTGTTTGCGTTAATATATATACACAAACTTTGTATGAATGTTTCTGTAAAAATATTTTATATTTTTAAAATTCTCTTTAAGGTTATCTAAATCTTTATAGAAAAGATATTTTTTCTACGTTCTAGTGGAATTTTCTGTAATTTATATAAATCAATTAAACTAACAAATGAAACCGCGTTTTTGTATGAATGCGTTAAAATCTGGAACTTCCAGTTGGCCTTAAAATATTTTTTTATTTTTTTAGCCCAAAGTTTCAGGCTGTCTAACATCACCTATGACTTTTAAGTTCGAAAAAGCTATACATATCTACGATTAAAACAGCTGATAGTACATAAATAGACTATGCGATCAAAACCGCGGGTAAAGCTAGTATTAAATTATACCTTGTTCAGTAGTGATACCATCAGGCAACGCGTACACTTGGTCCTGAGGACACCTCACGTACTGAGCCCAGCCCCCGTCTTTCCATATACCAATTGTGCTATTAATACCAGCAGTCAAACAGTACTGGTATTTGCCGTTACGACAAAAGTTGCAAAGACTACAGGCACTGGAAAAGTTCATGAAAGGTTTTGCATTGCTTTAAAACAGATTATGGAAAGTATTCTTACTAATTAATTGTAATAATATTGGTACCTACTAAGAAAAATATATGTAATTGTACTTATTAGATATTTAAAAGCAAGCGAAGCCGCGGGTTCCGCTAGTTAATGTAAATAAAGTTTTTAAAATAAACGTAGCCTAAGTAGCTCATTATAACATTAGCTATCTGCAAGTGAAAGTCCCGTCAAAATCGCTCCAGCTGTTTTAGAGATTAGCCGAAACAAACAGTCAGACAAAAATTTTGAAAATGGATTTTTTGATGTTAGTACCGTATATACTTTCATATGCATTTAGTGAAAAGCTGTTAATTTGAAATTACAAACAGACACTTCAATTTTATTTATATGAACTGATTAAAAAATAGGGGTTTTCCAAGGTGCCACTGCTGGGCAGCTTCCGAATTAGACTATAGCACCGGAAAAGTGCGAGCTTCACATGTCTGTTGTAAGGTTAGTTAGCTGTTAGGTTTTCTCAGACATGCAGGTTCCCTCACGATGTCACCTTCACCGTAAGACAAGTGGTAATCATGTTAGAATGATTCGCACATGAAAATATCTGAGGAACAAGATCTGGGATTTTAAAATGCTTTACCAACTTTATGTTCCATTTTTAGGCTACTTCAGCGTAGTATAAAAACAATAAATATTATAATTTATATGTATTGAAGAGAACATTAATCTCTTTTAATTAAAATACTGAATTACAATATAATTCCTACAGGTGACAACAAACAAAGTTTTTAAAACCCCAGACTTTTCTTATAAACTCGAATGACGCAATTTACTACTACATTAAGTATGTGGCCAATTTAGTCTAATAAAAATGATTGTCTAATAAATATAGAAATGATAACGTTCTATTTCTAGACGTCCTTGACATTTTATTTAGCACTATCCACTCGCCCTTGCATCGCTCGGGTTCGTCCATAAGTCTTTTTTTTATTGCAAACCTATATTTCTAATTTTTTTTTATGGGACAAAGGGGGCAAACGGGCAAGAGGCTCACCTGATGGTAAGTGATCACCTCCGCCCATGGACATCTGCAACACCACAGGGCTTGCAGATGCGTTGGCGGCCTTTTAGGAAAGGGAGGGAGGGAGGAGGGAGAAGGACGGGAGGAGGGATGGGGAGTGGGCCTCCCGGACTCTCACTTACCGGACGAAACGCGACAGCATAGCTGCCACTTCACGCCGGTCTTCTGTGAGAGAGTGGTACTATACGGGGCGTGCCGGCCCATTCGGCTGCTACCCGAAGGTAACAAGCATGGCACTACCACTTGACACTTAATATAAAAGTAGCTAAAATGTAAAGGAGTAAATTAAAAATAATAAGTAGCCAAAGTAACTCTGTATAAAATAAACTATCATTATGTAAAAGTCTCGTCAAAATCTATTCAGCCATTACAGATTTTTAAAAAAAAGCAGACAAACAGCTTTTTTTCTTAATTTATTAATTTAGAAGAAATTCCACAAAAGAGAGATAGAAATTCTTGAATATAATAGTTCTTTAAAATTTTGAAAAAAAATATAAAAATATATTACCGATTTGGATCAACCACTACTTTCTGTCCAACTTTGAAGATAGCCGCTTTTCCGGTTTGGTACACGACTCCACTAAACTCATGTCCCAAAGGCAGTGGACGTTCTTTAGACGCTGGAAACTCGCCCTGTAAAAATTGGATCAATCAGACTAAATTGTCTTAGATACTACATATTAAAAAACAAAGACCTCTGCCGTGTCTGTCTGCCTGTTCGCGGTAAACTCAAAAACTACTGCACTGATTTTAATGCTATTTTCACCAATGGATAGAGTGGTTCTCGAGTGGTGGCTGTTATATACTAATTCCACCGAAAATAGCATTCCCAAAGAGGGTTAACGTCAGGCAGGCGGCCGGTTGTAAAATTTCTTGCCAAACCAATTACAACATGTATAAGAGTATCAAAGAATGACAGAGGAGAGTGGAAGACATGTTGTGCCGACCCCACATAGCGTGGGATAAGGACAGGAAGAAGAGGATAGAGTGGTTCTCGAGGAAGATTATAGTATATACTAGCAGAGCCCGCGACTTCGCTCGCGCTAGGGAAAATCTAGGGACGAGCTCGAGCGTGGCGACTTCGAGTTCCTAATACATGTAGGTATTTAAAACATGTATACACATGTTTACATTTTGGAAAATCTATTTGAAATAGTAGTAATAGTAGAAAATACTGGAGAGATTTTGATGAAAATTGGCATGATGATGACTGGTAATCTGCGTTGATATATTATATGATACCTCTTACTGCGGGAAAATATCCAATGTATAGAGAAATGTATGTTAGGACGAAGCCTGGTCTCTACCAGGGTTCGTCGTCGTTTTAGCAGTTGAGAGAGCCAGATGATTCACTATTCTTGTAAATCAAATCAAAATATACTTTATTCAAATAGACAAGAACTTTTGCATCAACAATTTACATTATGATAATATAGAAATTAAATTAAATGTCACTCTGTTTATAAATATAAACAATTATTAAGAAAATACGAAAGCAGTCTTATCTAAATTATAATATGAGGACTTTATTATATCGCTATTAGTGCAGATTATAGGTTTATGTATGTCATAATTTAAAGTAATAAAATAATCGTCTGACGTTTATTACATAATAGTTTGTGCTCCCGGCTTCGCTCATGTACTAAATGCAGCGAGAATAAAAATTTGGTTTATAGATATTTGTATGTTTATAATTTATATGGAGGCAGTGGTAGCCCAGCGGTAACGCGTTACTTGTATAACCGAGTGATGCGGATTCAAATCCGGGTCTCGCACCTCTAATATTTTCATGTGCGAATCATTTCTATCATGATTACCACTTGTCTTACGGTGAAGGAAAACATCGTGAGGAAACCTGCATGTCTGAGAAAACCTAGCAAGTTTTCGTAACACATGTGAAGTCACTGGGCCAGCGCGGCGGACTATGGCCTGATCCCCCTCCTACTGAGGGAGGCCCGTGCCCAGCAGTGGGACGTTGAAAAGGGCTGATGATGTATGTTTATACCAAATTTCATCGAAATCTGCTCAGTGGTTTTATCATGAAAAGATTTCAGATAGATATATTTTCACATTAATTATATTATTAATATATTGTTTTTTCTAAAATGATTTTTAAACGTTATTTACGTTTCTAATCATAGCGACTTGCCACCGCTGCGCTCATAAAGCGTTAATATACATTTCTCAGTGATAAGATACCTTGCCGCAGCTAAGCAGCTATAAGCACAGATAATCAGGTATCATCATACCAATTTTCATGAAAATCGGTCCATTAGGTTTTTTGTGGTCGAAAATTCTACTTATAAGCTACATATTCTACTTATAAACTATATATATTCGACGACTCGTTTGGCTCAGTTGGTAGTGACCCTACTTTCTGCGCCAGCGGTCGCGGATTCGAGTCCCGCTGGGAGCATTCTTTTGCTAATCACGAATGTTTGTACTCCAGTCATGGGTGTTTATATTTATAATATTTATGTATTTTAAAATTATATGTGTAGTATATCAACTATCTGGTATCCGCAATACAAGCTTAGCTTACCACGGAACTAGATGGCGCTGTTGTAATAATGTCCGAACATATTTATATTCGATCTCTGTATCGATAACAATGACCATCTCAATAAGATTTTCAAAAAAAAATCTAACAAGGCTAAGGCCTAAAGGCCGTAATAAGTGATACATATTTTCTTACCTGTATAATATGTAAATCAGTTCCACAAACGCCAGAATATTCAACTTTGACTATAACATCGGTGTCCTCTACAATCTTTGGCATCGGGTAATTCTCATCATATTTCAATGTAAGGTCTTTGCCGTTGAATACTACCGCCTTCATATTTAAATTGATCTAAAAATACAAAATTAATGTAAAAAAGTGGACTTCCCTTCGAACAATTTCGTTAAAGGCGGTCAATCTCATTGAGGCTAGTCAGCGCAGGAGATATTATTGTGCATTTCGTGTACGCGTAGACACAACCTTTGCACTCTCTATTCCTGTCGATCTCATATTCCGGTGGGACGACTTCTCGACACGACCAGTGAGAGTTCTGGCGCAGGGCCGGCGGCTTTACGTGCACTGGGTTGTCACTAAGTCCACTTACTCCAGACTGTTGCTGAGAATTTTATGACAAAAATACTCAACAGTTATTGAATAACAACTTTATCTAACCCGGGACTTGACCCCAAGACCTCTGCATTTGCGGCCTTTTAAAAACCTAACAGCTTACTAATAAACTACCTAAGCAGTTAAGTAAAAACAAATAATAGGTTTAAGGTTGAGTTATACCTCAGTTAAGTAAATGTACTCCGCGTATAATTAGTCCAATGTTTAAAATTACTTACAAACACGCTCTATCAACATTTTGCGTATTATTTTAAGTCTTGCTGAGATAAGCACGAATGTGATCTATCACTACAAAGTATAAAACAAATTCGCTTCCCGCTGTCTGTCCCTATGTGTGCTTAGAACTTTAAAACTACGCAACGGGCTTTGATGAGGTTTTTTAATAGATAGAGTGATTCAAGAGGACGAACGCGAGCGAAGCGATGGTGAGTTGAGGCTAGAGCTAATTTATAGTAATTCTAGATGGTATAAGCAAATGAGACATGGAAGAAATGTATCTCAAATTTTGTTATTTAAGAACTTCTATCGATTCTGATTTGAAAAATAAAAGAAAAATACGTTACTTTTGTAAGTTGTTAATCGAACCATCCAATATTATAATTAGGTAGAGTCGATACCTGCGAATGTATGCATTTATAGAGATATGAATGTTTCCTTGCACGAATATTAAGGGCCTATAAAAATTTAAAGAAATTAATACAATATTAAAAGTACTAAGTCCATGTATATCACTTTCCATGCAAGCGCTAACAAGATATTTACTATCAATCTAAGAAAAACGAACTCTTTCCAAAATTTTAATTAGACTCCAATGTAACATCACTATTAAATATATTAGCGATTGTGACGTGCCAATTTATTTTCAAATTCATTCAATAGTTCACAAAAAATACAATTTCCTTAGACCTTAACCCTTTTTAATAGAAAGGTTCTTAATGGAAGGGTTCTTAATAAATGGGTTTACAGGAACCCTTTTAGGTTATGTTTAGGATAAAAAACCTTTAATATATGCCGGTATTTAAAACAAATTAACTTACAACAGTCCGATGCTTATCAATTCCACAGTGTATCTGAACGTGTGATAACTTATTATTCACGTTACAGAACTAGTATGGTGACCATGAATTTAAAAATATATATATATAAATTAAACTATATTATCTTGAGTTCTACTATTTTTTCTATAAAGCAATCAAAACAACATGAACAACATTATAAAAGTATCAAATATTCGCCTAAAAAGCAAGTATTTTTTTGTCTTACATTATCACTACACCATTTAGTTCTAGTAACTTATAGATTGTGTGATATTAAAACCACACATGTATGACTTCAAATACATACCTATCATAAAATATACTAGTATAAACACCCATTACTCGAGTATAAAAACATTCATGATCAGTAAACAAATTAATGCCCCCAGCGGTACTCGACCCCGCGACAGCTAACGCAGCAAATGCTACAAACTGAGCCAAACGAGTCGTCAAATCTACTATACTATTTATATTTAATTAATTTTGTTTGTTTGTTTGTTTGTTTATTTGAACGAGCTAATCTCAGGAACTACTGGTCCGAATTGAAAAATTCTTTTTGTGTTAAATATTCCGTTTATCGAGGATGGCTATAGGCTATATTACATATCGCTATATAGGAGCATCAATAAAAACGGTAGCAAAATATTCCTTTTGAGAGCTTCCGTTGCGTGCACTACGTAAACTATTAAAGTTATGCAAAAATCATGTGTGACGGAATTGTAATTCCCTTTGAAAGTTCTATAAAAAAGTTCGCGATAGCATAATATGTTAAGCTATCTCTTAAGGTTGACTCGCTATAACCTTTTTATGGTAATCAAAATTGTTTTAAGATAATGCATTATTTGCGAAGGTGTTTATAAAATAGATGATATTAATCCTTACCTAAATAAATAAGTTACTCATCACAAGTATTTAATTTTAAACAAAATTACACTTGGCATCATATGATTTCAATGAATATCTTAAGAGATATCATAGTTTTAACATAAATCCGCAACAAAATAATGATCACCAAGACGGGTGGACGGGCAAAAGAATTTGGTTTCCAGCCTTTGGAACGCGAGCGAAGCCGCGGGAAAGGCTAGTAATCTAATATATAAAAATCTCATGTCACAGTGTTTGTTATTGAACTCCTCCGAAACGGCTTGACCGATTCTTATGATTTTTTTGTGTCTATTTGGTAGGTCTGAGAATAGCTCGTAGGCAATTTTTTTTCTCCTAGTAAATAGTAAATATATAAAAACTTAAAACTAAAACTTAATAAGTGACTTATTAGAATTTGCTTAAAATGTTTTCCTATTTAGTACATTTAATGTATCAAATTCATCCTGCATCATTGTCACAATAAAATAAACATTAATATCTATTATTACTTTGCTGTTGTTTTATTGTCTGTAATCATTTACTTTAACTATTTTTTACTCTGACTGTTTTCGAACATTACTTTTTTTCATCATTTTTTTAATTTCGGAGTTCCGTTGTCAAAAGACAAAAAAAATGGTGGAAATGCGAGTCTGATTTGCTAGTAAAGGGTTCCGGATATTATAATATATAAGTTTATATTCACAAAAAATAATGTAGGCATGGAACCCTAAAATGAACCCAATACAAGTCACCGCCACTCTTCTTTGCTATTTCCGAACTGTTGGATATAGAGGATAATTTTTGAACATAAATGTACCATCCCAGAAAATCGAAAGATTTATCCCAGAAAAATCTACAATTTGTAGTGCTTTTCACGTTTTCGTACTTCGCTATATGCATATGTTTTTTTAACTTAAATAAATTAGGTACTCAAACTAATGCCGTCACGAAACAAATATTGACAAAATAACATTTCAAAGTGAGATTATAGTTTCATATACTTTATTACTAAAATGCAGTGGTAGCCCAGCGGTAACACGCTCGCTTGGATAACCGAGAGATGTGGGTCAAATCCGAGTCTCGTAGATTTGATATTTTCATGTGCGAATCATTTCTGTCATGATTACCACTTGTCTTACGGTGAAGGAAAACATCGTGAGTAATCTTGCATGTCAGAGAAAACCGAGCAAGTTTTGGAAAGACATGTGAAATCCGCCAACACGCACTAGGCGAGCGCGGTGAACTATGGCCTGATCCCCCTCCTACTGAGGGGGATTAGGCCATAGTCTACTGTGCCCAGTAGTGGGACGCTATAAAGGGCTAAAAAAGAAAAAGAATATACCACCAATTGCCACCTATTTAGTATGTTATATAATAAATAATAATCAATGTAGTTATCGAGAAGTACAATATTTATAATTCTATATTATCTTATCAATATTTTATGAAAACTAATCCATATTTGTGCGGGACTGGACATGGAGGTGAAATAGAACAACAGTGTACGTCGACAACTTGATGAGAAGAGAGACTTTAATTTGAATTCACACGGTGAAAACTATGAAAGTAAAAGGTAAAGTCAATCGTCGGTAGATTAAAATGTCGTTGCTTCAAAAACGCGTCAGGCGCTCTAACAATATTGTTAACATTAACAGTATATTTTTTTATAAATACACAAATAACACACGTCTGGTAGCGAGTTTGGTTCCCACTTCCCGCGTATATCGGCAATATCTGCTTGCTTACGAAAACCAAACGTTTCCTGCATGTTCATTGTTCAGTGAACAAGAAAGCGCTTAAAATTATTCTTAAACTAGCATATCCCCCAGGTTCTGTCTGCTTTCCAAAGAGTGAAAACCAAATACTTAGATATTACATAAAATTATACCATGTGATACTTTATAGCCTAGAGCTTCCTTCAATGATTTCCTTCAATTCGAACTCAGTAGTTCTCTGTTCTTGAGATTAGAGAGTATTTTTGCTCGTGACGTCACCGGCCCGGTGGCGGGCCGGTGCCAATAAATGGGTAACAAAACAAACTCCTCAGCTTTATTTTGTAAAAGTCGACTAGGTAAATTAAGTCAATCCCAATCATTGAGTTATTTAATAATAACTCAATGATCCCAATACTTTGTTTCTGTTACAGTTCATTGTCATAATATTATTAGTTGAATTTTTATATTGATTTCAAAACTGCTACCGATTCATGTAAGAAAAAAAATTAAAAATTAACAGCATGGAGATTAGAAACCAGGAGAACCAAGGCCCTACAATGTAGTGTCTCAGAAATATTGTCAAACCAAGGAGGCGCTGCGATCGCTATGTTGTCTCAATGCCTAACTTCACGTTGTCACAACAGTGACAGTACTCATAAATCTTCACAGATACTACTTACCGCCGGCAGCGCGTTGTAACTTCTACACATTTTCAGAGACAGGCGGGTAATGCTTTAGTATGAAGCGATGGTCCTCCTGGTTTCTAATCTCCATGATTAACAGGCTAAAATTTATACAGCGCCATCTTTAATCATAAAGTACAAAAATAAAACTGCTTTACCGACGTAACTGTATTTGAATTTTGAATGTAAATTGTATTTTTAAATAATTCAAAATAAATATAACTAATTAGATTAAAATGCACTTATCAAAGTATTTATATCATATGATTATTTTAATGTTTTTTAAAACAAATCTTTTCTAAAATAAAACTTCAATCATTCAATTATACGTAAAATGGAACGTTACTTACTGTTCGAGTTCTGAATGCTTCATTTTAAAAAAAAAACATTCAACGTAAGTTTGTCGTGAGCCTGGAGTAAATATGTTCCTTGGTCGTGAGGTGCGTCGTGTAGTGTTGTGATTTGTGATAGCGTCGGTTAAAATGGCTTTTTTTAATTTAAAATATCTTCTGCTAATACTCCATATATCGTGTGTTGGTAAGTGATGTTTTATATTAAAATAGATTAAAGTTACATTGAAATACATAAAAATATGGATTCCTTGTTTTATTGTACCGGAACGCTTATTTCAATTGTTAGTGTTTACTACTTGTGACCGACGACACACCCTATTTATCATTTTCAAAAGAATATACAGTTATATTTCAGTAAATTCATGACAATATTTTTAGTTTGTATATAAAATGCCGTAACTACATAATATTTCAACTGAATAGTAAATTTTACGCTTATTTACAAATTTCTAAAAATGCGTACGGTACCTACATTGTGTTTAAAAAATTTTGCTTTATTTATCAATATTCAAAATGTAATATTGCAAAATAAGCGGGAACGTTCATCTTATGTTTAATATCGATCGATTTTACGCATCATTGCATACAAGCCGGAAAAAGGGGTGATTTTGGTAGCCGATAGTAACATGATAGTTAACAAACTTACCCTCGATACCCATTTGTTTTTATAATACGTGTAATTACGCGATAATATCTATCTACCAATTTTATTTATTGCAGTATTTAACTAAATTTATGGTATGCTAATTATATGTCTCTCCTCATGTGGTAAATTTGTATTTAAATAAACATAATACAATACCTAGTAAATAAATATTTTTTCTTTACTTTTATGATTTATGTTAGATCATCTTTGAAATTCAATAAACTCCAACTAATTTTTAAAAACCTTTAAATTAACAATCACTGTGACTCTTAAAACAAGTTTTTTTAATATAACATAGGATTTAAAAACTGATGGCATAAAGACAAATGACTCACCAATTTTCTTTGTGTCTTCTCCATTTTAATTTCTACATGTCATTGGTATAATATAGTAATCTGTTTTCAACTGGTATTTGAATACAATAACTAAAGAATTGAATTTCTTAGTTCAAAATTACCAATCTATAATTTCACTCTAGATTTTTATTGATTGTACCATTGTAATCTGTTATGTATTGTAATGTGCTAGAGGAATATAAAAATGATAATTATTAGCAATTATTGAAAACAAATCCTTTTTATTCATTATCATAGTATGTATATTAGGGCAAAGCTTGTATCAATATACAGTGTAAACTCCATGTAACGTAACTTGATTTAACAGCAAACTCCCTAAAGTGTTATAGTCACTTTGCTTTGGTTGGTTTAGCTTGTTTTTTATACAATGATACACTCTATTTAACATTACATCCACCCTCAATAACGACTACAATAAAATAATAAATAGTACTTTTTAAGTTGTCAAAATTAGTAAAACTTCCGCCAAGTATTAAAGGAGTCAACTGTGCCCAATCGGCACTCATGGAAGCCATTAAAAGAAATAATTGAATTGAAAGAAGCTCTGGAAGCAGCAAAATTATTGGCAAAGTACTTTCTTTATCACCAAGATGCCTCAATATCGCAAGATATGAATAAAATAAGTAAAAATACATCAAAATTACTGGTGCAGCAAAAGATGTCAGGCGAAATTAACGAAATATACGCAATAGCATTTTAATAGGAATTGTTTTTATGTATGTAATTACTAACACTAGTCTGAAATAAGCATTTTCATTTTCAGATTTTCATTTTTAGACAGATTTTTCTTCTCTCTATAATGTCAAAATATGCACAGTCCCTTGAGTTTTGTTATATAGAGCTTACACTGTATGCCTAAAAACAATACAATGTTATGTCAAATAATACTAAATCTGTAATTAAAAAAAAAAATTGATTACAGTAGAATCCTCTCAAACTTAACTATTACTTCAAGTTGTTGGTTAGAAATTATAAGTGCATATAATAAATTAAGTTAAGTTTTTGTTATAAAACTCTTATTTATATTACAACTAACAAGGCTCTGCCCATGCAAGAGGGATGAAAATTAAGGCTTATAAGTATTTTTTATTTTTAGATAAAAAAAAATTTGATCTAAAAATAAATAATAAAATTTTGGAGAGGGTCACCATTGTCACCTAGGGGAATATAAAATAGTCTACGACCTATTCTCAGACCCACCAAATATTCACAAAAAAATTCATTAAAATTGGTCGAGTCGTTTTGGAGGAGTTCCATAATAAACATTGTGATACAAGATTTTTATATATATAGATTATAAGAAATAAAATGCCAGTTGTTTGGTACCTCTTGAGATATGATACCTGTTTTGTTCAGGTTAAACTGGTTTAACTAGCTATTATAAATGATTAAATAACATTGAAAAAACTATTCAAACCTTATTGAAAATATAAAAAATGTTTCAACATGAAAAATTAACAAATATTGTAAAGGACTATGATGCGTTTTTTTTTTTATGATTACGGACTTTGGAGTTTTTTATTAGTTGGACTATTTATCAAAGTATTTCTATATTTTATCTATATTTCCTTAACAAATTGGTTTCTTGCATAGTAATAATAAAAATGTCCTCCCGGCCGATTACGGCCACGGCCGCCAATCTCATTGAGACTAGCCAACTACGCAGGAGATATTATAGTGCACAAGTGTACGGGCAGACACAAGTGACACAAGTGCACTCTTTGTTCCTATCACTCTCATACTCCGGTGGGACGACTACTCCACACGACCAGTGAGAGTTAAAGCGCAGGACCGACGGCTTTACGTGCTCTCCGAGGCACGGGGGTGAAACACCGCCAACTTCCCAACTCCGGGCTGTTACTGAAGCTTATGAAACAGAAAGACTCAATAACTAAGCTTGGCCCGACCCGGGACTCGAACCCAGGACCTCCCAGTGTGCGACCGAACATGCTAGCCACTACCTAGCCACTACTGGCCACTACTAGCCACCACCGAGGCATGCATAGTATTTAAGTAATAAGTGTACAACAAACAGACATAGAGAAAACTTTTTTTTTTTTTGGGTAATTTACATATGAAATGTAAAAATATCATGATTTTATTAAAGTTCATTTTTTAACCGACTTCAAAAAAAGGAGGAGGTTCTCAATTCGTCGGGGACTTTTTTTTTTTTTTTTTTCTATGTATGTTCTCCGATTACTCGACGATGGCTGGACCGATTTGGAAAATTCTTTTTTTGTTTGAAAGGGTATAGTTTCTAGTTGGTCCCATAGTCACCAAGTTACGATCTGATGATGGGATCCCAGGGAAATCGAAGGCAACTCTCAAATTTTATAGGCACTTATCACGTTTTTCATATATTTCCTAAAGCTGTTTAAGTATTTGCGTCTGATTATCATCATCTCCTGTGGTTGAGCTAATGATGGAAGGTACAACTCCTCAACGGTTAGGAGTTAAAAGAAAATTCTTTCAATATTATACGTAATTATAGACCGATAGTTAAATTCTTTCAGGCTCTTATTAACCGACTTTAAAAAAAGGAGGAGGTTCTCAATTCGTTGGGGACTTTTTTTTATGTATGTTCCCCATTACTCGAAAGTGGCTGGACCGATTTGGAAAATTCTTTTTTGTACATAAACAAAATAAGTATCTACTTTCCGCTAAAAATTTGAAAATAAATTATTTTTAACAAAAAACAAAAACCGACTTCAAAACTAAACAAATCTAAACTAAAAAGTAGAAAATAATACTTTTAAGAACTTCGTTAATTTAGAAGTTGGTGCCAGCCAAAGCAAAATAACCTTAAATAGACACATTCGATTAATCTATATCTATAATATTTGTAAACATAATCAAAATACCGTTCGAAAGTTCCTTGCAAAGGCAAGATAATTCTATCCGTCTTGGCTGGCACCGACTTCGAAATTAACGAAGTTCTTAAAAGTATTATTTTCTACTTTTTAGTTTAGATTTGTTTAGTTTTGAAGTCGGTTTTTGTTTTTTGTTAATAATGAATACCAGTATCACTAATAGGTGCTATAAATACATTATTATTATTTGGAGAGCAGATATGATTTGTTTCATTGTTCATCCATTTTAAGTTTTTTATCTTTGTTTTCTTATAATTAATTAATAATATTGCTTGTCCTGATAGATTACACACGGTGCCTCTCACTTGTTTAATACAACAATAATAGTGGATAAATTATCTACAATTTTTTCTCAAATATTTACTTTAAAGTTCAAAGAAAGTACTGAGAACTTTCTCTCGTGTCATAGATAAACAGAATAATGTATGCTTGGGTAACGGGTGATGCAGGTTCAAATCCAGGTCTTGCACCGCTGACATTTTCATATGTGAATTGTTTGCTAACATGATTACCACTTGTCTTACGGTGAAGGAAAACATCGTGAGGTATCCTGCATGTCTGAGTGAACTTAGCAAGTTATCGAAAGACGTGAATTTCGACAACCCGTACTTGGCCAACGTGGTAGACTATGACCTGATCCCCCTCGTATTGAAGTGAGGTCCTAGCCTAGCAGTGGGACTTTAAAAAGAATTTTGGCATATGAGTTTCTTGCCTGGTGTTACCTTTCTTATTATTGACTATTATTTATTTACTTTTACTTATTTTTTTTGTAAAAATTGACGATTTTAAGTGCCCGCAAGGGCCTATGTAATAAAGTAATTCTGATTCTGGGTTGAATACTATAATTTTGATGCATTTTTTCAGCCTATGGACAGCGTACTCCAACGATTTCCCACATAACTCAACAACAAATTAGAGATATTGGAGGTCAAGTCGATTTGGATTGCTCTGTGCATTATGCAAACGAGTACCCCGTGCTTTGGGTAAGTTAAAGTAGTAAAATAATATTTTTATATAAAACTATTTAAGTGTCTAGATGCCGCATTCAAATGCCCGCACTCATAGTCACTTAATGACCCATTAAGTTGTTTCTTTAGTAGGTATGGAGATTCTCGACTTAATGGTTCATTAAGTGACTATGAGTGCGGCGGTAAATCCTTTGAAGTTAACAACTAACTAACTTACTCCCGACTGATTTCGGCCACGGTGGCCAATCTTATTAAAACTAGCAAACTACAGGAGATATTATAGTGCACAAGTGCACGTACAAGCAACGCACTATTTCTTCACTATAGGTGAGAGATCAGGCGTAGGACTTACAGCTTTACGTGCTCTTTACACCGTTTACTTCCCAACACCGGACTGAAACTTTGTTATTCTCTCCTCCTTTTTTTCAGATTAATACGAAAATATAACATCGGTAGATTTTTTTGGAATATATTTAAATAATAATTTTTGATATTCAAAGTAAGCCAGTTAAAGATGGTATAAAGATAGATAAAAAAAATCGACCCAAATGAACTCTATTTTTTGTTCTTTAGAAGTCATACATGAATTGAAATACTAATAATAATTTTATTACGAATTGATGACCAATGACCCCATGGCTTTGTTCGTTTGTCATGGCCCCCATACCATCTCAGTTATATGGTCTATTGACTTATTAGATAAAGGAAGTTATGTTATAAAAGCTAACTTCCGGTCAAAACTGTCTATTATCAAGGGATATTTACAGGAAATTATATCAATTATATGTTGAAAAGATGGCGTTGTAGTTACGACTTTAGAACAGTTTTAAAGCATATCATTGTTTTGTTTTGGTATTTAATGTCCCACAGCTGGGGATCAGACCATAGTCCACCATGCACGACAAGTATGTGTTGGCGAACTTCACATGTCTTTTAAAAACTTTCTAGGTTCTATCAGACATGCAAGTTTCGTCACGATGTTTTCTTTCACTTTCAGACAAGTGGTAATCATGAAGGACCATTATGATACATATCTCACAGAATCTACCTAGTTGTGCATGGTGGACTATGTGTTGATCCCCCTCCTGATCTTGATCCCCCTTGTAAAGAGAGGCCTGTACCCATTAGCGGGACGTTAAAATGGTCTGAATACATAGTCACATATTTTATGTACAGTATAAAAAGCTCGTTAATTTGTTTTCGTTGCGATATTGATATTTTTTTTTATTATAACCCATTTACAAAGGTTGTAGGCTATCTATCAATAACACGAATAATGGTAGGTGTGTAACAATAACAGATAAAGTACGCAGACGGAGTCGCTTTTAATATTTGTAATGTATATATATACTGCCTCGGTGGTGTAGTGTACGGTCATACATCGTGAGGTCCTGGGTTCGAGTCCCGGGTCGGGCCAAGTTTAATTATTGAATCTTTCTGTTTAGTAAGTCTCAGTAATAGCCCGGAGTTGAGAAGTTGGTGGTGAGTCACCCCCGTGCCTCGAAGAGCACGTAAAGCCGTCGGTCCTGCTGGTCGTGTCGAGTAGTCGTCCCACCAGAGTATGAGAGTGATAGGAACAGAGAGTGCATTGTGTCTGCGCGTAGTACACTTGTGCACTATAATATCTCCTGCGTAGCTGTTGGCCAGTCTCAATGAATCGGTCGGAGAACATATATATATATATATATATATATATATATATATATATATATATATATATATATATATATATATATATATATATATTTTAGCGATTTACCCTTGCGTTGCTCAGATGCGTCTTTCTGTACGTTTTATATAGATAAAAATAGTTATTGTGAACTTAAACTGATTTTTCTGTAAGCCTTTATAAAAATCTATTTTATAGTAGATGGTTTTGATGTATTTTTAACAATTTAGTCAGCGTTAACCATGAAATCGTGTTTTTTTGACAAAACTGCCCAGGTTCAGCCGTTTTATACAAAATATGTATTTACAAATTGTTAATTTTTCTATTACTGAAACCTGTGTCAAAATTCATTGCGTAGTTTAAAGTTAGCGGAGATACAGACAGACGCAAACAGCAACTTTGTTTTATATACTATGTTACAATCATGTTATATTATTGCTGACTTTTCTTTTTTTTTCTTTTTAGCTCAAACATGACCGCCTAAGATCTCAAGAGATACTCCCGCTGTCATCCAACTCGGGTTTGATTATACGTGATTCAAGATTTTCGTTAAGATTCGACGCAGCATCCGCAACTTACACTCTTTCAGTAAGTATTTATATATTAATTTTGTGTATTTAGGGAAATTCCTTTTTTTTTTGAAATGAAATATAAATGTGGAATATAGATGGATATTTGTAAAATTTTTGTATACTGCGAAGTAACGAAACGAAAAAATAAATATTATAAATAAATAAATAAATAAAGATGTTGGGACATTATTACAACAGCGCCATCTAGTTCCACAATAAGCTACGTAACGTGCTTGTGTTGCGGATACCAGATAGTTGATATACTTTTACACGTCATATAAATTTTAAATACATACATATTATAAATATAAGCACCCATGACTGAAGTACAGACATTCGTGATTAGCAAATGAATGCCCCCAGCGGGACTCGAAACCGCGACCGCTGGCGCAGAGAGTAGGGTCACTACCAACTGAGCCAAACAAGTCATTATGCAAGTTCAAGCAGATAGACATATAATAACTTTAAAAATGATTTGTAAAATGTTGTTATTGTGAAATTACAAATTAACATGGCATCAAACCCAGAATCATTTGAATATCATATTCAAACATAAAAATTTATAGAACATAAGTCTATTAAACTTCAAAGTCGGTAGGATTGACTCTAATAAAGATAATTAACGCTCCCCGTAAGAAGTTCGTCTCTTTACACTCATTACTCATCGCCACTAATTGTTTTAACTGATTTCAAGAAAAGGGTATTGTTATCTGTGTGTTTTTACTGAACAGTTAATTATTAATTTATATTACATTAATATACAGAAGGTGCTAGGACTTATACTAATATAATAATTCAGGTCATTTAAATTTCATCTAAATCAGTTTCAAATTCAAGCTTGAAGAAATAATAAATTCACACTGAAACACAAACACATAAAATAACATATTTTTAGAATCAGATCAGTACAACATGACAAAGATTCATACAAACTTACAAAGTTTATATAGTTTTCTATAAATATAAATTAATATAAATATGTTGGACGTTATTACCCACAGCGCCATCTAGTTCCGTGGTAAGCTACGAGGCTTGTGTTACGGATAGTTGATACTACACATATATGACTTTTAATGCACACATATTATAAATATAAACACATGACTGGAGAATGCCCCAGTTTAAATTAAACCCGTGACTATAAACAGCCAAATGTCTATTCAATAACTATATATTTTTTTCCAGATCAAAGATATACAAGAAACAGATGCTGGATGGTACCAATGCCAAGTACTGATATCAGTTAGCAACAAAATAACAGCTGAAGTGGAACTGCAAGTGCGGAGACCACCAATCATATCTGATAACTCTACACGGTCTATCGTGGCAAGTGAAGGAGAGAGTGAGTGTTTTTTGTTTTTTTTTTAATAATTTGGTCTTAAAAGGAAAGGAGTATTTTCAATTCAATTCTCTTGTTTAATGGCTTCAAAGCGTGCCAGTTAAGCACAGATTACTTCGTCAAT
Organism: Boloria euphrosyne; assembly: GCA_951802675.2. NCBI lineage: Eukaryota > Metazoa > Arthropoda > Insecta > Lepidoptera > Nymphalidae > Boloria > Boloria euphrosyne. The sequence goes on along the minus strand of OX637900.1, from coordinate 2,970,314 downwards.
GTCACATAGAATGGAGAAGACATGAAGGAGATTGGTCGGTAACATAGAGTCAAAGGAGTATTTTACAATACAATTAAATATATCTCAACTGTCATTTTGTCTTTATAGGATCTATAATAATAATAAAAAATAAAAAAAAAATATATGCATTACACAAAATACTGTATGTACAGATTTCTCCTTTTTTACTTTTATATATATATATATATATATATATATATATATATATATATATATATATATATATATATATATATATATATATATATATATATATATATATAAAGTAATATATATAAAAGTAATGTATATATATATATATATATATATATATATATATATATATATATATATATATATATATATATATATATAGCTGATGATAGAATATAATATTAAATAATGTTTGTGTTTTTTAAAGGTGCTCAAATGGAATGCTACGCCGGGGGATTCCCCCCACCAAAGATCTCTTGGCGTCGTGAAAACAACGCCATTTTGCCCACCGGTGGATCTATATACCGGTAATTTTTTTATTTATATACTTCAACTAGTCTTAAACTGTACTAAACATATATATAAAAGGTGCAAGACCCGGGATTTGAACCCGTTTCGCTTGGTTTTCTAAGCGATTTTAGACTACTAAGTTATAACAATATGTCCTAAAAGAAATCTCTAACATATATTATTCTTTTTCAGTGGAAACATCCTAAAGATCACAGCGATACACAAGGAAGATAGAGGTACCTATTACTGTGTTGCGGAGAACGGTGTGGGCAAAGGTGCTCGTAGGAACATTAACTTGGAAGTTGAATTTGCACCAGTAGTGACAGTCCCACGCCCACGGTTGGGACAAGTGAGTGCATTTTGATCTTATTATAACCGAACCTAGAAATTTTATAAATCCTAAGTGTAGAACTTACTTTACTTCATACTTTTTGACATAGCCTCAGTGGCAAACGGTCAGACATCCAATTTTTGCATTAGATGTGAGGTGATTGACCTATCTTAAAATATATAAGGACAATAATTCGACGACTAGCTTGGCTCAGTTTGTAGTGACACTATTAGCTGTGCCAGCGGTCGCGTGTTCGATCCCCGCTCTACTCTGGGAACTTTTATTTATCTAGGTGGCGTTGTGTGTTACAAAATTTAATTTATTTATATAAGTTAAACAATTATAATATTGTATTATATAAAAATAAATTATTTTTTAGGCCCTTCAATACGATATGGATCTGGAATGTCATGTGGAAGCATACCCCCCACCGGCTATAGTCTGGGTCAAAGATGACGTGGCATTATCCAACAATCAGCATTACAGGTATGTACATGCAAGTATGTGTTTATAATTTAAGGGATAATAACCATAGAGAAAGATTTTTTTTAAATTTAGACCTTCCCCCTTTGGCGAGATTAAGTGAGATTTGGTGAAACTCTGCTTCCCATCAAGTGATATTAACGATAGAGTTATGTTTATTAAAAAAAAACAAAAATTATACAAGGTTTAAATATATTTTTTAGTTTTTTTTTATTATCTGCGTAATTTTAAGTAAATAAAAGAAAAATATTGAATTGAATTGAAAATGCCAATATTTTCTTTGGGTATTATATCAGACTTCCACCTCTGGTTTAATTTAAATTAAAGTTAGGTACTCTCTGCCAAATTTAATGTTTGTCGAACTCCGGCCCTGTCGCAAAATCCTTTAAGTAAATGTGCTCTTTTACATATTATTTTGTTTTTTTTTTCAGGATATCTCATTTCGCAACAGCCGACGAGTTCACAGACACTACCCTCCGAGTGATTACTATCGAGAAACGTCAGTATGGACTGTTCACTTGCAAGGCGAAGAATAAGCTAGGCTCTGCTGAAGGAGAAGTCGAATTATTTGGTATGTTTATTTTGATATAATATAATTCTTGTGTGTGTGTGTGTGTGTGTGTGTGTGTGTGTGTGTGTGTGTGTGTGTGTGTCTGTTTAAGTGGATTCGAGAGGTTTTTGATTCACTTTTTGTTTCACTTTTTTTTATTTTCATCAAAAAGGTCCACATTAACCTATCAACGGGCGCGCGGTCAATATAGATTTATAACAATTGAAAATCTATTGTGTCTCGTTTGTTCGCGTTGACGGGTTAATACAACTTGTTCAAACAAGTTTGGATTTTTTGGTTTTAAGATGTGTGTACATGACGACGTCTGTCAGGTCCGCTAGTATTATATGTATAGGTAGAGATAAGTATTAGTTTAAATAATACAGTTTTTTTTTATTATAATTTATTTTGGTCATGTTGGCTAGCCTTATTACTTACGTCTGCTAAGAATATATTTTAGTGCATGTGTATACTGTATATCTATGATCTATGAAATGTAATAAAAATACACTTGATTTCACACTTTACGACTTAGTTGGGATGACATAAGTTTGAGTCATTAAGTTGAAGGAAATCGATCCTGCTATCCCATTAAATGGGAGTGTATTAAAAGGAAAAGGACAACGGTTTTCTCTTTCACACTCATACAGTTGAAAGAGAGTGAGTAAGATAGAGCTATTAGATGCATGTGCAAAGATATGTTTGTCTACAGGTTTGAATTAATTAATAATGTACTTTCTAATTTTGTGTATGAGAATGGTGAATGTTTTTTTTTTATTTTGTAATGTTGTTGAAGTTATTTTTCTTTTGTCTTTCATTTGCCTTTTATAGTGGAACTTTAAATATTGGCTTGAATTTTTAAATATAATAATAATAATAAACCAAGCGAACCAGGTTCGAATCGCACGTCTCGCACTTCTGATATTTTCATGTGCGAATCAATTTAACATCATTACTATTAGTCTTACGGAAAAATAGTGAGAATGCATCAACTTGCATGTCTGAGAAAACCTAGCAAGTTTTCAAAAGACATGGTGGAATGATGTGAGTAGTTAAAATGGCTGATTAAATGCTTATTTTCTTTTTATTTATTTTTTAAATTACTAATAGGCTTTTCTAATTTGTTTTTGATCTATTTATCCATAATATAGCATGCACATTTGTTTTGCGTATTAGAAACCATTATCCCCGTGTGTCCGCCCGCGTGTGGGCAGGCGCGGTACGGAGGCGCCGCCGCCGTGCAGATGGACCTGGCTGTTGGGCTCGTGCTGGTGGTTGCTGTCATGAGGTATGTATGGGGGGATTAGGGAGTGTAGAGGGGGGAGTAAGGGGGTGTAGAGGTGAGTTGAGGAGGAATAAGGGATGAGGGGGGGGGGTTGTGTTTTCAAATCTGAGTCTTGAAAAACCTGAATGAAGACATCTCTAAGAAGAGAGCCTAGCAAGTTTTAGAAGGTCATGTGGAGTCCACCAACCCGCACTTATCCAGTGTATTGGACTATGGCTCTCTCGCTCTATCTCTATGACTCGTGTTGAAATACACAAAGAAGGGGGAGGGAGAAGGATTTAGTGTTTGATGAACGAATGAAAAGAATGAACTTATGAATGTAACTGATAACGAATATTTCATTTTAAAGAATGAAATAATTTACTTATTGTGAAACTTGAACTAAATTTTATTAATATAAAAGGTTTTTTTTAAATGCCTGAGTGAAGCATGAGTATTGACTTAAGTAATTATGCTGATGAATCTTGTTTTTTTTTTGTATTGGAAATTCTGTTATGCTTCTGGCCTAAAGCTTTGGCATTTGTTTATTTTTTTAATCTATTGTATCCATAGAGAAACTGATGCTATTTTTTAACTTATTAATTTGTGTAGTAATTTTTTTTTTTTGGGATATTATTATTACATATTACACATTGTAAAATTATTATTGTCCCAACATATTTATTTAATATTCGAATTAAAATACATATTATTATTATTAATATTTAATAATAAAATATAATAAATAAAATAAATAGACAGTGGTAGCCCAGCGGTAACGCGTCGCTTGTATAACCGAGTGATGCGGGTTCAAATCCGGGTATCGCACCTCTGATATTTTCATGTGCGAATTATTCCTATCATGATTACCACTTGTCTTACGGTGAAGGAAAACATCGTGAGGAAACCTGCATGTCTGAGAAAAACCTAGCAAGTTTTCGTAAGACATGTGAAGTCCGTCAACACGCACTAGGCCAGCGCGGTGGACTATGGCCTGATCCCCCTCGTACTGAGGGAGGCCCGTGCCTAGCAGTGGGACGTGAAAAAGGGCTGATGATGATGAATAAAATAAATATTGTTTGTGTATTACTGATATTTTTTTATTCTCTTACACAGAATCGCAAATACCAGACATTAATTTCCCCGGACTGAGACCGGACCCGCAAATCTACGGTAATTTGGCGTCGCGGGTTCGAATCCCTTTCTATATCATTATAATGACATATCTTGTTTGTTAAAATTTTACTTATGATAAAAAATGACTTAAAATAGTCCAATATTTTAAGTAATTTTTTTCAGCCTAGTATTGGACGTCCATTTTAGTCTAAAAATTACTTAACATAACTTATGGAATGCATATTTTATATGGTAAATTAAATACATGGTCCACTTTTCTGCTGAGTTTTATCCATATCGGCTTAACAGTTAGATCGTGATGTGTAACAAAAATCCAAACTTACATTAATAAGAAACTTGTATTTAGTATTTAATGTATTTTAATACTTTTTCTATAATAATAATTGAATTTTGTAAGTATACGAAGACTAGAGACTGCTATGGTCGTCAGTACTATGCTCGGTTAAGACAACTTTCAAACCACCAATTTTCATAGTACTTTGCAGTAGTATTTGCCTCTATTTTCAAAGTAATTTATTTCTCAAATTTATACACAATATATATAATATATAAATACATACATTGTATATGAAATATCATATTTACGCGTAAATCTAAGAAAAATGGTTTGTAAATCGATTGGTTGTAGAAATAAGCAAAATGGCCTAGTTGATATAAGCCAATCTATTTAAAATTGTCTTGGCATTGAATTAAAGGACTCTTTTTTTACAAATAATTGATAATTGTAAATTACTCGGTCTTAATATAGCTACCGCTCTGAAGTTCGCTGCAAATGAATGTGCAGTTGATAATATTTTATTGAAATACGTATATAAAATATATACATTATTATAAACCTGTGTGAGTGTTCTTTGCCATTATACGCTATAACCGCTGAACACCAGATTTGAACGCAGATTTTTATAGTTTGGCAAATTTTGTCTATATATAGACGGTATTTATAATACGAGTACTATAATTGAATTTTTTTTTCATGTAGGTATATTTCAAAAAATGAATTATAACAGATTTTTTTAACTGTCAAAAGCTTAAGATCTGATATTGATATATTATAATAAGAATAATTTATAAGAAATATAATTTTAATTCCATCATTTATATATAAAAACTTAGATACACATTTCAAAACAAATATTCTATATCTTCAAAATCTGAACGTTCACGTTAAGTCCTACTAAAGATTAAAAAAGTTCTAATTGTCTCAATACAAATTCGAACTTAAGCACTGCACGTAATTAATTTTGTCATCCATAGCAATGAAATAAACTGTAGTCCAAGGCCCCTAAGATATTTAGGGCCCCCTGATTTGATAACATTGCGAATTTAAAAGTTATCGAAAATAAAAAAAAGGTAATGAAAGGCCGGCCTCATAACAATAAGTTATCGAACAAAATTATCTTAATTACATACATTATATAGACAAAATGACAGTTGAGGCCCCCAATTAGTATTAGCCTTTTTTTAAAAGACAATTTAGACATTTTGTTTTTATATATGTAAATAAAAGAATTAAACATAAAAATTGCACCACGTGCCATTAAATGCACTTTGAAGGATACATTTTCAGGCTGATTTTGTACCTTCGAAAGCGTGATTAAGGAATCTCAGCACTTTATTATACAATTACTTATTAAAAAAAAACAAAGACGAATTGATAACTTCCTCCTTTTGGAAGTCGGATGAAAATCACTCGAAAGACTAATTTTTATATTATATAATATGTATACTCTATTTATCTATATTACGTTGGTAGTGCGTTCGAATCTCGGCTAGTGCATTTTTTTATATTTTTGGGCTTTTAATACAAAAAAAATACCTATCCTCTATTTAAAAGACTATTTTTTCTTAGTATTTAAACCTTCTTGGACAATTTAGTTTTTAATTTTTCAACTTTTTATATTATTGAGTAAAATCTACTTAAGGCAGAGGGTTACAATCTCTTTTATGGCAAAATTAATTTTTCTTATGGTTTTTTATGTGTTAATATTTTTTTTCTTATAAATGTAAAAATGAACGATGTACTTTAAATTGATATCACACTACGTACAAATAAAGCTAGTTTAGATTTTTTATATTGTCTAGAGACGTTTTTTATACTCTGTAATAAATGGCGGCATTTTATTGTATTGTTTATTGTAATGTACTACTTTAATTATAATAATTAATATATTGTCTACAAAAAAGTTATAATTTCTATTTTGTCTTCTGATTAACGAGATTAAGTGATATTTGTGGGGATTCCTCCTCAACCTCTCTCACGAGATGTATTCTACAGTTGTTAAAAGACTACATTTGTTTGCATAAAGCATCCAAGTAAGGTATTCAGGTAGTCTTGAAATAGTTTTAAACAATTTAAAGTTGAGATTTTTAATTTTAAGCCCCCCCCTCAATGAGATTTATTGAGATTTTTCTTGATGAATAAAAACATAAATGATAGAATAAAATGTCGGTCAAATATAGAAAGAAGTTAGTATTTTGGACTTTTCTACTCTAGAAATATAGGTTTTAGGATAACGTTAATTCCTCAAAGAAAACCCCGTGTGTGTACTTTTTGATATTTTTATATATTGACAGCAATATAGATGTAGGGCTTTGTTCAGACGAAGAAAATTACTTAAAAAAATAAAAATACAGATTATAAATATTATGATTTTGTTTTTTTAATTTAATAATTTAAATGTTTCAATGCTACATTCGTACAGATTAAAAACATTAATGAATTTGATTGATTTGAGTTTTTTTTTAATTTATTTTACATTTATTATTACTTTTTATTAAAATGTCTAATAAAGACAATAAATCTGGGATAAAATATAATAAATAATTATAAAACTTCGTCTGGTACAAAGAAAGAAAAGCTATAATATTATTATTAATAATATTATTTTAGTTCGTGTGTTTACAAATCTGTCTAGATGTGATACCTTGATATATATATATGACGGTTAGTGCAAAAGTGGCCTAACTAAAAAAATGATGAAAAATTTTCGTTTTTATTTACTACTAACAACTTATCGTTTCTCCCGCTTTTTGAACTACTGCTTTAGAAGATAAAACTTTTAAAGATTACAAATGTATAAACTAAATCATGTTATAATTGTCATATGTTAGGCCATTTTTGCACAGAAAGTTCTATTTTAAACACTGTGTTATGAATCTCCTAGTGACAGACGATTAGACAGTTTTTATAACAATTACCAAGCTTTTTAATACTAAGTCCAGTTTTATAGATTTTTTCATATTAAAAATATATAGGGCAGAAGCTAGCGGTGAATGCTTTAAAGCTATTAGCTTTGACTTTGAAGTAAAACATGTGTAAATTGTCGTTTGTCTCATGGACTATATTGATTTTTATGGTATTTTGTGGGTATACAGTTTCTTTTTGGTTTGTTTTTTTTTTTTAATTTGACTTACTACACTTTGTTTTGGCATAGAACAGAAACAGAAAAAAAGTAGTAATAGCAAAATTTTGTTTGGTAGGTATGTAAAATAATTTAAATTAGATTTTTTTAAAAGACTCAGTGTAATTCCATTTTTATGTATAATATGTAATAATTAATTTAGGCTTAGCGTTTAGTGTTTTGACTGTTTATTCCATCCATCTTTTTATATATTTGTATTTTTTTTTTAAATAATGTGTTATCTCAAAAATGGCAGCTTTCAGATACTTTAGTCGTGTGTGTTTTTATTTTTTATTCGATTGTTTCTTTTATTTAATTTACAATATTTTAGAATAAATTATACTGTCACAGATAATAAATAGCACTTGAAAAATGGATTTTTGTGATTTTTTCGATATTCAAATATTATTTTTAGCGAAATTTTCCTATTAAATGGTCATATGCTATATATGTATGATAATTATTGTATGTATAATTTGCGATATCCAATGTTTTAGCGATTTTTGTTGTAATAAAGGTTTTTTTATAAAATAATTTGTTTTTTTTTCTTCTAACTGGTTGAATGATTTCAAAGCAAACGGACATGAAACAATTTCTAAAATAAAAGTAGCCCAAGTTACTCCTTATAATATTTGATAATTGCGGGTGAAAGTCCCGTCCAAATCGCCCCTTCCGTTTCAGAGATTAGCCGGAAAAAACAGACAGACAGACAAAAATTAAAGAAAAAAAGATTCTTGGATGTAAGCACTTACCGAACTTCTTTACATTCTCTTTGACTTACCGTATATATACTTACATATTCATTTAGTGAAAAGCTGTTAATTTAAAATTAAAAACAGACTTCAATTTATATATTATTAGCGTTTCACTCTCGCTTCGCTCGGGTTCGTCCCTAGGTACTTCACCTTTTACACCTTTGGACTTCAAATAATTCAAGACCAAAATTAGCCAAATCGGTCCAGCCGTTCTCGAGTTTTAGCGAGACTAACGAACAGCTATTCATTTTTATATATAAAAAATTATCTAGATTTAAAAAAAAATGACAGTTTGTGAATTAACATTTCTATCGTTAATTTAAGCGAACAAAAATATTTTAAATGAAACAAAATAATAAGTAAACCCATTTTATTTATATTATAAGTAAAAGTATACAATTTACACCTTAAACTAGACCTGTACATTCATATTTTCTAATTCTAACCTTAAAATAATAACGATAAATACGATATTTGCGAATTCAATATCTTTGAGCAAATCTACTTTATTACTATATTTAAAATAAAGAGGTAACGTTTGTGACAAAATATTGGGTGTTACGGTTATAAGGTACAATGGTTTTTAGTCCTGACGTCAACTGGGATTCAAACCTGTTGATGGAAAATAAAAGATAAGCTTTTTAATATTGTAAAATACGTTTTGGTATACTGAATTTTTATAGTGTTTTGTAAATTTCTAAGGACTTCAACGAAAAAAAAAATATTAGCGATTCAACCTTTTTAATAGTCTGTATATACATTTCTCGGATATGACATGTTTTCCCGCAGTAAAAAGTATCCGAAGTATCATGGAGATTAAAACCAGGAGAACCAAGGCCCTAGAATGTAGTGTCTCAGAAATATAGTCAAACCAAGGAGGCGCTGCGATCGCTATGTTGTCTCAATGCCTAACTTCACATTGTCACAAAAGTGACAGTACTCATAAATAGCTAACTTCACAGATACTACTTACCGCCGGCAGCGCGTTGTAAATTCTACACATTTTCAGAGACAGGCGGGTAATGCTTTAGTATGAAGCGATGGTCCTCCTGGTCTTTAATCTCCATGCGAAGTATGTTGACTTGGATAACTAACTATCATCATACAAAATTTATCAAAATTTGTACGGAGATTTTCTCGTGATGCGGTCAGAGAAAGCAAAATTAAAAAAAAATCGAACTCAATCATTCGTTCATCAATAAAGGCAGTGTAAGCCCAGTGGTAACGCGTAAAGCGTAGCGCTTCAGTAACCGAGTAAAGCGGGCTCAAATCCGGGTCTCGCACCTCTGATATTTTCATGTGCGAATCATTTCTAAAACATCGTGAGGGAACCTGCATGTCTGAGAGAACCTAGCAAGCTTTCCTTCATGTGTAGTTCGCCCTCAGTTGGCCCTCATCCCCGTCGTATTGAAGGGCCGTACCCAGCAGTGGAACGGGAAATAGGGCTGAATACTTAATTTCAATAGCCTAGTGTAGTCCATCTAGTCTAGACCAAATCAATCTTGTTATTAGCTAACTTTGGTGACTCAGCTTAGTCTAACCATTGTTATATAAAAACAAACATTTCCTAACAAATATCTCTTCAAAAAGTGGCATCGACATGACGTTAAATCGAATCAAAGAATAAAAATCAAATATTCTAATTGTCTCAATAAATTCGAACTTAAGCACTCATTAAGTATTTTTTTATACGAAACAACTTTCATTTAGATTTTTTCATCCTAAGAGCAGTGAACGGAAAATATTTGAAAAATAACGCATTATTTTGAAATATTGCACTTTTTGAGCACACTTTTGAGACTATATTTTAAGTGTATATCAATACAACTAACATTTGATACAATCTATAGTAGTAAATGGCGAGATGTTTTTTTGTTCGCTCTAACTACAAGAACTACAAAACTGATAGACATGGAACATATTTCAGGTTGCAGCGTATTTCAGTGAAGGTTTTAGAACGCGGACGGAGCCGCGCGAAATGTTTGTGTTACATAGGTGGATATCAGACAACCGTTGTTATATTTATTATATAGATATAATTTAGATGATTTTAGATTTATAAAGTTAGAGCCATTCAGATTTCAAATTTGATGATATGAAAAAGGACGGATACAATATTATAATAAATACTGAATGTTCCTCAACAACTATATACTATGCTTTAAAAATGCATGTAACTACATGTGCATACATACATACATACATACAATATACATATCATTTTGCTTTCTCTACATTAAAATTAGACCAATTTTACATTGTTTTCAATATTGACTTTAAAATCCTGCTTATTTAATAAATATAAAACAAAAACTGTCCATTTGTATAGAAAATAAAATACTAATAACCATATATAGTTAGTAATTTTAAGAATTACCCGTTTTAACATTGAAACTGTAACATGAAATGCCCATATATGGAAGTAGTAATGCTCTTGAACCTACTTTAAAAAATGCGAGTAAAGACGGTCCAGGTCAGATAAACTATGAGTAGCATGAAAAGGATCCTCACTATCTGATGTAGATAGTACAATCTGAAACAAAAATAGTATTAAAATTGTACCTAATTGTGAATTATTTTTTTACTTTACGACTCAAGCTGTTTGCAATAGAGTTAAGTATAATAATGTTCTCCGACTCATTCCGGCCATGACGGTAAATCTCATTGAGACTAGTCAACTACGCGGGACATATTATAGTGCACAAGTGTACGCGCAGGCACAAGTGCACTCTCTATTCCTATCACTCTCATACTCTTATACGACACTCGACACGACCAGTGAGAGTTAGGGCGCAGGACCGCGGGGCACTGAGGTGACACACCGCCAACTTCCCAACGGAGGGCTGTTATTGAGGCTTACTAAACCGAAATACCCAATAACTGAACTTGGCCCGACCCGGGCGGGACTCGAACCCAGGACCTCTCGATATGTGGCCCTACGTGCTAGCCACTACACGACCGAGGCAGTTAGGATATGCAGCTAAGTATTAATTAGTACTAGAAGGCCAGTTTTTTGTTCAACCTGCGAGGTTGTTTCAAGATCCAATGTGATCCTACCTCAAAAAACCAAAAATTAGATAGGTTTAGTGCGAGAGCTTGCTCGAGTTCGTCCCTAAATAAGTTTTAACGGGTTCCATACTATTTGTATGGAAATTACGTCATGTTTAAAGCTAGAAACTTGAAATTTATGTTTTAAGCTTTTGGTTAGATATAAATAAAAAAGACATTAGAAGTTTGTAAAAAATTTATCCTAAAGGTCCTAGGGACAAACCCGATCGAAGCGAGGGTGAGTCGCTAGTGAATAATAAAATGTAGGCAGACATGCAAGCTGATAATACCTGTCATATTTCAATATACAAATAATTTCTAATATGATTACCACTTGTATCATGGTGAAGGAAAACATCGCGAGGTTTTATGTTTATCTGAGACAACCTTGCAAGCCTTCAAATGATGTGAGGTCCGAGCACTTGGCCGGTGTGGCGGACTATGGCCTGAATCTTGTATTGAAGGTAGACCCACGCCCAACAGTGGGACACTTATAAACAGTTATAGGTACTTATTTTTGTTTTACCTTTTCCATTTGATCCTGGCTTGTGGTAGAGTTTCGTCGCCTTCCTTAAACAGATATCGGCGTATTCCCGCGAGATACGAATCAAAATAATCGTGCCAATCCACTGCTGCCATACTAAATGGGAATATCTGGAAAATATACATAGGTATTATACGCACGTAATAAATTTTTGTGATAATGTAGTTTGAAGCGGCTGGATAGATTTCGATAAAATAGGGTATTTTACTCCATATGAAACCAATCTAAAAATATATTATTAAGATAGCAGATAGGCAAAAAGCATTGGGAAAATGTTGGTTTTAGTTCATAAAATAACAAAATAAATTTTAAAATTAAAAGAGTTTTCAGTTTTTTTAATCTGTTTTAAAACACCACGAAATAGTACACGCCACTTTATTACGTCATACCGCCGTGTACACAAAAATAAATGATTTGTTGTGTTTTTACATAATTTACATAGTATTCTTGCATTTAGGAAAAGCACACCAACAATAAGTAGAATAATAAGTCATTTTTAAACTATAAACAATTATCAATTTCATACAAATCATCAGCACAGAGTAATAATGGCGTCCACTGCGTTCAGCGTTTTCGATCAATAAGCCGCGAAATTTGAAAATGTAAAAATTTAAATGCATTTTTATAACACTTATCGATTGAATAAAAAATTGGTGTTTTTTTAATAGTGTATTATTACTACAGAATCTACTTGAGACACTTTTTAAATGTAATACCCCATTTCGTACACAGATAGACTATGTATGAGCTGAAGTAATAAAAAGCATTCCTTCCAATAGGTTCTATCATGTGCAATATAAAAGACTAAATGATTTTAATTTTTTAAGCAGATGCGAGAAGGACGAACATATTTCGTATCACAGACTATTAATCAACTATCTGGTATCCATAACACAAGTCTTGTAATTTACCATGGAACTAGATGGCGCTGTTTGTTAAAAGAGATAAAAAAAATATGAGCTTTGGCTTGATACAATTTTTATGATTAATATAAAGGTACCACGTAGGATTTGAAATCAGCCAGCGTGGTACACAATATTTTGGGACATTGTTACAACAGCACCATCTAGTTCCGTGGTAAGCTCGAGGCTTGTGTTACGAATACCAGATAGTTGATATACTACACATATAAATTTTAAATACATACATATTATACAAATGACTGGAGTACAACCATCCGTGCTCAACAAATGAATGCCCCCAGCGGGTCTCGAACCCGCGACACGCGAACACGTCACTGAAGGTCCACACGGCATTTAAAAGGGCTAAATACCTATAAAAAACATTTAGTACAAACCTGTTTGTCGGAATCCGACGTGCTCTCCCACAATTCCCTCGTATGCAGATTGCAAAATTGTATCTCGCGCGTGCAGAAGTACATCAAAACTGCGGAGAATTTGTGTATCTTCCTGTACACTTTTAACATTCTGTAAAAATAATAATTAAATATTATATTAACTTTCAAATAAATATGCCATTAATTTTAATATTACACTGGATCTTAAGTGTTAGAATAGGCAATTATTGGCCTTCCCCTCTAACGTGCGTTCATCTAGTACTGGTGGGGATGAAACGCACAAGGAGGGCCCCCTTCGGGTGGGCGATTATGTGGGTTGCTCCTGGTACTTCTCTGCTGCAGAATGGACTGTGGAGCAACCACAAGGCTGTGTGGCCGTCGCCGGGGTCTTCGTGGTTGAATGTGTAAGCGATCCTGCGTCACCACATTAAGATGGATGATGGGTGCTCGCTAAAACCAGTGGGTAGTACTGGCTTGCCGGTAGGTCCCACATAACCATATTTTCTACAAGTGGTATGCGTCAATGTATTTCCAAAGCAAAAAAAAAAGGTAATTATCGGCCTTATAATATAAAATCTATAATAAAATTGATGATTCTTATTTGTACATGAGAATTTCTTGCTATCTGCCTATAACCATATCACGAGAAAACTACTGAACCGACTTTGATGAAATTTTGTGTGATGACAGCTGGTTATCGGTTCGGTAGTAGAAAGGGTTTAGATGATTAGTAGGTAGACTTATGACCTATCGCACCTAACACCTAGGTTACGGTTAAGCATCTAGGCATGCGTCCTTAAAAGTAAAAAGGGGATTTCCCTCGCTTTTCATATATAGCATTTAAGTAACACTTACTTAGGTTTCTTCCCAACACAAAGCGCGAGGGCATCTACTAAGGCGGCGGGGAGTAAGTGCAGGAAAAATATATAGATTTGGTTCATAAACGCTGATTTGTTCAATGTCACTGACGCGTACCTGTTATGGAAAATATGTATATAATTTAAAGAAGTTCTTTTGTCTGTACGTATGTAAGTATGCATTCAAATATACTGAAGGTCTTAGGTTTCAACCTATGGGGCATTTCACGTCATACTCTAAATCGTAAGCTATTGGCGACCAATTAATTATTATAATTTTGTTTGTGAAGAATTAAAATATTTAAAGCTTCAATTCAAAGTTAAAATAAAAAAACTATGTCGAAGTTACTCAAACATCCTTTTGAAATATTCAGTTCCAGTTTACTATACGTAAGAAGAAACTGATTTGATAAAAAAATAAGAAATTGCACCCTTTTAACTTTCAAAAACAATATTTTTTAGATTTTTTTTACAAATTGATTGATACAAATAATAAGCATTTAAAAAGTACGCACTTCTTACTTAGTAAATTTTAATAGCTCGTAAATCGGCAATAAAGCATCATACAAAAAAGTAATGTACTTATATGCTCATCCATCCATACATCCATAGCTGATCAGAATATAAAGAATTTTTACCCGCTTGACATGAAATGCCCCATAGGCCATATACATTATACAATATTTTATATTTATAAAAATCTTTAATACACTATAGAGGATAGAGGATAGCTTTTACTATAGCTTGAATGGACGAATCTACCTGTCACTTCTAAGTCAATAAAGTTCCAACTTAGTCGAATCGGTACATTCAATATTATATAGGAAATCTTATGCAATAGTCGTTATTATCAATACAGAGGCCGAATTTATAAAAAAATTGTCTGTCTGTACTCCAGTCTGTAGTGTTTTTACTTCAGTCATGGGTGTTTATATTTAAAATATTTATGTATTTAAAGTTATATAGGGGAAGGGAGTCTAAAGAGGGCACAAGCCTAAAGCACAACGGCTTTAAAAACTCAACGCTATCTTGCGTCCAATTAGCCATATCCTCCGTATCGCCTCAGTCCGTGGAGTCGTAGTTCTTAGCAATAATGGTACGGTTCGTGTAGGAAAAACAAGTTTGACATTTTTATACAAAAAAATGAAGGTATACCAGTTGTGTTTTGTGGAACGGTAAGTAAAAACTGTTATTTTTTAGATTATTTTAGTGTATTACATTTATCTCACTTAAATTTAATCATATTTGTATGCAAAGTAATAAATTATAAATAAGGTTTTACGAGCTTACCATGGAACTAGATGGTTCTGTGTGCTATATCCCAACATTTTTATTTATGTACTATATAAAAATAATAAAAGTAAATTTTACCAAACAGCGTTAGAAAAGGGATGCTTATCGATCCTCTCCATATTGAGTCTGGTGAACTCCCCCCACGTGATCCTGTTCTCCACTGAGCTCACGTAGTTGAAGATAGGGGGTTCGGTTACTGTTCTGAAAAAATATAAAGTATGTAGTGGTTGAACGCAGCCCTTTTTAACGTCCCACTGCTGGGCACGGGTCTCCCTTCAATACGAGGATCAGGCCATAGTCCACCTCGCTGGCCAAGTGCGAGTTGCCGGACTTCACATGTCTTTCGAAAACTTGCTAGGTTTTCTCAGACATACAGGTTTTCTCAGGTAGTTTTCCTTCACCGTAAGACAAGTGGTAATCATGTTAGAAATGATTCGCACATGAAAATATCAAAAGCTGAACCCGTGCCCAGCAGTGGGACGTTAAAAAGGGCTGATAGCATATAATAATAGTGGGAAAGATTACCTTTCCTGGTACTGCTTGCTGATGTTGTTGGCAGCCACTATGAGACAGTTCACTACAGAATCTACTGGGACCAGATCAGCCGTCACCGACTCATCGCACTGCACCGTCCGTAGCATTCCGGTCACTGTGAACATGGTACACTGTAATCATTTTAAAATACTAGAAATATATATAAATCGACACTTAAAAACAGGTAACATCAGTAAGTTTGTTTGTAATAATCTCTGAAAGTACTGATCAGATTTTTTTTTACTAAAAGAACTAGCGATTTAACGCGATCGTAGCCGCTAGTATACAAATAGTAAACTAAAACAAATGTATACAAAAACTTGACAAATTATATACTACAGCATGAAAATCGGTGGAGGTTTTTTGAGTTTATCGTGAACAGATGGACGCGGTGGAGGACTTTGTTTTATAATACCGTCGAGTGATTTTAGTCGAGTCCTGGAACCTAAATTGGTCAAAAACCGGTCTCGGATTTAACCTGTTAAAGAACTTAACTGAAATCTTAAACCGAAAAGGTTTCGGTTTGGGCTCAATTGACCAAAAAGGAAAATCGGCTTAAATTTAACGGGTATCCAAACCATGGTCTAAATGCCTTCGTTATACGTAGACTGATATTAGTAAGGAATCCAGATTCACTCACCAGTTCCAACAGCCACGCCGGTGGGTCCGTACATGTTGTCCAACCAACACTTTAGAGGCTCTTTTACTGTGGACGTCACTGAAATACGCAAAATTATATTATATAATAAGATTTTTAATTATTACTAGCTATTCTCGCGGCTCCACTTTAGGGTTATGAGTAATTTTTGATTCCAAATTATAAAAAAAAACAAAAATTTGATTAAAACAAAGAAAACAAAAAAAAACTAGAAAAGGCCACCCTTCCAGAGGAATAAAAAATAGTCTACGATTCACTGAACAAATATACACAAAAAATCATAAAAATCGGTCAAGCCGTTTCGGAGGAGTTCGATAACAAACACTGTGACACGAGATTTTTATATATTAGAAATGATAAGATTTTTACATATTATTATAAACTTAGATGTTATAATTGTTATTTATTGATAGATATTTGGATGGATGTTTAATACGGCAGAACTGACTGAACGGATCTGTATGATAGTATAAGGTATAAAGGAGGGACAGTCTGGACAGCTACTTTTTATCCCGAAAAAATAAAAAAATTCCCGTGGGATAGGCTTATTCTTTATTCATTATCACCAGCCCTTTTTAACGTCCCACTGCTGGGCACGGGCCTCCCTCACAAGCGACGCGTTACCGCTGGGCTACCACTGCCTTCTATCTATGCATATATGTAATAAAATGATCCCCCTCGTACTGAGGGAGGCCCGTGCCCAGCAGTGGGGCGTTAAAAAGGGCTGATGATGATGATGATGATGATGCATAGATTTACTTATTAATGTAGGTATAATTTTGTAAAATACTTGCCTATAGCTGGTCTAAATATCGCAAGAGGTACATTTCTGCTGTTCAATCTCAACTCCTTCTCCGCTAAAGCTTTCGTGAACGTGTATGTATTTGGCCATTCTCCTAAAATGCTGTAAAAAGTAAATAAGATTAAATAAGTTCTGTAAAAAGTTTTGAGTCACGAGAATGCACTGATATGATAAAAAGTAGACAGAAAGACAAAAATTAAATGGAAAAGTTGACAAAGCTGGACTTAATGTTAAGTCAAATCAAAGAATATAATACTTTCTTAGGTTTACGCGAATGCTCGACATTATAAATGAAACTACCTTTTCACGGTCATGGGAGAGACCATAATTGCTGTAAAGCATTCGAAACGTCGGGAACTAAAAATCTAAATTAATCCGCGACAAAATCCGAAAAGGTAGTTTCATTTATAACGTCATTTCATTTATAAAGTTAAAAAATATAATTAAAAAATATTTCTAATTGCCTAAACACAAATTCGATCTAACACACCACATACCTACGGTGGTATTTAAACGAAATAACGTGTTTTAATTTTGTCATCCGAAAAGTAATAAACAAAAGAGATTTGAAAATAGGCCATAATTTCGTATTCTACGCTTCTTTGTGAGGATACTTTTGAGACGATAATTGTATATCTTGAGTTTTTGTATCAGGGGGCATGAAAGTGTTCCCGTCAAGTCGAGCAAAAAAAGTGACATCATCATTTTTAGTGACATCATGATAAAACAAGCGTATTTCCAAATTACATCCAATCCGAACCAGTAGTTTAACAACTGTCGCAGCTCTAAAGCGGCTTCCACTTTTACGACCCGTTTGACTAGATTGGCAATCGGATTGTGTCGTGTGGATAAAAATATGAAATTGAAAATAATAGGTGGTTTAGTTGCTTTCTTTTTAACAACCACTGTTTTGTCTTCTATTTCTTTTTTTAATATCTAATCAACCAACCCTAATTTTTGCTTTTTTTTAAGAGGCATTACACAACTAAAATTGGCGATTTTCAACGTACGTGTGGACGGACAATCAGATTGTAGCCAATTCAATTGGCCAATCTGATTGGTAAACAAATTGTATCGCGCGGAAGCCGCAATGTTCATACTTACGTGGGCAAGATGTCATTTATTTCGTCATCTGTCAACTTATCCACTGTAGTGTGCAACTTTTCACTATCCGTGGCACACGGATAGAACTGTTCTTCTATGTGGGATAGATGACAATTTGAATATGCTGTTGATATATGCATGAATACCTGGAAAATAAAATATTTTTTATCGATACAATATACTGTAAAATTCTAAATTAGTCTAATCTGCACAGTTATTATTCTTTGGAATTATTATTGAAATAGTCATTACACACGATATATAGGCCGAATCTATCGTTTTTTTTTAAATTGAGATACATCATGACATCATGTGAAAACGAAAGAGTATCTTTTATAACAATTTGTATGTAAGTAGGTATGAATTATCAATTTGTAGTGATTCTACCTGTTGTGCCAGCGGTCGCGTGTTCGAGTCCTGCTGGTAGCATTTATTTGTGTGATGATTCATGAGCACAAATGCTTGCATCAGTACTCCTGTCATGAGCGTTCTTAGTGTATCAACTATCTGGTATACTTAACATAAGTTCGCAGCTTACCGTGGAACTAGATGGAGCTATGTGTTAAATAAATATGTTGGGGCATTGTTAAAACAGCGCCATCTAGTTTAATGGTAAGAACGAGGCTTGTGTTACGGATACCAGATATTTGATACATATACTTAAATACATACATATTATTAACATAAACACCCATGACTGGAGTGCATACATTTGTGCTCAACAAATGAATGCCCCCAGCGGGACTGGAACCCGCGACCGCTGGCGCAGAAAGTAGGGTCACTACCAACTGAGCCAAACGTGTCGACAAATCGTCGTTAATGTCCCAACATGTTTAATTATGAATATGTTAGCTAATTCATCTAAACATAATATAGTCGATCTTACCTTCAATCCCTTCATATCTTTAGCCAGCTGCAATAGATATAAAGGCGCCTTCACATTGATGACCAACGCCGCGCGTAAGTGCTCGTCGAACTTCACTGTCGCGGCTGAATGAAATATCACATGAACCTGAAACATAAATATACATACAGGGTTCAATAATTCGAAGTATAGTCCGTATATTTTTTGAATATTGGTTATGAGTGAAACTGAAATTTAGGAAAAGTTTCTGTAAAATTAACCTAATTTTAACTCAAGATGAGGCGAGAAGGTAACGAGACACAAAAAAAGTTTTTTCAATCACTTCTACATTCCTACTCCTATATTCAATGTAATATTAAATTAGCAAAAAGATGAGCTTTGTGAGGGCTCGCATAGTTTTTCTAACGGGTATTAATATTACAGCGATGTTAACTCTTTGGTTTTCTAACAGATGGAGTTAGTAGTACAATAACATTTTTTTGGCAGATAACACATCTAGATATTATGAAGTTGAATTACTATGTTAAATCACAAATTTATAGGCGTGATAGTTTTTCCGTAAAGTGTACCACAAAATGCACAGGTTGTGGGATAGTGTTAGGTCTTACTTGGCTCGCCGTTATTATCATTCGTCGCATCTATACAGTAAGTTATATTTAGCCTCATTTTAACAACCCACAGTAGGGGTGGGCTATCTTCAATACGAAAGAATACTAGAAAGTCCGTCCAACTCCACGCTGGCTAAGTGCGGGACTGGGCATGTCTTGCGAGTTGCGACAACTAGCTAATTTCTCTCAGACATGCAGGTTTCCTCACGATATTTTCTTTCACCGTAAAATAAGTGGTTATCATGTTGGAAATAATTCGCACATGAAAATTTCAGAGGTGCGATGTCCCGGATTCGAATCTGCATTACTTAGTTTCCCAAGCGAGCGCATTGTCAACCACTAGTTTGGTTGTACGTACATACACAAAAGCAAACTACTTATTGACATAATATATATTGCGTTATGCGGTTACAGACAGACAGACGAACAAAACCAACAAATTCCGCCTCTGTATCAATAATTACATTCTCAAAAAAATATTTGACATACATCTGTACGTGGACTCAGAATTTTATTATAGTATGTATAGAAAGAAAACGATTTAGACTCAGTGGTATAGTGGCTAGCATTTACTGTCGCACATCCGGATGTCCTGGGTTCGAGTCCCGGGTCGGGCCATGTTTTGTTATTGAGTCCTTCTGTTTAGTAAGCCTCAGTAACAGCCCGGAGTCGGGAAGATAATGTGTCACCCCTGCGTCTCGGAGAGTACGTAAAGCATCGATCCTGCGCCTTAGCTCTCACTGGTCGTGTCGAGTAGTCGTCCCATCGGAATATGAGAGTGACAGGAACAGAGAGTGCACTTTTGTCTGCGTGTACACTTGTGCACTATAATATCTCCTGCGCAGTTGGCTAGTCTCAATGGGATTGGCCGCCGTGGCCACAGTCGTTCGGAGAACATTATTTAATGAAAGATTCCATGAAACTGACTATTTGTATATTATTATATTATGTACATACCTTTAAGGTAAAGAACGTAAATTATAATCGTAATGCGTCATAATTTACATGAGAACAATTTAATTTTATAATATTATAAAAAAGTCGTAAAAATATCAAAACCGTATGATAATTATACTTAGTTTAGATTGTTTTTTTTAGTTTATTGCAAGTGAGTTAACTTAAATAACTATCGTCATAAATATTAATTAATCTGTACGTGACGTACTCGTATAAATAATAAAATTGTAGTTCTAAAATTCTAGAGTCGACTTAAAATTGATTGAAAAATTGTTTTTAGCATTTTTGTCTGTCTGTATGTGGACGCATCTCGATAAAGCCACTGAACACATTTTGATACCAGTTATGATTCGGTTGGTATATCAGAGGGTCAATTATAATACTTTTATTGCAGGAAAATGCTCTGAGAACTCGAGTGGAGCAAGGGGGAGTTGCTAATTTTAATTAAATAATAAAAAATAAGAAAATACATTTCTTTAGACGTTAACGAAACAACTGTCATGAATTATTATAATATTTTTATACTGCGACTCTCTCTCACTCTTTGCGACCCTAGATTTAACGCGAGCGAAGTGGCGGGTTCCGCTAGTTATACATATAAACGTTCCTCTTGAATCACTCTATCTATTAGAAAAAACCGCATCAAAATCCGTTGCATGGTTTTAAAGATACATAGGGACAGACAACGGGAAGCGACTTTGTTTTTTACTATGTAGTAAGACGTACCTTTTCTATGAGTGTTTGTCTGTCACTAATAGTGAGACCTAAACCCGCTGCTTCACAGTCTGCGGGTATCGCCACTATTTTGTGTCTAAACTTTGGCACTTCTTCTTTGAGACGATCGAAAACCTGCAAAAAATGGTAGAGTACAAATAAATGGCAAAGTAATTATAACTAGTTTCGGAGAAATGCGTGGACAAAAATATACGGACACATAACCTATAAAATTTTGTATAGCGATTAATTCTGAAGCTCTAAGAGATTTTTATTATTAAGACAGTGGTAGCCCGGGTTTGAGACCCGCTGGGGGCATTCATTTCTTGAGCACGAATGTTTGTACTCCAGTCATGGGTGTTTATATACATATTTTATAATATGTATGTATTTAAAAGTTATATAAATGTATTGTATCAACTATCTGGTATACGTAACAAAAGCCTTGTAGCTTACACGGAAGCTAATGGCACTGTTGTAATGTATCAACATAATCTCTATGGAAATAATATTAAAAAGCCTATCGTAAGCAAAACAGACATAGGTCATTGGGATCTATAAATGATTGATGATCGATTATTATCGATGTCATAATCAATTTGATTAAATTAGTTTACTGCCGCTCATCTTAATGAGACTAGTCAGTTTCGTAGAAATATAATATATTAAAACTACATATTATAATGGTAAAGATAGTGGTAAGCCAGTGGTAACGTGCTCGCTTGGGAAATCGAGTGATACGGGTTCAAATCCGGGTCTCGCGCCTCTGATATTTTCATGTGCGAATCATTTCTAACATGATTACCACTTGTCTTACGGTGAAGGAAAACATCGTGAGGAAACCTGCATGACTGAGAAAACCTAGCAAGTTTTCTAAAGACAAGTGATGTCCGCCAACCCGCACTAGACCAGCGTGGTGGACTATGGCCTGATCCCCTCGTATAAAAGTAGTGTATACATATAAATAATAAAATTTATGACTTGTTTTGTATTGATTTAGCATTTAATGTCTTTATTCTGACACTCGATCAGCAAACAGCTTTGTACTTAATAGGTTCTTTACACAAATACTATTTAAAGTAAATATTTTATATAATTATTTGTCCAGGAAACTTGTGTTGACACATAATAATACTAGTAACGTTTTATCTTAGAAATAATGTAATAGTTAGTGGACCTTTTCACTTTTGTAATGTTGGGAAATACATTTACGCATACCACTTGTAACAAGTCGTTAAATGTGGCTCACCAGCTAGAGAAGCCCACCATTAGGTACCCATTGAATCCCAATTTTTTAATTTTTTTTTAACCACGATGCCTCGACGAAATGGGTATATAACGTATATCATCTATCTAAGAAACACGCGTTAAGTCTCGTTATTTGATATACGTTGTATTGTTATGGAACGAGATAGTTTAAAAAGTCGGTAGGTATACTCAAGCACGCCACACAGTGAATTAGTTTTTATTTTTACATTTTTAGTCTAGATATTGTAGTAATTTTCCTCTGCTGAATTTTTAAAAAGAAAAGCATTTTAAAAATTCAGTAGAGGAAAGTGATATATATGCATCCTGGTCCTGCGCGCTGTGCGCACCCGCCACGCCCGCGCCAGTAATAAATCAATTATCCCCTATATATACCATTGTTAGGGTTTGTATTTTTAAATTTAAATAGGACCAAACTGGCAGTATACGCCATCAAACAAAAAAAAATCGAAATCGAAGAGAAGCGAAAAAATGGCAGTGTTCTGAAATAGCTAACAAAAAGAATTTTATAATATTTTGACATCATGTCCACGACCACTTTTTGTGAGATATTTGTTAGAAAATGCAGGATATCTATTTTTATATTTGTTAACGATGAAAATCTTACAGAAATTTGAAGTTAATAAAAAGCAAAAGCAAATTCATGATTAAGACTTCAGGCTTTGTGCCAAATAAAATCTTCAACTGCTACCCAGTTGTCAAGTTTAAACAAACCTTTCTGTTGAAATAATGTTTTCTGTAAAATTACTAAGTATGTATACTAACGACTTCCGGTTCCGGTCGTCGATCAGTCAATACGCACGTCACAGAGCTCCGCGGAAAATTAAAAATAAACAGTGTAAAAAAGTGCCAAAAAGTGTGTCATACGAACTTTTGACTACAACAAAGAACAATATACGTGATCAGCGAAAAATTGCAGAAAAAGTGTTAAATTGCGTGAACAAATCAACCACCTACTGTAAACATTCTAACGTACAAAAATACTGTCAGGTGTCATCTGATGTAAATTGTGCATAGACTATAGAGTGGAAACTACAGTACCAACATAACAGATAGCAAAACAAGTATTGCCATAGCAAAACAAGTGTTGCCACAGTAAAACAAGTGTTGCCACAGCAAAACAAGTGTTGCCACAACGAAACAAGTGTTGCCACAGCGAAACAAGTGTTGCCTTAAAATAAAAAAAATATACCAAATATGGAAAAAAGCATGGAAATTCTATTGGCAAAATTAGACGAAAAGCTAGACCAACAAACTAAACTAATAACAACTTCAGTTACACAAAATGTCATGGCAGCACTAGACGAAAAGCTTAAAGCTATCACCGAAGAAAACGCCCAACTCAAAAATAAAATAAGCGAGCTAGAGTTAAAACTCAAATCCGTTGATAAGGATAAGCGCAAAAATAACCTTGTCTTTTTTGGCATCGAGGAAGGAAAAGCAACAACAGAAACGGAGCTAGTAGACTACATAAAAGACATTATAATAGAAATGGGAGTACATTTTGAAGTCTCCGAAATTAAAAATGTTTACAGAATCGGTAAAAAAGAGCTCAATAAAAATCGCCCTGTTGTAGTGTCGCTCACAACTACATGGAAAAAACATATGATTCTGCGAAACAGATCTAACTTGCAAGAAGGTGTAAACATCAAGGAGGATTACCCTAAAGAAATAATAGAAAAACGTAAACAACTACAGCTGCAAGTTGAAGAAGAAAAGAAGAAAGGGAATATAGCGTTCATAAAATACGATAAACTGATAATAAAGAAAACACATGAAAGCAACAGAGAAAAGAGGAAAAGAGAGACTTCAGGATCACCGAAAGTACAATCACAAAAGAAAGTCACCTTGGACAACGCCCCCTCTAAAACTGCAACAAAGGAAATAATCAGACCAAATATACTGAACTACGTAGAGCGCGGGAGATCAGCTTCATTATCAAATCTCCCAAAAAACTAATAAGCGACACCGGGACCCAAACAACTCCAACAACCCTATTACCAAACACAACACTCATTAATCGCACCCCAAGCCGGCTTGTCACCGTGGGGGAAGAAGACAAGCACCCTCCATTTAAATCTAAACACTTTAATTCGAAACACCCTGAAGTAAACCTATCTAGAAAAAATATGCACAAAAAGAAAACCATACAGATAAAACAAGATAAGAAGATCACTGAACATATACATGTCTGCACATTGAACACTCGGACTCTAAGAACAGAAGAGAGCTTAAAAGAACTAGAAATAGCCATATCAAACATAAAATGGGACATAATGGGCATCAGCGAGATGAGAAGGCCAGGTGAAGGGATAGAAGAGAGGAACGACTATATCATGTTTCACAAAGGAGAACACACCGGACATAAAGGAGTAGGTTTCCTTATTAAGTCTAAACTGAAGAAGAACATTATGGGTTTTGAAGGAATTTCTGACAGAATTGCGGTAGTCCATTTAAAACTTCCAGGCTACAAGAAACACTGGGCCATCTTTCAAATATACGCCCCAACAGAACAAGCGGGAAAATCAGACATAGAATATTTCTACGAGAGTATCTCAGAAGCAATAAAACCGCACTACAACAACAACATAATAATCATGGGCGACTTCAACGCACAGGTTGGAGAAAGGCAAATTGGAGAAGAATCCTCAATAGGGAAGTTTGGGTATGGCAAAAGAAGCCAAAATGGACAGAAACTAGTAGAATTCATGTTGGAAAATAATCTAATTTTAATGAACTCACGCTTCTACAAAAAAACTAAAAACAAATGGACGTGGTCCTCCCCAGGTGCAAAATACAAAACTGAAATTGATTTTATCATAACCAACAAAGCAAGCGCGTTCTCAGATACCAACATAGTTAAAAACCTCAACTTTAACACAGACCATCGTATGGTAAGAAGCTGTTTAAGCCTAAACCAACCCAAAAGATCCAGAAAAAACCTAATAAATAATAATAAGCTGTATCAAACATCAGAACACAATCATTCCACTAATTCCCGCATAACAGAATCACTCAACGAAATTATGACCTCCGACGCAGAAACTGGGATTAAATATAGGAGATTACAAAACATATTGAAAGAGATGCTAATCAGCGAACACAGAAGCAAAGAGAGCTATTTAAGCAAAGAGACACTAGAACTATTAGACGAAAGAAGAACACTAATATCAAATAAAGGGGACAAAGAAAGACGCCAAAAAATTGCAAACCTTAGCAAGAAAATTAAGGAGCATATGAGGAAAGACCGTAAGGAGAAAAGAATCAAAGTTTTGGAAGAAAACATAAAAAGAACAGGAGGAACAAAAAAGGCTATGAAACAACTAAGCGAACATGGGAAAGAATGGATACCGAAACTAAAGCAACGCGAATCTTACTTAACTAATCGACTTTCAATACAGACACTAGCTACGGACTATTACCGCCTGTTGTATTCTGATAAATTCGATTCAGCGTTTGCCATAATTCCGGAAATAAACGAAGCAAAAGAAAACAAAGTAGATGAAGTGCCAGAAATCCTTGCCTCAGAGGTAATCAAGGCAATAAAATCCCAAAAACTCGAGAAAGCCCCAGGGCCGGACGAGATACCTAATGAATTGCTCAAGGGAACCTTAGAGGAAATCAGTCCTGTGCTGGCAAAACTTTTCAATGAAATCTTACTAACAAGCCAAATTCCAGAAGAATGGACTAAGTGTCACATAATTCTACTGCATAAAAAAGGCGCTAGAGACGAGATTGGGAACTATAGGCCAATTTCTCTTATTTCAAACATATACAAAGTATTCGCTAAGGTGATCCTGGAAAGAATATCATTAACACTAAATGAAAGCCAACCCATAGAGCAGGCAGGATTCAGAAAAGACTTCAGCACAATAGATCATATTCACACAATAAAACAGTTGATACAGAAGTATAACGAATATAATAAACAAATCTACTTGGCGTTTATAGATTATTCAAAGGCATTCGACAGCCTCAGGCACCACTACATATGGCGGAGCCTTGAACAACAAGGGGTCCAGTGCAACTATATAGAAATACTTAAGAGTATATACAAAGCTAGCAAGGCCAGTATTAAATTAGAATCAACAGGAGAATCATTTCCTATCAAAAAGGGCGTACGCCAAGGCGATCCTCTCTCTCCTATGCTATTTAACGCCGTACTTGAGCACATCTTTAGACAGCTAAACTGGGACCACTTAGGTCTGAATATTAATGGAGCTCGACTAAACCACCTAAGATTTGCCGATGATCTGGTGCTTCTTGAAGAGAATCCAGCAGCAATAGAACAAATGATGCAGAGCCTAGCAAATATAAGCAGAGAAGTTGGTCTGGAAATCAATACCAGTAAAACAAAATTGATGTCAAACTCAAGGGAAATAGATGTTATGGATGATGTAGATGGCAACAAGATCGAATATGTCAAAGAATATATTTACTTAGGACAGATAATATCCCCTTCAGATGGAATGACAAATGAAATAAACAGGCGAATAGCCCAAGGATGGAGAAAATATTGGTCACTGAAGGAAATAATGAAAAGTAAGGATCTAGGCAATCACATAAAAAGGAAAACATTTGAGACCTGTATTCTACCAGTTCTTACTTATGGCTGTGAAACTTGGTCAACAACACTTCAACACAGGGAAAGACTATCAAAATGCCAACGTGCAATGGAAAGAAGCATGCTAGGGTTAAAAATCAAAGACAGAGTCAGGAACGTAGACATGAGAACAAGAACAAAACTCACAGACATTCTTACCCGGATAGATATCCAAAAATGGAGATGGGCTGGACATTTGCTACGTCACCCTATTAACAAATGGAGCAAGCAAGTCACCCTCTGGCAACCAAGAGATGGTAAAAGAGGTAGGGGTCGTCAAGTCAGGAGATGGGAAGATGACTTGAAACAGACAGCGGGACCATTCTGGTTGAGAGTAGCAAGGGACAGGATCCATTGGAAGGAATTGGAGGAGGCCTATGCCAAAAGGCACACCGAACTTAGGGACCTCTTGTAACCCTATGTTTAGGAATAAAAGGCTATTATTATTATTATTATTATACTAACGACTTACCCTGGCTTTGCTCGGAATCTTTAATCTCTAGCTACGCTTTATCAGACATTATAGATTTCTCAGCCTTGAGATAAATCTTCTAACGTACTCGTACCTTCTAATATATAAATCTCGTGTCACAGTGTTTGTTATCGATCTCCTCCGAAATGGCTTGACCGATTTTTTTGATTTTTTTTGTGTATATTTGGTAGGTCTGAGAATAGGTCGTAGGCTATTTTTTATTCCCTTAGATAATATCCACCAATCCATATTTTTTAATAGTGATTAGGACGCGGGCGGAGGCGCGGGAATTGCTAGTGCATCATAATAATTACTGATTTCTCAGTGATATATTGTCTCGGATCCGAACTATCATCACACCGAATTTCACCAAAATCTCTTCAGTGGTTTTATCGTGACGTGATCACAGACAGACAGACAAACAGTCAGAAAGACAAACAAATATTCTAAAAACAATACATTTGACGTCTGTAACGATTCTAATGACTTTTTAATAGGATTTTCTTTAAAATACGTAATGTAGAGATTCGATTCAGAACTGAGTGAACTGTATCAAGTTTCTTATCAGGATTTGTATTCAGCCTTTTTTAATGTCCCCACTGCTGGGCACGGGTCTCCTTTCAATACAAGAGGAATCAAGCCATAGTCCACCGCGCTGGCCTAGTGCGTGTTGGCGGACTTCACATGTCTTTCGAGAACTTGCTAGGTTCTCTCAGACATGTAGGTTTCCTCACGATGTTTTCCTTCACCGTAAGACTGACACATTTCTCATCAGGATATTACACGATATTATAATGACAAAATAGCTTCGTACCAATAGACGAACCCAAGTGAAGGTGACTCGCTAGTAAATAAATAAATATTGTACTCTTACAATCAACCTAACTAGGAAAAACCTCGCAGCATACTTAACTTAGGTTACCTATGCTAAATAATGTTTGTTTGTTAAATAAATTTACATTATAATTTACATTATAATATGTTTGTATACATATGTACATAATATAATAATAATAATGTCCTCCCGATCGATTACTGCCATGGCGGCCAACCTCATTGATATTAGCCATCTGCGCGGGAGATTTTATAGTGCACCAGTGTACGCGCAAACACAAGTGCACTCTCTGTTCCTTATCACTCTTATATTCCGGTGGGACGACACTCGACACTACCAGTGAGAGATAAGGCGCAGAACCTACGGCTTTACGTGCTCTCCGAGGCACGGGGATGAAACACCGCTAACTTCCCAACTCCGGGCTGTTACTGCGGCTTATGAAACAGAAAGACTCAATAACTAAACTTGGCCCGACCCGGGACTCGAACCCAGGACCTCCTGGTGTGCAACCGTACATGCTAGCCACTACACCACCGAGGCAGTTAGTGCATAATATATCATGTATACAAGTAAACCCTCTATTCATATAAACTGTCATTCTCTAGTGGGATAACAATTCGAAACAACCGGTGAGAGATTAGGCACAAGACTGGCGGTTTTATGTGCATACGTTGCTTAAGCAGGGGGCCAAACACCACTTTATTTTCTGACTTATCTTACACTGAGAATTTTCCAAAAAAACTCAATAATCTAATTTGACCAGACTCGGGACTGGAATCTCCAGATCTGTAACCGTACATGCTAGCTGCTCGACTAATGCGGCCGTTGAACAGGTTTTTAAAAAACATTAATAATCAAGCCTAATCCCTCATTGATTTTAAATAGTTAAATATAAACATAAAAAACTGCAAACACAATTAAATTCTTAAATATATTTATATAATATATAAGAACCAGGAGACCGAGCTTCCCTCGGTTTTTTTTTGGAAAAAATTAAAAAAAGAAGAAAATAATAATCGGACTGGAAACACTTAGAGACCACCCGGTTTCCGCTGTCAATCAATCTGAGCTATTATAATCTTGTGGATGACAGCGAAATATACCTTCGTATTCTAATGGTATTGTAGCTTTTTTTCATTGCCTGAAAATATTGATAAAATAACGTTTTCTAGAAATAAACCCTAGCTAGATCGATTTATCGCCCCCGAAACCCCCTGCATGCTAAATTTCATGAAAATTGTTGGAGCCGTTTCCGAGATTCCGATTATATATATATTTAATAATAAAAATATAATATAACTAGCGACTCACCCTCGCTTCGCTCGGGTTCGTCCCCAGGTGTAACCTCTTTAGTATAGTTTAAAAGATTTTCCCGCTTTTCTGTTGAAATTTTTCCTGAATTTTCTTTGCTATAAACCTCACGGAGCCCGAGACCTTTCCAACGAATGCAAAACCGTGGAAATCGGTTCGTGCGTTCTGGAGTTATAGCGTCAGGAAGGAAAACCCGACTTATTTTTATATAGTAGAAGATATAATAATATAGTAAAATTCTAACTGTCTGTATATTATTATTTTTTTATAATAATCTTATCGAAATAGTTATTAATATTATCGACAGAGACCGAATCTATAGAATATTACTTTCTTAATACTTTCATAAGTTTGTACGCGAATATTTGACATTATAAATGAAACTAACTTTTCGGTTTTTGTCGCGGATTTATTTGTGTATAGAATATTTTTCGAATTTTTGTCTGTCTGTCTGTCTTCTCGTCAAAACCACTGAACAGATTTTGATATAATTTGGTATGATGATAGTTCAGATCCGGGTCTACAGGATACTTTTAACAGGAAAATAAGCTCATTTACGAGAAATCAATCAAAAAATAAGTTCTCATGTTTTTAAATATTTTTCCTTTTAGTGTATAATTTTGCTGTGAAGGTGAAGTCATGAAGTTAGTTCCTTTGTTCTGACAATGTCAAGAACTTTTGACACTTGATCGTGACCTAAATGACGTCTTTATGTAATTATAGGATCTGTCATTAGTGTTGTGTACAGTCTTAATGATAAGTAAATAAATAAATATGTTGGGACTTAACACATAGCACCATCCAGTTCCACGGTAAGCTACGAGGCTTATGTTACGGATACCAGATTGTTGATATACTTACATATATTACTTTAAATACATACATAATATTATTTATAAAAACATATTAGAGAATAGGTATTGAGTGAGGTGTCGCGGGAATTCTAAACTTGGCTTCAAAAGAACAGCACTTTCCGTAAAACCCAGAAAAAGGCTTTCTTTATGCCTAACAAGTAAACTGCTGTTTGACGACACGTTTGGCTCAGTCGGTAGTAACCCTATTTTCTGCGCCAGCGGTCGCGGGTTCGAGTCCCGCTGGGGCCATTTATTTGTTGAGCACGAATGTTTGTACTCCATTCTTACCTCTTGGGTGTTTATATGACTGGAATGCAAATGTTCATGTTCATCACTGTAACGAATGTCTCCAGCGGGACTTGAACCCGTGATCGCTACAACAAAAAGTAGGCACTATGAACTGAGATACAGACTCGGCCTAGTTCAGGTGTTAGTATACGAGTACGTTAACGAAAACTTACTAATTATATATACATATTGGTATTTAAAAAAAGTGTACTGTAACTTTTGTAATTGAGGTCAATAAAGATGTTATAATTATATTTTAAAAAAAACTAAATTAAAATGTTTACATTTGTTTGAGTAATCTATGGAAGTATTGATCAAGTCTCTAAGAGAAAGCTAAACCTATGCTAAAGATAATATATCCAAAATATATACCTAGTCCATTTTTAAATAAAATAAATTTTATTGAAAAAACAAGCGATATCGCTTTCAGTGGTTGGTAAGCCTTATGTCATGTTTTCATCACAGTTTAATGCAAATTTGCACTTCTAAAGTACTGAGGTCACTTGCATTTAATTATTTGTTTAGTATGTGGGTTATGCGAGGATCGTCACTTGAACCTTCCATTGAGGCTTACTTTGCAGTGGATGTGAAGTGCAAAGTGCTATAAACTTAATTTAAAAATAATAAGGCAGTGGTCACCTAGTGATAACGTGCTCGCTTGGACAACCCAGTGATGCGGGTTCAAATCCGGATCTCGCACCTCTGATATTTTCATGTGGGAATCATTTCTTACATGATTACCACTTGTCTTACGGTGAAGGAAAACATCGCGAGGAAACCTGCATGTCTGAGAGAACATAGCAAGTTTCCGAAAGACATGTGAAGTCCGCCAGGCCAACGTGGTGGACTATGGCCTGATCCCCCTCGTATTGAAGGAAGGCCCGTGCCCAGCAGTAGGACATTCAAAAGGGCTGAATACTGTATACATACATGTAATATATTTTTTTACTAGTGCCTTAGCCTAGCTTCGCTCGGGCGGATCTCTGAGATCGTGTATATATATTATATAACGTCAGTGAGGAATGATTATAATTTTGTAACACGCATAAATTATTATTTTTTAAAACCATATGGGTCTTTGTTTTTCAGATGACATATTTAAAACTCCTATATTATCTGTGGAAAGATCAAATAAACCATTGTAAATGTTTAATTAAGACATCAACTAAGGCATACGAGTATCACACTATCACGATAATAGCTTTTTAACGTGCAACAACATACGGACTTTTATTATTGTTCATATTTTTAAGCTAGACGTATTCTTTGATTGATTGTAATTAAATTTGCTTATAGGCTATAACTAGCAAGAAGCTGAGCTTTGTGAGAGCTGGCGTAGCTTACTAACTAACGGGTAATAATGTTACAGCGATGTTAATTGTTAACTCTTTGGTTTTCTAACAGATGGCGTTAGTAGTAGAATAACATTCTATCCAATGAACACAAAATTATTAATGTTTATTTTTTATGGCTTGTAAGATTATTATTTTTTGACAGATAGCGCATCTAGATATGAAATTAAATTACTATATTAAGGCACAAGTTTTGTTTCAGTAATCCGCCGGGTGCCAAGAATCGCGCAGTGAGCCCGGAGGGCATACTTCGGTGGGTGGTGTGTCAGGCGGGCTACTCCTGGTACTTCTCTGGATAGCAGAGTGGACTTTGGAGCAACCCTATTGGCTATGTGGTCTGCATTGGCAGACCTACCGGGTCGTCGCGTCGGGGCGTCGTAATTGAATGCGCAAGCGATCCTACGGCGTCCTATTAAGACGGGTGAGGGCTGGTGGGTTTTAGGGTAGTACTATCGTTTCTGGCCGGTGAATCCAACATAAGCACTTGTCGTATGCGTCAATGTATTTCCCAACATTAAAAAAAAAAGAAAAAAACAATAGGGGATGAAAGTTTGTATGAAGATATCGTCATGTTTAAAGCTAGATATAAATAAAAAAAATATTCAAAGTTCGTAAAAATTATATCCTAAAGAAGGCATCTAAAGTCTTATAAAAAGCAGTCTCCTACACACTTTTAAAGCAATATATTTGGTGGGATAACGAAATTTTAATCAGATAATGAATTTGTAAGTCTGGACCCCTATGGTGACAATCCGCTTGGGTCATGGTGTTAGTATGTATATTTGTCGTGTGTGTTATGGTTCATCCATGGGAACCTTACAACACCCCCCCCCCCCCCTTGGTAAAACCCATTAACTTTTTTCAACTATTGTAAAATATCTTTATAATTACGACTCTTAACAAAACCGTCGGTTATAAAATTGATGGACTTGAAATCAGTCACTTACCGGATCGTCGAAAACTTCTTCAATTCTTGTATATATGTCCTTTCCGCGTTTCTGCCTCACCAATAAGTACAGGTTTTCTACACCCGGACAGGACCGAAGCAGTTTCTCCATTAATATTTTTCCAAGGAACCCTAAAATGAAAAAGCATCCAATTTTTTTCAATACAAATTATTGAAATACCTCAAAATTAATTTTATTTATTTTAATATATTTGATAATTTCGTAGTTCAATATAGTCTAAGATCCGAAGTAAGCTCGTGCCTCGCTCATCTGCTTTCTATAAACATGACTAACGTAGATAGATTTTACTTAAAATGGAGGGGAAAGAAAAAAGAAAAGTCTATAAACCTGTTACTACCAAATGCCAAAGTTGAAATCCGATGCGAAACTTTTTGGCATAAAAAAACTATAAAAGAATTCTTGTATAAAGATAAATTTTTTTTAATGGCTATAACGATTTTGATTAAAATTTGTACTGAGATAACGTTATTCTTTTCTAAAGGAAACGCACTTATTTTTTTATTGCGGAAAAACGGCGAGCTTTTTGGTCCTAAAGCTCAAGCTTGAACGCACAGTCTAATTGTGAAATAAACTTATGTAATTATATAAGATGTCAGTATTAATTCGATCGATTTTTTTATTTGCTCGTGGCTTTAGTCCTTTAAAATGTTGGCCAGATTACATCAAAATCGGCTTAGTAGTTAAAGGGGGAGTTACGAGTAGTAATAAACAGAGATACAACTCACAATACGAAGTAGGCAAGACATATAATGAGATTAGCCATAGACATAATTTAGACAATAGACATAATTTAGTGCACGAGTGTACGCGCAGACACAAGTGCACTCTCTATTCCTATCACCCTCATACTACGGTGGGACGACTACTCGACACGACCAGTGAGAGCTAAGGCGCAGGACCGACGGCTTTACGTGCTCTCCGAGGCACGGAGGTGAAACACCACCAACTTCCCAACTCCGGGCTGTTATCGAGACTTACTAAACAGAAAGACTCAATAACTAAACTTGGCCCGACTCGGGATTAAAACCAAGGGGCTTATATTGACACAAAATTTACTAAAAATGAACTATGACGAAACTGAGCAATTTCTTAACATATCCTTAATACAAAAATATAAACACACACTCACACACATACACACACACACACACACACACACAATTTTTAATATTCTTCACTATTAATTTATCACATATTGTCCTGATGGTTGAGTTGATGGTTGGGGGTACCCAGTAATACGGGTTCTCACCCAATACAGGGGCCCTTAGAACTAGTTGTAACGCATATTGTATAAAGCAATAAAGATTATTTCATTTTTTTTTCATAGCCTGTAGACCAATGATAGTACCAGTTTTGAGTATATCTCACCTGTAGCTCCAGTAATTAAAACATTCTTGCCATTATAAAACTCCTGCACTTCCGTAAATTTTTGCATGTTCATATTAGAATCTACACAACTTTTAACAACATTATCACAATCGACACAGTAGTTTTTATCTAAGCCGCTCTCAGCATAGTTTTTCATCGTGGGCGAAAATTTGGTAGCCATCTTAGTTGTCACTCTCTCGTTGACATGTCTGTAACAAACATATTTTTATATTAATAAAATGAAACAAAATCGCTTTCGCATAAAATTACTATTATAATATTGGTTCTAATTTATTTTTTTATTGTAAATCAAAATATTTTTCAGTTTTATTATTATTTACATTTTTGTTCTATCCATTTTGAATGTTTTACATTAAACATGGTCACTCGCTTTGCTGAGGTTCGTCATACATATAATTTTTGTACATTGTACGTACATACGACAAGTAGAAATTTATTAAAAAAAACCTCACTTGGGAAAATATTAATTTCCTTCATCATTCACCATTTTCATTTTCAAAACATACCTATATCGAGTCGATAGATTTTCCGATAGTAAAAAGTATGCTAATTGTTAACTCACTTAATAAGTTAATCAAAAAGAAGCAGCA
Organism: Boloria euphrosyne; assembly: GCA_951802675.2. Taxonomy (NCBI): domain Eukaryota; kingdom Metazoa; phylum Arthropoda; class Insecta; order Lepidoptera; family Nymphalidae; genus Boloria; species Boloria euphrosyne. The sequence continues at coordinate 2,934,680 of OX637900.1, read as the reverse complement.
TTACCAGAACACATTAATATAATTAGGGTTCCGTAGCCAAATGGCAAAAAACAGAATCCTTATGGATTCGGCATCTACTGTATTAGAGTAAATGTATTCTGTGAACCGCATTAAGATTTTCACACAAAAATAGAAAAAAACAAAAAAATTTGGGGGTTCCCCATGAACTGAAACTCAATTTTTTTTTTCATCAAACCCATACATGTGCGGTATCTATTGATAGGTCTTGAAAAATGTTATTGAGGTTTCTAATATCATTTTTTTTAAACTATAGTAAGTATAGTTTGCGCGAGAGACACTTCCAAAGTGGTAAAATGTGTATAAAGTCGGTTTTGCGATGCGTGAAACCCGAACATTGTTTTCGTTAAGTACTTTTAATTAAACTTATTATATGTAATAAGTTATTCTTATTATTATATGTGTTTTAAAGTCGATAATAATATTTTCTAATTCACTTATATACACACTCCCATACACAGCCCACAGCTGGGCACGGACCTCTCTCAGTACGAGGGGGATCAGACCATAGTCCACCGCGCTGGCCTAGTGCGTGTTGGCGGACTTCACATGTCTTTCGAAAACTTGCTAGGTTCTCTCAGACATGCAGGTTTCCTCACGATGATTTCCTTCACCATAAAACAAGTGGCAATCATATTAGAAATTATTCAAACATGAAAATATCAGAGGTGCGACACCCGGATTTGAACCCATTACTCAGATATCCAAGCGACGGTACCACTGCGCTACCACTGTTTACTGGGCTACTAGTTCTTGTCATTACAGGTTAAGGTTCACTAAAACTGTGATTGAAGTCTGAAATAAGATTATAATTGGCTGTTTATAATACTGTTCGCGTCGCTATAACCGCAATGTATGCAAAGTTCAAGAAGCAAATAAGAAAAATAATTACTCGAAGCAACGTTAAGAACAGTAGATAATAATCACTGACGTTCATAAAATTAGTAGAATAAAATTCTAAGTCAAGTCTGTAATATACAGTGATGTATAAGATACCTTAAATAAAGTATCTTTAATAAAAAATGCAAAATACTTTTAAATGAAGTATTTTAGATACCAGATGCAAATTAATTCCTGGAATGGTATCTCAAATAAATATAAAAATGTATCTTATGAATACTTTTTGCAGATAAAAACTTTTGAAAATTAACAGCTTTTTTAATAAAACAATATTTTTAGGATTCCGTACCCCAAAAGGAAAAAGGAACCCTTATAGGATCACTTTGCTGTCTGTCTGTCAAGACCCTTTTTCAGGAACTCGTGGAGGTAACAAGCTGAAATTCATATCAAATACTCAGGTCTAATGGCCCTTGGAGCTGGGAAAAAATCTGACTTCAATGCTAACGCAATCAAAAGAAGCAGCAAATTAGCCACATATTTTGAAACTCGAAACTACTCGCAAGGGAATGAAACTTAAAGGATACTTCCAGTCGACCTAGAATCACGAAATTTGGCAAAAAAACAAGGTCTTACAGCACAAATAAAGGAAAAATATCAAAAAATATAAAAAAATAAAGAATGCACCCATACATAGTTGACGCCAATTAAGATATCCTCTGAGTTGTATAGGTCATACAATTTAGAGAACTAGCTTAATTGTTATAGATAATGGTACGGAACCCTTCGTGCGCGAGTCCGACTCGCACTTGACGAATTTTTTCCCATGTAAAACGCGTTGATCGCGCAAATGTGATACAATCATAATATTTTTAAGGTTTTAATTGAGACTAAACCAGTTCTTCAAATCACATCAAAATATTCTTATTTTAATAAATAATAATATTTTCTTTAAATAGACTACAAGATCTTTTGAATCGTCATTTTTATATTTAAACTTTAGATTAAAATGTCATGTTTGAATTAAATGTCAAATGTATGTGAGTTCATGTACAGATCTATTATATAAAAATCTCATGTCACACTATTTGTTATCGAACTCCTCCGATTTTTTTGTGTATATTTAGTAGTTCTGAGATACGGAGGCTATTTTTCATTCCCCTAGATGATAAGGGTGGCCCTCTCCAGTTGATTTATTTTATTTCTAGACCAAATTTTTACTTTTCACTTTAAAATTCTTTTGCCCCTAAATTTTCATCCCATGCACGCGAGCGGAACCGCGGGAATTGCTAGTAATTCTATAAGTTTTGTGCTTTATGATCGTTACATGCCCCCAAATGAGAAGAGTCCTTCAACAGGGGCAGAACTTGGCAAACTGGTGTTTATTTTTTTTTTGTGCACCTAAAATGTCACCATAGAATCAGTTATATATTACTAAAAGTATTTTACCAAACATAATATTTACAAAATATTAATATACCAAATATGAAACTCGACGAAGACGAAGACGTAGGAATGCTGATAGTACAAGTTCTAGTACATTAACGATACTAATCCTGAACTATGGAGATAGAACCATGGACGTATCTCCAAATCCCTAAAAGACTGTTGATTTAGAGATGAGATTTATTTTGTATTGCGTCCCTTTGATTTTCCTTTAACGCTGTAGGATAGATGGTACCTCTAGGTTACCATTTACTGCGTTTAAGGGAAGGAAGGTAAAAATCTACTATCTCATACGTTGGTTGGGTATCATTCGAATATTTATTCCCGAGAATCAAACCCACGACCGCTTGAACAGTGTTCTTACATCCTAGCCACCATCTAGGCAATTATAATATAATAATCTACTTACAACTAATGAGGAAACACTGCACAATTACTAATTCGTCATAATGCTTGATCTCTGATCCTAATAATACTTTGCATCAACACTGTTTTTACATTCATTTTGCTTACTTATAAATATTCTATAATTATAATAGAAGAACAATAGTATAATACGCGAAATAATATATTAGATGCGAATGTATTTCATAAAATACGGGTTTATTTTAGATTAACGACTCATTCTCTTAACCCTACATTGCATTTTGTGCCATATTTGGTACAATCAAAATGATTACGTCTAGCGTTCGTTTAAAGACTCCTACCATCATTTTTCGCCTGATGGATGATTTTACACACATCTAGCAACGGTTTAGTTATGGCAAGTGTAATCAGATGGTGTTCGCTGTCGAATGATATTTCGAATCGTTCAAAATTTAGACGATCGACGGAAACTCATTGTTTACGTTAATTCAAAATTATAAAAAAAATAAGTTTTTTGAATATTTGAAAGTGGGAAAAATATATTTGTATTGGACATAGTGTATATTAAACGAAGGTAAGTTATTTTTTTTAAATATAACTGTTTTATATACTAAAATATCAATTTATTTCTATGTTCCAGATATGGTACACTATGCAATAGTTAACATCTAACATTTTGTTTGGATTGGATTTTATTACAGATTATGACGAAGATGAACATGTCTGACAAGGTAGTCGAGCAGTATTTAGATACCATCAGGGAGTGAAGACGGTCAAGACTTCTCGGACGTGGAAAATGATGATGACATAGCGAGAATAAGACAAAACTTGGACCAATTGAATGAATATGTTAGTGAGTCTAAAAATGAAATTTCGCCTTCCAAATATGCACCATCTTTTTTTACTAATGCAGCTACCCTTGCTGAAAATGATAATGAAGAACCTACAGATCCTTATGCTAGTATTCCGGGGTCAAGGAGGTCATCACGCTAAAGAAGGAGTTCTTTCACTATCCCAGTTATAAGGAATCGAATTTCGAAGAATGTTACTGCCAATCGAAGAAAGAAAAGAAATATAATTAGGAAAAAGACACCTTTACAGGCCCACTATACTCAATTTTCCGGAAATATAAATTAATAGCCACCGATTACAAAATTACACACTCCATTGCAATATTCTTTATTTTTTTTTGACGAGGACCTATACAACCACATAGTTGAAAAAATGCATTTTAGCATTCAAAAAGACCCCTCTAAACCCTTCCTTATCACCACATATGATATAAAAAAGTTTTTAGATATATGTTTACTCATGGACATAGCTCCATTGTCTAATATACGGATGTAATGGGAATCTGAGTTAGGTTTACCTTTAGTAAGAGAGACGATGACCGTGAATCTTTTCGAGAAGAAGACAATTCTTGCACTTCAATGAGAACTCCTTACAAGCTCATCCAGGACATGATCGCCTTCACAAAATAAGACCAATACTAGAAACTCTCAAAAAGAAACTCAAAAGAATCGACAACGCTGCAAGTATCCTCAGTGTAAAAGTAAAACATATATATCTTGCGAAAAGTGTCGTGTTTAGTTATGCTTCAATAAAGAGAACAATAGTTTTTACCAATTTCATCAGTAAATAGAGGTATTTTAATTTAAAATGAAATATTTAATTTTGTTAATTGTTCCTAATTAAAAACCAAATACTAGTGTAATTGCATACTGTACCACATATGGAACAGAAATAAAAAAATAAATATCTATTAAATTAATAGGTTATGATTGTTTTTATTATCATTTCATCTATCTAGGCCCTATGTAGAACAACATATAATTTTTTGAGCCGAAAATAAAAAATCATGCATTGTAGGGTTAAATAAGTATAAATTAAAAGGAATTTATATAAACATATTATATGTATATCATAGCAGCAGCATATTATAGCAGGTATAGAGTGTAGATACTTTTTATTTATAATGCGCTTAGACTAACTTAATTTTTTTTTAATTTTTTCAGGATTTAATAAAGATCTATTATCTAAAATCTAAAATAAAAAAAAGGTGCATGCCAGGTAAAAATAAAGGAAGACCAAAAAAAGTAATTCTTGATGAGTTTGATAAGTGCGCCATCAGTAACAAAATCCGTGCAAGGTGCCGACTTTAAGGAAGCTACATCGCGTGTTAAAGGAAGGCGAACTTTACTGGTGGAATCAAAAATCACTATTATTAAGCGAAAGCATTATAACAACCATAGTTCAGAATAGGTCCTTAATTTTCGATCCCTGAACTCACAACACTACTTTTGTTTAAATTTTTAAACTGCACATTACATCCATTCAGATAATGTTTAATATAAACATCTTTGATATTATTTCCGACTTTTTTAAATGTTTATAAAAATTGATGTTTAATTAACATTATCATTAACATTTACCATTCCTTTAAACAAAAAACAGTACATTTTAAAATACTTTCAAAGTATCAAGATGTTACAGTTGCATACATAATATAAGATGTACATAAAGTACCACATTGCGTCTATCTGTCCGCGATAAATTCAAAAACTACTGAACTGATTTTCATGTGGTTTCCACCTAAATAAGGACTGATTTATGACAAGATTTAGGTGTATAATCTATCGAGGTTTTGAATTTATTCGCTGAACAATTATGAAGAATATTGATGAAGATATCCGAAGAAATCCGAAGAGCTTTGTACCTAGTTTCAAGTATGAGCGTAGAGTGCCTTTTCAATAACTACTAAACAGATTTTAATTAAACTTTACAGTAAAATAAATTATGATGACATGACTGAACTACGCGGACTGAGTCGCGCGCAAACACTAGTTTTATTTGCCTTATACTTGTGACCTTATCTTCCTCGGTGCATATATTTGCAATTGTAATATTAGAGAAGGTCAGAAGTGACGAACTTATAAACAAATATCAACATACTGATAGCTTTTCGCAAAATTTTTTTTCTAAAATCCCTCAATCTAAGTACCTATCTAAGTACTGCTGAAAATCACAAAAAATGAAAATCCTGTGCAGCACTTTTAGCTCGCGCTAAGTTAAAACATCGTAAGGAAACCTGCATTTCTAAGAGAATGACAGGTAAATTACGCAAGAACTCGGAGGCCTAAAAGTGGGACGTTAAATAGTCAAAAATGATCTTACATAATAATATCAGAGGTACAAGATTTAGGTTTGAACTCACTTCACTTGGTTTTCATATCAAGAGCATTACCACTGGTCTACTTCTGTCTCGCTTCAACCATCTAACATCGGTAATAGCGGCCTATCCCAACAACAAAACAATTACCTAGGACATATTTTAGAACCCGGATCTCGCACCTCCTATATTTTCATATGCGTATCTGTGTCAATATCAATATTATGACCAGTTCTGCAGTGAAGGAAAACATTGTGAGGACATCTGTATTGAACTTGGGAGCCTAACAAGTTCCGCCGACCCGCACCTAGCCAGCGTGGTGGGCTATGGCTTTATTACACTGGCAATGCTCTATCAATGCAATGTTAAGACAGCTTAATTATTTGTTTATCTAATATAAAAATAGGGTTTATACAAATTATAAATTAGTGATGCAACGATATTCGTATTCGCCGAATATCATTACGAATATTAAAAACGAATATAAAAAGACAGCCCTTATATTTCGAAATACAAGAAATCTGGTAAGTGAAAATTCTTTATAGCTTTATTTGTTCGTTTTTTGTTATAAAGAATAAAAAGATATCGGTTTGTCTGCATGACTTCTTAGTGAACCGTCCCAAAACAAACTCATTTGACGAGTTTATTTTGTATTGTTCGGGGACTTAAAATTATTTTAATGGTTTATAGATGACGAAAGTAAAGCTATAATATACAGGTATTGTGCTAGCACTGTCTTTAGAACTGAAGATTATTTTCGACCGCTAGGTATGTAAGACCAGAAAAAAAAATCGCCCAATGCCTAATAAGTTACAAATGTTGTGCTTTTTGAACAAAAACTGGTCAGTAGTTAATTTCAATTATTAAATATCTTAGTAATAAAAAATAGTGTGTACTATTTATAACTTTGTTCAATTCGTATTCGCCGAATAGTAGATTTGATATTCGTATTCGGATTCGTATTCGTTAACGTAGTATTCGTTGCATCAATATTATAAATTAAATAATTATATAGGCTAGTATACGTCTACATATGTAAATATATATATATACGAATAGATGTACAAATAACCAATTAATTCAAAAAATACATTTTGTAGTGGACCGAATTGTGAATCTGAACTATTGTCGAATTAACTCGAACACACCCAAAACATTTCATCAAAATCGGTCCAGCCGTCTAGGAGGAGTTCAATTACACACGCACAGAAGTGTTTTATATATAAAGAGAAGCAATTCCCGCTGCTCCGCCCGCGTTCTAACAACTATTAAAAAATAGGGATCGGTAGAAGAATGAAAATTAATAATAATAAGGGATAAGTATAAGTATTTTTTGATGCCAAATCTTAAAAAGAAATTGGTATAAAAAAAAATAATTAGGTGAAAAGGGCCACCCTTGTCACCTAGGGGAATAAAAAATAGCCTACAACCTATTCTCAGACCTACCAAGTATACACAAAAAAAATCATAAAAATCGGTCAAGTCATTTCGAAGGAGTTCGATAACAAACACTGTGACACGAGTTTTTTACATATAAGATTAGTTAAGCTTTGAAACTGTAGACGATGTGTAAGTCGTAAATTGGTTTGTGAAATGAATTTATTATATATTTTTTAATTATCTGTAAAGATAATAAAATTGATCTTTGTAGGTATATTAAATATTATTTGGCAAATCTACTCGTATTATACAAGTAATATAGATAATAAAGTTATTGACACAGATGTCTATGTGGGAATGAAACAGAATTTTGAAGAAATTTCGTATTAATACCTGGTTTTCCGGGTCAAAGTATAGGATACTTTTTACTGCGGGAAAATATTTAATCTCTGACAAATCAAAATAATAATAATAACCGTCAAAATGTATATACGGACCTAGTTTTATAATATAACAGACAGAAAGACAGACAGACAATAATTCTAAAACCTAAGATAAGATGTTAAAAATATTTAATGTAAAGATACGACTTTGCGTTTTATTATATTTATTACATGATTCTATCAAAAAGCTCCAGCCAGTTACTTCAATACTGTAGAATTATTGTAATTTACAAATTAATTTGAATAACAAAGTATAATTAAGTTTCCTTCATGATCCATTAGGTTCTTCCGTCAACTTTTCTTAATATTACAACTATTTTGAAACAATTGATTTTATTTTGAGAAAATTATAAGGTAGAGTCAATATCAATATTAATTTTCAATAAAAGTTACAATAATTTGAAATATTTAAAACAAATTTACACTCTTATTGATTTGCCTGACGTAGCTCTTAAACTCAAGCTCACAATTTCTTTATACTTAAAGTTATATATATACAAAAACCAATTGCTGTTCGTTAGTCTGTCACTAAAATTAACTAGGCTGAACCTATTTCGTAATATTTTTTTTGGTTTGTTTGGAATTAATCAAGGCTAATCCATAAAAACATGCTGAAAAATCGGAAAATACAGAAATATTGAGTTTGTACATCACTTACCGTTAAAACTTAACTCTATAGATATAGAAATAACTAGGAAACACGACGCTTCGCTGGGCGTAAGTTAAAATAAATAAAATTGTTTGCATTTAATTTTCTAATAAAATAAAAGTAGCCTAAGTTACTCCTTATAACATTAGCTATCTGTACGTGAAAGTCCCGTCAAAATCGGTCCAGACGTTTCAGAGATTAGCCGGAACAAACAGACAAACAAAAAAAAATTATTTTTTAATGTAATTACCGTATATACTTTCATATGCATTTAACGAAAAGTAGTTAATTTGAAATTGAAAACGGACACTTCAATGTTATTTATATGCACAATATATTAGTAAGGTAATTAAGAGTTACGTACAATTAAGTCACCAAGCAGTGCACAGCTTCACTGACGAAATGACACTAACGAGAGGAAGTGTGAATATCTTGTGAGGGCTTTTATTTACTTCGCACTATAGAATATAGGAATGATCTATAAGTATATACTAGGGCGATATATTGTTCTACAGTATGTAATAGAAGGTATTAATTTATAAATGTAATTCAATTTTCTTGTGGCTTCAAAGTTTTTGCTTTATTATTTTTTATTTACACTTCTATATTCTATTAATATTATTATAATTAAGCTAACAAATCCGGCCCGCTTCGCTGGGCGTAAGTAAAAATATTAAACGGTGTTTATAGTTTTTTAATAAAATAAAAGTAGCCTAAGTTACCCCTTATAACATCAATCTGCGAGTGAAAGTCCCCCGGCAGATACCGCCGCAACCGATATGTCCCTGCATTTTAAATCATTCATTCAAATTACATACTATAAAGGGCCATATTGATCTATATTATATGCACAATTTATTTAAGGTACTTAATTGGGTAAGGACTAATGCTGTATTGCTTAAAATCGCTTCGTAAAGAAGTCATTATTTCTCGTAAAACGTAAAGGATAAAAAATAGTTATTGTGGGCTATTCCTAAGAGATCGACATATACCATCACGGATGGTATATGTCGAACCGACATTCGGCTGTTACCTCCGGGTAGCAGCCGAATGGGCCGGCACGCCCCGTATAGTACCACTCTCTCACAGGAGACCGGCGTGAAGTGGCAGCTATGCTGTCGCGTTTCGTCCGGTAAGTGAGAGTCCGGGAGGCCCACTTCCCATCCCTACTCCCGTCCTTCTCCCTCCTCCCTCCCTCCCTTTCCTGAAAGGCCGGCAACGCATCTGCAAGCCCTGTGGTGTTGCAGATGTCCATGGGCGGAGGTGATCACTTACCATCAGGTGAGCCTCCTGCCCGTTTGCCCCCTTTGTCCCATAAAAAAAAAAACTATTCTGTAGAGCTTTTTCAGGTGTACAATACTGAAGTACATTATTTTGATCTATCTCGTAGAGTTTAGCCAGCGTTTCAATGTAAGCGCAAAAATGTGTTTATTTACGACATCACATTAAACACCTCTAAAACTATCAGTGTTCCTCTACTATATTATGCATGTATTATACATATAAACCATCCTCTTGAATCACTCTATCTATTTAAAAAACCGCATCAAAATCTGTTGCGTTTTTTTAGTTTTAAAGATCTAAGCATACATAGGGACAGACAGACAGAGAGGTGACTTTTATATTATGTAGTGAATCAAACTGAGTCGGATCTTTACATTGAATATTTTTTGGAAAATTTTATTGAAATAGTAATTATTATACATACAAAGGCCGAATCTATAGTTTTAAGAATTTTTGTCTGTCTGTATGTATGTTTGTCACGAGAAAACCACTGGACCGATTTTGATGAAATTTGGTATGATGATAGCTGGTTATCCGGACCAGGATATAAGATACTTTTTACTGCTGGAAGATATCTCTTTTCGGAGAAATCTCAACTAACCGTTGCAAACAGGCTATAAAACATCACACAGTATGAGAAATCTAAGAATTTGGTTTCCGTTTCCGCGGAAAATGCTGAAAATAAAATCCAAATTGAGTCGAAACTGTACGTTGAATTATGAAAAATCCGATTGAAATAGTCATTATTATGGAAACAGGCCAAATCTATAGTTTTTAAAATGTTTGTCTGTCTGTTTGTGACCCCATCATGAGAAAACTACTGGGCAGATTTAGTTCCGGGATTAAAAATATTTTTTACTTCTGGAAACTGCCTCATAAAATATTTCCGGTCCTTAGAACACGGCAGGAGCCGCGAGAACTGCTAGTCTATATAGTTATTTTAGGGTCACTGAAATTATTATTGCTTGTTGGCTGTAACTGTTTCTAACGGTTGTTTTGGCTCAGTTTGTAGAAACCCTACTCGCTGCGGCGGTCGCGGGTTCGAGTCCCACTGGATGTTTTCATTTGTGGAATGAGCACGGATGAGACATCAGAATTTAATACGAAGAAGATCAGGCAACGTCCACTAGGCTAGCCAAGTGAGGGTTGGCGGACTATTTTGTTCTTTGAGAGATGCAGGTTTCCTCATGACGTTTTTCAACAGGCCTTTTAATACCTACAATTTACAAGTATATTGTATTGATGTATCTCTTAAAGTGTGAGGGAATGAAAGATTTTCCTGTATTTTCCCAAATTTTCCGTTGATATTAATTGATTGCAGCTATTTCAGGATATTGGGAAGCCCTGGATGAGGCCTTCACCTGCAAAGAGGTTCTTGCAAACGTGAAATAAAAACTAAATCAAAATGTGATTAATTATCATAATAATAGACACTTAAGCACTCAATCATTATTTTTTGCATAAACTAATAACCCTATATTAAATATTATTAATAAGGCTTTTTATTATTATTAATTTACGTGTCTTACGGTGAAGGAAAACATCGTGAGGAAATCGTCAATTTGAGAGCCTAGTAAGTTTTCGAAATATACCGATATGATGTGGCAACGCATACTTGGCCAGCATGGCGATTCTGGCTATATAGTCTATACCAGTGTTTCCCAAAAATTGTTTTGCCATGGCCCGGGAATTTTCAAACTGCCCCTTCATCACCCACTTAATACTTTTAAACTCAAGCTCGTTCCATTAGGTAAAATAATTCACATTTATTATTACTAAAAATGGTTCATTAATACATACTGCGATGCGTCGATCTATAGTAAGTATTCTGTATTACTTTTTTAAATAACGATCTCGTCGTTGCGACCCGGTATTTTATTTTGATGGCCCGGTACCGGGTCGCGACAAAGCTATTGGGAAACGCTGGACTCCATATCCCTCTTCTTGAAAGAAAGGTCGTACCCAACAGTGGAGAAAATAATTAAAATGTCTGAAACCATGAACATTACTATTGCTCCTATTATTATCTATGTATCTTTTCTTTATCACTACATATTATAAAACAAAGTCCTCCGCCGCGTCTGTCTGTCTGTTAGCGATAAACTCAAAAACTACTGCACCGATTTTCATGCTGTTTTCACCAATGGATAGAGTGGTTCTCGAGGAAGATTATATTATAGTATAATATAATTTGTCAAGTTTTGTATATGTTACAGTTAAAACCCGTTCTCAGTTACAATCTAGTTTTCACTAAGGCGTTTTGTGTAAACTAGTTTTGATTAGTAAAAACGCGTTGTAACTGAGAACGGGTTTTAACTGCAACATATACATTTAATAGCGGAACCCGCGGCTTCGTTCGCCCTAAATGTAGGGACGCGCCCGAGCGGAGCGAGTCGCTAGTTCTAATAGACCAGTCCTCTCCAATTTTTTATTTTATTTTTTATTTTTGGACCAAATTTTTATTTTATTTTTTTTATGATTTGAAATAAAAAAATACTTATAACCCTAAATTTTCAACTTTCTATCACCAATCCCTAACTTTTAATAGCGATTAGAACGCGGGCGGAGCCGTGGACATTGCTAATATATACATAAGATGTCAACAAGCTAACCAAGGAGCAAAAACATACATTGCCTTTAAAAATGCATTACTATCTGATTTCCTACATAATATGAGAACCACTTATTTATCCATTTCTAAAACACTAACGTTTTATTCTTGCGTCAATAAAGTACGCACCTATATCTGGATTTTTGCTATACATTTTATGGCATTCTTTCAAATGGCTGCCTTTTGGCAATAAATAAATTAAAAAAAAAAAAACAATTCAACAGCCAATATTTTTAGACTCCAATTATTTCGTATGATTTCTTGTTTTCTTCTTCTTTTTCTGGCAGTATTTTTGTTTTCAGAGATTATCCTCTACACACAAGCTTACAAACTCACAAACTTTGTGGGCGGTGTACCAGATATGTACCATTGGGATTGCTCCTGGTACTTCTTCAGAGAAGTCAAGAGCAGAGTGCACTGTGGAGTAGCAACCCTGTGGCTGCGTAGTCTGCTTTAGCAGACCTGCCGTCGGGATGCCTTGGTTAATAATTAAGATGGGGGAGGTTCTGTTAGGACTTAGATTCATAGATTTAATATAATCTATGATTGGGTTTCAGTGGGTAGTACTGGCTAGAAGCCAGTATGTCCCACACATCTCATTATAAATAAATAAATATAAGTAAGTAGTGATGTTAACACACAGCACAATCTAGTTCCATGGTAAGTTACGAGGCTTGTGTTACGGATACCAGATTGTTGATGCACTATACATATATAACTTAAAATACATACATATTATAAATATAAACACCCATGACTGAAGTACAAACATTCCTGCTCATCACACAAATGAATGCTCCCGATGGGACTCGAACCCACGACCGCTGGCAAAAGAATTAGGGTAGCTACAAACTTAGCCAAACGTGTCATCAATTATAAGATATCATACATAAATATGTATAACAATAGGTAATCACGTGTTTTAACGACAACACGCAGCCAGTTAAATGAACAATGTACTAAAATATGAGTGCCTACTAGGCATTAAGTTTAATTAAAGTTATAATACCGGCATGTAAGCATGATGAATAGGGTTTTTACAATAACGCACATATAAAAAAATCCGAGTCGCATCTGTATATTAAGTATTCTTTGGAAAGTCTTATTGTAATAGACATTATTGTATAAACAAAGGCAGAATCTATAGTTTTTAGAATTTTTGTCTGTCTGTCTGTCCGTGGCCACATCAGGAGTAAACTACTTGACAGATTTTGATGAAATTGCGTATGAATAGTTTTTTTACTGCGGGATATATAGAATAGTTTTTTTACTGCTATCTCATCTCTTAGAAATATAAGCTAACCATTAACGTATCGTATGTAAACGTTATGTTTTTTTTTAATATATGGGTATATGTATTTGTTACATGGATATGCGTAATGGTTCCAGATTATGGTACAAAATTGCCTTACACACATTCTTCGAATTTTTAAGGATAGTATAAAATTAGTTAGGGCGACATTAACTGCCCGCGCCCTTGAGCATACACCAAAGAGTATAGATAATATACTGGCATACACTGCCGCCCGTCGCCCGCTTCAACGCGCACCAAGATTATTCGAAAAAACAACCCATCTTGATTTATCAAACACAATACAAATAAAAACAGTACCTATACTAAAATATGGGTCATTAAATTGTCTTTTATATGATTAAAGTTTCATGTAAATACGTCCCATAGTTTTTGCGTGATAGTCGTTTTTTTGTCCGCGTTAGACATTACTTTACAAATTAATTACACTATGTTATTAAAATATAATTTCACATTTTCACATATCAAATTATGAATAAAATTGTCTAGTATAACATATATTTTTTTCAAAGAAATAAGACTAGAAGTTTAGACGTGATGTTCAATATAAAATCATTAAAAGTTGTTTATCTGCGCCTTAAGTAGTTATAACTACTTGCAGATTTTGTTCTATATATGATATAGATATATACTTGATATTCCCGCGGCTCCACACGCGTTCTAAGACATTATTAAATAATAGAGATTGGTGGTAGGGGGATGAAAATTTAGGGTTTTAAGAATTGTTTGATGCCAAATCATAAAAAAAACTGGTCTAAGAAATAAAAAGAAAAAATTTGGAAAGGGCCACTCTTATGACCTAAGGGACTAAAAATAGCTTATTTATTTTCAGAGCTACCAAATATATACAAAAAAAAATCATAAAGTTCGGTCAATCTGTTTCGAAGAACTTGGATAACAAACGCTGTGACACGAGATTTTTATATATTAGACAAGAGATTAGAGGAAGATAACAGGAATTTAAAACAAAAAAAGGTGCTAAACTAGTTTAAAGCGTCACATATACCAGTTATATAAAATTCGTCCGACACTTATTATTCGGAAGACGTATTGACAATTGACCCCCTTCGCTATAACACTTTCGCTCTTCAAAATATAGTTAACCTACAAATGAACTATCAATCTTCTGTTTAGTTTGTGCGAAATGCTTCAGATTAATCGACTTTATTCTACACTAGTGACTTACCCTTTCTTCACTCGGGTTGGTCCCTAGGTGCTGTCTGCCAAATTTAAAGTTTGTAGCACAAATATCCGTCTTGTAATAAAAGTAAGCTAAAGTAAACCTAATCTACCTCGGATAACATTACCTATCTGCTAGTGAATGTCCCGTCAAAATCAGTCCAGCCGTTTCAGGGATTAGTCGAAACAAACAGACAGACAGACAAAAATTTAAAAATTGTTTTTTTGATGTAAGTACCGTATATACTTTTTTAAGCATACGCATTTAGTGAAAAGTTGACCAAGTAATTACAAACAGACTCTTCAATTTTATTTAAATATGTCTAGAGGTCAAATATTCGCGTAAATATAAGAAAAAGTAAATACCTACCTAAGTTTTATTTTCCCCGATAGCAGAATCCTATCTAAAATCCCACTTCTTTTGACGACACGTTTGACTCAGTTTTTAGTGCCCCTACTTGCTGTAACAGCGGCTGCAGGTTCGAGTCTCGATGGGGCCATTTATTTTGAACACGAATGTTTGTACTCCAGGCACGGGTTCATTTATAATATGTATGTATTAGAAATTATATAGTTATGTGTAGTATATCAACTATCTGGTATCCGTAACACAAGCCTCGTAGCTTACCACGGAGCTCGATGGCGCTATGTGAAATGATGTCCAATGTCAACATTTTTATTTATTACTATATTTATATTTGCTGCACCAAAAAGAACCAAACTCTTGAAACAATGGAAAATAGTTTTGTCATTAACATACATGCCTACCTATTTAATATATATACATATTCAATTTCCTAACGATTGATGATTTCCTGACGACGAGGATCGCGTCAAAAGTTATAATTGAATTAACTTCCCTCATCCCTGTACCCTCGTTATCATACTGCAGTAGCATTGCAGATTCTCATGCAAATAAATAAATGCTTGCAGGTCAAAGGTACTAGTGTGTTGGAGAAGGAAAACACCTACGGTGAAGGAAACCTGCATGTCTTTGAAAACCTAGCAAGTTTTCGTAAGACACGTGAAGTCCGCTAACACGCACTAGGCTAGCGAGGTAGACTATGGCCTGATTCTCCACGTACTGAAGGAGGCCCGTGCCCAGCAGTGGGACGTTTAAAAGGGCTGATGACATGATGACGTATAAAATACTAAAAAATAAGATAATTTCATCAAAATCAGTCTAATGGTTTTCTTGTAATGCGGTCACAGACAGACCGACAAACATTCTAAAAAACTATAGCGAATCTATAGTTCATCTTTATCTCGTTAAAATTATAATTTCAATCAGAACTTCCCAAAAATTAAATGTACAGATTCGACTAAGTTAGTTTTTTTTATAAGTACCTATAGACCAGCGACTGACCGTTGCTTCGCTTTTTTTCAACTGAACCTTCATTTTTTCTAAAATAGAAGTGACTTCAGTGTCTCGAAATAATATGAACTAACTGCCAAAACTGGCTTTAATGACCTTTAAGTGCCTGAATTATTTAAAAATATTAAAAATTATTTTATTGCATTAGTAAACATGCTCTATCATAAAATCTGTAGTAAAAATTATTTTTGTACTTTGGACTAATATAAAGAAAACTCTTAACGTCTAAACCAAATAACATTAAATTTTAAAATTAAAATAGTTTATTCATCAGCCAGAGTCGTAATTGAAGATTCATTTTTTTATAATATCTACCATTGATATATATTTAAATATGTATTCGTGTTCTAATTTCATGATATGCATACATTTAAAGTTATATAATACAAACGAATCACCCTCGCTTCGCTCGGGTTCGTCCCTAGCTACCCCCTTTCGGATAAAATTTGTACAAATTTTGAATGTCTTACTTATTTATATTTAATCAAAAGCCTAAATAATAAGTTTCAAGCTTCTAGCTTTAAAAATTACGTAATTTCCATACAAAATTTCATCCCCTTTTTTTTACGTTGGGAAATACATTTGCGCATACCACCTGAACAAACTTTCATCCCCTATTTCAACCCTTTACAGCCCTTTTTTCGCCTTTAATAGTAGCTAATGTATTTTCTCAGGCTCTAGACTATCTGTGTACCAAATTTCATTAAAATCGGTCCAGTAGTTTTTGAGTTTATTCGTTACATACAAAAATACAAATCTTTCCTCTTTATAATATTATTAGTATTAGTATAGAAGTATAGATATAGTTGCTTCGTAGCTTAACACGGAACTAGATGGCGCTGTATGTTAATGTCCAAACATATTTAATATGATATATTTATAATTTAATTTCCCAAAGTTTTTTACTTTTTTTCGTTCCATGTGCTGACGATAGAAGACTTAGCTAGGTTTTAAATCTTCTGAGTGTGATTTTATCGACTACGCGCGTTGAATGTAGTAAGTCAAAGCTGGTGTAAAAACAATATTCAATGAAACGGGACCTGGGCTTTATAGGCAGAAAATTTGCATCAGCCATAAACTTTAACATGTTTAAACAAAAAGACATTTTAGAAGTTTTATAAACGTAAGACAAGCTGTTAGTGACGATGTGTAATTTATTATTAAAGTTTTTTTAAGACTGATTTCTATGTAAATAACAAAGATAAGTCAGTCCCATAGTTAAAGATATAAGAATAAATTGTAAGGGGTGTGCTACCACAGAAAAGTCATAAGTTAAGTTTCCCATTCAAAGCGGACATTAGTGCTGTGTGCAAAATTTCAGTTTTGCACACGGTACTAATCGTTAGGGCTGCCTATAAAGGGGGGAGGGGGGCGGCATTATCTGTGGTCAGGCATTCCGAATCCAGCAGTGTAAGAGAAATATCAAGGGAATAAACAGAAGAAAACTGAAGAATCAGTGTTATTATTTACTCCTCCTGCTACCTCCGAACTCTCCAGTCGATATCCCGCCAACAAGCCTTCTCCACAACAACACACTAAAGTCTAAACACAAGCGTCAACACAAACGGACAGACCATGTAGATTAGAGACCAGGAGGACCATCGCTTTATACTAAAGCATTACCAGCCTGTCCTTGAAAATTTGTAGAATTTACAACGCGCTGTCGTCGGTAAGTAGTATTTGTGAAGTTAGCTGTTTATGAGTATTGTCACTATTGTGACACCTTGAAGTTAGGTATTGAGACAACATAGCGATCGCAGCGCCTCCTTAGTATGACATTATTTCTGAGACACTACAATCTAGGGCGATGGTTCTCCTGGTCTCTAAGCTCCATGCTCCATGGGACGGACTGACAGACAGATGACAGACGGACGGACTGACAGAAATTATAATCTATCTAATCTAAATAACCCTTTGGCTACGAAACCCTAAAAATAAAATACTATTCTTTGTTAAGCGTATTTTTTCAATATCCTCAATGGGCTAAACAAGGTAAGGAATAATTAAAAATAACTAATCTAGTTTAAATAAAGTAAAATAACAAAAAACATTACTTATAATTTTCAAAATAAATTAAAATATCAAAATCTCGTAATGGTTTCGTAAATAGTGCAGATATTATTATATCTTTCGTAAAGCTATAAAAATATTGTGTAAAAAATATGACATTTCATATAATATTGTAGTAAGTAGTCTAGTAGTCTAGGTACGTTTTTTTGCGCAATTCGTATTCTTCTTTACTTAATTTGTTTATTTTATATAAAAGACATTTTATAAAACTTTATTTTTATATAGCTTACTTACTTTTCATAACACTAGTGACTAGATATCTACCAAAATCCCTTTAAAATAGTTCCAGCCGTGTATGAGATTATTTGAACAAACCGACAGACAGACCGACTATAAGCTTAAACATTGTGTTTTATACGCCTATTACCTAAGTACTCATATAAAAATTTTTACATTATAAAAAAAACTACAATTTTGTTTTTCTGTATAGATTTATATCCATTTAAATTAAAAAAAGATATAAAAAAAAGATTAATAATTTATATTACAATTAAGTCAATTAGGTCAGTGTTAATTGTATTTTGTGTTTGTGTTTTTTGTGTCACTCTAACGTTCAAATTTTATCATCATCATCAGCCCTTTTTAACGTCCCACTGCTGGCCACGGGCCTCCCTCAGTACGAGGGGGATCAGGCCATAGTCCACCGCGCTGGCCTAGTTCGTGTTGACAGACTTCACATGTCTCGCGAAAACTTGCTAGGTTTTCTCAGACATGCAGGTTTCCTCACGATGTTTTCCTTCACCGTAAGACAAGTGGTAATCATGATAGAAATGATTCGCACATGAAAATATCAGAGGTGCGAGACCCGGATTTGAACCCGCATCACTCGGTTATACAAGCAACGCGTTACCGCTGGGCTATCACTGCCTCAAATTTTATAATATTTATAATATTCCGACTTATATGAGCTTCGCTCGGGTCCATTTTTAGATGGACCTCGTAACCTAAACTTTATTCCAGGTCATAGTCTATCTGTGTTGTATTGAGCCCTTTATACTGCCCCATCACTGGGCACGGGCCTTCCGTCAACCACGCTGGCAAAATGCGGGTAGACGGACTTCACATATCTTTCGAAAACCTGCTATGTTCGCTCAGACATTCAGGTTCCCTCACGATGTTTTCCTTCACCGTCAGTGAAGTGGTAATCATGCTAGAAAATGATTCGCACATGAGAGTATCAGAGGTGAGGTCTGGAATTGAACCTGCATCACTCGGTTATCTGTCACGCACTGCCATTGCCTAAGTTTCATTCAAATTCATTCAGCCATTTTTGGTGAAGGAGTAACACATGCATTCAAAATTTCATATAATTCCAAAGAAATCTATAGCTATGAGAAGCCTGTATTGTATTCGGCTCTTTCACTTCTTAGGTCAAGTCGTGACTACGAGATTAGGCAGTGAGTGAATGACCTCTTTTATAATATACATATATCACTACATATTATAAAACAAAGTCCTCCGCCGCGTCTGTCTGTCTGTTCGCCAATAACTCAAAAACTACTGCACCGATATTCATGCTGTTTTCACCAATGTATAGGGTGGTTCTCGAGAAAGGTTTTAGTATATAATTTGTTTTTGTATTCATTTACTAGCGGAACCCGCGACTTCGCTCGAGCTAATTCTAGGGACGAACCTAAGTGAAGCAAGGGTGAGTAACTAGTTTTATCATATGTACATACTTAGTTAATGTTAAAATATATAAAAAACATGAAGAGCAAAATGCTTCAATTATAACTTCATGTTGTAAAATTCTAAGTATATCGATGAACACAGCAAATGCGTGCCGCTTCACTTTCTTTTGAGGTTATTGCCTTTATCTGTGGTAGAGAACTATATTAATTTTTATACTTCAGTGTTCTCTATAGAATCATATGTTGACTTGTCTGTATGTGATATGTTGACTTGTCTGTGCCTCGGTGGTATAGTGGTTAGCATGTACGGTCGCACACTGTGAGGTCCTGGGTTCGAGTCCCATGTCGGGCCAAGTTTAGCTATTGAGTTTTTCTGTTTCATAAGCCTCAGTAACAGCCCGAGGTTGGGAAGTTAGCGGTGTTTCACCCCCGTGCCTCGGAGAGCACGTAAAACCGTCGGTCCTGCGCCTTAACTCTCACTGGTCGTGTGGAGCATTCGTCGCACCGGAATATGAGAGTGATGAGGAACAGATAGTGCACTTGTGTTTGCGCTTACATTCGTGTACTATAATATCTCCCGCGCAATTGGCTGGTCTCATTAAGATTTGCCGCCGTGGCCGTAATCGGCAGGGAAGACATTATTATTATGTGATAAAAGTTTCATTGAAACTAAAAGTAAATTTCCGAAAATTACAGAAACAATATTTTTATTAATAAATTTTGGACTACCAGGAATTAGAAAAATCAGTCAGTCAGTCTTAAATATTATAAACAGACAGAATTTGTATGTATGTTTGTTTGAACGCGCTAATCACAGGATAATCCGATTTGAAAATTTTTTTTTAAATGACAGACAATTTTTGGAAGACTAGATGTAGATTACATATGTCTATGCTATTATGACCGTTGACAGTAGTAGTCAAGTGGTAACGCGCTCGCTTGGATAACCGAGCGATGTGGGTTTGAATTCAGGGTCCCGCACCTCTGATATTTTCATGTGCGAACCATTTCTAAGATGATTACCATTTGTCATATGATGAAGGGAAACATCCTGAGGAAACACGCACTTTTTTTTTTATGGGACAAAGGGGGCAAACGGGCAGGAGGCTCACCTGATGGTAAGTGATCACCTCCGTCCATGGACATCTGCAACACCACAGGGCTTGCAGATGCGTTGCCGGCCTTTCAGGAAAGGGAGGGAGGGAAGGAGGAGTGAGAAGGACGGGAAGAGGGATGGGGAGTGGGCCTCCCGGACTCTCACTTACCGGACGAAACACGACAGCATAGCTGCCACTTCACGCCAGTCTCCTGTGAGAGAGTGGTACTATACGGGGCGTGCCGGCCCATTCGGCTGCTACCCGAAGGTAACAAGCATGGCACTACCACTTGAAAAATTCTAAGTCTCACGTCTCAGAGAACCTAGCAAGTTTACACAAGATATGTGAGGTCCGCCAACCCGCACGGGGCTAGCGTAATGATATGGCCTTGTCCTCGTATCGAAGGGAAGCCCGTGCCAGCAGTGTCACGTTAAAAAGGGCTTCATAAAATACAATACAATACTGACCGAAAAACAGAGTGAATACAAGTGAAGAGAGGGTAAGTCGTTAGTATGTTCATAAAGATTGATTAAAATGTTATACCGTATCCAAATTCCATTACTATAATTAGTGAAACACACAAATAAACACCAAAATTTAGCCTCCTTTTAGAATGTGGTAAAATGTTTATTCATTAAATATTGCCGTGTGAATGTATCTTGTAGTGACGTAACCGCGCGAATTTAGGTTAGGTCAGGTTCGTTATTAATTTTATTATTTAATTTTCGTAAATAAATATACTTATATCATATTTATTTATTGAGATTATATCTATATAAATAAAAATGTTTGTTTCCATGTATGTTTGTCCTCTAGTACTCCTTAAACATTAAACCGATTGTGATACAACTTTTGTGAGCTGTCCTCAGTTCGCGAAATATTTATGCCCAAAAACAAGATCTTTTTCTCCTCTACATGTCCCTATACCATTTTTATTTTATTTAAAGAAAAACTCAAGCGGAGCAAGGGCAAGAAGCTGGTATAATAATAGCTGACAGTTGCAAATTTTATCATAATCAGCAAAGTAAATTAAAAGATATAGAAACTCGTACAATCAATTTCCAACGCATTTTTGAATGCAATATTTATATGAAATTCTCAAGCGATGACTTACATTGTTACGACACAAGAGAAATCTGAGCGCACAAACTATGAACTTGGCCTCATTTATTACGTTAATTTGTTTTATTGCGTAATTTTGTGGTGGTATAACATTTTTATTACGAGCTAGCTTATGTCTGCGATTTCATTCGTGAACTTATTTCCAGTTCCAATCAATAAATATTAATTATATAATTATTTTAATATGTACTTTTGTAATTTTAAATGCAGGCAGCTCCAATATTTAGCTAATTATTTTAGTAGCTAGTGTCTTAACCTCGCTTCGCTCGGGTGCGTTCCTATATGCGTTTTAATTTTTTACCGGAACCCAACATTTTTTTTAAAGAATAAAAGCAGCTTACATTACTTCTTGTAGCATTAGCTATCAGTCAATGAAAGTCGCGTCAAAATTTGTTTAGCCGTTTTAGAGATTAGCTAGAACAAATAGACAGGTAAATATTTTAAAAGTATGAGTTTTTTTATAAGTACAGTTGTTATTTAAACATTACAAATAGACGCCTTTACTTAATTTATCTGTATATATTATGATTATTGGATAATTGGCTCATTGCAACTTCAATCCAAAGTACATGTTTACTAAGTTTCATTCAAATCTGTTCAGCAGTTTCAACGTGAAGGGATAAAAGAGGAAAACTAACTGTCTCTAATCTATATTTCAATACCTAAACAAAAGTTTGGCTATACTTAATTTTTAGAAGATAATGTAGAAACTAAAACTAAGCAATTAGCACCTCCCAAACACTATAAAGCATGTAATTTTTTTAATATTCTAAAAATACTTGACTTTTCCGCTTATAATGTTCAACACGACTGCACTTTGAATTTAATTCATTATCACAAAAAATGATATGTGTAATTAATTGCTTGGTACAACGACTTCAACACGTACGAACATCTTAATGTTAATTTATTTTGTAAAATTGAAGTATATTACTCTCTACCAGGGTTTCATTTGATACGTAACGATCGAATTGGCCGAACTGGTGGAGGCGTTGGTATTTTTCTTCGTTCTCATATACCATTCACCATAGTAGACCTCTCGCAACAACAATCCGACGTGGGTGAACATCTTTTAATTGAGATTACATTGGCTCACACCAAGGTTCTTCTTGGTGTTTATTACAGTCCATGCCTGACGGTCAATTACTTTAGTTCTTTTAAAACCCTGTTAGAGCGACTAACACCCTCTTATAAACACACAATAATTATGGGTGATTTTAACACCTGTCTCTTAAAAAATGATTATTAACGTTAATATTATTATTATTAATTAGTAAAGGGAAATTAAACAGATTTCTCTCTTCCAAGTTCTTTAATCATTGAGTCAATAATAAGGTTTTATGATTTTACATTTTTTTCACCGTTGAGTTTTGAAGATTTATTTCATATTTTATATTTTTTATATAAATACTAGATATAAGAAAATTTTGAATATTGATAGCTGCAATATTTTTTAGGTCTCGTGTTGTGTCATCGTCATTAATTTTATGATTAGTGTTTGAAATAATATGTAATAAGTTACATCAAAATCGCTTGACCTGAGCGGCTTGATAAACATATGATTAAAATATGGCATGTGCAGGCGAAATATTATGATAATAGCGAAAATACATTATGTTAATCAAAACATAAATGTAACTAAAATACTATAGAAAAAATGTAAAACATACATTTTTAATCATTAATTATATTATATAGTGAAAAAAAAATTAAATAATTTTATAGGTCCTTCAATAAATTAATATATTGACAAAAATCGAACCGGCAATTACCTACACTCGTTACACAACGTATGATTATCATAGTTATTTCTTTTGAAGTTTAATATTCGTGACTAAAACATTTAAGTTGAAATAAAAAAGTGCTTAAGCCCACACTTTGCGTGGTTAAACTAATTAATATGCGCGATGCGCGCCTTACAAGGTTAGTGAAATGGGTCGGCAGTTCGATTCTCCGGTAAAAAATCTAGGTTGTAATTTGAAGTTGAATTTAAATAAAGTATATATTATAATTGTTGGTAAAAATACAAAAAAACATATTTTATTTAAAATACATTTTGGCATATTAATATACACCACTACTAGTTCTAACAAGTTGGCAAAGATATCATTTGAACTTGACCTCTGCTCTATCTGACTTTTATAGTGCAAGAAGAAATAAATAAAAAAAAATCTGTTGGACATTAATGTAATTCTTGAATCTTGTTCATAGGATATGTGGTTGCAAATAAAAAATGTACATTCTTTGGCTTGTTCTTACTCTATTTGCAGTGCCAGCGGTCACGGGTTCGAGTCTCGTTGGGTCATTCATTTGTGTGATGAGCACGATTGTTTGTACTCCAGTCATGGGTGTTTATATTTATAATATGTTTGTATTTATAGTTATATTTGTATAGCGTATGAATTATCTGGTAACCATAACACAAGCCTCGTAGCTTACTATTTAACCAGATAATGCTGTGTGATAAAAAATCGGAGCGAGATTTTATGAGTAAAGTGGTTTATAATACATATGAATTATGATATAAACATAGGTAGTAGATGAGTTTTATAACCCTTGTTTGGTAGACGAATAATTGCCTATACTTTCCCCGTTTTCACCCCTTAAGCTCGGATCGGGCCAAGTTAATTTGGTTTCCGGACTAAAATCTATCCTATTTTGTTCCCTTAAACACTTTGCGTACCCAAACTTCATTAAAAACGATTCATCGGGTTTAGAGTTTTTCCATACAAACAGAAAAACATACAAATAAATACATATATTCTAATAAGTAAAATTAAGAACCTACCAAGTGTGCTTGAGCGAATAAAAAACATTTGAACTGAGTAAAATGGGATAGCAAAAATTGGGTTACTTGAGGGTTTTATTTTTTTACTCGTTTTTTTTAGTATGAAACTAACAAGTATTGTACCATTTTACAATCCTGATTAAATGCGCAAACTTTTGATAGCACTTGCCAAGGCACTTCAGTACATTTTTTTTTAAAGGAGGGCCTTTCAAAGTCAACAAATTTCGAAAATTTTAAATTCATAGTTTAACAAATAGTCTTAATTCTAGAAAACTTGAGGCAATTGTGTCATTATTTTTGACTGTGGTTCTAGAAATATTATTTAGGGTTACGGTTCCAAAGTTATAATGAATAAAAATAACAAAAATTAACCACAATAACCGAAATATGGTTACATTTTGACCAAATTTCTAATTTTTCTTAAATGCCCATAACTTTCGAACTGCATGGGATAGATTTTTTTTTATTTTTCTCATGATGGTTACAACCAACCCTGTCACCCGGTTTCTGCTTGACGTTGAGTTATGGGACACCCTGTATAAAAATCTCGTGTCACAATATTTGTTATCGAAGTCCTCCGAAACGGCTTGACCGATTTTTATAAATTTCTTTGTGTATATTTGGTAGTTCTGAGAATAGTTCGTAGACTATTTTCCTCTCCAGATTTTCCATTTTTTATTTTTAGAACAAATTTTTTTTTTATTATTTGGCATTAAAAATTACTTATAACCCTAAATTTTCATCTTTCTACCACCAATCCCAATTTTCTTAATAGTGATAAGAACGCGGGCAGAGCCGCGGGAATTGCTAATTTCTCTATAATAATAGATACGTACCGTCTATACATAGAGATAATTTAAACAGTACAATCGATTAAACAAAAAAGGGTATAAGATATTCAAATATCAGACAGTTGTCATAGAAATCAGAAAGCACATGTTATGTATGATCAATACAAATTGCGAGAATCGATAGACAACCTTTTTGGCACAGATATTAAAACACGACATTATCTAACGGCAAAAGACATGTGTGTTTGTAGGTCAATTATTAAGCAGTGCATTACGTAACACCTAATAAAATCAAAATTCAAAGCTGTCGTAGTATAACGGTGTTAAAAGGCCTCCTAAACTTTTAAAAAGAGATTTATTTCCGATGCATTTTCATTTTAAAAAGAAAGAAGAAGTAACGTAAGTTAATAAATAAAATTGAATTGCCTGTTTGCAATTTCAAAATTAACATCTTTTCACTAAATGCATATGAAATTACACGGTACTTACACTAAAAATATTTTTTTTTTAATTTTTGTCGGTCTATCTGTCTCTCTGTTTGTTCCAGCTAATCTCTGAAACGGTGGAACCGATTTTGACGGGACTTTCACAAGCAGATAGCTAATGTTATAAGGAGTAACTTAGACTACTTTTATTTTATTTGTAACTTATTAAAGATACTTATAAATTTACCCAAAACAAATATAAACACGGCATAAAAATTCCTAGATTTCTAATCATGTCATAGCCCTATGAAGGCCAACCGTCAATACGTAATGATACCCAAGCTACAACTTATAATAACCCATAACCGTTACGGTACCTTGTACCATGCTGCGTTAGACGTTTAAATTAGGTCAAATGTAAAACAACATATATTTAATTCGAACTCTGAGATGGTAAGAAAGTGATCGAACAAGAGATATTTAACTTATTTATTCTTCTAGTACAGTAAAGTAAGAACTTCTTAGAAAAGGAGAGTAGGGAATCTAATCTTCTCTTTTTTTCTCCACAAAGAAAGTTATGTAACTAAATTCACTCTCCGTATATCGATTTACAGGTTTTTAAGCAGTATAAGTGCCCTAGTTTCGTCTCCGCATAGCGGTTGTGTGCCAAAAATCGCAAGTCGCAATCAATAGTGGAACAAAATAAGTGAAATTGTAAAAGTTTATTAGATTTTTTTTTTATATTTATAGAAAAACGTCTAAAACGTTACTAATTTGGATAACAAATTATACTAAGTTTAACATAATATTAAGATTTGAGTGCAATTAAAAGACAGACAAACATTCCGACTTTGCATATAATAAGTAATCCCTCCCATCCATCTTAGTAAAATTTCCAAAAAAATATTAAATCTGCAGATTCGACTTAGTTAGAATTATATGTTGTTGTCTTCAGCCCTTTTAACGTCCCACTGCTGGGGGTTGGCCTCCCTCAGTACGAGGAGGATCAGACCATAGTCCACCACGCTGGCCTAGTGCGTGTTGGCGGACTTCACGTCATGTCTTTCGAAAACTTGCTAGGTTTTCTCAGAAATGCAGGTTTCCTCACAATGTTTCAAGTTTCAATTTCCTTTACCGTAAGATAAGTGGTAATCATGATAGAAATGATGCGCACATAAAAATATCAGAGGTGCGAGACCCGTATTTGAACCCGCATCACTCGGTTATCCAAGCGAACGCGTTACTTCTGGGCTACCACTGCCTCATATATAGAATTATATGTATAAACTAGCATTTCCCGCGGCTCCGCTCGCGTTTTAAAGAAACTAAATTCTTAGATTTCACATACCGTGTGGTGTTTTACAGACAGTTTTTAACGGTTAATTAAGATCTCTCAGAAATGAGATATTTTCCAGCAGTAAAAAGTAACCTATATTCTGACCCGAATAACCAGCTATCATCGTACCAAATTTCATCAAAATCTGTTCAGTGGTTTTCACGTGATGCGATCACAGACCAACAGACAGACAGACAAAAATTCTAAAAACTATAGATTCGGCCTCTGTATCGATAATAATAACTATTCCAATAAGAATTTCCAAAAAATATTCAGATTCGACTAAGTTAGAATTTTATTATTTGTCCTAGAGACAAAGCTCAGAAATATTAGGTCGAAATATAAGTAAATGTAACTTTTAGAACAGAAGCTTTCATTTAAATTCGTCACTATAAAGGGTTAATTCATAACATTTCTCGTTTGGCTTATTCTACTGGGTATTCTATAGATTATAAAACATGTTGTTTCTTCGAAAATTCCGCACTTATTCAGTCGACTTCCCTATTTTTTCCACAAAACCTGATTCGAAATATTGCGAACTTTTAAGAAAAATGTCAAATCAGTCCAGCTTTTTTCCAATATTTAGTTTTTGTATAAAATATCAACTAAACTAAAAAAACTATGAAATGAAATCTACTTAACATTTTATTGAGAAACAATTCGTGTCTTTGTTTGTAATGGATAAGCTAAAAATTTAAACCGATTTAGATGAAATTGGGTTTGAAGATAGATTTAGACCCTCGGAAGGACATAAGATAATTTTTATCTTAGAAATCATCTTTTTAGAGGGTGAAATGGGGGAAAGAAAATTTGTAAGGCAATCTATAATTTAAAAGGTTCTGAATCTCTCACCTCTCTCTGTCCCTCTCTCTTTCTCTCTCTCTCTCTCTTTTCTCTCTCTCTCTCTCATCAAACCTATGCATAATATACTATATTAATATAATATATCCTATTCTATACGAACCGTTAAAACGTATCGCTTACAAAATTAATTTGCTTAACATTGTTTGTACAAACTCTTACATGAACATTTATTGACATAAATTTTGCGTCCCACTTTTCGAGTAACAGTTTCGTTCTAAAATGCTGAGTCGAATTTAATTAAATTTTAAATATTATATAGCTGTTGACGTAAGAATTGTGGCGACCCAATTTTAAGCAATCTTGAAACCTTCAAGGAAGGAAACTAGGTCAGAGAGCTCTTCATTTTATACATTAGCTTTGAGAGCTATAAGTTTTTTCTTACAACCTTCTTTAAAAAAGTTTTTATAGCTACGTTGTTTTTTTATGTAACTGGCCTATCAATAAAAGAGAGACATTTCAAAAATTTCTTTTTTTTAACTGTATCATTTAATTTAACTTAACAACTTCATCGTGACTTTTCTTGCTAATTTCTAAATTTCTTGCGTTATTTAGGTATGGCACAATATATATTTAAAATGCATAGATTAAATTTAATCTCTAGAGTCGAAACATATTCGTATTTCCCATACAAAATAACGAACATAACTAGAAAAATCACATTTTTCATTTTTCCGTTTTCCTCTCCCACAAGCGTTCGCATCTCGACCGGTTACGCATAACTTTTACTTTTAATATATGAACATTAATAACTGGGTTAGTGTCAATATTTTGCAATCATTAGATTCTGTCGAAATTTACTTTCAAATATACGTAATCGGAAATATCTTACCTAGTATAATCCAAATTTTCCTGCAAAACACAATTCCACTAGACACTAGCACTACACTCCGCCATAGCTTTACACAAGCAAGGCAGATAACTTATGTAATTTATTACAAATTACGGAATATTATATAAAATGTTGAACACTTGTATGCAGTTTTTGGGTTAACTCGATACGTGCTGATCGAGCGGTCGAAGTATGAAAATGACGGTTCGTAGAAAGTGGAGAGTAGTCGGTCTGTCCCCTCTACTAAGGTAGTGTGAATGAATTGGCCTTCGGACTTTTTTTGTTGGGTAGTCAGTTTGGCACCCATTTTTATTTCGACTTGCCAAAAAGTAAACCTGCATCCAAGTAATTTGTACGAGAATTCTTAATGTATAGTGCAGTGGAAGATGATTGATTCATTTTGACTAAACTTTGGTCTCATTTAGTATTAGATATATTTATCTGAATACTGAATAAACATCTATTATTAAAAAATATTTTATAGAATACTAATAAATCCCGCGGCTTCGCCCGCGTTCTAATCACTATTAAAAACAGGAATTGGTGGTAGAACGTTAGGGTAGGCTGGGCGATTGCATCAAGCGAAGCGGCGCTTGAAGCAGCGCTTGCATTTATTCTCGCGTCCGTATTTCTTTGCGACATTTTAGCCAATGTATAAAAAATGAATTAAAATACTTGACAAATTATATAGGTACTAAAACTTTCCTCGAGAACCACTCTTTCCATAGGTGAAAACAGCATGAAGATCGGTGCAGTAGTTTTTGAGTTTTGCGCGAACAGGCAGACAGACAGACAGACAGACAGACAGACGCGGCGGAGGACTTTGTTATATAATATGTAATGATTCTATTTATAAAAAAATATTTATTTATTTAGTAATGGGTAACAATTATTATACGTGCTTAATTTTAACATGATGACATTTGCATTTTGAGAGCTACCCGATTATACGGAACCATAACATTCAACACGAAGTATAAAAATTACTTCAGGTACTTGTGCCTCATCCTTGTTTCGTTCCGGATCGACTCTAGGTACGATTTGACTCTTACTATGGAATAAATCCGCGATAAAATCCTTATAGAGGTAGTGGTAGCCCAGCGGTAACGCGTTGCTTGTATAACCGAGTGATGCGGGTTCAAGTCCGGGTCTCGCACCTCTGATATTTGAGAATGTGATGTGCGAATCATTTCTATCCTGATTACCACTTGTCTTACGGTGAAGGAAAATATCGTGAGGAAACCTGCATGTCTGAGAAAACCTAGCAAGTTTTCCTAAGACATGTGAAGTCCGCCAACACGCACTAGGCCAGCGCGGTGGACTACGGCCTGATCCCCCTCGTACTGAGAGAGGCCCGTGCCCAGCTGTGGGACGTTAAAAAGAGCTGATAATGATGATGATGATGAAAATCCTTATACTTAGCTTTACTTTCATTTAAAATATTAATTATAATGTATACACTATACTACAACTAGAAAGTTGTAACGGTGTGTTGAAGTAAATACTTTTTGGCTTTATCAAACTCCAAGTAGCGTCCAAACACGAGATAATTGAAAAATATTGTATGTTCATGTTCAACCCACTTTCAGCAAAACTACAATACTTTTTCAATGAAAACTTTCTTATGGGCAAAATAATCTCTTTGGAACAATAACCTGAAATAATAGGATAGAAAAATTGATAATTAGGGCGAGCGAAGTGAAACCTAACACCTATGCTAACACTATCTTACAACCTGAGAATTTTGTGGTACACTTTACTGAAAAACTATCACACCTATAGATTTGTGCTTTAACATAGTAATTCAACCTTATATCTAGATGTGTTGTCTGTCAAAAAAATATAATTTTATAACCATTAAAAATGAACATTTAACAATTTTGTGTTCATTGGATATAATGTTATTGTACTACTAACGCCATCTGTTAGAAAACCAAATAGTTAACATCGCTGTAACATTTTTCCCCCTTACAAAAACTACGCGAGCCCTCACAAAGTTCAGCTTTTTGCTAGTATCATACTAATGACAGGCCTTCCTTTCGTTTCGGGTTCGTACCTCGTAAAACAACAAATGTGTCCCAGGGGAACGGTAAACTTATTGGGGATAAAAAATAACCTATGTGCTATTCTAAAGCATTATATATCTCTGTGCCAAAGATCATCCAAATATGCTCAATCGTTTCATCACAAAGGGGTAACAAACATACAAACAAACACAAATAAACTGTCGCATTAATACCAATAGTTCTTAGATTCAAAATGGTTATATTTATTATATACAGCTATACATTAACTGTATTAAAATTTAAAAAAAATTACCATATATGAATAAGATTGAAGTGTCTGTTTTTAATTTCAAATTAACAGCTTTTCATTAAATGTATATTAAAGTATATGTAACAGTACTTACTTAAATCAAACATCAATTTTTAAATTTGTCTGTCTGTTTGTTCCGGCTAATCTCTAAAACGGCTGGACCGATTTTGACGGGACTTTCACTCGCAGATAGCTAAAGTTATAAGTAGTAAATTTTATTTTATTAGAAAATAAAAACGAATAAATTGTTTTATCCGTTTAATTTATATTTACTTACGCTCAGCGAAGCGAGCCGGCTTTTGAGTCAAGTACGTGATTTATACGCGTTAGCACTTAGCAGTTCTATATGGCCTACATAAAATACAGTTAGAAACGCGGTTACAATCATGTCGTGCTTATCATCCTTTGTTAATATCTTAGGGATTATTTACACGATATAAGTTTATTGATGAATACTTTCTTTTTACGCGAATATTTGACATCTACACATAAAAAAATATAACTTAGGAACTGTACATTGAATTATTTGGAAAATTTTATAGAAATAGTCATTAGTTTTCTAGAATTTCGTTTGTCTGTGAACGTATCACAAGAAAACAGGATATTGGACACATCTTTGGTTTCCAATGCTTTACAATATAGTCTGGGTATTATGATTCAAAACATTCAAAACATCAGTAACCAACAATTAAACAAACCCCCGTATATAAATTAAAAAGGTTTATTAACGACTAGCATTTTACTTCGCAAGTTTTAGTTGTTTGAGCAGAACCCTGATTCTTTTTCTAAAATCAAAGAAGCTTAAGTTACTCCTTCTAAAATTTGCTATCTACCAGTGAAAGTCCCGTCAAAATCCGTCCAGCGGTTACGGAGAATAGTAAGGACAAACAGACAGACGACCATTTAAAAACGTGTTTTTTATAAAATATACTGCATCTATCATATGCATAAATACTTATTATTATATATTCGACGACTCGTTTGGCTCAGTTGTAGTGACCCTACTCTCTGCGCCAGCCGCCAGCGGCCGCGGGTTCGAGTCTCGCTGGGGACATTCATTTGCTAATCACGAATGTTTGTACTCCAGTCATGGGTGTTTATATTTATAATGTATGTATTTAATTTTTTTTTTATGGGACAAAGGGGGCAAACGGGCAGGAGGCTCACCTGATGGTAAGTGACCACCTCCGCCCATGGACATCTGCAACACCACAGGGCTTACAGATGCGTTGCCGGCCTTTCAGGAAAGGGAGGGAGGGAGGAAGGAGAAGAACGGGATGAGGGAAGGGGAGTGGGCCTCCCGGACTCTCACTCACCGAACGAAACGCGACCGCATAGCTGTCACTTCTCACGCTGTACTATACGGGGCGTGCCGGCCCATTCGGCTGCTACCCGAAGGTAACAAGCATGGCACTACCACTTATAAATTTAAAATTTATATGTGTAGTATATCAACTATCTGGTATCCGTAACACAAGCTTTGCTTACCACGGAACTAGATGGCGCTGTGTGTAATAATGTCCGAACATATTTATTTATTTATCTTTATAGACGTATAGAAGATGCCATTATAGTCGGTTCCGTACAACATTGCTAGGGCAATAATTGTTACTGCTGAACGAAAAACGTTAAAGGTCGAAAACTGAGCGTAGTTCAATGCTAAGGTTCCTTGTTCAAGGTACTGTACTGTACCGTAATGTTAAATCTATACATATAAAAACAATTCTTACTTAGTCGAATCCGTACTTTTTTTGGAAAATATTATTAAACAGTAATTATTATCGATATAGAGGCGGAATAACTTTTATTATTGTGATTTTCTACTAAACATTTAATATACAAGTTCCACTTAGAATTTTAATTATGGATGTTACATAGATTACTGACATTGAGGCTAGCAAACTTTGCGTAGAAGATATTATAAAGCGCAGATGTGACAAGTGACTTAATAACGTTTCGATTCGTTCAGAAAAACCAGGTTGTTAGTGATCATTCGAACTTTTTTAATAGAAACATTCTATAACACTTGGCCGGGACTAAAACCCAGAACCTCTGAATCTACCGTTATATGCTAGCCCACCGAGGCGTTATTTGTTTATTATACACTAGCGAGTAGCGACTTACCCTCGCTTCACTCGGGATTGTCCGTAGGTTTAACGGGTTCCGCTAGTTAAAATAAATAGCATTTCTAAAATATAATCTTCTCCTTTTTTGAAGTCAGTTAAAAAGTACCCTTAGTTACTCCTTACATCATTAGCTATCTGCCAGTGAAAGTCCCGTCAAAATCGGTCCAGCCGTTTCAGAGATTACCCGGAACAAACAGACAGACAGACAGACAAAAATTAAAAAAAATGTTTTTTTTTATTGTTAGTATCGTATGTACTTTCATATGCATTTAGTGAAAAGGTGTATTTGAAATTGAAAACAGACACTTCCATGTATAGATCAGTTGCTTCCTGAACCATAAACTCATCACCGCTATCACATAAACAACTTAAGCTAAAAATAGATTTACAAGTATAATTTTAAAACTTTAAGCGATAATTTATTACACAAAAACTTTTACACACTGACCTTAATAAAAATTTACGACAGATAATTATTATGAGAATCTTTATAAAGAGTTTTGCCAGTCTTGGCTTTAACCACTGTGTAAACAGTGCATTGACACAGGACCTTGGTATCGTTCGCCTTGACGAGAGGAAGGAAGTCATCAATGGGTGCCTTCAATTTTTAATACTATTTAGGGTTCCTTACCAAATGGCTTAATCGGAATCCTTATTGAAGTGAAACTTCTTTAGAATCGTTGTGATTTGAAACTCGATGAAACGAAAATGCGTCACGATAAAGAAAGAAATACATAAAAGTATAGGATTAAGTCGGAGAGAATGAGATAGAATACATTCCCATGTTGCCATGGTAACCGTTGTTTATTTTTTGACATTTCTTTTTTTATATAATATATTCATCTCATTCTTTTGTCGATTTACTGAAGTTTCACTTCTATCGTGTGTGAATCGCACACACACCTTTTTTTTGCCTTGTTTGTATGTCTGTCACAGCCATTTTTAGTATTAGTAATATCTGTAGTCAAACTAAGCAAAATAGTATGTTGGGACGTTATTACAACAGCGCCATCTAGTTCCGTGCTAAGCTACGAAGCTTGTGTTACGGATACCAGATAGTTGATATACTACACAAATAAATAGTGAAGGCATTTGAATGTAACTTTTATGAGTGAGTATATGGATATGTACCTACTTATACATTATGTAGAGTGTATATTGTAGAGTGTAATGAACAGATTTTACTAAATACACAATACTTTTTTTTAATTTTCCCCTGTCTGTTTGTTCCAGCTTATCTCCGAAAAGGCCGGACTGATTTAGACGGAAAGATTTCCTTTTAGAAAAAGATTTAGGATTCCGCTGCCTTAAAATTTTTAAGCGTATAATTGAAGTGACTCAGCAATCAATAATATCTAATCTATATAAATAAAAATGAATGTTGCTAAGCGCATAACTCAAAAATGGCTGGACCTATTAGGCTAATTTATTTTTTTTGTATGCTCCTTAAGGTCCACGGAAGGCTTTAATACTATAAAAAATATATCTAATTTCTGAGAATTCTATATAACCCTCGAAATGTATCCGCTAGTATTTCAATATTTCTAAATATTTTTAATATCGACATTATAACTAACCTAGAGACAAACTAGACTAAACTGCCTTCGAACTACAACCCTAGCGATAAGTCGCTTTTCTGCGTATATATAGAGGTTCAAAAATCAAAAGTATGTATCATATTATATTATGTACATAATATTATATTGGTAGCAGGCAGTGGTAGCCCTGCGGTAACGCGTCGCTTGTAGAACTGAGTGATGCGAGTTCAAATCCAGGTCTTGCACCTCTGACATTTTCATGTGCGAATCATTTCTATCATGATTACCACTTGTCTTACGGTGAAGGAAAACATCGTGAGGAAACCTGCCTGTCTGAGAAAAACCTAGATGTTTTCGTAAGACATGTGAAGTCCGCCAACACGCACTGGGCCAGCGCGGTGGACTATGGCCTGATCCCCCTCGTACTGAGGGAGGCCCATGCCCAGCAGTGGGACGTTAAAAAAAGGGCTGATGATGATTATGATATTGGTAGCATATTTTTTGTAATAAAAATAAACATTTTTGAATGTTGTAAAGCATTCGACACGACGGAAATAAAAATTAAAAATACTAAATAACTACGATAAAATCTGAGTAGGTATCATTTAAATTTTAAAATATTATATATTATATATGTTATAACCTTGATAATGACTTTTTCGTTTTGCGAAAATCGCATAAAAATTTGTTTAGTAGTTCTGGACTAACGACTTATCTTAACTTATCCTCGCTTCCTTCGGATGCGTCTCTATAGGTACGCGGATATTGTTCATAAATCTATGATCATGGCCCATGGGTACCAATTTTCATGCGCGGACTCCTAATTATTATTTTGTTTACTGTAAAATTACATTAATTCTTATAACATGCTGATGTGCTAATAAAAGTCATCTCAAAATCAGTGCAGCCGTTTTGAAAGAAACAGACTGATATACAAAATTTTTATTATACCTATTCTTTTTTATAAGAACCAAATAAGCAATACTTTAAAAGCTGTCATTTGCACTTTTTACACAACAATACAAACAAACACTTCAATTTTATTTATTTGTACATATTTATAGCAATTTTTTTTTCTTAGTATGCCGAAGGCGGAACAAAGTACGAATGCGAGCTATGGCAATAGGCTAGCATATAAAACCTTCATTAATAACTTCTAATTAAACATTGTTTCGTTAGATTGTAAACATTATGAAACGTCACGTTCTGATAACTTATCTTCTGAACTAAAGCTATTACAGGAGTCATATTATATATACTTAGTCACTAATTAAGGCGCCATTGTTCTTAAGAAATGTACGACGGCATAAAAAAGATAAACATATATAATTATGTACATTGATATACCTAGATATGAATTACGGTATTTTATAATTCTATGATTTATTATTTAGTTTACTAGTTTTATTCTATACATAATAATATAATTAAAAAATATATTAAATCGTATTAATATTTTTAAGAACCAGTTTTAATAATTTTTGTTTGTCTGTCTGATATATAAACCTAGACAGATTTGGATGAAGTTTGGTTTGACGATAGCTGCAGGTTATCCCGGACATAACTGCCTCGGTGGTGTAGTGGCTAGCGTGTACGGTCGCACACCGGGCGGTCCTGGGTTCGAGTCACGGGTCGGGCCAAGTTTAGTTTAGTAGTTTATTGAGTCTTTCTTGAGTTTCATAAGCCTCAGCCAACGCCCAACAGCCCGGAGATGGGAAGTTGGCGGTGTTTCACGGTTCACCGCCGTGCGTCGGAGAGCACGTAAACCTGTGCCTTAACTCTCACTGGTCGTGTTGAGCATTCGCCCCACCGGAGTATGAGAATGATAAGGAACAGAGAGTGCACTTGTGTTTGCGCGTACACTTGTGCACTATAATATCTCCCGCGCCGTTGGCTAGTCACAATGAGATTGGCCGCCGTGGCCGTAATCGGTCGGGAGGACATTATTATTATACAA
The DNA here is from genome assembly GCA_951802675.2 of Boloria euphrosyne. Lineage (NCBI taxonomy): Eukaryota > Metazoa > Arthropoda > Insecta > Lepidoptera > Nymphalidae > Boloria > Boloria euphrosyne. The sequence continues at coordinate 2,897,721 of OX637900.1, read as the reverse complement.
AGAAATTTAGGCAATTGTTTTGGAAAAATTCTTTTAATACTAAACAAAAAATATTGGTTATATTATTAAGTACAATAGCGCTACCTGTGATTATGCACTGCGAACTAATTGCCTGATTGCTGATATTTTTTATTTGGCTTACGAGCATGCGCTTATCTTGCATTAATTAAGGTATTTTTTAAAACTATAATATCTATTTTTTGATCTATTTAGATACGTATTACATAATATAGTTTCGTAAATTTTATGTACACTTTATAACAAATTGAAACATGTAATGCCATCTATACATACTCATTTGAACGAATTTGTCTTTGCTTTGTCCCTTTAAAAATAACCTGAAAGATTTTGCATTCATTATAAGCTTATACATATAACTAAATATTAATCGTGCATGCTTTATAATTTGTGTAAATAACTTAGATGGCGCTAGTAATTGAAACAAAAGATATACACTTATAATAAAAATACTACAACTCTTAGATATTAGTCAGAACAATTAAAATTATTTTTTAATTTATTAAAATTATTATTTACTTATTTAGGAAAAATAATTTTAAATTTTAATTAATTACATATGAGTCTAACATGTTTTTAAACACACTGTAAAATGTCAACTTCAAAATAATGTGACATTGACAGTAAATTGAAAGTATCGACTATCGATTCGTTTTGTTTTGGATTGGCATTTCAATAGTTAATTTAATTTATTTTTCAATTTTAAAAGCCTTTTCGCAACTCAAAGGTATATATTTTTCTTTTAAATATCTTTCTATTTATTTCTTTCTATTTCTTTCTTTCTACATTTTTTAAATAGCTTTTTACTTCGTAAGTGGCTTCTTAATTTGTTATTATTAAATTGCAATATTTTGTTTCAGTAATATTTTTACTATGCTGCCACGACAATATTTCACTGAACAGGATATTAGAAGACGGCAAATTGATACTCTCAAAATTTTCAATGACAATGTAACGGAAATACAAGAAAATTCTGAATATAGGGTCGAATTTAGCTCTGACGGACGAAATTTCATTTTAAACGTTGTGCTACCACCAGATTTTCCTAATGAGAAACCTAATATATTTGTGAACCCTGTATTCCCTCATCCATGGCTGGCTGAAAATTCTAATGAAGTGTTGGGGGCTCCTGGCTTAATTAACTACACTCCTCATGCAGACTTAGGTCGAATAGTTCAAGCTATAATCCGTGAATTTCAAAGAGCTGTTCCAAATATACTGAGTCTGGACAAATCAACAGATACAAGCCCGCAGTCACAGTATAGCATTCAGTCGTTAATGTTTCCTGAACTAAATGAATTGACAATAGAAGAATTACAGGAGATTATGGAAAATTCTGATTTACAGGTACTTAAACTGAAAAATATGATTTAATTTTTTTAACATCTACTGTCAAACATTTTTATTACTATTACTATATGTAATAATTTGGTAATACTTTCTTTAGTACATGATTAGTCTTAATAAAGTACATACATACAACCGATTCATTTAATGTTACATCTTTATACTTATAATTTGTCATAAATATTTGTGTCCTTGACATAAACACAGTACATTACTGTTTAAATATTAGTCTAAAATATATTTGTTCAATTGTTTTCAGGACAAAATCCTAGAAAATAACCCCCAATTAGTAGAACTAGACATAGAAACAGAAGAATTAATGACAAATATAGAAGAAATAGCTCAAGATAACATAATGAAGCAACAAATGTTAGACAACTTGAAATCTGATGTTCTAGAAAGGATTTCTACCATCGTCCAAATGAAAATGAGTTATGAAGAACTTAATAGAAAACACCAGAAGCTATCAGAAATGTATGATCCGCACAGGATTAAGGACTGTTTACGGAATGCTGCTTTGAAGGCAGATGAAGATGCTGAGGTCATAGCAGAACAGTTTCTACTAGGTAAATATACTGTTTCAATAAAAAAATAAACAAATATTTGAAAGAAAAATAATAAATAAGACAGTAAATGACTGACCCTAAATATTTTTCAAAAATTTTTTTTTTGAGTGATGTTATCACTCTTAGGCATTTTCATTAGATAATTAGAATAAACTCCCTCAAAACAAATTGTTAATGAAAAAAATAAGTTTAAAGAACAGCTTGCAATAGCTTATATCACACAAGTCTTACTCTTGGTGTTACTATTTATGTTTATTTAAAATGTACTTAATTATGAAATAACTAGCGATTCACCCTTACTTTTTTACTTTGCTAAGGTTCATCCTTAGATGCTTCCTGCTGAACTCAAAGTTTGTAGCACAAAAATCCATCTCATAATTGAAATAAATAAATTTCTAAAATAAAAGTAGCTGAAATTACTCCTTATAACATTAGTTATCTGCGAGTGAAAGTCCCGTCAAAATCAATCCAGCTGCTTAAGATTAGCCTGAACAAATACAGACAGACATAAAATTTAAAAAATTGTTTTTTTGATGTAAGTACTATATATAATATACTTTCATACACATTCAGTGAAAAGCTGATTTGTAATTACAAAAAAAAACACTTCAATTCTATTTATATCTAGATTTCTTGTTGTTCTTCATTTTTTTGTTTATTTATGTTTAAATGTTGCAATTTCAGGAAAAATACCAGTGGAGACATTTATAACAGAGTTTGCTGAGAAAAGGGCTTTAGGTCAAGCCAGAAGGGCTCGAGAAGAACGTTTAACACACCAACTAGCCCAATTGGATAGAGCTACTACATAATATGTCAATATTAATAATTTAAAATTTTGTCATGATGTTGGTACGGAACAAACTCCAAAATTATTTATCCAATCTTAAAGATTCTCAACTTTAAGGATAGGATAATTTTTATCCTACTTATTTGCTCCATGAAAAAAATAAGGATTGCCACTTCTTGAGTATGATTCTGGAGAGAGACTGAGAAATGGTCTCTCTGAGCTACAAATTCTAACACCCAAGCTAAAGAAAAAAAAAATCTGTATCTTATATATAAAAATCTCATGTCACAGTGTTTGTTATCGAACTCCTCCGAAACAGCTTGACCGATTTTTATGATTTTTTGCGTACATTTGGTTGGTCTGAATATATGTCGTAGGCTACTTATTATTCCGCTAGGTGACAAGGGTGGCCCTCTCCAGATTTTTTATTTTAGAATTCTACTATTTTTTTTTTATTTTTTATGACTTAGCATCATAAAATACTTGTAACCCTAAATTTTCAACCTTTTGCCACCAATTCCTATTTTTTAATAATGATTAGAACGCGGGCGAAGCCACGGGAATTGCTAGTAATATAAAAATGTTTTATTTTCTCAAAAAAAAAGAAATAGCCCATGTTCGTCTCATCTCCATCTTTACCAAGAATCGATCAAATCTCAGCAGAACAGCATTCCGAGTCGGTGGTAGCTTACTGACAGACTTACAGACTGACATTTAATTTAAATTCTATATAATAATGTAAAAGTGACGATTCAAAAGTGCTTGTAAAGTCTATTTAAATAAGAATATTTTGATTTGATTGGTTCAGCGCCTGAAATGTTAAAAGTTGGTAAACAGACAGATGCTTTCAAATAATAGAATTTGTAATATAATTAGTATGAAATAAGGTTACTATACATATAAATGTTATAACTATCAAATTACTAAATCAAAAAAAAAATGTACCAATATATACCTCTGTGGTAATTTAAACTTATAATAAGTATATTATGTAATATTAATTATCTGTAACTTAATGACTAAAACCTCATTTTAATTATTCAGTATAAGTTCTATGAATGTCTTATTTTATATTTTTTTTATATATTAATAGATGAAATAATAAATTTATTTAAAAAAAATATTAATGAATTTACTAATGATTGCCAAATTCTAAACTTAACTTTTCCAGATTTGTTATGTTAAAATTAATGATTATGTATTATTATTACATTATATCTAACTTTTAATTTTTTTTATTATCTAATATTTGAATTGTCTGGCAACACTAAGTATGAATCTAAGTCAAAAATTATAGTAATGTTGTTCTTGAGGTTGATGGCAATAATTTCTTAGCAATAGATATATTATATCGATAGAAGTATATACTTAAATTATATCTTTGTAATCCTTTATGTAGGCAGTTTATATAAATTAAAATAAATAAATATATTACTTTTCTTTTCATCATCCCTGTGTATACCTAAAAAATTATAATTAACTAGTGACTCAGCCTTGCTTCGCTTCGATTCGTTCGTATTAACGATTAGTACGGAACGGTAGATTTCTCAGAGTTGAGGTGTTTTCCCGCTTAAAAAAGTATCCTATATATTGACCCAGATAACGTATCATTTTACAAAATTTCTTTAAAAATTTGTTCTGTGGCTCTCTGGTGATTCAGCCGTAAACACACAGACAAAAATTTTAAAAACTATGATTCCGGATTATTATATCGATAATAATTTGAATAAAATTTTCCAAAATATATTTAACAGATTCAACTGTTACAATTTACATTTTCCGCCTTTTTGCCGGTTTATTTAATACAATGCAATGAATGCTTCATATTTACTATGGTTACGAGAAAGAATAATTCGAAGTAAAAAATTCAAGTATTTGTTAAGTTAAATATTTGTTTATATCATTATTATTATAAATAAATATGTTGGGACATTATTACAACAGCGCCATCTAGTTCCGTAGTAAGCTACCTTACGTGCTTGTGTTATGGATACCAGATAGTTGATATACTACACATATAAGTTTTAAATACATACATATTATAAATATGAACACCCATGACTGGAGTAAAAACATTAATTATTGTGCTTAGCAAATGAATGCCCCCAGCGGGACTCGAACCCGCGACCGCCGGGCTGGCGCAGAAAGCAGGGTCACTACCAACTGAGCCAAACGAGTCGTCATTTTTTTTTAAAAATAAAACTAAAATAAAAGTTTGAATCCTTTTATTATTTAAGATCAAACAATTTAATTAAAAGTTTAGTACTTTTAGAAAGTTTTTAAATTAGGTCCATAACGTGTCTAAAGCATAACAAAATATTACGATTTAAATAAATAATATCTGTATGCTAAATACAATACTGTAGTCTGTATAGCTATTCTATATATAAAATTTTTGTTCGTAAACTTCTATATTCTTTATTCTGTGGCTTATATAGGCCTCAGAACAATAAATAAGCTTAGAAGGTAGCTAAATTTAACTAATATAGTCGTCTCTATTTTCTTATACACTCATAACAGCATTAGAAAGAGACAGATGTAGGTTGCTCAAAATGCAAATCGTCACAAAGCAAACGTCAATTTGGTTACCTTGGATATCATTATGATACTAAGTTTAAAAGCTACCTAACATCTCAGGTTTTTGTCTATGATTAAGTTTATCGCATTTTTGTCGTAGGTATAATGCTATGGGCCCATGCGAGTTGAAGTGCTTCGGTGATTTTACATGTTTTTTATCTGGTTTTTATAAAAATAGTACAAAATTATCAGTGATTAGTGTAAATCACAAAGCTTAAATATTATATAGTGTCCTGCATTATAGTGGGATGTAAATCACATTCAACCCGCAAAATACTCTTTTGTACGACAGCGTACACTTTAAATGTCGTAAAGCGCCTTCTATGCTTTAGTTATTGTTCTGAGATATAGGCGTGCCATTTGGGCACAGATTCGTAAATGAAATATTTTTTTTTTCTATGGGACAAAGGGGGCAAACGGACAAGAGGCTCACCTGATGGAAAGTGACTACCTCCGCCCATGGACATCTGCAACTGCTTGCAGATGCGTTGCCGGCCTTTCAGGAAAGGAAGGGAGAAGGGAGTGAGGGGGGAGGTAGGAGGGATGGGGAGTGGGCCTCCCGGACTCTCACTTACCGGACGAAACGCGACAGCATAGCTGCCACTTCACGCCGGTTTCCTGTGAGAGAGTGGTACTATACGGGGCGTGCCGGCCCATTCGGCTGCTACCCGAAAGTAACAAGCATGGCACTACCACTTTAAAAAAAAATTATTATACGTATCACAAAATTATGAGTTAAAATAAAAGAGAGAAGAAATAATTTAACTAAAATTAATATACATATGATTTTTATGAATACTGCTTCTACAATATATTTTTTCAGTATAATATTAGCATATTAATTTTATATCACATTAATATTTTATTTACATATTATACTTAAATAATATCTTATTCTAAAACACGATAATAACAAAGAAAATTATCACAAAAAATAATACACAAAATAGTAATAAAGTACTTTTATGTCTTTGTAAAAACTTAATTATGTAAAATTATTAAACAATTTGTAATTACATTTTTACATAAAATATTTTTCCTTTTTATGTAAAGAATATGAATATATTAAAATAAAATAATATCTACAAAACAAAATTTCCAAATATGTAATAGCTTGAATAATTTTAATATTTTTTTATGAATTACTATAAATAAAATAATCAATACAAAATAAATTATATTTTATCAAACTCAATAAAAAATGTACCTAATTCATTTAATTTCCTATTAATACCCTTGATTATTGATACTCGAATATAAACAATAGTTCGTCTCTTTCTGACTGATGTCATTTTATTGTTATCAGAAGAGAACAAAATAACAAGTTATCTAATACTTTAATAACTATAAGTACATTGACACCATAGATGAATTAAATAAACATTGATTGACCCTACAAGGTACAATATGGCAACAAAACATATTAAGTGCTATTATATACAAACCCTATTATAGTACTACAAAAACAAGTTGTGACGTTATTCTTCATATGTGTTAAAGCTACTACTGTAGCTTTTTAGTAGCAAAATTATAAGTGCTCAATGGGAGGTTTCACGCCAAGCTCGGCTCAGATGGCGCTACCAGCGCATAACGTCACCAACGAAAACCTCAATGCCGCCTATTTTGACTGACGCGTTTATTATTATACAATAGTTTAGTTAAGTTTTGTAAAATCAAATATAAGATGGAAAAATACGGTGTTTTAACTATTGTTGAATTAAAAAAGTTGACATAAAATAATTTAACATACACTACATACATACTCGTCGTTGTTTACGTTATGCGCTTGTAGCGCCACCAACGGCTAAAACTCGCAGTGAAACCTCCCATTGACTATATCATAATATTAGCAAAACCTATGAAACATGTAGTCAGACAACGGACATGACAGACAGCCCAAGGAATATTTAGTAATATAATATATTGTGTGATATGATTCAATATATTTTTTTTTCTAGAATGTATCTAATAATAATAATCTATACACAAACAATTTTTTTTCTTATACTATACACAATAGTAAAAAAATATACAAAAAAACGAACTTGTTTTTTTTGTTTTGTTTTTAGGTACTAAAATATTAAGTTATCACAGGCAATTTATTAAGGTACATTCATTATTCATTCAGAATTTACTGATCTTGTACAATCTTACTGAGACAGTCTGTGTAAAAATGGCTCAACTGCGTTTTATTTAATTTTCAGTGTTCTAATATAATTGATTGATTTTTAGATAACAAATTGATCTTTTTATATATGTTTGCTGGAAGAGTAGTTTTGGTAATTAAGTTTTATTTATCACATTATTTTTAATATTTTTTGAGTTACGACACTTTTACTCTGACAGTCCTAGATGTGAAATTTTGTTTATTTTAAAAGGTTTATCGTGCATTTATTAGCATAATTAGTTATCCTTGCCATAAAGAAGCATCTTCATCTTACTGGCATGTTATCTCGGTCATATATTATACGAAGACATCAATATTTTATTAGTTTCTGTTTTAATAGGTACAGGTTTTAAGGCCACTTTAGTGTATTGCTCTATGTAGATGAAAAAAAGTACTTATAAAGTAGAGTGTGAATGAGGTATGTGTGTTGTATGAAAAGTTAGAAGCTTTTCGACAATTTTTTACGTAAGCATTGACAAAGTACGCAAGTTTTAGAAAGACATGTCAAGTCCGCCCGCACTTTCCAGCGCGGTGGACTGTGGCCTAATCCCCCTCGTATTGAAGGGACGTCCACTCCCAGCAGTGGGACGTTGAAAAAGGCTGAATACATACATGAAACTCAATGCCACGTAAATACACAATGACATAACAGTAAATAGCCAGAAACAACAACCAAATGTCCAATCATAATTGGAAAACCTATTTTGAAGAACTGCATGAAAGTGAATCTATAGCCGTGCTGTTCTGCGACTCCTGCGCATACGACGTTTGCGCTCGCGCCGATTAAAGTTCCGTTACCTGGAGGTTAAGAAAAAAAATATAACAATTAATTAGACGTAGTTTTGGAGAAACGATTTAACCCACAAAAAGACATTTTTGCGTTATCAAGGGTTTAAGTTTATGATAGTGGAATTGAATTCCATATTTGGAATTCCATATTGAATTACAGAGACTGCCGTATTTATTTAATAAAAACGATATAGGATATATTTGATATTAAAAAGTCAATCAAGTTAAACTAAAAAACAGACGCTTTACCGGCCCGCACTTATTAAATCGTCGTATTAAATAATCTATTCATATAACAAAACAGTAACTTTGCGAAATCTGTAAATTAAATAATTTTTAAAACCTTGTCTGCCTTAAATGCTTAACAGTGTTTCTATATAATATACTAACTAATCCATGGAAATAAAGTTACCTAAGTTTGAGAAACTCTGACTTACCTCCTAAACAAGCGCCAAAGGAAAGAGCCCATATTAACGGGGTCATTGGCAGTTGCAGGGTAGGGTTGGAGCCGAGGGCTGTCACCACTCGCACCATCATGGTCGTGAGGGGGATGTTGTCTACGAAAGCTGATGTTATTCCTGATACCTGAAATAATATTCCTTGTCAACAATATGTGTTCAACTTGTCCTAGTGAAGGGGTTCATTAACGCCCGGCAATCCAGCCGGTAGTGAAACCATTAAACGCATTGGGACGTGGCCCACTTCGGTGGGCGGAGTGTCATGCAGGTTGCTCCTGGTACTTCTCTGATAGCAGAGTGGATTGTGGAGCAACCACAAGGCTGTGTGCTCTGCTTCAGCAGACCTGCTGGGCCGTCGGAGCAGAATGGTTGAGTGAGGAACCGATCCCGCATCAAATATCGAATTCGAGACCAAATAGCATAAAATCTTGTAAAATTCGAGCGTATTTCTAGATTCGAAATATAATGTACACTGAAAACCAACATATCTAAACAACGCGCAACAACAAATGTCCCAAGATATTTATATTATTATTAAAACAATAAAAAAATTAACTTACCCAAAGTAATAGAATGATGGCAAACGCCAACCTTCCATTCTCATCTACTTTAAATATGAGAGATTCCGTCAGACCACCAATAAATTCTATGAGACCAAGTTCTGAGAGAGCCTGAAATTATATACCGAATAATGTTATTCAACACGTTTTTCTAATTCAATTCTTTTATTTCCTTTAATGGCTTTTAGGAGTTCGCCAATGTCGCGTAGAAAAAAAAAACAAACACTAACACTGATTGCATGTAGAAACGTTACTTTAATTCAAAGTCATTAAGAACATGACTTTAAATTGTTCAAAGTTACCAAGTTTCCAAACTTAAATACACATAAGTAAAAAAAATCGAAATTTAGAAAAAAAGCCTTATCGTTCCGTTCTCAAGTTAAATGCTGTCTATCCGTATATTAAAACCATTTTTCTGAGACTATTTTTATAGATGCTATTTAAAACGTACCTCCATTAACACGAACAAAGCGGCAAAGAACAACAACGTGGACCATTCAACTCGGTGCAATATCGGCTCTAAGTCCTCTCTATCCGCTAACGTTAGAAGTAGGATAGCTCCTAACAGAGCCGTCCATCCGAGTGATACGCGATCTGGAAAAATATTTAATGGCATTTTTGGTTATGGGTTTCTTTCTGAAACTTTAGATTTTGAACGATTTTGATAATTTGATTTGGAAGGAACGACTGATTTCGCCTAATCTTTTCCTTAATTCCTTTTAGGGGTGAAACACCAATTTCCGTACAGTACCTACAGGCTACAAGGAAATCTCAATAATCAAACATAGCCCCACCTAGGACTCAAAGCTAGCATCATACATGCACGCCACCAGACTACCGAAGCCATAAAAAAGCTCAAAGAAACATGCGGAATTTGCATCAATAGTTTCGAAGTACAACATCTGTATTATCATTACATAGCAAGTAATACCCGTTAGCGTTACAGTAATAAATGTCTTCCTTAAAGCCTCCCGACTGTCGTATAAAAATTAGTATGTCAGTCGGGAGCACCGAACTTCCCCCCACGCGGTACTATACTTTACCTGGATGAGATTTATAGAGTATGAATAGAGTTTTTTTTAAAACACTTACTTAGTTCTGGGATGGAATGTAAGAAGAACACAACGACAACAAAACTGATCGCAATAGTTGACTTCAGGAGTAGCATTTTATCTCGAATTGTATACTGTAAAAAAGAAAAGTAATGTTAGCCGATTTCGAAAAAGAAAAGTACATGTTTTAATTTTTAAGAGAGCAACTGTCGAGTTTCTCTTGGACTCTTCTCAGAAGAACTGCCTTTCCGAGTCGGTGGTAGTTTCCTCTCAGAAGTGCATACTGACATTTAATTTTAATTCTATATTGGCATAATCTATAAAGTGACGTTTTAAAAGTACTTGTAAAAGTCTATTTGAATAAAGTATGATTTGATTTGATTTGATTTGTATTTGTCCTCATAGTTAGATGATGTCATAGAAAAATCTACAAAAAATAGAATGTGTATTCTACTACTGCTACTACTACTACTACACTATAAATTTATATACGCACTTTGTTCTTTAACTGACTCAGTGTGGCCTGAAAAGTCTCTTTTGGACAAAATCTCTTCGAACTCTCCTTCTCCATAGTCTCTAACTGAATATTGAGTTTCTTTAATTTCCTCTCCAATCTCTCCCTCACAACTTGTTGGTCTTTACTTAAATGCGGGAGAGATTCAATCGCACGACGCCATATTGATATTTGGTGGCGTAGATCTGTAACAATAAACCAAATCTTCTAGAAGATTTCTTAACTTCTCTTAGACTTGGGGAACTAAGGTTTTTGCAAAGAGATGTTATTTATGGGTAATTCTTGACATTAAAACAGACGATTCCTGATTTTTTAATATTGGTAAATGCTTTTACGCATACCACCTGTAGGGTGGGGGCTATGTTGGGCTCATAAGTCGGTACTACCCGCTAAAAACCAACTAAACCTGTTCCTGTTTTGATGTACTTTCGCTCACGCATTCAACCACGACGCCCGAAAGTCCCTGATACACCTGGAGTGTTGTATATATTACTGATTTGTTTGTTTTTTGTTTGTTTTGTTTGTTTGTTTTTTGTTTTTTTGTTTGTTTGTTAGTATTCTAAGTATATTATTATATTAAAAATAGTGTAGTGCCTAGATAATTTTTGTTAACCATTGTAACTTTTGTTGGTAATTCAATAAATGAATAAATGAATAAATGAATTAATGAATAAATGAATAAATGAATAAATGAATAAACGAATAAATGAATAAACGAATAAACGAATAAACGAATAAACGAATAAACGAATAAACGAATAAACGAATAAATGAATAGATGAATAAATGAATAAATAAATAAATGAATAAATGTATAAATGTATAAATGAGTAAATGAATAAATGTATAAATGAGTAAATGAACAAATGGATAAATAGATGAATGAATAAATGAAAAAAATAATAAATTAATAAATGAATAAACTAAACATAAGCTTAACGTTTTGAAGTTTTGATCTGATTTTAGTTCGACGGATACCCAAAGATCCTTACAGTTATTTTCCCAGTCTAAGCGACGACGCGAAATCAAATTCTTAGAAATGCCAATGAGGACACCACCACCTGTCTTTTTATGGGAAGATAGTGGACATGTTTCTCGATCACGCCTAAAAATGACGTATCTATCATCAAGAACCTCAGCATCATATACGCTGCTATTAAGCCAGGTTTCAATTAATAAAATAAAGTCATAGTTATTTTTTAGAAGATTAAGACGTACGAGTACATCTTGCATGCAAGATAATAGCCTGATAAGTGATAACATAGAGAATTTTTTGAATATTATCTAAAACTTGCAAATTACAACAGATGGTATGATAGATATAAATTTTACCAAGAGTTGGTGTTGTCCGTTGATAAAAATATATAAATAGTACTTTCAAAGGTTTACGCCAATATTCAGGATTTTAAATGAAACTATCTTTTCGGATTTTGTCGCGGATTAATTTAGATTTTTTGTCCTCGACGTTTCGAATGCTTTACAGCAATAATGTCTCTCCCGTGACCATGATTGCTGTAAAGCATTCGAAACGTCGGGAACAAAAAATCACAATAAATCCGCGACAAAATCCGAAAAGATAGTTTCATTTATGTAAATAGATTATAAGATTTCGTTATAGTAAAGTTACCTAAATTTTGGAGGACATCTAGAACCTGAAGGAATCGGAGACATTGCGTAAAAAAAGATGTTTTTTTTTATTATTAGGAGATAATCAAAAACTACCTTGAATATCTCTCGGCACGTTAAGACGGAGCTTGCTTGTGTCACGATATATATACCGAAGTTGGAAGTACGTCTGTACACACACCAGCAAAATGCCTAGAGTCATGTGCATTGTGAAGTTTGTGAAGTTGATGCCCTGAAAATAAATTAAGAGCCATGTTTTCTTATACTTAATTTCTTGGTTTTGGTTTTAATATTTAATTTACCTATGTTTAAAATCAATCGCATATGCACTTACCGCCTGTACAACAGCTTTGTTAGACGCTATGATGACGTTAGGGGGATCCCCCACGGGGGTCGCTGTGCCTCCTATATTGCTGAACAAAACCATCGACATCAATATCGGTACGGGGTCCATGTCCATAACTTCACATAGCCTGTAATAAATTAAAAAGATTTAGTCCTAAAATTTCCAAAATAATTAGTAGATATGCCTGGTAACTGTGACAAAAAATTACAAAAGAAAACTTGTACGAATGGGAACATAGCAAAAGAAAGACATAAGAAGTGAACCAACTCGTACTTGGCCAGTTTGGTGGAAGATGGCTTGATCCCCTTTCGCATTGAAGGGAGGGCCACCCCAGCAGTGGGACGATAAAAAGAGTTGAATACACGCACTTGTCTTCACTAGTGTTTAATGTCTGACGGGTTACACCTCATAATATGGAGGAATACTTTGGTTAATGGCACATATTGGTGTATGATTGTTACAGACTAACGAATTAAATCTAGATCTAAGCTTACGTCAAAAAAACGATTTAAAAATTTTTTGTCTACCTGTCCGTTTGTTCTGGCTAATCTCTGAAACGACTTTACCGATTTTGACGAGACTTTCACTCACTAATGTTATAAAGCGTAACTTAGAGTACTAACTAATGTTATAAGGAGTAACTTAGGCTACTTTTATTTGAATTACGGGATAGATTTTTGTGCTACAAAGAGTGAAGCGAGGGTGAGTCGCTAGTACATAAATAAATGTAACTATCACTTTGTAACTTTACCATGCTTCAACTGTTGATTAGATTTCAATACAATTTTGCAAGATTATAATTTAATTACGGAGACGAACATAATCGATGGGAGACGAAAGTAATTTGAGCTAATACATCATGACGTCATAACTTATGCTCACCTTATAGTCACTGGTGTCATCAGAAGTACGGTGGTGACATTGTCTAAAAATGTAGAAAGTAGTGCTGTGATGGTGCACAGTAAAGTTATCAATGGCCATAGTTTTCCTTTGGTCACCTAGAAAAATATTAGAATAATTATAAGTATTAAGTGATTTTAAAATTTTAAAATCGCTTAATACTTTATAGTCCACTCTAAGGATGGAAATTTAAAAAAGAAAAAGATTAACGGAAAGCTGTAACCAAAGTCGGACAATAATTCAATATTATTATTTGCTTTGACGAAATATAACTATGAAGACACGTTTGGCTCGGTTTGTGGTGGTCCTACTCGCTGTGCCAACGGTCGCTGGTTCGAGTCCCGATGGAGGCATTAATTAGTGTGATGAACACGAATGTTTGTACTCCACTCATGGGTGTTTATATTTAAAATGTGTATGTATTTAAAGGTATAATATGTATAGTGTATCAATTATCTGGTATCCGTAACACAAGCCTCGTATCTTACCACGGAACTAGATGGTGCTGTGTTAATGTCCCAACGCGCCATATTTATTTTAACTTTACTCTCTTTATTTACTCTAAAACTAGGAATGATCGCATATTAGTGGTTTATATTACATCTTCTATCTTTCTCTATTAGCTTTAATCACGTCAGATAAGCTTTAAGCTAACATTCTTATCTAAAGCCTCTACACGTCTACAGATGCGTCCGCGGCTGGTAACGGATACAACTTAATAATGGTTTCGTTTGAACAGAACGCTATATAAAACGTTTTTGAAGAGGAACAAAAATTAAATCGTTTTCGGTTAATAAAACGTTTTTAACCTTTTTTAGAAGTTTTTTTTTTTCACTTTAATAAATACGGCATAAAGACCAGTGCCAAACCATTCAAAATATCGTAAATAAAATCTCAAAAAACGAGTACAAGCCCCTAATAACATGTATATTACCACCCCCACCCTCCAGCCAGAACTTTTTCTGAGTCTGGACAATTTTGTCCATGCGCGGTCGCGTCCTGCGGAATAAACCGGTTTTTGAAAATGATCTCGTATCGGTTTCGTTCCGAACAAAATGTTGTATAAAAATTCAAAGAACTGTACGGAACATTTTAAAAACGGTATTTTAAATAACGTTTCCGAGCCTTATTGAACTCCTATACAAAACCTTTAAAAAACTAATTTTTTTCAACGAAAACTTAAACTTAAGTATTTTTACTAATCGGATTTTGATAAAATTTTCAGGCAACAATTCGGTAGCTATCTGAAGTTCAACTCAGGCAGCTAAATCTCTAAAAACAACAAGAATTGAGAATGTAATTCAATCGAATCGAAACTTACCTCAAAAGTGTACACTGCTAAAAAGTCAAACATCCCTGTCTCAGCCATGATAGCAACTAGGATCATCATGCTGAAGAGCAAGAGTAGCGTCTCCATATCCAGCCAGGAGATCAGCTGCGGCAGAGAAGGTCTTTCACCAACAAGTGAGAGAACTGCTAGGGATGCTGTTGAGATGAGGACTGCTGCCATGGTCCGATTGATGATCTGGAAGAAAGAAAAATTAGTACAAATAAATAAAATTGAAGTGCTTTTTTTAATTATAAATTAACAGCTTTTCACCAAATGCATATGAAAGTATATACAGTACTTACTAGTTACATCTAAAATCAATTTTTAAAATTTTTGGCTGTCTGTCTGCCTGTTCCGGCTAATCTCTGAAACGGCTGGACTGATTTTGACGGGACTTTCACTCGCAGATAGCTTATGTTATAATGAGTAACTTAAGCTAATTTTATTTTTTTAGAAAATTATAAACACTTAGTAGCCCGGGTTTGCTAGCCTTAAATAAATGCTTATTATTCTTACATAAGTATTATATATTTAAAGTTATCTGATGGAAAAATGGTGGTTTAAAAATATCTGTTTCAATATCTGTATCGTTTATATTTTTATGTATTAAACGAGTAACTTCGCTTGGAGTTTTAAAATAATTAATATGTATATAAATTCGTGTATCTCGAAATGAATGCAGCCCTTTTTAAAGACCCACTGTTGGGCATTGGCTCACTTCAATACGATCGGGATCTGGCCATAGTCGACAAGTGTAGGTGGGCAAACTACACATGCCTTTCGAAATCTTGCTAGTCATTGTACTTTTCCTCTCAATGTCTTTTTTTACCATAAGACAAGTGGTAATCACGTTGAAAATGATTCGTATGAAAATATCGGAGCTACGAGACCCGGGATTTGAACCCGCTTCAATTGATTTCGCAAGCAGATATATTTTCACTGGGATGCAACTTTAAAAACATTTTTGAAACCTCATCTAGTTCTAGTTCATGACTCATGAATTTAAAGTAAATCTAGTTTCATGACTCATGCATTTAAAGTAAACAATATAAATTTCAATTTCTGTTATGGTCATATCTTCTGCCACATTTTCCTTAAGTAAATAAAGCATATGATGAATGAATATTAACAATATAAATGACTGCATGTTTTACATATATATAATACTTAACCAACTTCAAATAAGGAGATACTTGATTCATATGTATATCGTACATTTACAAAAAATGTACATATGTATGGAGTATCTTCTATACGAGTATATTATGTACATTTATTACAAGTATACAATATCAACAAATCGAGCTAGGTACTTAGTTACTCTTTCATGCTGAAATGGCTGGACGGATTGTGATGAAATTTAGAATACAGAAAGACTATCACATAGGCTAAATAAGGCCTACATAACATTTTCATGATGACTATTCGTAAGCTCGGATTCGTTCCCTAAGGTACATTTAGCATCACTGACCTCTATAATACCACTGGACTGGCTGTTCCAAGCGTTTGACAGCAATTTTTTTGTGTCCATTTGAAGCGCCACTAGCGAGAGTCCCGAGAACTAATTTTTACGTATATTGCAAATGACAGCGAGAAGTGTTTGTTTACTGTAAAGTAATTTTGCATTTTCGTTGTTAATATAACATAAGTAGTAATTATGATGATACGGTAATTGGTTAATAACAATAAAGAATTAAAAATCTATATATCGACATCATTAGTTTTAGTACCACAAACTCTCGCTACGTCCGACAGCGGCGGACAGCGCCAGAATGGCGAATATCAAGCAGCCACAAAAGCACGTTGACAACAGCCAGTCCAGTGGTATTATAGAGGTCAGTGTTTAGCATAGATTTCTCAGACATGGGACATTTTCCCGCAGTAAAAAGTATCCTATACGTTGATCCGAATAATCAGCTATCATCATTCCAAACCGCATAAAAATCTGTCCAGTAAATTCCTCGTGATACCATCAATTAGACAGATAAACAACAAAAACAAATAAAATAATCAAAAATTGTTAATGTTTATGTTTTTTTTTCAATAACCGTATATAATTTCATATGCATAAAGTGAAAGCTGCTTCAGCATTAAAGACACATCTACTTTCTTTATCTGAATGCATGAATAAAGAAAGTTTTATCCATTATAAGTGAGCTAACTATATAATAATTATGTATATTTATTTAACCTTTGCCTCTACATTCAAACTAGGGTTGCCACCCCTACTACATTTTAGAGTAGTCTACTATAATTGAATCCCGAATACTTTATTTTTGAGAGAAACATAAAGCCGGCCAAAGTACTATATTTTCTTAAATAATAAAAAAATATACATTTAAATGGAACTAAATATTTGTGTAACGAAAAATACTATTATTTCTTTAGATTTTCCCTCATCTACTTTATTTTTCATTGACGATCCTACATACTCCTATATTCGAACTAAAAATAGGTGGCAACCCTAATTCAAACAGATAGCAGTTTCCTGTCGCTGACAAATAAAACAAAGTTTCCAATATTTTGGTCGACATTGAAATGTAAATGAGTTTGTATAATATACTAGCAAACCCTGTTTCGCTGGGCGTAAATTAAAATAAATTGAACAGTTTTTATAATTTTCTAATAAAATAAAAGTAGCCTAAGTTACTCCTTATAACATTAGCTATCTGCGAGTGAAAGTCCCGTCAACATCGGTCTAGATTCATTCATCGTTTCAGAGATTAGCGATAACAAACAGACACACATAGACAAAAATTTTAAATAATGATTTTTTGATGTTAGTGCCGAATATACTGTCATATGCATTTAGTGAAAAACTGTTAATTTGAAATTAAAAACAAACACTTCAATTTTATTTATATGTAGCGATGACTTTGTAAGTAAATAAAAAACCACAATTCAAAACCACAAAATTGAAATTTAAAATTATCCTGTTTGTGCATAATATAAGAACAAAAAAACAACAAACCATTTATATTTAACGTTGAGAAATCATGAAATGAATTTACGAATGCCACCTTTATACCTACATACATACATACATACATTTATATACATACATACATACATACATACATACATACATACTTACATACATACAGTTACAAATACATGACCCTCCTTTCGTCGGTCGGATTCGAGTCGGATAGTTTAATAAAAAACTAAATATCTGTGACTATTAAATACTCGTGTGTAAGGACTTTACCACATGTTACCATCTAGTTCTATGCGAAGTACAAGATAGTTGATACCCTATAAATATATTATTTCATACATATTATAACTAATATAAACACCCATGACTGGAGGTCAAGCATCCGTGCTCATAAAGGAATAACCCCAGCGGGATTCGAACCCCCGACCAATGGCACAGCAAATAGGGTCACTACAAACTGAGCCAAATGTGTCGTACAGAACCACTACATACATAAAAGATCCACTTTTGAATATTTATTTAGTTTCCCTCCATTTATTGCTTACTGAAGTGTCAAAGAGATACGAAAGGTCAGAAGCACCGGAATTGACACATGCCTTAGATTCAACTGACATATTAATTCACTATTAAATCACGATGACGACAAGATATGCTTTAATAATACATAGAAAATCAGCTTTATGACTTTAGGATAAAGTTTAAAATGCTTTACCGTACATATATTCATTTGTACCTCCGCTTCTCCGCCTGTTTAAATAGAACTGATAACCATCAGAATACATGAGTATTGTTAGTTACTTAGTCTTAACTACGATTATATAAGAATATGTTGGGATATTATTACAACAGCGCCATCTAGTTCCGTGGTAAGCTACGAGGCTTATGTTACGGATACCAGATAGTTGATATACTACACATATAAGTTTTAAATACATACTTATTATAAATATGTATTAAGTATTAAGAACTTTAGTTATTACACTTGATTTGCTGGATCAAAGGATGCTGTTGTTTTAAAAACAGATATTTTTCATAAATCCTACTTTAATGACGTGCATAGCTTGTTCTTGGTCCGGTCTCAGTCTGGTAAAGTGTAAGTATCATGTCTATATCATACTTTATACAATCTGACTTAGTTTTACCGCCTAAAAAGACCTCTTCTTCTTCTTCTTATTCCTGCCTTTATCCCACGCTATGTGGGGTCGGCACAACATGTCTTCTTCTTCCACTCTCCTCTGTCATTCGTCAACATAGCATCCACCCCTTTTACATGCATATCCTCTTTTACACAATCCATCCATGATCCATCTCTTTTTCGGTCTTCCTCTACTCTTTTTTCCTTCTACATGCATACTTAACATTTTCCTCGTAATATGATTTTCTTCCCTCCGCATCACATGTCCATACCATGCCAGCCTATTACCCCTCATCTTTTCTATAACTGGCGCTACTTTCAAACATCCCCTTATATACTCATTTCTTATCTTATCTCTTCTAGTCACACCACACATCCATCTCAACATTCGCATTTCAGTCGCATGTACTTTTCTTTCGTCCATCCCTCTCACCGCCCAACATTCTGAACCATACAATGCAACAGGTCTAACGACTGTTTTATAGATTTTCCCCTTAAGTTTAAGGGGCACTCGGGGGTCGCATATAACGCCTGAGAACTGTCGCCATTTCATCCATCCCGCATTCATTCTATTATTCACGTCTCGGTCAATATTGCCGTCGTTTTGAACGATTGAACCAAGGTACCGGAAATTGGAGCAGACTGGTAGGGGTACACCATCTAAGGCAATACTAGAGAAACATGTAGGGCCACCAAAGTTACAGAGCAAATGTTCTGTTTTGGTTCGGCTGATCTTCAGTCCAACATTTTCCAATTTCTCTTGCCATTTTTCCAGTCTGCTCTGGACCTCGGACGAATCTTCACCGACAAGTACAATGTCATCAGCGAACATCATGCACCAGGGTGCCTGCCCTTGTATGTCTGATGTTAGAGCATCTATTACCAGGACAAACAGGTATGGGCTTAAAGCCGATCCCTGGTGCAAGCCCACTTCAACATTGAACTTGTCTGTTACGCCAGCTTCTGACCGAACTCTTGTGTTCGCCTCTGCGTACATCGCTTTCACAAGTCTCACATACTTCTCAGGTACTCTCTTCACTCTCAAAGCCCACCACAAAACCTTACGAGGGACTCTGTCATATGCCTTCTCGAGATCGACAAACACCATGTGCAGGTTTCTATGCGCACTTCTGTATTTTTCGCACAGTTGGCGAAGTGAAAATATCGCATCTGTCATTCTTCGTCCTGGCATAAATCCAAACTGGTTTTGTGTTACCTCACTCTCCTCTCTCATCTTTCTTTCTACCACTTTTTCCCAGATCTTCATACTATGTGACAAGAGCTTTATTCCTCGATAGTTGTTACAATCTTGTGCGTCACCTTTGTTTTTGTAAATTGGCACCAACACACTGTAGCACCACTCTTCCGGGATCATCTCGTCGTGCAACAACTTATTGAAGAATAAAGTAAGCCAGCTCCATCCATCCGCTTTTAGGACCTTCCATACTTCAGCTGGTATACTATCTGGCCCTGTCGCTCTACCATTTTTCATACTCTGTACTGCCATTCTTACTTCGTCCACACTCACATCTTTGATCACACCCAAGTTTGAAGGTACATCGTCTAACTCTCCATTCCAGTCATTCTCTTCATTCATTAACCTTCTAAAATATTCTCTCCAGCGTACTCTTATTTCCTCATCATTTGTTAAAATTTTTCCTTTTTCATCTTTTATGCACTTAATGTGTGTAATATCTCTTGCATTCTTTTCTCTCACTCTCGCTAACCGGTATAGATCTTTTTGCCCCTGGGAGCTTTCTAAAGACTCGTATAATTTTTCTTCTATCTTCCTTCTTGCCATACCGACAACTCTCTTAGCTCTCTTTTTACTTTCGGTATATACTTCCCTTTTATTCTGTTTCATAGTGACATCAGTGTCACTCACATCATTCCAATCTTTAAATGCATCCTTCTTTTCTTTCAGAACTTTTTGTACATCCTCAGTCCACCACCACGTATCCTTACCTATCTGTCTTTTACTCTTGGTCTCACCAAAAACATCCATCGCCACACTCCTCACACACGAAGCCATTTAAGTAACAAAAAAATACAAGTAGATTTAAGTAACAAAAAAATTTCTTACCTCAAAAATTATCAACACATATAACCCACAAAGTAGAACGCATGCGTACAAAACTCCACTCTTGAGATGTAGTGGGTTTATGGTGTAGCTCATACTAAATGGCACGCTCTCATTGGCTGATGTGCGAATGCGTAATGAAAAGCCATCGGTCTGATTGGTCGTTTGTATATCCAAGACAGCAGACCGGGATTCCCCTTGACTAAAATCTAGGTCGTTATTTTGAAGGAGAATCGTCCAGGTTTTGGATTTCTGGAAATGGTAAGTGTATTGAATATTTTATATTTAGGACTTCTCTATAATCAGCGTCTTCTAAAGCAATACGGGGGCTACTAGGCACATAACAATTTAGGTCCTTTTAATTAAAAAAAATGAATGTTTAAAAGTGAGTAAATTACTAAAAATAATACAATACAACTGTGTATTTAGGCCCCTTTAACGTCCAACCGCTGGGCACGGGGCTCCCTTCAATATTAGGGTGATCAGGCCATGGTCCACCATGCTGGCCAAATGCGGGTTAGCATCACGCTCCGTCAATGTAAGACAAGTGGTAATAATTTTAGAATTAAATCAAATTTTCAATCCTCTTTTCAACTCCTTAAGGAATGTTCCGAATCAAAACTTTCCAGGGTCTCAAATATTTTTCATTTCAAATTTAATCTAAACAGTTGAGATGATTTTTTGTTTATCCGCTACAAAAAACCTACAAAAATATAATATTGATATCGATAATTTCGTAGAGTTAACGTCAACACGGTTCATTTATATACGAGTATAAGAATTCTTTTTAAATACTTTCTTAGAAAAAAAATTGTATAAAGTGATTAAGCCGAACCTCTTTATCATCTAATTGATTCAAGGACCATGTCTCCAACCAAATGTCCAGTTTCCTAAAATCATCCACTTCAGAAGCATTCAGCCTCCGTTCTGCCTGCTCAGTCAGGAACGGCCCAGAAATCTTCAATTTCATAGATAGTTGAGAATCCGATATATTCAACGGATAATCTAGAGAAAAAACGCATTTCATAATATAAGAAAAAATAATAATTAAATGAACCTTTAAAGAAAATCGAAGAAACACAAGAGGTGTATGAACGTAGAGATCCTAGAGGCATACTATTTTAAAAGGCAAAGGATTATAGTTTGAAGTGATTAAATGAATGCTAGTTTGTATGTTTGACTGTTTAATACATCTTCATAGATCATCCAAATCCATCCATTACAATGATATTTAAACTATAGATATGTTATACGCTCACTAAACAACCGAAAAAAGTGTTCCGCGCTGCACACATACACACTTTTCATTCAAGGTACATGTCAAAATGATAGAAAGGGGATAGTCGATAAAATCAATAAGAAAAAAAGAGACAGCTAATGTTGTCAATTGCGCGTCAATGTAAACAAACATTAGTCTAGCGACCGATGACATATCAGAATATTAGGCAAATAATTGAAATATATTAATAAATCGAAGTATTCTGCGTTCTTACATGTGGTATGAGATCCCTTGTGTTTTATTAACTTTGGTATCATAATTGGTGCATTTCCTAAATACACAGGATGGCATTTTTTTAAATTTTGTAGCAGCGTACCACTCGTTGCCATGCGGTGACACTGACTAAAGGCAATACGTCCTAATTAGGATGTTTTCGAGTTTTCACGATTGCGCGCTCATAACATATCTATAGTTAAAATATCATTGATCCATTATAAATAATGTATCCATATAATGGTTGCATTTGGATGTTCCATTCAGAATCAACGTGAAAGGACAATATATACACACATCCACATACAAACATTCCTTTGGACAATAGGAATATATTTCTAGAATGTATGTACTTAATATAATTTAAAAGTATTTGTCGCTTTATCCTACTTTCACAAAAAGAGTAATAACTCACGTTTACGTGAACTTTTGCGATGGAGATAATTTAGCTTCATTGCAGATATCTAGACTTAAATATTTTTAATTAACTTCCTAGGCTGTACGTAATATTTCCTTCTTCTCATTTAGGGTCAGTACAACCTATACTTAGTATAAAAAACAGAGCTTAGGATAGTATTTTCTTAGAATTACGCGAATATTTGACATTTAAATTAAAATTTACAAATTATTGTAAGATACTTTGGCGCCATTTTGATATTTTAAAATTCATTTTGCACAGCTTTATAATGATTTTGAGACGTCTAAAACCTTAGTCTCTCCTGTGACCATGATTGCTGCAAAGCATTCAAAACGTCGCGTCGGGACAAAAAATCAAAATAAATCCACGATAAAATCCGAAAAAAAAATTTATTTAAAAAATCTTATGACACTTGTATTTAACCCTTTTTTAACGTCCCACTGCTGGGCATAAGTCTCCCTCAATACGAGGGAATCAGGCCATAGTCCATCACGCTGGCCTTGTGCGAGCGGACTTCACATGTCTTTAGAAAACTTGCTCTCTCTCAGACATGCAGGTTTCCTCACGATGTTTTCCTTCACCGTAAGACAAGTGCTAATCAAGATAGGAAAGATTCGCACTTGAAAATATCAGACGAGCGAGACCCGGATTTGATCTTGCATCACTCGTTTATCCAACCTAGTACGTTACCACTGGGCTATCACTGCCAATTAGGACACTAAATGGGTAGAAAAAACGTTTGACATCAAAAAAATATGTACAAAATACCTATTTTTGTGAACTAGCAACAAAATTCTTAAAACACATACTAAAAATATGTTTCGGCGCAAGTTTATTTACATTCGCATACGTTAGTATCCAGACGTACAACGCTAGGTCATTCACCGAAGACCGTGTTATACGCCTAGGTCTTTATAGGTTTCATTTATGTTTACTTACTTTGTTAACTAAACTGTTACTATTAAAAGTCCAAAATGTACTGTACGTCTGTTTGTATTTTTTAAAATTAGTATACTAGTGGTTAAAATGACACCATATTATAGAAAATTCGAGGACATTGCCTATCTACTTATATATATTTTTTTTTACCATATTTTTTGATACTAAAGCTTGACAATAGCTAATAATAAAAAAAAAACAAAATAATTATATGTAGGGACTGCACCACACAGCACCATCTAGTTCCATGGTAAGCTACGTGGCTTGTGTTATTATTACCAGATAGTTGACACACTACACATATATAAATTGAATATATATAAATAACTATAATCATCCATTACTGGAGTACACAATGCCTCCAGCGGGACTCGAACATGCGACCGATGTCTATGGCTTCATCTTCATGTGGTTATTGATTCTAACTCATTAAATATTTAAAAATTAATTGCCATTATTTAAGGAATTTTTAAATTCTAATTCCAAATCTATATATATATACTTAATTTTATTATTTATCAATGTTATAGGTTTCTTCCTAATTAATCGACTAGAAATGCAGAAGAATATATATAATTTTAAGAATAAGCGCATTTTACCTATAATGTAGGTAAAATAGTTGTTATAATACTTGCATGAAAAGGTAGCTCATACTATAACTAATGCTCGCTTCGCTCGGGTTCGTCCTCAGTGAAAAACAATTAGAAATCTATCCCATGGGATTGTAAATTTTCAGGGATAAAAAGTATCTATGTGCTCCAGATTATAATCTATCTCTAGACCAAATTTCATCCGAACCCGTTGTGCCGTTTTGGCGTGAAGGAAATCCAAAGTTTTCTTCCTAACTGAGATAAGACAGGGGATATTTATTTAAAACCGATTTTATGCATTCGAGATAAGCAAAAATAACCAGAAAGGAGAAACAATTCTAATGAGATATTATTTTATTCTTGAGATAAATAATGTGAAACACAATGCTTCCTACGCTTTTTGGCATTAACTTTGAATCGAAAGCTAACAAAAATAAATAGAACATAATTTAATGTCTAACAACGACGAGTATTTTTGCATTACACGTGTAATGGATATGGCCTATGGGAGTCACGCTAAAATTTTATGTATTCGAAAGTTTGTAAATGTAGGATCATTAGTAGGATCGTCGTCGTAGGGTCGTTTTTAGTTTTATTTTGTCGTTATTTTGATTTTTGGTTTCCGACGTTTCGAATGCTTTACAGGAAAGATTTAGGTTTTAAACGTCTCAAAGGTTCATTATATTATAATTCTTACAGACAGTGCCTACCCATAATTTCAAAATTTGATTTCAAAAAATTCCAAAATGGCATTAAAATACCTTACAATATTTGTTGATTTTAATTCTAAGCATTTTTTTATGAATAAATATTATACTTTCATATGGCAACATTAAATTTTATATTAAAATCAAAATAAATCCGCAAAAAAAATCCGAAAACATTGTTTTATATATAACCTTAGCACCTTTTATCCAAAGGCAAAAAATAACTTACTTTTAACTTCTCCAGGATATACTGAAGAATTTCTAACAATTTCTTCTTTTTCATTGTACAATAAAAATACGATAGTGAAGAAAACCCAGCACGCGAGTAGGAGCGTCATTTTCAGGTAATACCCAGCTCTTGCCAGCTGAAAAGGGAAAAAGATAATGGAAATGATAGGGCTCTTCGATCGATATCGCTAATAAAAGTCTTTTACTTTAAAACTACTTGTACGTTTGTTTGTTTGAACATACTAATCTCAGGAAGTACTGGTCCAAATTGAAAAATTCTTTTTGTGTAAGATAGTCCGTTATCGAGGAATGCTATAGGCTATATTACATCACGCTACGACTGTTAGGAGCGGAGCATCAATGAAAAATTTTGCAAAAACAACAATGGTAGACAGAATTGTGTCAATATTTTGACTGAAAAATGAACATGAAATGAAAGTTGGAACTCGGAGCCAAAATCATCAGTGAGCTAGATACTCAGCAAGTGTACTAATAAATTAATTATAATAATTAATGATTAATGATTATAAATTAATAGCAAGTTCATAAGTACTAATTGAATTGCTACGGGAATTGAATTGTTGTTTGCAGGACAATGTACACAATGCTTAAGGCCTATTGGCCTATTGGTTCGAAAGGCATGCGCCAACACGCAATCGGTCTACATAGTGGACTAATCTGATCCCCTCGCATTGAAAGGTGAGCTGTCCCAGAGGGACATTAAGGAGGTAGGCAGTTAAGTAAGTATTAGGTTGTAATTACTTAGGTGATATCTATACTCTATACATACTCGTATTATAAAAACTTAGCAAAGTTTATAGATGAAATATTTTTAAAAGCAATGACTGTAACTTATTTTGTATTGAATATAGATAGTAAAACAATAGTGATTTAAAAATTTGTCTGTTTGTATGTTATCGTTTAATACAAAAAATAATGGACTGATTTAATCCAAATCTTGTGTAATGATAGCTTATTACACGTTTCAATACCTAGGATACACTTTTATGGCAAGAATTAATCTTTCATTTCCACAGAAAAATAAAAAATTGATTTTATTGAGTCGTCCGTAGAAACTGAAGTGGCTCAATCTTAACATCAAAACGATGTAGTAGAAAAACGTAGGTTTAAAAATTAAAAAAGTCGACAGAATAGTTCACACTAGTATCTAATAATGAGGGCAAAATAATATTTACCTTACTTGGACTTTTTGGTGCCAAGTTTTCTTTGCTGAAAGAAAAATTAAAATTTGAGTAACGGTATACATTACTAGACTTCACTCAGAATATTGCATAATATATAAATTTTATGAGATCACAAGCACAACCCCAGTTTTTGAGAAGCTAGATTTTGCCCACGGCAATACTCGCGGGGTAACGAAGCAGGGTTCAAAGGCAGCCTACGTTTGATCTCAGTATGCCATCTATGTCTTAGCCAAATTTTATCGAAATCTGTTCAGCTTTTTAAACGTAAAAAGTAAAAGACATAGTGACTGTCACAGTTACAACAAAAATGTATTAGTATTGATATGAAATAATATTTTTATAATATAATGAACTCCGTAATTACATTACTATTATTATATCATCATCATCATCATCAGCCCTTTAGAACGTTCCACTGCTGGGCACGAGCCTTCCTCAGTACGAGGGGGATCAGCCCATAGTCCACCGTGCTGGCCTAGTGCGTGTTGACTGACTTCACATGTCTTACGAAAACTTGCTAGGTTTTCTCAGACAGGCAGGTTTCATCACGATGTTTTCCTTCACCGTAAGACAAGTGGTAATCGTGATGGAAATGATTCGCACATAAAAATATCAGAGGTGCGAGACCCGAATTTGAACCCGCATCACTCGGATAAACAAGCAACGCGTTACCGCTGGGCTACCACTGCCTCATTTACTATTATACAGTGCATCAATTTGTATCCATATATGCATGTACGTTACGACTTACGTGCGTATACTCTTTCACGCTGAACTAGCTGAATTGATTTTGATAAAATTTTGTACACAGATAGATTCAGACCTGGCGTCACATATCTTTCTGTCAATAACATTATTATTATCATATAAAAAATCAGTCCTCTCACTTACCCATCCTTCCCAGGACTATGAATTTCAACTCCTTCGAGTTTGCCATCGATACTTGGTGTCTCCTCAACTCTGTTATTGTTTAAATGTGGCGCTGACTTTACTAGAGGAAGTCGCTTCGATTCCGGCGTCGTGCCATTTTTTAACCTAAGTGGTATATTCTCTTGCTTGCTTGCTGAAATGAATACTAATATTAAGATGGATTTACACTTATAAGTTATAACTTAAAGAGGTAAAGTAAGTAAGTTTGGATGAAGGGGAAAAATCTTTGCTACTACTGATCCTCTGAAAATTTTAAAAGTAATAAAAATACGAATGTATTTGGACGTATCCGCAAATGGCAACATAAATATTTTCCTGGCCGTAGTTTTACCGACTGGTGGGAATTGTCACCTTTTCGGATTTTTTCGTGGTTGGATTTTTTGTTTCCGACCATTGATATACTAGGAAAAAAGGTGTAGATACGTCATATGCGCTCAAAAAGTGGCACACTAAAACTAGGCTATTGGCCTACCAACGCGTTGACGACGCACTGTCGAGAATTATATTTGTCTCTTTTTCACTGGCGATACTTGAATCATGCCATCCTATTTTGACGACTAATCGTAATGTAGTGTGTTATTGCAATATTTTTAGTTATTCTGTATTCATGTGTGCGTTAGTGTGCCGTTTTTGAAGATAGAATGTCGTTTAGGTAACGTATCTACACCTTTTTACTTATAATATCATTGTTTCTGACGTTTCGAATGCTTTACATCAATCAAGGTCACGGGAAAGACTAAGATTTTAGACGTTTCAAAGTCTGGGAACCATTATGGTATTTTAATAAGAAATATTGGGACTAGTAGGAAATCACGATCTGGACCGACAGCTTAATTTGGACGTGCAAGCGAGACCAACTACCCTACTTCTTAGTATATAGTAATGTATATACGCAGTAATTATTTTGGCCCTACTCATGACTCGAACCCAGGTCTATCAATCTAACATCCTAGACGCCACTAGACCAACAAACAATGATAGGTTTTGCTCCATGTATTTTGTTACTTAAATAACGGATTATTCTCATGCACATTTCTTCACATTTGATCGCTTTTGACCTCGTTCCAAGAAGACGAGCGAAATGCTATTTCTAAACCGGTTCAATCCAGTTTTACCGCGCTGTTTACCTACAGAGAAAATGATGATGAAAAAGATTGACGCCAGTACCTACGTATGATTTAATACTTAGTACTATATAACTTTCAATATATACAGTATAATTTATGATTGGAGTAAAAACATTCGTGCTTACCACACAAATGAATGTCCTCAGTGGGACTCGAACCCGCGACCGTTAGCACAGCAAGTAGGATCACAAGCTCAATATTATTATTGCTTTTAAATATCATATATATTATCAGCTGTAAAACTATTGTCCTTTCTGTTGGCGATTTTAATAAAAAAAACCTTGTAATATAGTATTGATGGATGGATATTTATTAGTTAATCATGTCAGAATGGATTTGGATGAAACTTGGCATAGACATAGATCATAGACTGGAATGGCACATAGGTTACTTTTTATCCCAGCAAAGTGTTCTTCTCCCGTAAGATATTTTTTTTTCTGTTTTTTTTATTTTAAACGAACCCGAGTGAACCGAGGGGGAGCCACTAGTCCATCATTTGACCAGCGAATAAGTATATATCATTATATGACATTGCCAGAATGAAGATTTATTTTTTGTATTTTTGGTCCTCTTCCAACAGATGCAAATATAAGAGCACTATTTTTAACTCTCTACGGCATCGTGTCTGCACTTTCGAATATAATAACATTCACACGTTGTTATTTCGTTCTTAATAACAAAATTATCATAATTCTCAAATCTCTTTAATGTTTATTATTGTTTAATTTATGGCGTATAGTTTTCGCAGCGCGCTACAAATAATAACCATTGATTTCAAATTTTTGATACCTTTGGATGTGCTATAACAAGTTTCGTTTTTTCTTTGAAAAAATAAAGATGGCTTGTTGCTCGCTAATGTTATAAACTCTTCATAAGAAAGAGAACTTTTATAATTGGTCAAGTAATTTTTAGTTTATTCATTAAAAAGACCACAACAAATTTTGTATAATCTTATAATATAAAAATCTCATGTCACAGTGTTTGTTATAGAACTCCTCCGAAACAGCTTGACCGATTTTTATGACTTTTTTGTGTATATTTGGTAGGTCTGAGAATAGGCTGAATAGAATTATAAGCCTACATTTTTCTCATTCGGGCGCGGGTGGAGCCACGGGAATGGCTAGTGTAACTATAGATTAGATTTCCTAGCGGCTGTCTAGGAACTAACGAGTGTTGTTTACTCTGATAACAGACTTAGTACTTAATACTTATAATTACTAATATTATCGTCGATTAATACTTTTATCTGTAAGTACTGTACTTACAAAACCCGGTAGTTTTATATTAGCCTGCTTTAATGCTTGGAGACTGTAAGTTTAATGTTTATGTTTATGACTTTCAAAAAAAATATTTAATAGAAATATTGCCAAAAAAATCCACAAAACAATAAGCTCTGCTTTTTCAAAACGCAGACCCGGATAGCCAGCTATCCTCATACCCACCGTACTAAAAGCAAGAAGGGCCCTGACCTTGAGAAACGTGGCAAAACTGCGATTACACAACCGTACCGACAAATACATGTTGTCTCTTTTACTTCCGAGTAAAACTATACGTTCGTTCTCTTTCACTCAAAATGACAGAATATTGTTTCAATGGAAAATGGTGTGCGCTCACGCCTTTCAATGTGAATACAAATTAGAGCGATCGGAGTACTGTAGGGCCCTTCTTGCTTTTAGTTCGGTGCTCATACTAAATTTCATAAAAATCTATCCAGCGCTTTTCTTATGATGCACATGTCGTGATGTTACAGACAGACAAAAATTCGATAATATTTTTATTCCTGCTGTCCCGCTGATCCCGCTGCGACCTTTAATTCTTTATCTTATATACAGTCCACTTAAATTTTACTCTTACTAATAACCAGCCCTTTACCGCATTTTACCGCCAACAATGACTATTTTATATGCTACATTCTAGCGACTCAACCTCGCTACGCTCGGGTTCGTAACTAACTTTAGCGTGAGTGAAGCCGCGGGTTCCGTTAGCCAAAAAAAAAAATCTGGAATAAAAGTACCCTAAGTTACTCCTTATAACATTAGCTATTTGTGAGTGAAAGTCCCGTCAAAATAAGTCCAGCCGTTTCAGAGATTAGCCGGAACAAACAGAGAGACAGAAAAAATAAAAAATCGATATTTTGATGCTAGTACCGTATATACTCTCTCTCGAATTTAGTGAAAAGTTGTTAATTTGAAATTAAAAACAGGCACTTCACTATTATTTATACGTATAGATATAGAATATAGAAACAGATTACTATTAAATATTAATAAATTTTGTTATCAAAGTATTCCGTAATCTGTAATGATAAAATAGATAAACAATAAATGATATTGGTATTTTTGGATTAATTGCTTTTTTTGATGCTGACGGGAAATGGAAATACTTGCGACTTACCCAGGCTTCGCTCGTGTGCATAGCTACGATTTTTTGGAGTTTCGATTTTTGAACTGACCCCTAATTCTTTTTTAAAAAGAAAAATAAATTATTACACCAGCGATGTGCAAGTTAAAGTCCCCTTAAAACCTCTCTAGCCGTTTGGTTTTTCGACCTAGCCTATATAATGTCCAGTAGCGTCTGGCAGTAAGGCCGGGCGTTTTATCAAAGTCATTCATAATTTTATTCAGCATAAAATTATTACAATTTTTTACTGAACGTCATGAGTCTACTACCAGTTCGGAAAGAAGAAGCCGTGGATCAGAGAAGAACTGGCGAAAGAAACTCAGCGGGGCTAATGTATTTTTTTTGTCTGAATCTGTTTTTCTTTTTTAAATTAAAATGAAATTAACAATAATTCTATATGTTGAAGTAGCCTGGAAGCGATCACATCATTCCCAAGGCGTACTATCTTCTAAAAATTCGTTAATCACTTCATAGTATAAAAAAAATCGCTTTCTCTGTCCCTACATCCCTATGTATGCTTAAATCTTTAAAACTACGCAACGGATTTTGATGCGTTTATTTTAATAGATAGATTGATTCAAGAGGAAGGTTTATAAGTAAGTTAGAGGCTTGAAGCATTTCATTACACATTATATTACTCTTTCACATCAAGTAATTTAATATTTTAAGAGGAATCGTATAAAAATTACAGACGCGACCGCCGACTTACGAATCGCCTACCGCACCGCCTAGGGATGAGCCCGAGCGAAGCGAGAGCGAGTCGCTAGTGGAATAATATCCTTTAGTACACAAGTATTCTTTCACATTTTTTTTAAATTTCAAATTTCATCAAGTCGAAGGAGGGTTTTAGTGGGTAGTAGATACTGGCTTCATTAGCCGGCGAGTTCCAATAAACAAAAAAAAAGATCTATCTGTTACCCACGCCCAAAAACAATTGAATATAATATATTCTCCTAAAAGTTGTTAAAAGGATGGCAAAAATGCAAGTAATCCTATTGTATTTGCGAATTTTTCGAACTTCATTCAAGTTACAAACCAGCTTGAACCGGTTTTGTTGCTTGCAATATATTTTTATTATAACTACAATGTATATGGGCTTTTGGTATGGAAAAATGTAGCGAAAAAAATCTACAACGGTCATATTGTGAAGCAAAATCCTATAATAGTGATTTAATCTTTGATTTAGATGACAAACTTGGTTCTGCTAAGAGTTATGGATACCAGATAGCTGATACACTACGATTATAACTTTTAATACGTACATTTTAAAAACACCCATGACTGGAGTACAAACATCCATGCTCAGCACACAAATGAATGCCCCCAGCGGGACTCGAACCCCGAACGCCGCACTGGCACAATACAAACTGAGCCAAATGGGTTGTCACGTTCAAAAAACGCATATATAATTTATTATCCAAATTAAATCCAAAAATTTATTCTTAAAGTTGAAATAATTAATAAATGTATGTAAATTTGTCATAACGGCAAATTACAGTTAAGATTTTGTTTTCTCGACCGACCTACAAATGAAGGTTCTTTCATTGCATTCGGATGCAACTATACACTACACTACCTACTACTACTACGTTTGTCTCAGTTACTTGCTATACCAGCGATCGCTGGTTCGAGTTCCGCTGGAGGCATTCATTTGTGTGACAAGTATGACGATATGAGTAATTCTTTTTCTCTTTTCTGAGGACACCATCAAGGTTTAGTTTGCTTTGAAAATCTAAAAGTTAAAAATCAATATTTTGTATGGGAATCACTAACTATTAAAGCGAAGGTATTGAGCGAAGCCAGGGTGTGTTGGTAGTTGTTATAGTTAAAAATAACTAACGAATTTGAACTTAAAATAAATAACAGTGATAGCCGCGGTTTCATGCCAGTATATAGAAAAATAATGGAATTAAAAATCAATCGCACTGAGACAAGCACATGATCTTGGATGAATGCCAGCGGATAAAAAATTAACAGCTTGAGACGTTTAGTCACGGTTTAAAATCAATACAAGGTTACGATTATTTGTAAACAAAGTGTTTTTTTTTGTGTATTTAATATTTTGCATTAAGTGTTTCTCCTCAACCGATTGAGCTTAAATTTTGCATACACGCATGGCATGACATTTTATGATTAGCTATGTGACGTCATTCTAAATCCAATATGGCGGACTCCTTCAGATAGCGAATTCTGGTTCTTTTTTTGTATCTCGATGATATCGACATCAAATGAAAGAACTTGCTGAGAAGAATGCGAATAAATACTTTAAAAAGGCGTAGTTTAAATTATATCGAGCCCATATTTATTGCATTACACAATTTATACATGAACAGTGAACACCCATGACTAGAGTTCTAACAATTATGTTCATTACACAAATATAACCCAGTGGGACTCGAACCCGCGGCAGCTGACACAGAAATCAGAGTCACTACAAACTGAGCCAAGCGTGTCGTCCTCCACGTACATTGTCCATAAAAAGAATTTCATATTGACTCGATATATCAAATTGTAAATGTATTACAAGGCTGGTTCATATTGGTTTTAAGCAAAAATAATCAACAAAAATGTCACAATAACACCAAAGTAGGGGATTCCCTAACAAGGGGACTTGTTATAAATAGAACGACAAAAATTATCAAAATTGGCTAAGTGTGAATCGGCCTTGACTTTTTGTATAATTTTATTAGTAAACTCACGTCAAACATATACCTAATTGTGTTTTGTGTGCTTCAAAATTAGTATGCGAATGTGAGTCATAATGAATCAATAATAAGCTATTGTTGTTAATGAAATCTATATATTAAAATTCTATCGAAAGTATGCATTAAATATTTTATGGAAAATCGTTTTGAAATAGATATGTCTATTATATATAAATAAATATTATGTTGGCACATTATTACATCAGCGCCATCTAGTTCCCTGGTAAGCTACGTTACGTGCTTGTGTTACGGATACTAGATAGTTGATACTACACATATAAATTTTAAATACATACATATTATAAATATTAACACCCATGACTGGAGTACAAACATTCGTGCTCAACAAATGAATGCCCCCAGCGGGACTCGCACCCGCAACCGCTGGCGCAGAAAGTAGGGTCACTACCAACTGAGCCAAACGTGTCAATTATTACAGATACCGAATCTATCGTTTGTAGATTTTTTGTTCGTCTGTCTGTGGATGCATCAGGATATAATCGCTGGACAGATTTTAATTAAATTTACTATGGAGATAGCTAGTTTTCCGGATCAACATATTATGTTATGTTGTACATAATATATGATATTGTTTACTGCAGGAAAATATTACATTCTAAACAATCTATATAGAATTTTGTTTTAAATAGAAATAAGAATTTTTCACAAGTAACATAATATAACTGTTTTAGTAAATAAAGTAGAAAGGGTGGCCTCTTCCCAGATTTTATATTTTTTATTTTTTCCAATTTTTTCTTCCTTCTACCACCAATCCCTCTTTATCAATAATGATTAAAACGCAGGTAGAGCCGCGGAAATTTCTAGTATATATATGAAGTCATCTCCGCTACTTTCATGCTAATGAATTCGTACGTATGCTAATTGATTGATATGTTAATACTTGTTTACAATCGTCACTTCGAAACCCTTGCTTTCTAGAAGGTTACATTTGGTTATTGAACTTTTATTGTATCTATCTTTTAATTTCTAAAATTAAAGTAACCTTAAAAAAGTTAAAAAGAGTCCATTTACTATTAGACCTGTGTCAATCCTGTTTGAGGAAAAAAATCTTTGCAGTATACAAGTGGCCAGAAAATTTAGTTGATGATGTAAATAACGAAGGAAAACTAGTCCAGACTCGGAAAAAGTTCTGGAAGTTTAGCCGCAAATCACAAAAAACTAGTACAAACCCCTAAAAACGTATAATGTATTGACACCCCCACCCCCTTCCAGAACTTTTCTATTTAGACATTTATGAAATAGGCATCTAACAAATACTACAAATGTATAGAAATTTCGTCGCGTCGCTTTGCCGTTCCGCCGGATTATGACAGTGACAGACAATGATATTCTAACAAACAGATATGTTGTGACCGCGCAATTGTGAAGACTCGAAAACGTCCTAATTGGGACGTATTGCCTTTAGTCTGTGTCACGCATGGCGACGAGTGGTACGCTGCTACAAAATTAAAAAAAATGCCATCCTGTGTATTTAGGAAATGTACCAATTATGATACCAAAGTTAATAAAACACAAGGGATCTCATACCACATGTAAGAACGCAGTATACTTCGATTTATTAATATATTTCAATTATTTTCCTAATATTTTGATATGTGATCGGTCGCTAGAATAATGTTTGTTTACATTAACGCGCAATTGACAACACTAGCTGTCTCTTTTTTTCTTATTGATTTTATCGACTATCCCCTTTCTATCATTTTGACTTGTAGTGAAATGTACCTTGAATGAAAAGTGTGTATGCGTGCTGCGCGGAACACTTTTTTCGGTTGTTTAGTGAGCGTATAACATATCTGTTTATTAGAATATCATTGGTCGCGTCGCTTTGTCGTTCCGCCGGATTATGACAGTGACAGAAATAGATACTGCACTTGTGTCTGCACGTAACTACTTAGTGCACTATAGTTGGCTAGTCTCATTTCGATTGACGCCGTACCCGAAATTGGCCAATAGAAAACTCTTTGATTAAGAACTATTATTTTAGTAACTATTAATAATAGTAAATATGTTGGGACATAAATACATCTAGTTCCGAGGTAAGCTACGAGGCTTGTGTTACGTATATCAGATAGTTGATACACTATATATAACTAAATAGGTGCATATTATGAACATAAATACTAATGACTGGAGTAGGTAAACATTCGTGCTCACCACACTAATGAATACCCCCAGCGGGTGTCAAACCCGGGAACATAAGCACAGCAAGTAGAGTCACTACAAACTGTACCAAACGTGTTGTACCAAATAGTATTACGCAAGTTTTAAAATGGCCGCTTCGTAGGTAATTTTCATTAAAGTTCTGTAGCTAAAAGGCACTAAGCACATCTTTGCATCATAACAGACTCTGATATGAATGAAGTTAGTACGTCTTACGAAAACAAATATTATATAGTGTTAGAAGGTAAATATGCAATGCTACAAATATAAACGAGATTAATGACATTTAGTTTACAAACAGAGCGATAAAAAATGTAGGTCAGTGATAAGGCCAAATAATACTACTTATATCAAGCTGCCGCATGTCTAATGAAATGTGGACTAAGTCCATTGCGTTTTGGACGCCTCAAAACGTAAAAAGACGCCACGGTAGACCGAGATGCAGATGGAGAGATGACCTGGATGCGTTTAGAAAGGACTGGAAACTCATTGCAAGCAATAGGATACAGTGGAAAGAGAAAAGAAAGGCCTTTGCCTAGCAGTGAGACAAGAACGGCTGAAAAAAACAAACCACGTGCATACATACAGGTGGTTATTTGGGATAAACTGGCAAAGCCAGTACTAACCACTTAAACCTCCCATCCTTAAGACATTAAGGGGCGTCGCAGCATCGTTTACGCACTCAACAACGACGCCCCAACAGCAGGTCTGCCAAAGCAGACCACAACTCCTATGGGATTGCTCCATCAGTCCAACAGTCAGTCAGAAATTTTATTAATGCTTTAGGGCTCCGTGCAATAAGAAATTTAAAAAACCGCTACCTCTTGTTCAATCTAAATTAGTTTAGCCGTTCCACGGTGGAACGGCTACGGTGGAACTATACGGTGGAACTTCCACCGTATAGTTTTGATAAACATACGAACAATTCATAAAATTAGTCTAAATAAGAATCAAACTCACCAATTTCCTTTTCATATCGTTTCCGGAAAGGTTCCAACTCAGGATCATATTTGATTTTCTTCGGTAGTTTCAGCCATACTTGTAGAGCCTCCGCTGTTAGTTCCCCAGTAGACACTAGGGAGTACTGACTTCTGCTCAGCTCCGGGGTCGAGGATTTCCTAGGGACACCACTCCATTCCTTCACTCGGTTCACAAATTTATCCATTTTTCATCAAAAATTTTACTACACACTAACATATGTTTTCACTGATAATTTTTAACGTCTGTCAGTGAAATATTCATACTTTTTGGAAGAATTTTGGTCATAGCACAGATAGTAGCGTATTTGCTTTTTAAGCTTATGACAAAATAACACTTATTCTTAAAAATGATTAATAAAAATTTGTATTTTCGTGTGTATGTGCTAATTCGAAGTGCAAATTTCAAAATTTAAGATTTTACCGAATAAAAAAAATATAAAAACGATTCTAATACTTTCTAGGATTTACGTGAATTGCGTCTGCTTTACAGCAAGCAGTAAAAATCCGAAAACATAGATTTAGAATAAAGTGACTCTTCTCAAAAATCAATAATTTTACATGGACACCCACAAAGTTGTAAAACACAAATGGTAGGTATATTAAATTTTTTAATAGAATGCTTGTAAGGACTTCCGCGCGTTTTGAAGTTTACCGTAACACTGGCTCTTAGCTCCATCTATGAAATGCCCTTTTATAAGGTTTGTCCTTCCACCGTAAAGAAACTAAGTAAACAGGAAAAAAATTAACAGCTATTTAAAAATATTTTTTCGTATTGAAAATAATACCAAAATTTGTTTACTATTCGAAATACAACAAAGTTTATGTAACAGATTTTTATTCTGTCCATTAGTTTACTCGTAATGCGGTCAAAGACAGACAGACAGACAAAAACTCTAAAAGCTATTTTGGATCTATCGATAATTATGACTATTTTAATAAGATCTTTCAAAAAATATTCAATGTACAGATTCGAATTCGTTAGAATTTTATTATGTGTGTATAGATTAAATATATCTATCGATAAGTATTTTCCTGTGTTACGCTCTAACGCTAGTCTAACATTTAAAAATTATTTTTAACAAAAAAACAAAAACCGACATCCAAACTTAATAAATCTAAACTAAAAAGTAGAAAATAATACTTTTAAGGACTTTGTTAATTTTGGAGTCGGTGCCAGCCAGGTATTTTGATTATGTTTACAAATTGATAGATTAATCAAATATGTATCTATTTAGGGTTATTTTGCTTTGTCATGGATCCCATCATCAGAACCTTACCAAACTCTAATCAAACTACCCCTGGAATATACCCTTTCCATTAAAAAAAGAATCATCGAAATCGGTTGGCGTGATATTGAGTTATTCGTCCATTTGTCGCGCAAATACCTAATGCAAATTTAAGACTTTTATGGTTTTCTCATGGATGCCATTATCAGAACTGGAATCAAGAATCATCAAAATCGGTTCACCCAGCTCAAAGTTATGAGCTAACAAACATTGAAAAAAAAACAGACGAATTGATAAC
Organism: Boloria euphrosyne; assembly: GCA_951802675.2. NCBI lineage: Eukaryota > Metazoa > Arthropoda > Insecta > Lepidoptera > Nymphalidae > Boloria > Boloria euphrosyne. The sequence goes on along the minus strand of OX637900.1, from coordinate 2,859,105 downwards.
ATCCTCCTTTTGGAAGTCGGTTGAAAAAATAAAATCGCTCGAGGAAATTTTTAAGTCAAAAGTATAGAATTTTAGATTGCAAATAACTTCTAACATAAGCAATATTTCTTTAAATAAACACGTACAGACCTATATTTTTATTATATCTACAACATATCCAAAAATCATGAAAATTAGACTATGTATTATAACGTTAAAATATCGATGAAAATAAAGTTTTATATCTTAACATTGAACTTTATTTGTTAGTGAAAATGCAGGTGCTAACTATAAATAGATGTTTATTTGAAGCTGTTTGGAGACAATCATGTTAGAATGGCCCTCAAAAGTAAAAGACTTACTCATCTCTTCCGTTTATTTACAAACTTCAATGGTTCTCATTTTCAAAATTAATATTAAATTAACAACAATATCACAACGAGACACGTCGTACTTTCACTGTGGTCGTTACACTTCTGCTTGACGTTTGACATTTAAGCATTTATATAAATCAAAATGTCAATGTTGCCATCGACTGCATCGTCTCGATTTTAACCAAATTAATAAATAATCGTTACTTATATTAAAAATCGACATTTAATATTAAAAAAAACGTGACAATTATGAACTAATAATTAATTATTAAATTATTTCTGCCATATTATTCTATATTATATTAAAAATTAATATTTATGTTTAAAAAAATGTACAAATTATGATGAGTATGCTAACAGACGGCCGTCCTGTGAACGGAATGTCCCCATTCCGGCTCGGCCATCCGAGAAGCCCAAGATTAAATCTAAAAAAATAATAATAATAGTGAAACACAATAATATAGCACGAGAATTAATCTAAATAGTAAGAATTAATTTGAAAACAGAATTAATTGAAAACAGAATTAATCTAAATAGTAAGAATTACTAAAATTAGATTAAAAAAATCCTGCTTTCTTATTAATCTAAGAATTTTGATGCACATTCAGATGAACGACGCAGCTGGAATTTTACTGGGACACCTGTGAAAACCAAATAAAGATTAGATGTTGATATAGTATATAATATGTAAAGTATGTATTATTTTAATAAATTTCAGTAGTTTCATACAAGTAGAGTATAATGTAACACAACTCAACAAGAGAATTAATCTAAACGATCAGAATTAAATAACAATTCTTGCTTTCTCATTAATCATTTCTACAACCATGATCTAGAATTTTGATGTACATTCAGATGAGCGACGCAGCTGAAATTTTACGAGGACACCTGTGAAAACCAAATAAAGATTAGATGTTGATACGAGTATATTACATAATATAAAAAGTATATTATCATTTTAATAACTTTCAGTAGTTTAATACAAGTAGAATATAATTTTAATGATAAGCAAAACAATAAGCAATGGTTTTAGCCGTTTATTATTCACAGATATATTACACATATTTTAGAGTTATCACTGCAATATTTGACAAGATATTTCACTTGTCTGTGATTTTACATTTAACAATAGTGATCACTGCATTCAGCAGAATGTCTCACTTATAAAATATTTCGTGATCATTGCATAAAGTAACATATCTCACTTACCTATATATTCCATGATCACCGCTTGTAGAAGCTCACCTCACGTACTTATATTATTTAGTGTTCACCGCATATAGCAGCATGTTACACTTATATATTTCGTGCTCACCGGATATACCAGCACGTCTCACTTACATAAATCGTGATCACCACATACAGCGGCATATTTCACTTATATATTTCGTGATCACTGCATATAGCAGAATGTCTCACTTATAATTAGTGATCATTGCATTCAACAGAATGTCTCACTTATAATTAGTGATCACTGCATTCAGCAGAATGTCTCACTTATAATTAGTGATCACTGCATTCAGCAGAATGTCTCACTTCATATGACCTAGAGTTTAAACAATGATCACCCCATATAAGGGTAAATTTCACACAATTATTCCTAGTGATCACCGCATACAGCGGCATATTTCACTTATATATTTCGTGATCACTGCATATAGCAGAATGTCTCACCTATAATTAGTGATCACTGCATTCAGCAGAATGTCTCACTTCATATGACTTAGAGTTTAAACAATGATCACCCCATATAAGGGTAAATTTCACACAATTATTCCTAGTGATCACCGCATACAGCGGCATATTTCACTTATATATTTCGTGATCACTGCATATAGCAGAATGTCTCACTTATAATTAGTGATCACTGCATTCAGCAGAATGTCTCACTTCATATGACCTAGAGTTTAAACAACGATCACCCCATATAAGGGCAAATTTCACACAATTATTCCTAGCGATCACCGCATACAGCGGCATATTTCACTTATAATTAGTGATCACTGCATTAAGCAGAATGTCTCACTTATAATTACATATATACTTATAATTACATATATACTTATAATTACATATATATATGATAGACACATAAAGCATCGTATCTGTGTAGTTAAGTATAATATACCACTTACTTATATATTTAGTGTTCACTGCAGAATATACTTTTGTATTACATTTTATAATATACTACGAATTACAGGAGTTCGGTTTTGAAGAGCATTAATAATATTATTTTAACAACAATTATTTGCAATTATAACAAAATCGTATGATATCATATTTATTCTTTCATAGCAGTCTGACTTTTACCAGTGTTCCTAACAGTAAGTTGTCCTATTCTTGTTTTTGGAATTCTTTAGACTTTTCTACAATGGCGAATGAAGTTTTGTTTCTTTAGTCTTATTTTGAATGTTACTTTAACTCCATTGCACTTTGTTTAAGTGATTGTCTCAGACCTATACTCTATTTATCCATGGAGGGGTCGCGACTACATTCAAAATATCTTTGGCTCAAACTTCTTTTACATATATATGTATATATTGCCGAAGTAAAATTGCTAGTTCCTCTAACTGACAAGTTTGGTTTAATATCACTAAATATATATATATTTTGAAATAAATAATAATATATAAATATTTTGGGACACTTACACACTATCTAGTTTTATGAGCCTTATATTAGGAATACCAGATGTTTGATACTACAGATATATAATTTTTTTGATGTACATGCAATATACATATTATAAATATAAGCATCTATGACTGAATCACAAACATTCATGCTCAACAAATAATTACTTACATCGGGACTCGAAGTTAATTATCTTGCTTTTAAGGTTTCTAATAGTTTGGTAAATATAAATATGCTAAACCTATCAATGATGCCCAAAATAATAGATTACTGCTTTCACTTTTAAGAAATTGCTCTATATGGTCCATTTGCAAAGTGTGAAACGCAGTGTGAACCCTTAGGTTTTAGGTGAAGCAGTATTTTCATTGTAGATGCTTCGTTGTATATTATATGCTCCAGTACGGAGGATGCAAATCCTAGTCTTATACAAATATATTCATTTTAAAACAGAAAATTTTATCTTTGGTTTTATAATCTAGGGGGAGATGTCCAAACTCATCGTGGCTACAATGAAATATCCAATTCAATTCATTGCCAATTCTTATATATTCCGTTATCCTTTATGACGTATTGTTTTATAATAATAAGTATACTGTAAGTATCCAAATTAGCCTTAACTAGTTTTAATTTATGGTCAGTTAATTGCACCGCTTGTAACCATTCGGTTATTATTACACTCATTGTCTATAACGTTCGAGTATTTTCGGAATATTCAATTTGTAAATGGAGAGGGGGATTCTGGCCTAAAGCTTCCGCGTGCTGCAGTTGGATTGTTTTTTATAGTAAAATTGTGTTCCTGTTGAAACAACTACCATACCAAGAAACAACTTCCTATAAAATATATATAAAACTCCTTTACTGAAAGAACTTCGTCACGTGTCTTATTCTGAAGTATGCAACACGTTGTAATGGCTCCTTCTCATTGGGTCTTTGCAATAATATCATCCACGCGCGGTTTTACTTGCGTCACGCTTCTGCAATGCCCTTCGGATTATGCAACATTGCGAGAAATCATTCATCATCAATCACTCTTAAAAGTAGATTTGTGATCTTGACCCAATTTTCAAGATACATTCTTAGTCGTCGCAAGATTTGTCAATGATTTTGCTATGCTATTAAATCCAGAAATAAATCTCCGTGGAAAGCTTACAAGCCATACAAACTGTCTCACTTGGTGTACATTCATAGGTGCAGGAAATTTGAATACAGTATTCTTACTACCTAGTCGTAATACGTCGTAATACCTCCTTCCTTCATATATCAAGTAGTTGAGCTGTTTCAAAGCAAGAACAGTATTTCGCAGAAATATTAAAATTTATCGAAACTTAGCTTGATTATCAATGGTAAAAGGAGGAGATAGGAGATTATCCATATATCGAATTGCCAGATCATACGTATTCTTTCCGAGAGCTCCATTTACTATATGCCGAACCACAGTTGCGGCATAACCAGATTAAATAACATCCTCGTACATTTATAGTCCCCTTCTGGCGTCGTAAGTGCTGTTAAGTGCTTCGACTCTTCTGACGTTCATATTTAATACTATCCAGATTTAAGATTCAGACAAAACATTTTCTTAATAAATTGAGTAAGTTTTGCAACTTTTGTTCTTTATCTTCCATTAAATTTTCTTCAATACGTAATATTTCCGTATTAGTAACTTCTTGACTTATAGGCTTGTCAGGATATTATCGAGAGCAATTCGTCCCACTGTCAATTCAGTTGGAGGCTTTTTTAAAGTATATTATTCTTGTACACAAAGGATGAGCACCAGCTAAAAGCTTTTCCTTCTTTACTAAAATACGCCAGGTATAGTACTAGTATTTTATTTTACCCTCTTTAAATGATATATTTCCTGGTAAGTTATGATATAGTTTTAAATCTCACTCACTACGTATCTGGATTATCGGTATGTATCTCACAACAGTGAAGTCTGCATTATTAATATCCATTCTATTCATTTCTTCCTTACACGAAAGCAAAATTAAAATAGTATAGGTATATCTATTTAATTCCAGTGATGTTTCTGTTTGTAATAGCAAATCCGTATCTAAAAATTCATTGGGTACTACGACACGGCTTTGAGGTTAACTTTTATAAAATCCAGAGAAACATTGACGTCAACCTTTCGTAGGTGATTTAAACTCCCAAAAGCAAAACCTTCTATAAGCGTTTTCATCATTCTAATCTACCGTGACAAACAATTGCTCAAATAAAAACTTGCGTTGACTGCCAAATTCTCTCAAACGCCACTTTACTTTTTTTTAATATAAGAATCATTATAATAAAAAGTATATTATATAACTCATCTTGGGTCGTGATGGAGAACATTGCAGGCATTTTGTTATTCTGTTCTCTATAGTAATCTTTAGAAATATTTCAATTTTTTTTTGTTTAAATCTCTTGTGTTTATATTTCCTTTCCGCCTACATTACACGAGCTGACAATACCTGGATTTATCATAACAGTATTCTTCAAGTGTATCCTCTCTATACGGTTCCTTCTTGCTAAAATTTCAATTTATTTGTCAACTAATTACGATCAGAAAATACAACAATAATTTTTATCTGCCACACTTTTTATACTATTCAACTGAGGATGAACTTTCATATCAGCTCCGTGCTAATCAAGACAACTTGAGCAGTGTATAAAAACCCGTTTGGGTGTCACTCCATTTATGTATAATTGCCATCTCCTTAACCCTATTGAGCCAAGTTTTAATGAACTGAGTTTTCTGGCTAGGGTTGAAGCTATTTCATGACCATCAAATGTGTTTTGTGTATGACTGCTGAGTGCGTTGACAAATCTTTCCATTAAGTCATTGTTTCTGCTGTATGGTTCTAGATTCGAACTGAATCTCGAAACTGACATGAAGACTTCTTCTTCCTAAACGCATTTCTGTTTTCCAATTAACTCTCCGATAAACGGATGCGCGATGCCGACGTGTTCTACGAGGTTTGTAGTATCTTCCTCATTTTTCTCTTATGTCCATCATGCGTCACTAAGCGGATAGCCACTTCGCTAAGAGTCCGAAATTGTACTGATAGGTATTGTCATTAGTATGTATTATTAATAGTAGTTATTTGAGAAAATAAATGTGCCCTGGAAACCACCTCGAAATCCATGTCCATTTCTCAAAACAAGTAGATACAGGACTAACTTAGGAAAATATCACCCGTTTGCTCGAATGGCGCGACTATTAAATGCAATACCAACAGTAGACATGGGTTTCGATACATTTAACACATTTAAACAAAAATGTTACGCGTACTCTACGTGATTTAGTGGATTCGCACATCTAAATTATTATTTTTAATTATTATCATTAGTATTAATTTTATTGTTTTTGTTAAAGATTTTGTTTTATTATTTTTCACTTTCTTAGATATATTGGTTTTATCACTAACTTTAATTAAGTAATGCTGTCAACACTATTTCGGTGCATGTTGTGTTCTCCAGTAATTGGGGGTACATTTTAAGCAAAGATTTAAAGGAGACTATTATTATTTTTGTATTTTATTATGTACTTCTGTTGGAGATCCTTAATAAATAAATAAATAAATAAATAAATAAATAAAAGAAATATATAATTATTATTATAATTATAATAAGCAATATATTAGAATAGGTGTATCCAAGGTTATATAATATGGTTGTACCAGATTGATTATAAATGTTGATTATAGAATATTATTATTCTTATCCACATTAACTATGTGATTTTGAAATTTAAATCATGGTTAATGTAGATACATCAATAACGACTCTTTCTTTGAATACGGATATTTATATGTGACAATTTATTAAGTTAAATTATCATAGAAACAGTTATTAAAACTATGAAGTAAAAACATCGAACATAATGTCTCAAAACATATTATAGCAGTAAATTCATTATAATATAATTTATTCAATGTAAATAATAATCCTTTATAAAACATCAAATTGATTATTATATATTATAAATAATAAAATTAAATTAAAAGTCTGAAGAAAAATGTATTATTATTTTACTTAGGTATGTAATACACAACAACATCCTTCAAATTTATTTTCTATCTATTTTTTTTAAATATTTGATTAACTATTAGTGTGATAATTGATAATAATATTATAAACTAATAATATAGATGAGAGAAAAAAATATAATTTTAGGGTAGATTAATAAAACATCTTATATCTCAACGATAAATTTAAAATGATATTAAGTAAGTACAGTAGTACTAGATTTCTATTGCAAAATGAACATTACTTGATAAAACTTTACTTCGACCGACGTAATGTCTTAAGTTCATTCTGTACAATTATATTATAAAACAAAGAGTACATACCAATGTGAGCTGATCCGTACCGCTTCTGAACTGTTAGAATGGCCCTCAAAAGTAAAAGACTTACTCATCTCTTCCGTTTATTTACAAACTTCAATGGTTCTCATTTTCAAAATTAATATTAAATTAACAACAATATCACAACGAGACACGTCGTACTTTCACTGTGGTCGTTACACTTCTGCTTGACGTTTGACATTTAAGCATTTATATAAATCAAAATGTCAATGTTGCCATCGACTGCATCGTCTCGATTTTAACCAAATTAATAAATAATCGTTACTTATATTAAAAATCGACATTTAATATTAAAAAAAACGTGACAATTATGAACTAATAATTAATTATTAAATTATTTCTGCCATATTATTCTATATTATATTAAAAATTAATATTTATGTTTAAAAAAATGTACAAATTATGATGAGTATGCTAACAATCACTAAGTTTTATTGTCTTTATAATGGACTATAAAATATGGGACTATAAATATGTGTTACGTCATTTTTACAAGGCTGTACCCAGTGGTAACGCATTTGCTTGGAACAACAAGTAAAGCGGGTTCAAACCCCGGCTCTTCACTAATATTCTTATGTGCCTTATAGTTCAGAAAATCTAACTCCAACTCAAAAACTCAGTCTTTAAGATCCCTGCATGGGTAGTAATGCTGACTAGTTTTTGATTGATATGTTGAAACCGTCAACTCGCATTTAGCTAGTGTGATGGACTATAACTTGATGTACCTTTGTTTCTTCAATTCAACACAGGCCCATATCCAGCAGTGGGATGTTAAAATAGTGAAAAAAAGAAATAGAAATAATAATATCAGCGTCATGAACTGTAAGGTAAATAGCAATGGTAACGCGTTTGCTAATAGAACCAAGTGAAACGGTTTCCAATCCAGAGTCTCGCACCTTTTCATTTGGAAAATATTTTTAATATTATTACCGTTTGTTGCTTTGTACGAGGAAAAAACAACGTGATAAAAAGCTGAAAGATATATGAAGTCCAATATGACTATAACCTGACAACATTGAGGAAGGCGTGCGGCCTGAAGTGCTGAGTAGTGATTAAAAGAGCTTATTAAGAGACAATTTATTAACCATAGATATAAAGCGTTGTCCAGTTTTTAATTAGGTTAATAAAATAGTTATTAAAAAAGGTAATTAAAAGCCATTATGTAGTAATGACGTATTATTAATATAATATCCATACTAATATTATAAATGCGAAAGTAACTCTGTCTGTCTGTCTGTCTGTTACCTTTTCACGCCTAAACCACCCAACCGATTTCGCTGAAATTTGGTATGTAGATAGTTTGCATTCATGAGAAGGAAATAGGCATATTATTTTTTGGAAATTCAACCCCTAAAAGGGTTAAAAGGGGTGGCAAAGTTTGTATGAGAAAAATATTTTTATTGCACATTTTTGCATGAAACTTTGAATTAATGCTTTTTAGTACAAATGATGAAACACGTATTTCAGGGTTTTTCGAAATTCACCCCCATTGGGGGTTAACGGGGGTGGCTAAGTTTGTATGGGAAATTTAATTCTATTGAAATATTTTGCGTGACACTGAAATAATGCTCTGCAATACAAATTAAGAGGGCCAGAACTTTAAATGGGGAATCAGTCCTTGGTACATTATAAGTAACAGTATATAAGCAAAAATGTTTATTTTATTTACTCTTAGCGCGAGCGAAGCCGCGGGCACCGCTAGTATTTAATAATATCTAGTAATAATAAATTACAAACGACATTATCTTGTATCTATAGCACAAACTCAAAGGATACAAATACTGATTATAGGGGATTGAACCCACTACCATTTACAAACTGTAGTACACCTTCGTTGAATAAAAAAATGTTTCTTCATAAATATGCACGAGGCTTAGTTAATAAGATTTTCAATGTAAGAAATATGTAACCTAATAATGTAAATAGAAGTATGATTTTAAAACTAGCTAACGTCGCTTGGTTCTGTTCCGTTCCTAATGTCAAAATTTTATTTTTAATGTCAAAATTGTAACCTATGTGTTATATTCAGCCCTTTTAACCGTCCTACTGCTGGGCACGGGCCTCACTTTGATACGAGGGGATCAGGTAATACTCCCCCACGCTGGCCACGTAAGGGTTGGCTAATATAGACTATGTATCAATGTACTGAAATTCATCCAACCATTTAACAAATAGGTATCTATACTATTATAAATGTGAATGTAAGTTTGTTTGTTACGCTTTCACGCGAAAACTACTTAACCGATCATCATGAAACCTTGTAAACATATTCTTGCAGGTATTAGAAGTAGCATAGGATATATTTTTTTAGTTTTTTTTTTCTAGCTGGCTTGAAACCTTGAACGCGGGCGAAGCCACGGATACTGCTTGTATAGAAATATATGACACACTTTTGCATACAATAGTGTGATAAAGAAAGATAAAAACGTGCTTCGATGGTTAAAGCATGGAAAATGAATAACAAGGTAAAATATGAGCTTAAACATGGATAGACTTTACAGAATTGTAATAGGCTACTTAGTATTGTGCTCCTCGTGCTAGGTACCTGGTTAATTCAAGGGTTTTGTCTATGTCACATATTGTGACATTTACTCGTAGAGTGGATGGTCGGATGTTTGTTACTCAATAGCTTAGACTTTAGAGTATGGATGAAAAGGACAGAGATTGAATCCCGGAACGATGTATTGTTCCCGTGGGATAGATTTGTTTTTTGTTTTCACGGATTTTTCTATTTCGTAGTAAGCCTTTAAAACGCAGATAGAGATGAAACCGAGCGAAGCAAACCGAAGGGAAACGAAAGTGAGCCGCTAGTATCTCTACATAGTATAAAAAAAGGCGCCTCTCGAGTTTGTAAGCTTAGATCTTTTAAACTACGCAACGGATTTTAATTCGGTTATCATAAATGGATAAATGATTCAAGAGGATTTTTTATGTATAAAACATGCATATTCTAGTAGAAAAAAGCCGATAAAATATTTGATTTTAGTGCAATCTATACTAAAAGTTAAAACATATCTAGACACGAACGCGAGGTGATTCGCAATATATATAATGTGTATATTTTTTACAGGGCTGAAAAAGATATGATGACTATAGAAAAAGCTTGACAACTTTTTACCGTCTGCAACGACTGCAAGGATTATAGCCTAAGATCTAAGATATAAAAAAATAAAAATAAATATTTTTAGATGATTCTTACCCTAAAACAGATATATTCGCAAATTCTGAGTCTTCTACGAAAATTTCATCCATTGTAGTTCTATTAAAACTCTTTTAAATCAGTCAAATTTCTCGTCTCTGTCCTTCTTTCCAAAGCTGCTTAACGAAATTCGTTTATTATAAGTATACGGTTATACAATCTGATTGGATTATAAAGCAACAAACGTTTGAAATGTTTTTTTAGGCTTATTTTAAGGAATTTAACCAAAATTCTAAAACTTAATGTGTAAAATAGAAACGATATTTCCACGAGACTCTAATAACTGGTCCTTCGTACTAGATAGACTAGACTGATCTTTTCACAATCAATAATTCTTAGCACTAAATTAAGTATAAACTGAAGAATATTTGCCCTATTGTCAAAATTTAATTCAAATAAGTATGATGTGAATTTCACATCCTGTGCGAGAAAAAAGAATTAATAAGAAAAAATTAATCTAATCTCGCCCAAATCTTAACTAAGTAACTAAACTAAACTAAATAAGCTTTCCTTACTAACTAACTAACTAAACTAAATAAGCTTTTCTTCACTAACTCCTTTTTTACGTTTTTATAACATAGAAAAATACGGTGAGTAAAGTGAAAAGCACACTCTACGAATAAAAACTTGGATTGTAATATCCAAATCATAGAGAAAAGTCGACAAAAAGTGAACATGTTGAAAGTATGTATTTGAGTGTAATTACCGTAATATTCAGTTATGACACATTTTATTAATAATCTAGTTTTAGTATATGGCTTTCCCTGTGTAATTTTGACTAATTTCAAATATAGAGGTATGAATTTGATGGTTATATTTGGTGGTTTCTACGGAACAGTAGCTTAAAAGCTAATAAAAAACCCTTTTAATTTAATTATGTATGTCTGTCTGTATGTCACAGGATTTTTTTTTGAATACTATTGATCAACGTTGCAGAAAAGTAGGTGAATGTCACATGTTAAACCCTAGTTAACACTTTTATAGTTAAATTAAATTGAAATATTATCTCATAATAATTCTCGTTCACTTCATACATCTAGCCAAGATGTTCTAAAATGTAAGTAAGTAACATAAATATAAATAGAATTTAAGTATCTGTTTGTAACAAAAAAATAACAGCTTTTTAAATGCATATGGGACTATTATACATGGCAGATAATATATATTTTTTTTAATTTTTGTCTGTCTGTTTTGGCTATACTGATATAGACCAGACTTTCACTGGCAGAATGCTTATGTTATAAGGAGTAACTTAGGCAAGTATCTTGTTTTACAAAAAGTATCTCTAAATTTTCCTTAGTTAGAAATAAGTGTTCAAAAATTATTGCGTAACAAACAAACAAAAAACCGACTTCGCCTTTATAAGTAAAGATAATAATTAAATGAGTATAATATTCAACTACAACATATCTTTATAAAATAATCATAATTTTGAAGATCATTAGAATTCACATCGTTAGAAACTCGTTTCTGTGAAATAACATGTAGCAGTCATTATACTTAAATTAGACTATTTTCGAAGTATCTATTCGAATCAAAAAAAAAATACCAGTGTTTACGTAATTATATAATAAATAATTGCCGTTTGTTAGTCTCGCTAAAACTCAAAAGCGGCTGGACTGATTTTTTCTTCTTTCTTTTCTCTTATTTTTGAATAATTCTTTTTTCTTCATTAATTATTTCTTTTATTTGTTAGGGGTATTTTAGGGCGGTTTAAATATAAAAAAATAAAAAACAGCTGGAAATGAAAATTTTAGACCTGTTTTCCCTTTTTGTTGTTGGGGAGCGAAGGGGGACGAAGCGGAGATGAGTCGCAAGTCTTGTCTATATATTAATCTCTACTAAGTATATATCCAACCCATGGTAGCACGCTATCTATATAATAAATTTCTTCTATATCGTTTTAGCGGATTAAGCGTGAAAAGATTACAGACAGACGAGCAGAGCTTTTTGGATTGCTCTCTCTCTCTCTCTCTCTCTCTCTCTCTCAATTACCTCTAAGCACTTGAGTAAACACTTTTGTTGTTCTGAAACTTCATCACTTATTGCAATTAAATTCTTGAAGTTTAAAGTTCCAATACAAACAACTTCGTTTACAACTTCATAAATTTGCCTGAATATTTCTTTTTATATTATCTAGAGAGCGTACCACTTAGCTACTTATCTGCACAAGCACTCATCGACTAAAGAATTCAACCTTATTCTAACTTCATAGCCAATACCAGCTCTTAATCTAATATAGCAAATGATTATATGTTCAACAAAACAAAGAGTGTAGTTTTTAATAGATTTACTTGGGTTTTTATGCCACAGTTAATACAGTATTTAGAAATAATTAAAATACTTTTAATTAAAGACACGCCCTCACTTTGCTCTAGTTCGTCCCTGGATTTGCTTAAACGGTTAGGCCTCAGGAATCTATGGTTCTATCTAGTGGTTAAAGTATTAAGTAAAAACGGAAGACCCGAAAAATGGCTGAAAAATCGAATCTGGAATCACTTATCGTATTCGGTGAGTCACTAGTAATATACCTAATAAACTGCAAATGTCTTAATAAAGTAATTCAATTCTGTTCGCATTTTACGTCTAAATTATGAATATTTATTATAGTCATCTAGAAGAACCCGTTTTATCTAATTGTATTGTTTTAATATTATTCCTAGAAAAACAACAGTGCCATTGGCAATGTAATTAAAATTGTAATGAACTAAAAGACAAATCATATTTGAGATTAGTAATATTAAAATGAAAGTTTGTATGTGTGTATGTTTGTTACTCCTTTACGTACGACTGTATGATTTTGATGAAATTTAGAAAACGGATAGATTAGGAGTTATGACCTAGAATATCACATATTACTGTTACGTACTAGTACTACTACGTTACTAACCTAACCTAACCTAACCTAAGAATGAATTGTTTTTTAATGTTGGGAAATGCATTTACGCATACCACCTCTTGATAACAGGTGTTTATATGAAGCTCAGAAAAGCCAGTACTATCAATGGGGAATTGCAGGTTCGCTTACGCATTCAAGCACGACGCCCCGACGGCATGTCTGCCGAAGCGCCGAAGTAGATACAGCCGCGGGGTTGCTCCACAGTCCACTCTAGTCTCAGAGAAGTACTAGGGGCAACCCGTATGACACACCGCCCACCGAAGTGGACCACCTCCTTGTGCGTTTCTTAGCTTCGCGCCCGGCCGGATTGCCGGACGCTACAGCAGAGAACCTACGCACAGACTCTCTTTTCTTTACTAAGTGAGAGCTCTGATAACAAATCGACATTATCTGAGAGATAGATGCAGAGCAAATTGACGTCACGTTTGGCTCAGTTGGTAGTGACCCTACTTTCTGCGCCAGCGGTCGCGGGTTCGAGTCCCGTTGGGGGCTTTCATTTGTTGAGCACGAATGTTTGTACTCAAGTCATGTGTGTTTATATTTATAATATTAAAAATATGTGCAGTATATCAACTGGTATCCGTAACACAAGCTTTGTAGCTTACCACGGAACTAGATGGCGCTGTTGTAATAATGTCCCGACATATTTATTATTTATTTAATTTTAAGTACTTTCCGGGGTGATGGTTTATCCACTACCGCCTTCCAAAAGCGGGGTGCTACTGAGTAATTTGTAACAGAAAACCTTAATGTACTTGAAAACTTAATTTATTTAGGCCCGACTCGGGACTTAAACCTAGAACCTGCACCATATTTTCAGTCACTAGACCAACAAGACAATCTCATTGGTAAACTTTAAAAATACTAGCAACACATCTAACTTATACATTCCTCGTATATAACAATAGCATTGTATGTAATTTCGTATTTATTATGGCTGCGAAATGCTTTACATATGTTTTATTCAACAGTAACTCTATTTATTCGAAATAGTGTCTATGGATGTGTTTGTCTGTATTCATTTACTCTCAAAAAATATATAATCCGCCCGCGTTCTAATTACTATTAAGAAAAAGGTATTGGTGTTAGAATCATGAAAACGACTACGACCTATTGTCAAACAAAAAAATATCATGAAAATCGGTTCAGCCGTTTCGGAGCAGTTCGATAACAAACACTGTGACCCAAGATTTTTATATATTAGAAGAAGATATACACGTAGCAAGTGTAAAATTCGTTAACTCTCCTTCGGGGTTTGCCGCAATCGGTTAAATCTATACATATAATAAAACTGTAGAAAAGTCGTTTTTGTACATCAAAAAAAAATTAGAAAAAAATAGCCAGGGTGTTAAAGGACAACCAATAGAACCCATTTCAGAAGTAAAATTAGGGTTATGTGAATTTGGTCTCACTCATCTACACACCTGAATGTAAATATGCGTGCACAGTAAGGAGGCTGTGAAAATGCACAGGAGTTTTCCAATTTATTGTTACAAATAGGCGATGGCACATACCTCGTACAAGAAGATGGAAAAGTTATTTTGATTGATAATGATTTGAATTGATGGTTCCACAGCTAATGTTGTTTATAAAGCAGCACTAGCATAAATAAATAAAAATGATTTGTACCGGTATCCTCCAACAGCGCTTCGCACTAAAAAATACATTGTTAAGTTCCGACATCCACGCGAACGAAGTCGCGGGCACAGCTAGTATTATAATAGGTATATACGCAGAATAAATGCTCTTTAATTTTGTTCAAAGCAAGTCCATATAATTTGGCCATTATTTTAATAATGTATAATATATCTAGAACTACATGGTTTTTATATGAGCTGGTTATAAGAAATTATTTTGATACAAAAACAAGCTTATTTATTCAATAGTTATTTTTTTGTACACTTGTTTGATGTTTGACTTGCTTTATAGTGTAGTTGTAATGTTGTAGGACCTACGTACTGTGCCAGCGGTTACGAGTTCGGGTCCCGCTGGGTCACAAATGTGATGTATGAATAAAATTACATTAACATAGCAAATGTTTAAACAATTAGCAGTTCCTAACGTTTCGATTATCCATTCGTTTTTACGTTTTCCCAAAACCATCACCCCAAACAAAACAAAACAAAGAAATAATTATTTAAATCGTTTCAGCCGTTTTTGAGTTTTATCCAGACTAACGAAAAGTTAAATTTAACATATAGATGTAATATTATTATTATTTTAATCTACGATAAGATTAATGACTGTAAAGTTCACTTAATATGACGTGACAAGTTCTAAGTCATGGTTAATCGTCTGGCTTAGAACTGGACTGCCCTAACAAAATAGTTGTTAATATTACACTATTTTAGAGAAGTAGCACAGTGGTAGTGCTCTCGCTTATACAAGCGAGTGATGGGGGTTCAAATCCGGGTCTCGCACCTCTAATATTTACATCTGCAATTATTTATTACGATTTGTCTTAAGGTGAAGGAAAACATCGTGAGGAATCTTACATGTTTGAGAGAACTTAGCAAGTTTTCGAGAGACATGTAAAGTCCGCCAATCTGCACTAGGCTCGCGGCTCCCTAGCCGAGCTAAATATTGTTATTTTTGATGCCATTTTAGGTTTATAGAATTCACAGAAATATTATTTATGTACTTTCGTACTCTGTGACTGTCTGTTTGTCTTATTCACGCTTTATCCGCAGAACCGATAGATGTTTCGTTTAGAGATTGGGACCCTGCTGGGAAGGACATAAGATATTTGTTATCGCGAAAATCTTCCCTTAAAAGAAGGATGGAAGATTCTGTGGGAATAAATCATTTCTCAAGTATGAAGTAACCTACCACTTGAAATAATTAAGAATACATCATTATTATGAAGTTATTAAAAACCTGAGCTTTTATCATTTGCAGTAGAAACCATGGTGTCAAACTTTTAAATTATTTAAATGTGGAGACATGACAGCACCATCTAGTTCCGTTGTAAGCTACAAAACTTTTGTTATGGTTACCAGGTAGTTGATAGAGTACACATAGATCATTCATCATTATAAATGCACTAGCGACTCACCCTCGCTTCGCTCGGGTTCGTCCCCAGGTGTAACCTCTTTAGTTTAGTTTAAAAATGACGTAATTTCCATATATAAACGCGTAAGAAACGCTTTCATTCGACCGTTTTTCTCCGATTCACTTTGCAAAACGGACTACCACGTAAAAGCCTTTTTATTTTTCGGTTTTTTATATAACCTATGACACTCAGCAATAATGTGGCTTTCTATTGGTGAAAGAATTTTTAAAATCGGTTCAGTAGATCCCGAGATTACCCCTTACAATTTAACAAATATACAAACACACAAACTTTACTTCTTTATAATATTAATATAGATATATTATTATTATACATGTAAGCACGAATGACTGCAGTACAAACATTTGTTGCTCATTTTTTGCTTCATATAAAAGAACACCTCAGCGGCGCGGCGGGCGGGACAATTAAAACAAAAAATATCGTCGATAATTATTATTAATATTAAGTTGTTTTTTCGATACGTTTTTCTGTATTGTAAATAAGCCCTTAAACTTTGTCAATACTCGTACGTTGAGAGGTTTTGACTTCGTCTTCAAGTGGGTCGTTTGCCAAAACGTCATAATTTTATCGTTAAATATTTTGTAAAATACAAGTCACGATGGTTTTATTTTTTAGCCTTATGCAAGCCTTTTGTAATTATTACATTGTATCATAATATTAAGATTTGTAAAACTAAAGATAAAAATTCATCTATGAAGGTGTGTACTGTATATATTATTAAACTTTAACAGAGCCGAATCTGTATTAATTTTTTTTAAATTTTATTGAAATAGCCATTATTGTACCGATAGAGAGGCCAAATTTGCAGTTTTTTAGACTTTTCTGTATCTCTGCGACCGTATAAGGCAAATCCATTGGACAGATTTCAATGAAAGTGTATCGATAAGCTAATAGTAGGGGAGCCCACGATGCTAAATGGGGATTTACTCGAGCGTCGTAGAGACCTATTGGGATGCAAAGCTTAAATGATAAGAAGAAAAAAATGTTATATGATATATACCTTTACATCGGTGGGGGAAGCGGCTATAGATTTTTAAATATGTAAAAAAAAAACTGTTGCATGGACATCCTCGAGCGCGTCAGATATTGATAGTATCAATGCCCTACGTATTTTTAATAATGTACGTATGTTAATCTGATCGTTTGCATGATGCGGATAGCTGTATTTAAGGGTTGAAAATGAAAAAAAATTTTTTTTATCGAGCGCGTCAGATTTTCTAAGGGAGTGTTAAGTGCACCAAAAAAAAGTTCTCATTCACTAATCTGATGATTTCGATGGGACGCAAACTCGCGGCCATTTTCATAATGTGCAAAAAAAAATCGCCATTTTGAAATACTCAAGCGCGTCAGATTAAGATATATATGGTTCATCTTTATGTTCTAAACGTACTGTCTCATAATCTGATGATTATCTAGAGGGATTCGCCTAATCTGACAAAAAAAAATTAGAAAAACGGTTCACCTTAAAGGCCATCCCTGCAACTTCCCGCTAATTCCATTCCTGGGCGCTTAAAATTGTACTTCATAAGTATTTTGAGCTCAAAATATAATTTAAGTGATATTTTGAGCTCGCTGAGTTCAAAGAAATAATATTTCTATGCATTTGAGCTCTCCCAGCTCGAAAGTCTGATAGAAGTTTCATAGAACACTATTTTTGGAATTTTGAAACCGCAATTACTTTTGAATGGATGAAGAAATTTTCACGCGGTTGGCGGCATTCGACGCAGTTTTATCATCCTCATAAGTAATTTTGCAATTTTAATTGATCGAACCACAAATTTCGGAGTAATCCCGAAAAAACACTTTTTCGGGTTTCTTTCGTTCACGATATCTCTCGAACGAATCGACTATCTAGAAATTTTCTATGTTAGTGTTTACGATTTTTTTTTAATTATGTTATGGGTATATTCATATTATAGAAGTTATAAGAAGGTTAATTATATATTATATTTTTTTTATTTTTTATTATTTTTATTTTTACACCAATTTTATTTCTGTACAACATTTAAAAAAAGTGTAATATTTAATTAATTGTAAGAAAAAAAGTAATTATACATTTCTTTTTTTCTTTTTTTTGCCAATGGGCGTGTAGTGTATGGTTATATATGTATGTACACTAGTTCGAGAGAGCAGTAATAAATCTACAGTCAAGAGCACTAGACGTATTATTTATTCCCCGAACCTCCCAACCTTACAACAGGACTCTCGAAAATTCTAGAGAAAATTATAAATAATCGTTTGATTAATTATCTTGAAGGTAACAAGTTACATTCGGAAAGGCAATTTGGTTTTAGACCAAAGAGATCAACTAATCAAGCTGTGCACCAACTAACAGAGAATATAACCACTAACCTAGATAATGGAATCCACACTATTGGGATTTTTCTAGACCTCGCTAAAGCCTTTGATACTATCTCCTTTTCCATTCTTTTGCGCAAACTTGAAGCAATTAGGATAAGAGGCACACAGTTACAACTTTTTTCTGACTATCTAAGTGATCGAACTCAATATGTAAAAATAGGCAATTACGTAAGCTCTGGCCTCAAAAACAACCACTATGGCTTGCCTCAAGGAAGTATATTGGGTCCTACCCTATTTCTATTTCTATCGTACCCCATTTCTATCGTAAACACTAACATAGAAGATTTTGACCAGCTTGGTGGCGATCGACGAGGTTTTTCAAGCTCAAAGGCGGATTAGTTTTTGAAGTTAATCGATAAGGCCGGTTAAAAGTTATTCCAAAAAAAACACTTTAAAAAAAATTCTTATTTATTTTGAGATTTTTCAAAATTTCTCAAAATCTATCGGTCCGAATCGGTTCAAATTCACAGGATTGTCATATTCCACTACACTTTGATCTTGTAAATACTGAAAGTCTCGCGGTATTTTAATTGCAGTAAATAATTTATAGCACTGTGCGTGATATAAATCATTTAATGATGATTCCATCGACAATTCGAGGTTATCATATGTTCCTCGAGACTTTCGGATAACCGGCTTGCTCCGACGATATTCCAAAATATTTACACATTTTTTTAATGTTTCTACCGTAAATTTAATTGTTTTTTGTAAGGTACTTTCACCACAAAATACACATTTCTAATTAATATCACTCATATTAAATATTTATAAACTCTAATTCACACAAATAATATTAAAATAGCAAAAAAAATTATTATATAGTATAATAACGAAATATGATTATATAATATTAAAAAAGCAAAAAAAAAATTTCGGCTTGCGGAAATCGTCAGATTATATATTTTTCATTATTCTTGAATTATTTCCTTCAAAATAAAAAAAAATTTAGCTACGCTCGAGAATGTCGAGAAGGCGTTTTTTTTTTTACAACTTTGTTGCCCTCCCCTTTTTTTTCGTCACTCTCAAATTGTCAGATTAGTGGAATATACACATTTTAGGATGTAATTAACTCACCCTACCTTAATCTGACGCGCTCGAGATCTTCTGATGGTCAATTTTTTTTTACTAATCTGATCCTGTATCCTTCACGGGCGGCCTTATATATGGGCCTCATGTTTTGTGGAGGTACTTAACCGGTAAATCTTTTAAAACCGGCTTTAGTAAATCCCGAAATCCCCGCTTGGGCTCCCCTACTATAAGAAAATTGACTAGACCAAAAACTTAACTAAGTATATTATATTTTTTTATATTTCTATATTTTTTTTTAGTAAAACACAGGACACTATCTTCACCATAGAATTTTGGTATCATGGTGGTTGGTTATCCGGGTCAACATTTTGGATGAATTCGACTTCCGAAAAATATCCAATTTCTGAGGAATCAATACTAATTTTAAAACGCATCTAGAGACGAAACCGAAAATATATATATAGCTGCAACAATTTACGACATTTTTAATAAGTTATTAAAAAATGTGAGCTACCATTAGCAGTAGAAACCATAGAGTCAAACTTCTAATCAAAAGATATATAAAGCAGAAAAGTTTGTTATATCGAGCGTTAAGCGTTAATTTCTGGATCTAAGTATTGGTTCAATTTGAAAAGAAATATTGTTTTTTTTTTTCAAGAAGACAGCGGAAGCTCAGTTTTAACGCGTTCGCTTGGTTAAATAAATGAAACGTTTTCAAATCTCGTGTTCAAAATATTTCTACTATTTACGCATAAGTATACAAAGGCCAGCAGTGTGTCGAGAGTTCAGTTGACATTCGAAGCTGAGTGAAGACTAGAAGATATACGAAGTAGTGAGAGTAGAGTTTGTTGAAGTATTAGTGAAGGAGTAACTGAGTGATTTACAGCGCTCATAGACTATTGTTGTATACAAACTGTGCGTGTGTTTAGAGAAAATTAAAACAACTTTGGTGCAAGAATGCTTATAATTTCCGATCCCGAACCCGTAGCACCTCTACTATTTACATTTGCAAAATATTTTGCTACATGATTACCTCCTGTGAATAAGTGAACATCGTGAGATAACCTGCATATCTGAGAGGTTCTAGCAATGTTTTCGAAAGACATGTAAAGTCCGCCAACCTGCACTTGGCAAAAGTGGTGACCAGATCACCCTCGTATTTAAAGGGCTACCTCAGCAGAGAACAACGAGAGTGGTGTAATCCTTCAAAATCAAATGCGAGTACAGCCGCGAAAAAGTAGTAGTTATTTGCTTGTGTGAGAATATACTTAATGGCATTTATCTTGAATTTAATTCAATACAATTTTCAAAAATCTTACAAAAAACGTGTTACGAATCATTCGGATTCGGTATTAGAAGGTAGATTTTATATTATATTATAGTAAGTACTTTATATAGGCACGGAAACAACATACAGACGAATTGAGAACTTCATCCTTTTGAAAGTCGGTTAAAAGCGAAAGATAATCTCTCTTTCTCACTCTATCTAATACAACCTTTTAGTAAATATAAATTACTAGCATTACACGCGGCTCTGCCCGCTTTCTAAAGACCGGAAACAAAATTTTTAGATTTAAGAAGTTATTATACCATGTAATGTTATATAGCATATAGACTGGATAAATGGGCTATCCAACACTAAAATATTTTTCAATTCAAGCCAGCAGTTCCTGAGATTAGCGCGTACAACCAAACAAACAAACTCTTCAGTGTTATAAAATTAGTGTCGATACCATTACACATACTTATTTTATTATAAAAAAAACAACGAAGAGAAAAACACTCGTAACATTTTTTCAAACTACTTTTATAAAATGAATTAGATAAGTAGGTACCCTATAATGCTGTTATCTAGTACCTAGAGACACGCGAGATAAGTGTATGAAAATGTTCTAATTCATAGATTAAATAATAATATTATAAAACATTATTGATTAAAATAATAGGTAACATACGTTGCTTTGATAATTTCAATTTTATCAAAATGCACTTGTCTTTCTGATTTGCTTCACACGCTACTATTAATTTTATGGCAAATAAAATATTTCAATTTACACCAAAAAGTATGAACTATAACTTATTCGGAATACAGAACACTATCACAGATTAAAAAAGACAATTTTAACGATCGTAATTGTCAAACTTTTCGCGCGTTTTTAAACGTCACTTTATTTTTAACTTTTTTAAATGAAACAGACGTTCAGTCTCGATGGACAAATGCGCGCAACTGGCGATCTGCATAGGAAGTATTTATCAAATGCGTTATCAATGTGCCGTATAAATGCTTGGTATTTTAGTGTTTGTTTATTTTTTTTATACATTTTAATTTCAATGTCAAAGGTAACTTTTTATATATTTTGTTTGTTAAATAATATATGATTATATATGAATGAAACTTTGTTTTTTTTAATTATTATTAATTAACCTCTTTGGGAGAGGACAAAGATCACAGATTGTAATGAGTTTATTAACAATACCGCCGACATTTTTAAATTAATTAATATAAGCTTATACTGTAATAATAAATATTATGTTCTTATTTATAAATATATAAAAATATATTGAAAATAATTTATATCATTCTTATCTTCTTCTGTGTTAATTGACAGTATAATGCATGGAAGTTAGAGACATCTCTAATCTCCATGGTATAATGCAGAGATCTTTTAAATGAGACAAGTACCTAGTTCCACAGATAAATATAAATAATTAATTACTAAATATGTTAGGGCATTAACACAAAGTACCTTCTAGTCTAAGGCAATTGATAGTCAATTTTAAGTTTTCTACAATCTTCCATATAAAGTTTAAGTACTAGCCAAAGCTTATACTTCTCCGTACGTGCAATCTATAAACATAATATAGTATCAATAGAAAATAACAAATAGATTACAAGTTTCTTACTTATAGTTTAGAAGGACTGTAAGGATCACGTACATTTAATAAAATTGAATTGTCTGTTGAATTGTCTGTTTTTAATTTCAAATTAACAGCTTTTCACTAAATGCATACGAACGAAATGCATACAGTAGGTACTTACATCAAAAAAGCAGTTTTTAAAATGTTTGTCTGTCTATCTGTCTGGTTTGTTCCGGCCAATCTCTGAAGCAGCTGGACCGATTTTACTGGAATTTCACTTCCAGATAGCTATTATTATAAGATACTTCTTAAGATTCTTCTTGTTATAGGTTACTACTTAGGATACTTTTATTGTATTAGAAAATTATAAAAACCGTTTAATTTATTTCGCCTTACGCCTAGCGAAGCGAGCCGGGTTTGCTAGTATGTCATATATATACCACATACGTATATCTATGCAACTGTATATAAACCGAGCTCTACATAAAGATCGCAAAATTTATCTTAGGACTGCTAACTAGGCTGTAGGAAGTTATTTTTTGGAGTAAAAAGTATCCTGTATTCCCGGTAAAATAAAAGTATCCTGTGTGTTCGGTATGTACCCGAATAACCAGCTATCATCATCCCAAATATCATCAAAACCTGTCCAATTGATTTCCCTAACAGAGTTGTACTGTATCGAAAATAATTAATCATTATTATTTCAATAAGATTTACCAAAACAAATTTAGAGTACAGTCTCATGTCTGACTGAGTCAAATCAGTTCCCTTCCGTCAGGATTCATGGCTTCGCACCCATGAGGTATGCCGCTAATAAGACCTACCTACTATTTAATACCTTGTTATGTATTATTAAATACTTTAATTACTTCTTTAGTTAAGTACTTATAATTAAATAATAAACAGCTGCATGACATGGAAAATGCCAAAGCTAGTTTAATGCTCGTCCAAGATTATTATTATAATTCTTCTTGTTACTATTATTATTACGCATGCTTAGAATACATCTTTTAACTTTAAAGAATAAATATTTGTTCTAATCATAAAAAGTCATTTGTATAAACTAGAAACATGGATGGATCCAAACTAGATCCCTATGGAACGCTTATTGTTAAAGGAGATCTAGAGGAATTAACATTATTTAAATTTTAAAACGATATTGAAACTTATGTGAAATATTATATTATAATCTAATTAAAAAAATACACCTGAGTAAAGAAAAATGAAGCATGGGTTCGTTAATCAGATGATTTTACTCATGTTATAAACAAATGTTATTGTCACTAATATAATGTATGTTGGGACATTATTACAACAGCGCCATCTAGTTCCGTGGTAAGCTACGAGGCTTGTGTTACGGATACCAGATAGTTGATATACTACACATATAAATTTTTAAATACATACATATTATAAATTTTAACACCCATGACTGGAGTACAAACATTCGTGCTCTACAAATGAATGTCCCCAGCGAGATTTGAACCCGCGACCGCTGGCGCAGAAAGTAGGGTCACTACCAACTGAGCCAAACGTTTTTGCATAATTTTTGCTTTGCGTATAATTTTAAAAATCAAACAGTTTAGTAGTTTTCGTTTTAGCGCCATCTAATATCTATTTAGGCAAAAAGAAAAATATATAACTATCTGAAGAAATGGTCCGGATTAGAGTCACCCAATTTCTTTGTATCCTGACAACGTCTGCGGTATGTAATTCGGTTGCTTAGGGGCTAGCCAGTGTGGCTACAGATTCGGAGGTACTGGTTCCAGTTCCGGGTCGGGACTCGGGTCAATCTTTACTACTGATTCCTTCTATTTTAGTATCAGTCTGGAGATGGGAAGTGGACAGTGCTTCTATGGTGCTAAATCGGTAGTTAAGACATCATCTAATTATCTGTTGTAATTTTCCTATTTTTTACCCACCCACAGACTCTAGCATTTTACTTTTGTATATAGAGGTTAATTAATAATTATAATGAATATTATAATTATAATTAAATTATAAATGAGTTTGATCACGCAAAGTAAATTATAACTTAATTACTACTTTGCTATTCTAAATCTAGTCCATGGTAAGCTACGGCTAGTGTTATGGATACCAGATAGTTGATACACTACACAGTATATAACTTTAAATAAACATATAAAAAAATATGGACATAAATAAATCAGCCCATTTTTTATATAATATGTTGGGACATTATTATAACAGCGCCACCTAGTTCCGTGGTAAGCTACGGGGCTTGTGTTACGCTTACCATATAGTTGATATAATACTCATATATAAATGTTTAAATACATACATATTACAAGTATAAACACCCATGACTGTAGTATAAGCATTTGTGCTCAACAAATGATTGCCCCCAGCGGGACTCGAACCCGCGACCGCTGGCGCAGAAAGTAGGGTCACTACCAACTGAGCCACACGTAATTCAAATTACTATGTTAAGCATTAAATTATTATATCATACCAATCATGTCATGCGATCACAGACACATAGACAGGCAAAAACTCTTAAATCTACAGACTCGGCATTTTAATCGATAATAATGCCTATTTCAGTATGGTTTTTCATAAATATTTAAGGCACAGATTCAACTCAGAATCTGTAATAGAATAATCGCCAGAGAAATTAATTTTTATCGTAGAATGTTATGAGCGAGAACATGCTTACCCAAACAATAACTTCATTTAAACAATGATAAAATAACATTTATTCAGACTACATATCTACTAAGTATTACAAAGAAAGATAAATGTATGTTTGTTCGTTCGTAATGAATAAACTAAGAAACTGCCGAACCAATTTAGATAAAAAGTACGAAGATAGTTTGAAACTCTGAAAAGGACATATAGCAAGTAAAAAGGAGGATGATTTGTATTGGAAATCAATTATTTCTCAAATTATTGTAAAATTTATTTATCTATGGTTTCTATCCCATACTAACTACCACCCACCTTGGATCCATTCGGAGACTTGTTACCGAAGTTCCAAAAGAAAGCTAAAGAATATCTTTAAATTCCCTTTGCATATTCCTGTTCTTTTTTTATTACTTAAATATGCATTGTGTATTGTGTTAGTCTAGTTTTGTTGGCTTATATTTGAATATTTTATCAAAGTCTATATTTATTGCATGCGGTATTCACCTTAAAAGGTAATACATTAGCTTTAAGAACCTTTGTAAACACAATAACCTAAAAATTTAAACATTGTAATTGCCACTGGTGAATCAAATAAATAAATAAACTATTAAAACGGACCTAGAAACGTACCCGAGAGAAGTAAAGGAGAGTCACTAGTATTTTATAATATCATAATTGTTAGTTTAAGAGATCCTAAATAAAACAAAGCTAGATATTTTGTTAAATATTTCCTTATACCTGACAAGTATCAAGGGCGATTCAATTAAACCCTCCCACACCATAAATCCATGGTAAACGTATAGTGACATGGCTAATTATAAGGTGACGTGATAATAACGACTTTTTAACACGAAAACAACGTTCTGATTTCTACTTCTGAAACAAATATTTACTTATTTATCCGATTGCGACGAATCCCAAAAGATGGTTATGTGTTTGACCTGTTTGAGGGTTATGAGTGACCCTTCTTTCTGTGTCAACGGGTTCGAGTCCCGCTGGGGGCACACATTTATCTAATATAATAATAAATAACAGTCACCACTTGATGGTTTCAAGAACTTTTACTTTATATTAATTGGTATTCCCCTTAATAAGGGGCCTTTATGTTAATCTACCGCGCTTGAGTAAATCTTAAAGACCCCATTGGGCTCCCCTACTATAAAAAGTAGATAGGTACCTAATATTAATCACACGTGTAACTTTTTAGGTTAATAGCATGTTCTTTATTCGGCTTGATTAGTTAATCATCTACTTTGCAAATAATTACACTTTAAATTATACTTTAAAAATAATGAACTGGCATAATTTGAATATCAATTACTTTTAATTTGTTCTTAAAATTACACCTATATTATAAAAATGCCTTGTTGTTTGTTTTATAGTGGCATTTCAGTGTAATTTCTTTTGTTGAATCGAATCATCGGTTTTGCGTCTGGTCTCTCAATATTGTCACCAGAGATGGAGATTGACAGGAATAGAGAGTGCATTTGTATTCACGTTACAATAAATTACAGCGTTTTTATAAATAAATAAATATGTTCGGACATTATTACACACAGCACCATCTAGTTCCGTGGTAAGTTACGAGGCTTGTGTTACGGATACTAGGTAGATGATATACTACTTATTAATTTTAAATACACATTACACACATATTATAAATATATAGACACCCATGACTGGAGTACAAACATTCGTGTTCAACAAATGAATGCCCCCATCGAGACTCGAACTCGCGACCTCTGGCGCAGCAACTAGGATCACTACAAAGTGAGTCAAAAATGTCGTCAAATATGAATTTTATAAATAGCGTTATTTGCTGATAAAATATCAAGTTCATTCATTATAAAGTATAGATGTGACTGTTTTATCAAAAAGTTCAGGAGCTTTCGCGTTAGCGCTATCTATAGTCTGGTTAAAAAGGTCCTCAATTTTTTGTATGAAACTGGACAACTGTAACTATAGGTATAAAGGACTGAAAATAATATTTTAATAGATACTTACGAATTTTCAATGTAGAATATGCGAGATTTTCTTCTAGATAAGCTCTTCGTTCTTCTCAAACTTATTCGAATCCAATATTTCATCTGCGATCTCTCAAGAAGACTTTTGTATAATGGTCCAATAAAATGTGCTTTTTCAACTAAATCTTCTTTATAATGCTTCATTTTTCTACAAACTACTTAAGATTTTAGATAATCAACGCTGTATTTCACTGAAATTATTCACTTCACTTCTTCAGCCCTTTTTAACGTCCCACTGCTGGGCACGGGCCTCCCTCAGTACGAGGGGGATCAGGCCGTAGTCCACCGCGCTGGCCTAGTGCGTGTTGGCGGACTGAGCATGTCTTTCAAAAACTTGCCTAGTTTTTTTCGGACATGCAGGTTTCTAATTACTATTTTGAGGCTATTCAAAGGATCCAGGGCATACTGGGCGTGCAAAATACGTAAATTACGTTGTTGAAAATGAAAAGCACATAATTACATCAAAATATGTCCAGTAGTTTTCTGTATTCCTATAACAATTTCTAAAGTAAGGTTTTTTTTACTTTTAATTAATATAAAAGCTCAAAAATTAAACCGATCATTGGAATTTTTCGATGAATTATGATTCTGGATTCAATCTAACACAACACATGAGTATTTTCTGATTAAAAATGCATCGAAAATGAATATATTATAATAGTAATATAGTGTCAGCCATTTGAATGCAAACATCACGATGATATTATACAGCCATTGTTCTGAAATCTAAATATCGGTATCGCTTAATAGTTATTACTCGGTGTAGTTGACTATAGGTAATTATTTTATTAGCAATAGTGAATTCGAATCCCGCGCAGGACAATTCGTACGGTAACTTCTACGGCTGAACATCAATTATTATCGATACAGAGGCAGAATCTGTAGTTATTAGACATTTTGTCTGCCTGTCTGTCTGTGACAGAATTATGAGAAAACCATTACACATATTTTGATGAAATTTGTTATGTTAATAGCTGGTTACACAAATCAACGTAAAGCAAGCTTTTTACTGCAAGTAAATATATTATTTCTGAGAAATTTATATTAATAGTTAAAAAGCATTTCTCCGGTAATATATAAAATCTAATGACTTCTCAAAGAAAGGTATAATACGGAATAGACTATCGCTGTGTTTGGCAGAAAAAAGTGCTAGGAAGCGCTTGTAAGCAAAATGGCGATCGCTAGCGGTAAGCGCTGTCAAAAAGTATAGAGCTATTTTCCTCTAGGACTCAAATTAATTATAAGCTCTACGTCAAAACAAACAAAATAAATAAGCAAAATGGCGAATTGGGTCAGCGCTACTGAAGTTAGCAAACTTGTCCTGGCCGAAAACTGTCTAATTTGTTATCAGCACTTGTAAGCGCTTACAAGCGCTTTTTTCTGTCGAACACAGCGATTATATTTGTAATTAAACTTATATGAACAAAAATCGTGTACTAACTTCCATCCCTGGATACTACAAATATATAATATGTACAATACAATAATATAATACAAATTAGATTCTAATTCTATTTATGTGAAACTGATTTTGACGCCTACAAATTTTAAAAAGCAATGACGAATATCTGTAAAGTGTCCTAATAAACAAATTCTTAACTGAAAAATGTTGCTATGTCTTTAATTATAATGAAATTCCAACTGAGTTGAATCTGTACATTGAATATTCTTGAAAAATCTTATTGAATTAGTCGTTATTTTTAGATTTTTTTTATGTCATGTATGCTTTTAATATAGTTATTGTATTTGGCCTTTTTTGACGTCCTACTGCCAGTTACTGGTCTCGCTTCAGTACACGGTGGATTAGACTATAGTCCACCACGCTGGCCAAGAGCGGGCTGGCTGACTTCAAGTCTTTCGAAAATTACAATGTTAATACCAGAAACGCATGACCTAGAATAAGACCTTGTATAAAATTTTATCCACATCTACGTTCAACTGTTCAGCGTTAAGGATTAACACACTTATTATTGTTTGGTGCGGTATCCTTAACTTTTTTTTAAAAAAAGTAACCCAGCTAAGGGTTACTCCCTCACAGTGGTAGTGCTCACAGTGGTAGTGCCATGCTTGTTACCTTCGGGTAGCAGCCGAATGGGCCGGCACGCCCCGTATAGTACCACTCTCTCACAGAAGACCGGCGTGAAGTGGAAGCTATGCTGTCGCGTTTCGTCCGGTGAGTGAGAGTCCGGGAGGCCCACTCCCCATCCCTCCTCCCGTCCTTCTCCCTCCTCCCTCCCTCCCTTTCCTGAAAGGCCGGCAACGCATCTGCAAGCCCTGTGGTGTTGCAGATGTCCATGGGCGGAGGTGATCACTTACCATCAGGTGAGCCTCCTGCCCGTTTGCCCCCTTTGTCCCATAAAAAAAAAAAAACTCCTTACAACATTCGTTAAAAAAACCCAGCCCTTTCGGAGATTAAACAGAACAAGCTGACGGACATAAAGATTACAAATTGTGCTTCTCGTATACCTAGGTATTTTGGGAAAATCTACTTAATTGAAATAAGTAGTCATATAAAGAGGTCGAATCTATAGTTTTATAATCTTTGGATGTCTGTCTGTCTGTGACCGCATCAGGAGAAAACCACTGGACCACTGACCTCTATAATACCACTGGACTGGCTGTTCCAAGCGTTTGACAGCAATTTTTTTGTGTTCATTTGAAGCGCCACTTGCGAGAGTCCCGAGAACTAATTCTTACGTATATTGCAAATGACAGCGAGAAGTGTTTGCTTACTGTAAAGTAATTTTGCATTTTCGTTGTTAATATAACATAAGTAGTAATTATGATGATACGGTAATTGATTAAAAAAATAAAAAAATAAAAATCTTTATATCGACATCATTAGTTTTAGTACCACGAACTCTCGCTACGTCCGACAGCGGCGGACAGCGCCAAAATGGCGAATATCAAGCAGCCACACAAGCACGTTGACAACAGCCAGTCCAGTGGTATTATAGAGGTCAGTGCACTGGACAGATTTAGACGAAATTTGGTACGATGATAGCTGGTTATCTGGGTCAACATATAGGATACTTTTTACTGCAGGAAAATATCTCGATTATAAGAAATATATACTACCAATTAAAAAGTATCCTCCAATAATATATTAATTAAAACTAAATCTAAGAAATAAACTATATCTACAGATAATAGTTTAATCGATTTTGCGAATATTGAGAAGTAATTTAGTTGAGTTAAAGTAATCACTAGTTAATTGTTATTTAGTTGCGTTATAGATAAAATTAGATTACGCAATTTATGACTAAAACGTTACACCGATTTCGATTTTTTTAAATAATCACCTTTAAAATTTTCACAGGTCTTAAATTAAACACCCCAAATCGAAAACCCCTACTTTTGAAGTCGGTAAAAATATAGCTATATAAATAATATTATTATATATTTAATATTCCTTTTTAATTTCCTTAAATTCGCATTTTTGTTTTTTATTAGTATACGTGGGACGTCGCGTCGGTAACGTATCTTAATATTTTGCTTCTGTAATACAAGTCTTTCTCAAAACAAGTTCTCGTTTAAACGTTAAACTTATACGAACTTATACCTTATTGTATAATAAACTAGTTAGTTGAGGTCGTAGCCCCGGCATTGCAAATCGAACGGTGTGACAGGAGGTCAATATTTATCAGTGGTTAAGAAATAAATTACGGAAATTTAATCAGTATCAAATAAACATTGCGGAAGACTGTGCGAATTATTAGTAATTAAAATGCAGTACATTAATTATATATTATTAAGTGTTTTAATCTGTGTTAGTTGTCATAAACTCGAAAAAGTTGTTGTATTAAGCCGTCATAATGTACGGACTTCGATGACCAAATCTTTGGAGCGCTACTCGCCACATCCCTGGCCATCGTGGAAGGATCCAGCATCCATTTTAACACAAAAAGGCGCTAAATTAGAGGAATATATGGGTGAATACATTTCAAAATGGCTTCAGAAACAAAAATTACTGACTAAAGATTGTCCGAATGAAACGGCTTTTGTTTATGCAAACACTAGACAAAGGACGAGAGAGTCAGCCAAAGCATTTGTAAGAGGTGCATTTAATTGCAATGTAACAGTACATTCGATTAATTCAGAAAAAATGGATCCAATTTTTCATCCGAGCTTAAGAAATGAGTCAAAAATACTAAAATCGATTATAATGAATGAGATGAAAGAAAGTTTAAATAAATTACAACTTGAGAATTCTTACGAATTGTTGGAAAATATCGTGGGCCTTAAAAACTCAGTGGCGTGTAAAGATGATGGTATATGCAGTTTTAAGGATAAAGATCAAATTTTGTATATTATCGGGGAAGAACCTCATCTTATTGGGCCATTACAGCAAGGCAATGCTATAGTCGATTCGTTTCTAATGAGTTACTATGAAGGATTACCCATGAAGGATATAGCGTGGGGTAAAATTAAAAATGACGAAGATTGGAAGATACTAACTAAAATCACGAGAGAAAATCTGAATGTGCGTTTCAATGGCTCAACCCTGTCTAAGGAAGTTGCAAAACCGTTACTTGGTTATTTAAAGGATATGTTCGAGAAGGAATCACCAAAATTTGCAATCTTACATGGACACGACTCAAATTTGATGTCAGTGATGGCTGCTATAGGTTTTAAAAACTATGTTCTTCCAGATCAGTATGAAATTACGCCTGTGGGAGGGAAACTGATTTTTCAAAAATGGTCCCACAAAGACATAAAATTCCTTAAAATTCATTATGTTTACCAAACAGTGGAACAGTTAAGAGAAGGTATTAAGCTATCAGATATAAACCCTCCGCGGTGGGTTGAAATGGAGGTTGCTGCCATAGATGAAAAATAAAGTAGATGGCCATCTTCTTGGAAAATCTTTCTATCCCGTTCATTTGCTTGATAATTATCATGCTCTCTCTACTTTTGGCGACAGTGGAATGTCATAATGGAATAGCAATATATTTCCATTTCATCTACATACGTCATTACTGTGACGTCATATCAACATAACAAAATGTCGTGTACGTCACTCATTTTTAATTTTTTGAAATTTTCTAATTTTAACCGTTGTCCGTTGCAACTTGCAACTTTTATTTTCGCAATTCGCAGCCATCGAGAGAAATGAATTGAACTTTTATTTTATTCCTTTGTGCTACACACTACATACATATATAACTTATATAAAATACCGGATTGGACTCGTCGTGACTGTGTAAGAGGGATTGTAGTTTTCTTATTGTAATTTACATTTGATCAATTTGTAAATTAGTGTTGATTATTGTAGGTTAGTGTCGATTAATTAATATAGATCAGTGTTGAATAATAGTGGTATAGTTGGATTTGTGCTTTGATACAAACTGTAATTTCTTCATTAGTGTTTCTCTTCGTTTGGTCGTTGTTTTCAAGGAAGCATTGTAATATTCCACATTGTGAGAGAGGTAAAAATTAAAATCAGTGGGCTACATTTGTTAAAGCTTGTCTTATTTTACTTTAATGTAATAAGAAAGAGTTTGATTCAAAGATAATTTGTAGTAATCATTTATTACCTTATAGCATATTATGATCAATATAATAATGAAAAATTCCAATAGAGCTGTCTGCTGTGACTAATCAAGATATAATTAAGACTAAAGACGATAAGACCAATAATTATCTTTATAAACAACTGCCTACTTATTAAACTTGATCGATTTCAAATTCCAAATCCTTCTTCCTCTTCAACTAATAAGAATAATGTTTTATGTGTTTCACCTCTCTTACAAGTTACAGGTCAAAATTCCACAGAACCACCTGTAAAAGAAGTACAACATGCAGCTGAATAAGTATCCACTGTTATATAGTTATGGAAAAGTTGTAGTAGATTTCCAGTTATGATTGAAGAAGATGACAACACTAATGAAGAAAAAGGTATAGATTTTCACTACATCATTTAAATTTGCCAGTAATATCTACTACCTATAAATTCTATATTAATGAATATTCCCCTGCAACTAGGAATTAATAACTATAAATTTAGCAACACCCTTGAGGCTTAAGATTTGCCATGTAATTTGATTTATGATGTAATGGCAATTAAATGGGTGGTATCAAGAAATACTTAAAAATGTACTTTATGAAATCTTCAAACAATTTTCGTAACAGGGTTTATTCCTAGAGTAATTACATCTGACCAGAGTTCTGCCAATTTAGCTGCAATAAATTCAATAATTTCTGATACTAAAGAGTACATAATTAGTAGTGATAATGATGCATCAAGAAGAAATTATTATGTAGTTAGTGGGAAAAAATGTACCATATCTATGATGTACCACATTTACTGAAATGTTTTCGTAATAATTTCCAGAAAAAGAAGCTTCTTGGCAGTCAGTGTGCTCAGTGGGATTATGTCCATAAAATATGTTGTAATAATATTCTTCAACCAATTCCCACCATGGTGGCCAATCTCAATGAGACTGGCCAAATATGCAGGAGATATTATAGTGCACAAGTGTATGTGTAAACACAAGTGCACTCCATTCCTATCACTCTAATACTATGGTGGTACGACTACTCGACACAACCAGTGAGAGCTAAGGCGCAAGACCGACGGCTTTATGTGCTCTCCGAGGCATGGGGGTGACACACCCCTAACTTCCCAACTCTGGGCTGTTACTGAGGCTTACAAAACAGAAAGACTTAATGACCACAAAGGTGCTGCAAGGCTAACAATACTTCCTGACAAGCATATTTATCCAAACTCTTGATAAGATGAAGGCTATTGTTACATTTTATAAATTAAGGTAAATATTACTTAAGATCTTTGATATTAGCTTATCTTTTATATTAATATTGCCTTTAAGGAAAAAACTTTGAAGGTTCTTGAAGCTATCAATATAATGTTGAAAAGTTTGTTCATTGATTGGATACATTATGTCTATTTTTCTATTTAGCTATTAGTTACTAATCATTACACTTCAGATTAATTGACTTTTGCATTGAATAAATGATACATACATACATACATACAACATATAATTATATTATATGTTTACAGATGAAGTATGCTGTGCAGGTCTTCAGTCAAAGGGTTTCAACATCTATAAGTCCTGATAAAGGCTTTCAGTTTCCAGGAAGAACATAACTGTAGTACATTAAATGTGGATACTGAGAATGGCTTTTTCACTGCTTAGCTGAGATGATTTTATTTATGAATGATTTATTTGATAGTCTGAATTGCTCTGGCTATAAAGGTTTTAGCTTACTATGTAATGCTTTGCCATTAAATTCGAGTCATGTTGATTTGAAACAAGGCTTTGAAAAAGCTACACTCAATTAAATTTGATGCTTCAGACTCACGAGAAATCAATCCTGTTTTTTTGCAATATTTTAGTCATGAGTTGAATACTATAAAGGAGCTTTGGCCTGATTTAAAATTAATTCCATATGTTAAATACTGAAGTCTGAAATGTCTTATCCAAGATCCTTAAGAAAACTTTTTTCTCAAATCAGAGGACAGGGTGGTTCTCTAGTACACATCCTTACTGTCATGACTTTGTTGCATTGTTCAAAACATTATTGATAAATAACATATTAACTGGCTAATCTTAGTATGCAATTGCTCAGCTGATAATGACTCGATGTTAAGTATCTTATAATTTAGGTAATAAGGTAAGGTTTGATAATTATATTGATGACCACAGTTGTCAAGTTAGTGATTTGGATTTTGTCGACAAATTATGGCCTTATGAAAATGTTTTTCAATCACATAGTTGTATATAGCTGGAGCAGTCTGCAGATATTTAATTCCTAAGTTAAATTGTAGTTAATGTCAAAATTGTAAAGATATGCTACTGTCTAATGAGTTGAATCCAATACATTATTATAAAGGAATACAGTGAAAACAATAATATCAAATTATCCTTCTAAGAATCTATCATCTCTAGTATGGTATGTCATTTACATAATTGAAAGAAAATTGCCAAAGAATTGTAAATTTTACATATAATATCTGATTTGATGAAATCATTTGTAAATCTTGATACCACTTGGTACACTTGTTTGTGTTGATCTTACAAAAATTTTTTTTAAAAGCATTTATTATTTATGATACATATAAAAGTTAGACAATTGTGTATAAGTACATTTTAATCGAAAACTGCACAAAGTAGATTCAAGAACAAAAGGGGATGAAGATTTGCTTAATGAAATGAAAGTTTCAAACGAACTCGGCGTCGCGTCGCCAGAGTACTTGAATGGTATTCCAATATTGTTTTGTTCATTAATTAACTTTTATTATTGATTACTAATTTTTGAGATTTAAAAAAAATGAAATTTTCATTGAATTTATTTTGTATAAAAGTAATGCCTAAATATTTGATTTGATTCCAGAGTGAGAATATGAAATGGATGGACCAGTATATTATGTAATAAATATGTAAAATAAATACTAAAACTAAGCAAAGAATATTTCTGAATGCAGGCATTAAATATGTAGACTACTTTTTTATATTTGTATAAACTGTTATATTCAACAATTTTACTACCAAGTATAATTTTATTATTCGTTTTTTTACTGAAATTTGTATTTTTTTAAATGGGTATGAGACCAAAATATTTGTTCGAACGCTCTAATTTCATTTGTTTTTATTATTTATACATAGAAATGGTTCAACTCCTAAAAAAATTTAAACAAACGCAAAAGCCAGTTGGTTCTTAATATATGACTATATGCACGTACCTAGTTATAATAATGTGAATGTTATTAAGAAGATTGATCTAATTTTTGTACTAATAATTTTATTGCTATGTAATATAAAATATTTTCACTTACATCTAATACAAATAAGGTATTGAAGAGTTTTTGAGGTCGTTAATTTTTTTCTACACAAAATTATTGTACTAATTTGTATTACATACTTGGAATTTGTATTCAAATAATAAAATTCTTTATAATTGTTCTTTTATCGTAAATCATGTAACTATATTTAAAAAGAAAGTATCTCGCTGAGTTTCTTTACTAGTTCTTTTTGGGTCTGAGGAGTTTCTCCGAAGTGGTAGTATTGAATAGTAAATAAAGAAAATTAATACCCTATTTTTGTATTTTATTTCTAATTATATTTAACTTTATAAAAATATCCTTACTAAAAAACCGTAAACCGTGGTTGATAACCGGTTTTTTATCGATAAATACATCCCTATTTAACCGTAATTAATACCGACTACACATCACTAGGCATTTAATCTCCCCGAATTGCAAATGACGTCATAGATGTGACGGTAGTAGAGCGAGATGGCTTGGCGACTGAAAAGAAATACAATAGCCGTGAGAGGAACAGCAAATATTGAGTTGCCATTTATGTTTTAACAATTCCCTACTTAAAAAATATTTCTCTAAAATATAAATCGATTTTTATAATCTCAAAGTTGTGGATTTAAATATTTTATGCTTAATATAAGGTATAAAGTTATTAAGAATAAAATATAAAGTTATTGGTAAAAACAATTGAGAATATTTCAAATTTTTACATAAATCAATGTGCATATATGATTTACAAAAAATATTTTTTAGCATATTTAATTTATTTATATGTATTTAATAATATAATAAAATTTTAATTAACATATTCTATGCAGCTATTTATAATTTGTAATAATTAAATCGGGAAAAATCTTCATTTTATCACCCCACACTGCCGGCTGCTCCACCACTTACGTCCCTTATTTGCTCCTGTAACTAAGAATGCGCTTGTATGAAGGTCGGTCGGGCCTGGTTGCTGCGTGTCCAAAGGATGAAAATGATTTTTGTCTATGGGATGATTTTATGAAAATTATGAAATCTTTTTAGAACAGTATTATAAATTAAACTTATAATAGAATATTTAAATATACATAGTATAATTAAATATAAGACTTTTATTTTAAATTATTTGTTTTAATAGAAGTATAAATAAATTAATATATTAACACAGACCTCGAAAAGTAAGATAATTTGTCTCATCATCCCTACACATATTTATTTATCCCATCATCGTCATTTATGTAGCGATCTCTATAACAAGATCCTTAAAAGTATAGTTAATTATTTTTTATTGGGTTAAAATCGACTCAAAGTGAACAAATGTATTTTTCTAAAAACAAAAATGACGTAAATGAATATTTTCTTAAATTGACCTTGATTTATGGTGTTGTTTTTATTATAACTATTAAATTAAAAACAAAATATTTATGGTAAATATCAACAGGGCTGGATCTACCATATGGGCTTTTAGGCTTCAGGCCCATGGATTCAAGGGGCACCCAGCTAAGTCATCTCAAAGTGAAAAATAGACGATAATGCGAAAAAATCCATAATTTTATTAAATTAAACAGATCGTAGGGTTTGCAGTCCTGCGATTCCTGCGATTTATCAAACATATTCAATTCATTTAATTCAAGTCTACGTTCAGGTGTTGGTATAATTCGCGTCACGTAAAAAGAACGCTGGAAGAAAGTGGTGGGGGTATATTCGCGCACGAAAGTACTAGGCCTATTATTTATTTTTGAAATAATATCCTTTCGCTAGCAACGCATATTAGTTACTAGCCTTTCCCGCGGCTTCGCTCGCGTAGTAACGGCTGGAAACCAAATGCTTGCTTTTTTCAAGTGGTAGTGCCATGCTTGTTACCTTCGGGTAGCAGCCGAATGGGCCGGCACGCCCCGTATACGTACCACTCTGTCACAGAAGACCGGCGTGAAGTGGCAGATATGCTGTCGCGGTTCGTCCGGTAAGTGAGAGTCCGGGAGGCCCACTACCCATCCCTACTCCCGTCCTTCTCCCTCCTCCCTCCCTCCCTTTCCTGAAAGGCCGGCAACGCATCTGCAAGCCCTGTGGTGTTGCAGATGTCCATGGGCGGAGGTGATCACTTACCATCAGGTGAGCCTCCTGCCCGCTTGCCCCCTTTGTCCCATAAAAAAAAATGCTAACGCCGTTCCACTCGTCTTGCACGCGGTGATCATTATTTTGTTGCGAAGTTATTTTAAAACTATGATATCTCGTAAGATATTCATTGAAATCAAATGATGCCAAGAGTAATTTTGTTCAAAATTAAATACTTGTGATGAATAACTTATTTATTTGAATAAGGATTAATATCATGTTTATTAAACACCTTCGCAAATAATGCATTATCTTAAAACAAATTTGATAACCATAAAATAGCTTAAAGCGAGTAAACGTAATAAAATGTTTGTTACCACCAAATTGACCGATAAATCGTCTCTGCGCAGCTTGACAGGCAGAGTTCTTTTTACATGACGTGAGCTCTACTTTGAACTGACAGTTAAAATGTTCGGCTGCCATTACACATTCATTGAATCTCGATCGTATTCCGCGGTTTCCCTCTCAAGTAGTATTTTTAATTATTTATAACTAATGTAATGGCTGCCTACAGGTTGGCAGCCCTGAACTCCCGGTATGCATCTGTATCAAACAGGACGGGGATTCCGCGTTGATTTTTTACGGACGACATTTACTTAATTTTCTAGAGTTGTGAATAACTGCTTAAAAAATTTTACACGTTACGATTTAATATTTTAATAACGATTTAACGACTCTTTTTATTAAAATTACTTTGAGTTTCACCAAATAAAATTTTTGTAGCAGCTAAAAACAAATCTATACCGTCTTACGAAGAATACGAACTTGCGAGAGCCCTTAGACCTTCTTAATGCGCCCTATCGAAAATCTGTTTTTACCATTTTCTATTAACTATTAACCACGTCCCTAACAAAATTTAAAGTTTGTGACACAAAAATGAAGGACTTCCATACAAACTTGTGACAGCCCTTAGACGTGCTTTATCCGACCCTGTCGCAAAATCCGTTGTTGGCAATAAAATTGGCATCTACTAACTATTAACTAACTCTCTGCTAAGTTTAAAGTTAAAATTTGTTAAAATAATGGACTTCTATACAAACTTGCGAGAGCTCTTCGAACTCCTTTTTCCGGCCCTATCACAAAATTCGTTTAAAGCGGACGTTTACTAACAATTAACTACCTTCCTGCCAAATTTATAGTTTGAAGCACAAAAAATGAAGGACTTTAATACAAACTTGTGAGAGCCCAAAGACCATCTTAATCAGGCCCTGTCCTGATCCGATTTTAGCGGACGTCTACTAACTTTAAACTTCCTGCCAAATTTATTCCTTATACGTCAAGCGATTTTCGATAGAGATGAGTGAGTGTTTTTTATTGTGACCAATTATATTATTCTTATTTAAAAAAAAGTGCAGCAAGGTTGCTTTATAATTTATCAATTTATTTACCGTTGCATTTAACAAGCACTAAGGCATAATATATTATAATATAAATCAAATATTTTACTGTCTTATTTTTTCTTACACATTGAGTAATTAGGTGGGCCCCCTAAGTATTAGCCCAGGGCTCCCCAAACTCACGGTCCGGCCCTGAATATCAAATGTTTCTTTGTGTGATTTTTTTTTTCGTTTTGTCTTAAACGAGCCGGAAAATTGTTGTTAAATGAGAATTGCCTTTTTCACAGAATCTATTTTGTTATAATTAATAGTCGTGCCACTTTTATAAGTCATCAATGCATGTCATTTTTAAAATTGTATTTCTTTTTAATGCATAATTTGTTTTTAGTTTATATTTTAAAGTTTCTTTAATTTATCTTTAACATAACTCAGTTTTTAAGTAGCGACTTATTTTTATATATTTTTATAGGGAGTGAAAAAATGCATTTAAAAAAATAATATTAATCTATGTTTACTTTTTATTTATTAATTTTTATATTCTAATTGCTAGGTTCCACTAAGCGTTCACAATGATCACGCTCACGACCGCAGTTTTTCCCGTTCCACTTGCTCTGTCGTTTATTCAAGTGGAATGGATTATAGAGCGTCTTGAGCGTAGAGGTAAATAATACAAATTACAAACGGCCAGTTAGTATAAAGAGAGCAAAAGATTTAAAAGGTTACTTTATAATCTGCAAGCCTTGAAAATGTTTATTTTATAAATAATTATTGTTTCGATCGATTTAAATAAAAAAAATATATAATTTAATTTCTTGTATTTAATAACAGTCGTGTATTTAATTAATTTACGTTCAAATGTAATTAAAATACCTTAAGCGGCGCCACTTGGATAATATCTCTTTCCGCAAGAAATAACGTAAGTTCCACGGTCGCCTTCTTTGATGCTTTGAATTTTGAAAATGCCGCTAATTTTCTCAACGACCACTACGACCCACCTTTTTAGATGGGTCGTTGTGTGCTTCTCGTGAGCGTAAGTCATGACGTCATGAGTGACGTTTTCGCCACGACCACAACGACCGCGGTCGTTATGTGGAAAGACTTAAAGGAGCATTTTGATCGTTGTGGGCGCTTAATGGAACGCAGCATGACTATTGAGAAATGTCAATGTCACAATGACAGTCTCTGTAGTTTATATTTATTTAATGTTTGTAAATAATTATTGTTTTCCTTTTTTTAAAAATAATTAGAATTACTTTTGATATAATATGTAACAGTCTTAAAAACAAATCCATAGTTTTTTTCTAATAAAGATATTAGCGGTTCGGTAACTTATAAGAAGTAAGCTTTAAAAGTAAAACATCTTTTCAGACGATCTCCTTGACCTCTATTGTAATATTATACTAATATATTTATGTTTACTAGTTTTACATCATTTTGTATGCTTTCATTTTTATTCATTGCCAAGATGTATTATAAAAAGGAGGCAATCAGTTTTTGTTTTATATTATTATGTGTAATAATGCAATTAACAGTGTTTGCATATATAATATTTTATCATACAGTGTCTTCATTAAGGTTAGACAAAGTTATTATTTTGAGTAGGCATAATGTGAGGACTCCTTTGTCAAAGACTTTGCAAAAAATTACTCCGAATCTATGGCCAAAGTGGGAAGAAAAGACTGGGTTTTTAACAGCAAAAGGCTATCTCTTAGAAGAATATATGGGCAGTTATTTTTACACTTGGTTAAACAAAGAGGGAGTGCTGCCAACACACTGTCCCAATGAAAATGATTTTTATGTATATTCAAGTTATACACAAAGAACTATGTATTCAGCTAGTGCATTCATAAAAAAAGGTTTTACAAATTGTAATATTACCATACATCATGCAGATGAGAGTAAGCTTGAACCAATTCTCAGTAACTACATTCATAATTCATCAATTGCATTTCACAATACAGCTATAAGTGAAATGAAGAATGCTCTAGATCATTTAAACTTAAATTTTTCATACCATTCCATGGAAGATATACTAGATTATAGAAATTCAGAGTTTTGTAAAGAAGATAATAAATGTGATATGAGCGAAGATGAAAATGAACCAAATATAGTTGCTGGGCAAAAACCTAAACTTTCTGGACCTCTAAAGATAAGTAATGGAGCAGTTGATGCTTTCCTAATGGCATATTATAACGGGTTTGACTTAAAAAATGTAGCTTGGGGTAAATTAAACACAACAGAGCAGTGGAATTCAATATTAGAATTAAGTGATGCATATCATAATGTAACTTATAAAACAAGTCACATTGCAAAAGACTTGGCTCGACCTTTGATAAATTATATAAAGAATATTTTTTTTAAAGAAAATAAAAAAGTAACACTTATAATGGGACATGATGTAAACATTAACGTTTTATTATATGCTATGTCTTTTAAGCCTTTCAGTTTAATCAATAGCTTTGTGTCAACACCAATTGGTGGTAAAGTTGTATTTCAAAAATGGTTTGACCGAGCAAAAGACACACATCTCTTAAAAATCAATTATATTTATCAATCCAGTGAACAAATAAGAGATGGTTTGGTATTGTCTTTGGACAAGCCACCTCAAATTGCTTTATTAGAATTAAAAAAATGTCCCACAGATAATGAAGGTTTTTGTCTATGGGATGATTTTGTTTCTTTTTTAAATGATTTATGATAAAGAAATTTTACATCGTGATATGTGATCCAGTTACTGTATTGAAGTGTAAAAACAATATTAAATTCTAGTCTGAATAATTTTATTATGGTTATGTATTTTACTTATAAAATTATATTTTTAAATATGACATGGTAGATAAAACTAAGTTTTTTAAACTTCTCCTGAATCCATTTTGATTCCTTTACAGCAATCATGGTGATGGGAGAGACTAAGCTTTTAAAGGTCTCTAAGGCATTAAATATTTGTTACTGACAGTCTTCCCACGCTACT
Source organism: Boloria euphrosyne (assembly GCA_951802675.2). NCBI lineage: Eukaryota > Metazoa > Arthropoda > Insecta > Lepidoptera > Nymphalidae > Boloria > Boloria euphrosyne. The sequence continues at coordinate 2,816,486 of OX637900.1, read as the reverse complement.
CCTACTAAGAAATTGGAGATATAGATAGTTTTAATTAAAAAGTTGACTTTTCTCAAAGTGAGAAAGGATACGAAAATGTATTATACATTTTGTAATTTTGAAATATTTTTACCCTCAGTCCATAGATCCGGCTGAGTGTTGTCGCCATAAAAAAATAACATATTATGCCAATTGCCATACACAAATATTTATGTGATCAGTGAAAGTGTCCCTTAAAAAGATTGTTTTTCATTGTAAGTCTCGTTATTTTTCTAATGAAACTGTTGAACTTTAAACACATGTTAAGAGAGTAAGAGTTTAAGAGTTAAGTTGCGTTATTAAGAATGTATTTTTAGATAATTATTTTTACATTATATATTATATAATTATATAATACAAATTATATTTTATACAAATAATACATTTTGTTTAATTTTGTATACCTATAGATATTTAAGCCTTTAAAGTTAATTAAATTATCTTTTCGTCGAACGTCTTCCGGGGAATTCCATAGGTACTAGTCGCAGCTACTAATTTTTTGTATTCTATCTAATTTGAATGTTACACAATTGACATAAAACTCATTATACTGTGTACAATTTAAATTGAGACGCAATGTAAATTGAGCCTAAAGGTTTTTTTATATACAAGATTAAAGCCGCAATTTTAAAGTACATTTTTACTACATAATATGTGTATCGTATACATGTTATGTGTTAACTGATATGTATTTATATATAAAAATCATTTCCTATTAGAAATTCGTACAATAAAGTAAATTTCGTTACCCAAAGACACTTCAACCATAAACGATATTAAGATGATATTAAATAGGTACATATGGCAACACTAACTAAAGGAATGGGGATGCTGCGAAGCAATCTGAACTATTGATTAATACACCGACTAAAGTTGAAGCTTTTTCAGTCGATTGATCCACACCGTAGACGCTAAACGTGTCTCAAAATGAATTTCAAAGTGTTTATGCTACTCAATCTTCTTGCAATACTCACAAATGGAGAACAGCAAATAACCAAGATGGTCGAATATCTTCAAGATATGGATGTGGCTTCTGTAATTCATGATGAATTCAGCGATACCTGCCCAATTCGGGAAAACGAGTGTAGTTTAGACCAAAATGAAGAAAATATAGATCTTGACGACTGTAGTTTAAAGAATTTTGCCCGGGTTCCTCCTCCACAGTTTAGTCTAAAAGAAAGTATGTGCTTATTAAGTCTAACTAAAAAAGGTGAGATACCATTTTACATGCAGCAAAGTTATAGGAATAAAGAAGAATCGATTTTTAACAGAATATTCCACAAAAGCAATATATCTTTAATAAATAAAGGAGAATTTTTTTTGGAGAATGGAAAAATCGGTGTTTGAAAAACCAAATGGACAATGGCGCTCCTAAATCTTCACCCATATTTAATTGTATGGTTATTGATTGAAGAAACCCATGTACTGTCTTATATTTGCATAATTGTTAGTAATGACAAAAAATGTTAGTGATAATCTAACTATCATTTCGGGTTTTTGTTTCGCCCGCGTCCCTAACTTAAATGATTTGGGAATACATAAAAACTAATGTCTATTATAAAAAAGTAACCTATTAGTTACAATATCAAAATCGGATCAGTAGTTTAGAAACGTATAGAGAAGAAACGAACCAACATTTCTATATATATAGACTTGTTTCTCGTCTACTTGCGACCATTTTTACTGTTAAATTAAAGTATACGAATGGCACCACGTAAAATTTAAAAAAAGATTTAAATATATTTAATTAATTAAATTTCTATTTTATGAGCGTTTTAAATAAAGGTATTCAATATTATATATTATATATGTTTATTTTTGTATTGTATTGTTGAGGTGTCATTGCCGATTAAAAACAGGTTTTCTCCCATTTTTAACAAATATGTTGCCGCTTGCATATCATTTATGAATAGGTATACATTTTTAAAGCGAATTTATTTTTTTAATGGTTTTAAATGTGTAATTATATAATACTTATGTTATGCGATAAATGTCTTATTAAATGGTATACGTTTAATGTTAGACTTAGCACACGATGTCTTTTAACGTCCCAGTCACGGTCTAGAAAGACAGGTCTAGCAACAAGCCCAATTACAGTAGTGAGAGAGTAGTACGATTTGTGATTTAACTTCCAAGCTTCGTGTCAACGCCGCTGTACGTCGTTGCTATCGATGGGTGTTGCGCAGTACGCACTGCGCATGCTGGTGACATTGACATTTCTTAATGTGAAATATATTTAATCACTATTATATCGTTTCGTTGAGTTTTGTGATTTTGTTTTTATTTTTGTTTTGTTATTTAACTGTTTTGATCAGGTTTGAAAGAGAATTTGAGGTAAATATTACGTGAACGTTCACAATTTGTTAAAATTACAGATAGCATACGTATATCATCATGCACCTGGCGGCCGTAAATTGAAACTAGTGCCATTATTAAGCCGACGTACCCCCACTACTGTTGTCGCTAGATCTTTCTAGACCGTGTCTATGTACACGTACGACGAACCTAATTATGTTGCCAATACATACATACGATGAAAATCATTCTATTTATAAAAATTTCTTCAACATCAATATTATTTTCATAAAGGTGATTTATAAGAATAAGAATATTTAGTGTTAATTTTTAAAAAATTAAGAAAAATGAATTTATCTTCTAACTACTTTAAAAGCTTAGTGGCTAAATATCTGTGTATATCTATACAAAAACATATTGGTATAAAGCTCTATGGCTCTATTATTTATTAAAGTTTTTGGAAATATTTATACCTACCTACTATATAAACTACTTTATGTACCTACCTACCTAAATTATGTAACTTATTTTTAATATAAATTTATAGAATACAAATTTAAACATTGTTTGAAAAAGTTAAACGCGGTTCAAACATTGTAATGCACGTTTTTTGCAGTATAGCTAGAAAATTTCATCCATCAAATTTTATCCAAATCGATCCAGACGCTTAAGAGTAAGGTGACAGACACACGTACAGATAAATTGTATATAATATTAAGGTATTTATAATATAAACGTATTTAAAGTTATATGTTTAGTGGATCAACTACCTGGTATCCTATATCCTTATAGCTTATCAACGAACTAAACTAGATGGTGGCGTGTATGTCCCAACATTTTTATTTAATTATTTTATTGTTTTTTCACACGAATGTAAAGTATCGTATGAATATATGATTATTTTTACGTATAATAATCCAATACTTATACGGTAAAAAACGTGCAGCGTATTCTATGAAGTTATTAGAGCAGATAGAGTGAATTTACTATTTAGTAGGACTTTATTTCTTAAGCTATGGTGGTGCGTCTCATTCTCAAACATGGTAAATGGTAGAAGTTAAACTGATTGTAGAAAAATACAATTATATATTAAGATTTTTAATTATAATAATTATCAGCAATATGTATGACATTATACGTGTAAATTTAACAATTACCGCAAAAGGTTGAATAAAACTGATATAAATAAATGTCATAGTGGGTATATTATTTTACTATTTGATGTTATAAATAAATGTTTCGAAAGAAATGTTCATTTTATTTACATTAGTTATATCTCTGTAAAAAAACCTTTAATGAACAAAGAGGCAGTGGAAGCCTAGTGGTAGCGCGCTCGCTAGGTAACTGAAGCGGGTTCAAATCCGGGTCTTGCACATGTGATATTTTCATGAGCGAATCATTTCTAACATAATTACCATTATTACCTATTATGATATGGTGAAGAAAAACATCGTGAGTACCTCTTTGTTTTCTAACTTACTAAACTATATTTGTAAGCCAAAATTCAGTAAAGTATACGATTATTATTAATTTACGCAATAACTTTTAAAAACGACTAACTTAAAATTTATTTTTTTTCTTTAATATTGCCTATTTTTTAATTCTAGGTTACAATCAATTCTATTATTTATTTTACGGCTTCAATACGTGCTAGTTGAACACAGATAAAAACAGAAATCATGGTTTATGTCATGAATGAAGTTGACATGGAGGTTAGAGACCAGGAGAACCATCGCTTCATACTAAAGCATTAGGTACCCGCCTGTCTCTGAAAATTTGTAGAATTTATAACGCGCTGTCGACGGTAAGTAGTATTTGTGAAGTTAGCTGTTAATGAGTATTGTCACTATTGTGACAACGTGAAGTTAGGCATTGAGACAACATAGCGATCACAGCGCTTCCTTAGTTTGACAATATTTCTGAGACACTACATTCTAGGGCAACTCTTTGGCAATGGTCCTCCTGGTCTCTAATCTCCATGGAAGTTGATGTCATCATCAAATGTTAAGTTTGTCACGTGTGACGGATGACAGTGACAAAACTTACAATGACATATCACATAAGAGTTATAATAATCTATGCAAATTTTTAGTACAAAAACATGCGCAGGCGTCGATATACGCCTTTTTACGGTTAAATTATTACGAATTTTTCCTGACATTTATTTTGGTATGTCTTTTATTATACTTTTTTATTATATTATAATATCAGTTATACATATTAGCAGCCGTAATAAACACGTATTCGTATTTCTTTGGATAAATGCCAATTTAATTTAGCGATTTACATAGTTTGTTTCATTGGCTTTATTTATTATTATATGTTCACAGCAACAAGGTAAGACTTATATAGAACTAAAGAGATAATTATAATTAATTCAAGGATTATTTATAGAAAGTTATCGGTTTACCATTATAATTGTTTATAATTTCGCTTTTCTTTAAAAATTATGCATTAGTATTATCTTTTGCTTTGAGATATCCAAAACTCTGTCTCTACCGTGACCATGATTGTTGTAAAGCATTGGAAAAATCGAAAATAAAAAAGTTTGATGTATTGTATTTGATCGCGTTAATCTCAAAAAAAAAATAGTAAAACTTTTAGTTAGTAAACCTTTTTGGTTTAATTTTTTTAATAAAAAAAAACATTAATTATTGTTTTTCCTCTATCGTATCACAAGCGTTGAACTTGTGTTATGGTTGGCGGCTATCGGCAAATCGTAGATTCGCTTCGCCCGAAACTAAAAGTATAGATAAAAGTATCCTGAGGCAATCAATTATAATAACATAATTTAATAAATACTTGGTTTTGCTGTTTATATGATTTCTTCTAAGATTTGTATGGTACATTTTCCCACTCCAATCAATTCTATCTGCTTTACACCTACTGTATTACACTTTAAAAAAATTAGGATGTCTTGTTCTTGTAGCTGTCATGTATTAAAAAAAATAGGATGTCTTGTAGCTTCAACTTCAAGCTTGAAAAAAATCTTTTTAGGGTTCCGTACCTCAAAAGGAAAAAAAGAACCCTTACTGGATCACTGTTGTCCGTCTGTATGTCTATCTCGGGAATGCGTAGAGGTATCGAGTTCTAATTAAGACCATATGCTCAGGTCTACAGTCTTTTGAAGCTGTGAAAAAAAAACTTTTAAGTTAACGTAAAAAAAAAGATACGGCCGTTTATGTTGCAAAAAAACGTATATTTCGACACTTAAGGGAATTAAAATTTATAGGGTACTTTCCGATGACCACCATTTCCATGACATGATTTTGGCAATATCGTCTTATAGTACAAGTGTAGGGAAAAATCAGAACACTATACATTTGTAATTAAATCACAAAAAATATGATGTTTATTTTAAGTAAATCACTAACGTAATCAATCATCGAGGTTAAGCAACTGTATACGTTGTAGTAATTGTATGGTTGACCAGATCTTTTTTTATATTATATTTTAAAACTTTTACTTATTTGTGCAGAAGAGAAAATCTTAGCTGTATATTTTTAAATACGGAACCCTAGGTAGGTGAGTCCGACTCGCACTTGTCCGGTGTTTTTTATTATGAACGGCTTGAAATTTGTAATATGAAATTAATCAAGCCTAGGTATAAGTTTATTAATTTATAGTTTGTTTTAATTGAATTTTAAATTGATTAGCATCTGTCATTTTGCCAATAATAAAAATAACTGCATGTGTGTTAATAACATTTAGCTAATCATGTCCATTGTTTCTCCTCCCCTTTGGATACCTTCCCAAAAGACTGGTCTGTATGGTTTAAAGCTAAGCACACATAGAAAAACAACAATGTCTTGTAAACTTACGTGTTTTATGTTAGACTGATTTGTTGAAAGAATCTGTAAGGAGAAAATATAGTAAAAGCTAATAATAGATTTTTTTAATTTCGAATATTCACCCTTTTCCAGTATAGATTTCCAGAGATTTGATAATTTACCGCAGTAAAAATGTTAACTGCATAAAATAACTTCCTAATAAAATTTCCCGAACCCGCGAAGCGTGTCCAGACAGACATGTCCATCCTTATGGATAAGACATGCATTCTACTGCATCTCCACACATTATGAAACAAAGTCCTCCGCCGCGTCTGTATGTCTATTCGCGATAAACTCAAAAACTACTGCACCTATTTTCATGCTGTTTTCATCAATAGATAGAATCAAGTTTTTGTATACATTTACTAGCGGAACCCGCGGCGTCACTCGCGATAAACCTAGTTAATTATAATAATGAATTTCAATAAGAATTTCCAAAGAATATTTATGTACAGATTTGAATCAGAATTTTATTATACTACGACAGACTATAACTTTATTATAATAATTAGTAATCGAACCTTTTTTCCGTGCTACTGCTGGGCACGGTCCTCCCTGCAATACGAAGAGGGTCAGACCATCGTGTACCAGTAGGCCAAGTGCGGGTTGACGGACTTTACATGTATTTAGAAAACTTGCTAGGTTCTCTCAGACATGCAGGTTTCCTCACGATGCTTTCCTTCAGCATAAGACAAGTGGTAATCATGCTAGACCATACCACTGAGATACCACTGCCTTCTGTTATAATTACATAATATATACATATAAAAACACATATAACTATGTATATGAGCTTGAAGGTCGAAGGCTATTGTAATTTAAAACGTTAAAGATCTAGAATAATTATAAACGCATTATATGCGAAATTGTATCCAAGTAATTACACTTATAAGAGAATCAGCATCACAGATACAAGACTTTAATAGTATATTATATATACATACGAGTATAATCAAATTCTAACGTAGTCGAAATATTTTTTTGTATTTTAAATATTTTTTGGAGAAACGTTATAAAAAATTTTCTGTCTGTCATTGACCAGACAGTGGTGGTGAGTACAGTAACTCGCTCGCTTGGATAACCGAGTGATGCGAGTTCAAATCCGGGTCTCGCACCTCTTATATTTTCTAACATGATTATCACTTGTCTTACGGTTAAGGAAAACATCGTGAGGAAACCTGCACGTCTGAAAGAAACTAGCAAGTTTTCGAAAGACTATGGCCTGATCTCTTTTATACTGAAGGGAGGCCCGTGCCCAGCAGTGGGACATTAAAAAGGCCTGAATACTTTGGCCGCCTCACGAGAAAGCCACTGGACAGATTTTGATGAAATTTGTTATGAGACAGCTGGTTATCGGTTTTTTTGAAGTGCATCCTACTGCGTAGGAACGAGCTCGAGCCCAGCAATGCTGAGTTGCTAGTAAGCTATAATATTTTTTTTACGTAATTTTAAATTTACCTTTAATAAAGTTACATCACAAAGATAGTTCTCATATTAAACGTATCTTATCTTTGTGTATCTTTCTTTCATTTGAGTGTTTATTATCTTTAACAGCTTCTTAATCTTTTTAACTTCAAAACGCTATACTTTTTGATACATTTGCAAAAGCCTGTAATTTTGAAATTTAATAGGTAGACGACCCATTAATGGGGGTCCGATTGCGTTTTAGGACCTACTTACTCTCTTGATGAGTCCTACATAACCTTAACCACATATTTCGTGGAATGTCTAAATTCTAAATGTATTTCCCAACGTTAAAATTCTTTAATACTGTGTAAATTGGCTGAATAATTACTATAATTTATCAGTATTTAAAAAATGCCGGCTGAGAGCTTTACTGGCATGCATTCGAACAAAGCTGCGAAAAAGCACTAGTACAAGCTAATATATTTATAATTATTTCTATGTTATAACAATATTTCATGTGTTATATTTAACACATCTGAGATACATCGGTCATCTGCAAGCATTTCTTGTATAATGGAACGTTCCATTAATCTTGATGGAATGTATGTTTGCACATCAAACATCACAGGTGTAAATATTTTCTCACTATAAGAAAAAAACTGTCCCACTGCTAGGCACGGGATATATCCCTTCAACACGAGGGATCAGGTCATAGTTGTCTACGCTGGACAAGTGCGGGTTGGCGGACTTCACATGTCTTTCGAAAATTTGCTAGGTTCTCTCAGAGGTGCAGGTTTCTTCACGATGTTTTCATTCACCGTAAAACAAATATGAATATCTTAGACATGAATGAGTAATCATCTTAGAAACGATTCGCAATTCGTTAAAATTTCAGAGGTTCAAGACCCGGATTTGAACCCGCATCACTCGGCGAGCGAGCCAAGCGAGCGTCGAGTGATGCGGGTTCAAATTCTGATTGGGCCGAGGGATGCGGCGAGAGACAGAGAGAGTGGTATTACCGCTAGGCTAACACTGTCTTTTTTAATTAGATATCTTTTTTTTAAGGTTGGACAACAATCTGTTAAAGGTAGCCCGTAGCGTGAATGTAGCTACGTACAACATACTACGTACATACATTTCATCAAAGTTGCTCAGTGGTAGCGCACTGGCTTTGAAAACCAATTGAAGGGGTCTCTCATTTATGATATTTTCATGTCCAAATTATTTGTCATCATAGTAAAAAAAACATAGAAACCTGCATGTTTGAAAGAACTTAGCAAGTTTTCGAAAGATGTATTGTGTGGCCAGCAGGGTGTACTGTGGCATGATCATGGGGAGACCCACCCCCAGCAGTGGGAAATAAAATAGGGATGTATACAATTCCTTATACTCCGGTGGGACGACTAATCAATACGACCAGTGTGATTTAAGACGCAGGTCCAACGACTGTCATGCTCTCTGAAACACGGAGTTGAAACACTGCCAGCTGTCCAACTCCGATCTTACTAATGCTTACTAAACATATGACAACTCAATTAAACTTGGCTTGGGACCCGGAACTCAAACCCAGGACCTTCGTATATGCAGCCGTACATGCTCTCTTCTACACCACTGGGGCAGTTAAATATTGCATAAAATGTAAACGCTAGTATTAATAATTATACAGATAACACCTTCGTCTGTATATAATGTAATACACAACGCATGTAACAATGATTCGATATACCAGTTGTTAATTGACAAGCAACACAAGTCATCGTGTGGTGTTCGAAGTTCATTTTCATTATTCTCCATAAATTTTAAAATATTTCTAAGTAAGTATTCGTGTAGCTTTCAACTATCTTTTCATCAAGTATTTTTAAAAGCTAGAAGATAAAGATCGATTGGCGATTTTAAATTAAATAGCATTAATGTCTATGGTAGCCCAGCGGTAACGCACTCGCTTGTATAACCGAGTGATGCGGGTTTAAATCCGGGTCTCGCACCTCTGATATATTCATGTGCGAAACATTTCTATCATGGTTACCACTTGTCTTACGGTGAAGGAAAACATCGTGAGAAAACCGGCTTGTCTGACAAAAATTAGCAAGTTTTCGACAGATAAGTGAAGTCCGCCAACACGCACTAGGCCAGCGCGGTGGACTATGGCCTGATCCTCCTCGTACTGGGGGAGGTCCGTGCCCAGCAGTGGGACGCTAAAAAGGGCTGAAGACAATGTCTATATTCCAGTCATTGATGTTTATATTTATAATATGCATGTATTTAACGTTATATATGTAAAGTGTATCAACTATCTGGTATCCGTTACACAAGCCTCGTGAATATTATTGAAATTTACTCCATTTTTTTCAGAAACCCCATGATTTAAATAATGGAGAAAATATTCCGCACGTTCCACAAAAAGAACGACTCCAACCAGGTTCTTAATAGAAGTACTTATTCCCTCGTGTCTTGTGGAGATCTCACTGCCGACACCTTGCAGTCATGGATGGAGTTACCTGAAGAAGTAAAACGGGATCCTTCTATGGAACAGATCCGAAAAAAGTTAGAAGAAATTGGTAAGTTCTAGCTTAATTAATAGCTAGTCTGCAAATTATGTTTGTTACCCCAGCTATGTTTGGACGAACGGAAAGTCTTTTTAAAAATTAATTATTTATTATACATTAATATTTAGTTACAAATTATTTTTTAATATAAGTAAATTTTACTCTAATAAATCCGAGACAAAAGTGTCACAGTTACATACTAAATTAATAACAATGAAAATTATATGTAGACATCTTTTGCAATGTGAATTCCCCGGCTCAGCCCTTTGGTGGTCTGGTAACGCCCTTTTACAGACTTTTATGCTGTTAATCGCGACTCGCCCTCGCTCCGCTCGGACTCGACACTACATTTAGTGCGAGTGAAGCCGAGGATTCCGCTAGTAAATGTGTACAAAAACTTGACAAATTATATTCTAAAACCTTCCTTGAGAATCACTCTATCCATTGGTGAAAACAGGATAAAAATCGGTGCAGCAGTTTTTGAGTTTATCGCAAACAGACAGACAGACGCGGTGGAGGACTTTGTTTTATAATATGTAGTGATGAATACATTTTGAATTTTGAACTTCTGGACTACATTGAAATTGAGATGCTTTTATATTTGGGAGTTATATTTAGCAGCTATGACAGAACTTATATTGCTTAAAAAATGTAGGATATTTCATTTATCGTCATAGGATTTTTTATTGCCAGTCGATGAATATGTAATGTGTTGTACAATGATATTTTAACTACAGATATGTTATACGCTCACTAAACAACCGAAAAAAGTGTTCCACGCTGCACACATACACACTTTTCATTAAAGGTACATGTCAAAATGATAGAAAGGGGATAGTCGATAAAATCAATAAGAAAAAAAGAGACAGCTAATCTTGTCAATTGCGCGTCAATGTAAACAAACATTAGTCTAGCGACCGATGACATATCAGAATATTAGGCAAATAATTGAAATATATCAATAAATCGAAGTATTCTGCGTTCTTACATGTGGTATGAGATCCCTTGTGTTTTATTAACTTTGGTATCATAATTGGTGCATTTCCTAAATACACAGGATGGCATTTTTTTTAAATTTTGTAGCAGCGTACCACTCGTCGCCATGCGGTGACACAGACTAAAGGCAATACGTCCTAATTAGGACGTTTTCGAGTTTTCACGATTGCGCGCTCATAACATATTATCTATAGTTAAAATATCATTGGTGTTGTAAGTACTTTATACTTAAGCCTACAACTCAACTATCAATAAAACAAGATAATGGGTATATGTTGCAGAACTGTCGACGCACAAGTAAGATTAACACTTATCTTAGATTTATATTTTAAGAAATCTTAATAATAATTAATACCGAAGAATTTTTTTGGTACTTTGCTTTAAAACTGCCAGACCATACTCCATATTTTGCTAAATCTTATTTATATATCAGAGACTGCAGAAATCTCGCTGTAAACCTTAGAATCGAGCAAATAAATAAAATACACAGCCAAAGCCGCGGATATCACTAGTTTATAAAGTTTATTTAGTAAATCTAAATAAAGTTTACTTTAACAGTATAGAAGGATGTACAAATTACTGTAACTAAGTATGGAGTGACAAATTTTTGTGTTGTCATTATAATATCATATTCATCTAAATATGGTGTGACAAGTGACATCAGGATAAATAGACTGGATCTGATGACATAATATTGTATTTGCTTTTCATATTTATCAGACGACACGTTTGGCGCTGTTGGTAGTGACCCTACTTTCTGCGCCAGCAGTCGCTTGTTCGAGTCCCGCTGGGGGCATTCATTTGTTGAGCACGAATGTTTGTTACTCCAGTCATGGGTGTTTATATTTTTAATATGTATGTATTTTAAATGTATATACGTGTTGTATATCAACTATCTGGTATCCGTAACACAAGCATCGTAACTTACCACGGAACTAGATGGAGCTGTTGTAATAATGTCCCAACATATTTACTTATTTATTAATTATTTATATTAGTATGAGCATATCATTAAACATAGTAAAAAATCTTTTTGCCACAGACTATATTATCATAACAGCAGCAAATTCGTTTATTAATTCAGTGAAGTTTAAAAAAAATAACATTTTGTTGATGTAGTTTTTGGTCTCTCTTTTTCCTACTTCAATTTATTTCACAAGAAATTCTAATCTAAGCTTCTAGTTTGTAACATGCCATTTTTAGTACCCCTTCAATATGTGGGATTATTTCTTACAAGGGCAAAGGGAAAGGGTGAGTTGGTGTATGCAGGTTTCCTCACGATATTTTCTTCACATTAAGAAAAATAATTATAAAAATGACACGTACGTTAGAATTGCTAAACTGGGACTTGAAACCGCTACTCTTGATTTCTCAACCAGCCACTGAGCTAATACACAAGAGATAAGAATTAAGAAATATAAGATTACATTTAGAGTTTTAAGTGTTTTTGATGCCAAATCATAAAAAAAGTAAAAAATAAAAATATGATCTAAAAATATAATATCTGGAGAGGGCAACCCTTATACCAACCTAGGGGAATAAAAATTAGCCTTCGACCTATTCTCATACCTACCAAATATACACGAAAAAAAAACCATAAAAATCGGTCAAGTCCTTACGGAGGAGTTCGATGACCAACACTGTGACACGAAGAAGTGGGAAGAGGGGTGAAAAATACTTTAGGACCTACTAAATACACGAACGAAATTCATTAAAGTCGGTCGAGCCGTTTCAGTGAAGTGCGACTGAACCATGACACGAGGTTTTTATATCAGTACTTCAGTAGAAGTAAAACTGGAGTGTCTGTTCTTAATTTCAAATTAACAGCTTTTCACCTAATGCATATTGTTACGTACTACGGGTTCGGGATCGGAAATTAATAGCGTTCTTGTACCAAAGTTGTTTTAATTATTTAAAAACACGAGCACAGTCTGTACACAACACTAGTCTATGAGCACTGTAATACTCCTTCTCAATGCTTCTTCGCTAACTCTTCACTTTTCCACAATTTCGTATTCCTTCTAGTCTTCACTCAACTTCGTCTCGATGTCAACTGACCCTCGACACACTGCCGGCCTTTTTATATACATAAATATTAGAACATTCTAGTATCGAAAATTCAAAATGTTTCTAGTAATTTCGAATCCTTTCCCGAAAGTGTTTTGTCTCTCTCTAACACATTAGAATTTGTAATAAACTGTTCCTGTCATGTAATTGACATAAGTTAAAAATTGACATTCGCCGTTCTTAGGCATGGTACAGGCGTGCTATTATGACGAGTACACACTATATTACGCGACACTACCCCCTCCTTAGTTATGCTCGTCTCGAGCATCGTTGTTGCCATGGTACTTAGCCAACCGGTCCACATGTACGATCTTAGCTGGACTTCTAGATGTTCGTTGAATTCGGAAAGTGACGTCGTTAATTTTCGTTACAACCTTATAAGGCCCCTCCCAACTGGGTTGTAGCTTTGGTGATTTACCCTTTCTTCTCACTGGGTTATGCAGCCATACCAAAGAGCCTTCCTCGAATTTCGTTCCTGTCGCCTTCCGGTCGTAACGCGTTTTCATGCGTTCACTTGCTTGTAGCCCTGCATCTCGTATCTGCTCGTGAACATCAATCATCTTCGCTCTTAGATCACTGGCATATTCGGTGATACAAGTGGGAGTATCTGGTGGGCAACCACTTAACAAATCCGCTGGTAACCGTAGTTCTCTTCCGAAATTGGCAAAGGCAGGTGTCATTGCAATGCTTTCGTGTAGGGCGGTCCGATAAGATAGAAGAAACAGTGATAAATACTCGTCCCAATCTTTTTGATGACTATCTACAACCTTGGCTAGATGTCGTTCTAAAGTCTGATTGAATCTCTCTACCATTCCATCGGACTGTGGGTGACAAGGCGTAGTTCTAGTTTTATGCACCCCCATGATTTTACACACTTCTTGAAACACCTGTGATTCGAAGTTTCTTCCTTGATCACTGTGCATTTCTAATGGAATACCAAATCTGCAAAATACATCTTTTACCAATTTGTTAGCAACAGTTACTGCTTCTTGATTTGGTATGGCGAATGCTTCGGGCCATTTTGTAAAATAGTCCATTACTACTAAAATGAATCGGTTCCCAGAGTCAGTAATCGGAAATGGTCCTGCTACGTCTAATGCGATTCTCTCCCAAGGTGCCCCAACGTTGTATAATGTCATTGCACCTCGGCTTCTGTTTTGAGGGCCCTTGACGGAAGCACATTGTTCGCATTTCCGACACCAGTCCTCGACATCCTCTCGACAATGCAACCAGTAAAATCGCGCCTTGATCTTGATCAGCGTTCTCCTTACCCCTAAATGTCCACCAGAAGAACCATCATGATAAGCTCGAAGTACCTCGGATACTTTTATTTTAGGTACAACTAATTGAAGATGGCTATCATTTCCTCTTGTCGTTTCCCATTTGCGGCACAACACTCCATTGTGTAACAGCAAACTCTTCCATTGAGCCCACAAACTCTTTGTAGCGGTACTGTATTGAGCAATATCAGACCACTTAGGTTTTGGTCTACCACTCCTTAACCATTCCAGAATGGGTCGTATGTCTCGATCTTCTTCTTGTGCTTTCTTCATGGCATCATCGCTCCAACGTTCATCTACCGAATCTGTCCTAATAATTTTAATTGACTCTAATTCCTTCGCCTCTTGTCTTTGACAATGCTTGCAGTCTTCTTCACATGGTCTTCTAGATAGTGCATCGGCGTTGTTGTGATTTTTACCCCCACGATGTTCTATTTCAAACTGAAATTCTTGCAGTTATTCAATCCATCGCGCCACCTGTCCTTCAGGATCCTTGAACTTCAATAACCATTTCAAGGCAGCGTGATCGGTTCTTATCAAAAACTTACGACCTAACAAGTACTTCTTGAAGTGCTGTAAGGTTTTGACTACAGCAAGTAGCTCTCTTCGAGTTACACAATAGTTCTTCTCCGGTTTAGATAGGGATTTACTAAAATATGCGATAACCACTTCCTCATAACCCTTCCGCTGGGACAATACACCTCCAATACCGATATTGCTGGCGTCAGTGTCGACAATAAACTGTCCCTTTACGTCAGGATACCCAAGGATCGGTGTTTGGCAGAGATGTTTCTTTAGTTCTTGGAAGGCCGATTCGCAATTATTATCCCATACAAAAGGTCTCTTTTCCTCGGTTAGCTTATGAAGCGGTTTCGCGATGTCGGAAAAGCCTTTCACAAACCGTCGATAGTAAGAGCACAATCCTAGAAATGCTCTCACTTGAGTCTTGTCCTTAGGGGTCGGCCAATCTTTCACAGCGGTGATTTTTCCCGGGTCCGTTTCTACTCCGTTTTCCGAAACAACGTGTCCAAGGTAATTCACTTGTTTCCTGAAGAATGAGCACTTCTTAAAACTTAACTTTAAATTAGCTTCCCTTAGTTTATCGAATACTGCTTCGAGTTTCTTCAGATGGTCTTCAAAATCTCGTCCCACAATAATTATGTCATCCAGATAAACAAGGCAAGCTTCTCCCAGTAATCCAGCGAGTACACGTTCCATCAATCTCTCGAATGTGTCTGGTGCATTGCATAACCCGAACGGCATAACCTTAAACTGCCACAACCCCTTTCCAGTTGAAAACGCAGTTTTCTCCTTATCCACAGGGTCCATGTCCACTTGCCAGTAGCCACTCTTCAAGTCGAGAGTTGAAAACCATTTCATACCGCTGAGAGTGTCTAGGGTGTCGTCGATTCGGGGCAGGGGATAACAATCCTTTTTAGTAACATCGTTGAGCCTGCGGTAATCGATGCAAAACCTTGTAGATCCATCCTTCTTCCTTACCAATACCACTGGCGAACACCAAGGACTAGTGGAGTGTTCAATGATGTTATTCTTTCTCATGTCTTGGATCATGTCGTCAACTTCCTTTTCCTTAGCCCAAGGAATTCGTCTAGGTCGTTGTCGAATAGGCACTACATCCCCAGTATTAATTTTATGTTTAACTAATCCAGTTCTTGCTATATCGCCGTTATGTTTGGAGAACAAATCTGAATATCGGTACAGTAAATTTTCAGCTTATATCTTCTGTGAACTCGTGAGATCTTCTTTACAATCTTCCAAAAGTTTCATTGCTTGCTCTTTATCCTTGTTCAACACCTTCTCTTTCGGTTGACATCTGCTTAACCAGGCTATCTCTTCGTAACTCCCCACATCTTCGCCTCTTCGAATGGTTTGAGTAGAATTACTGGTATTCAGAACCGGAACCATACATGGCTTTACCTACAACAACTCTTGCCGGGATCCATGAGCTCTCATCTTCCAACTTCTCTATAATAGCACATGACCATGAACGGCCTGACTTGTTCTGAGGTAAAGAGACAGGTACTAGAGTCTGCGATCTTGGTGGAAGAGTGGTGTCTTTCAAGCAGCAAACTTTTCCGTGAATTCCGCCACTTATCGGCACTTCTCTATTTCTGCATCGTAAAACTCCATGTTTCATGTCAATCGTACACTGGTGATTTTGAAGAAAGTCCAATCCAATAATGCAATCATCGACGATATCTGCAACTATTGCTTTATGCTAATAGATGCTGTCTTCAATTTTGATTGCAATTTTCCTTTCCCCCCAAACAGGTATGCGCTGGCCGGTGGCTGTCATAAGAGTGATGTGCCTTTTATCTTGTAAATTGTTGTCCGCAATGTGTTTTAGTTTTCGGTTATTAATAACAGTTCGAGATGCTCCGGTATCCAGCGTCAGTTTACATACTACTCCATTAATTGCGCCATGTATTACTAAGGTGTTTCCATCCACTGTCTGTTTTACTTCTATTTGTGGGGTTGTAGATCCCCCGGCCAGCGCCCACCCCGCAGCCCTGGCTGGAATTAGTTTTCCTGTGGCTGGTCAGAAGTACATACAGCAACATCCGACTGCCTCCGAACGTTCTTTATTTTAGGGCAGTTACTTCTGAGATGGCCCCGCTCGCTGCACTCGTAGCATCTTGGGTTAAAAAAACGTCTCCGGGTGGATAATCCCTCCGTAGTGACCACTTCCCTCACCTTCCAAGCTCTTGTGTCATGGCGCACAGCTTCAACCTCCAAAGCGACAGCTTCCTTGAGACTGGTATGGTGTCTTAAACGTACAGTGGCACGTACCTCCGGGTCGCGAATCCCGTCCACAAATGACTGTAGAAGAATAGCTTCTATGGTGGATGGCGAGGATTGATATGCCTTCCGTACGAGCCTCTCAATCTCCATGGACCACTGCTGCAGGGTTTCATTGGCTCGTTGTGTACGGTCTTTAATTTGAGCCCTGTACACGTGTTCCAGATGACTATCACCATACCGCGACTCTAAAGAGCTAAGTAGCTGGTTATATGTGATCTTCCTGCCAGGCCGTTGCTAGCACAAAGAGCCTCCAATACATTCAGAGCCTCCTCTCTAAGTGCAAAGGTAAGGGCAGATCGGGCTTCGTCATCCGTCCATCCGCTTGTCTCCTTGATTGTCTCAAACTGGATCTTGAATGCGGCCCAAGAAGATTTGCCGTCGAAGTAAGGGACTTTGAAGCTCTTTGCTGGTGGTGAGCTAATGTCGACACTACGCGGTAATTTGTGAGTTTCCAAGTAGTCGACCCTCTTCTCTATTTTAGAAAGCTTTGAGTCATAGTCCTCTAAGGCCTCACCGAGTGTCGTCTTTATGCCCTCAACTTCCTTCTCAACGGCTTCCACCCTTTCCACATTTTGTTGGAGAGCAGCTATGACATCCTTGTGAATGCCCTCTTGCAGTGCGCGCAGCTGTTCTTCCTGGCGGCGGGTTTGCTCTTCTTGGAGTGCGCGCAGCTGTTCTTCCTGGCGGCGGGTTTGCTCTTCTTGACGGCGCGTATTTTCTTCCTCGCGCCTAGCCTGCTCCTCTTGGAGTGCGCGCAGTTATTCTTCCTGGCGGCGGGTTTGCTCCTCTTGGAGTGCGCGCAGTTGTTCTTCTTGGCGACGGGCTTGCTTGCTTGCTTAGTACTTACATCAAAAAAATATTTTTTAATTTTTGTATGTCTGTCTGTTTGTTCCGGCTAATCTCTGAAACGGCTGGACCGATTATGACGGGACTTTTACTCGCAGATAGCTCATGTTATAAGGAGTATCTTAGTCAACTTTTTATTTTAATAGAAAATTATAAAAACAAAATAATTTATTTTAACTTACGCCTAACGAAGCGGGCCGGGTTTGCTGGTATTAGATAAAATATAAAGCAGTTTCTCAAACTATATCTATGTGTTCATTTTCAGAAAGCAATTCAAAAAATGGTGTAGATTACAAAACAAAAGAAGTGGCACAATCCGAACCTGACATTAGGAAAGATGACGTATCGTTTACTGATAAAGCTGTTGATGATGAAGAAAGTGATGAAAAGTCGTAAGTTTCTTTAGATTGAGCAGTTTTATTTATAAGTTTTAATTGAATTCAGCCCTATTTAACGTCCCACTGCTGGGATATAATACGAGGGGGTCAGGCCATAGTCCACCATGCTGGCGAAGTGCGGGATGGCGGATTTCACATGTATTTTGAAAACTTGCTAGGTTCTCTCAGACATGCAGGTTTCCTCACGATGTTTTCTTTTACTGTAAGACAACTGGTAATCACGTCAGAAATGATTCGCAATGAGAGATGCTAGACCCGGATTTGAACCCGCAACACTTGATTATCCAAGCGAGCGCGTTACTATTCAATACTTGAACCTATTTATGATTAATTTCACTTAACCCGAGATATACAGATGAACCTTTAAAAATAAGTTTTAGTCAAAATAAGAATCTAAATAAATTTTATATATTTTAGGGTACACGGTTCACCTCATGTTAAAAAAGAAAAGCATCCACAGGTGAGTAATTATTGTCTATACAGGTAAATATAATTTAGAAACTTACGCTAAATAAAAGATTTTAGATGAATATGATTCTAGAAGATTCTAAATTATAAAAAATAGTTAAAAAGAGACGTGCTAATATTTGTTCTAATGACTTGACCTGCAAATTAAAAGAAGAACTTTGTTGGGCCTTTTCAATTCTAAGATCTACGACCATCATATTCTTCAAAATGGATGCAAGTTATCCTCTATCTCTATATAAATAGAACAAAATGTTTGTATGCTTGTCCGCATTAATTCTTAAAACATTGATCATTGCAAGATCATTGAAACATTGGTGGGTTATACATTGAAATATATGTATACGCAAAGGTTCCTGACTCAAAGTTTTTCAATCGACTTGGCATAAATCGAGTAACCGTTCCTATAATAGTAACGTACCTTATTCTCCTGTTTTCATAACATTATAAAAATAATTTCAGTTACAAAAAGCTAAGTACTACACTAAAATGACAATACTTCTTGGCTGTTGGGTGTTTTTCACAGCAGTGTTCTTAATGTATAACGAGAAAAAAGAACTATTCAAAAATTCTGCTGTCAGTCAAATTGTGGAGAAAAGTAAGTGAGTAACACACATATTATTGGAATTACATCAAAATATTAATATGATTATGTAATTCTGGTGTTTTTTTTTGTAAAATTTAGTAAATGTCCGGCTAGAAGGACCAATTTTTAAATTTAACTTACAAACACTTTAGATGTAAAAATATTAACTTAGGTCATAGAAACTATTTTTTTATGTTATGCTACTGATTTTAACAAAATTTTAGGTTTTCCTGTCGACACAACAAAAAGCAAATCTGTACAAGTGAAACTTTTAGGACCATTTCTTTCTGAACAGTCTGAAAATAACCTTAATTCTGAGATTAAGATGAACTCTTCAAAGTTATATGTTTGCATGGAGAGTTTCCATGATAATAGTACAGTTGGTGATGTAAGTAGCAAAAAGTAAATGCGCTTACTCTCTTACTCACCCTTTATTAGCGTCCCACTGCTGGGCACGGGCTAGTGAGTCGCTAGTGAGTCTAATGCATGAATAAAGGCAAGGAGTCCAATCTCCATAAAGTTCTGTATGAGAAATTTGTCCGCAATTTGTTTACAGCTATAGTTTCAGAAACTGCCACGAGTTGCACTAATTTAGGTTTTGTGTCAGTATCATGAAATTACTAATAAAGGAACAAATCTCTTGGGATTTAGCAACATCAGCGCTCTCTGTTTGCCACTATTTTTTTCTAATTTTCAAGACAGCTCGTACATTCTTACACGACTGTACTTTTATATTAAAAAAATATATCTTAATTAAAAAAAATAATGACAATAATATTGAAAGACATACCTATCTCAAAACTTTAAAGGAATCAAAAAAAATATATAACATATTTATTTATTTATTTTTTAGTGTTGAAAAATACATAATTATAGATATTTTTTGCAACAGCATTCAGTTAAAATTCATTTATATTTTTTCTTAAGGTTTCAAAACAATGGGAAATTATACTGCAACCAAATTTAGATTTCTATGAAGGCGAGATTCGTACTAAAACATACTTTGTTGAACAAACTTTGAATTATACTCTGCGCGTGCGCACAAATGAAAAGCAAATCGTGCCATTCACTATAAGTTTCACAAAAGATCCGCTAGATATCGCTACTGGTGTGATTTATGCCGTCATTTTGCTTTGTGGATTGTACGTGTTGATTATTTTTGAGGTAAGATTGTTTAATAATAATATATACATATAAAATTTTAGTCAAATCTGTACATTGCATATTTTTTAAAAAATCTTATTTGAAATAGTTATTATATCGATACAGAAGCCGAATCTATAGTTTTCTAGTGATGCGATTATAAACAGACACACATAGACAAAAAATCTAAAATCTAGAATCGAGTTCTGAATGGACAATAATGCTATTTAAAACGGAATTTTTAATAGAGTTAGAATTTTATTATAAGTAAAAGTGGTATCTATCGGTTTAAAAAATCTACCACTTAATTTACATCACATTTTGTAAATTCAGGTTATAAACAGAACGATGGCAGCAATAACAGTGTCGACAAGTTCTTTAGCAGCGTTGGCGTTAGTTGGTGAGAGACCAACCCTCATGGAACTGATAACGTGGCTGGATGTGGAAACTCTCCTGTTGCTCTTCAGCATGATGATCCTCGTCGCAATCATGGCGGAGACTGGACTGTTCGACTATCTAGCTGTGTTTACTTTTGAAGTACGTATGTATTAGTAAGCAACCCCTGATCTACGATCTTTTCAGCAGAAACTTAATAGTGGCTCCCTCTGTCATTAAATGACTTTGATTGGCATGGCAAATTTAAAATTGGCATCTCGAGTCGCATTTGTCACCTTTTTTTAAAAGACGGTGACTCAACCAAGCGTATGCCGTATACTATGCGCTTTGTAAAGCATTTTTTTTTAATTTTTAGTCATACTATATGATTTTGGTGCCCTTTGAAACCCCAATTGGGCAAAAATCCGGGGTTGTTATTTCGTAGTTTGTACTTTGCTTTAGTACACTTTTGGTTTCTTATCTCACTGTTTTGGAACAGCGCCATCTATTGATAAGTTCGAAAGTTAAATATTTTTGAAAAAAAAGGATTATTTTATCTAGTCTGTCTGTGTTGTATGTAGTTATTTTTACGATTACATATTTAAATGACAAGTTTGATTCAAATCCGTTTTCCTTTCACATTTATAGTAGAATCTTAATTGAATGAACTGAACCATCAATGATTTCATTCAATGAGTAGACCAATTAGTAGTACAAAATTTTTTTGGGCATACTTCTTAAATAAATGCAGTAAAAACTAATTTTAAAGTAATTTTAATATGTATTTTTCTTTAGGTAACCAAAGGCAGGCTTTGGCCTTTAATTTACTTACTATGCATTATAACAGCAGTCCTCTCAACGTTCCTCGATAACGTAACGACCGTTCTCCTGATGTCTCCAGTTACTATTAGGTAAATCAATCTATCAATCAATTGATTTTTAAATTTCATAGCAATTTTGCATTATAATAATGTAAGGATATTGTAAAACTTAAATATACTACAAATATATTTTTAGTGACACACGTGATATCGTCCATGTTCATTAAACCTGGGGCTTATCCCCGCTTATTTTAAAATATTATATTTATTTTTTGCTAAATCAACGTTCATAAATTTATCAATCAATTGATTCAATAAAATATTGAATCTATCAATGAACATTTTTATTTAAGTCCTAATTTTTTAAAATAATAATTTCAGATTATGTGAGGTCATGGATCTAGATCCCGTTCCAATATTAATGTTTATGGCTATATACAGTAACGTGGGTGGCACTGCAACCCCAGTGGGGGACCCACCTAACGTTATTGTAGCGTCTAACAAAGCTGTTGTACAAGCTGTAAGCCCTATTTGTAACATTATTTTATTAACTTATTTTGATTTTTTTTTTGACTTCCAAGTGCGAATTGGCAGATTTACACCTTTAATGATATTCGCACAAATACTTTCAGGGTATCAATTTTACAAACTTCACGGCGCACATGTCGCTAGGGATTCTAGTAGTAGTTATACAGACGTCCTTGCAAATTATATTTATGTATAGAGACACGAATAAACTACGACAAAGAGTTCCTAGAGATATACAAGGTACCTATATTTTTTGCATTCAAAACAGTCCTATTTCTTCAGTCCTTTTTAATATCCCACTGCTGGGCACAGGCCTGCCTTCAATACGAGAGGGATAAAGCCGTAGTCCACCAGGCTGGACAAGTGCTGGTTGGTGGACTCTGCATGTCTTTCCAGATCTTACTATCATATAGTATTAGATTACTTTTTTTAATTCATAGATATTTTTGGGAAACAAATACACTGATAAACTGTAAAGTATACATTAAATAATACCCAAGAAATATATTTTAGATCTTCGTCACCAAATATCAATATGGCGACGAGCTGCCGATTCATTACCACATCTAAGTAAAGGAGTGAACATCGTGAGAGAGAGACTGGAGAGGAAAATAGCAAAATTATCACTTAATTTAGAAAAAATGATTAAGGAAAGCAGCAAACGCGCTTGTTCAAAGGACACTTTTAGAAGTACTTTGGTTGAACTGAAGAATAAGGTTAGTATTATAATTAGTAGATAACGGTTGGGTATCATTAAAATTAGACATATAAGTGAATTTTACCTTTTATAGCTCAAAACTTAAAAACTTAACACTTACCGCCGTTCTTATAGTCTCTTAATGATCCATTTAAGTCGAGAATCTCCATACTAAAGAACGACTTAATGGTTCATTAAGTGGCTCTGAGTGCGGCGGTGAGTAAATTCAACATTCAGTATTTTATTGTTTATGCCGCAGTGACTCACTTAATCTAGAATTATTTAACTAATATAGATAGTAGCCCGATCCGGGACTCGAACTCAGAACTTCAGGATCCAACAAGTTAGTATAAAAAACTAGTATAGACAAAGCAAAATAGAATTTTTGTTAACTCTGATAAATCTTTATTACAATAGAACAATTTAATTATCATCATCATCATCAGCCCTTTTTAACGTCCCACTGCTGAGCACGGGTCTCCCTCAGTACGAGGGGGATCAGGCCATAGTCCACCGCGCTAGCCCAGTGCGTGTTGGCGGACTTCGCATATCTTACGAAAACTTGCTAGGTTTTCTCAGACATGCAGGTTTCCTCACGTTGTTTCCTTCACCGTAAGACAAGTGGTAATCAGGATAGAAATGATTCACTCATGAAAATATCAGAGGTGCGAGACCCGGATTTGAACCCGCATCACTCGGTTATACAAGCGACGCGTTACCGCTGTGCTACCACTGCCTTAACAATTTAATATATGTAAATAAATATTTTCATAATTTTTAGTACAAAATAAGGGACAAGACGTTATTAATTAAACAGTAGCAATAGCATTCGTCGTGACAGTTTTCTTTCTTCACTCTATACCTGAATTAAGTAAGTACTGGTATTGTTTTTATAATTAACTAAAAAAATTAATATTTGTTTAATTTAAAAAATACTTAGTCTTGTGTAATCTAAAGTAGAATGATTAAATCATTTAAAATGGTAAAAAAAAACAAGATAATTTTTATTTATATGTATATTCATAATGCTTTATTTCCTCATTATAATTTAATATAATTGTACAAAAAACGCAGTCACTGGACACACGATTATTGGACAAATTAGATAAAACTCTTCTGTGAATAATGAAAATGCTTAGTGGAAAGAAAAAAATAAAATAAATGTGCGGAAATATTCAAAAAAAATTGTATTAAAAAGTTAATATTTTTAGATCGTGTATCACTAGCCATGACAGCTCTATTAGGAGCTATCCTGCTTCTAACGTTAGCGGATAGAGAGGACTTAGAGCCGATATTGCACCGAGTTGAATGGTCCACGTTGTTGTTCTTTGCCGCTTTGTTCGTGTTAATGGAGGTAAATTATGCTTTACTTAAATTATTTAATTAAGCCCAAGAATAGTTTTGTTGTATATATTGTAACATTAAACTGGATTAAAAAAATAAGACTTGATTTGACTCGTGTAACGTATTTCGACCCACGCGTACAAGTATCAATCTCCAGCAACAGGCAGCAAGTGTCATACATTGATAAAAATGTAATGTGCGTTAGTGATGTGACACAACATTAGTGTTGTATTAACAAGTTTTAATATCAATTCTTTAACCAATTGATTTATGTGAGGCAAATATTGACAAATATTCAAATCAATGTGTCTAGCTAGCTACTCGTATAAAGATTATGGAGATTAGTAAATTTTCTAGTGTCAAAATGGATTCAAACCCGGATCTTCTACAAATTTTATTTCCAACATGACTGGCACTTGCCAATATAATTGCCGATTCTAAACTATATATTCTAACAATAATTAAAAACATATATTAATGAAAACTTCAATAAATTGAACAACGCTTTAAACCCATTTAGAGCGTTGTTAAATTTATTCTAAATGATTTTTTTTTATTTATCGATTTATCGATCAATCGATTGATTCAACTTTAATTAGATTTTTGAGATAGCTACCGTTAGGTAGACTGCAGTTCGTTAAAATGGCTGAAATATATTTTTTTAATATACTGTATTACTTTTTCAGGCTTTATCAAAACTTGGTCTTATATTATATATCGGAGGCTTAATGGAGAAGTTAATTTTAAAAGTGGACGAAAGTGCGCGATTGGGAGTGGCCTTGATGCTGATATTGTGGGTGGGTGGTTTTTAATTATAATATCATTGAAACTATATATTATATTACATATTTACAATAAAAGTATTCTATGTTGACCCAGAAACCTAGCAGACCCTAAACAGAAAGACAAACAGATCTAATCACTATTAAAAAATTGGTGGTAGAAGGATGAAAATTTGGGGCTATATATATTTTTTGATGCCGAATCATAAAAAAAAACAAAGAAATTTGGTCTAAAAATGAAAAATAAAATATCTGGAGAGAGACACCTCTAGATGGTACACTTAGGGAAATAAAAATAGCTTACGGCCTATTCTCAGACCTACCAAATATACACAAAAAAAACATAAAAATCGGTCGAGCCGTTGCGGGGGAGTTCGATAACAAACACTGTGACACGAGATTTTTATATATTAGATTATACATTTTCCCACATAAATAATTATATATTATACTAGCGACATACCCTCAGTCCGCTCGGATTCAACCCTATGTTTTAACAGTTGTTGATTTCTCAGAAATAAGATATCTCCCGCAGTAAAAATTAAACAGACAGACAGACAAAGATTCTAAAAAAGTAAAATTGAGCTGTATCGATAACAATGTCTGTTTCAATTGGATATTTCAAAAATTATTCAATATATAGATTCAACTATGTTAGAATTTTATTACTTATAATATTTTTAGGAACCAGAAGCAGAATACTTTGAAAAATATAAAAAGTAATTAACTAAACAAAATATAATTAAAACTACCGTCTTAGAATCGAGTGATTATTTAATTTAAAATTACTTCTTACAATTACTATAACATTAACAATTTAAAATGACAACTTTCAAAGAGAGCCAGCTTAGAAAATTGACAAACACCACACTAGTATCACTAAATCAAACAAAGATTAAGTAACGACTATCAAGAAACAGCCTCACCCGTTCAGAAGTCTCGAGCAAAATAACCCACTTACTTGATGGAACAATTTATATATACTTGATTTGACGAAGATATTATAAAAAAAAATATATCGCGTTCCGTTTTTGCTAACAATATATAAAATTTTCCCAAGTGTAGAATTTCCCAAAAAACACTTTTTTTTCGTCGGTTAGTAAACACATCATTGATTATTTGGTGTGAATTCCTCAATATGTAAGCGACATAAAATGCCTCGTAGACGCACGACGATTAGACCAAACGTCGCAGAAAAAATTGACGATTCGAATGGTATATAAAACTTATTTTAGGTATTTTTGTCGCTTAGGTATATTTGCCTTTCAAGCGTCGATATGTTTACATGTGTTTTCCATTGGTTACAGATATCCGGCACGATATCAGCATTCGTGGACAACATACCGCTGACCACCATGATGGTGAGGGTGGTGGTCTCCATAGGCTCTAACCCTGCCTTGAATCTCCCCATGGCTCCTTTAATCTGGGCCCTTTTATTTGGTGCCTGTTTAGGAGGTATGTTGGGACATTATTACACACAGCGCTATCTAGTTCCGTGGTAAGCTACGAGGCTTGTGTTACGGATACCAGATAATTGATACACTACACATATATAAGTTTAAATACATATTATAAATAAATACCAGTGACTGGAGTACAAGCATTCGTGCTCTAGAAATGAATGTCCTCGGGATTCGAACCCGCTACCGCTGGCGCAGAAAGTAGGTTCACTACAAACTGAGCCAAACGGGTTGTCAAATGCATAGGACATTTAAATTTGCTGTACATTTTATGTATTCTTATATTTAATACTAACGACCATACTTACATTAGTTGTGATTTCTCAAAAATGAGATATTTCCAGCAGTAAAAAGTATCCTATATCCTGACCCGGATAACCAACTATCATCATACCAAATGTCATCAAAATCTGTGCAGAGGTTTTCTCATGATACGCTCACAAACAGACAGACAGACAAAAAATTCTAAAAACTAAAGATTTGGCATTTGTTTCGATAATAATGACCATTTCAATAAGATTTTTCAAAAAATGCACAGATTTAATTCAGTTAGAATTTTATTATATGTATATGTTCAGCTAAAACCCGTTCTCAGTTACATCGCGTTTAGAAGATTGGAACAAAACAAAATATGGTATTCTTGACAATTTTTATAGTAAATACTTTAAATCTGAGTTACTTTTTATGTAATCATTATATTTATTTTAGGTATTTTGAATAAGCTAATTTGTGTTTCTTCAGGTCAGAATACAACAAGTCCCAAGAAAAATTCTTGCAGGTTGATGATGTGACAAAGACAAATTTACCTTTAAGAGCTGTTGCTAAATGCTAAGTCTAACTGTAATAAAAGAAGAGGTATGTAGGCTATTTAGAACTTGCTGTCTATCCGTGCTCACGATTCGTACCAACATATGTAGGTAATTTATACTTTAATGAAAATAAAAAGCAACTGATTTTAAGTATTTACCCAACATACCTACTTTAAAATTTATCGACAATTACATTTTTATTCCAATCTTCTAATCAATTCTAGTTTTCACTAAGGCGTATTGTGTAAACTAGTTTTGACTAGTTAAAACGCGTTGTAACTGAGAACGGGTTTTAACTGTAACTATATACATTACTACCGTCCGTCGGTCTATTTCTCTCAAGTCTGTAAGTCTAGATCTTTAAAAAGTTCTAAATACTATATTCAACGCATTTTTCACTATTGTTTTGTAATATATTTTGTTGCTCTAATTATTAATCCAGGTAACGGAACTTTGATCGGCGCGAGCGCAAACGTGGTATGCGCAGGAGTCGCAGAACAACACGGATACAAGTTCACATTCTTACATTTCTTCAAAGTCGGTTTCCCCATTATGATAGGACATTTAGTTGTTTCGTCTATTTACTTGTTAGTCTGTCATTGTGTATTTTCATGGCACTAGTTTAGTTTTATATTATTAGATATAGATCTGTTCTTAAAGAATACAGCTATATAGATAAGCTTTAAAATCAAAACCTTTTCTCAATACAAAACTTTTTCCAAATTGTTAGAGCAATCTTTGAATAATCCCGAAACGTCGGGAATAAGGTACCTAAGAAATTACACGCGTTAAGTCCCGTTATTCGATATACATTATATAGTTATGGAACGCGATAGTTTAAAGTTATAATCTACTAGCGACTCACCCTCGCTTCGCTCGGGTTCGTCCCTACATTTTGGCGCGAGCGAAACCGCGGGTTCCGCTAGTAAATGTATACAAAAACTTTACAAATTATATACTAAAACTTTCCTCGAGACTCACTCTATCCATTGGTGAAAACAGCATGAAAATCGGTGCAGTAGTTTTTGAGTTTATCGCGAATAGAAGACATCCGTCATGTAGTTATTAATGTCACAAACAATACAAAAAGAATAATATGTATAATTACGAATGTAAAAAAATGTTGCACACATGAAAATATATAGAAATAGTTTCATCATCATCATCAGCCCTTTTTAACGTCCCACAGCTGGGCACGGGCCTCCGGCAGGAGGGGGATCAGGCCATAGTCCAACGCGCTGGCCCAGTGCGTGTTGGCGGACTTCACATGTCTTACGAAAACTTGCTAAGTTTTCTCAGACATGCAGGTTTCCTCACGATGTTTTTCTTCACCGTAAGACAAAAGAAATAGTTTACAAACATAAAATAATATTTGTAAAATCCTTAATAAAATTAAGATATCTACGAGAAAATAACATTTATGAATGGAAACTATAAAGATAAATTCAAAGATTCGTTAGTAGAATCACCCTCTAAAAATCTTCCTGCCGTCTATAGGCGGAATAGATTTCAATGGGAAATTCTTTTTATTAAAGCATCATACTTAATCTTTAATCTTTATATAAGTTTATTCTTTACGTCTAATAACATACGAAGTGACTATTTGTACGGGTACTGGACGAATAAATTATATTTATTCGTACATTTATCGGATGATTAGCTTGGAAGTTTTATTAACGTGTGATAAAGGATAAAAATAATTTTGAGGGTGTTATGTTATGTTTATATGTTAAAAGTCGGTAGAGTCTTAAATAATAAATTTTCCGCTCGGTAGGTTAAGGGTACAGTTACACATGCTCATAAAATGTTATGCTTATTAGCATGCTTAAAACAAGCATGCTCTTCAAACTGACATATTATAAATGTAATTGACTGACATTATAAATTAAAAACGCTAACGCAATAAATTGAACACACATGCTATTTAAGCACGGGCTGGTTCTTTGGTATTTGACATTCTAGCAAGTTCTCTGCCAGTGTGCAAGTGAAAAATGGAAAACCAAGTGAATTTTCCACTAGACTTTGACAGTAGCATGCCCAAAAATCGCACGACCGTCGAAATTTGAGCATGCTCATTATTAGCAATGTTTCGACACACATGCTACTAAGTAGCAATTGCTCAATAGTGGCATGCTTTCGTGCTAGTTATGAGCATGTGTAACTGTACCCTAAGGTTATTTTCTTTTTATATTTTGCATATATCCTGCACCTAAAACTCACTTACTTTTTATTAGAAAGCAAAAAAAGTGATAGATATTCGTATAAACCGACAATTGTCGAACGAATAATATATATTTTACTCGTCCAGTAACCGTACGAATAGATGCAGCCAATAACATAAGACGTGTAGTAGTAGATATAAAATCAACAGAGATATTTTCTCTCAGTAAAAAGTATCCTATGTGTCGACCTGAATAACCAGCTATCATCATTCATACCAAAATTCATCAAAATCTGTTCAATGGTTTACTCATGGAGATTAGGGTCTCTAACCTCCATGGGTTTACTCGTGATGAGACCACAGACAAACAAAAATTCTAAAACATAGATTTGGACTCTGTATCGATAACAATTACTATTTCAGTAAGATTTTCCAGAAAATATTCAATGTACAGACTTAACTTAGAATTTTAATATTATAATGTTTATAAAAAATTCAATAATACACCTATGTACCTATATCTTTTTAGATTATTCACGCAAGCAATGTCGTAGAATAAAGCTAGTTTAGTGTAATGTGTACCTAAGTTTTTTATAATATTATTAAATTAGTACAAAGAAATAAGTACAAAATTATACATATGTATAGATAAAATTTGTTTACTGTCTGTAAGTTTTAATAAATGATATTTACTAAAAGTCGTGTTTTTATTACCTAACTATTGCCTCACCACTCTGTTGGGATTTGTGCCTAGATGCGTTATGACGGTTAGAAGGCCTACAAAAATAAATACAACTTATATGATTAAATGTAATTTTAAATAAGAAATATTAAAATAAATAAATAAAATAATAAATATGTCGAGACATTATTACAACAGCGCCACCTAGTTCCGTGGTAAGCTACGTAACGTGCTTGTGTTACGGATACCAGATAGTTGATATACTACACATATAAGTTTTAAATACATACATATTATAAATATAAACACACATGACTGGAGTACAAACATTCGTGATCAACAAATGAATGCCCCCAGCGGAACTCGAACCCGCGACCGCTGGCGCAGAAAGTAGGGTCACTACCAACTGAGCCAAACGTGTCGTCAGAACAAAAAAAAACAAATAAAAAATGATTTAAGAAAAATAAATCAAAAATAAAAAATTTAATCTCACTGCGAATTTTATGACGTGTAAGCCAAATATAGGGTATAAAAAAAACAAGTGACATACTATAAACAAATTGCCATTTAATTATTTTACTGATAAAAAAGAACTAAAACCTACCAATAGATAGTAAAAAAACTAACTCCACCGTTAAAAATAAATGTGATAACGTCATATCAAACGATTTAACCAAAGTGGCAGTTGATTTAGTTTCATTTACATTATTATAATAAAATAAACAAATTTTTGCACGCATTTGAATATTAAAAAAAGATCGGATGTGAAATGTGACAACACAAGTGTCATTTTGACGTAAGAAATGGCGCGCAAAAATTTATTGACAGCTGCATTAATTATAGAGACGGGAAAAAAGAATTATAATTAGTTTTATTTATAAACTTCTGAAGTGTGATGAAATAAAAAAATAATATTAAGATGGTGTTATTATATAATATTGCTAATAATTTTAATTATATTTAGTATTTTTATCTGTGACAAAATTAATTCAATTTGGTATTTAAAAAGTCCATACATATAAAATTTGTTTCCAGACCTTTTTTACGTCCCACTGCTGGTACTGTTGACCAAACTGGCCAAGCGCGAGCGGACTTTATATGTCTTTCGAAAACTCGCTAGGTTCTCTCAGACACGCCGGTTTCCTTACGTTTTCCTTCACCGTAAGACAAGTGGTAATCATGTTAGAAATGATTCGCACATTAAAATATCAGAGGTGCGAGACCCGGGAACCCACTTCACTCCCGAGCATACATGTCCCGAGCGTAACACCTTTGGGCTACCACTGCCTTTAAAATATAACGCGCTCGCTTGTATAACCGAGTGATGCGGGTTCAAATCCGGGTCTCGCACCTCTGATATTTTCATGTGCGATTCATTTCTATCATGATTACCACTTGTCTTACGGTGAAGGAAAACATCGTGAGGAAACCTGCATGTCTGAGAAAACCTAGCAAGTTTTCATAAGACTTGTGAAGTCCGCCAACACGCACTAGGCCAGCGCGGTGGACTATGGCCTGATCCCCCTTGTACTGAGCGAGGCCCGTGCCCAGCAGTGGGACGTTAAAAAAGGGCTGATGATGATGATGATATTTTTATTATATTAAGAATAACATTATAAGAAAGAAAAAGTAGAAGCAACAATTTAATAATTACTATAATTTAGTGTTTGAAATATATAGTTCTAATTTTTTTTTTTTCATTTATTTTATTTTAATAATATTTTTTTAATATCCCGTCTTATAGTGCAAGTGAACTTTGCTTTGAGAAGATCAAAATCAAGCCAACTTCATTCATCCCATAAAGTTATATCTACAGATAACTAAAAATTGGAAATTAAACGCAAAAAGGTTTTATTGATAGAAAAAAAGGCAAATATTTTTTAATTTAGATTTTTTTAATTAATATTATATAAAAAATACATTTAAGAAAAAAAAAATTAAATAACGTTATTACCTATTTTTAGTTTTTTATGACAAAGATATAACCGTATTGGGACAAATTAATTTTTTTTAACATTTAAATATATGCCAAAGTCACATGACGTAAAACAAATGTCGAAATGTGATTTTGTATGAGGACTGATTTTTTCCGTATCACAATAAAAAAAATAATTAACCAATGGGCGATCACAGTCTTTATTAATAAAAAAAAATGAAAAAAATCAGCCCTCCATTTTTATTCCACGAACTTTTATGGATTACAAACATATATCCTCCATATTATAAAATTCAATGGATTTATTTTACTAGCAACCCCAGTTAAATAATTATAATTAAAAAAGCATATTTTTTTCTTTTTATTTAAATTAAAAAGCTAATATACTACAAGTGTTATAATTCTTATATGTACATGAGTTGTTAAAATATTTTTTTACTGTAATTGTGATAAGTGTTGCCAGGTTTTTGTCATAAAAAAATATTTGACGAAATTAACAATCACCGACATTAGAACGCATTATATATCTATCTCCTATCTTTACACTAGAATTTTATCAAAAATAGCTCAACGCCGTGTTTTTAAATAATAAATTATCTGTTTCATCGTCAAAATAATAATAACTGGACTGTATATCTTAAGCTTATTAATTGCGGTTCTAATGTCGAAGATTTCACACCTGGCAACACTGACAGTGCCGTCTTAATATATAATAAAAGCTTTTAATGTTGCCATTCTATGCTAAACTAATATCAGAATGACGTAGTTGCGATTTTGAGCGAAAATTAAGCATTTCTTTTCATAAACTTCAACTTTTTATAACAAATCTTGATCAAAATATAATTTTAATTATAAAAATGTTTAATTTTCACTCGCATACATCTAACGTATTTCACATTTACCTACTATATTATATATAAATATATAAAACATTTTAATATGGAGGTGCACTTTAAATTGTCTTACATTCCCTCAATCACTTCGATTTTTCGATTAAAAAGGAAAAAAACAAACAAAAAAAGACACCAAAAAAACGGTATTTTATATAGTTTTTAAAATGAAATTTTGTCAAAGTAAAAAAATTAAGTCTACTTATCGACTAAGTAATAAAAAAAAATAAAAAACATTATTCTCGTAGGACGAAAAATAGTTTATACTTGTGTTATATGATCAAATAATATATTTTCGTCATTATATTCGAACTTCTAGGCCTTATCTACATTTATACACGTGGCTGTGTGAAAAAAAATCGTCAAATTCATTTATACAGATATATTAAAAGCTATGATCAATCAAATTTAAAAAAAAAATCGATTTTTTAACGCACAGCCGATTAAAAAACCCAATAGCCACCAAAATCGATATCGATATTGAATTAAAAATCGATTCACGCACACAAATGTTTGATTAACTGTTCGGAAACATCCGTTTTGGTTAGTTCGAAGTCCGCCGACTTTCCTCTTTGTAATATCTCGATAGTCGACCTCGACTCGAGTTGTTTTATGTGTTGCATCAGTTTTTGTTCAGGCATTGTGTGAACTGGTTTAGCTATAGGTAAATTTGTGTTTTTTAGTGCTCGTGCTAGTGTTTTCAGGAATTTGTACCACTGACGTTCGTTTGCTGTTGCGTCTGGCGTGTTCACTAGAAGGATGGCGCGCTCCATCAATGCGCATACGCAGCTTAGTGTTAACTGTAAGAAAAATGTATTGTTATATTTAAAGTAAGCTTAAAAAAATATATTTTAAGTTTGCGTATATATATATATATTTTTATCTTTTGAACATTTTGACTTTTGACATTTATTTCGGCAGACACTCATTATATAAATAATTATATAACTATATACCTATCTGCATAGATTTCTTAGTGATAAGGTATTTTCATGACGTAAAAACTCACATATATTACCTTGATAACCCACTAGGTACTAAATCAAAATCAGAATCTGAAATGTAATCAAAATCTGTCCAGCACTTGTTAAACGCTGAACGTAGGGGACGCCATTATTACTCTGTGTCACTACGTCAGTGAATTTTGTAAACAAATGCGCTGATGATTTGTATATGATGAGTTTAAAAATGAGTTATTATTCTACTTATTGTTGGTATGCTGAATGTAAGAATACTAGTGTAAAATGCAAGAATACTAGTGTAAAAACGCCAAACAAATTTACTTTTATGTACACGGCGGTATGACGTAATAAAGTGGCGTCTACTATTTCGTGGTGTTAAAAAACAGATTAAAAATCTGAAAACTGAATTTAATTTTGAAACTTATTTTGTTATTTTATGAACTTAAACCAACATTTTCCGAATGCTTTTTACTAAGCTATCTTAATATATTTTTAGATTGGTTTTCATATGGAGTAAAATACTCTATTGTACAAATTTTCAGGGACAGACGGGCTATAGCATGTAGCGATCGTTCTCCTTCTCTCTAACCTCCATTGTAACGGACGACAGTCTCCCCAAAAGATAATTTCATCCATAATGTCAAATATATGTGTAATTATAAGAAAGTATTACTTACAGAGGAAGTTAATGCATGAGGCGTTCGAGCCGGGTCCAACGCTTCGGAGAGTATCCCACAAGACTCTATCACTGCGGACCAGCCTGATGTGTTTTGTATGTATCTGTGGATAAAAAAAAATTGGTTGTCTGTAAAGTCGGTTTACGGACGATAGATTTACGTGATAACGTCATAATCATTATTTTATGTAATACAAAAAAGGAGTTAAAAGGTTCAGGCGGAACGTTACTATTTCACGCGAGAAGAGAGATATGTGTGTCACAAGCCAACGCTTATATTAGGCCTCTGTATCGTTTGTTTTATCGTGCCTCTCTATCGCTTGTTGCGCGCTCTCGCTTGCACGCACAGGCTCAGGTGGAACGTTACGCGGAACGTTACTATTTTTCATGTGTGTTGCTGGTGTTCATCAATTTATAAGACGTTATCACGTCAAAAATATTGTAAAAGAAAAGTAATATTTATTTAATTAACACTTTTTTCAACGAAAATGAGATACAAATTTATATACATTATTATAATAGTAACTTTAGATATCTTTCCAGACAATTATGTTAGACAGGCAACCATATTAGAAAAGTTTTGATTTTTTTGTAAACAGAATATTATTTTTTTTAAATAAAAGCAAGCAAGCAAGTACAACTTACTACTACATACTATCAGTGAAAGTCGCGTACTCCTAATAACGTCAGTAACGTACTAGTGAAAGTTGCGTCAAAATCACTCCAGCACTTTCAAAGATTTGTGTCTATTTGACAGAAAAATATTCAAAATTATTATTTTTATAAGGGGTAATCCTTAAAGTACGTCGACATACAGGAGTGGGTCGATGAGGTTTGACATTGACAAGGGATGAAAGGGATCCTAAGATTCGTGACGTCACTATGAAAAACTTGACAAATTATATACTAAAACCTTCCTCGAGACTCACTCTATCCATTGGTGAAAGCAGCATGAAAATCGGTGCAGTAGTTTTTGTTTATCGCGAACAGACAGACAGACACGGCGGAGGACTTTGTTTTATAATATCTAGTGATTAATAGGTTATGTACATACATATGACGATACGTTTGGCTCAGTTGGTAGTGACCCTACTATCTGCTCCAGCGGTCGCGGGTTCGAGTTCCGCTGGGGGCATTCATTTGTTGAGCACGAATGTTTGTACTCCAGTCATGGGTGTTAATATTTATAATATGTATGTATTCAAAACGTATATGTGTAGTATATCAACTATCTGTGTGCTTACTCTTCAAACTAATTTCAATTCTAATCTAATGCCAATACGATTCCAATGTCAATTTTGAAGTCACGTGATTCGGTACTCTTGAAAACAATATTGTCAACATTGGATTGAAATTGGGATTGCCCCGCGATTATTTTGTTAAGAGTGAAGTTAGTTATGTTACGGGCCGCAATAGTGTCGTTCTTCTTATTACGATAAACCAGTAATATGGCTTTAAAATGCTTTATCCTTTCAAAAAAAGTACTCTCACTCAAGAGTAGCGTTTACGGTGCGCCAAGCCCGATCCCGGTTTCACTTAGTTCCCCAAAATGGACACGCAATTTAAAAACAATGTGGCGCTAGCGTCCAACTCAAGAGTACGAAACGTCACAATTCCAATGTCGATCGATCGGAATTAAATTCAAGAGTAAGCCCGCTGGTATCCGTCACAAGCCTTGTAGCTTACCACGGAAATAGATGGCGCTGTTGTAATTCCCAACATGACTTACCGTCTATAGTATTCAGCCAAAGCCATCAGTCCACCATCATCACGCCGTGCAGCGGCGGGCAAAGCACGTAACACGCGCGCCCACAATGCACGTAAACGAGCGTGCGTTGGCGGGCTACGTGCAAGGAAGCGTGCTAGCAGGACCTGTTAAAATAACATAATATATATTAATCAATGATATTATAAGTAAAAAGGTGTAGATACGTTACCTAAACGACATTCTACCTTCAAAAACGGCACACTAACGCACACATGAATACAGAATAACTAAAAATATTGCAATAACACACAACATTACGATTAGTCGTCAAAATAGGATGGCATGATTCAAGTATCGCCAGTGAAAAAGAGACAAATATAATTCTCGACAGTGCGTCGTCAACGCGTTGGTAGGCCAATAGCCTAGTTTTGGTGTGCCGCTTTTTGAGCGCGTATGACTTATCTACACCTTTTTTCCTAGTATATCAATGATATTAATATTAATAAAAAAATCTTAAAATTCTATTATTACTAAAGTTCTAACTTAGCCGAATCTGTGCATAAAATGTTTTAAAAAAAATCTCATTGAAATAATAATAATTATTGATATAGAGACCTAATGAATCATTTTTAGAATTTTCTTTGTCCGTCTGTGTCTGAATCACGAAACACCACAGCACAGATTGTGATAAAATTTGATATAATGATAGCTGATTGTAGTCAATATAATATATGATAATTTTTACTAAAGGTCAGGGCCTATAGCCAACCGGCATTCGTTATGAAGCGATTCGATTTCTACAATCGTCATCGCTTAAACGCAGCGTATGCATCTTGAACTTTAAATCACTAATAATTGAAATGAATGTACATTGTCTACCATCATCTATTCGTTGACAACAGATCACGTGACATATCTAAGTCATATGTCAAACCCATACATTTTGGACTTTTCCACTATCGCTTTCGCTAATCGATTGTTACATTGTCTAGGCCCTCAGATTTGTTATACAGAAATAGATTATAATCTGGTATAGGATACCTTTTCTGGAAAAAATTACGACACCTGTGATTGGATTGATTTCTTATTGTTTAATATTAGTTATTATATTAGGGATGAACCCAAAAAAAAAAAAACCTGAGCGAGTGTGGAAACGACAGCTATTCCTACTGAGACTAATCTATGTATATACATAGATATACATTAAGCGTGCAAAGGCGGTCTTATTGCTAAAGCAATCTCTGCCAGACAACCTTTGGTGAAAGGATTTAAAAAGTCGTAAACGGGACGGTGCTATCTAGACACGAATAATATAACAATAAAAATATTAAAAAGAGAAATAAGATATATTTACACATAAGAAGTACGTATAATATAATATATACATATAATATAATACACAAATACTTTGATTCTACATATACTAATAAATATCAATATTATAAAATAAAAATAAATATTTATATACATACATAAATAGATTTTATAAGGCAGACACAACATGCACTCTCTATTCCTGTCACTCTCCAACACACAACATGTGACAAAGAAGAAAGAAAAAAAATTGGTCCAAACTGGGACTCGAACCCAGAACCTACAGATCTATAACCCTACATACCAGCCACTAGATATCTAAGTGAATAATATCAACTGACCCTTCCTTTCCTCACAGCTAGCATTTGTTGTAACCGATCACTGTGTAGAAGTCCCGCAAACATTTTGTTCAACAAGTCGTCTTTGTCCTCATCTAGTAGATTCTTCACCGGTGGCTTCTGACTCACCGCTAGATTGACAACCTGTTGATTGATAGGAATGAATGAAATGATTGATCAATCATTGTGATCATTCAAAAATCAATATTTTAAATATATAAAAGCGAAAGGTCATTCATTCAATCACTCATCACGAAATGTTTTGGGTGTTGCTTGTCGTATAAAGATGAAATTTAGCAGATAGTATATTGTTAAAGATAAGTCGCGGAGCAGAAAGTATGGTCATTGACCTGTCATTTCCCGTCTCAGTCACTCCCGCAGAAATAAAATGCGTCTCGCTCGCACAGATGAAAAGAGGTTGTTAGATTTGTTTTTGTTTGCATGTAGTTTTTGTTCGCTTTGTAATAATAATAATAATTATTAATAATTTTTAAGTAACGAACGAACAGCATTCCATTAGAAATGCGGAAAGCAATGCTTTATGAAGTTTTTATAATACAGTGTAAACTCCATGTAACGTAACTCGATTTAACGACAAACTCCCTAAAGCGTTAAAATCACTTTGGTTTGGTTGGTTTAGCTTGTTTTCCATACAATGATACACTCTATTTAACATTACACCCACTCTCAATAACGACAACAATAAAATAATAAATAGTACTTTTTAAGTTATAACAAACTATACGCAATAGCGTTTTAATAAGAATTGTTTTTTATGTATTTCATTACTAACACTAGTTTGAAATAAGCATTTTCTTTTTCAGATTTTCGTTTTTATACAGATTTTTCTTCTCTCTATTTAACGACAACTCTCTATAACGTCAAAATATGCACGGTCCCTTGAGCGTCGTTATATAGTTTACACTGTATTTTAGTTTTTTTTTTATAAGTTTTATAAAAATATATTTACATTTAATCAACATAAATAATAATTTATATAATAATAATTTATTTAATAAGTTATTAATTTTTCTTTATCTCCTTCAAATATTTCATTTAAACTGCGCACTTAATACAAAAATGTTTGTGATTTCTGTCAGTAGGCAAGAGGTCAATGTCCGAAATTCTTCCTGCTCCGCGACTTTGGTATAGTAGGCGTCCGTTAAGAACAGATTTTGCACAGGACTGGATTAAGGAGGTCTAAGAGCTCTCGCAAGTTTGTACAAAAGTCCTTCATTATTTGTGCTAAAAACTATAAATTTTGCAGGGAGATGGAGACGAACCTGACCGAAGCGATAGTGATAGATAGTGACTCGTATTAGTTTCCAATGTTATAATAACACATATATAACAAAGGAAGTATAGATGCAAAGTATTAAAAATAACAATAAAAAAACACTCACAAATCAAAAAGAGAAAGAGAGAGTCAGCGGTTTTCGATAACTCGTGATGAGTGACTCTCGCATTATACTATACATATAATACATACTTAGATATATTATTAATTGTATATTATCCTATATTAATAAATTAAAAATAAATACCTGTCTTTTATCTATACATTCGCTTTTAGGACTGTCCTGCTTAGGCCTCCGCTGCACAGATTCAATATTCTTCAAAAACAGATTTGATTCGTCCTCATGTTCATTTTCCGCTTCCTTCTGAGCTGCCTCTAGTAGTTTTTGCTTCTCTTCTCTCTCCTGTAATTAGTGGGTTTACATTAAAAAAAACAAGACAAGTGTGATACTTAAAAAATCCCAAAATAATCCAGTCCATATTGAGCTTGCCTTTTAAACAACTCAAATCTAAAATTAAAAATACATTATTGAATAAGACTTATTACACCATCAGTGAATACTTAGAAGATGTAAATGTATGGGATTAATGTCCTGTTGTGTCTCACGTAGGATAAATAGATAAATATTGTAATGCACTAAATATTGTAATAAAATATTTTTTGAAAAGAGCAACTGTTGAGTTTAGCTTATTCACAGACTTACAGACTGACATTTAATTTAAATTCTATATAATAATGTAAAAGTGACGATTCAAAAGTACTTGTAAGTCATACATCTAGGGTTCTGTAGTCTGTGGCATTTATTCATTTTTTTGCACTATAAGATATTGATTTTTGCCAAATTTCATGATAAATGTCATTTTATTCAGTCATTTTAGCACCTCCCTTCAATATGAGGGGATCAGGCCATAGTCCACCAAGCTGGGCAAGCGCGAGTTAGCCGACTTCAAATGCCTTTCGAAAACTTGGTAGGTTCTCTCTAGACATGCAGGTTTCCTCACAATGTTTTCCTTAACCATAGTACAAGTGATAATTATAACATTTTCTGTTTGTTTTATGTATTCTTTTTAATTTTTATTTGCACATGACAATCAGTGGTGCGAGACTCGGATTAGAACCCGCATCACTCAGTTATCCAAACGATCGTGTTACCACTGGGCTAACACTGCTTTAATAGATTAAATATCAATCGAAAGTAATATAAAATATTTTACTATTTAATTACTTACTTTCAAAATAAGTGCATTCGATATAGCAAGTGGATCATTCAACTCTTCGAGTCTCAACAAAATTAAATACAACGCCTCTATGTCTAGTAATAATTGCTTCGTTCTTCGAATTTCTCTTGGAACCTAAAAATTATAGAAGTGGGATTAATTTTGTTATATTAAATAATTGAACCCTACTTATTTTATAATTTGTAATTAATAACATTTTGTGATTATAACACTATCTATGTATACTATAGTCTCTGCCATGGAGATTAGAGACCAGGAGGACCATCGCTTCATACTAAAGCATTACCCGCCTGTCCCTGAAAATTTGTAGAATTTATAACGCGCTGCCGTCGGTAAGTAGTATCTGTGAAGTTAGCTGTTTATGAGTACTGTCACTATTGTGACAACATGAAGTTAGGCATTGAGACAACATAGCGATCGCAGCGCCTCCTTAGTTTGACAATATTTCTGAGACACTATATTCTAGGGCGATGGTCCTCCTGGTCTCTAGCCTCCATGGTCTCTGCTCTGTCACTTGTTAAATTGATTCTCACTAATAGACTACACTGTTAAAAACTCT
Organism: Boloria euphrosyne; assembly: GCA_951802675.2. NCBI lineage: Eukaryota > Metazoa > Arthropoda > Insecta > Lepidoptera > Nymphalidae > Boloria > Boloria euphrosyne. The sequence goes on along the minus strand of OX637900.1, from coordinate 2,775,209 downwards.
GTTGTTTTAATCTAAAGATATCTTGATAATCTCATCAAATTTTATCATAAAATTTGACATTTGATAAACTATTTTTCATTATATTCAGCCTTTTTTATCATCCCACTGCTGGGCGTGGGCATCCCTTTAGTAGTAAGAATCCCTTGAATTGTGGACTGAGCTTCGTCTGAAAACTTGTTCTAGGTTCTCTCAGACATGTAGGTCACATATTTTCTCTTCATCGTAAGAAGAGTAGTAATCATGTTAGAAATGATTCGTACAGGAAAATATCAGAGATGGGAGGCCCGGGATTCGAACCCGCTTCAACCAAAGGAGTGTGGCATGTGCTAGCTTAGCCTAATAATAACTCCCTACCAACATCCTGGTGTTGCTACTATTGACTATTGAAAAATTTCTATGATATTGTAAGAAAAGAAAATATTTTATTGTCGTCGTGTTGGCGGACTGAGCATGTCTTACGAAAACTTGATAGGTTATCTCAGACATACAGGTTTCCTCACGATGTTTTCCTTCAAGTAAGACAAGTGGTAATTATGTAAGAAATGATTCGTACATGAAAATATCAAAGGTGCGAAGAGAAAGGGATTTGAACCCACATCACTCGTTTATCCAAGCGAGCACGTTACCGCTGGGCTACCACTGCCTTTGGTATAGGTACATAATATAATCATCATCAGCCCTTTTTTAACGTCCCACTGCTGGGGGTGGGCCTCCCTCAGTACGAGGGGGATCAGGCCATAGTCCACCGCGCTGGTCTAGTGCGTGTTGGCGGACTGACTGAGCATGTCTTTCGAAAACTTGCTAGGTTCTCTCAGACATGCAGGTTTCCTCACGATGTTTTCCTTCACCGTAAGACAAGTGGTGATCAGGATAGAAATGATTCGCACATGAAAATATCAGAGGTGCGAGACCCGGATTTGAACCCGCATCACTCGGTTATCCAAGCGAGCACGTTACAACTGGGCTACCACTGCCTTAGGTATAGGTACATATAATATGTATAATTTCTGAGAAGTCTATACAAACAGTTAAAACATATTCTCCACTAATATATAAAATCTAAATTTAAGAATGCGGTTTCAGGTCTTTAGAGTCGTGGGAAAGGGTAGTGAAATATTAAGAAAAAAAAATAACAGTACCTCAGCAGGGTTGGTAGTGCTGGCAACACTCGGGGCCCGTGATTGTCTTCCTGACGCGGGCTCCGCTACTAGTTCCACATCTATGATTTTTCTTGGCGCTGTCACACTGCCACACTGGAAAAAATAATAAATATAATACATTAATATTTTTAATTATTTCCAGATATAATATCGATAAAGCTATATATAGAAAAATTTTCTTAACAATTGTTATTTTATTAGTTTATTATTATTTTAAGCAATAAAATTTGAAATATGCAAAATATTTTCTAAAACAACGCAATATCTTAAATGTCCTGTTAACTGAGAATAAGAGACCCTAATTAAAATAAAAATAACCTTTCCATGTTGGTAGTATGGTCTTGCAAATATGTACACACCATAGAGTATACCCAAGTTGCGAAATAATTAAATTAAAAGAACGGGAAAATAAAACAATACTGTTTTTAGATCCTAGCCTATTACAAGGTAATTATTAAAACGTGTTAATGGCATTAATCATTATCGCAATTATTCTTACCAGCCAAACTTTATGCTACCCACTTGTAACTTTCTCTCTCACAATCTATTACATATACAAATCTAGCTCATTTGCTATAACCTGGCAACTCTTACACCATACCTCAAATACAAACCCCCAATCCCACCCACCCTTCCATCCTCACAAACGAATCCCACCAATCCCATCCACCCAAACCACCATCCTCACAAACGATTCCCACCAATCCCACCTACCCTACCACCCCCACAAACGAATACAATCAATCCAACCCTTCCTAGTCCCTACAATCTCCACAAACGAATAAAATACCCACCCACCCTACAATCCCCATAAACCAATCCTCCCACCCTACCATCCTCACAAACGAATAACACATGCCCCAACCCCCACCCATCCCCATAAACGAATCCCACCAATTTCATCCATCCTATAATCCCCACCAATCACACCCACACTACCATCCCCACAAACCAATCCCACCAATCCCACCCACCTGCAGCTTGCCTAACGAGTTCTCAAACTGCGTAGGCACGTACGCTCGCGGCACGTCCTCACTCGTTGAGTTGTGACGGTGCGAGTTGTGACGCTCGCGTCTGTGCGTCTCGCTGTCTTGCTTTACTGCTGGAAATAAAAATTAAAAAAAAAATATTAAATTTTGGAACTAAAAACCAAAAAGCAATGACAGCTCAATAGTAATGAACTCGGGAAATTGAGTGAAGGGGGTTCAAACCCAGGGTCTCGCACCTCTGATACAGTACACGTCTGAGAGAACTGTTTCTGAAAATAATATGGCGGGACTAATCAAATCAAAATAATATTATCTATTCAAATAGACTTTTACAAGCTCTTTTGAATCGTAATTTATTATTAAACTTAATTACATGATTAAACTATTAATTAAATGTTGGTAAGTTAATCTGTGAGGAAGCTACCACTAACTCGGAAGGCTATTCTACTGAGAAGAGCCCAAGAGCAACTAACAGTTGCTCTTTTAAAAAATAATAATATTTGATTACACTTAAAACTACACATAAATTTCTTTTAATTATTTATTATTTTATGAGTATCGACCCATGACTAGCTACGTCGACCAGTTCTGGTCCATTGTAGCTAAAGGGTAGAGTATACTAGCCTAACCCCCTTGTATTGACTGGTTAGATATGGGACTAGTACCCTACAAGAACATATATTTCAATAAAAAACCTTTTTTTTCCACCACTCTTTTGTTTAAAAGAAAAAATAATACAAAATCTTACCTCCGCTGTAGAAAGGATGATTTTGTTGATTCGCTTTATGAGCTTCTTTTATGCCTTCTTTTTCTTTATTTGCTTGTCTTTCTAGAAATACCTGTAAATATTAAGTCAATATAAATGAAGATACTATAAAAGCCAAAATAACTATATAATATACTAGTCAGTATGTATGTTAAGATACATTTCTTTGAAATCAGATAATTTCCACAGTAAAAAGTATCCTATATATGAGCTATCATCATTCCAGATTTTATCAAAATCTATCCAGTAGTTTTCTCGTCATGCAGACAGACAGACAGAAATTCTATAAAAATAAAAATTCCGCCTCTGTATCGGTAATAATGACAATTTCAATAAGAAATTCCAAAAAATATTTAATATTCATTATATATATATATATATATATATATATATATATATATATATATATATATATATATATATATATATATATATATATATATATATATATATATATATATATAGATTATTAAAATAAAAAAATATTATATCAATTTTTCTCAACACATGTTAGAACGAGTAATACATATTATATAAAACATAAGAAATTGATTTTCGTCTTTAAAACGCGTGCAGAGCCGCGGTAAATACTAGTGCTGAATAAAATATTTTAAATTTCAATTAAATTTGTCTCTTTAATACTTACTGTATAATAAAAATCGTGTATATAGGGTGTTCCGGTGTTTAGTTGTAACATCTGTATATTTATCAACCATTGTTTTTCCCTCTGAGTCATTAGACCGGCATATTCATCAGTGTCACTGCCACTATCGTCACTATTTGTGTGTCTGTAAGGAAATATATGATTTTAAATATAAAAAAACAAGTTTAGAGTCCAAATGACCCACTGAGGGGTCCTTAGCATATAAAATTAATAAATATATCTTTTGTTTTGACATATTAATCAAAATTTAGGATCCAAATGACTGTAATATGATGGACAAACTGACAGAAATGGTTATAATGGTTTCGTTTTAGATACAGATATTTATTCTAAAACGTAAAAATATTAAATTTCAGTCAAGAGTGCTTGTTAAAGTGAATCCAATTGAATAAACTCAAAGATTATTGCTAGACTTTCAAATAATGATGAAAATATTTTAATGTCAAAAATTCAGAAAACTAATAATTATGTTTATTAACATTTAAAAAGTGGCTTTGTAATTCCATTTTCAGTTTAAAACTTATTTTTTCAGTTTTTTTGGAGGATTCATTTTAATTTTTGGTTTTTGACATACCAAATGCTTAATTACAGACAAACAGAGTGACAAAAAAAGATTAAGTTTTTAGATGTAACAAAATAAATCCTCGATAAAAATCTGCAAATATAATAATTTAAATACATTATCATTAACAGATAATGCTCTTTTTTCTTCTACTTCCATATTTATATATTTACTAGCGGACCCAATAGACATTGTCCTATACATATAGAATTTTATATAAAAATTTTTTTTGTACGCATGCGCAAAACAACGTTGCCTAACAACGACTGTTTATAATGGAATATGTCATTTACTGTCTCATTCTATAACTAATTAAATTAAAAAAAAAAAGTTTTAGGGGACCGAATTGTGAATCTAAATCATTCTCGAATCCACTCGAACACACACACAAAACATTTCATCAAAATCGGTCCAGCCGTTTCGGAGCAGTACAATTACTTACACACGCACAGAAGTGCTTTATATATTAAGATAGGGTACATACCTATTAGAATTGCCAAATGTCCCATTTTGCCTAAACAATGGATGGGTGATATTTTGATTTAAAAAAATTCTATTATTCAAAATTGGGTGATGACTCGCGTTATGATAACTGTTATTATATTGTAGCATTGGATGTGTATTCTGAATTAACTGAACCATATTCTGAGACGTTAGATTCTTGGAATTAAAGACACGGCTCTTCAATTTCTGTTGATTCTGAATTAATTGATTCTGAATTTGTTGATTCTGCATTTGTTGATTCTGGATTTGCTGATTTTGGATTTGTTGATTTTGGTTTTGTTGATTTTGGATTTGTTGATTCTGGATTTGTTGATTCTGGATTGGTTGATTCTGAATTGTGTGATTCTGAATTATTTGATTCGGAGTTTGGATCTTTTGGATTTTTTGTGGTGTATTTGTTTGGTTTATTTGTGGTTGCGGTTTAATCATCTGGTTCATTAGTGGTTGATCGTTTTTTGATGGTATTGATGGTCCCTGAAATAAAAATATTTTTATTATATTATTTAGTTTTATCAATCATATCCTCGTAAACATTCATAATATAAGCAAATAGTTTAAATATAGTGATACAAGATATTATTTAGAAAAAGTAAGCCAAAATGAATATACTCACACGAAAAGTCTGATTGAATTGATTCATATTTTGGTTAAAATTTGGCCTTTGCATATTTATACCAGGCGGTGGAACCATCATCCGCGGTTGTCCCATCATATGTGGAAATTGATTCATCCCAAACTGATTCCCATTTGGCATTATCTGATTTTGTCCCATTTGATTCATATTTTGTCCCATTTGATTCATATTTTGTCCCATTTGATTCATATTTTGTCCCATTGGATTCATGTTTTGACCTATCTGATGCATATTTTGACCCATTTGATTCATATTTGGTGGTATTTGGTTCAAATTTTGCGGCATCATTTGATTTTGTCCCATTTGCTGCATGTTTTGCATTTGATTGATCATACCCTGCCCAATTTGGTTGTTTTGAAATTGATTCATTTGATTTGAGTTTTGCATGAATTGGTTAACATTATGACCCATTTGGTTAATTTTTTGTCCCATTTGGTTTACATTCTGTCCTAATTGGTTAAAATTTTGTCCCATTTGGTTAACATTTTGTCCCATTTGGTTGACATTTTGTCCCATTTGATTCATACCACCCATTTGGTTCATATTTTGAATCATATGATTCATCTGGTTGTTTTGACCTATGATTTTATTTAGGGGTTGGTTCATTGACTGATTCATTGATTGATTCATAGGTTGATTAATTTGTTGGTTCATTGACTGATTCAAAGGTTGATTTATTTGTTGATTGTTTGACTGATTTATAGGTTGATTCATAGACTGATTCATTTGATTCATATTATGAGCCATAGGTTGCTGTGGGGCAAATGGTAATGGTACCGGCGCTTGAAGTCCGGGCGGCCTTTGTAAGATAACTGGTGGAAATCTTGGCTGTGAATAACAAACATCAGTTTCTTTTTTTGTACAATAAATAATAAAAATTAAATTATAATTAATTGATTTATTTAATTTACAGACCATTTGAGATGTGAAAATATTTCATCATTTAGTATTAAGAAAATAATGTTTAGTCATTTTTTTGAGATAGAGAAAGATAATGAGTTATTACATATTAGTCTACCTTTAAAATTTGAAAAATACATAGTTATTATTAATATATAAAATACCTGGTAAAAGTTCTGAGAGAAGTTTTGTGGCGCTTGATTTTGGCGCAGCTGCCTTTCCAACTCTTCGACTGTGCATACATTTTTGAGAGGCGCGATGGGCTGTGGATAAATATTTTTTTAAATATTAGCTGTTTGTATATACGTTATACATATTTATTTTGTGTATCACAGGAACCGCTGTAGAAAGTTGGATGTTTTGCATTAAGATAAGATATTGTTTTTATCTATATCAATGTGTTTTCTGAAGAAATACACCTTTAAATCTCAACTCGATCGCTCAGGACAGCCATTTTCAACATGCACAACACAAATTTCTAACTCAATTCTCTGGAAATTAGAATTTTGCGACATATCACCTTCATTTATTCTTAATAACTTATATATTAGTTACAAACCGTAGGTGCTGAAAACGAAAGGTCGTGTCTCCAAACACTAGATCCAAGGCTTCTTGAGTGTGGAGCGTCCGTTTCATCGAGCATTAGCTGTGATATCGATGCCTCTGTGGATATATATTAATTTGTATAAAATACAAGCAACTTTGTCTATAAAATTCGGGGTTATCCATAAATTAAGTCACACTAATTTCGTGATTTATTGACCTCCCCCGTCCTTGTCACAGTTGTTTGCGAGACCCGTCCCTCCCTGGTGTGACGTCACATAGTTTGCAATAATACATCCATAAATATTTAATTAAACAACAGTCCCCAAATTAGTTTTGTTTTCAATAAAAAATTAAAAAAAACAATATTAAGTCGAAAAAATTAACTAAACTATAGAATATTAATTAGGTATGTTAATGGATGTTAAAAACTTAAATGCAAATGTGAACTCGCCAACAAAATAATTGACATTTTAACACTTAGGTATAAGATTTTGAAATGTGACGTCACTATACTCCCTCCCACACACAACGTGTGACGTACTTTATGGATGACCCCTTCGCTTTAGCACATAGCAGTATTTCTTGGTAAAAGAGAAATTTTGTTTATATAGATTTTGGAAAATAGCATTCAGAGATATTTAATTTTTATATCTTTTAAAACCTTAGGGCCAATCCTCACTATAATGCCGTTCAAATGTTGTTCTTAGTCTGATCTCGGTATGGTAAAGTTCTTTACGATTAATTTATGATAAAAAAAAACTAACTACTATCGAATAATCTACTATCGAATGGATTGGAGTAAAATTTCTTTGAGTATAAATGCACACATATATTTCTTACTAGATTATATTTTACCCATTAGTAGTCTGTGTGTTTATATTTATAACAAGCTAGGTACCCCCTTTAGTATAAGTTTTTTACAAACTTTGTTTTTTTTAGTATTAAAACCTTCTGTGGACCTTAAGAAACATCATCATCATCATCATCATCATCAGCCCTTTTTAACGTCCCACTGCTGGGCACGGGCGGACTTCACACGTCTTACGAAAACTTGCTAGGTTTTCTCAGACATGCAGGTTTCCTCACGATGTTTTCCTTCACCGTAACACAAGTGGTAATCATGATAGAAATGATTCGCACATGAAAATATCAGAGGTGCGAGACCCGGATTTGAACCCGCATCACTCAATTATACAAGCGACGCGTTACCGCTGGGCTACCACTGCTTGCTAAGAAACATACAAAAAAATAAATTAGCCGAAGTGGTCCAGCCATTCTTGAGTTATGCACTTACCAACATTCATTTTTATTTACATATTACATAAGAATATGTATGAATTTAAACTTTTAAAGTTATAAATGTGAAGTGTATCAACTATCTGACCACCTACCACAGAACAAGATGGCGCTTGTGTAATAATGTACCAACATCAGGAATCAAATCAAAATCCGTAAAAAAAATAAAAAAAGGTTCTATATAATATATTTAATATTAAATTTTATATCAAGTACTTTCTAATGTACCCTACATTAGAAACTACTTGATACATAGTAATACATACCAAGTCTCGAATCCTCCTCGTCCAGGGCTGCATTTCGACGGCTACTCTCTAACTGTTCAGCCAGATGTTCATGTTCAACCTCCCAATCAAACTCTTCCGCTGAAACAATGTTAGTTTTTAATTCAATTCTCTTGTTTAATGGCTTCAAAGCATGCCAGTTGAGCACAGATTACTTCGCCAATGTCACATAGAATGGAGAAGACACAAAGGAGATTGATCAGTAATATAGATTCAATAAGTTTATATGTATTATTTAAATTATAATTGAATAGGGGAAATGTTAGTTTTACTAAAGTATTATTATAATTATTACTTTTTTTTACTACTCGTATCATAAATGCTGTACATATAATAAAATTCTGAGTGGAATCTGTACATTAAATATTTTTGAAAATCTTATTGAAACTGTCATTAATATCAAGGTTGGCTCTAGTTTTTAGATTTTTTGTCAGTCTGTTAATGTATCACTAGAAACCACTGGACGGATTTTGATGAGATTTAGCATATAAAGGGCTAGTTATCACTGCAACATTTAGGCTAACCGCAGAAAATACCTGATCTATGAGAAATGTTAAAGGAATGTAAGTCGCTAATATTATATAAGAAATATGCTTAACATTTTTTAACACAACAATCATAAATAATAGAGAGTCATCATGTTTTGACACAGTTAAAACTTAGATTTACATCTGAATGGGTGCAACTTAGACCAGCTTGGCAACTAGCTACCCTCAAGGTGGCTGATCCCATCCCAATATGACTTTAAGCTATCACCTCTGATATATACCTAGTTCTTATTTTATTTCTTGTTGATATAGTAGGAAGAGCATTTATGAACTTTTCCAAATAGGAGAAAAGTGGAAAGTGTGTAAGTGTATATTTGTTAATCCTTAACACAGAAATTGCTTAACAGATTTGAATGAAATTAATTACATAGATAGGCTATAATCTGGATAAATATAATATAATGAATGGACTTACAGTCCTGACCGAATGTCTCGTCATTGAGAGCATCATACTCCTCTTCCGATGGTTCCCCTCCACCTTCGTCGTCATTTAAGTTCTGATAAAATAAAATCACAATAATTTTAATAAAATTTTTAAAACTAGACATCCAAAAAATTTAACAGTTTTATTTATATAATATATATATGTATATAATATATATACTTATATACTATTTTTCTAAAGCAGCTTAATAACAATATATCTTAAGGATAAAACTCTTTAAAGTATCTTTCAAATATATTAATAATTTATACTATAACTATTACAAGCAATGTATTTTTTTATTAAGTAGTCAAACTTGAAAAAAAAATCTTATAAATCACATAACACATTATGGTCCTATCTTTATTGGTCATTCTACACAACTCATCTGCTTATAGTCAGAAAGAAAGACTGATTGCAAGATAATAAGGGAAAAAAAATGTATTAGGTAGCCTGAAACCAGGTCACATGTTTTTATTTTATTTATTGTTTCTTATAGAGATACTCTATTTTAATTTCTAAATAGTGGTAGTCATTGTTATTTATAAACTTAGCAGTGATTCATACAATAACCTTATTATTCAAGTCTAATCAAAATATGCTTACAGAATTTTTAAAATATGAATTCAATTATAATCATATAATAAAATGGTTTATTGTATAGGATTTAAAAAACAAAAAACTAAATACTTTGTGTTATGAAATACCCGAATTACTAACCTAGATAGTGTACTTACTTACGTACTTGCACAATCTCTTTCTTATTTGGCATACAGACTGAATCAAATATTGTTATAACATTATAATTGATATTTGCTTTAAACTATCTACATAGTAAATATATTTATTCAACACTGAATGAATATAATTTATCATATATTTTTCAAGTGTATCAATAATTAATGTGCAACACAATCATATGTGTATGAAACAACAAAGTAAGAGCAAACAATCGTCAAGCTATGAGTAATTCTGTGAAAAATACGATTACAGATATAGAAATGACTCTCGATAAACAAGTGGATATGTATACGAGAATGTATCATGTTAAATGTACACTACAAATGGTCTATTTACACGTTTTTCACAATAAAGCTATTTAAAAGCAATATTGCTTTTGAAAAACTAAGGTTATTGAACGATTAGTAATAACATATTGTAAAATGTGGCCTTAGAACTGAGGAAAATATCGAAATTGTTGCAATGACCAATCCTTGGCACGCTGGCACTTTAACTTTCAATAAGCGAATATATGGTTATTATATACCAATCATTTTGTTTTTTCGCGTAGAAACTTTTTAAAACTCACCGATAACGAAGTATCGAACCCGAAAAAAGAATCTGCCATTGGTTTTTTTCATATATCATGAGCAAATATGACATGACTTGTCACGCTACTATGTCGCAACGGCGCTGGCGCCATGTCGGTTGCACGTTCGACTACACGCACTGAATTAAATATTACATTTAGAACAAAATAAATCCTACATTTAGTTTAATTTATAATAAATATTTTAAATTTATTTTATAGTAATATATACAATGTACATTAAATCAAATCTTTTCTTATTAATTTAATCATGATATTAAAAATAGATTTGAGTAAGTAGAATGGAATATGGATCACGAAAAATTTAATCGATACCTAAAATGATATACCTAAAAATATACAAATCAAAAGTTAGGCACTTTGATGTTTCATTATGAAACCTTGATAAGGCGACGTCCTGCGTGAGCGATCTAGACGCGAACGCGAAGCGGCGCGGCACGGCGCGAAAACAACAAACATTCGAAACCTATTGAAGTGGCCTATGTGACCAAACGCACGTGGGGTGCGGTGCGGAGCGGCGCGAATTGACGCGAACGCGATCAGTTGGCTTGACACAGTGTCCTACGTGGACGACTCAACGCGAACGCGATTGCGAAACGATCCGATGCGAATTTAATGTGGTGCGGAGCGATGCGGCTACTCTGTCCTACGTGCGCGCGAACCGTCCCCTCCGCCGCCGTTCAGTTCAGTTAACATTAAACATTTGTCATGGGCGGACGGAAGCTAATGTTGTTGGAAAATTCATATCTATACATATAATAAATCTGTAGAAGGGTCAATTCTGTACATTGAAAATATTGAGAAAATAAATAGCAGGGGGTGTTACTGGATCGATACCAAACCCAAATATGCGATTAAAAATTTTTTGTCTGTCTGTCTGTATGTCTGTCTGTCTGTGTGTATGTTCAGGCATCACGTGAAAACTAACGGTTCGATTTCGATGAAACTTGGTATAATTATACTTTATTATCCTGGGCATAAAATGGGATACTTTTTATCCTGGAAAAATACGTAGAAAAAAACAAATTTTAATTTTTATCATAGTTTGATTTTATCCTGTAGTCCACGCGATCGAAGTCGCGGGCACAGCTAGTCTTAAATATGAGATATTGAAGAAGTGTATAACTTTTATTCCTTTTGTCCCAGAATGTAGGACGTTCTTGGATAGCATTAATAAGAAGTTCTACTTCCGACATTAATTCAACAACAATTTTTGCTTGAAAAAAATATGGCCGTCGCGTCCACTTCGCGCGAAAATATCAAGCCAACTAATCGCGTTCGCGTCAATTCGCGCCGCTTCGCACCGCACCCCACGTGCGTTTGGTCACATAGGCCACTTCAATAGGTTTCGAATGTTTGTTGTTTTCGCGCCGTGCCGCGCCGCTTCGCGTTCGCGTCTAGATCGCTCACGCAGGACGTCGCCTGATATTTTCGCGCGAAGTGGACTCGTCGGCCATATTTTTTTCAAGCAAAAATTGTTGTTGAATTAATGTCGGAAGTAGAACTTCTTATTAATGCTATCCAAGAACGTCCTACATTCTGGGACAAAAGGAATAAAAGTTATACACTTCTTCAATATCTCATATTTAAGACTAGCTGTGCCCGCGACTTCGATCGCGTGGACTACAGGATAAAATCAAACTATGATAAAAATTAAGATTTGTTTTTTTCTACGTATTTTTCCAGGATAAAAAGTATCCCATTTTATGCCCAGGATAATAAAGTATAATTATACCAAGTTTCATCGAAATCGAACCGTTAGTTTTCACGTGATGCCTGAACATACACACAGACAGACAGACATACAGACAGACAGACAAAAAATTTTTTAATCGCATATTTGGGTTTGGTATCGATCCAGTAACACCCCCTGCTATTTATTTTCTCAATATTTTCAATGTACAGAATTGACCCTTCTACAGATTTATTATATGTATAGATATGAATTTTCCAACAACATTAGCTTCCGTCCGCCCATGACAAATGTTTAATGTTAACTGAACTGAACGGCGGCGGAGGGCGCGGAGGGGACGGTTCGCGCGCACGTAGGACAGAGTAGCCGCATCGCTCCGCACCACATTAAATTCGCATCGGATCGTTTCGCAATCGCGTTCGCGTTGAGTCGTCCACGTAGGACACTGGGTAAGAAACGGGGGTAAATCCAAATATATATGTTAAACATTTTACATTTGAAACATTTTTACCACGCATCAGATTTCAATGCGGTTTTCCTCAATAGATAGAGTGATTATAGAGGTAGGTTTTACGTTTAATACGTGCATATTAAAGAAGAAAAAACCGATAAAATATCTCATATCGGTGGAATTCATACTAATCATAAAAAAAATCTAGGTACAAACCTAAGCGAAGCGAAGAAGAGTTGCTCGTATTCTATCGATAAAAGTTGTCTGTATTCCTATTAATAAATTTGTCCATATTAATATTAAAATATCTTTTATTAATGGGTTCAATATTTCAATAAAGTTATTGGACTTATTGCTTTATAAAATTTAATTTGAAAGTTGAAGTCGATTATCATTACGACTATGGAGGGTAGAGATAAGGAGGACCAACTTGTACACGAATAAGTGGTAGTAAAAACGCGTCCAGTAAGAATGGCGCTGCAGTAGCAGTCGATAAATTTTAAAGAAAGCGCCAAACGTAATTAGATAAAAAATACGCTTTCTCTCTGCAGTATTTTGTTTATACCTATTTACTAAAACATTTTTTAGACTACTTAAATAGTTGAGGTTTTATATACTAGCATTTTACTAACTACTTGAGTCATTAAAATTTTTAAATATTTGAACTCAGCTAACTTCACTCCATTTATAACAGCTATGTTCATATTAAAACTATTCGCACGCCAGCGCTATTGTGGTAGGTAATGGAAACTTTATTTTGAGTATACAGCTGGACACGTTTTCAACTTCCCCCTATACGAGTCAGTTCTCCTTATCTCTACCCTCCATAATTACGACGGCTCGAGAATCGATTCAACCTTAAATCGAATTGTTTGTAACTTTATGACTTGTCACTTGTATGTAGCAGCACGGTCGAGTAAAACAGATCTAGCAACAAGCTCAATTTCAGTAATAAGTGATTTATACGATTAGTGTGACAAACTTCCAAACTTCGCGTCAACGCCGCTGTACGTCGCTGCTATCGACTGGGGTTGCTTCAAGGACATTTCTCATTTGTAAATATAACAAATACCACGGTTGAGTAAAACATGTCTAGTAACAAGCGCAATTTCAGTCGTAAGAGATTTATACGATTAGTGTGACAACTTACAAGCTGTGCGTCAACGCCGCTGTACGCTGTTGCTATCTACCGGGGCTTCTTCAAGGACATTTCTCATTGGCAAATAATATAATAAATAATGAAATAAATTGTGAGATAAGTACATAATAATATGCATTTTCACCATCTATTAAATTAAATGGTATTTATGAAATATGAAATAAATTCGAGTAATGTGATGATGGTTTAGTACGCTAGCATTACATGGGATATAAAAGAAACAGAATGATATTCTATCTTAGTTGCACAGCACCCCAGTCTACCGTCACGCCACGGCCGTAAATGAAAACTATTGTCACGATAAGCCGACGTAACCCCACTTTTTTTTTTTTTTTATGGGACAAAGGGGGCAAACGGGCAGGAGGCTCACCTGATGGTAAGTGATCACCTCCGCCCATGGACATCGGCAACACCACAGGGCTTGCAGATGCGTTGCCGGCCTTTCAGGAAAGGGAGGGAGGGAGGAGGGAGAAGGACGGGAGTAGGGATGGGGAGTGGGCCTCCCGGACTCTCACTCACCGGACGAAACGAGACAGCATAGCTGCCACTTCACGCCGGTCTTCTGTGAGAGAGTGGTACTATACGGGACGTGCGGGCCCATTCGGCTGCTACCCGAAGGTAACAAGCATGGCACTACCACTTGCAATACTACTACCACTACCACTACTGTTGATGCTAGACCGAGTGTAGCAGCTAGCACACTGACCTCTATAATACCACTGGACTGGCTGTTGTCAACGTGCTTTTGTGGCTGCTTGATATTCGCCATTTTGGCGCTGTCCGCCGCTGTCGGACGTAGCGAGAGTTCGTGGTACTAAAACTAATGATGTCGATATAAAGATTTTTATTTTTTTTATTTTTATTAATCAATAACTGTATCATCATAATTACTACTTATGTTATATTAACAACGAAAATGCAAAATTACTTTACAGTAAACAAACACTTCTCGCTGTCTTTTGCAATATACGTTAAAATTAGTTCTCGGGACTCTCGCTAGTGGCGCTTCAAATGGACACAAAAAAATTGCTGTCAAACGCTTGAAACAGCCAGTACAGTGGTATTATAGAGGTCAGTGAGCTAGCAGTATACCATAGAGTGCCTATATTGCTATCTAGGAGTCTATGTCCTAAAAGACTTGTCAGTTGTCACATATATCTATGGTTGTCACTTGAAAGTGATAAGAAATGATAAACGATGTTATTATTGTTATCACTTATCACAAAATATTTAATTTTGCTAAATATATAGGTATGATTAACATACAATGATAGCATTAGAACAAGTTTAAATTACTAGAAATTTGTATATATTACTTTAGCGGTGAGTACTAATGTGTGTAATATTTTAGATATAGAAATATTATGCGAATTAATTTTCTCTTTTACGTTAAACTCATAAATTCTTGATGATAAAAGATATGTATTATTTTAAGTTGTAAAACTAAACCTATTTAACGGACTTTTAAATACTACAATGGTTTTTTTTTTAATTGGAATTTGCATATTTATAAGTCAAGTTTTCAAATACGCAAATATTTAAAAATGTATTTAAATAATTAACTTTAAAATAGATTTAAATTAAAATTTTGTCTGTCTTTTCAAAATATATTGCTTTTTTTCTGTTTATTTTATATAGAAGACTTTAGACTAGTAATAGAAAATTTTATTTTTATACAATTTTCTTTACAATTTTAAGATATCCATTGGTATGTATATTTATTATTTATTTATTTCTTTATTATTTATTTATTTATTTATTTATTTATTATACATAGGTTGCTAACAGAGCATACATTCTTACAAAAGTAGGTGATACACAACAAAAAAGACAAAAAATACTAGACTAAATGATGCCCTAATTAAAAGCAACACTGCATTCCTATGAGATAACAGTTGTTAGTTAACAACATTAATAAAAATAAAACTTAATTATAGAATAAAATAACAGACTGACATTAGTAAGTAAAATTAACAAATTAGGTACCTTCCTGTAAACAAAAACAAAAACTTAAAAATGATATTTTTTTCTATGTAACAAACATTATAATTAATAACTAATTAACTACGTGCTTAATTTATTTGATGAAGCTTAAGTTTAATGGTTTTCTTAAATTTATACAATGAATCAGAAAAAATATCAATGTCATGGCTTGTGCATAATGTTTTGTGAGAAAGTATAATTCTGTTCAGAGGCGCATTATGACCTATGTTGGTTTTGCATAGTTTTTGGGGGAAATAATGTAATATTTTTAGGTCCAGGTAGTCTTGATGGTATAGCAAAGTCGATTTGGGATAATAACCATTCCGAGTCAAATGTACCTCTTACAAGCTTAAACAGAAAAAAGCAGTCAAGCAAATGTCTTCGATCTGATATAGATTGCATTTTAAAGTGGTAGTGGTTGGTAGTTTATTCCCAAGTCCCAGACTTACAGACTGACACTTGATTTAAATTTGTATAATAATGTAAAAGTGACAATTCAAAAGTGCTTGTAAAAGTCTATTTGAATAAAGTATATTTTGACTTTGACTTTGAAAGTACTTAAGTCGGTCCTCATGACTACGAATAGATTTAGCAATCCCACTATGATATGAAATGTGCCATACGAACCGCGTTTGTACAGATTCTATCCTTTTTTTTATACTTATTATAGTGTGGATTCCAAACTACGCTACAATATTCTAGGATGCTACGTACTAGAGCATTGTAGAAGCATATTTTAGTATCTGGTTTTTGAAATTCTTTACAATTACACAGAAGAAATCCAAGAGTTTTAAGTGCCTTTTTACAAATATTATCTATGTGCCTATCAAATCGTAACTTAGAAACAAGGACTACTCCAAGATCACTTGTATGCTTAACTTCGCTCAATTGTATATATGATATGATCCCTGTGACTTCTTGACTTCTAGAGAAGCGAATAAAATTACATTTATCAGTATTTAACACCATACCATTGATGGTGCTCTAAAAAGCTATACGGTTTAAATCGCTTTGCAAAAATAATGCATGCATGCAATAATTATGAATGCATCTTCTTAAGTCTTCAGCATACAAATAGTAGTCGGAATATTCAAAACTACTGCACAGATCATTAATAAAAAGATTAAAAAGTACAGGACCCAGTATAGAACCTTGCGGGACTCCAGAAGTAGCTGTAAAGGGAGCAGATTTATAACCATTGACAACCACAACTGATGGTCTACTAGAAAGATAAGATTTAAACCAATTGAGCAGTTGATTAGCAAAACCATACATAGATAGTTTTTGGAGTAGGATTCCATGATGTACCATATCAAAAGCCTTACTGAAATCAGTATATATGACGTCAACGGTCTGCCTAGAATCTAAGGCAGCTGAGAGTTTCTCCACAAAAGCAACAAGATTAGTGCAAGTGGATCTGGCTTTTACAAATCCATGTTGATGAGGAGATATTAGTGTTTTACAATGCCAAGAAACTACCTTGCAAATAAGTTGCAAGGTAGTTTCTTGGCAGAAACTCTAGACCGGGAGGCCCACTGCCCATCCCTCCTCCCGTCCTTCTCCCTCCTCCCTCCCTTCCTTTCCTGAAAGGCCGGCAACGCATCTGCAAGCCCTGCAGTGTTGCAGATGTCCAAGGGCGGAGGTGATAACTCCGGCCCGATTTCCCCTTTGTCGCATAAAAAAAAAGTTTTTCAAAGCCTTAGCGAAAACAGGAAGGATGGAGATAGGTCTGTAATTCTTTATCAACTCCGCCCTACCGCTTTTAAATATTGGGATAACTAACGAGTTCTTCCATAAAGATGGAAAAGACTCAGTGGAAAGAGATTTGTTGTAAATCAATGTGAGAGGGAGAGAGATTGCTGTCGCATATTTAACTGCAAATAAAGATAGTATACCATTCTCTCCTGCACCTTTGTAATGGTCCATTCTTTTTATAACATTCAAAGTATCTCTATTTGTGAAGTTAATATTACTAAGGAAATTTGAGACACTGTGCACTGCCTATATGGTTCATTGTGATCAGAAGTATTTTTATTGTTCCACGCGTCACAGTTTTGGAATCAAGACTCATTTCGTTCGGATATGAGCTCTTTTTCTGTTTTTTATTTTTGAGAAAAATCCAAACCAGCCTAGGATTTTTTTTGAAAGTGTATTCTGTATGTAAGAATTTTTCTGAATATGTTCACACTTTTTCTTTAGAAGTTCAAAGGACAAAACATCAAGAGGATTTTCATAAAATTTTATGACTTTTAATCTGAATTTGTATTTTTCTCGTAGTAAGTTGATAAGATTTTTTGAGAACCTTGCAGGATACTTGTGACTGCGTGGTTTTGACAATGGTACAAATCTACATATTAGTTTTCCGAGGTGAGAATAAAAAATTGAAAGCATTTCATCTGCTGTTGTACAATGTTCAAATAGTAAATGCCAGGACTTAAAAGCATTAAGTTCTAAAATAATATTATTGAAGTCAGCCTTAGAGAAGCAAAACCTAGCAAAACCTATTGCAGGGGAGGGTGGCATTTATCAATTATACTCAGAGGATCCCTACTTTCATCAACACTTGAAATATCACAATTAGTAAAAATGAGATCTAAGATTTTCTTATTGGAATTAAATACATCGTTATACTGTTTAAGTGAATTAAGTGTCACAAAGTCAGATATTATTTGACTAAATAACACGCGGGCTGTAAGTTTTCCCAGAATATATTTCCGAAATTAAAGTGCCCTACTAATAGTTTATTTTTAATATGACATCAGACATGTATCATACACACGGTTGGTATTATCTATGAAGTGTTTCAAAATATGTTTTTGTATAGGCGGAGGTACACACCACAAATTAACTCTTTCAGGTTTGGTGGTCAGTTTTCTAACCACTTATTCTCGGTGGTTTATAATATATTTACATGCCATCTATTGATAATGTGTTTTTATATTATATTTTTAAAAGTCATTGGTAACAGTGTGTTGCGAAACTTTGAGGGTTAGGCGCGACAGTTATGTATTTTCAACAATTTGAAAAAGTAGTGGAGTGTTATTTTTTCAACTAAACATTTTAAAATTCGATAAAAAAGGTAAGAGTGTTTATTATGTTATGAGTTCTGCATTTGACTATTATTTAGCATTACTTCAATTGATTTATGATAAAAAATAAACTTTATCTGTAACATTTTTTTGTCAATAACCTAAACAATATGGTGGTTAGTTAACTAACCACCGTGGCTGTAGTAGGTATTATTTTAATCGTTTTATAGATGAAATAGTTAGATGTAATTATAAGTTATTCTTCAGAATGTCGCGGGTGCTGAATGAGTATAACATATACGAAAGTCTTTTAGAAAATACTCCTTCAGATGGTGAGAGCGTATGTAGACTGGAACCAGATGAAGAATTCAATGATGGACCACAAACTGTGTTGGTGCTCGGTGACACACCCTCAAAACTAAAGACGGAACTTGATTATGAATTTGCCTTGGATGAGACGTACCTTTATCAAATTTTGCTAGTTCTTCAGATAGTCAGCCTATTACGACTGTTTCAACAACATCAAATGAAACGGTTGTAGCGGAACTGAAGTGGAAGAAGAATTTCAGAATGGAAGAACCTAGTGAGTTTACAGGAGGTGGAGATATTCCAAATCATATAATAGATTTTGATAATGTCACGCCTACACAGCTATTTTGCTTTTTTCGGTCAGAGGATCTAATTGAAATACTTTTCTTTCAAACGAAACTGTATTATATCTGGAACCCCCACTACGACTGAAGAAATAGAAACATTTCTTGCTCTGAATCGCGGTTCTAAAGTGAAATAATAAAAGATCAGTTTATATTCTTACTGGAATTATTTAGATTTGACAATAATGGGTGTTGTTTCTCGTAGAGAACGCAATGGAGACACGATTGAAGAATCTTGTCCTGAAGCATGATTGAAGAATGTGATGCGGTACAGAAGGAAGAATTGTACTTGTGCCATAGACACAAAGCCTCATAAATGGTGGCATCGAATTTTGTATTTTCTGGACTGTTCTGTTATATTCTCCTTTTTATTGCATAAAGAACTCCAGAAAAACATAAAAGACTCGTAGAAGTGCGTACCAAGGAATTCTAGCACCAATTCAGGCGAAATACCGCAAGCCAAACTCTATACATTCCCTAAATAGCTCTGCATCATCTTCCCTTCCCCTAGTTGTAATAAAACACCACAAGCTATCAATCCATCAAAATTACTCACGGAAATCAATATGCATCACCCATAGCGATCTACTTCACAAAGATGCGTGAAATGCAGCACTAAAAAAGCCCAGCACCTACTGTTTGGCAACCTGTAAAGTGTATCTTTGCATCCGTGAAGATAAAAAAATTTTGACTTTCACAGGAAATAAGTAATTTATATATTTAGCCTGTAATACATTTTTTCTTTTTCATTCCTGTTTTGGTTATTTTACGTGTCCATCGTCACGGTGGTTAGCAAACTAACCACCTAATACCCTAAAAGCCTTATGACGGATTTTCGTTAAATATTTTTTTCTTAATATTTAAACCCTCACTAAACAAATTTACCAATTGTTTTATTTATAACGTCAGCGTTATAAAAGTGTGCCTGAAAGAGTTAACAAGAGTTCAGGCTTCCCTTCATCTTAACTTAATTCCACACCTACCCATATATCTTCACATTTCGATTCAAAACTATCTATTCGATAGGATTTTATATTTTTATTCACCGCAATTATTATACCACCACCATTTTTTTTATGTTGTAAGCTACAGAATTCACGATCTCTTCTATACACATTAAAACGATCGTCAAATAGTTCCGAATCGAAAACACTGCAATTTAACCATGTCTCACTCAAGATTATAATGTCATGATTGCTACAAACTATATTACTAAACACCTCAATTGTTTTTGTTCTTAAGCCTCTAACATTTTGGTAGTACAATTTAAGACTATTGAATCTGATTCTGTATTACAAACACATTTTTATAAGTTATTTAAGATTTAAGACTATCAAGACAAAATTATCTTTAACAAAAATAAATTTACTGTAGGTCCATAATAATAATATAAAATAAATAATCTCTAAACTTTAATTAAAGTTAACAATAAGTTGTAAAAAAAAGATTCAGTGAAAAATTGAGAACCTCCAAATTTTTTAAAGTCGGTTAAAAATAGATATCAAATGAATAACACTAGTATAAAAAGTACATAAATTTAAATAACATTTCCTTCATACTTATTCATGTGGTGTTAATAAGTGCTCGCTTGCTGTGTTCAAGTACTTTTAATTTACTTACTGTCATTTTTTATGTAAAATTATTAGGTTTATTACTTATATTAATAGTTATAATATATATTGATACAATTTAACTAAAGGTAAGTGACTCTAATAAAAATAACTATGGTCTTACCTGCACTTTGATTGTTTGTCTCTCTAGGCATGTATACATTTTTTAAGGACTTCATATTTTTTTAAAATCAAAGTAGCCTTAGTTACTTTTTATAACATCAGCTATCCTCTAGTGAAACTACTGTCAAATACATATAGTTGTTGCGGATGTTAGCCAGAACAAAAAGACAGACAGGCAGAAAAAAATTATAAAAAAGCGTGTGTTTTCGTATAATTATTTATTACCAGGCAGGCAAACAGGCATTTCAATTTTATTTATCTGTATTGGGTTATTTTATTTTTATATAATTAATGTCCACATCAGAGAAATCCCAGACTTAGCCTGAAAAAGATCAGAATGGCTCTCAAACAGCACTGGGCGTAGACGGAAGGTCAAAGGCGGGTTGAGTACCGATTTTTAGGGTCTAGAGCATGGACCAGAAACCTTAAAAAATATCTTCAAGATATACAATTGCAGAATGCAAAATAAAAATCTTATTAATATTTATATTCTCTTGAGTTTATTTATTTTAAAGTATTCTTAAGAAAAAACGAATTATAAAACAATTAACTTTTTATTACATCAAATTATAATTTCGGATTCAATTTAGTTCCCAAGTATTGTAGGATCCGTTGGATGACATCAAAGTTTTTGTTCAGGTCCATACTATTTATTTAGCATGTAGAGTTAGATAATATCTAAAAACCAAGGCTGTTGCTTTAAATATTAAATATAATTGTAAATTAAAAAATTAAAAACCCCCGACACAAAATAAAAAATGTAATTCGCCATTTTGTGGTGGCGGCCATCTTGGACTTGAAATTTGTCATGGTGTTTGTATGTGTATAGTAATCTACTAGTTGAGCCCTTTATTTGATACCTATATTGAGGTAGTTATAAAAAAAAATATGCAACCTGCCACTTTGTGGTGGCGGCCATATTGGACCTAATGGTCTGGATAATTTTTATCAAACATAGCTAAGAACATTCCTGACTAATTCACCTTTCAGACTAAAAAAACAAAATCAAAATTGGTTCATCCAGACACACAAACATTCACTGACAAACAAACACACACAGACACGTTAGACTTATTACACCCCGTCGTTTTTGCGTCGTGGGTTAAATTCAATGTTTATTAAATTATTTGCTTTACACAATATGCAATATAATGCTCTTAAAAATAAATGAAATAGACATATTTTTTTATGTAAAGCGATAGGAAGAAGCTGGTAAAGGTATAACTATTAAAATTCTTGTTAACATTATTCCAGATGCACTGTAAAGTTGATGTGGAACAAGGAACATTGCAAGGCAAAGAATGTAAAACGCATGATGGGATCAAGTATTACAGTTTTGAGGGTATACCATACGCTAAGCCGCCTGTTGGTGAACTTAGATTTAGAGTAAGTAGCTTCCTGCCCAAATTTAAATTTTGTGGCACGAATAATGAAAGACTTTCATACAAACTTGCAAGAGTCTATTTTTTGCGGACGTGTACTAAATATAAACTACCTTCCTGCCAAATTTTATCTTTCTACGTCAAGCGGTTTTCGATCAGTAGTTTGTGTCTCTTGTCTTCTCTTTTTAACGTCCCATTGCTGGGCACGGGCTTCGCTCAGTACGAGGGGGATCAGGCCATAGTCCACCGCGCTGGCCTAGTGCGTGTTGGTGGACTTCACATGTCTTTCGAAAACTTGCTAGGTTTTTCTCAGACATCCAGCTTTCCTCACGATGTCCTTCACCGTAAGACAAGTGGTAATCATGATAGAAATGATTCGCACATGAAAATATCAGAGGTGCGAGACCCGGATTTAAACCCGCATCACTCGGTTATCCAAGCGAACGCGTAACCGCTGGGCTACCACTGTCTGTAGTTAGTGTATTATGTGTTAATTCAGTCATAGTCGATATCTCATATCTACTTGTACACTCAATTCCATCGAAATCAGTCAAGCCTTGAAGTATTACTTCAAACATGACTTTCGCATTATAAAATATGTTAAATTTAAAAATGTACGTCTTCAAAAGAGGAAATAAGGTTAGTTTTTATCTAGAGATAGAGCGTTAGATGAAACACTCGTCTATTTTGACATTGTCGATAGTGATAACTACAAGTATGATAACGTAGCATAACATTGATTGTATACTAAAGAAAAGAACAAGAATTTAAGAAATACATTATATGGTAGCTGACGAAGCGTAACGAAATTATTACATGAGCGTACACGTAAACGGATGGGTGACTGTCGAAAATTTACTTATAACCGTTAGTTATTTACTTCAATGTTAGAAAATGTAAATTACTTGTTACTATGTTATATAATTTAAAATATTATGTACTTAAAAACATTATTGTGGAACGAAGTAAATAACACAATATATACAAACAACAAGGTTAAAATAAATAATTACTAATCAGGTGATTTTTTTTATTACCATTTTTTGATGACGTGTTTGGCTTTGTAGTGACTCTACTAGCTGTGCCAGTAGGCGGTCGCCGGTTCGAGTCCCGGACGTTTATTTGATGACAACGAATGTTTGTACTCCAGTAATGGTTGTCTATTTTTGCATAATATATGTATTTATATTATATGTGTAGTGTATCAACTATCTGTTATCCGTTACACAAGCCTCGTAGCTTACCATGGAACTAGATGGCGCTGTGTGTAGTATTGTACCAACATATTTATTTATATTTATATTTCAGGCACCACAGAGACCTGAAAAATGGTCTGGAATAAGAGATGCAACGAAACCAGGCAATAAATGTGCTCAAATCAATCCATTTAGTAAAGGAGTGTTTGAAGGCTCCGAAGATTGTCTATACTTAAACGTTTATACTCCAGTGTTGCCATCTGAAGAATTAAAAAAGTTACCAGTCATATTTTTCATTCATGGCGGCCGATTGACTGTAGGCTACGGCGACTATTATAGTCCGGATTTCTATATACAGCGTGATATTATTTTAGTAACAATAAATTATAGATTAAACGTATTAGGTTTTTTGTGTCTGGACACACCAGAAGTCCCAGGGAATGCTGGTTTGAAAGATACAGTGATGGCGTTAGAGTGGGTGAAAAAAAATATTGGATATTTTAATGGCGATGATAATAATATTACACTCCAAGGGGAAAGTGCGGGGGCGGCGGTCGCCATGTCGTTTTTGACAAGTAAAATGACAGATGGCTTGTTTGACAAAGCTATTTGTCAATCTGGTACATCATTGGCGGAGTTATATATCGTGGAAGAGGACGTGATAGAGCGTGCTAGGAATGTAGCGAGGTTCTTAGATAAAGATACGCGAGATAAGAAAGAATTGTTCGAACTGTTTTTTAACGCGTCAGTCGAGGATTTAGTATATGCTTTCACGTCAGCAGAATTTGCTCGACCACCTTCTGTTATTAATGCAGTTTTATTGCCAGTTGTAGAAAAGAAGTTCGATAATGTTGAAAGATTTTTCGATGAGTCCCCAATAGTGACGGTGAGGGAAAATCGACATAAGAAAGTACCACTTATCCTAACACTTAATTCTGATGAAGGGGCATTATTCCTGAATAAAGATGAACATGGCAACATTATATACGAAGAGAACCTTCAATATTTCATACCTAGGTACCTGTTCATAGAACACGATACCCCAAAAGCCTTAAAATTTGTGGAATGTATACGAAAATACTACTTTAACGGTCGGAAAGTCGACGATTCTCTAAAAAGACAGTACTTAAATCTCTTCAATGACCATTTCTTTGCCCGAGACATAATTTTCACTATGGAATTTCTTTCGAAACTTCAAAATAATATATATTTATGTAGATTTGGATATGATGGTAATATGAATACGAGAGTGATGAAAAGCTTAGGTTTGAAAGGAGCAACTCATGGGGATCTTATACAGTACTTATTTTATAGAGAAAGTAAAGCGAAGGTGGCAAGTGACAAAGATAAGATGGTGGTAGAGACGTTGATTGAAGCTTGGTGTAATTTTGCTAAGACTGGGTAAGTTTAGAAAAAAAGTTGACTGTTTAAAGTACCCTTGATGATATTTTTTAACATTAATTACATAAGGAAAGGAAACAAAGTCGTAGTATTTTTTTATACTACGTTCCACCTGATAAGTGGTAGGGATAAGTCGTAGATGGGTGGTAGTCGTAGGTAAGTCAAACTAATTCAGTAGCAACCTGAATAGGTTGGCTCTTGAGTCTTTGTTGACAAGATTTTATTACGATAACTGAGTGAAGCGGTTTCAAATCCGGCTCTCGCACCTCTGATATTTTCATGTGCGAATCATTTCTAAAATGCCTACTTATCTTACGGTGAAGAAAAACCACATGAAGAACCTGTGTGTCTGAGAACCTAGCAAGTTTTGAATGACATGTGAAGTCCGCCAACCCGCACTTGGCCAGCGCGGTGGATTATGGCCTGATCCTCCTGGGGAGGGAGGCCCACCCCCAGCAGTGGGACGTTAAAAGGACTGAATACTATACTCCTATACTTAAGCTGAACAAACACGTGTGAAACGTATTATTTTAAGTGTATTACTAGTGGAATCATATAATATAATTTTATTTTTTTACAGAAATCCATCACCAAAACGTATAGACTGGCAACCCTACAACACTAATACTAAGTTATGCTTAAACATCGAAGATGATATTAAAGTTGAACCGTTCCCTGACTTTGAAAGAATCAGATTCTGGTTAGAGCTTATTAAAGAACGGTCTAAATTATAATATAACATAAAAAAATAGTAAAATTATGTATTGGGTTATACAGGATGTTAATTGTTAATATGTTCGACTGTTTCCAGGTTTTTTTTTGTAGGACAGAAAGAGATAATATAATATGTTTATTTTTCTTTATACTTATTTAATTAAACTTTTATTTTTATAATTCTTTTTTTCTGCCTATGATACCAGTTACGATACACAATTTTATTAAGTTGAAAATAAAAATGGCGTATTATTGGCTGCGAAGAGTTTTATTTTCGTGTTTTTGTGTATGTGCTATTTTTTTATCGGATTATAATTGGAATATGGCAATTATTAAAACAAAAAATGAGAAAAAGTATAATATTTTGTTCTTTAAATAAATTAGTTTAACATTGATGATTTTGAAATCATGGAGAATCTTCGGTTGACTTTGGTATTATAAATTACTTCGGGTTAATTTGGTATTATAAATTATACATTAGTATCTAAGAATATAGTAATATATAGTGTATAAAAAACCAAAAACCTAATATAGTTTACGTCACATGGCAGTAGACTGTCAATACCTTTCAATAAATAATGACATACCGTTATCTGAATGGGTGTGCAACTTAGATCAGCTTAGCAACTGGCTTCCCTCAAGGTGGCTGATCCCAATGTTATTACCGTTTCTACTTCCTCATACTTGGCATTAAACACCATTTATATATTTTCCTTATTAGATAATAATAAATTATTTATCAGATATTAACAAAATCAAATGCTGACTAAAGTTGTGTTTGAGTCATATTTGCTTATGATACTTTCTTGTGACGTCACTGAGGCCATGTTGCGCTAAATGGTGTGTTTCATTTTCAATCGACTTCCAAAATGGAAGAGTTCTCAATTCGTCTGTTTAAATATTTGTTAGTTCTGAGGAGAACTGTCAACTAGGTGAACCGATTTTGATGATTCTTTTTTTATTTGAAAGTTGGTGCTTCCCGTGTGGTCCCATTTTAATTTAGTCCAATTCTGACAGTGGCATTTATGAGTAATTCATAAAAGTCTTAAATTTGCATTAAGTATGTGCGTGGCAAATGGACGAATAACTCAATATCACGCCAACCGATTTCTATGCTTTCAGGCTATTAGGTTTACCTGATAGGGGCGTATTTACCCTAGGGCCAAGGGGGCCATGGCCCGGGGCGGCAGGCTCCTAGGGGCGGCAAAGCCAAACACATTTTTTTTATTTTGAATGACATTAAAACATTTAAATAAAAAATAAACGAAAGCTTCAAAGCCAACAAATTGTTTACAATAGGTACCATCAATACTATCAATCATGGATCAGCCTATCGCCGTCCACTGCTGAACAAAGAATCTTTTTTATTTATTTTTCAGATTTTAGCATTAACGTATACACAAGTAGTTATGTGAGACTCATTAACCAGAAAAGGCAGTACTTCTCACTAAAACCCAATAGACGTCAACCGTCATAATGGGGCGGCGCAGGATTGCTTGCGCATTTAACCACGACATCCCGATGGCCCAGTAGGCAGCAGGTCTGCCGAAGCAAACCACCCAGCCAAAGGTGATGCTTCACGGCCTGCTCTCAAAGTAGTACCATAGGACTTCTGAAAAAAGGCTCGGACCCCAATGAGCGCCAACCAGTCTTTGCAGTTCGCATCCATCCACTGCCCGCCACCTTTCTTAAGTAATCGATCTACAGGGCGTCCTACACTACGCTTGCCAATACGCGGTCTTCATTCTAATATATTTCAGCTCCATCGACCATCAGTGCGCACACATGTCTCTTCCACTACACAGAGCTAATTTTGTACGCAATATTGGTTACTTTAGTTATATGGCGAATAACTTCATTTGGAATTCTGTCTGCCAGAAATAAACCAGGCGTTGTGCGTATCATTACTCGCTAAACCTTAAATTTGTGGACCAGCCCTACGTTTCGGCTCCTTATGTCATTACTGGTAGCATGCACTGGTTAAATACCCTGGTATTATGGGATTGTAGGATCGATGACTCTAGAAAATGATGTAGCTTCCCAAAAGCTGCCCAGTCCAAGCTTATTCTTTGGTTGGTCTCTTTCTTAAAGTTGTGTCGGTCGAGTTGTATAGTTTGGCCAATTATATTTATTCCTGCAAAACTTCAAAACAGCGCCATTCACGATCACTGTTCTCGAGGATACACGACAATTCAACATGATTTTGGTCGTCCATTTCACTCTTCTTGAAGAATCACTTAGGCTGTTTAGCATTTTTTCCAAATCCAGCAGAGTATCTGCCATGATGACTATGACATTGGCAAATCGCAGGTGTATTCTACTCTCCATTAATGTTGATGCTGCGTCCGTTCCAATCGAGCGTGTGAAAGACGTCCTCCAATGCACAGGTAAAAACAGTTTCGGGTAGATAACATCCCCCTTTCTTACCCTGCGGTGTAATCGGATAGGCCTTGTGCTCTAACTTTGTACTTGAATGGTCATCGTTGCGGACTGGTATAAACACCGTAGTACTTGGATATACCTCAGCATGAAGTGTAGAATTTTAAGGAGAGCGTTTAGTTTTAATTTTTTTTTGTCTTTAATATTAGTTATCATTTAAGTGGAACGAATGTATGTACCTAACTTTGTATACTTAGTACGTACGTAACTTAAAATATTTTTTTAAGTTTTAGTTATTACTTTTGTGTATATTTACTCTAGTTAGTAAGCCTTATTTAATAAATAAAAAAAAATATTTCTCATAGTCCACAAACGCTAGGCATAGATGTTGATTATGAAAGTCATCGAATTTTGGGGCGAGACGATTAGTCATAACCCTTGAAATCAACTTCAAAACATGGTTCAGAAAAGTCAAAGGTCAGTAGTTCTTCAATTGGATTTTATCCCCCTTCTTTAAGAACAATACTACTATGAAGAACAGAATTAATAAACTTTGAGAGCTCTGATAGAACCTTTGTTCCTGCGGGTGCTGATCTGTGGAACTCTTCAATAATTCTGTCCTCACCCAGGGCTTTGTTGTTTCCTTGGTGTCCAAGAGCTATCCTAATCTCGCCTACGTCGATGTCGGGAAGCTCAACTGTTCAATGGCGTACCAGTCTGGCTCGGAGACCAGTCTGGATCCTCCACTTGGTAGGACTCAGGAAATATATGTGAGGAGTATAGATCTCCATAGATTCTTTCGATTTGGGCGAGAATTTATGATTCGAGGTGACGGTTGACTGTGAAAATTAGCAGAAATCTTTCGAGTCCATATTTTGTTCTATAGCATCCTTAATACTTTGGGTATACACTTGTCTTAGATTACGCCTTATTGGGTTTCTCACATTCCTTTCAAGTACCTGACGCTTTAACTGTGTGGTATTTACAATCGCGCGTCCCTTTGCCATTCTCGTTCAGAGTCTAACTTAAAAGCTTTAATTTTGGTCATCTCTTGATCGTGTTTTTAATTCTTGTTCAGTAGCCCTAACTAAAAGTTTTCGCAGCCAGCTTTCTTCTATATCACTATGTTAGTCTAAGATCTTCATTAGCCGCGCACGTTCAATTTTGATGTTCATATTCAGAGCTTCCCTACACGTCGGTGAATACTTCCGATTTTAACCCGGTTAATTACTGAGACATCCCTGAATATGTGGCGATTGTTCGATATAATGATGTCGATTTCGTTGTTTGTAGTATTATAGGGGCGTTTATCAGGTCCAATTCATGTAAGGCCTTTTCTGGAAAAATTAGTTCATCGTAAAAAGCCAGGTCCAATTCATAAGAGGCTTTTTCTGGAAAAATTAGTTCATCTTAAAAACCAGGGGCTTTTTCCAGGTGCCTCGAGGAAGCTTACTAACATATCATAACATCCATATTAACAATACCTAAATAACATTTGCGCTCAAGACTTATTATACATATATTTTTTTTAAATGAGTACTTTATCGTCACTTCAAGGGGCGGCAGAGCTAATTGGCCCGGGGCGCCAAATCTGTAAATACGCCTCTGCTGATAATAGAATGTATTTTTTTATAATCATTAACGTCTGGGAGTTAGGTGGAAAAATGGAAGTGGATAAATCTCGATTGCCTAATGACGTTTACTCCGAAACCTCGCTGATTCATTATAGCAGTGGTTTAGTTAACCTACCCAATACCTATATTATCTATACATATTATAAAAGGTAAAAAGCTAGTAATATTATAAAGCTGTAGAATTGGTTTGTTTGAACTCGCTAATCTCAGGAACTACTGATTCAAATTGAAAAATTCTTTTTGTGTTGGATAGTCCGTTTATCGAGGATGGCTATAGGGCCTAGGCTATATTACATCCCAGTACGACGAATAGGAGCGGAGCATCAATGAAAGCTGTTGCAAAAACGGGAGAAAAATATTCCTTTTGCGAGCTTCCATTGTGGGCGCTGCGTAAACGGTTAAAGTTACGCTAAAATCATGTATGATGGAATTGTTTCCCTATAAAAGTTCTAAAAAAAGTCTGCGATAGCGTATGTCTATCTTTTAAGGTTGACTCGCTATAACCTTTTTTATGGTAATTAAATTTGTTTTAAGATAATACATTATTTGCGAAGGTGTTTAATAAACATGATATTAATCCTTTACCAAATAAATACCTTATTCGTCACAAGTGTTTAATTTTGAACAAAATTGCTCTTGGCGTCATTTGCTTTCAATGAATATCTTACAAGATATCACAATTTTAACATAACTTCGCAACAAAATAATTATCACCGCGTACAAGACGAAAGGACAGGCGAAAGAAGTTGGTATCCAGCCTTTAGAACGCGAGCGAAGCCGCGGGAAAGGCTAATATAATAGATTCTGCCTGTTTGTTCTGACAGATTTTGACGGGACTTTCACTGGCAGATACTTGATTTTATAAGGAGTAACTTAGACTAATTTTATTTTAAAGAATAGGGGTTCCGCTTAAAAACTCAAAACGTTCCTACCTAGGGACTAACCCGTCCGAAGCAAGGTGATTCCGCAGTTTATAAATAAATTATATTTTTCATATTAATTGTATCAAAAGCTATGTATTTCTATGTTTAACCGACTTGAAAATGGTGGAGGTTCTATTTTCCACTGTATATTTTTGTACTTAACTTTTCACGGCGTGTTTTTTTTGCCAAAGGCGTTTTATAACTATTTATTGTAATGTTAACTAATTATTTAATAAATAAAATTAGCAGCAGAATGTCTTTTAATTTACCTCTTTTGTCCGACTGCGTTGAAACTCATAAGAAAAGTTAGGGGAGAGTTGGATAGTACCGAGCCCCTAAGGGCTTGGACCTATAATTAGGGCAAGGTTTGATTTTTAGAAACAAAAAAGCTGTAAGCAGTAGGAAATTTATTTAGGTACACATATAGTATGATAAAAAAATCCTAAGTTTGAACAGAAAGTAATCATTACAAAATTATAAAAAAATGGGAAAACGCGGTATTATCAAACTGGTCGGATAATATCGTGCCTAGGTTTGATAAAACCGTGCCCACATTAATTTAGTGCAAATCGGTAAGTAACTATAGTAATAAAAAAACTAACACACTTTTAAGTTTTCACAAACCCCTCATGAACCATTTTGGAGTCATAGTCATGGCAGCCCGACTGTCAGGTGCAGAAGAAGTGGCACTCATCGGAGACATAAACCAGCTGCCTTATATCGACAGAGAAAATCTGTTCGAGCTAAGGTATTTCTGGCCAACTATGGTGACCAACATCACATGTGAGTTGTCTTGTACGCATAGGAACCCCAAGGACGTCGCATATGCCATCAGCGACGTCTATGGTAATATCTACTCCTCTAGTCAAACCATCCACTCCCTAAGCTTGGAAAGATTTACTGACGCGCAAATACCATCCACCCAACAACCCTATATTTGGTCCACACACAGGAAGAAAAGAAGATCCTTATGAACCAAGGATATGAATCCGGTGAAGGGTCGCATGTCATGACCATCCATGAAGCACAGGGCCTAACCTACAGAGAAACCATAATCGTCCGGATAACGAGCAAAAGACTCCGTATTCACGACAGCGTGCCGCATGCTGTTGTAGCGGTGACTAGACACACCAAGAACTGTGTCTACTACTCTGATAGCGGTGAAGACGCGATCGGCAGGTTTATTCGTCGAGTGGAGGGGGCCTCAGCGAAAACCATCCTGGAACACAGCCTGAAAATGTCCATCCTAAAACGCGACACGAAAAGCGCGGAGGCTGTGCTTACCCAATATAGTGTAATGTCAGTCTCGGACCACGTTCCGGAGCTTTTTCTATTTGCTTTTCATACAATCTTTATAGACGTTCTTTTAGTTTGTTTCTTATCTTCAACTTTCTTCTCTGCAATGTTCTTGTCTTTTTTTTCTTTATTTCTTACCTTCGTTCTTTTTATTCTAACCGCTGCTATAACGGGGTTATTAATTAAAACATTATTTCATGATTTAAAATTTTGCGTTCTCGTCTTATAATACCACGCCCCAGGCGCGAAATTGTCAAACTTGATCATTTCATTTTGTAACCTCAAAATAATACAGAAAAGTAAATTGTATGATAAAAATTGTTCTAACAATTATTCTACAGTATATTAGCATTAAAATGTATGGGTTTAATGTATTACAATATAAATACAGTATGGCTTACCTTCTATCGATAGTGCACACAAAATTATTAGGAGTGAGGTAAAAAACATCTACAACACCTTGTCCCTCCCCCGTCGTTCGGGACAAACTGGTGATGCGCGCGGGGAGGTGTAGGCATATCGGACTTTGATATTACGCATTGGATCGCACAACTAGTGTATAGTTTTTGAGATATGCCTATGCGCGGAATTATCAGCCGCGCGGTATTATCCAACTCTCCCCTATATGTTTGACATGTATGTATGTCCATCTCTAAACGAGTACCCTCGTAACTCTTAAACAGCTGAACGGATTTTCATGAAATATACATTGTTAGTTTCTTATATATATACTTATTAAAACTCAATTTTACTTTAAAATTAGATTTGGATTTTGAAAAACTTCTTTAGCATTGATTTATTATTATCTTGTATATAATGTAATTATTCATCTAATATTCTTTACTATATTGCATATTAAAGATCAATCGCTTAATTTTGGTTCTTCAAACTATTTTACTTCAACATTTTGATAAGGTTTTCACAAGTAGAAAGAGAGATTGTCTGTTATAATATAACAAAAAAAGGTACGGTTAAGATTATATTTGTTAATTACGTGCCTGAAGAAAAATCGAACTAAAAACTTAAATATAACTATTAACTAGCCATTTCCCGCGCCTCCACCTGTGTTTCTCATCTGTATTAAAAAATAAAGATTGGTGGTAGAATGATGAAATTTTTGGGTTATAAGTATTTTTTCACACAAAATCATGAAAAAGTGCAAAATAAGAATTTGGTCTTAATATAAAATATCTCATATCATGGCACGAAACCCTTTCTGAAAACGGCTCAAATTAATTATAGAAGAGCGTTAGCGCTCCAGGGATATCTAAAGAAGTGTACAGAAAACCGAGGCAACTATTCCACTGAGGCAACTATCCGAGTTTTACCCTAGTCTTATTTTATATAACGAAACGTTTGGCTCAGTCGGTAGACACCCTACTTTCTGCGCCAGCGGTCGCGGGTTCGAGTCCCGCTGGGGGCATTCATTTGTAGAGCACGAATGTTTGTACTCCAGTCATGTGTGTTAGTATTTATAATACTAACACACATGACTGGAGTACAAACATTCGTCCCAACATATTTATTATTATTATTATTTATTGTTTTACATTAATATAAACGACCCTTTTAAAATATTTATCTTTCTCTTTGTTCAGGATAATCTTTCGACTTATTCAATCTATTGCAATGGGTTATTCAAAGATATTATTATTGAAAAATTTAGGCTTCTAGCGCGAATATCAAAAATCCCTAAAAATTCGACTTTTCAATTTCATAATCAGTCGTGAGCATTTCCTTTCCAATAAAAACCAAGAACGCATCCAAAGCACGGGGAAGTAACTAGTATTACTCGTACATACAAAAACCACTAGCAGGAAAAAATACATCTATAGACCATAATATTATAATAATAAAAAAATACGTGTTTATATAAATATGTCATAGAGGATATTGACGAGGATAATACTTCAGTTAAATTATTACAGCAACAGTTATTGTAGTGTCCGTATAAAATGCTAAAAATAATTTTCTATATGTGTGTTTTATACTTAAATTTCTTAGGTGAGTTTTTTTATTATACAAATGGAACCCGCAGCTTCGTCTAATTGTACAAAAAATATTTTTGGCTTTATGCTCTTAATGTACTTATAATGTACCAATAATTGAACACGTTTAAAGTTCCACCCATATTTTCTGAGGACTACTCTACAGAACCAGTTATTGTGTTTTCCTGTGAGAATAAAAGATTTTTCTTCAATAAAAGGTTTTAACGTTGCCTCGAGTAATAACTTATCACTATACAATATGTATTTCAAATTAGCTTTGTACTTTTTGCGTGAAACGTGCACATCGATTCGCTAAGTGACTGTCTTTATACGTACACATAACAATAGTTATTATGAGCGCAACTTAAGAGATAAAAAAATATATGGAAGACTTTTCTGTAGGCCTTTTTTAGGCCTGCAATTTCCTATTACATTGTTTTGATGTGTCTCTTAATTAAAAGGCCTATTACACGATTTAGTATTAAGTCAGTCTTACTAAGATTTAGCGTATTGTATTAAGAGTAAACAAGTTAGTCTGTCTGATTGTCTTCCCATGACACCACGACTGCCAAGTGCCAACAACGTCACCGGAATTATGTGGAAAATCCCCCCGTCCCCTTAATGTTCAATGTTTGTTGATGTTTGTGTTTAGTCCCCTTTGTACATTTTTATGTAAATTTGTTAAATATAATAAAATTAAGCTTTGATAGTAGTAAGTAGTGAAATAGTTGTAGTAGTTCTCTAACATGTCCTTTTTTTTTTGTATAAATTAACTAACCCTTGTGCCGTTTATATGTTTTTAGGTGGAGGTAATATTGTAAAAATAAAATCATACTATTTAATACTGTGAATCCAGTCTTTTTTGTGGAATAAGTTAAAATTTCACCGGCCAATCTCGAACGTGACTTCTCCATTCAACGTGACATTGGCGAAATAATTTGTGCTCAACTGGCACGCATTGAAGCCAACAAACCAAAGAATCAATCAATTATGTGGAAAATAACCAATTACCTGCAAATAGCACAAAATAAACTAATAAAAATTCTCTTCTGTTACCCCTTCCGAACCTCTACCACAAAAATTTATAACGAAACTAAAAAATGAATATTCGACAGCTATATATTTATAATACATGTATCTTCATCAGAAAAGCCCTCAACAGAACTATCCACACCAATATAATAATAATAATAATAGCCTTTTATTCCTAAACATAGGGTTACAAGAGGTCCCTAAGTTCGGTGTGCCTTTTGGCATAGGCCTCCTCCAATTCCTTCCAATGGATCCTGTCCCTTGCTACTCTCAACCAGAATGGTCCCGCTGTCTGTTTCAAGTCATCTTCCCATCTCCTGACTTGACGACCCCTACCTCTTTTACCATCTCTTGGTTGCCAGAGGGTGACTTGCTTGCTCCATTTGTTAATAGGGTGACGTAGCAAATGTCCAGCCCATCTCCATTTTTGGATATCTATCCGGGTAAGAATGTCTGTGAGTTTTGTTCTTGTTCTCATGTCTACGTTCCTGACTCTGTCTTTGATTTTTAACCCTAGCATGCTTCTTTCCATTGCACGTTGGCATTTTGATAGTCTTTCCCTGTGTTGAAGTGTTGTTGACCAAGTTTCACAGCCATAAGTAAGAACTGGTAGAATACAGGTCTCAAATGTTTTCCTTTTTATGTGATTGCCTAGATCCTTACTTTTCATTATTTCCTTCAGTGACCAATATTTTCTCCATCCTTGGGCTATTCGCCTGTTTATTTCATTTGTCATTCCATCTGAAGGGGATATTATCTGTCCTAAGTAAATATATTCTTTGACATATTCGATCTTGTTGCCATCTACTATAACGTCTATTTCCCTTGAGTTTGACATCAATTTTGTTTTACTGGTATTGATTTCCAGACCAACTTCTCTGCTTATATTTGCTAGGCTCTGCATCATTTGTTCTATTGCTGCTGGATTCTCTTCAAGAAGCACCAGATCATCGGCAAATCTTAGGTGGTTTAGTCGAGCTCCATTAATATTCAGACCTAAGTGGTCCCAGTTTAGCTGTCTAAAGATGTGCTCAAGTACGGCGTTAAATAGCATAGGAGAGAGAGGATCGCCTTGGCGTACGCCCTTTTTGATAGGAAATGATTCTCCTGTTGATTCTAATTTAATACTGGCCTTGCTAGCTTTGTATATACTCTTAAGTATTTCTATATAGTTGCACTGGACCCCTTGTTGTTCAAGGCTCCGCCATATGTAGTGGTGCCTGAGGCTGT